>JALAZF010000538.1:0-2400000 GCA_022829125.1 Lathyrus tuberosus
AAGTCAACCTGTAAAATTTAAATTATTTAAATGATTTGGCACTTTAAAATATTTTGATTGGATGTATGTGTAATACTTTTTTACACTGACAGTGCACTACTTTAAAATACTTTTTATACTTTTTTAAATTATATATATATATATATATATATATATATATATATATATATATTATTTTAAATTAATTTTATGGATGAATGAATATCCATCCATTAAAAAGATCTAAATGGATGGATTGGATTGGAATTTTTAAAAGAAATTTTAATAGATTGTTAATGAATTAATGAATTGTTTTGATCCATCTATTAACAATCCAATTCATATCTATTCAATCTATCTATTATGTCATCCCTAAAAATAACTAGTAATAAAAAGGACTCGCCAAAAAGAAGTTCCATTCCCTAATTTGTTGAAACCATGTATTGAGAGTCTCAAACATGTTTTTAAAACATAGTTACATCCATACTACTTAATTAGTTTGAATTTTAGAATCATCGATACGGGTGAGACATTTCTTGATAACAATTGTCCTTGCAGTTCTCAAAAATGAAAAATGTATCTGCAAACACTCAAAAGAAATTTTACTCATTGTTCTACATTTTACAATTCATATTTAGGTCTAAATGATTAGTTAGACTTTAGAGTAAAAATTTATGGTTTGGAGTGTCATAATCTTATCTACTACGACAATTTTTTAAACAAAAATGATCAGATCTTTTAATTTTTTTATTTGACGGGGACGGTTTGCATGAACTAATTGCCTTTGTTTGATCCGATGTGCTTATAGAATGCAACTATTCTATAGTACACATGAATGCTTATGACTTATCAACTCGATTCAGTGCCGATTAAGTTTTGGCCCGATCCAAAACACATAGTTTTCTATAATTATGCATTACTTACTTTTTTTTTATATGCAACAATGCATTATAGGAAGTACAAGGGGTATACTCAACCCTTAATACAAAAGAGGATGCAGACAAACAAAAATAAAAAACCAACCCACGCTCAACATGAAAACTAAGTAATCCCTCTACCCGGGTCCTTCAACCAGACCTCCCACTTCAGATTTTGGTTCCCTCCTAAGTTAACTTGATTCCACTCCCCGGTTAGCCTTTTAATCCTTCAAAGGCAGTCCAGATTGTTCAGCGAGGTCACCTGAAAAATTAAATTATTTCCACCGATCCATGGAGACCAAACAGCAGCTGCCCAGAAAAAATTTGACAGATTAAAAGTGAATTTTCTGCTGAATATAGAACTCAACTTGTCCCAATGATCCATAATTGAGGATGCCATATGAGGTTTCTCAATGCCAAACCAAGCATATAAATTCCTCCAAATATCCATAACAGAACACAACAAAAATAAATGGCTAACATCAGTGGCGGAGCCAGGACCCTAGTTCAAGGGGTGCAAATATTTAAAATTTAATTAACAATTATAATAATATATATTCAAAAAACTTACATTATACAAAAAAAAATTACATATATTCTACAATTGTCCTCTACGTTGTTCCATGTTATGAAACCGTTGAATAATCAATTCATTATCAATTTTACAAAACACATCTTTCTCAATATAAGTCACAAGACAATTGTTCATCCATTCATCCCCTATTCGATTACGCAATCTAGTCTTCAAAATCTTCATAGCAGAAAAGGACCGTTCACGCTTGCTGTAGTGACAGGCAGAATCAATGCTAACTTCAAAAGCTTGTACAGCAACGGATAAACAATATGTCTTTTAGTTTAAACAACTTTTTTGCAAGATCACTTATTCCTTTCAAAGATGCAAATTCAACACTTGTACGCATATCAATGATGTAAGTCTCAAGTTGATTATCAAGCATCACCAAACTAGTTTGACAAAATTCACTTGGATAAAATTTTGCAAACTCAATTAACTTTGCCTTGTCAAAAGTAGAGAACAAATTACTTGGACACAAACAAATCATACAAATGAGCAAACCGACTATTTGTCTCATTAAAACGATTGTTAAGTTCTTGAAAGCTGCATGTCCACAACAGTATAAAATAATTCTATGCGATAGTGATTCCTTATCGTGATAGATTGAGCATTACCTCCACGTTTTGATTTTCCACAAAAAAATATATCATCCATATTCGGAATGTGAATATCATGCTCAATGCAAAATAAACTTACCTCCTCCAATAAAGGTTCCCATCCATCATCTCTTAGAGTTTGCAATCGTTTCTTTGTGATGTCAACCAATTTCATAGCACTGACAATGCCTTGATCAGAAGATTCAAGGAAGTTTCCTTGATTAGAAGATTCAATGGATTCATTATGACCACGAAAAGCCAATCCTTGGTTCAATAAATAGCGAAGACAATCAAGTGAAGCTGTGAACCGCCTTCGATACATGTCACGCATTTTTTCAGATTGTTTAGATATCACCACTTCAATATGTTGCTTTTGATTCATCAAATCTTCACATTTCTTCCAAGCAATGTTATGAGCACCGTTAGGACCTCCAACATGTGATGCGAGTTTAGCTTTTTTATTCCAACTTGTGAATCCCTTTGTTACAAATGTATCACCACCTGATTGCTTTCCAAAATCGGTTCTAAAAAGATAACAACATAAATAAAATGCGGCATCTTTTTCTATATTATACTCTAACCAATTTCCGAATTCATTAAACCACGAGGAACAAAATCTTCTCATTAAATTTCCAATACTTCTTTGGGAAAAATTGTGCTGAGTAGGTTGGCACGGTCCTCTTTGTAAATATGTTCTTCGTATTATCTCTTGATCATTCAGATGATATGCTGACATTTTAGGCCGCTTTTCAGGATCTGATGGCAACTCTTCCAAATTACACTCAATATGTTGTTGTTGAGAAATAGAGTCTTGTTCTTCCGATGGTAATTTTAGTTAAAAAAATTTCTCCATTATCTCCTACCAAAAATAAAACAACCAACATAGTTAAAAAAACTAATTAAATTTAATTAAAATACATAAACTAATTATAAACAAAAGCAAATATTATAATTAAATAAACAAACATCAATATTAACAAAATAGAATACTTACAGTAATATTAAATTCACATATTGCCATGCTGTACATCAATATTAAATTCATAGTTATATTTAGCACATATTGCCTTTGTTCATCAATATTAAATTCACCAATATTTTACTTAATAAAATGTGTGTGAGTGAGTGAGTCACATTAGACAAAAGCATTGTGTGAGTGTCAGTCATAGCAGACAAAAACCAATATTTTACTTACAGTAGACAAAAACCAAAAGGCAATTTTAGTGAAAGCAACAAAACTAATATTTTAGTGAAAACAATAACAACAAAATAAAGTACTATATAATTCACACACTCACATTTCAAAATCACATCACATAATCACATTAGATTATCACTCTCCTTTGAAAAACTCACGCAGGGAACAAACAATAGCAAGCAAGAGAGTTGGGTTTTCAGCAATAATTTGCAATTCATTTGATTTCACTCACAAATCACAATTCTTTACCATTCATTTTATTTCACTCACAAACAACACAAGACATCACACTCACAGTAACAATCAAGTTTGGTTTTTCAATTCAACCATACAACTTTTCATTGTTCAATGCTTCAACTTCAACACCCATTGATAATTATGATGGATAATACAAATCATTTCTAATAAATTTCTCTCTAATCTCTTAAGTTACAAATTTGAAAAAGGGGAAAACAAAATTCATAAAACCCTAAAATGAAATTTTAAAATTGGTTACCTTAATAACTTTTTAAATGATGTTTAAGTCTTGAATAAAGAGTAGAACAAACCAAGTGGAATGGTGGTGGTGGTGGTAGATGGCGGCAGAAAAGGGTGGAATATTGAGGAAATTTGAGTGTGAGAATTTAGAAATAGAAAAGTGTTTAGAGAGAAGAAGAAATAAGAAAATGAATTAATTAAAATTAATTGAGTCACTTAAGTTAAGTTATGGGTGCAAATTTTTTTTTTCAGGGGGGTCAAAATAAAAAATCAATAGGGGTACTGGTGCAAATATTTCAACTCTAAGGGGTTCAATTGAACCCCCTCAACTTACTCTGCCTCCGCCCCTGCTTTTGAGTTTTCATTTTCTTGTGCCCCGTGGCTTCCATGAGCATAGTTTATACCTTTTTACATTATGCATGCTCAGCTAGTCAACTCAATTATTTTTTCTTTTATCTACTTTTGCAGTTGACAGACTTTGAGCTTTCAAAAGTTGGTCTCATCAACAACACATATGACTTGTCTGGTCCGGCAGTGAGTGGGACATCCCTACTTGAGGAGGATGAGTCTGAAACATTTACATCGGAGGATCAAAGGGAACGGAGGAAGAAGCGTTCTGCTGTTGGCACACCGGATTACTTAGCTCCTGAGATACTTTTAGGAACTGGACATGGTTCGTATAGTCCCATATTTTTATGTAAGGTGGTTCGTTTTCTGTTTTCTTTTGCATGTCTTAAAATGCGGATTAAATTTGTCTCTGTTATGGAAATTTTTAAGAAAAATTATTCTGCTGTTTAAATAAACTCTTAATGATGCTAAAAAATATGGAAAAGTTGTTAGTTAGAGTGCAATGATGAAAATAAACGAACCTTTTTGTTAGTATAGTAACTCGCTGATTTAGTGGTTTTACTTGCATTGTATACTTGTAAACGTTCTCATGTATTATTGTGTATTTTATTACAAATACACCACTAACAAAATATTTTTTCAAATTTTGCAGGGTATACTGCGGATTGGTGGTCTGTTGGTGTCATTTTATTTGAGTTGCTTGTTGGTATTCCACCCTTCAATGCTGAGCATTCTCAGGTTCATACCTTGTTTCTTTGTGTGATGAATATTTATGTTTTATTGTTCTCTTGATAGTTTATTTAATTCTCACTTCATGTTATGTAATTTTGTGTTTGTAGACTATATTTGATAATATTCTTAATCGTAAGATACCTTGGCCTGAAGTTCCTGAAGAAATGAGTCTTGAAGCACATGATCTTATTGATCGGTAATGGACATGCTATGTCTTATATGTACATCACTGTTCTTATCATGTGTCTGGAAATTATTTGTTTTAAACTACATATTTTGTAACTTCGATTCCTTGTATTTGTTTAATTAATTGAGTGTTTTTGCTGCTTATTAATGCAAATATTGCCTTTGCTTACATACTGTTATATTCGGGATGTCTTTTGACATACTAACTTGTAACTATTAACCAGCAAGTAAACTTAATTAGACGTTCAATTTTCAGATTGTTGACAGAAGATCCTAATCAAAGACTAGGAGCTAGAGGGGCATCAGAGGTGATCTAATATCTTATAATCATATGTGTGTTTTTCCTGATATTTTACTATCATTTTTTACTATCAGAATATTTAGAATCCCAAAAACTTAATCAATGTAAACAATAGGTTATATTTTAATTTGTTGAAAGTCTGGAATGAAATTGGGGATTTTTATATAAAAATACAGTTGAAAAAATAAGCAATTTTTACATAAACATCAATAGATCTAAAACGATTAGCAATTTTTGGATCATCAAATTATTAGAATAGAAGACTCACCCACAAAGAAGAGGACCCATGAAGGTTCACAATGTCCAGTTTCGAGAAGCAAGTCCAACTGAGAGTTCATATGATAAATTTCAGAAAACAATTGCTAAAATATGTAAATAATCTTGAAAACAGGCATTATATAAGATCCTTAATGAATAATAAACTTAAAAATCTAAATAATAATAAGAGCCCAACTAAATAACCATACAAATAGAAATTTTAAATAAACTTAAATATATAAATCCACTAAATAACCATACAAATAAATTTTTTAAATAACCATACAATATTAGCTCTATTTCCATTTTCTAGTTTTAGCTAGGAATTAGTTTCGAATTAGCTACGAATTAGCTATGAATACTGGGTTTAGAAAGTCTCTATTTTCAGAATTAGTTAGGAATTGGTTTTGAATTAGCTTTGAATTAGCTACGAATTCTGGATTTATGAATATAAAAAATAAAAAATAGAAGAAATTGCCACGTGGCATCCACGTGGCGCAGCCACATCAGCAGCCGTTACTCCCATTTGACGTCAGAGACTATTCATTGAGACGGAAAATCTTGTAGAGACCAATTCTTAAAGGAAAATTTTTTAGGGACTAAAATTGAAAATCGCTATATTTAGAAGGACCTAAAACTTATTTAACCCAAAACTAAATTTAGTATGATCTTAACAATCACTTAAGGCGTTAGCTTTCTAATTTTTAATTAATGTTTGATCAATTTTTTTGATTTAAATTCAAATTCTTCTATATATGGTTAAGTGATTGTTTAAAATTTTGGTTTTTGATTTGACCGGTGAGTCAGTTGTTCGATTCAGTTTTAATTATTATGATTGTTCTGGACTGGGTCAGAGGCTGCTCCACTGTCGGGCACAGCTCAACCCAGCTTCCCGTCGGGGAGGGCCCAACTCACCAAATCACACGGGGAGCGCTCACGCGTCTCCTCCACGATCTTCACATGCCCCTCACGCGGAGACACGTCATCAGTCAACTACTCAGGAGCGAAAGAACAGGTCCTCCACCTTCCGAAGCTCACGGGGCAGTTGACCCAGGACGAAGACCAGGTGCTGGTTTTCCCTACGCCACGTAGATCCTGGAAGTTATTCGTATCGGGCCTAATGGTCCAACCCAATGCCGATAACAGTTGGCCCAATGCTGGGGGCACATTATAAATACCCTCTATCACTAGAGGGTCAGGTATTCTAAATTCTAACGCTTTTTTGTACTTGCCTTTCCTCTCTTGTTGAAACTTACTTTAACATCAGAGTGCCTTGTAGGTACACCCCCTCCTCTTCTCCACCACCGCTGAACTAAGAGCTCACGATGTGTTGCTGGCTGCTGATCACTTTCTGGTCCGGTAAGATCAGGGGCGCCGTCTGTGGGAAACTCTTGCTTCCCCGTTCTTTCTTCCTCAGAAATCCAAGAACCAAAGCATACATCAACTTCCGTCGATCATGGCCAGCCCACGCACTGACGATGATGTCCACGAAACCGCTTTCACCACCTTCACCAACGGCGACAATCCCGACCCCAACGTGACTGTTCCCGTCGAGGAGGGTGACGCCAGGTGTTGGTTTGAATATGGAGTAACTTGTCTAGAAGGGGGGTTGAATAGACAATTACAAAAATCCCTTCTTTTCAAAAAAATCAGATTATGCAAGCGGAACCGGATATGGTGAAATATTGTTTAGAAAAGTTTTTATGATATTGGAAGAGAATTTGCGTTATACTTACACCAAAGGTTTGTAATGAGGTAAAATACACTGAATTGAGTAATGGTTAAAGTTTCAACGAGATGCTTAAAGACTTTAACAATTCTTCAATTTTAAAGGCAAATCTAAATTCAATGTTCTTACAATAATCAATTAACTGGATCCTTTAGAAGAACAAATCTAATCAAACCTAAACTTTTTACAAATCAAAAACTATGCAATTTTAAACGATAAAGAGAGAGAGAGGGAGAGAAGGAGAGAGTGCACCAGGATATATCTAGTTCGGTGCTATCGTCCTCGCAGGCACCTACATCTAGTCTTCGACGGAGAACCATCGAAGAGTTATTTCTTCCATTAAAACAATATTGAATTTTGGTTCTTTGTTACAACAATCCACAAAAGCAAAAAGACAAATTATAACAATCCACGTAATCTTCTTTCTTGCTTCTTGTACGAACTTGCTTGTAACTAGCTACCACTGCTAACTTGATCTTTACCCAAGATCTTGATTTTCAACTTTTGAAGGATTCCTCTCTTGATGAATTTCCCAAATTTTACCCAATCTTGAAATTCCAAGCCTTGAATCCCTTTCTTCAACAAGTTGACAAATCTGTAGAAAAACTCCACAACAATGGAGAAAAGCTTCTTCTTCTTCTTTTTCCTTCAAGAAATTTCAACCCTAGAAATTTCCAAGACCAAAACACCTCTTGCAAATCTACACACTTCAACAAACAATTAGATCCTTAATGTTTCCCTAAGATTAATCATCTCACACACACACACACACAAGAGAATGATTTCCATGGGTATGATTAAGATGAAGATTTGAAAGGGAGAAGGAAGATGTGTTTTTGCAAAGGTTCTCTCTCTAGAAAATTTTTGATCTCTCCTTTTTTTTTAGAATGAGGGAATGAAATCTCTATTTATAGATGAAAGAGAAAAGTGCAAAAAGTTAGTTAAAAATAGCAGCGCGAATTGATTCATAATTCCCATGACTTGATTCAGTTAGGGCAGGTGACTTGAGTCAATTCGAAAATGAATCAATTCAAATTAGCGTGCTGAATTAATTCAAAACCCTTACTGAATCAATTCAAATTGGAATTTCCAGTCCCGTGAATTGATTCAAAACTGATGTTGAATCGATTCGAGCAAACAGAATCAAATTGAACATTTGAGACACTTTCATGAATCAAGTCATGAAAGTCTTGAATCGAGTCATGAAGCACAAAAATGCTTTGAATCAAGTCAGAAACACACTGAATCAATTCACACAGCTAGAACACATATTCAACTTAATAAATGCATGGATTAAGTACTCTAGCATGTGATTGATGATTAATAACCCAGGGAACTCAAATTAAACGACAAGTATAAGCAAAGCATCAAAACAACGAAGTAACCGAATATCCGAAATGAGTAACTTCAGTCTCCCCCTTTTTGATGCTTGGCAATCCGATTAATTTGAGCCATACGGAGCCATGCTCCCCCTGCAACAATTACTTAACCACAAGAGTTATTGTTGTCAACCGATAATCCATTCTCCCCCTTTGACAATATCAAAAAGGAAGAGGGACGAAAAACAGAAAAAACAACCAATAGTATCACATAGATAATCCAGCAATGTTAACATGTAATGATAACACACAATTCATTAGAGAAGAAGAAGATAATATTTAAAGATAGCAAGTTGATATTAAAGATAGCAAGTTGTTAATGGACATACAACCAAAATACAATTAGACATGTTTTAATCATAAGGAAATATAAATAACATGCAACATGATAAGATGCAAAATGAGAAACTACGGATCCTCCATATCATGATCCTCGGGTTCAGACGGTCCGATGTTGGATGCAGCAAGCTTGGCAAGGATAAGATTAAGTTTCACATGTTGCTGCGCAGATAAAACCCGTTGTTCCTCCAAGATGCGTTCGCCCCATCGATCCAAGTCGGCTCGCGTAACAACATCAGTGTGACGAGCATTGGAGGAGGAGGCACCGAACGGACGAGAAGAAGCGGCAGGATTGTGATTTTGCGGAGCGTTGGCATGGTTAATGGAAAACGTCTCATATACCCGAGCAAACTTCTCTTGATAGTACCATTCGTTCCGCTCAGAATCAAAATGATATTTGAATAGATGAAGAGTGGCATTACAGAACTTAGATGGAACACCAGATAATTCACTCAGCTTAGAGGCAATGCCGCCCTTGTTCAGTATAAGTTGGACGAACGAGGGGTAATAGAGGGGCTTTGAGTCGCTTGATTTGCATTCCATTACCATATTCACTATGAACTTAACCCAATTTACCGATTCTTTGTTGAGAAGCACCCACATCATAAACAAGTCAAACTCATCAACACGACCGAAATTATCTTTACGACGAACTAAAATCTTTGTTATGACCCAGTGAAGAACTCGGCAGTCAACTTTCAATTGTCCGACAGTAAAATTTGAGTATTGCAGGTCGTTGTGGTAGATAGTTTTTGAAATTTGAGTAACCGTAGGAGTGCGTTGAAACTGAGATGTTGTGGTCGCTCTAGTGAATTCATAACCAGTGTTTTCCAATCCAAAAGTATCCTTAAAATCCTTAGCTGTGAAAGTGATGGTTTTGTCTTGAAACTTACAACTAAGACCAGAGCCATTGTCAATTGATTCAACACAGCAGTAAAAGGCACGTACATGCTCAACATTGTACTTATGTGATAACTTTAAAAAAATTTCCAAGTGGTGTTTCTCAAGAATGGAAAAGAAAGTGAGACCTGTTTGAGATGCATCTTCTTTAGTGATGTAATTTGAACCAGATGAGGGTTTTCCATAGAACGTTTCAAGATACATTTTGTGAAGGTTGTTTGGTAACAAAGCTTGAACCTTGTGAAGTTTAACTGTATTATCTGTCATAGGAGGACTTTGAGAAGCTTCAGCTTGAGATGGTCTGGTAATGGCAGACCGTTTCTTTGTTGCTCTTGCTGAGCCAAGTTGGTGAGACATATTGAAGGATGAACTTAAGGCCAAGATAATGGAGGAAATGATATGCAAAATGAGTATGTAGTGAATATAAAGATGATAGAATATGAAGAGAAGAAAGAAAAATATAATGAGTAGAGAATAAGAGAAATGACAAGGGAGATGGACAAAATTAAAAAAAAACAAGGAAAAAAGACGAAAAAAAATAAGAAAAAACTGAAAGAAAAAAAACGAAATAAATGGAGGGAGTCCGAATAAAAAATTGGGAGTGGTTAGATATGTGAGATAAATGTTGAGCCAATAAACTGATATTAATGGGGTTCCAATATTAGTACCAATATTATTAGGACATGGTTATTAATGAGTACCAATTAGTGAGTACCAAAAAAATTGAGATGATGGAAAATGTAATTAAGAACGGAGAGAGAAGTGCTGAGAATTAAGAAAAAAAACAGAAAGGGTGAAGGTTGCTCAGTGTGGGGTGGCGTGTTATATTTAGTAGGATAGGTAAAAAGCTGACAAAAAATTGTGAAAGAAAAGTGGATAGGAGTGGACCGAAAGACATGGGAAAGTGGAAATTGAAATTTGAAATGTGGATATGTGGGAAGGAGGGGCGTGTAGTACAAATGAGTTGTACTAATTGTGAAAAGATGGGAAATGATAGGTGGGGCCAACCGAAAAAAAATTGAAGAGAAAATATGAAAAAAAATGGAAAGGTTGGGAAAGGAGGGTGGCGTGGAGAAGGAGATATAATGGGGTGAGATAGGTGGCGTGTGGAAGTGATGATGTGCAGAAAAAAAATAAAAGAAAATGAAAAGGTGATGTTTTGGGAAATGTGGGTTTAAAAAAGAGAGAAAAAAAACTAAAATAATAATAATAATAATAGAGATATTGGAAATGATAGAGATAGGTGAGAGAAAAAAATTGGAAAGAAAATGATAAGATAGAAAGGGAAATGATGGTGATGTGGCGTGTGGATGTTGGGGAAAGAAGGAAAAAACTGAAAAAAAATGGGAAATGGTGAGATATGGTGAGTTGGAAAAGATAGAGAAAAAAAAGTAGTAAAAGGTAATAGAAAAAGTGGGAAGGGTGGCGTGCAAATTTATGGGAGAGGGAAGAAAAAAATTGATGGAGTGTGAATAAAAAATATTGGGAAGTGGGGTAGGTGAGTGGTGGGGTCCGCGAAGAGGAAAAAGAGGGTGGATAAGTGTGTGGAGTTGAAGAAAATAGGGAAGTGTGTGGAATTGAAGTAGGAAAGAGGGTGGATAGTGACGCGACGGGAGAAAGAGAGAGGAAAAAGTCAGAAAAAAAATTATTGGGAAGAGAAAAAAAAGGAGAAAAATAACAAAAAGAACCGAAAAAAGAAACCAGAATGAATTGATTCACAAAATAGTGTGAATCAATTCGCGCAAACAGAATCAAATAGCACTTTCTAGACAGTTTTGTGAATTGAGTCACGAATTGATTCAAGACAGATTTCAATGAAAAAAATGCAATGCACTATGATGAAATTTATTAAAACATGAACATGATGCAAATAAGATTAAATGCACACTTAACATAGAAATTAAATGTGAAGCAAATCTATACACAAACATAACAAAAATATTAAACACGCATGATAAACTACACAGATAGAACAATTTAACAGATATAACACAAAGAGATAAAGGTATTGGAGAAATTATACCGTACGAAATTGAAAAAAAATTGTTGCACAATAACCGTTAGTATAACAGAAAATCATGCGACAATGTAAATAAAAAATAGATCGATACTTATTCAAAGCAAGAAGGATCGAGAATCCCTAATTCTCTTCGAATCTTGTGGAACGACTCCGAGGACAAAGGTTTTGTAAAAATATCAGCAAGCTGATTTTTAGAGTCCACGAATTCAAAAACTACGTCGCCTTTTTCCACATGATCGCGAAGAAAATGATGCCTAATTTCTATATGCTTAGTGCGTGAATGCAGTACCGGGTTTTTAGTTAAGTTTATCGCACTAGTGTTGTCACATTTAATCGGAACGCAACCTAGTTTTAAATCATAGTCCAATAATTGTTGCTTAAGCCAAAGGACTTGTGCACAACAATTACCGGCGGCTACATATTCTGCCTCGGTGGTTGATGGTGCAACACTATGTTGCTTCTTGCTATGCCACGAGATCAGACAATTTCCGAAAATGTGACATGTGCCGCTAGTACTTTTTCTGTCTGATTTGCACCCCGCGAAATCAGAGTCAGAAAAACCTACTAAACTGCACTCACTTCCCTTAGGGAACCAAAGACCATGGTTTGCAGTACCGTTTAGATACCTTAAAATGCGTTTAATGATCTTAAAATGAGATTCTCTAGGGGAAGCTTGAAACCTAGCACACATGCATACGCTAAACATGATATCAGGTCGACTTGCAGTTAAATAAAGCAACGATCCAATCATACCTCGATACTTGGTAACGTCGAACTCTTTACCCGATTCATCTTTGTCGATTAGCAAATTTGAAGCCATTGGTGTAGATATTGCTTTTGCATTTTTCATTTCATACTTCTTTAAGACTTCCAAGCAGTATTTTGTTTGACTGATGAAAGTTCCTTTATCAGTTTGCTTTATTTGGAGTCCCAAGAAATAAGTAAGTTCACCCATCAATGACATCTCAAATTCGCCCTGCATAGTGTTAGAAAACTCTCTACACAAAGATTCGTTAGTGGAGCCGAATATAATATCATCCACATATATTTGAACTAATAGAATATGCTTTCCTTTACGTCTTATGAATAAAGTGGTATCTACGTTTCCACAACTAAATCCCTTTTCAATTAAGAAACCACTAAGACGCTCATACCAAGCTCTAGGAGCTTGTTTGAGGCCATAGAGGGCTCTCTTAAGTTTAAAGACATGATCGGGATTGTCGTGATCCTCAAAACCCGGAGGTTGAGAGACGTAGACCTCTTCATTTATGAATCCGTTTAGGAAAGCCGACTTAACGTCCATCTGATATAGTTTAAAATCAAGACAACATGCGAATGCCAATAGGAGTCTAATAGCCTCAAGTCGGGCTACGGGAGCATAAGTCTCCTCGTAGTCTATCCCTTCGGCTTGATTATACTCCTTTGCTACTAGCCTTGCCTTGTTTCTAGTAATTATTCCGTTTTCATCTAGTTTATTCCGAAAGACCCACTTAGTGCCTATGACTGTTTTGTTTTTAGGACGTTGGACCAAATTCCAAACGTCATTTCTTTTAAATTGGTTGAGTTCTTCTTGCATAGTAAGAAGCCAACCCTCATCAGTCAAAGCATCACTAACTGTTTTCGGTTCAACTTGTGATATAAAAGTAGAATAATTACATAAATTATTTAATTGTAAACGCGTGCTTACTCCCCTTTTGATGTCTCCTAAGATGTTGTCCAACGGATGATCCTTTGTGATGATCCAATCTTGAGGAAGTTGGTTTGAGGTCTCGTGTTTGTCATCCTCGTGTTCACTTTCCTCTTTATCATCATTAATGTCCTCATCTTTTGGAGGATCCACTTTTGGAACGTCATCTTCGATCTTATCTTCCGTACTAGAACCTGAAACATCAATAACAGAAGAAATACCTTTCCCCGTCTTTTGGGGTTTGGTTTCATCAAATGCAACGTGTATAGATTCTTCAACCGCTAAAGTTCTATTATTGAAAACTCGATATGCCTTACTAGATGAGGAATAACCTAAGAAGATGCCCTCATCCGCTTTTGTGTCAAACTTACCAAGCTTATCTTTGCCATTATTTAAAATGAAACATTTGCAACCAAAGACACGAAAGTAAGAAATATTAGGTTTCCTACCCTTAAGTAACTCATAGGGTGTCTTCTCTAGGATAGGTCGAATGAGTACCCTATTCAAGACATGACATGCGGTGTTAATCGCATCAGCCCAAAAGTACTTAGGTAAACCCATTTCGCTTATCATAGTCCGTGCTAATTCTTCTAAAATACGGTTTTTGCGCTCCACAACACCCTTTTGTTGAGGAGTGCGCGAACATGAGAAGTTATGGGCTATTCCGCTTTCGTTGCAAAAGTTTTCAAATTGGTGGTTAACAAACTCACCACCATGGTCACTTCTTAGGGTGACAATTTTCAAATCTAAACGGTTTTGGATAAGCTTAGCAAATTTCACAAATGCTTTAAAGGTTTCTTCTTTTTGACTTAAAAATAAAGTCCAAGTGTATCTAGTAAAATCGTCTACAATCACAAAGCCATAGTAATTGCCTCCTAGACTTCTTGTCCTAGAAGGACCAAAGAGATCTAGATGGAGAAGCTCAAGAGGTTTTGAAGTGGAAACACAATTTTTGGATTTAAAAGACACTCTTGTTTGCTTTCCCATTTGGCATGCATCACAAAGCTTTTCTTTAGAAAATTTCATTTTAGGTAGACCAATTACTAGATTCTTAGAAGCTATTTTATTTATTAAGTCAAAATGAACATGGCCTAAGCGTCTATGCCACAACCAAGAGTCTTCACTCCGGGTGACTAAACACTTAGTGCCGATATTCGAAACGTCATCTAGATTGAGCATATAAACGTTATCAATTCTAGAACCCTTAAACATTTTCTCCTTGTCACTCTTATGTTCAATTATGCAATTAAGGGGGTCAAAAGATATGGAGTAACCCTTATCGCATAATTGACTTATGCTAAGGAGATTGTGTTTAAGCCCTTTAACAAATAAAACACCGTCTATGGTGATTGTGGAGGGATTTCCTACAATACCTTCTCCTAGTATTTTACCTTTGTTGTTATCTCCATATGTAACGAAGCCGCGTTCTTTCTTGACGAAGTCAATGAAAAATGACGCGTCTCCCGTCATATGCCTTGAACAGCCGCTATCTAGGAACCACATCCTTTTTCCTGCTGTAAGACATTCCTGCAAGATAATCAACAAGGAATTTTAGGTCCCCAACTAGTGTTGGGTCCTTGGGGGTTAGCACTAGGACTCTTAGGTTTCCATGCCATAAGACCATTTGGAATTTTCACATTCCTAATGTGGCATTTAGGCCTAATATGTCCTTTTTCACAACAATAATGACATACAACTCTAGAGGAACCATTCTTTCTATTCTTTCTAGTGACATGAGCATTTTTCTTTCTTTGTTTTCTAAAGTTTTGCTCATCATCGCTTGAACTAATAGATGTAATGGTAGGAGCTCTAGTTAATTGTATTATTTGACCCTTTAAATCTTCTATTTCAGTTTTTAAACAAGGGCAAGTAATACATTCAATTAAAGTTTCTTTTTCATCTAGAGTTGGAGGAATGCACAATTGGTCGTTTACTAAAGATGCATGGTTTCTTTTTAAGATTTCTCCCTCAAGTTTCAAAATCTTTTTCTTTTGAGAGGAAATTTTCTTAAAAGCTTTTAATGCATCTTCATGCATCTCATGGAACGCCTCGGACAATTCATTATAAGAAGGTAAGGAGTTAGAATCGGAGTCACTTACATCGGAGTCTTTGTGCTTGTTTCGAGCCATCAAACAAAGATTAGCTACTTCTTCATCCGAACTCGAAGAGGATGACGACGAGTCTTCGTCGTCTTCCTAAGCAATATACGCACGTCGTCCCTTGCCTTGGCTTTTGGACTTGTGGTAATGTTTCTTTCCTTTGTGCTTTGCCAAACTTGGACACTCCTTTTTGTAGTGACCAACTTTTCCGCATTCGTAGCACGTGACTTGTTTTTCTTCTTTCTTCTTGTCATCCCATTTCTTTGAATGATTATATTTCCTAAACTTCATTAAATTCTTATCCGAGTGTTTTAGACCATTTCTCCTCATATACTTGTTGTAGCGCTTTACAAACAATCCCATCTCTTCGTCTTCCGAAGAGTCACTCGAGTCCTCATCATCTACCTCTAATTTTGCCTTGGAAGTGGAGGCTTTTAGAGAGATGTTCTTCTTCTCTTCTTTGTTTTTATCCTTGTGCTTAGTGTTACTTTCACTTGCTTTAAGTCTCTTTAGCTCATGCTCATGTTCGGTGAGCTTGCCAAATAAGGTTGACATGTCTAATGTTTTTAGGTCATGAGATTCTTTGATAGCCGTTACTTTTGGCTGCCATTCCCTGCACATAGACCTTAAAATCTTATTAGCACAATCTTGATTAGAAGTGGTCTTACCCAAATTCTCAATTTTATTGATTATATGGGAAAATCTCATCTGCATGGAGGCCACGGTTTCACCGGGTTACATGCGGAAGAGTTCAAATTCCTCTGTTAGAGTATTGATTTTAGATTGCTTCACGTCTTCGATTCCCTCATAGAGAACTTTAAGAGAGTTCCACATTGCCTGAGCCGTCTTACAATGTGAAATTGAAAAATATACGTTCATGCTCAATGATGAGATTAGTATATTTCTCGCTTTCAAGTCATAAGACGCCTTTTTAGTTTCGTCCTCATTCCAATCCTTAGGTGGTTTTGCACTTGGTACGCCATCAACGACTCTTTGAGGAACATAGGGTCCGTCCTCGATGGCTAACCAATATTGTACATCCACGGACATAAGGTGTACGTACATACAATCCTTCCAATATGCATAGTTTTCACCGGTGAAAATAGGGGCTCTATTATACGCTCCCTTCGGATCAATTTGCGCCATATTCAATCAACTTTTGAGGTCGTTAAACCTTATCAAAAAAACCAGCTCTCGATGCCAATTGTTGGTTTGAATATGGAGTAACTTGTCTAGAAGGGGGGGTTGAATAGACAATTACAAAAATCCCTTCTTTTCAAAAAAATTAGATTACGCAAGCGGAACCGGATATGGTGAAATATTGTTTAGAAAAGTTTTTATGATATTGGAAGAGAATTTGCGTTATACTTACACCAAAGGTTTGTAATGAGGTAGAATACACTGAATTGAGTAATGGTTAAAGTTTCAACGAGATGCTTAAAGACTTTAACAATTCTTCAATTTTAAAGGCAAATCTAAATTCAATGTTCTTACAATAATCAATTAACTGGATCCTTTAGAAGAACAAATCTAATCAAACCTAAACTTTTTACAAATCAAAAACTATGCAATTTTAAACGATAAAGAGAGAGAGAGGGAGAGAAGGAGAGAGTGCACCAGGATATATCTAGTTCGGTGCTATCGTCCTCGCAGGCACCTACATCTAGTCTTCGACGGAGAACCATCGAAGAGTTATTTCTTCCATTAAAACAATATTGAATTTTGGTTCTTTGTTACAACAATCCACAAAAGCAAAAAGACAAATTATAACAATCCACGTAATCTTCTTTCTTGCTTCTTGTACGAACTTGCTTGTAACTAGCTATCACTGCTAACTTGATCTTTACCCAAGATCTTGATTTTCAACTTTTGAAGGATTCCTCTCTTGATGAATTTCCCAAATTTTACCCAATCTTGAAATTCCAAGCCTTGAATCCCTTTCTTCAACAAGTTGACAAATCTGTAGAAAAACTCCACAACAATGGAGAAAAGCTTCTTTTTCTTCTTTTTCCTTCAAGAAATTTCAACCCTAGAAATTTCCAAGACCAAAACACCTCTTGCAAATCTACACACTTCAACAAACAATTAGATCCCTAATTTTTCCCTAAGATTAATCATCACACACACACAAGAGAATGATTTCCATGGGTATGATTAAGATGAAGATTTGAAAGGGAGAAGGAAGATGTGTTTTTGCAAAGGTTCTCTCTCTAGAAAAATTTTGATCTCTCCTTTTTTTTTAGAATGAGGGAATGAAATCTCTATTTATAGATGAAAGAGAAAAGTGCAAAAAGTTAGTTAAAAATAGCAGCGCGAATTGATTCATAATTCCCATGACTTGATTCAGTTAGGGCAGGTGACTTGAGTCAATTCGAAAATGAATCAATTCAAATTAGCGTGCTGAATTAATTCAAAACCCTTACTGAATCAATTCAAATTGGAATTTCCAGTCCCGTGAATTGATTCAAAACTGATGTTGAATCGATTCGAGCAAACAAAATCAAATTGAACATTTGAGACACTTTCATGAATCAAGTCATGAAAGTCTTGAATCGAGTCATGAAGCACAAAAATGCTTTGAATCAAGTCAGAAACACACTGAATCAATTCACACAGTTAGAACACATATTCAACTTAATAAATGCATGGATTAAGTACTCTAGCATGTGATTGATGATTAATAACCCAGGGAACTCAAATTAAACGACAAGTATAAGCAAAGCATCAAAACAACGAAGTAACCGAATATCCGAAATGAGCAACTTCACCAGGGACGGGCGCACCGCCTCTCCCTCACCCGACAATGCAGCCTTCAACGCTACCCAACTCTTCGACAGTCCGACTGTCTTCCAGCCAATCCCTGTGCCGCCCAATGACGACCCGGCCATGGTGGTCCTGTTCGCGGCAATCAACCTGACAAATCTGATGATTTTCCAACAGAACGAGCGGATCGGGATGCTGGAAACAGAACGATAGTCACAATTTCCCCCGCAGAGACATCGTCGTCCGGTTTCTCGCAACCCGTCCCCGTGACGACGTAAAACCAGACCTTCCTCTCCCCTGCGGAGACTTCAACACGATGAATCTCGGAGCCCCTCTCCGCGACAACCTGGACGTCGTCCACGACTAGAAAGGCCTCAGCCCGTGGTCACGCAGAAGCGTAATCGCTCTCCTCGCTGAAAATAACGATGCTCTCCGCCTCCCTAGAGAAACAAAGCTGACAGGAAGGCAGAGAAACCGAGGAGTCAGCCGAGGGGTTCTCCCCGTCTAGGCAGGAGCCCACAATACGACCCTTCCCCATCACAGACACCCATCAGAAGCTTAGAATAATCAAATATAGTTAATGGTCAACTGGATGATGAAAAACTTGAGTTTATATATATATTTTTTTCATATTTAAAACATCATGGCTTTGTAAAAATGAATGTCATTTTCACTTTTCAATGTAAAAATGATTGCTATTTTTTCAATTGTGTCATTTAATTATTAATTTTTACACTACTTTCAACACATTAATAATATTAATTTAGTAAAAGTGCAATGTTTTATGATAATATTATTTCATTTCTTAATCCATGTGCAAAAATCTTAAATAACAATCATTTTGAAATGGAGGGAATACTTATTTTAATACTCATTCCATTTCAAAATGACTGTCGTTTTAACAAATAAATTTTATTTCAAAATAACTACTATCATTCTCACTTTTCAATATATAGATGATTATTATTTTTTCAATTATATCCATTAATTATTATTTTTTACACTATTTTCAATACATTAATATAGTTAATTTAGTAAAAATTTAATGTCTTATGACAAAAACTGTTGCATTTTTTAATTTATGCGCAAAAACTTTTAACAACAATCATTTTAATAAATAAAGTAAAATGACATTTGTTTTATCATTTAATTCAATACAATTAATTATTATTTTTAAAAAATATGAAATTTCAAAGAGGATAATTTTGTAAAGGGACCAAGGATTGAGCTATCTCCATGATTATGTAGGCCTCTGCCCCCACTAGATTAGAGCTTTATATCTAATATACTACTCCATCTATTTTAAAATGACTGTCGTTTAAGGTTTTTCAGACAGATTAAAAAATGCAATGATATTGTCATAAGATATTGCGCTTTTATTAAATTAGTCTTATTAATGTGTTGGAAATATTGTACAGAGTAATAATTATATGACACAATTAGAAAAAGAAAATTTTACCCCATACCCCATCATTTATTCCCCTGCCCCTACATTATATTTTTTTTACTAAAATATCCTCATATAAATAAGAGCAAAATTTTCTTAATTTAATTATTTGATCCGTAATTTAATAAATAAATCTATCTTTAAAAGCTGCTTTATTAATATTCTCAGCAAATATGACAAGTATTATCTATACTATTATATAATCTTATAATGTCTCCATCAAAGATTTTCCGCTAAAACTTTTTCATTTAATTAATTAATTAAATATAAATATATTTATTATTAACTCCATTTAAAACTTCTGACTAACTCATTCTTATATTTTAAATAAATATTAATTAACAAATGCAATAAGACATGTCTTAAAATTTTTTTAAAATGCAGCCACCAACCAAAAATTAATTAAATATAAATATATTTATTATTAACTTCATCATTTAAAACTTCTAACTAAGTCACATTCTTATATTTTAAATAATAATTAATTAACAAATGCAATAAGGCACTCTTAATTTTTTTTAAAAATGCAGCCACCTACCAATAATATGTTAGCATAGTAACTACCTAGCATAACTTTTCTCTTCATTTTATTAATTAATCTTTTATTATTAAATGTTAAATACTATTATTAATTAAATGATAATTAAACTAAAATATTTAACATGTTTATTTCTCAAATTTCTCTCCGCTCAACACTCTTTATTTATATCATACAAACAATTAACATCTCTCAACTCATAGCATCTATTTAACCCCGCATTAATATGACACATAGTAATATTAAATTTAAAAAAATAGACATATAATGCAAAACTTAAATTTACTTTATACAAAAATAAATTAATAAATATAATTCATAAAACGGTTAAAGTTTTTTATAGCCCCAACTAATTTCATTACTTTATTTTATTTTTTCCACAAAATTATCTTCCCACTAATCAAATTTATATCTCATCAATTAACCTCATTACTTTATTCCATTTTTTTCACAAAATTATCTTCCCACTAATCAAATTCAATTTATACATTTATTTTACTATTTACTAGCTTTAAAATAAAATTAGTGGGGGCTAAAAAAAACTTTAACCGTTTTATGAATTATATTTATTAATTTATTTTTGTATTAAGTAAATTTAAGGTTTGCATTATATGTCTAATTTTTTTATTTTTTTATTTTTTAATTTAATATTACTATGTGTCCTATTAATGTGGGGTTAGAGAGATGTTATGAGTGGAGAAAGGTTAATTGTTTGTATGATATAAATAGAGAGTGTTGAGCGGAGAGAAATTTGAGAAATAAACAAGTTAAATATTTTAATTTAATTATTATTTAATTAATAATAATAATAATATTTAATTATTAATAATAAAAGATTAATTAATAAAATGAAGAAAAAAGTTATGATGGGTAGTGTAGCGAGCGATTTTGGACGTGGTTGCAAAACACTATCGCTTTGGTACTACAGTTCGATTAATTTTTTATCCTATTGAAGCTGATGAATGAAGGGAAATAGATGTCTCCAATTAACCCTGCTTGCAAACTGAGTTTGAACAGATGACTGTTGGTTTACAGATGCTACAAAGATTGTGGGTTTCTCTTAGGTTATTTTGTTAAAATAGTGCTAGGGCGACTGGTGGGAGATTAAGACTGATGCTTTTGACATGTGAGGGTACGGGATTTGGGTTTTGGACTAGTGTGCTCGCTAAGATTTTTCTTTCAATCTTATGCCTACGTATTCCCGTTTACCAAAACAGGGAAATCAGAGCGACCGTAGTTCCTCCTATTCTATGGAAGGAAATGGTGTTTTGGTGTCTTGTTCAAAGCCCAAGACGTGAAGCTGAAAAGGTGGTTTATATCTTGTTCAAAGCCCAAGATGTGAAGCTAAAGGGTCTATTTGTATCTTGTTCGAAGCCCAAGATGTGAAGCTAAAAGTTTCGTCTTTGGAGAGAATTTGTCATCTCTAAAGAAGGTCTGTTTTGTCACAACTGTTGGGTGACTGACTATAAGGGAGGATTACTTTAACCGGGATATGTGAATCCTAGCAATGCCATAATTTCCTTTATAGGGGGTTTTAACCTGAAGGAGAAGACTTTATCTCAGTGTAGAGCAATGCCATCTTTCCTTAGGAATTTCTCATGCCAAAAGAGGGACAGTGGCATGGATGTAGATGATCCAGAGGCTTTCCGCTTACAGCAATTAGAAGAAGGGAAAGGAGTTGTTGATGTTTGTTTACTGTGAACGAGGCACAGCTTTTGATGCTAAAAGGTTGATTGGTTCAACCGGGTTTCCTTATACAAAGCCTAAGAGGAGGCTATTGGCCTAACAAGAGGGTGTTTTGTGCCTCGTACGAAGCCCGAGATAGAGGCTAAAGTGTTTGACTCTACAGGAGAATATTTTATACTCAACAAGAGAGTGCTTTGTATATGTGTCTTGTACGAAGCCCAAGACGGAGGCAAAAGGGGTTTGACTCAACGAGAGAGTCTTTTATACTCAACAAGAGAGTGTTTTGTATCTCGTACAAAGCCCGAGATGAAGGTTAAAGGGGTGACTCAACAAGAGAGTCTTTTATACTTAACAAGAGAGTGTTTTGGTATCTCGTACAAAGCCCAAGATGGAGGCTAAAGGTTTGGACTCAACAAGAGAGTCTGAAAAGGTTAACTCTGCTGGGGAGAATCATTGTACAAAGCCCAAGAGAAGGCTAGGGTTACTGTTTCAGTTGAGTGACAGGTCCAGTATGCTGATTTAAAGAGAAAATCAGTTCTTATATGAGTACTGTTTGCACTCAGAGATCTGATTCGAGGATCAGGGTTATTTCCTGTTCTTTAAGGAAATGGGAAATCCAAAGGGTATTGAGACTGTCCGAGTCTACGGGTTTTTTCTCCTAGTTTTGAGAGGAACTTGAGAATGTCTTTGAGACTCAAGGGAATTAGACTGTCCAAGTCTAGAGTTTCATCTTTTGTACTACGTTTAAGAAACAGCAGTAGCAGGATCTAGACTCTTTGAAAGGCTGTTTTATTAAGATGACTAATTTATGTTCCTATACCTCTAGGAGGTCGTTGGGACAATTTGTACGAAGCCTAAGAGGAGGCTGGAAACTTTTAAGAAGCCGAGGGACAATTTGTACGAAGCCCAAGAGGAGGCTATCATTCCCGGAGGAAGAAATCATTTATACGAATCCTAAGAGGAGGCTGTGAATACTTCTAAGAAGCCGAGGGACAATTTGTACGAAGCCCAAGAGGAGGCTATCATTCCCGGAGGAACAAATCATTTATACGAAGCCTAAGAGGAGGCGGGGGTGCTTTTAAGAAGCCTGTGGGTCCCCAAACCCCGAGAAATTCAAGACAGACTATTTACAGAGAATAGATCAAGCCAAGAAAGTTCGAGAATTTGGAAGAAACTCAAGAGATGCCATTCACGAAGAAAAGATCATCTCTGGGGAGTAGAGTTTCTTTGACGATTTCTAAAGGTGACAGTCTGTGAAAGGGTTCACCGAGAATGCTGCCTTTCACGTCTCCATATTGTTTAACCCCAAGAGGAGGGAAGACTGTATCTGGTAATCCTATGGGGATCTAGTTTTGTCTATTTTAAGAGTAATCAACAAGGCTTAGTACTAGACGTAGTTGCCGGGGAAACTCTAAATATCTATACTATTATTACGCAGTCGGTATGAGTTTATGAAAGAAGACTTACAGTAAAACAGCCCCACAATACAGTTATATGTGTATGAAAGCGGTAAATGAAAGCATATAACCACTTACTCGGTTGTAGAGCTTCCATGCTGTTTGGTTAGTTGTTCAACAAAGAAAGATTGAAAACAACAGTATATTCAAAAGGAGAAAGTGCTTTTGAAAGGAAAATTGGGGCTTACAGCTCAAGGATAGGCCCAGGGTTTTATCAGTGATCGCACTGTCGTTTTATACAGAAGGACTTATACCAGTGACTGAGGCCCAAGAAGGTTTTCTGTACAAAGGGGTGGGTCTTACACTCTCTCAATAGGCCCAAAAGGTTTAAAGAAAAAGAGTGGGGCTTATAACACGAGGGTAGGCCCAGATGATTTTCCGTTTGAAATGGCGATCGCGCCGAGATTTTCAAAACGCAGTAGGTCTTATACAAATACTGAGGCCCAAAATGGTTTGGTTTTCAAAGGGGGTTGGGTCTTACACTCTAATAGAGGCCCAAAAGATTTTTGAATGGGTCTTATAGCTCGAGGAGAGGCCCAGAGTTTGTTTTTCAACGGACGATGATCGCGTTGAACTTTTTGAAATACAACGGGACTTATACAATAAGTGAGACCCAAAATAGGTCTGTATTTACAAAGGATTGGGTCTTACACTCTATTAGAGGCCCAAAAGTGTTTGAAATTGTTTGATGAGGGTTGAATTAATCAAAACCCTAATTTGTTTCCAAAATGTATTTTAATTGAATAAAAAATTCAATTAAAATGGTCAATTAAAATCGTAGTAATTACGGGAGTTTGGTTCAATGGAGTGTGGGAGTGGCACACTCTGTTATTCAAAGAGGATCTTGATGCATTAGAATTTGTCCAATAGGATAATTTGATGGTGATTTTGATGCAGGAACAACCTCAAGTGGATTTTCAAGCTTCCCTTGATTGAGGGAAAGATCATGGCAGTTTTTCCGTCAAAAACTGTTATGCTTTCCTGTCCGAGTTCAGCCTTGAGCCATTCCAAATTGATGAGCTAAAGCGTCAAACATTTTCAAATATTTGGAAGAGCAAGATTCCAATCAAGGTTTAAGTGTTTTGCCGGAGGTTGCTTCGTAATCGTCCTCCAACCAAATCTCAACTAGCTAGAAGAGGAATTCTGGCCGGGACTGGCAACCTAAACTGCTCATTATGCTTGGAAGCAGAAGAGAATTTAGCCATTTATTTTTGTTGTGTTTTGTTATGGTAGATATTTGGAGGAATTTATATGCTTGGTTTGGCATTGAGAAACCTCATATGGCATCCTCAATTATGGATCATTGGGAATAGTTGAGTTCTATATTCAGTAGAAAATTCACTTTTAATCTGTCAAATTTTTTCTGGGCAGCTGCTGTTTGGTCTCCATGGATCGGTGGAAATAATTTAATTTTTCAGGGGACCTCGCTGAACAATCTGAACTGCCTTTGAAGGATTAAAAGGCTAACCCGGGAGTGGAATCAAGTTAACTTAGGAGGGAACCAAAATCTGAAGTGGGAGGTCTGGTTGAAGGACCCGGGAAGAGGTATTACTTAGTTTTCATGTTGAGCGTGGGCTGGTTTTTTATTTTTGTTTGTCTGCATCCTCTTTTGTATTAAGGGTTGAGTATACCCCTTGTACTTCCTATAATGCATTGTTGCATATAAAAAAAAGTAAGTAATGCATAATTATAGAAAACTATGTGTTTTGGATCGGGCCAAAACTTAATCGGCACTGAATCGAGTTGATAAGTCATAAGCATTCATGTGTACTATAAAATAGTTGCATTCTATAAGCACATCGGATCAAACAAAAGCAATTAGTTCATACAAACCGTCCCCGTCAAATAAAAAAATTAAAAGATCTGATCATTTTTGTTTAAAAAAATTGTCGTTGTAAATAAGATTATGACACTTCAAACCATAAATTCTTACTCTAAAGTCTAACTAATCATTTAGACCTAAATACTCATTGTTCTACATTTTAAAATTCATATTTATGATTATTATTTACTTGACCATTTGAGTGTTTGCAGATACATTTTTCATTTTCGAGAACTGCAAGGACAATTGTTATCAAGAAATATCTCACCCGTATCGATGATTCTAAAATTCAAACTGATTAAGCAGTATGGATGTAACTATGTTTTGAAAACATGTTTGAGACTCTCAATACATGGGTTCAACAAATTAGGGAATGGAACTTCTTTTTGGTGAGTCCTTTTTATTACTAGCTATTTTTAGGGATGACGTAATAGATGAATTGAATAGATATGAATTCGATTGTTAATAGAAGGATCAAAACAATTCATTAATTCATTAACAAATTATTAAATTTTTTTAAAAAAATTTCAATCCAATCCATCCATTTAGATCTTTTTAATGGATGGATATCCATCAATCTATAAAATTAAGTTAAATATTTAATTATTATTTTAAATTCATTTATTTAATTATTAAAGTTTTACAAAAAAAATTAGATTTTTATCAATTTTGTATATATATATATATAGGGTTATGCTAATACACACCCATGTAGGTGTGCATTAGCAACATATACCTTAGTGTATTTTTGTGTAGGGCCCACCAATTTTAGGTAGGACCCACATTAAAAAGATGAAGAAAAAAAATAGAAAGAAAATACATATATATATATATATATATATATATATATATATATATATATATATATATATATATATTTAAATATTCTGAATTTTAATTAATATGTTCCGAAGCATTATAATTAATTTGTCAGGAATGTAAAAAGTTGTGTTACCATGAATCAAAATTTCTATATACGCAGGAGTAGTGTAGCATGGCATGAAGTGTTTTTGCTTTAATTCAGTTTCTATTGAAAATAAGTATAGAAAATTTGGTAATTAAAACGGATATTGGACATTGACTCACAATTCAATGTTTTAAGGTTACACTAGATTGAATTTCGATTAAATCGTTTATAAATAAATATTTATTTTATATAAAATTAATAGTAAATAAAAATAATGATATTTTTAAAATAATATAAAAGAATTATTTATAATTTTATAATAATTAATACTTAATAATTTTCTTTTAATTTTTATAGTCTTTTAATCTCTTAATAAATTAAAAGCTAAATTCAGTATGATCTTAACAATCACTTAAGCCGTCAGCTTTCTAATTTTTAATTAATGTTTGATCAATTTTTTTTATTTAAATTTCAATTCTTCTATATATGGTTAAGTGATTGTTTAAAATTTTGGTTTTTGATTTGACCGGTGAGTCAGTTGTTCGATTCAATTTTAATTATTACGATTGTTCTGGACTGGGCTAAAGGCTGCTCCACTGTCCGGCACAGCTCAACTCAGCTTCCCGTCGTGGAGGGCCCAACTCACCAAATCACACGGGGAGCGCTCACGCGTCTCCTTCACGGTCTCCACGTGCCCCTCACGCGGAGACACGTCATCAGTCAACTACTCAGGAGCGAAAGAACAGGTCCTCCACCTTCCGAAGCTCACGGGGCAGTTGACCCAGGACGAAGACCAGGTGCTGGCACTACTACTACAAAACGCTAAAACAACAACGTCAGGGTTACAACGCATCCTTTTATGCCGTTGTAATAGGTTAAAAATTTCGCGCCCATTTAAAAGCTGAGTCATTTAATGACGGTTGAATGAAACCAACGTAGTAATAAATAAAATGTATCAAGCTTCGATTCCCTGCAACTACATTTTTTCCATTTTGTAGAGTACATTTAGCGTGTGTCAATTAAGTCAATTATTTAAAAAATAAATTTAAATTATTTTACAACAGTTAAGATGAACAACCAATTAATAAATGAAATGTAACAAGCTTCGATTCCCTGCAACACATTTTTACCTTTTTTTAGGATACATTTAGCGTGTGTCACTTAAGATTCCACTAAGGTTTGTTTCTCCACCGAGATTAAAAGGTTTATTGATAAATTAAAACAAAACTTATTATGTATTTCTTTCATAAGACGCCCTAATCGAACAAGTGAGCCAGAGACGCCCTAACCTTTACCCTCTTCGTATCGATTCATTTGGAGCTCAAATATTGCTCAAATAAAGTACTCTTCAATATCTTCATTCCTTTTTTCTTGGTTTATGCTCAAATATTGACCGTCTTCATTCATTTGCTTCTTCAGCTTCGAAGTAAGGTACTCTTCAACATCTTTATTCCTTTTTTTCTTGGTTTATGCTCAAATATTGACCGTCTTCATCAATCATTTGCTTCTTCAGCTTCGAAGTAAGGTTCTCTTCAACATCTTCATTCCTTTTTTCTTTGTTCATATTGTATATGCTCAAGTCAGAATGAGATATTTCATATGCTTTACGTTTAGTATGAGAGTACATCTTCATTGATTTTTTCTTTGTTCATATTGTATATGCATATGCTTGAGTTTTTGGATTAGATTTTGGTGTGTCATTCACATTATTATACATGTATAAATTTCAGAAGTTGTAATGGATCGTAGTTGGATGAAAGCCAATAGATTAGATCCGGTTTATGAGAACGGAGTTTGTGAATTCCTTGAATACGCTAATAAACATCTTCCCAGCAATGATGGTGTCTTTTATTGTCCTTGTGTTGTTTGCGCTAATATCAAAAAGGGTACAAAGAAATAAATACACAATCACCTTTGTTGTGATGGTATATGTCAAAATTATATAATATGGACATGGCATGGTGAGGTGGATAATAAGGAAAGTCGGGCGTCACAAAGTCAAAGAGTGGAGGAAGATGAATATATGGAAGATCACCTAGAGGATATGTTCCGTGATATTGGGAAATCTTCTTTTACGAATGCTCATATTTATGATAATTTATGTAGTGATAAAGACACCCCTTTATATAAGGGATGCACAGAGTTCACACGATTGTCGGCGGTGTTAAAGTTGTTTAATCTGAAGGCAAAAAATGGATGGTCGGATAAAAGTTTCACGGAATTACTTGAATTGCTACAGCAAATGTTACTAGAAGATAACAAATTGTCGGATCGTTGCTATGAGGCCAAGAAGATATTGTGTCCACTGGGTCTGGAGTATATCAAGATACATGTTTGCCCTAATAATTGCATATTATACCGGAAAGAGTATGAAGACTTGTTTCAATGTCCGAAATGTGGTGTGTCGCGTTACAAGATGAAGGATAGCAATGGTGATGACAATGATCACTATGACAATGTTAGTAGTGTTGCACCCCAAAATTTGCTCTCCTTACTTTAGTACTAACTGGCTTATGTTTCATTTCATTTTTTGCATTATCATGTATGCATATCATTAGCATGGGGTCAAGGTGCGTGAGGCAGTTCAAGAAGGTCCTATCTGGTCTATCCCATCATCAAGAGTTCACAAGTGGCAAGGGATCTCAAGGGATCACTCTCTCCTAACCAGTGCATGAATTAGGGTTTTGAAATTCTTGGGTTTATTGCTTCAATGGGCAAGCTCCTTGGGTTTTTATCATCATCAAATGGCATATCTTATCTTTGTTGGAGAGGATACACATCATATTCAGAGGAATTTGGATTTGGAGACTGTGTTATTTCCTCCTAGACTGAGGGTACCAAAACTAGGGTTTGCTATAAAGTCAGTTTATTTCTGATTTTTTGGGCAAGACTTGATTCCATGGTATTCCTTGGGTCCCTATGTACCTAGGTATAGAGGTGGTCCATCAGTTTGGTTCAGGAGAAGTTCAATTGGCCAATGGATTGGAAATCAGGTGAATGAGGTAAAAGTCAACAGTAAGAGGAAAAGTCAACTGTGGAATTTTGAGGTTCTCTCCAAGGTTTTCAAGGTCTCACATCCTCATATGGTCATCAAGAGTCAAGTTTCACACTATTTATCAAGAATCAGGCGTTTGTACAGAAGTTTCTAAATTTGGAAAGTGACCTATAATAAAAGTTTCCTTTTTGGGCAAGTTCCTGCACTGCATTCAACTTGACTTTTCATCATCAAGAAAGCTTCAAATGAATTTTTCTCCAACATGAAAGTTGAATATATTTTTCCCCTCTTTCCAACAAGTACTAGTGGGTCTCCATATCATTTGTGAAACTCCATTTATGATCAAAAGAAGGCAAAGTGGTTTTTAGGGTTTCTCATGATCCCATTTTCACAACTTTGGGCATAATGACCTATAATCAATTCCATTGCTTCATGCCACATTCCAATATTAAAATACATTCCTTGAGGATTATTTTGGGCCCAAGAATGAAGTAATTCCATGGTTTATTCTTCATTTATTCTCCATTGTTCAAAAATGCCAAATTATTCAAAAGTCATGAATCAAAAAAGTTTCAAGGCCCAATTTAAATGTGGTGTGATTAGCAACTCAAATGCAAGTTATCCATCATGAAACTTTCAAATATTCATGCATGGAGGAGGTGTACTTAACATAATGTGATTTTTCAAAATAATTCAAAAACTCATTAAACAATTAATCACCCAAGCCCAAGTCATATTCAGCAGAAAACCCTAGTCTATATAAGCTCAATCATGCACTGGTTAGGATTCATTCACGTGCACTTGGAGGAGAACCACAATTTGGAACCCTAAAGCTTTCTTTCCTTGGATCTCACGAATTACAAGGCCTTTCTTCAAAGTTCTTCCACAAATCTCTTCCTGGTGATTTCTAGAACACAACCCAACCACCATTCGCAGCCAAAAGCAAGGATTGGAGCTGTGCCATCTCAGGTTGGTGAATTTTTCGTGCTCCTAAAACTCTCTTTTTTTATGTCTATATTGAAGTGTGATGAATGGTGATTATCCTGGCGTAATTATTTTTAATTATGGACGTGTGTATGGCTTGTTATGTGAGTTTAAAGCTTTGGACCCACATGTTATTTCCTTCGATTCTCTTTATCCTTGCATTATTTGTGGTTTTTAAGATGATATTATTGATCCTCACATTTTTCTGGTTAGAATAGTGTATTCGCATGAGTTTTCTGGACAGGTTTTGGGTGCACGTCGCCGGGGAAGACGACCGGAACCCTAGTTCCGGCGTCTGGGTTGGAGCTCCGGCCGGCAAGGGTTTGGACGGGGAAGACGCAATCCCAGCCGTCTGTTTCCTTCATCCAACGGCCCATGTTTTGCCACCTCATTCTCTTTTTATTTTTTTTTCTGAATTTAAATTAATGTTCAGGTGTTATTTACCCCACGACAAGTATCATGCTCCTCCAATTATGCTTTTCTATTTTGTTTACTTTTGTTTTCGTTGACTAATCATGAGCCGTCTGATGGATCGTGTGGCTGAGATGACGCCACTGCATTAAAATAACCACGCGCCTTGCACATGGCATGCTCACGATATCCTTTTTTTATTTTTTGTTCAATTAGTGGGCTGGGTTGCTATTCGCACCCCCACTCTTCAGCCCAATGTCATTTCCTCTGCATTTCCTTACTATTCGCACCCCCCTACATTCTAATTTCATATTTTATTTTATTTTATTTCAATTATTATTTCATATTTTAATTATTAAAAATACATTCTTGCATTTTAAAATTTCCATAAAATTCATACATCATCTTTATCATTTTATAAGATTTTTACAAATTTTATTTTTTATTTTTATTTTATTTTTATCATTTAAACTAATTATTTATTCAATTTCTTTTTGCATTACTCATATCATGCATACTTAAAATTATTTATTTTATTTCTCTACAACCATAAAATATTTTTGATCCGTTCTTTTTGCATTTGTTCACTAACATCCTAAATTGCATAAAAATATTTTTCTTTCATTTTTAAATTCATTTCATATTGCATTTAGGTCCTCCCCTTTGGCACATTGAACCCTACTTCTCACCTGAACTTTGCCCAATTGTTTGAATGACTAACACTTCGAATTTTTGCAGGAATTTTTGATGTGTTGTTTGTCTCTAGATGAGCAACCTGGATATTTAATTTGGGAATTTTAAGAGTTATTTTTCTAATTATTTGATTGGCTTTCACTTGAGATCTTCTTGTATGCCTACTTCTGACTACATTTGATTATCTGTTTGAAAGGCACTTGTGCCATTTGCTTTGGGGTTGCTTCTTTGATCTTTGAGTTCATGTTTGGATTATTATCATTATTGTTTGCCATTGCTTGATTTTCATTTGCTTTGATATTATTTATGTCTGTTTCGTACTAACCTTTTATGCAGGGACTAAGGTAAGTTCTTTAAGGGTATGGATAAGTATCCATGGTCACCCTTACTCTTTCCTTCTCTCTTCTCCCTTTAGGATTTAGGTTGTCATCAAACCTCACTAACCGTAGGTGACCCATGCATGATAACTTTAGGACTCATAGTCCCCCTTTAGAGTTACCCTTGTGTCTTCTCTCTTTTCATCTCAAATTCCTTTAAAACACTTAATAAGAATAAGGTGTATTGCGCACGAGACTTAAGTGTGGGGAATGAGAAATGAGGGGCTTCCTCTCATCTTTCTAGAGTGCTTAGCGAGCGTCTTGTCTTGGGACGATGCGTTAAGTATTCGCCCCAGTGCCCTAGACTTTGGTGCAATGCAACTTAGGAACTAACTTAAGCCATTTCTGTCCTAAAAAATACAAACCAACTTCAAACCCTTTTGTCCTTCGGGATTTCCAAACTTAAAGGCTACTTTAAAAAAGGGCACGTTACCTTCCGTCTGAGTCGCAAACAGGCATCGACCCTAACTGCCGGACACGAACTTAACGTCGCTCATAAAAAACACAAAAAGAACTTGGTCCGAACTACGTTGACTCTGAATTCCCCATTGCACAAGGGGGGTACGTAGGCCTAGGACGTCGACGTCCTACCGAGTCTGTCTTAGTCTTCCCCTTCCCCATTTTAGTACAGCCCTAGATGATAGTATAACTCACCCTTAGATTAGACAACAAGTGTGGATCCCATCGAGTACGATGGACGCGTGGGGTGCTAGCACCTTCCCCTCGCGTAACCGACTCCTGAACCCAGGCAATGGTTGCGATGACCATTCCTTTCCCCCTTCCTCAGGTTTATGCGGTGTTCCCTTTCCCTCTCTTGGGATAAATTTACACGGCTGGAGACTCTGTTTTTTCCGCGCCACTCTCGCGTTTGTACCTGGATGAAAATCCTGGGAGCGACAGCTGGCGACTCTACTGGGGACTCTGGTTGACCTATGCTGGTCCATACCTAAGCGAGTCAATCCTAGCGCTTGCTTGTCTTTGTTTTCTTTGGGTGTTTTGTGTTTGTTTTGCTTTATGTGTTGTATTTTATTTTTACCGCATTTTCCGCATTTCATTTTTTTATTATTGTCATGCTGCTGTGCTGTGCTGGCTGTCTTTGTTTTGCAGATTGGGTGGGTCTGAGAGATAAGCTCAATACCCAGGCTTGAGTATACCCTAGGACTAGAGTGGAAAGTAGTGGGACCTACGTGCCCACTTGGTACGTTTGTGTGTTCACGAAATTCACAACCAGACGAGGCTATCTTGGGACGCATTCTAACGTGTGTGTCTTGCGTATGTTGGGGTGTTGATCTAGAGAGCTGTCGACTCTGGTGACCGATCATCGAGGACCTTAGTGGAAACATCCCTCTTTAGTGGTGACAGTGGCAGACCACATTGTAATACCCCAAATTTTGACCACTTAGATTTCCCATCATTGTGAAAATCATCATCACAATATGGATGAACCATCATGCTTCATCAGTCTCCCCAAAGATGGGTGAGCATCCAATACAATCAAAATTAGGGTTTCAAGCCCTCTCTGAGCTTTAGACAAAGGATCAATCAAGAAATGACATGATCTTCAACTTGTCTAATCTCTCAAACATCCACAATGGATCAAAAAAGACTCCCACTACAAGGATTAAGCACAAGGCTGCTCCCTTCTAGGTGGATCAAGTCTCAAGATCGCCAGTGTCACCAAATTAGGGTTTTGATCGACCAGGGCCTCCAGATGGAAATTTTCATCTGGGCACAAGGCAATGATCCAAAACATAACCTAATATACTTCATGGAACCTCATGAACCCATGCATCAAGTCAATTTTGCCTCAGGGGATGCATTCATCAAAAATCAGGAATTAGGGTTTCTTGACCTAATTCACCCCTAAGTTGACTTTTGGGACAAATCATGAGCCAAGACCTCAAGACATGATTTGAGGGTCTCTAATATACCATATTGATCCATTTGGAACAATGGATTGATCCAAGAAGCTTGAGCAACAAGTCTCAATTTCATCTGCACCACAATTAGGGTTTTAAGAGAAAAGTCAACTGTAACTTTGACTTTTGACCAAGACATGCTCCCAAACCCTAATACATGATTGAATATACCCTATGACACCCATGGAACATGTCCATCAAGTTTGATTTAGGTCAAGGACATGATTTCCTGAAGAATTGCACAGTTTGGAATTAATCTGATAAAAAGTCAACTGTGCACAATAGTCAACTTTGACTTTTTGAGATTTTTCACCAAAATGGATTTTTAACCCTAAAATGATGTTAATGTATGATTTGAATCATCATTCATCAAGAAAAATCAAGAAAAGTGAGATAACTTGTAAAAGGGGTAACCATAAAACTTAGAAATTTTTCTAAGTTAAAAATAAAGTGGCAAAGGTGCCAACTTTGGAGGACCATAACTCCTAAACCACAAGGCCATTTTTTCTCATCCAAAGATGGATTTGTATCCCTCATTATCACCTACAAAAACTTCAACTACAAGTCATTCCAATTCATTAAGGATTTTGAGTTATGGAGTGATCAAAGTGGCTGAAAAGTGAAAATGTCACTTTTTCCAACACTTAGTGAAATTTTCACTAAGTCAGATTCTGCCTCACTTTTTGCCAAATGTAGGGGGATTTTTCACTTGGAATCAAAAGAGATCAAAACCAAACTTGTTCAAACAGTTGTTGTATCATGTAAGAGCTTTCCAAAATGGCCAAGAACATTGCCAAATTCAACCTACACCATGAGATACAACATTGCCAAGTTGCCTTGCTGAAATCTGTCAAGGCAAGGCAGAATTTGAAACTTTGGTCGATTTGCCAAAATCAGCCAAATTCAATTGCTCCTATCCACTTAGACACCTCAAAGGATTGAATCTAAAGGGGACAATCACTGAGCCAAGCCTCCAAAGTCCATGGAACAAGAAATATCATGTTGAACCTAGAATGGCCAAAATAGGGACAAGACTTCAAATTTGGAATGAGCCATTCAATGAAACCATCAAGGTGGCATGGACTGAGTCATTCTCATCTGAAATCAGTCAAGACTTATCCAAGACCAAGGGAACCAAAGCTCTGTGCCCTAACCTCTAGTCAATGGCTAGAGGAGACTTGGATTTTCATTTGCCAACATTGGCCAAACCTACTTACCAGCTGCCATGCACTATTCCTTGCAAAACAAACTTGCTCTACTATAAATAGAGCTCAATTGTGGTCAGTTTGAGTACACCAAAGCCATCTAACAGATGCTTTCCTCAAAATCTCTTCTCTCACTCCAATTTTGCCTTCTAAGGCAAGTCACTATCGGGTTTTGAGTTTGAGAGCAATTCCAATCAAACCAATCACTCACACACCTCACATACATCACATATGAGCTGATCAAACACTTAGATTACTTCTGAAACATCAATTTCATGAAATCACCAGCTGGTTGCTCAAGGTTTTAACCAAAGTGCAGCTGAGGTACCATAAAATGATCCAGCCAATTTCAATCAAGTCCAACCATCCAAACACAATCCATAGGGTGTAGGGAAGCTGTTCAGATCATCACCACTCATCTGTAACACCTCCAAATCAAAAATCACTTTGAACTTGCTGTCACGACTTGGAGGTAAGCACATACTTGGTCATCTCTCAATCTATGCATATTTCCTCGCACAATAATTTGGCCATATGTTCATAATCATGCATGGAATGTTTTCTCTTAATTAATTGCATTGTTTGAATCGTGTATCAAAAATCCTAGCCTTCATGCAGAAATTAGGGTTCTTGAGGTTTCTTCGTGATTTCTTGTTGTATGTTTAATTTAAATGAAATTAAAGTACATAGACATGATCATGAGGTTGAGACGAGCATAATGATATGTGGATTGCATGATATGATTACGTATTCATGGAGATTGGATAGAAAATGCAAATCTGAGAAACCAAGAACACGCGCGTGTTCTTCAGCTTGTTCTTGGCGCCATTTTTAGAAATTCAAATATTTGAATTTTGTGATTTTTGTTTAATTGATTCAAAAATTAATTTCTCTCTGAGCTTTAATGATTTTGAGTTGATTCTTTTTTTAATAATTCACAAAAATGTTAAAATATTTTATTTTCACAAAAAATCCAAAAAATATTATTTATTTCATATAATTGATATTTTTGCAAAGAATTAATATTTTAATTGTTTTTGACATTTTAAATATTTTTTCTACATTGATTTTGCAACTTTTAATGCTTTCTAATTATTTTGTAGGTCAATACCTAATTTTTGAAGCATTAATCCAAGATCATAATTTGTTTTCCATGTGTTAAACAATTTTGATCATTTTAATTGAATTTTTATTCAATTAAAACACATTTTGAAAACAAATTAGGGTTTTGGATTAATTCAACCCTCATAAATCATTTTCAAACCTTTTTGGGCCTCTTGAGAGAGTGTAAGACCCAACCCCCTTTTTTGAAAACCTTTTTGGGCCTCACTTATTGTATAAGTCCCGTTGTATTTCAAAAATCACGGCGCGATCGTCGCCTTTTCAAAATAAAACCTTTGGGACTACCCTCGGGTAGTAAGACCCATTTCTTTTCTTTAAAAACATTTTGGGCCTCTTGAGAGAGTGTAAGACCCGTCCCCCGTTGTACAAAAACTTTTTGGGTCTCACTTATTGTATAAGTCCCTCTGTACAAGTAAACGGCGCGATCGTCGCCCGTTTAAAAATAAAAATCATCTGGGCCTCTCCTTGAGCTATAAGACCTATTCAAAACACTTTGGGCCTCTATTAGAGTGTAAGACCCAATCCCCCTTTTAACCAAAACATTTTGGGCCTCACTTATTGCATAAGTCCCTCTGCGTTAAAAGAAAACCTCGGCGCGATCGCCATTTTTAAACGAAAAAATCATTTGGGCCTACCCTCGTGTTATAAGCCCCTCTCTTTTCTTTAAACCTTTTTTGGGCCTCTTGAGAGAGTGTAAGACCCATCCCTTTGTACAGAAAACCTTTTTGGGCCCCAGTCACTTGTATAAGTCCCGCTGTACAAAGTCAAATAGTGTGCTCACTGATAAAACCCTGGGCCTCTCCTTGAGCTGTAAGCCCCAAATCTTTCTTTTTCAAAGCACTTTCTCCTTTGATTTTGAATATACTGTTGTTTTCAATCTTTCTTTGTTGAACAACTAACCAAACAGCATGGAAGCACTACAACCGAGTAAGTGGTTATCACTTTTATTTACTGCTTTCATATGTATATAACTGTATTGTGGGGCTGCTCACTGTAAGTCTCCTTTCATAAACTCATATCTACTGTGTAATAATAGTATAGATATTTCGAGTTTCCCCGGCAACTACGTCTAGAACTAGGTGATTCCATTTCATTTATTCGTAGAAATAGACGCCTAGATCCCCAATAGGAGCACCAGATACAGTCTTCTCTTCGGCTGTCCTCCTTAGGAATCGTCAAGAAGCTCTACTCCCCAAGATGAATTTATTCTCCGTGAATGGCATCTTTGAGTTTCTTCCAAATTCTCGAACTTTCCTGACTTGATCTATTCCTTGTGGATAGCTTGCCTTGAATGTCTCGGGGTTTGGGTACCCACTACGGTCATAATCTTGGACCTTAACTAAGGAACCCTCTTTAAAAGTTAAAAGTCGCTGGATAGTAAACCTCGCACGTTTACCAGTGGTTTTTATCTTTAAAAGAGTTATCTCTCCTAATGGAAAGGAGATGATAGACTCACGGGCTTCTTAAAAGCATCGGCCTCCTCTTGGGCATTATTCAAGGACACTACAGCTTCTTAGAAGTATTCACAGCCTCCTCTTAGGCTTCGTATAATGATCTCTTCCTACGGGAATGCTAGCCTCCTCTTGGGCTTCGTACAAGGACCCGTCGACTTCTTAAGAGTTTCCAGCCTCCTCTTGGGCTTCGTACAAATTGTCCCGACGACCTCCTAGAGGTATAGGAACAGAACCTAGTCATCTTCATAGAACAGTCCTTTCGTAGAGTCTACTACTGTTTCTCAAAGCATAGTACAAAAGAAAAAAAACTCTAGACTTGGACAGTCTAACTTCCTTGAGTCTCAAAGACATTCTCAAGTGACCCCCTTCGTTAAATAGGAAGGAAACCCGCAGACTCGGACAGTCTCAATACCCTTTGGATTTCCCGTTTCCTCAAAGAGAAGGAAATATCCCTGATCCTCAAATCAAATCCCTGAGTACAGTGTTGCTCATATAAGAACTGATTTTCTCTTTTAAAATCAGTATATTGGATCTGTCACTCAACTGAAACAAACCTTTAGCCTCCATCTCGGGCTTCATACGAGATACAAAAACACTCTCTTGTTGAGTATCAAAGACTCTCTTGTTGAGTCAAACAATAGCCTCTATCTCGGGCTTTGTACGAGACACAAAGACTCCCTCGTAGAGTCAAGCAAACAATAGCCTCTATCTCGGGCTTCGTACGAGACACAAAGACTCTATCGTCGGGTCAAAAACTTTTAGCCTCTCTCTCGGGCTTTGTACGAGACACAAAATAGCCTCCTCTTAGGCTTTGTATAATGATTTTCCTAGCGGAAATTAGCCTCCTCTTAGGCTTTGTATAAGAAAACCACTGGTTGATCCAATCAACCTTTTACCATCAAACCTGTGCCTCGTTCACAGTACACAAACATCAACAACTCCTTTCCTTTCATCTAATCGCTGTAAGCGGTAAGCCTCTGGATCATCTCTATCCATGCCATTGTCCCTCTTTTAGCATGAGAAATTCCTAAGGAAAGATGGCATTGCTCTACACTGAGTTAAAGTCTTCTCCTTCAGGTTAAAACCCTTTCTTCGGAAATTATGGCATTGCTCGGATCCGCGTATCCCAGTTAAAGTAATTCTCCTTCCCCCTCTTTAGAGATGACAAATTCTCTCTAAAGTTGAGGTCTTTCAGCTTCACGTCTTGGGCTTTGAACAAGACACAAATAGACCTTTCAGCTTCACATCTTGGGCTTTGAACAAGATACAAACCACCTTTCGCTTCACGTCTTGGGCTTTGAACAAGACACCAAAACACCCATTTCCTCCCATAGAATAGGAGGAACTACGAACGCTCTGATTTCCCTGTTTCGGTAAACGGGAATACGTAGGCATAAGATCGAAAGAAAAGATCTTAGCGAGCGCAATCAACAAAAAACCCAAATCCCATATCTCCATCAATTAAAAGCAGTAATTCAAAAGCATCAGTCCTAACATCCTAATCCTTGTTCCCCGCCAGAAACCCTTTGCCTAGAAAAAAGAAAGAAAACAGTATTGGCGAAAATACAAATAACCAGTACAAAGGCCCCCCCACATTGATAGCATCCGTAACCTAACAGACCGCTGTTTAAACTCAGTATGCAAGTAGGGTTAATTGGAGACATCTATTTCCCTTCCTTATTCAGCTCACAATAGGATAAAAAATGAATCGACCTGTAGTTTTAAGCTCAACCGCAGAGAGCGACCAGCGCTTAAGAACCGCGTCCAAAATCGCTCGCTACAGAAAAGTGGCGCCCACCGTGGGCCGATCTTTCTTTTTCCTTTTTTCTCTTCACTTATGTGAATACCACAGATTGGGGCTTCCGCCGGGGAACCCATTTTCTGTCAGGAACTTAGGATTCTTAGCTTTATAAGTCTAGGATGTTTAGGACAAATATATATACTGCTTTTCCTAATTGCTATACGTGTTTATTTTTCTGCTAATGGGAATGCGTGTGATGCCGCATGTGGTGAGAATGAGTATACACCTAGAAAAGCCAAACCCTTTCGTAGTGCGGAAGCTATCGGAAATAGCTGTTACGCGATACTACCCTCATTTGAGGCTGGTGATCTATTCTCGGTGAATAGCACTTACTCTAAGATTGCACACAACTCGCTGACGATCCGCTTGTTGTCTGCCTTCCTGGGAGGAGCTGATGATAATGAGTACATGTACAAAAATCACCCTAGTATAAACCTTTGGGGATGGGTAGAGCCTTGACTTCATGACAACGACCCTCTGACCCCATGTTTTTTCTATGTTTTTGTGTGCTGCATTCATGCATCCATTTAATAAAACATTAAAACATTGAAAAAACTTCTCTTCTAGTCTCTCTGTTTTTCAAATTAAACTAAGATTGTGATTGCAAATATCAGAGAAAAGGATTACGCTAATGGATTTTGGTAGAAGGAGAACTCACCAGTATACCTTCAAGGTTCCAAAGCTAGGGGATTTGAGAAGGTTAGCAAGGATGATCGTTAACCCAGAGGCTTTTAGAGCCAAGCACGGTGGTTTGCTACCACTGTTAAGAGTCCATGTGATTAAGGGGATCATGGACGCACTCATTCAGTTCTACGATCCGGTTTATCACTGTTTCACATTCCCGGATTACCAGCTATCGCCAACGCTGGAGGAGTATTCTCATCTGATTGATCTACACATTACAGATCGAGCTCCATTTTTTGGACTGGAAGAAATTCCAAAGAATCAGACTATTGCAATAGCAATTCATTTGGACGAGTCTGAGGTCAGGACTCATATGACCACTAAGGGTGGCATCCAAGGTTTGCCAGCCCAGTTCTTGACAAAAAAGGCTCTATACTTCGCTAGTATAGGGAACGGGACTGCTTTTGAAAGCATCTTTGTCTTGCTCACCTACGGGTTATTTTTGTTTCCCAACATCAATAACTTCGTCGATATCAACGCTATTAAGGTTTTTCTCATTGAAAACCCTGTGCCGACTTTGCTCGCAGATGCGTATCATTCTGTACACTTGGGAAATTTGTACAACGGAGGGGAGATCACATGCTGTGTACCTTTTCTTTATAAATGGTTTATCTCTCACTTGCCCAAGTCTGCTGCTTTTTGGGATTGCAAGAGTGTCCTACGTTGGTCGCAGAAGATCATGTCTCTCACCAATTCTGATATAGATTGGTGTAATAGGATTTATGAGGGAATCAGAATCATTGACCGTTGTGGAAACTTCCCCAGCGTACCCCTCATAGGAACTAAAGGAGGAATCAACTATCATCCGATATTGGTTCTTCGTCAATTTGGATACCCGATGAGACACATCCCACTGGGTGTTCATCTGGAAGGTCTTTTCTTCAAAGAAGGAGAAAATGACAGAGCACTAAAGATGGAAATAGTGCAAGCTTGGAAACAGGTTCATAAGAAAGGACGAGAGTCTCTGGGAAAACCGGACTGTGTCTCGGTGGAGCCTTATCTCCATGGGGTACAAACCAAAGCTCTCAAGCTAAAAATGCCTTATCCTCGTTACGGAATTCTTCCACCGAGGGAAACTGTCATGTACTTCATGACGGAAACTGAAAAGCTTCAGGTTACTCTCAACAAAGTTCAAAAGGAAAGAAGATCTTGGAAGAACAAGTACCGCACCCTCGACGTAGAGTGTATCCAAATACAGCAACTACTAAAAGAGAAAGATGCTCTGATTGAAATTTTGGAGCAGCATGCTGTAGAGAATCAAGATGACCAAAGAAATTTGCTCACTCCTTTCACTTGGCAAAGGAATGACAACCCGACAACGGCCCAAGAGCCCCGGTCAAAGAAGAGGACTCGGGACCCATTAGTTTAGGTTTCTGTTTCTGCACTTTGTAATCTACTGTATTTCCATTTCTGTAATCCTTTGAATTTCAATAAAAAGGGGTTCCCCCACTGTTTGATATTTGCAATCTAATTGTCAAAGTTTATTTTGATTAAACCAAAAAAACAACAATTAATATAATCATTGCATTCATCATTCTCACATCGCGTAGTCTTCTTCCCTACGAATCTCACGTTTGTGTCTCGATTCTAGAGTTAAACTGTCTCATTCGTATAATACTCGGGCCAATCGTAAAAAAAAAGGGAGATCTTGAGGAAGAAAACAGAGAGTTGAAAGAAGAGATCGACGCTCTGAGAGAGGATATGAGAAAGCTTCGTAACGACATGCAAGCCATGGCAGAAGCTCAGCTACAAAGAACTGTGATCTCAGAGATCACCTCAACGCCCATCATAGAAAAGTATGATCCTAGGTATCAGATGCCGAAAGATCGTCCTTGGGGCATGCCTGTTAACTATATCCCGGAAGGATATGTTCCGCCGATCACTGAAGATCAGGGAATCGCAACAGAAGCCGCTGGGCCTGAAGGTTACAAACTTCGGGAAAGCGAAGATGCTAGGGGCATACTGAAGACTCCTGAAGGTTACAAACTTCGGGAGGCACCAAGACTTACTGCCGTAGTCACGGTACCACCCCCTGTGGTGCACACTGTCCCGGAAGGACAGATTCCACAGACACCTTCTGGTAATAAGGAAACTATGTTTGACAGAATGGATGAATTCCAGGAACAGTTCTTGGAAATGCAGAAAGAGCTGCAAGCCATTCGCGGTCAGGATCTATTTGGAAAGGACGCCGCAGACCTCTGCTTGGTCCCCAATGTGACAGTCCCGCACAAGTTCCAAGTGCCCGACTTTGAAAAATATAAGGGTAACTCTTGCCCTCAGAGCCATCTGGTGATGTACGCTCGGCGGATGTCAGCTCAGATGGAGAATCAGGACCTACTGATTCACTACTTTCAGGATAGTTTAACCGGTGCCGCACTCAAATGGTACATGGGTTTAAACCGTACTACGATCAGTACATTCAGAGATCTTGGTACTGCCTTCGTCCAACAATACAAATACAATTTGGACATGGCACCCGACAGATATCAACTCAGATCAATGTCGCAAAAGGAAAAGGAAACCTTTAAGGAGTATGCTCAAAGGTGGCGTGAAATTGCCGCTCAAATTTGTCCACCTCTTGAGGAAAAAGAGATGACAAAAATCTTCTTAAAGACCTTAAGCTCATTTTACTATGACCGAATGGTTGCCAGTGCGCCCAGTGATTTCACCGAAATGGTCGGCATGGGCGTACGTCTTGAGGAAGCCGTCCGAGAAGGACGTTTGGTAAAAGAAACTGGATCGACGAGCGGTACTAAAAAAGACGGTAGTGCTCTCCCTAAGAAAAAAGAGCAAGATATTGGGAATATCTCTCTCGGAAAGCAAAGGCGACGTTATCAGTCAGTAGCAGCTGTTACTCCTACTATCGGCCCCGCGCCTGTTCCTATGTATCAACCTCAGGTTGCGCAGAGCCAACCTGACCAACAAAGGACACAACAACCTCTTCAGCAGGCTCGTCCTCCATATAACAACAACCGTACAACACGAACATCAGGGTTTGATCCTATACCCATGTTGTACACAGAAATATTTCCGTTACTACTGGCTAAGGGGCACATCCAGACTAAGTCTCCTCTTACAGTTCCGGAAAATCCGCCTTTTTGGTTTAAAGCGGATCAAACATGCCCTTATCATCAAGGAGGTTCAGGGCATAACATTGAGACTTGTCTCAATTTCAAATCTGACGTGCAAAAGCTTGTTAGGAGCGGGCTCTTATCTTTCAAAGATATGAATCCTAATGTTCTTACGAACCCGCTGCCTCAACACGAGAAAGCTGCAGTCAATCTGATTGAGAAAGAGACTAACAATGTCTATCAAATTCACGATGTACTCTTATTGGGGACCAATCTGGTCAAGATGCATTGTAGACAGAGTGGATATGGCCATGTGCCACCTCATAACTATCACCAGTGTGATGTCTGCTCTAAAAACAATCAAGGATGTTCTGTAGTGCAAGCAGCTCTACAGGAGCAAATGGATCTTGGATGGATCCAAGAGCACCGAGTTTGTGGAGTTAACATGGTTTACACGAATTCCAACGTCATTCAAAACCACGACATTCGTGCGATGAATGTCAACTTGGTGGCGATGCACTGAAGGCGAAGCCAGTATCATAATCTGCCGCGGCACGATTACAGTTCCTGTCTGATTTGCTCGGTAAACAAACAGGGATGCTCTTTCATACAAGAGGCCCTCCAGCGTCAGATGGATCTTGGATGGATCCAAGACTACCATGATAGGAACTCCTATCAAATCAACATGGTTCAGATCTTCGACATCCGCGTAATGGATACCAACCTGGTAGAGTTACATGCTGAGCAGGTCCGACTTGGATTCTTAATATCACATGACTATCAAAATTGTAAAGCGGGTTACGAAAACGATCGAGGTTGTACCCTTGTCCAGGAGGCACTTCAGCACTTGTTAAATCACTGGTGGATGCCAATCTATATGGACGAAGATACTCAGCAGATTAGTATCAATAACAGGAATCATACTCGTCGTCAAAGTCAGGATGTCCGATCAATGGAAGGTAACCTAGTGAGGTCACATTGTATTCAAAATGGGCGTGGCCAGGTGCCACCACACAACTATGACAGTTGTAGCGTCTGTCTGGAAAGTAACCAAGGGTGTTACCTTGTGAGAGCAGCTCTTCAGGGTCAGGTCGATCATGGAGAAATTCGTCCATATCTAGGTTCAGGACCCATCACTTGGTCGCCGAACTACCTTGCCGAGCAAGCTGAGGATGTTGTCACGATCTCTGGTCATCACAGGACCAGGGATGTTTTTGCCATCATTCCTCTACTTGACGAATCTAAAGTTCCCAACCGGGAACGGATCGAGATTACTTATGATGGTCAGAAAAATCAGAAGGTTCCCATAGTCATCTATCTACCGGGGCCACTACCGTATGAATCAGCTAAGGCAATCCCTTACAAATACGGTTCGACAATAATCGAGAATGGAAAGGAAATTCCATTACCCTCCGTCGTGAATATTGCAGACATCAGTCGTGTAACACGGAGCGGTCGAGTCTTCAACCGAGGGGTTGGAGAATCCAACAAAGAAAAGGAACTTTAAGCAGAAATTCCTGATCCACCAATCGGTCAATCCAGTAATCCCGACCTTTCGAAAAACAATGATGAGATGCTGAAGCTCATCCAAAGGAGTGAATACAACATTGTCGATCAACCGTTACAGACTCCTTCAAAGATCTCAGAATTATCACTGTTACTCAGTTCAGAAGCACACAGAGAGGCTCTATAGAAAGTCTTGGAGCAAGCCTTTGTGGAACAGGATGTAACAATCAGACAGTTTGATAGCATTGTCTCTAACATCACTTCTTGCAACAATTTGGGATTTAGTGATGAGGAATTACCTGAAGAGGGTCGTCGTCATAACATGGCGCTCAACATTACGGTTAACTGCCAGGGCGATGCTTTAGCCAACGTACTGGTAGACACAGGGTCAGCCCTGAATGTTATGCCGAAGTCCACTTTGACGCAATTATCATTTAAGGGCCCTCCGATGAGAGTCAGCGAGGTCGGCGTCAAAGCATTCGACGGATCCAGAAAAACAGTTATCGGCGAAGTTGATCTTCCCATAACTATTGGTCCTCACACTTTCCAAATCACTTTCCAGGTCATGGACATCTGGGCAACATACAGTTGTTTATTAGGAAGACCTTGGATACACCAGGCTGGAGCGGTTACTTCAACCCTCCACCAAAAGCTAAAGTTCGTCAAGAACGATCAACTTGTCACGGTTTGTGGAGAACAAGCCTTGCTTGTGAGTAACATATCATCATCTACTTGTGTAGAACCCGAGGAGATTATTGGAACGCAGTTCCAAGCACTGTCGGTAAGCAAGAACGATCAATCCGAAGAAGGAACTTCAATTTCTTCATACAAAGATACTATCAAAGCGGTCGAGAGTACCGATACAACAGGATGGGGACGGCTTGTCATTCCTATTGACAATAAAACAAAGAAGGGTCTTGGTTTTTCTGCGACCTGTACTCAGACAGCCGGCAACGATGAAAGTCTTCATCCCCTTCAAAACTTCTTCCACATTGGAGGTTTTCTTCACCCAGTGTCTCAGACAGTTCATGCTATCAATGAGGAAGATCCCTCTGACACAGATGAAGAATGGAAGTCCTACCTTAACAAGGACGGCTATATGTCTCAGGAAGAGGTGCCTATGCCTTTTTTCTTTCCTACAGAAAGTTTGAGATTTATACCAAGATCAGATGTTGAAATGATCTACGGAGATTGTGATCCGGAAGGATGCCGTGCTCCCCCAAATTCATTAGAGGAAGACACTCTGATGAAAGAAAACTTTGATCACAATTACTATGGCCCAATGGATGGTCTGCCAATGTGGCAACCTTATCCAGGAGATTTGGGGCAAGAGAGTCAGCCGAACAATGAAAATCAGCTGACCGTCATTGAACAGAATACCTGTGTCCCCACCATGTCATGGGATCAACACTCAGGTCATTCGAAAACTACTCAACATGAAGATGAATTTGCAACGTTTGCAGGACTTGAATTCATCAACTATGTTTTTCCCGAAGTCAACGTCATTGAGAGAGATGACTCCTCCAGTTCCAAAGAAGTTTGGGACACTCTGGGACAACCAAGTGGAAAATATGACTTTATGGTCAAGTACACTGCTCCTGAAAGCTCTCGTATCAGGCTCGAAGATATCCAGTCAACTGGATGGGGAGATACAACTGAGAGCTCCAATGCTATGCAAAATGCAACAGAGGAATCCTCCTACGACAATTCTGCTTAGGAGACAGATTCCAACGATCCTACTCCCCCAGAAATCAGCGTCATTTCTGAAGACAAATCAAGGAAGGTGCCAGACTTTGTGATTCACCGAGGAGTTCGCCGCCATTGGGTTGCTGTCGAGGTTCCGAAGGTCGTTCATCAGTCAAAGTAATTGCCATCTTTAACCTTTCACCCTGCCCAGGTGAAACGGATATTTTGATAGGGCTCATTTTCTGTAAATTTCCCTCTTCGCTTTGCCCAGAGCGAGTGAGTTTTGTTTTATAGGGCTGTAGTTTCAAGATTCGACTTGTTCATTAATAAAATAACGTCGTTCTGTAATTTCCGCATTAATTGATGTTTTCTCTTTTTGCTTTTTCAGAAAATGGTAATCCTAAAAAACAATTCAAAAATAAAAACAAGCAGTAAAATAAATACACTGCACACACTTGCATTTCTCTCTATCTATTCTAAACACGAATCATCACGTCATGCAGATTGCTTGTTTTAAACCCCGTTGAAACATACGATCCGATGCCTTCTCCCAACTTTGAGTTCCCGGTATTCGAGGCTGAAGAAGAAGTTGACAACGAAATTCCAGAAGAGATCTCCCGACTACTCAGACAAGAGGAAAGGTCCATTGAACCTCACAAAGAGCCGTTGGAAACGGTGAACTTGGGTTCAGAAAAAGAGAGAAAAGAAATCAGGATCGGAGCACTGCTCAGTCCAACTGTCAAAGAAAGTTTGATAAAGCTTCTCAAAGAATTCCCCGATGTATTCGCTTGGTCCTATTAGGATATGCCAGGGTTGGATACCAGCATCGTGGAACATTACTTACCGCTAAGATCGGAATGTCCGCCAGTAAAGCAAAGGTTGAGACGGACTCACCCGGACATGGCTATCAAAATCAAAGAGGAGGTACAGAAACAGATCGACGCGGGTTTCCTCGCTACATCTGAATATCCTCAATGGTTAGCCAACATCGTACCCGTTCCCAAAAAGGATGGAAAGGTCAGAATGTGTGTTGATTACAGAGATCTAAACAAGGCAAGTCCAAAGGACGACTTTCCTTTACCACACATTGACATGCTGGTTGACAGCACAGCAAAGTTCAAAGTATTCTCCTTCATGGATGGATTCTCGGGCTATAATCAGATCAAGATGGCGCCGAAAGACATGGAGAAAACTTCGTTCATTACCCCATGGGGTACCTTTTGTTACAAGGTAATGCCGTTCAGTTTGAAGAATGCCGGGGCAACCTATCAAAGAGGCATGACTACTCTGTTTCAGGACATGATACACAAAGAAATCGAGGTATATGTCGATGATTTGATTGCAAAATCAAGAACAGAGGATGAGCACGTTGAACATCTGTCAAAATTGTTCGAACGTCTAAGAAAATTCAAGCTCCGCTTGAATCCCAACAAGTGCACCTTCGGTGTCCGTTCGGGGAAATTACTAGGGTTCATCATCAGCCAGAAAGGAATTGAAGTTGATCCTGACAAGGTCAAGGCCATTCAAGAAATGCCTTCTCCGAAAACTGAAAAACAAGTCAGAGGATTCCTGGGACGTTTGAACTACATCTCCAGATTCATATTCCTTATGACCGCGACATGTGCACCGATTTTCAAATTACTCAAAAAGAACGAGGATTGCGTTTGGTCAGAAGATTGCCAAACCGCCTTCGACAGTATCGAGGAATATCTGTTGAATCCTCCGATTCTATCACCTCCAGTGGAAGGAAGACCACTGATCATTTACCTCACAGTTCTAGAGGACTCAATGGGGTGTGTACTTGGCCAACAAGACGAAACCAAAAGGAAAGAGTCTGCCATTTACTATCTAAGCAAGAAATTCACCGACTGCAAGACTCGGTACACAATGCTTGAGAAAACTTGTTGCGCTTTGTCTTGGGCAGCCAAACGTCTTCGCCAGTACATGATTCGTCATACTACTTGGTTGGTCTCCGAAATGGACCCAATCAAGTACGTTTTCGAAAAACCTGCTCTCACGGGAAGGATTGCCCGTTGGCAGATGTTACTATCAGAATATGACATAGAGTACCATGCTCAGAAAGCCGTTAAAGGAAGTATTTTAGCCGATCATTTGGCTCATCAACCGATTGACGATCAAGAATCAATCGGGTTTGACTTCCCAGACGAAGATGTCATGTATCTAAAGATGAAAGATTGCGATGAACCGCTACCCAGTGAAGGGCCAGAACCAGGTTCCCAATGGGGACTTATCTTTGACGGAGCAGTCAATCATTATGGAAACGGAATTGGGACAATCATTGTTACCCCTCAGGGTTCCCACATTCCTTTCACTGCTAAACTTACGTTCAAATGTACGAACAACGAGGCCGAATACGAAGCATGTATAATGGGTCTCGAAGAAGCGATTGATTTAAGGATCAAAAAATTGGACGTATACGGCGATTCAGCCTTGGTTATTAACCAGATAAAAGGAGATTGGAACACATACCAATCAGGATTAATTCCTTACAAAGACTATGCAAGGAGGTTGTTACCCTTCTTCAACAGAGTCGACTTTCATCACATCCCTCGTGATGAGAATCACATGGCTGATGCATTAGCCACTCTCTCTTCCATAATTAGTGTAGGTCGATGGAATGACATACCTAAGATCGACATCATGCGCCTTGAACGGCCCGCTTACATCTTCGCGATTGAAGCAGTCATAGACGACATACCTTGGTATCACGATATCAAATGCTTCCTTCAGAAACAAGAGTACCCATCTGGGGCACTCAGAAAAGACAGGAAAACCCTCAGAAGATTGGCTGGAAACTTCTTCCTGAGCGGTGACACTCTTTATAAGAGAAATTTTGACATGGTCTTGCTCCGATGCGTCGACAGACCAGAAGCAGACATGCTCATGAAAGAAATTCATGAAGGATCCTTTGGCACTCATGCCAACGGACACACAATGGCAAGAAAAATTCTCAGAGCAGGGTACTATTGGTTGACAATGGAATCCGACTGCTACAAGTACATGAGGAGGTGTCACAAGTGTCAGATATATTCCGACAAAATTCATGTACCGCCATCACATCTCAAAGTTCTATCTTCCCCGTGGCCTTTTTCCATATGGGGAATCGACATGATTGGTATGATTGAGCCCAAGGCTTCAAACGGACATCGGTTCATCCTGGTAGCCATTGATTATTTCACCAAGTGGGTCGAAGCAGCGTCATTCGCCAATGTAACCCGACAAGTGGTGGTCCGATTTATCAAAAACAATATCATATGCCGTTATGGTGTTCCAAGCGAGATCATTACTGATAATGGATCTAACTTGAACAATAAGATGATGAAAGAGTTGTGTGCAGAGTTCAAGATCGAACACCATAACTCATCTCCCTACCGACCCAAGATGAACGGAGCGGTAGAAGCGGCTAACAAGAACATCAAGAAGATTGTTCAAAAGATGGTTGTAACCTATAAAGATTGGCACGAAATGCTACCTTTTGCTCTTCACGGTTACCGAACATCTGTCCGCACTTCAACAGGGGCAACCCCTTTCTCTCTAGTATATGGCATGGAAGCAGTGCTCCCCATAGAAATAGAGATCCCATCAATCCGGGTATTGATGGAAGCTAAGCTCACCGAAGCTGAATGGTGTCAAAGTCGACACGACGAACTGAACCTGATCGAAGAGAAGCGAATCACGGCACTATGCCACGGTCAGTTGTATCAACAGAGAATGAAGAGGGCGTTCGACAAAAAGGTCCGACCTCGTGTCTTCAGGAAAGGAGACCTTGTGCTCAAGAAGATACAATCATTTCTCACTGATTCCCGGGGCAAATGGACCCCAAATTATGATGGCCCCTATGTGGTCACGAAAGCTTTCTCAGGCGGCGCCTTGAGACTTGCAACCATGGACGGAGAGGTATTTGCCTACCCCACGAATGTTGATGTAGTCAAGAAATACTTCGCCTAAAACTAAAAAAAAAACGTCTTGGTGGATTGAAAACCCGAAAGGGCGGTCCAGGCAAAAGTTAGAGACATGAAAAAAAATCATCCCGATGGATTGGAAATCTCATAGTACAATCCAGGAAAAAATTAGGGATAATGGCAAGTAACTATGTTCAACAGAGGCAAGTCCCTCAGCAGCAGTTACAGCATCATCTGTCAGAAAACTCCAGTCAAAGGTCATCTTCGACGGAAGCTCAGGATGTCCCGAACTCAAAGTTGGTAGAAGGATAGTGGTCGTTATGTTTCAACGTAGCCCTTTTCCCTGTAAATTACCATTTTCTAACTTTGTATATACTCTTTGGAATCACGCGTTTGGCTGATCTCCATCTTATCAATAAAATTTGAGCCCTTGTGCTTTTGTTTGTAATCCTTTACTTGTTTTAGCTTTACAGAACGACGTTATTTAAACTTAATCAGCGATTCTTGAAATAAAACAAAAATAAATTTACTTGTTAAACGTTTTCTGCTTTTAAATTAAAGATGGCATTTCTTTTGACTGTTGAACATCAGAAGAACATCGATCGCTTCTCCCGAAGTAAGCGAACTTCAAAGTGCAGAACCAAAGTACCCCTTCTAAACCAGTTCGCCTGAATGAAGGGATCAACTGTGTCAGAGACCTTGTTTCGTCTGACATCCTCGGCCGAGTTCTCATCTCCTAAGCCCGATCAACATAGCTCCCAACGGGACTATCTCTCCTAAGCAAGGTGGAATTGCTATTTTGAATCAACGGTACTTCTTCGCCCCGCGATGGCCGAGTATCCAATTGTGTTCATCTCTTAGTCTGTATGTCGCGTCTGTTTTGTCAGCATATACATACATACATCATGCATTTTTTATTTGCATTTACATTTCATATTGCATCACTATTACTCTAGTCGGTCCTGTCCCCTAGTGGTAGAAGTCCTCTCAATCGAGTTGTCAGTTCTTGCCTCATCAGGAAATACGGTGTCTGAACAACCTCGCTTCCAGTTTAATTCTGGAAAGAAGTTGGTCCTTGACCACTTTGATAACTTGAACCTCTGAAAAGCCAGAGAAAACTTTCAATAAGCATCACTCTTCGCCATTGAAGATGATATCCTTGCTTTCCCGGATTAAGGAAAATCCACATAGAAAGCCTCGTGATCAGAGATTCGGTAGCACGCCAGTTTTGCTCCGAAAAACCACTGATGAGAAGGTCATTGGCACCTCAAAATTGGATCCCATCATATGGCATTTCTATGGGAAGATCCCGAGAAAAGTATGATGTAACCCCAAACGAAAACAGTCTCTCAAGAGACTCGCTTTCCCCAGTAGAATCGACAAATGGCGTCTCCAAAACAGAGAAGTTTGTGTACCTCTACAACTCAGACGAATGGGTTCCCCAGCAGGTCTGGCATCAAAGCTTTTTCCACTCAAATGGCATCTCCCTAGGAAAATTCGGCGAGAAGTTTGAAGGAAAGCCGCTACGAATAGCGTCCCTTGTCAGTAAAGTTTATTGACAAAAGAAACTAAGACCAGTTCCTTGGTAGGAAACCAAGAACGAGGGGAAGTTTAAATCAGAAACTAAGACCAGTTCCTTGGTAGGAAACCAGGATCGAGGGGAAGTTTAAATCATAAACTAAGACCAGTTCCTTGGTAGGAAACCAAGAACGAGGGGAAGTTTAAATCAGAAACTAAGATCAGTTCCTTGGTAGGAAACCATGATCGAGGGGAGGTTTATTTCAACTTAGACCAGTTCCTTGGTAGGAAACCAGGATCGAGGGGAAGTTTATTTCAAAAGAGACTGAGACCAGTTCTTGGTAGGAGACCATGATCGAGGGGAAGTTTACCTTTTCTAAGCATCATTGCTTAGCTAAAGAAGATGAATGCGTAAGCTACCATTCATAACCGCCATCAAAATTTCGGGTATTCCGATATTTAATCCTCTTGCACCCCGAATGCCTGAATCCCTTCGTCATTCACACCTTCGGGTCCAAGAAGATTAAATAGGGGCATCTGTAATACCCCAAATTTTGACCACTTAGATTTCCCATCATTGTGAAAATCATCATCACAATATGGATGAACCATCATGCTTCATCAGTCTCCCCAAAGATGGGTGAGCATCCAATAAAATCAAAATTAGGGTTTCAAGCCCTCTCTGAGCTTTAGACAAAGGATCAATCAAGAAATGACATGATCTTCAACTTGTCTAATCTCTCAAACATCCACAATGGATCAAAAAAGACTCCCACTTCTAGGATTAAGCACAAGGCTGCTCCCTTCTAGGTGGATCAAGTCTCAAGATCGTCAGTGTCACCAAATTAAGGTTTTGATCGACCAGGGCCTCCAGATGGAAATTTTCATCTGGGCACAAGGCAATGATCCAAAACATAACCTAATATACTTCATGGAACCTCATGAACCCATGCATCAAGTCAATTTTGCCTCAGGGGATGCATTCATCAAAAATCAGGAATTAGGGTTTCTTGACCTAATTCACCCCTAACTTGACTTTTGGGACAAACCATGAGCCAAGACCTCAAGACAAGATTTGAGGGTCTCTAATATACCATATTGATCCATTTGGAACAATGGATTGATCCAAGAAGCTTGAGCAACAAGTCTCAATTTCATCTGCACCACAATTAGGGTTTTAAGAGAAAAGTCAACTGTAACTTTGACTTTTGACCAAGACATGCTCCCAAACCCTAATACATGATTGAATATACCCTATGACACCCATGGAACATGTCCATCAAGTTTGATTTAGGTCAAGGACATGATTTCCTGAAGAATTGCACAGTTTGGAATTCATCTGATAAAAAGTCAACTGTGCACAAAAGTCAACTTTGACTTTTTGAGATTTTTCACCAAAATGGATTTTTAACCCTAAAATGATGTTAATGTATGATTTGAATCATCATTCATCAAGAAAAATCAAGAAAAGTGAGATAACTTGTAAAAGGGGTAACCATAAAACTTAGAAATTTTTCTAAGTTAAAAATAAAGTGGCAAAGGTGCCAACTTTGGAGGACCATAACTCCTAAACCACAAGGCCATTTTTTCTCATCCAAAGATGGATTTGTAGCCCTCATTATCACCTACAAAAACTTCAACTACAAGTCATTCCAATTCATTAAGGATTTTGAGTTATGGAGTGATCAAAGTGGCTGAAAAGTGAAAATGTCACTTTTTCCAACACTTAGTGAAATTTTCACTAAGTCAGATTCTGCCTCACTTTTTGCCAAATGTAGGGGGATTTTTCACTTGGAATCAAAAGAGATCAAAACCAAACTTGTTCAAACAGTTGTTGTATCATGTAAGAGCTTTCCAAAATGGCCAAGAACATTGCCAAATTCACCTACACCATGAGATACAACATTGCCAAGTTGCCTTGCTGAAATCTGTCAAGGCAAGGCAGAATTTGCAACTTTGGTCGATTTGCCAAAATCAGCCAAATTCAGTTGCTCCTATCCACTTGGACACCTCAGAGGATTGAATCTAAAGGGGACAATCACTGAGCCAAGCCTCCAAAGTCCATGGAACAAGAAATAGCATGTTGAACCTAGAATGGCCAAAATAGGGACAAGACTTCAAAATTGGAATGAGGCATTCAATGAAACCATCAAGGTGGCATGGACTGAGCCATTCTCATCTGAAATCAGTCAAGACTTATCCAAGACCAAGGGAACCAAAGCTCTGTGCCCTAACCTCTAGTCAATGGCTAGAGGAGACTTGGATTTTCATTTGCCAACATTGGCCAAACCTACTTACCAGCTGCCATGCACTATTCCTTGCAAAACAAACTCGCTCTACTATAAATAGAGCTCAATTGTGGTCAGTTTGAGTACACCAAAGCCATCTAACAGATGCTTTCCTCAAAATCTCTTCTTTCACTCCAATTTTGCCTTCTAAGGCAAGTCACTATCGGGTTTTGAATTTGAGAGCAATTCCAATCAAACCAATCACTCACACACCTCACATACATCACATATGAGCTGATCAAACACTTAGATTACTTCTGAAACATCAATTTCATGAAATCACCAGCTGGTTGCTCAAGGTTTTAACCAAAGTGCAGCTGAGGTACCATAAAATGATCCAGCCAATTTCAATCAAGTCCAACCATCCAAACACAATCCATAGGGTGTAGGGAAGCTGTTCAGATCATCACCACTCATCTGTAACACCTCCAAATCAAAAATCACTTTGAACTTGCTGTCACGACTTTGAGGTAAGCACATACTTGGTCATCTCTCAATCTATGCATATTTACTCGCACAATAATTTGGCCATATGTTCATAATCATGCATGGAATGTTTTCCCTCAATTAATTGCATTGTTTGAATCGTGTATCAAAAATCCTAGCCTTCATGCAGAAATTAGGGTTCTTGAGGTTTCTTCGTGATTTCTTGTTGTATGTTTAATTTAAATGAAATTAAAGTACATAGACATGATCGTGAGGTTGAGACGAGCATAATGATATGTGGATTGCATGATATGATTACGTATTCATGGAGATTGGATAGAAAATGCAAATCTGAGAAACCAAGAACACGCGCGTGTTCTTCAGCTTGTTCTTGGCGCCATTTTTAGAAATTCAAATATTTGAATTTTGTGATTTTTGTTTAATTGATTCAAAAATTAATTTCTCTCTGAGTTTTAATGATTTTGAGTTGATTCTTTTTTTAATAATTAACAAAAATGTTAAAATATTTTATTTTCACAAAAAATACCAAAAATATTATTTATTTCATATAATTGATATTTTTGCAAAGAATTAATATTTTAATTGTTTTTGACATTTTAAATATTTTTTCTACATTGATTTTGCAACTTTTAATGCTTTCTAATTATTTTGTAGGTCAATACCTAATTTTTTGAAGCATTAATCCAAGATCATAATTTGTTTTCCATGTGTTAAACAATTTTGATCATTTTAATTGAATTTTTATTCAATTAAAACACATTTTGAAAACAAATTAGGGTTTTGGATTAATTCAACCCTCATAAATCATTTTCAAACCTTTTTGGGCCTCTTGAGAGAGTGTAAGACCCAACCCCCTTTTTTGAAAACCTTTTTGGGCCTCACTTATTGTATAAGTCCCGTTGTATTTCAAAAATCACGGCGCGATCGTCGCCTTTTCAAAATAAAACCTTTGGGCCTACCCTCGGGTAGTAAGACCCATTTCTTTTCTTTAAAATCTTTTTGGGCCTCTTGAGAGAGTGTAAGACCCATCCCCCCTTGTACAAAAACTTTTTGGGCCTCACTTACTGTATAAGTCCCTCTGTACAAGTAAACGGCGCGATCGTCGCCCGTTTAAAAATAAAAATCATCTGGGCCTCTCCTTGAGCTATAAGACCCATTCAAAACACTTTAAGCCTCTATTAGAGTGTAAGACCCAATCCCCCTTTTAACCAAAACATTTTGGGCCTCACTTATTGCATAAGTCCCTCTGCGTTAAAAGAAAACCTCGGCGCGATCGCCATTTTTAAACGAAAAAATCATTTGGGCCTACCCTCGTGTTATAAGCCCCTCTCTTTTCTTTAAACTTTTTTTGGGCCTCTTGAGAGAGTGTAAGACCCATCCCTTTGTACAGAAAACCTTTTTGGGCCCCAGTCACTTGTATAAGTCCCGCTGTACAAAGTCAAACAGTGTGCTCACTGATAAAACCCTGGGCCTCTCCTTGAGCTGTAAGCCCCAAATCTTTCTTTTTCAAAGCAATTTCTCCTTTGATTTTGAATATACTGTTGTTTTCAATCTTTCTTTGTTGAACAACTAACCAAACAGCATGGAAGCACTACAACCGAGTAAGTGGTTATCGCTTTCATTTACTGCTTTCATATGTATATAACTGTATTGTGGGGCTGCTCACTGTAAGTCTCCTTTCGTAAACTCATATCTACTGTGTAATAATAGTATAGATATTTTGAGTTTCCCCGACAACTACGTCTAGAACTAGGTGACGCCGTTTCATTTATTCGTAGAAATAGATGCCTAGATCCCCAATAGGAGAACCAGATACAGTCTTCTCTTCGGCTGTCCTCCTTAGGAATCGTCAAGAAGCTCTACTCCCCAAGATGAATGTATTCTCCGTGAATGGCATATTTGAGTTTCTTCCAAATTCTCGAACTTTCCTGACTTGATCTATTCCTTGTGGATAGCTTGCCTTGAATGTCTCGGGGTTTGGGTACCCACTACGGTCATAATCTTGGACCTTAACTAAGGAACCCTCTTTAAAAGTTAAAAGTCGCTGGATAGTAAACCTCACACGTTTACCAGTGGTTTTTATCTTTAAAAGAGTTATCTCTCCTAATGGAAAGGAGATGATAGACCCACGGGCTTCTTAAAAGCATCGGCCTCCTCTTGGGCATTATTCAAGGACACTACGGCTTCTTAGAAGTATTCACAGCCTCCTCTTAGGCTTCGTATAATGATCTCTTCCTACGGGAATGATAGCCTCCTCTTGGGCTTCGTACAAGGACCCGTCGGCTTCTTAAAAGTTTCCAGCCTCCTCTTGGGCTTTGTACAAATTGTCCCGACGACCTCCTAGAGGTATAGGAACAGAACCTAGTCATCTTCATAGAACAATCCTTTCGTAGAGTCTACTACTGTTTCTCAAAGCATAGTACAAAAGAAAAAAACTCTAGAGTTGGACAGTCTAACTTCCTTGAGTCTCAAAGACATTCTCAAGTGACCCCCTTCATTAAATAGGAAGGAAACCCGCAGACTCGGACAGTCTCAATACCCTTTAGATTTCCCGTTTCCTCAAAGAGAAGGAAATATCCCTGATCCTCAAATCAAATCCCTGAGTACAGTGTTGCTTATATAAGAACTGATTTTCTCTTTTAAAATCAGTATATTGGATCTGTCACTCAACTGAAACAAACCTTTAGCCTCCATCTCGGGCTTCGTACGAGATACAAAAACACTCTCTTGTTGAGTATCAAAGACTCTCTTGTTGAGTCAAACAATAGCCTCTATCTCGGGCTTCGTACGAGACACAAAGACTCCCTCGTAGAGTCAAACAAACAATAGCCTCTATCTCGGGCTTCGTACGAGACACAAAGACTCTATCGTCGGGTAAAAAACTTTTAGCCTCTCTCTCGGGCTTTGTACGAGACACAAAATAGCCTCCTCTTTGGCTTTGTATAATGATTTTCCTAGCGGAAATTAGCCTCCTCTTAGGCTTTGTATAAGAAAACCACTGGTTGATCCAATCAACCTTTTAGCATCAAAGTTGTGCCTCGTTCACAGTACACAAACATCAACAACTCCTTTCCTTTCATCTAATCGCTGTAAGCGGCAAGCCTCTGGGTCATCTCTATCCATGCCACTGTCCCTCTTTTAACATGAGAAATTCCTAAGGAAAGATGGCATTGCTCTACACTGAGTTAAAGTCTTCTCCTTCAGGTTAAAACCCTTTCTTCGGAAATTATGGCATTGCTCGGATCCGCATATCCCAGTTAAAGTAATTCTCCTTCCCCCTCTTTAGAGATGACAAATTCTCTCTAAAGTTGAGGTCTTTCAGCTTCACGTCTTGGGCTTTGAACAAGACACAAATAGACCTTTCAGCTTCACATCTTGGGCTTTGAACAAGATATAAACCACCTTTCGCTTCACGTCTTGGGCTTTGAACAAGACACCAAAACACCCATTTCCTCCCATAGAATAGGAGGAACTACGAACGCTCTGATTTCCCTGTTTCAGTAAACGGGAATACGTAGGAATAAGATCGAAAGAAAAGATCTTAGCGAGCGCAATCAACAAAAAACCCAAATCCCATATCTCCATCAATTAAAAGCAGTAATTCAAAAGCATAAGTCCTAACATCCTAATCCTTGTTCCCCGCCAGAAACCCTTTGCCTAGAAAAAAGAAAGAAAACAGTATTGGCGAAAATACAAATAACCAGTACAAAGGCCCCCCCACATTGATAGCATCCGTAACCTAACAGACCGCTGTTTAAACTCAGTATGCAATCAGGGTTAATTGGAGACATCTATTTCCCTTCCTTATTCAGCTCACAATAGGATAAAAAATGAATCGACCTGTAGTTTTAAGCTCAACCGCAGAGAGCGACCAGTGCTTAAGAACCGCGTCCAAAATCGCTCGCTACACACATCCTGTGGCAAACCTATTCGCACCCGAGGGCCCGCTTTGGAACTCGCATAGGATGGCCCCTACGTTTTGAAGAGAATCAGTGGAGGCACTCCTCGATTGACGATAGTACTGTACCTCGAGGGATGAATGTACTATTGTTTCTCGACCTCAGTGCCAAAGCTGAGGACCTTCCGCTTTGGAGAATCAGTTGAGGCCTCCTCGATTGATGATGATGCCAAACCAAAAATGGTGAACGTATCATCATTTCTCGACCTGAGAGCCCGGGATACTGAACATCCTAGTACCCACACGTGAGAGGGGATGGGTGTTTGCAGGTAACCGAAACTTTCAACCTACCCGGTTTTCTGGATTTCTCGTCAGTGTTTGATTATCTGGGTTCCTGGTTATCTCAGTGGTTCGGTATTTTGGAATTTTGGTTTTCTGGGTTGTGGTTCTCGTTCAGCTAACAGCACAGCACATCCAGCAGTGTTGCCTTGATACCATGTGTGCATTTGCATCATCATTTTGCATCCTAACATGTTTATTCATTTGCAGGGTTGCATCCTAACCTTGATTCTGGTTTCCGAAGACTATCAAGGATGAGTACTGAGAAGAAAAAGAATATCATAGGATACAAGTTCCCGTCACTTATTCTGGATCCTGTTCACAAGATTGTTTCTATGGCAGAACCTGGGGAATCGGCACTTGTGGACTGTGATGACATAACGTAGCTCTCTTTCTCTCTATTGTATTTGGACCACCGCCAGGTGTGTTGGTTGGGATCTACGATTATTGTGTTCAGACTTATTATCTCGAGCTGTGATCGTTGACATCTGGTTTTCCTCTGGTTTTCTTAATATATGAGCAGAAGTCCCATTTTATCTTATTGTTAAACTGGAATCAAGGGGTGGATCGCCCTGCGAATTTTTAAACATGTTTGTTTGCATTTGCATATTCATAATCATTTTGCATTGCATTTGCATCTTGCATCATTTTTGCATATTTGTCTCCGGCCGGATCAGAGAGCTCATCAATCCTTTGTCTAAACCGCAGTTGATTTCTAGACTTTCTCATCGGACTTGAATCAGCTTTGGGGGAGATCATCATGAATTCAGGGGAACAAAATCAGTTTGTAACTAGGGCCGATGTTGAATTGATGAAGAGTCAGTTGGATCAACTTGTGGAAGCTATGACAGCCATGAATAGGGGAGAGGCCAATGATCAGAGGACTTCAGTTACTGGGAATGGAATTCCACCTCCAGTGAACAATGTTACTCAAGCTCAGCCTGTGCAAGTCCCTGTTGAGAATCATACTATACACGAGCGTACCATCGCCCGAGATGGACATTCTTCTTCTCTTGATGCCACAGACTATCAGCGTTTTGCCTTCTCTGTGCCAAATTTCCAAGGGGTAATTCCAAAGGTGAAGCCTAAGGACCCACAGACTGTTCAGTTTGATGAAAGATGTCGTGTGCTGGAAGAGAAGCTGGATGCCCTAGTGAAGCGTGATACTCTTGATATGAATGCTGCGAGCATGTGTTTGGTGCCCGACCTTGTGTTACCTCTGAAATTTGAGATGCCGAATTTTGAGAAATACAAAGGGGATAGCTGTCCGAAGCTACATTTGGTGATGTTTAGCCGAAGAATGACCTCACATGTCTATAATGACGAGCTTATGATTCACTGTTTCCAGAACAGTCTGAGTGGGGCATCATTGAGTTGGTATATGCAGTTGGAAAGTGGTAGCATCCGATCATGGTCAGATCTAGCCAATGCCTTCGTAAAGCAGTACAGTTATAATCTTGACATGGCTCCTAGCCGCCTGCAGTTGCAAGGTTTATCTAAAGCGGATAACGAATAATTCAGAGAGTATGCTCAGAGATGGAGAGAGTTAGCTGCTCGCGTTCAACCACCACTTTTAGAAGGAGAATTGGTTAATATGTTCAAGGATAATTTGCAAGAATCGTACTTCGATAAGTTGATTACTGTATTAAAATTCTCTGACTTGGTAATACTTGGAGAACACGTTGAGTTCGATATCAAGAGGGGAAAAATCCAAAGCGCCTCGAACTTCCCAGCTAGTGAAAGTGGATCAGTTGTCAGTTCTCAAGAAGAATGGGTGGAAGAAGGCAATTCCGTCCAAGAATATCCCCCACCTCATCCTCAGTATTCAGGTGTTTCAACGGTGCAGAGTCAATAATCTTCTGGGTTTTCGTATCAGGGATCCCCTAAGAATCAACGGTCATACCGCCGTCAGCCGCGGCAGCACGCCCGACAAAGACTTAGGAAGCCAGAGAGGCATTTCACTCAGTTGCCAATGTCGTTCAGTCAGATGTTGCCAGATTTAATCAGAGGTGGACTTATGGTACCAAAGGAATTGAAGCCAGTGCCTTTTCCGTATCCACCAGGTTTTGATGTCAACGCCCATTGTGATTACCATGTTGGGGGCACAGGGGCATTCAACTGAAGACTGTAAGGTGCTTAGGAGCTAGATTCAGACTCTGCTTGACTCTAATAGGTTCTCATTCACGCCTCAGGGTATTCAGATCAACAATTCTCCTTCATCCAGTCATGTGGGTTCATCAGTTCAGGTTATGGAAGAAGTCACCGAGAGCAGTGGTGCAAATGATTATCAGACTGACTTCGACGAGCAATTCTGAAGATGGCTAGTTCAGTAGCAAGTCAAGATTAGCAAGCCCAGTTCCCCGAAGCTGACAATATTTTAGATCATGTCATTTCTTTGCATTTGTAGTTTCTTTTCTGATAAAGGGCAAACTCATTGGTAAAACTCGTCTGTTTTCAGTTGATAACGATAATAAAATGAATATGCATGTTTTGATTAAATCCATCTGTGTTCACTCATATTTTCTTTATTGATACCTAACCCTTGTTTAAGCAGGATCTGAGGGAGGATGATGAAATTCAAAGACGCAGAACTTCTGATGGTATGCTTTTGGGACAAAACCTTGCTGATGATGTACAGACATTGTTTCAAATCCCTAAACACCGGAGATATAAGGAAGATAATCCCTTGTCAACCCCTTTGAGCCTAGAAGTAGGAGTTTCTTTCTGAAAATGAAAAGACCCTCAGTCTTAACCTGGGGCAGGGTAAGTGTCAATTAATTTGACCGAGCGTTCAATTCGAGGATCAAGTCTATGGTTATCCCTCACCAACCGAAGAGTGAGGCAGTCACATCCCTTTCAAACAAGTCAGACAAGCTGGTGTCACACGATTTGTTAAAAAAAAGAGAGAAAAAGAATCAAAAGAAAAATAAAGCCCGCTAAGTCGAAACTTGAAGACAAGTGACTTAGGCAAAAGTTAGGGCATCCCGCTGGACTTCGAAATCGGAAAATTCAAAAGAGTTAGTCCAGGCAAAATAAGAGGAAAAGCAAAAGAATAAAAAGCGAAAAATGGAAAAAGAAAAACCTCAAATAAAGAATAAGTCGTGTGTTTACAGACACCAAAGGCAAAAGGGGTGGCTGTCACTCCGAAAACCGTGTGGGTTCTTTCTATCCTCATATTATTCATTAACCTTGTTGAGAGGTGAGCGCTTATGTCGAGTTAGCTTAATGTAGGACTGGAGAACATCAAGGAGAATGGGTGGGTTAAAACAAAACTTTGAGCATTATATCCTTTCTTTCTCAAACCGTGAACCAAGCCACGTTACAACCTTTAAAAGACCTAATTGAAGCAAGGTTGTTTCGAAAGCATACTTCGGTAAAGATCGCGTCGAACCTGACTCCTAAAAGGATCTTCTTACCATTCATGTTGGTATCAGCTACACTTTAATTAGTGATTCATTCACTATATCTCACAACTTTTCTCAAGTGAACAGACTTGGATTTCAAAACTGTCATATGCATTGCATTAAAATTGTCATTTTCAAAACAAATTGTTTTACTTGCGAGTAAGTGCTTGATCAGGGAAGCTTCTGCAATGAAAAGATTGATCGATATAAGTGCAGAGTGCCTAAGTACTCCGTTGAGCAGGGGCAAGCCATTAAATAGTCATATCAAATGGGCGATTCATTCCAAGATTCAGCCAATCTGGGGCAATCAGGTCGAGATTCGACAAATCTCTCTAGGTCAGTCAGTCAGAGGTACTCCTTCACAGATCAGCCAGTCAAGGGCAAAATCACTTCAAGGCTGGGGCAGGTCACCCCAAAAGCAAAAAGGGTTTTTCTCAGGAGAACGGTTAATCAAGATCATGGGGGCAAGGTATATAAGATCTTCATGAGACCTCTCGAAGACAGGTTCCTTTATGGGCTATGCTGAATCAGGGCATCTTTTGGTCATATCACATCTGCAGGGTTCATGTTGATGGTCAACACGTGACGTCCCCAGTAGAGTTTCTCTCCCCAACGGAGTAAGGGTAGAAATTAAGTCTCCAGCAGAGGAGTACGCTCGATGTTGTCCCCTAGCAGAGTGGATATCATCAACCGTCGTTGCCCGAGCAGAGTTGTTGGTGATGGCTGGTATTCCCCAGCAGGTTAAGGGTGTTTCCCCGACTACAGGCTAAGTTCAATGATATTCTCCAGCAGGTTCGCTGTTATTGACTTCATTCCCCAAGCAGGTGATAGTCATCTCAATGGTTTGATCAACAGTGGTTGACATCCCCGCCAGATTCAAGGTCCAATGGTTATTGGCACCTTTTCCGTAACAGATCTTTGGGGTCCATCTTCAAGGTTTATTCGTAATCCCCAACGGAGTGGGAGTTCTCTTCGGGTTTCATCTTCAGCAGTGGTTATATCACGAAGGCCGATCAGTGTGACTTCCTCGACAGGGTTCGTAACCTCGGAGACAGTTCAGTTCGCCCTCCCCAGCGGATTTGGCCTCTTCTCTTCAGTATTTATTTTGCTGGAGGGGTCTCTTTTGCATATCATAAGCATTTTGAATTTCATCCTCAAACGCGTAGCATTTCCACTTCGTGTGGAGCATTACGGCAAAATTCAAACATATGCATGCGAAGCATAAGCCGAATTTGGTACCTTGCGCGAAAGCCCGAATCAACTTCCAATCAAGACGGTGACATATCCCCAGCAGACATTACAATTAACCCCTCTTTTACCTTTCTTTTGGGTCGTAGGTCATACGTCGATCTTACCCTCAACCAGTCTTTGTCCATCAACCCCTTGATGACGACATTTTGGTCAGGTTTTCTTTCCGTCAAACCCTTTTGACGACGTGTTCCCTTTTCAATTTTCTTTCCGTCAAACCCCTTTGACGACGTGTTTCCTTCGGTCAGGTTTTCTTTCCGTCAAACCCCTTTGACGATGTGTTCCTTCGGTTAGATTTTCTTTCTGTCATCCCCATGACAATGTGCTTTCTTTGGTCGAGTCTCCTTTCTGTCATCTCCATGACAATGTGCTTTCTACGGTAGAATTTTCTTTCTGTCATCCCTATGACCATATGTTATCTTCGTTCAGATTTTCTTTCTGTCATCCCCATGACAATGTGTTTCCTTCGTGCAGGTTTCCTTTCTGTCATCCCCATGACAATGTGCTTTCTACGGTAGAATTTTCTTTCTGTCATCCCTATGACCATGTGTTATCTTCGTTCAGATTTTCTTTCTGTCATCTCTATGACAATGTGTCTCATTCGTTCAGGTCTTCTTTCTGTCATCCCTATGACGATGTGCTTTCTACGGTGGAATTTTCTTTCTGTCATCCCTATGACAATGTGTTTCCTTCGTACAAGTTTCCTTTCTGTCATCCCCATGACAATGTGCTTTCTATGGTGGAATTTTCTTTCTGTCATCCCTATGACAATGTGTTATCTTCGTTCAGATTTTCTTCCTGTCATCCCCATGACAAGGTGCTTTCTACGGTAGAATCTTCTTTCTGTCATCCCTATGACAATGTGTTATCTTCGTTCAGATTTTCTTTCCGTCAATTCTTTGACGATGTGGCCCTTCGGTCGGGTGTTCGGGCTGTCTTTCCGTCAATTCTTTGATGATGTGGTCCGTTAGGTATCTTTTCTTCCCGTCAACCCTTTGACGAGGTGTTTCATGGGTTTCATGTTTTCTCTCCGTCAATTCTTTGACGATGTGGTTCTGGGGTTCACTTTTCTTTCTTGGGTATGTTGTCTTTCCGTCAAATATTTTTGACGAGGTGTGGCTGGGCTCCAATCATTTTTTCTCCCCACAGTTTGCAAATTTCGTGGTTCTTTTTGTATTCAATCACCTTCTACCGTGAATGTCTGAAAGCCACTGCTATCATCCTTTCAGGTCCAAGAAGATTGAATAGGGGCAGCTGTTGCACCCCAAAATTTGCTCTCCTTACTTTAGTACTAACTGGCTTATGTTTCATTTCATTTTTTGCATTATCATGTATGCATATCATTAGCATGGGGTCAAGGTGCGTGAGGCAGTTCAAGAAGGTCCTATCTGGTCTATCCCATCATCAAGAGTTCACAAGTGGCAAGGGATCTCAAGGGATCACTCTCTCCTAACCAGTGCATGAATTAGGGTTTTGAAATTCTTGGGTTTATTGCTTCAATGGGCAAGCTCCTTGGGTTTTTATCATCATCAAATGGCATATCTTATCTTTGTTGGAGAGGATACACATCATATTCAGAGGAATTTGGATTTGGAGACTGTGTTATTTCCTCCTAGACTGAGGGTACCAAAACTAGGGTTTGCTATAAAGTCAGTTTATTTCTGATTTTTGGGCAAGACTTGATTCCATGGTATTCCTTGGGTCCCTATGTACCTAGGGATAGGAGGTGGTCCATCAGTTTGGTTCAGGAGAAGTTCAATTGGCCAATGGATTGGAAATCAGGTGAATGAGGTAAAAGTCAACAGTAAGAGGAAAAGTCAACTGTGGAATTTTGAGGTTCTCTCCAAGGTTTTCAAGGTCTCACATCCTCATATGGTCATCAAGAGTCAAGTTTCACACTATTTATCAAGAATCAGGAGTTTGTACAGAAGTTTCTAAATTTGGAAAGTGACCTATAATAAAAGTTTCCTTTTTGGGCAAGTTCCTGCACTGCATTCAACTTGACTTTTCATCATCAAGAAAGCTTCAAATGAATTTTTCTCCAACATGAAAGTTGAATATATTTTCCCCTCTTTCCAACAAGTACTAGTGGGTCTCCATATCATTTGTGAAACTCCATTTATGATCAAAAGAAGGCAAAGTGGTTTTTAGGGTTTCTCATGATCCCATTTTCACAACTTTGGGCATAATGACCTATAATCAATTTCATTGCTTCATGCCACATTCCAATATTAAAAGACATTCCTTGAGGATTATTTTGGGCCCAAGAATGAAGTAATTCCATGGTTTATTCTTCATTTATTCTCCATTGTTCAAAAATGCCAAATTATTCAAAAGTCATGAATCAAAAAAGTTTCAAGGCCCAATTTAAATGTGGTGTGATTAGCAACTCAAATGCAAGTGATCCATCATGAAACTTTCAAATATTCATGCATGAAGGAGGTGTACTTAACATAATGTGGTTTTTCAAAATAATTCAAAAACTCATTAAACAATTAATCACCCAAGCCCAAGTCATATTCAGCAGAAAACCCTAGTCTTTTTAAGCTCAATCATGCACTGGTTAGGATTCATTCACGTGCACTTGGAGGAGAACCACAATTTGGAACCCTAAAGCTTTCTTTCCTTGGATCTCATGAATTACAAGGCCTTTCTTCAAAGTTCTTCCACAAATCTCTTCCTGGTGATTTCTAGAACACAACCCAACCACCATTCGCAGCCAAAAGCATGGATTGGAGCTGTGCCATCTCAGGTTGGTGAATTTTTCGTGCTCCTAAAACTCTCTTTTTTTATGTCTATATTGAAGTGTGATGAATGGTGATTATCCTGACATAATTATTTTTAATTATGGACGTGTGTATGGCTTGTTATGTGAGTTTAAAGCTTTGGACCCACATGTTATTTCCTTCGATTCTCTTTATCCTTGCATTATTTGTGGTTTTTGAGATGATATTATTGATCCTCACATTTTTCTGGTTGGAATAGTGTATTCGCATGAGTTTTCTGGACAGGTTTTGGGTGCACGTCGCTGGGGAAGACGACCGGAACCCTAGTTCCGGCGTCTGGGTTGGAGCTCCGGCCGGCAAGGGTTTGGACGGGGAAGACGCAATCCCAGCTGTCTGTTTCCTTCATCCAACGGCCCATGCTTTGCCACCTCATTCTCTTTTTATTTTTTTTTCTGAATTTAAATTAATGTTCAGGTGTTATTTACCCCACGACAAGTATCATGCTCCTCCAATTATGCTTTTCTATTTTGTTTACTTTTGTTTTCGTTGACTAATCATGAGCCGTCTGATGGATCGTGTGGCTGAGATGACGCCACTGCATTAAAATAACCACGCGCCTTGCACATGGCATGCTCACGGTATCCTTTTTTTATTTTTTGTTCAATTAGTGGGCTGGGTTGCTATTCGCACCCCCCACTCTTCAGCCCAATGTCATTTCCTCTGCATTTCCCTACTATTCGCACCCCCCTACATTCTAATTTCATATTTTATTTTATTTCAATTATTATTTCATATTTTAATTATTAAAAATACATTCTTGGATTTTAAAATTCCCATAAAATTCATACATCATCTTTATCATTTTATAACATTTTTACAAATTTTATTTTTTATTTTTATTTTATTTTTATCATTTAAACTAATTATTTATTCAATTTCTTTTTGCATTACTCATATCATGCATACTTAAAACTATTTATTTTATTTCTCTACAACCATAAAATATTTTTGATCTGTTCTTTTTGCATTTGTTCACTAACATCCTAAATTGCATAAAAATATTTTTCTTTCATTTTTAAATTCATTTCATATTGCATTTAGGTCCTCCCCTTTGGCACATTGAACCCTACTTCTCACCTGAACTTTGCCCAATTGTTTGAATGACTAACACTTCGAATTTTTGCAGGAATTTTTGATGTGTTGTTTGTCTCTAGTTGAGCAACCTGGATATTTAATTTGGGAATTTTAAGAGTTATTTTTCTAATTATTTGATTGGCTTTCACTTGAGATCTTCTTGTATGCCTACTTCTGACTACATCTGATTATCTGTTTGAAAGGCACTTGTGCCATTTGTTTTGGGGTTGTTTCTTTGATCTTTGAGTTCATGTTTGGATTATTATCATTATTGTTTGCCATTGCTTGATTTTCATTTGCTTTGATATTATTTATGTCTGTTTAGTACTAACCTTTTATGCAGGGACTAAGGTAAGTTCTTTAAGGGTATGGATAAGTATCCATGGTCACCCTTACTCTTTCCTTCTCTCTTCTCCCTTTAGGATTTAGGTTGTCATCAAACCTCACTAACCGTAGGTGACCCATGCATGATAACTTTAGGACTCATAGTCCCCCTTTAGAGTTACCCTTGTGTCTTCTCTCTTTTCATCTCAAATTTCTTTAAAACACTTAATAAGAATAAGGTGTATTGCGCACGAGACTTAAGTGTGGGGAATGAGAAATGAGGGGCTTCCTCTCATCTTTCTAGAGTGCTTAGTGAGCGTCCTGTCTTGGGATGATGCGTTAAGTATTCGCCCCTGTGCCCTAGACTTTGGTGCAATGCAACTTAGGAACTAACTTAAGCCACTTCTGTCCTAAAAAATACAAACCAACTTCAAACCCTTTTGTCCTTCGGGATTTCCAAACTTAAAGGCTACTTTAAAAAAGGGCACGTTACCTTCCGTTTGAGTCGCAAACAGGCATCGACCCTAACTGCCGGACACGAACTTAACGTCGCTCATAAAAAACACAAAAATAACTTGGTCCGAACTACGTTGACTCTGAATTCCCCATTGCACAAGGGGGGTACGTAGGCCTAAGACGTCGACGTCCTACCGAGTCTGTCTTAGTCTTCCCCTTCCCCATTTTAGTACAGCCCTAGATGATAGTATAACTAGCCCTTAGATTAGACAACAAGTGTGGATCCCATCGAGTACGATGGACGCGTGGGGTGCTAGCACCTTCCCCTCGCGTAACCGACTCCCGAACCCAGGCAATGGTTGCGATGACCATTCCTTTCCCCCTTCCTCAGGTTTATGCGGTGTTCCCTTTCCCTCTCTTGGGATAAATTTACACGGCTGGCGACTCTGTTTTTTCCGCGCCACTCTCGCGTTTGTACCTGGATGAAAATCCTGGGAGCGACAAGTAGGAAGCATCCTCCTGCTAAAGTGTTATGGTACTTGCCAATACTTTCACGATTAAAGAGACTTTTTACTAATTCGAATGACGCAAAGACTCTTAGATGGCATGCAGATGAAAAGATTCGTGATGGAAATATTTGCCATGTAGCTGATTCTTTGCAATGGAAGAAAATTGATTCGTTGTTTCTGGATTTTGGAGTCGAGCCAAGAAATCTTAGGCTTGGGCTTGCCACCGATGGAATGAACCCCTTTGGTAATATGAGCACGAATCATACTTTGTGGTCTGTTCTTCTCACTATTTACAACTTATCTCCTTGGTTGTGCATGAAGCGCAAGTATATATTGTTAAGTATGATGATTTCTAGACCACGACAACCTGGTAACGACATAGATGTTTATCTTAGTCCATTAATTGATGATTTACGACTCTTGTGGGATGAAGGCGTTGAAGTTGATGATGCATATTCTGGGGAAAAGTTTAATATGCGTGCAATGTTATTTTGCATAATTAACGACTTTCTGGCTTACGGTAACTTGGCGGGATACAGTGTCAAAGGACATAAAGCGTGTCCTATATGTGAAGATGATACTTGATATCGCCAACTTGAGTTTGGAAAAAAGACTGTTTACCTTGGGCATCGAAAATTTCTAAAACCGGGTCATCCTTATCGTAGATTACGAAAGGCTTTTAATGGAGAGCAAGAGTTTGGTGAGGCTCCTAAACCTTTAACCGGGGATGAAGTTTATCAACGACATGAATACATTAATGTTGTCCTTGGGAATAGAGAAAAAGAAAAAGGTGGGAAGAGAGAAAAATAAAAAAGTGGGAAGAGAGGAAAAGAAAAAGGGGCAGTTGCGAAAAATATATGGAAAAAGAGGTTCATCTTCTTTGATCTTCCATATTGGTCAAGTCTTGATGTTAGACATTGTCTTGATGTGATGCACGTGGAGAAAAATGTGTGTGATAGTTAGATTGGAACACTTCTAAACATTTCGGGCAAGACTAAAGATAGTAAGACTTCTCGTCTTGATATGGAGAAGATAGGTATACGAAAACAGTTGGCTCCAATAGAGAAAGGAAAAAAGAACTTATCTGCCTCCAGCATGTCACACTCTATCTAAAAAGGAAAAGAAGATGTTATGCGAGTGTTTGCAAGGTATTAAAGTTCCGCAAGGTTACTCATCAAACATCAAGAAACTTGTATCAATGAAAGATCTCAAGTTAATTGGTTTAAAATCTCATGATTATCATGTATTGATGCAACAACTTCTACCCGTGGCTATCCGTGGGATCCTTCCAAAAAATGTGAGAGTAACTATAACGAGACTGTGTTTATTTTTCAATTCCATATGTAATAAAGTTCTTAATTTCAAAAAATTGGATGAATTAGAAGATGAGGCTGCCATAATCTTGTGTCAATTGGAGATGTATTTTCCGCCATCATTTTTTGACATTATGGTTCACTTACTTGTTCATCTCGTAAGAGAAATCAGAATTTGTGGTCCAGTTTTTTTAAGGTGGATGTATCCAATAGAGCGATATATGAAGATCTTTAAAGGATATACGAAAAATCATCACCGACCGGAAGCTTCGATTGTTGAAAGGTACATCACAGAAGAAGCTGTTGAGTTTTGTACAAACTATTTGTCGGATGCAGATTCTATAGGAATTCCAAAGTCTCGTCATGCTGGCACAGACGGAAAAGGTATTCAAGGTCTAAATGTTAGGTCAATGGCTCGGGATGTAGTTATTCAATTACATTTCTATATATTGAATAATATAGATGAGGTTCAACCTTTCATAGAGACTCACAAAAGACTTATGAAGAAAAAATATACCCGAATGAATGACAAGTTGTTGTTGATAGAGCATAACAATAGATTCATGGATTGGTTTAATAAAAGTGTATCTAATGATCCTAGTGCATCCGAGATACTTAGATGGTTGTCGTACGGGCCAAAATTTTGTGTCATTACCTGGAGTGCATACGACATTGGTCATTATACCTTTTATACAAAATCAAAAGATGATCGTAGTACAATGCAAAATAGTGGGGTTATGGTTGAAGCCGAATCTTTGTATTTCTCTAGTTCGAAAGATAAGAATCCGGTATTTGTAACTACCACGTTTTATGGTGTCATTGATGAGATTTGGGAGATTGATTATGTTATTTTCAAAGTGGCTTTATTTAAATGCAAGTGGGTTCCCAATAATAGTAATGGTGTAGACATTGATGACTTAGGATTCACCCGGGTCGACCTTGGCAAGACATATTTTAATACAGAACCATTCATCATGGCTTCTCAAGCAAAAAAAGTTTTCTATGTTTCCGATCCATCGGATAAATCGGGGAAATGGTCAATCGTTCTCCAAGGAAAATACATTCCTCTTAGTGATGAAAGTCTTGATATTCCGTCCACATCTTCTTACACAACACAAGTTCCTACCTCATATGATGAAGTTGATGGAGATGTCGTGCATGCTATGCGACTCGATCATGAAGAAGGCATATGGAAAAATTAACAAGTACGTAATTTATTATTTATTGATAATATATTAATTGTATGTTATAGTTTAGAAGTATTTTTACTAACAAGTATAATTATTTGAAATCATAGGTATTTTGAGTCCAGACACCAAGCCAGGAGACAAGACACCAAGAGACAAGATGACAATACACCAAGTTACAATTATGTGAAGTTATGTAATGTGTGTAAACTGTAATATGGTATATGTGATATTTTATTTATGTAGGTTGTTTATTCTGATAAACTGTAATCTGGTATATCTGATATTATGAATATGATACGATTAATATTATTATGAAAACATTATCACAAAATGTGAATTGTATTTTTCTGCCGTGCTGAGATATGGAGAACAATAATACAGGTAAAAAAATGGGATTAATTATAAAAGCAGAATCATATTTGTTAATTTTGCAGAAACTTTAACGACGGTTATATTTCATAACCGTTATAATATCTGGCGCGCTGTCCAGGAAAAAATAAATATCAAAACTGCGCTGGTGGGAATCGAACCGAGGACAATTATATTTATTACAACGGTGTATTGTAAAATCATTGTGATAGTTAGTGCGCTTTCCCGTTTATTACAACGCCTACAAGGTCGTCGTTGTAAGTATCATATATACAACGACAATCTACATAACAACGCCCTCGCCCGCGTCATTATATGTCATTCCCAACCGTTGTTAAATGGGTTTTTCGTAGTAGTGTGGTTCTCCCTACGCCACGTAGATCCTGGCAGTTATTTGTATCGGGCCTAATGGTCCAACCCAATGCAGATAACTGTTGGCCCAGTGCTGGGGGCACATTATAAATACTCTCTATCACTAGAGGGTCAGGTATTCTAAATTCTAACACTTTTTTGTACTTGCATTTGCTCTCTTGCTGAAACTTACTTTAGCATCGGAGTGCCTTGTAGGTACACCCCCTCCTCTTCTCCACCACCGGTGAACTTAGAGCTCACGACGTGTTACTGGCTGCTGATCACTTTCTGGTCCGGTAAGATCAGTAGCGCTGTCTGTAACACTATTTTCTACCCCCACAAATATTGCAGCAGAAACAACTCAAATATCAGAGTAAAACATAAAAGTTCCCCCAAAGGGTGCACATTTCTCATTTAAATCAAAATAATACACTTGCCCTGTAAACAAAAGGGTTTTCCTCAAAATAACTCAAAAGCCTTCACATGGCTGCGGAACTCAAAATTCTTAATTAAAAGGTTTTCAACAAACATCGTAATAATCAAAAATAAAACCACATCATCAAATGACAACAAAAATAAAGAAACAACATAGTTCGACTCAAAGGACCCTAACCCGATGATACACTATCAGAGCAAGACCCTCTAACTCGACCAAAAGTAAATAAACTTCAAGGTCCTCGAAGCATCCATTGCTAAACCTGGTCACCTGAATGTTACCTACGTGGAGGCAACATTCAAACAGGCAGGGTGAGTAATTACAATTCATAATAATCATTATAAAACAAGATGTATATAAAATGGAATTATCTTCATAAATACACCATCATCATAATTCATCGTCAGGGAAAATATTAGGAAGCACCATATCACAAATTCATCAATGCCACATAAAATGAGATGCATAACAAGACTCATGCATGTGGTACCAATCGTCATAATAGATGGACACTAGGCCATCAACCCTCCAAAGATCCCCGTCAATAGGATCGATCCCGCATTTGGAACCGGAGCACGTCATAATTACCTCATATCCGCACAATGGGAATGAAGCGTCGTCACAGAGTATGCATATGGATGTATGATACACAACATCACTAATCATCATCATCAAGTAAACTTCATAATGTGCATCATCATTCATCAATTTTCATAAAACCCATATCATCATGTATTCATCAAAACATCACAAGTTATCACCTCAATATCATCAAGAACATCATGGCAAGTCATCATAACATTACAGCATCAAAACATCAAAAACAACACAGTAGCATAAACAAGAATTTACGAACAGCTGAAGTTCGCTCCAGGGTTCGCCTAGCGAACCTGTTCGCTGTGGCCTTCGCTTAGTGAAGCGGCCAGCGAACCTCACAAACCCCACACTCAACACTAGAACACAATCATCTGTCACACTCATCGGTTGACTCGCTTAGCGAACTCCCTCACTGATTACTTCGCTTAGCGAAACTCCCAGCGAAGCCCACCTTTCCTCTCCAGAATCATCTCAGTACCCCCTCCCACGTTATCGCGCATTCACTGCGCTGCTCGCTTAGCGAGCCTTGGCGAACATTCGCCTAGCGAACCTGCGATTACAACAAATCGGTGCTACGCATCAGTAGCTCCACAACCTTCAAGGTACCTGCGATTACAGTCCCAAAATGACCCAAAAACATCCCTATAACAGTCTTAATGCATCACAGAATTTAAAGGTCTAAACCCTACGTCTGTTAGTTCGATTCAGGACACTACGGGAACCTTAATTTCCCTGAACCTTCAAAACTCTCAAGCTTCATATAAACTCCATAAATCCTTCAACACCGGGTTAAAACTACAACAACGGGGAAATCAGCCCCAATGTCTACTCTACTTATTATTTTAACTCTTAATAATCGATCTCACAACATGCCCTCAAAGTCATCAGTTTATCTCAAAACTCATAAACCCTCAAAAACCCCAAAATCCACTTCAATCAATCGAATCCTATAATGAAAACAATGAAAGGCAATTACTCCCCATACCTTAGATTGTCGATCCGATGAGTTCTCTCTTGAGCCTTGGAAACCTTCACGAAAATCATCGCCTTTTCTCTTTTTCCTCAGAGCTCTGCACTTTCTCCTTATTTTTGCGATCTCCAAAAAATGAATCCTAATTCTCCTCAATTCCTCCTTTTTGGTTAATTTAACTCTTGGGCCTCAAAATTGGGCTTTCCCATAATACTCCCACTAATACTCCTCAAATGTCCATCTTACCCTTAATTCCTCTAATATTATTTTAAATTAATAATAATACTAATATATTCATATTATATACTATTATTTAATTAAAATAACCAAAACTTCATAAAAACACCGACATCGACACGAAACACCAAAATTCACAGAAAACCACGAATATAATATTTAAATAAATTAAATAAATGTTCTTACGAAAATTGGGGCGTTACAACCTTCCCTCACTTAAAAAGTTTTTACCCTCAAAAATTACCTCAAGGAAATAGAGTCGGATACTACTCTCTCATCTGATCTTCACGTTCCCAAGTCCAACTTTCGCCAGCTGGTCCACCCCACAACACCTTCACCAAAGTTATGTCTTTACCCCACAATTGCTTCGTCTCCCGACCATCGACACGCACAGGCAATACTTCCACAGTCAGATTATCTCTTACTTGTACATCATCCATCTGAATCACATGCGACGGATCCGGAATGTACTTCCTCAACTGGGACACATGGAACACGTCATGCAAATTCGAAAGTGACGGTGGTAAAGCGATTTTATAGGTTACCTCTCATATCCTCTGCAATATCTGATATGGACCAACAAAACGTGGAGTGAGGTTCCTAGACTTCAAAGTTCGACCCACACCAGTCACTGGCGTCACTCTCAAAAACACATGATTTCCCTCTTGAAATTTAAGTGCTTTCCTCCTCTTATCATGGTAACTCTTCTGACGACTCTGCGAACCTTTCATTCTCTCTTGTATCATCTTAATCTTCTCAGTCGTCTCTTGCACAATTTCAGGTTCGAGTACAACACTCTCGCCCGATTCATACCAACACAAAGGAGTCCTACACCTTCTCCTATACAAAGCTTCATAGGGCGCCATTCCAATACTAGCATGAAAACTATTATTGTACGTGAACTCAATCAACGGTAAATGGTTATCCCAAGATCCTCCATGGTCCAACACACAAGCCCTCAGCAAATCCTCTAAAGATTAGATAGTCCTTTCTGTCTGACCGTCCGTCTGCGGATGATAGGCATAATTCATCCTCAACTTAGTGCCCAACGCATCTTGCAATCTTTTACAGAACCTCGATGTAAATCTCAGATCTCTATCCGACACAATACTCGAAGGTACCCTATGTAACTTCACAATCTCCTCAATATACATCTCGGCTAGCTTCTGCATGGAATGATTAATCTTCATCGGTAAGAAATGAGCCGACTTAGTTAATTTATCCTCGATCACCCTAATTGAATCATTTCCCTTAACAGTCTTCGGCAATCCCACCATAAAATCCATGGAAATATTATCCCATTTCCACTCTGGAATCCTCAATGGTTGCATCATACCTAAAGGCTTCTGATGCTCAACCTTCGACTTCTGACAAGTCAAACACGCATAAACAAACTCTGTTTCATCCTTCTTCATACCTGGCCACCAAAACAACTTCTTCAGATCCTGGTACATCTTCGTAGCACCGGGATGAATGCTCAACCTACTTCTATGTCCTTCTTCAAGAATGCTCTTCTTAACATCTGGGGCATCTGGAACACACACCCTGTCTCTGAACATCATCACACCATTCTCGTCAATCCGGAAGTCACCTTCGTTACCTTGGTTAATCAAAGTCAATTGGTAAACCAACTTTAAATCAGATTGTTGTCCCACTCTGATTTCTTCCAGAATACTACTAGTCAACTTCAACATACCCAACTTCACACTGTCAGAGGTCTTTTCACATACTAAACTTAAATCTCAGAATTGCTCAATTAATTCCAACTCTTTCACCCTAAGCATCGACATATGCAATGACTTTCTTCTCAATGCATTGGCCACTACATTTGCTTTGCCCGGATGATAACTCAAATCAAAATCAAAATCTTTCAACAACTCTAACCACCTCCTCTGCCTCATATTCAATTCCTTCTAATCAAATAAGTACTTCAGACTCTTATGATCACTGAACACTTCAAATTTAGAGCCAAACAGATAATGTCTCCAAATTTTCAACACAAACACTACCGCGGCTAATTCTAAGTCATGTGTAGGATAATTTCTCTCATGAACTCGCAGTTGTCTCGAAGCATAGGCAAAAACTTGTCCATTCTGCATCAATACTCCACCAAGACCCATCTTCGACGCATCACAATACACCACAAAAGATTCACTCGGATTAGGCAAAATTAACACTGGAGCAGTAGTCAATCTCTTCTTCAATTCCACAAAACTCTCTTCACAAGCTACATACCACACAAAAGCTTGACCCTTTCGAGTCAACTGAGTCAAGGTAATGCCAACTTAGAAAAGCCTTCAATAAACTTGCGGTAATAACCCGCTAATCCCAGAAAACTTTGTATCTCAGTAGCAGACTTCGGAGTCTCCCACTGTAACACGACATCAATCTTAGAAGGATCAACAGCAACACCACCACTTGAAATTACATGGCCAAGGAAACTCACTTCCTTCAACCAGAATTCACACTGCGATAGCTTTGCATACAACTTCTTCTCTTTCAACACTTGCAACACCGTCCTCAAATGCTCGGCATGTTCTTCCTCGGTTCTAGAATATATCAAGATATCATCGATAAACACCACCACAAACTTATCCAAATACTCATGGAAAATCCGATTCATATACTCCATGAACACACCAGGTGCATTAGATACACCAAACGGCATCACAGTGTATTCATAGTGACCATACCTCGTCCTGAAAGCCGTCTTTGGAATATCATCAGGCTTAACACGAATCTGATGATAACCCGACCTCAAATCAATCTTGCTAAATACACAAGCACCTACTAGCTGATCCATCAAGTCGTCGATTCTCGGTAGTAGATACTTATTCTTGATAGTCACTTTATTCAACTGCCGATAATCAACACACAACCTCATACTTCCATCTTTCTTCTTCACTAACAGCACCAGAGCACCCCCACGGAGAAACACTTGGTAGAACAAACCTCTTCTCAAGCAATTCTTCCAGTTGCTTCTTCAACTCACTTAACTCAGAAGCTGACATTCGATAAGGAGCCATCGACACTGGACTCGTACCTAGTATTAAGTCTGCTGCAAACTCTACTTCATGCTCTGGAGGTAAATCACTGACGTCATCTGGAAACACATCTGGAAATTCACAGACAACAGGAAACTCCACACTCGTAGCTTCACGATCAATTTGCAACGATGCAAACATTGCAAACACCAAGGCTTCGTCCTCCACAAGTTCGTCTACTTGCTTAGCAGATAAGAACATCAACTCCCCACTATCATCAATTTCAGGAAACTCTACAGCCTTGGTATAACAATTGATGTGGACACGGTTGAACTCTAACCAGTTCATTCCAAAGATCACATCGATCTGGTGCAAGGGTAAGCACACCAAATCCATCACAAAGCTCTTCTAAAAAATCATCACAGTACATCTCAAACACACAAGGGTAGTAGTAACAGAACCATTAGCTAGAGTTTCTATTACCATATTATCATTCATATCAGACAACTTCAAACACAATCTATTAGCACATTCAAGCGAGATAAAAGAATGAGTAGCACCAGTATCAATAATAGCAACCAATTCGATATTATTAATAAAACAAGTACCTCGAATCAGGTTGTCCTTCTCTGGCACTTATGCACCACTCAAAGCAAACACACGACCATTGGTCTGGGCAGCAGTAGCAGTCTTCTTCGGCTTTTGACATTGAGTATTGATATGACATTTCTCACCACAATTGAAACAGGTCGGACCCTCATCTTTGCAATCAGTAGCTCGATGACCCTTCTTAACACATCTATAGCACCTCAGCACATTATTGGTGCACACATCAGCACGGTGACCTTGCTCGCCACACTTATGACACTTGCCAGAAGCGGGAGTTGCTCCCCCACTTTCCTTTTTCCCATCTGAAGTCTTCTGTTTCCCTTTGTCAGCTGAAGTTGTATAAGGCTTACCCCTATATTACCCTTTCTTCTCACTTAATTGCTTATAGTGAGCAGATCGAGCTCGGCTATCCTCATCGTAGATTCTGCTCTTGTCAACCAACTCAGCATACCTGCGGATCTGCTGATACCCAATACCCTGCTTAATCTCTGGTCTCAGACCATTCTCGAACTTGAGACACTTGGATATCTCAACATCAACATGATTGTAGTGCGGACAGAACTTCACCAAAGCCTCGAACTTTGCGGCATACTCTGCCACAGTCATATCTCCTTGCTTCAGCTCAAGGAATTCCACTTCTCTCTTGCCACGAGCATCCTCTGGAAAATACTTCCCCAGAAACTCCTGCTTAAACACAGCCCAAGTTATCATAGTGCCAAAATCCGTGAGTCTCTGACGGGTGTTATCCCACCAGTCCTCAGCCACTTCTTCCAGCATATGCGTTCCGAACTGAACCTGTTGCTCATTAGAACACCCCATCACTCGGAAGATCTTCTCGATCACCTTTAGCCACTTGTGTGCACTTGCTGGATCATGCATACCCATAAAAGTCGGTGGATTGTTCCTTTGAAACTTCCCCAACGCACGAAACTCATCAGGAGCTGCACCATTTGGATTCAGCTGTGCCACCATGTTAGCAACCGATTCCAATGCATCAGCAATTGTACGATCATTTCTTCCAGCCATCCTGTACACCACCAACAAGGTTATAAGAACTAAAACATCGACAGTGTACACACACTCGTCGACTGACAGGGGACTGACATCACATAAAAACCTGGCCGGACGGACCAACCAGGCTCTGATACCACTAATGTAACACCCTTTGCTACCCCCACAAATATTGCAGCAGAAACAACTCAAATATCAGAGTAAAACATAAAAGTTCCCCCAAAGGGTGCACATTTATCATTTAAATCAAAATAATACACTTGCCCTGTAAACAAAAGGGTTTTCCTCAAAAAAACTCAAAAACCTTCACATGGCAGCGGAACTCAAAATTCTCAATTAAAAGGTTTTCAACAAACATCGTAATAATAAAAAATAAAACCACATCATCAAATGACAACAAAATAAAGAAACAACATAGTTCGACTCAAAGGACCCCAACCCGATGTTACACTATCAGAGTAAGACCCTCTAACTCGACCAAAAGAAAATAAACTTCAAGGTCCTCGAAGCATCCACTGCTAAACCTGATCACCTGAACGTTACCCACGTGGAGGCAACATTCAAACAAGCAGGGTGAGTAATCACAATTCATAATAATCATTATAAAACAAGATGTACATAAAATGGCATTATCTTCATAAATACAACATCATCAGAATTCATCGTCAGGTAAAACATCAGGAAGCACCATATCACAAATTCATCAACGCCACATAAAATGAGATGCATAACAAGACTCATGCATGTGGTACCAATCGTCATAATAGATGGACACTAGGCCATCAACCCTCAAAAGATCCCCGTCAATAGGATCGATCCCACATTTGGAACCGGAGCACGTCATAATTACCTCATATCCGCACAATGGGAATGAAGCGTCGTCACAGAGTATGCATATGGATGTATGATACACAACATCACTAATCATCATCATCAAGTAAACTTCATAATGTGCATCATCATTCATCAATTTTCATAAAACCCATATCATCATGTATTCATCAAAACATCACAAGTTATCACCTCAATATCATCAAGAACATCATGGCAAGTCATCATAACATTACAACATCAAAACATCAAAAACAGCACAACAGCATAAACAAGAATTTACGAACAGCTGAAGTTCGCTCCAGGGTTCGCCTAGCGAACCTGTTCGCTGAGGCCTTCGCTTAGCGAAGCGGCCAGTGAACCTCACAAACCCCACACTCAACACCAGAACATAATCATCTGTCACACTCGCTGGTTGACTTGCTTAGCGAACTCCCTCGCTGATTTCTTCGCTTAGCGAAACTCCCAGCGAAGCTCACCTTTCCTCTCCAGAATCATCTCAGTACCCCCTCCCACGTTATCTCGCATTCGCTGCGCTGCTCGCTTAGCGAGCCTTGCGAACATTCGCCTAGCGAAGCAACGGTTCACCTAGCGAACCTGCGATTACAGCAAATCGCTGCTACGCATCAGTAGCTCCACAACCTTCAAGGTACCTGCGATTACAGTCCCAAAATAACCCAAAAAAAATCCCTATTACAGTCTTAATGCATCAAAGAATTTAAAGGTCTAAACCCTACATCTGTTAGTTCGATTCAGGACACTACGGGAACCTTAATTTCCCTAAACCATCAAAACTCTCAAGCTTCATATAAACTCCATAAATCTTTCACCACCGGGTAAAAACTACAACAACGGGGAAATCATCCCCAAGGTCTACTCTACTGATTATTTCAACTCTTAATAATCGATCTCACAACATGCCCTCAAATTCATCAGTTTATCTCAAAACCCATAAACCCTCAAAAACCCCAAAATCCACTTCAATCAATCGAATCCTATAATGAAAACAATGAAAGACAATTACTCCCTATATCTTAGATTGTCGATCCGATGAGTTCTCTCTTGAGCCTTTGGAAACCTTCACGAAAATCCTCGCCTTTTCCCTTTTTCCTCAGAGCTCTGCACTTTCTCCTTATTTTCGTGATCTCCACAAAATGAATCCTAATTCTCCTCAATTCCTCCTTTTTGGTTAATTTAACTCTTGGGCCTCAAAATTGGGCTTTCCCATAATACTCCCACTAATACTCCTCAAATGTCCATCTTACCCTTAATTCCTCTAATATTATTTTAAATTAATAATAATACTAATATATTCATATTATATACTATTATTTAATTAAAATAACCAAAACTTCATAAAAACACCGACATCGACACGAAACACCAAAATTCACAGAAAATCACGAATATAATATTTAAATAAATTAAATAAATGTTCTTACAAAATTTGGGGCGTTACACTGTCTGTGGAAAACTCTTGCTTCCCCGTTCTTTCTTCCTCAGAAATCCAAGAACCAAAGCATACATCAACTTCCGTCGATCATGGCTAGCCCACGCACTGATGATAATGTCCATGAAACCGCTTTCACCACCTTTACCAACGACGACGATCACGACCCCAACGTGACTGTTCCCGTCTAGGAGGGTGACGCCAGGGACGGGCGCACCGCCTCTCCCTCACCTGACAATGCAGCCTTCAACGCCACCCAACGCTTTGACAGCCCGACCATGGAGGCCCTGTTCGTGGCAGTCAACCAGACAAATCTGATGATTTTCCAACAGAACGAGCAGATCGAGATGCTGGAAACAGAACGATAGTCACGATTTCCCCCGCGGAGACATCGTCGTCCGGTTTCTCGCAACCCGTCCCCGCGACGACGTAAAACCAGACCTTTCTCTCCCCTACGGAGACTTCAACACGATGAATCTCGGAGCCCCTCTCTACGACAACCTGGACGTCGTCCACGACTAGAAATGCCTCAGCCCGTGGTCACGCAGAAGCGTAATCGCTCTCCTCTCTGAAAATAGCGACGCTTTCCGCCTCCCAAGAGAAACAAAGCTGACAGGAAGGCAGAGAAACCGAGGAGTCAGATGAGGGGTTCTCCCCGTCGAGGCAGGAGCCCACGGTACGACCCTTCCCCGTCACAAACACCCATCAGAAGCTTAGAATAATCAAATATAGTTAATGGTCAACTTGATGATGAAAAACTTGAGTTTATATATATTTTTTCATATTTAAAACATCATGGCTTTGTAAAAATGAATGTCATTTTCACTTTTCAATGTAAAAATGATTGCTATTTTTTCAATTGTGTCATTTAATTATTAATTTGTACACTACTTCCAACACATTAATAATATTAATTTAGTAAAAGTGCAATATTTTATGATAATATTATTGCATTTCTTAATCCGTGTGCAAAAATCTTAAATAACAATCATTTTGAAATAGAGGGAATACTTATTTTAATACTTATTCCATTTCAAAATGACAGTCGTTTTAACAAATAAATTTTATTTCAAAATGACTACTATCATTCTCATTTTTCAATATATAGATGATTATTATTTTTTCAATTATATCCATTAATTATTATTTTTTACACTATTTTCAATACATTAATATAGTTAATTTAGTAAAAGTTTAATGCCTTATGACAAAAACTGTTGCATTTTTTAATTTATGCTCAAAAACTTTTAGCAGCAATCATTTTAAAATAAATAAAGTAAAATGACATTTGTTTTATCATTTAATTCAATACAATTAATTATTATTTTTAAAAATATGAAATTTCAAAGAGGATAATTTTGTAAAGGGACCAAGGATTGAGCTATCTCCATGATTATGTAGGCCTCTGCCCCACTAGAATTAGAGCTTTATATCTAATATACTACTTCATCCGTTTTAAAATGACTGTCGTTTAAGGTTTTTCACACGGATTAAAAAATGCAATGATATTGTTATAAGATATTGCACTTTTATTAAATTAGTCTTATTAATGTGTTGGAAATATTATACAGAGTAATAATTATATGACACAATTCGAAAAACAGCAATTATTAGTACATAGAAAAGTGAAAATGACATTCATTTTGAAACAATTTTTTTTCCTAATATGACAATCATTTTAAAACGAAGGGAGTACATATAGTCATAATAGTGATAGTTTGTGTATATTGCATTAAATAATTATATTTTAAAATATTCTTTAAATTTGTCAATTAGTTATTAGATAATCAATTATCTTATGATAACATTGTTTAGAATTATAGAAAAAATAATGATCTATGAAAAGGACTATCAATTGATTTTTGAAGACAAAATATGTTGTAAACTAATAATTAGAAAAAAAACTTACTAATATTTTTAAAATAGTAAAAATTTTAAAAAATAATTTTTGTTATGAAACTAAACAAAACAATATAGAGATCAAAGAGAGGAAGAGAAGAGAGAAAGTAATCTTATATTATCTTCTTCAAATGTACCCTTTATATTGCAATATGGACCTTATTTATAGGACCTAAGGGAGATGAAAAGTCACAGCTATTAATAGGGAATAAGAAGATGAAAAGAAGAATAAGAATGGACATCCACTATTATCTTTATTCATAACACTCCCCCTTGGATGTCCATTGAGGATATGCCTCGTTAAAACCTTACTAGAGAAAAACCCAGTGGGAAAAATCTAGTGAAGGAAAAAGAGTACAATATCCTTTCATTTCTCCCCCTCAGCTGAACGATCATTTCTTCGATGAAGACCAATCTTTTGTACTAGTTGATTAAAAATTCTACTTGGGAGTGACTTTGTGAAAAGGTCTGCAAGATTATCACATGAACAGATTTGTTGGATGCTTATATCACCACTCTTTTGAAGATCATGAGCAGGGCCGTCTTTGAGGGTGTGCAAAGCGGCCTACAGCACAGGGCTTCATAATTTTTTAAGATTATTGTATGGCAAAAAGGGCCTTGTTACATATATTTTATGGTTAATTTATGAATAAAATGGCCCATAAAGAAAATTTAACAAGCTTACTCCAACTTCTTACACAGGGCCTCTCAAAAGTTTGAGACGGCCCTGAATTCATGAGTAAAAAAAGAACTTTGGAGAAATGTGTTTTGTCCAGTCTCCTTTAATGTAACCATCTTTCAATTGTACGATGCATGCAGTATTATCTTCATATATGATCGTTGTATTTAATGTCTCAGAAGATAAACTACAAGTATTTTGGATGTGTTGAATTAAGTATCTCAACCAAACGCATTCTCGACTTGCCTCATGTAATGCTAAAAGTTCTGCATGATTAAATGATGTTGCTGCTATGGTTTTTTTTTACTGATCTCCATGAAATAGTTGTATCCCCACATGTAAACAAATAACCTGTTTGTGATCTACCATTATGAGGATCTGACAAGTAACATGTATCTGCATAACCTGTTAATTCAAATCTGGATACTTTGCTATAAAACAAACTCATGTGTATTGTACCTATAAGATAACGGAGTATATGTTTGACTCTGTTCCAATGTCTTCATGTAGGTGAAGAACTATATCTTGCTAATAGATTGACAACAAATGATATATCAGGATGTGTATAATTAGCAAGGTACATTAGTGCTCCAACTACACCGAGATATGGTACTTCAGGACCAAGCAATTCTTCATCCTTTTCTCGAGGTCTGAAAGGATCTTTCTGCACATCTAATGATCTAACAACCATTAGAGTAGACAACGGGTGACATTTGTCCATATAGAAGCATTTTAACACTTTTTCTATATAGCCTTCTTGATGTACAAATATCCCTTTGTCCAAATGTTCAATTTGCAAACCTAGACATAATTTTGTCTTTCCTAGGTCCTTCATCTCAAACTCTTTATTTAAACAATTCATAGCTTTTGGAAGCTCTTCAGGAGTTCCAATAATATTTATGTCATCTACATAGACAACTATTATTGCAAATTCCTTTCCCGATCTTTTTATAAAAATACAAGGACAAATAGAGTTGAGACGATTATACCACATTCGTCCATATTATTTCATCCCATAGAGAGACTTGTTCAATCATACGAGTAGCTTTATCGAGATTCGGAGTTGTGTGCAGCTGGTATATTGAACCCTTCAGGAAGTTTCATGTAAATTTCACTATCAAGTGAACCATACAGATAAGTTGTTACAACATTCATCATGTGCAAATTAAGCCCTTCATGTGCTACAAACTTAATTAAATATCAAGAATTGAATTGCATCCACAGCAGGTGGATATGTTTCATCAAAATAAATCTTAGGTCTTTGTGAAGATTATTGAACAACAACTCAAGCTTTGTATCTCACGACTTCACCATTCTTATTTTTCTTTTTCACAAAAAAGTCATTTATATCCAATTGGTTTTACACCTTAAGGTGTTCGAAATATTAGTACAAAAATCGAGTCACTTGTAAAGTGAGTTTAATTTTTCTTCAATTGAATATGTTCATATTGGCCAATTCTCAATTTGTCTACAATCTTTGATAGACTTTGACTCATGATCCTCATTATTATTTATTATCTTTAGCGCTATACTGTATACAAAGACATTGTCAACATTGACTTTATTTTGGTTCCATCATATTCCATTCATGACATAATTTATCGAGATCTCTTAATTTTCATAAATTTCAGGTATCTGGTTAGTTCTTCCGGAACTCAAAATTAAGTTATGTCAAAGTGCGCTTAGAGTTTTCATATCCTCATTTGGGTCATTTTTAACTTTAGTTTTTTTTTCTTGGTAGAGGACTTTTAACATCGGAACCGACTTTTCTACCAAGCTTCAGGCGCAGCTATAACTCATTTGCAATATTATATTGTCCAATATGAGAATCCACTTTGAGTGAAATATTAGCAGCTAATAATTTGTTTCATAAACTTTGCAAATGAATTGTGTTTTGAACTTCGAGGATCAAAATGATATAATAATATTTTATTTCAAATTGTTCATTTGAACTTCTGGTTCACACTTTCAACTGCTTATTCTCTCCCCTTAATATTGAGAAAATTAATTTATAAATTGATAATCAGCCTACTGGACTTCAAGCAAGTATCCAATTATTGGACCAAGATAAAACCTCAAATACGAGATTCATATAAAATGCATTTTCTCAACATTCTTTCAAAACTCATCTTAGCGTACTATATTGGAGCAATTGAATAATTACAACACATCCAAAAGTTTACTTAGATGAGAAGTATTTGATTATGAACCTAAAATAATTTGTAAGTTAAAGGGAGAATTATCATGTACTAACTTGTTGGCTTAATGCGAATAAATATCTTAATACCATACTTTGCGTGTTTCAAATATCTAATTTAGAATTGATGATCTCATACGTATCAACTATATAACTAACTTTAGACGTCTAAAGAATGGATCTTCAAGTCCATTTTTTTATGAGCATGTTCTTCAAGATGTTCAATATTAATTTTAGTAATATATGTGATACTTATCAAGGAATTTCTGAAAAATCCAGAAAACAAGATCTTAGTCTAATTAGTTGAGAAAATAATTTCACAAACTTCTGGTTGTGAATAGACATATGCACGATCTTTTAGTCGATGCAACAATTAATATCATAAAAACTCAATTTCTCAAATTTTCCTTTAGGAACACACAAATTTTATTGAATTGAAGAAACTTATGGTTCTTCAAAACTAGTTATTACATCATAATACATTTGAGATGACCCAACCGATTTTGCCAACAACACACTTAAGTGTGATTTGTAAACTTCTGGTTTACCATAATACATATGATTCTATTCTTCTAATTTGTTTCAATCTCTAGTAAATATAAATTAATTTGTGTAAAATATATATTTTTCAATCTTAATAAATTTACAATTATTAATATTATTCATGCAATCCTTCTGTGATTGTCAAATTTTCTAAGATCCATGAAAATCGTTATTGATACTTTTCTGATCAATGGAGACAGAATAATCATTTTCTTATCAATCATCAAGGGATAACCCTTCTTTGATGAATGAATAAAAGTAATTCATTTTTTGAACAATCCTCTAGGAATCCTTTATAATATATATATATATATATATATATATAATTTTTTTCAAGAGGTAGATCATAGATATTCAAATAATGATAAAGATAAACAGTTTTCGTGCAATCCTTCGGGGATGCATTATAAGTTCTTCAAGAACTATATAAATTATTATTTTTCAATCATTCAGGGATCTTGATTAGTTGTTCAGGAACTATATAATAAATTATTATTTTGCTATCCTTCAGGGATGCTTGATAAGTTCTTCAGTAACTATATAATAAATTATTATGTTGTTCTCCTCCAGGTATGCTTGATAAGTTCTTCAAGAACTATATAATAAATTATTATTTTTCTATCCTTCAAGGATATTTGTTAAGTTCTTCAGAAACTATATAACAAATACATTATTTTATAGTCTTTCAAAGATATTTTAACATTATTTATATTACAAAACAAAAAAATAATAATGTTACCTTCTAAATCTTGAAGCTTCATATAGTTAGACCTTGTAAATCTTGGAGCTTCATATAGTTAGACCTTCATTATCAAATTATTTGTATCACTTCTTAGACAATTAGTTAATATTCATATGGCAGAGTTTCGTGCTGATAACGTGTTATGAAACTAAACAAAACAATATAGAGATCAAAGAGAGAAAGAGAAGAGAAAAAGTAATCTTATATTATCTTCTTCAAATGTATCATTTATATTGCAATATGGACCTTATTTATAGGACCTAAGAGAGATGAAAAGTCACAGCTATTAATAGAAAATAGGAATATGAAAAGAAGAATAAAAATAGACATTCACTATTATCTTTATTCGTAACAATTTTAATATTTGTTGTCTTGAGTTTTTAGATGTCTTGAATTTTTAGATATTTTGTGTGAGTTAATCTTAAATGTGACAAATTAAATAGAGGTTCTATTTTATTATAGTTTTACTATGACAACTATTTTATCATTATCCTTTATAGCCATGATTAAACGTATCAAATTTTCAACTCGTATGAAATAATTTGTCTTTCACTTCTTCAAAACAATTTTTATTTTTAATATAATAGATTTATAAATTTTACCCCATAATTTAAAACTTTGGCTCCGTCGCTAAAAGGAACTATGATTATGCAAAAAGTCACATGTCATTCTTGCGTGGAACATGAACCCAAATGTACTTACAAAATATTCAATCTGCCATAGTATTTTTTTTCACTTATCGATTCCCAAAGCCATGGCCATAGATCAACCCAAATGTTGTCTGAAGCATACTCCAACACACTCGTTTCAGTGAAGAAATATAAAAATGAAACATTTGTTTAATACGCAAGGAATATTCAGCTTTCCCAATGCGACAAAAATACCCCTGGAGTTGGGTTTATGTACTACCTTGGGCATTTCATCATTTATGATTATGTTACAATAATTAATCTCTCCTAGGTTGCTAAAACCAACTGCATTTTTTCTATAAAATATACTAGTGGCAATGCCTAATTTGGATGGATGGTGTGGATGTTTGCAACTTGAGTGTGTAGTCTAACATGTGCATTCATAAAAACAGAAAGTAATTACTCCTTAAAGAGGAAAGTAAAGAAAGGTTAGTGGTTTAATTTTTTTTTTTTTTTGGCAAATGTAGGACATAACTATGGTTACTTGATTTCTCCAGTTGCATTCTAATCTAAGCATCTATGATATATATGCCTTATTATTAGTAAGCCCAAATCAAAATCAAAATCAATTTTGGCTACACATTTTGATTTGTCAAATTGCAAATTTTTTATAAAACTTTTTAAAACCCCTATTTCAAAATTTATAATTTAGAACATCTTCTATTTAAATTTTATATTCAAATAATAAAATATTAAGTAGCTAATATATTCTATCTAATTTATTCTTGTAAAACCGATTTGTAAGATGAAAAGTCACTATAAAAAATGTTGGATTTTGCAAGGCTACTGAGCAGGAAGAAAAACACCTCGCTAAAAAAATTCATTTGTAGAATGAAAATAACCATGCAACATCTTGATCAGAAAAAAAATAATTAAAATTCAATTCGACCAACTTTATGCCTTGCAATTAAATGTGAGGAATTTGATATTTTTAAAAATGACGTTGAGGAATATAAAACACCTCACAACACTTTTTTTTTAAATATATATTTTTTTTGTTGATATTTGTCATGTATTTAATTATTGAAGAATAGGGGTTAATGACCCTTTTGCACAGGAATCTTAGTATTTTACTCAAAAGTTGCTTAGTGAGTATTATTGTGAAAAATAAAACTACTTTTTTTCGAGATGATTAATACATCGCACATGTGATTATATGTAGAGTATAAATATCTGTTGTTTTTCAACGTTTTTACATAGATTTTTAAAACAGTGTCAGAAACAAATTAATTTTTTTTGTTAATATTTGTCCCGTATTTAATTATTTAAGAACATGGGGTTAATGACCCTTTTGCACAGGAATCTTAATATCTTACTCAAAAGTTGCTTAGTAAGTATTATTGTGAAAAACAAAACTATTTTTTTTCGAGATGATTAATACATCGCACAGGTGATTATATTCAGAGTATAAATATTCGTTGCTTTTCAACGTTTTTACATAGATTTTTAAAACAGTGTCAGAAACAAATTATTATTTTTTTGTTAATATTTGTCCCGTATTTAATTATTTAAGAACAGAGGTTAATGACCCTTTTGCACAAGAATCTTAGTATCTTACTCAAAAGTTGCTTAGTGAATATTACGGTGAAAAACAAAACTACTTTTTTTCGAGATGGATAATACATCGCACAGGTGATTATATTTAGAGTATAAATATCTGTTGTTTTTCAATGTTTTTACATAGATTTTTAAAACAGTGTCAGAAACAAATTAATTTTTTTTGTTGATATTTGTCTCGTATTTAATTATTGAAGAACAGGGGGTTAATGACTCTTTTGCACAAGAATCTTAGTATCTTACTCAAAAGTTGCTTAGTGAGTATTACTGTGAAAAACAAAACTACTTTTTTTCGAGATGATTAATACATCACACAGGTGATTATATTTAGAGTATAAATATCCGTTGCTTTTCAACGTTTTTACATAGATTTTTAAAACAGTGTCTGAAACAAATTAAAAAAAATTGTGTTGATATTTATCCTATATTTAATTATTAAAGAATAGAGGGTTAATGACCCTTTTGCACAGAAATCTTAGTATCTTACTCAAAAGTTGCTTAGTGAGTATTACTGTGAAAAACAAAACTTCTTTTTTTTCGAGATGATTAATACATCGCACAGGTGATTATATTTAGAGTATAAATATCCGTTGCTTTTCAACGTTTTTACATAGATTTTTAAAACAGTGTAAGAAACAAATTAAAATTTTTTGTTGATATTTGACCATTATTTAATTATTGAAGAACAGAGGGTTAATGACCCTTTTGCACAGGAATCTTAGTATCTTACTCAAAAGTTGCTTAGTGAGTATTACTGTGAAAAACAAAACTACTTTTTTTTCGAGATGATTAATACATCGCACATGTGATTATATTTAAAGTATAAATATTTGTTGCTTTTCAACGTTTTTACATAGATTTTTAAAACAGTGTAAAAAACAAATGAATAATTGAGTGAATAATGAGTTCTTTAATTTGGATTCGTTCTTTACTGCATGAGTGTTTTTTTCCTTGATTATGTCTATTTTTTTTAAATAAAGACAGAGTAAAGTTCTGTATGAACTGGCCCACATAAAGATTAATTGCACCTAATAGAATTCAAACCTGAGACCTTGAGAGTAGCACACTCTCAAGACCCAAGCCTCCACCACTAGGCCAAACCTCTATCAACTTTGATCTCTCATAAACATTCTCACCACTTATTGATGTGTAATTAACATCATAGAAAAAAAAATTATTATTTTATATATTGAATAATTAAGATACAATATATATATATATATATATATATATATATATATATATATATATATATATATATATATATATATATATATCTTGTATCTCAATTATTCAATATATGAAATAATAATTTAGAGATCGGTTAGCTATATCATAACAATATGATATAATACTGAAAGAATAAAATAAAAAAACTATAAATTGTCTATATGTAAGACACTCCCACAAGTTGAACTATGGAGATTGAGTAGGTCAAATTTGAAAATGTGTGTGTAAAAGGCAGGTTTGTTGAGAGGTTTGGTAAAAAAATTTGCAATTTGAGTTCGAGTATGTATCAGCTTTATGATACAAGCTTCAATCTTTTCACGAGTGACGTAACAACCAATTTTGACGTGCTTCGATCTTTCATGGAATGACGGATTGTGAGCGAGATAAATAGCGGAGTTGTTATCACACTAGACAGATGAGGGTTGTTTGAAAGAGTAGTTTAAATCCTTAAACAAGTTGTGTAGCTACTGAATTTTGCATGCTAAGCTTGCCAAAGCCCGATATTTTGCTTCAGAGCTGCTCCGAGAAACCATGTTTTATTTCTTCAATCTCCATGAGATCAGATATGAGACCAAGAAGAGTGCATAACTTGTGATTGATTTCCTGGAGATAGGGCATGTTGGATAATAGAAACATGCAAAACCTGATAAAAGTAAGTTAGTTGTTGCAGAATAAAATAGTCCTGCTGGAAAAGCAGTTTTTAAATATCGTAAAACACGGAGAGCAACTTGAAAATGAACTACTTTAGGTTTAGAAACATATTAGCTAAGTTGTTAAACAACAAAAGCTATGTCGGGTCTAGTGGTGATTAAATATAATAGCCTTCTAATGAGATGTCTATACTGAGTTTCATCCTCAAAGATGGGATAATCAGTACAGTCGTGCTTAAGGGAAGGATCATAGTGAGTTTTAGAAGGCTTGGTAGCAAGCTGACCAAAATCCTCCAAAAGTTCCAAAGTGTATTTTCTTTTATTGATTGAAATACCTTTGGAAGAACGGGCAACTTCAATACCAAGGAAAAAACAAAGATGTCCCAAATCCTTAATTTTAAAATAGTCACAAAGAAAAGATTTAACAAATGAAATTTCAGAGAAATCATTTCCAGCCAAGATAATATCATCAACATATATAAGTAAAGTGGTAAAAGAATAGTTATGATGTTTAGTGAAAATAGAATAGTCAGCAAGAGAGTGTTTATAACCAATGGAAAGTAAAGAGTCAGACAACTTAGCACACCATTGTCTGCTAGCTTGTATGAGTCCATAAATGAACTTTTGGAGCTTGTAGACTTTGTTAATAGTGCTGACAGCATTAGGTAAAACAAGACATTTAGGTAAGGTCATGTACACTTCTTCGTGTAAGAAATCGTGGAGGAAAACATTATTAACGTCTAATTGTTCAAACCAACCTTTAATGGAAACTAGAGCAAGAGAGATCTTATTGTGGTTAGCTTTATAACTAGAGAGAAAGTGTCGAAGTAATTTATACCTTCTACTTAAGGGTATCCTTTTGCGACGAGGCGTACTTTGTATCATTCTATAGAACCATTTGCATTATATTTATTTTTGTATACCTATTTGCAATTTATAGGTTCTTTGTTATGAGGTAAATCAACAATAGACCAAGTGTTTCTGGAATTTAGGATATCTAGTTCAGCTTGCATGGCACGATTCCAACAATCTAATTTAATGGCTTGGTTGTAAGTTTTGGGTTCAATTATGGAGGAGATGGAAAGGCAAAAAAATTATAAGTGGGGGAGCAATTGTGGTAGGTCATAATAGAGGAGAGACGAAAGGTATTATCATGGGAGATATTGTTTTTGGTAGGATGGTTTTGGAGGAGATTGCAATGGTATTCATTGATATAGTTAGGTTACGACTTATCTAGGCGGAGGCTCTTAAGGTGGTAGGTGGAGGTATATGAGCTTCAGTGGAGAGAAGAAGGACAGAGGGGTGAGTGGGTTGATTTAGTTGTGAAGTTATGTTAGGAGGAGGAGAGGGTGGTGAAGAATTTTTTGCAGGGAGTAAAGAAGGTTGATTAGGCAAGAGAGCTTCAAGTTCAGGTAAGGTTGGGTAATTAGTAGGTTAAGGAAAGGTGTGGCTCAATTGGGTAGGATTATCATTGTTATGGAAATGGAAGACAGTTTCATAAAATATTGCATTCCTTGAAACTAAAAACTTGTGTAAGTGTAAATCATATAAAAGATATCCTTATGTGTCATTCCTATAACCTAAAAAAATAGTTTTCTTGGCACGAGTGTCAAATTTAGTTCTATGATCAGTAAGAGTATAAGCAAAAGCTAGGTAGCAAAAAAATTTTAAATTTAATAAAGTAGGTGCCTTATTGTATAAAAGTTGAAAGGGGGATTTGTTTTTCAATAAGGGTGAAGGAATTCTATTAATGAGGTGAACATGTTATATTGAAAAATGCCAAAAAAAATTAGGAAGATTTGCTTGAAAGGAAAGCATGAGCCACATTTAAGATGTGTTGGTGTTTCCTTTCAACCAAACCATACTGCCCAGGACATTCAACACAAGAACGCTGGTGAAGAATGATCTTAGCGTTAAAAAATATCATGCATGAGAAATTAAGTACCATTATCAGTTCAAAGGAATTTTAAAGAGGTACAAATTGATTTTCAATAAAAGAAATAAAAGTGGAAATGTGTTTTCTGGTTTCACTTTTAAGTTTCATTAGTATAATCCATGTAAAGCAGCTAAAGTCATCAACATGAGTTAGAAAATATCTATGACCATCAATATGGGGGAGAATAAGGCCCCCAAATGTCAGCATGGACAAGGTCAAACATATTAGATGAGGAACTAGTGCTAATAGAGAAAGGTATGCGCTTTTGTTTAGAAAAATGACAAATGTCACATGGGCTAATTTTATTAAAAGGGATGAAGGGAAATTGTGTAGCAATACATTTATGAACATAGTCAGATATGTGTCTCAACCTATGATGCCATAAGGAGACTTTATTCTCTAAAGAAGAAACAATATTAGTATTAAAAGCAGGAAAAGTATTACATGATGGTCGTTGGTCGCAGAAGACATATAGATCCCCGTAACGTTTAGCCAAACCAATCGTTTTCTCTGACAAATTATGAAAAATCAAACATTTGTCAGTGTGAAAATTTTGAAAAAAAGCCGAAGAAGATGTCAATTGAGTGACAGAGATTAACTTCACAGTAAAGGAAGGAATGTAATAGACATTCATAAGAGTTATAAAATTAGAGAGGATCATATTGTCGGATATGGTGGCATCAGTTGTGTCTCCCTTCAGCATTTTCATAGTAAAAGGTGGAATAGTCTGGTCGTGTGAAAAATTAGATAAGGAATAAGTTATGTGGTGCGTAGCACCAATGTCTATAATCCAGGGAGTTAAATGCTTACCCAATGGTGAAGAGATAGTGTTGACATTACCATTTAAAGATATCATAAAGTTGAAATCAGATTCCAAAGGTGTTGTAGGTTGAGCAGGTGTAGGTGTGAGATATTGCTGTAAGAGAGTTATTAGTTGATTATTTTGGTCCTGAATATTTAGGGCAGATGGAGTGGTTGTTGAATCTTGTGCATATGTTGAATTAATAGAGAAAAACTTTGAACGATGTTGAAAGTCGGGTGGCTAACCATGCTTGACAAAGCAGCTTTCAACCATATGGTTTGTTCATCTGCAATGTATACAAACACGAGCAAGCCCAGTAGCATGTCCTCGTCCATTGTAAGAACTGTGACAACCTTTGCCTCTGAATGTAGATGATGGATAACCACGTCCATTAGTAGTTTGAATTGAACCTGAGAAGCTAAGGTTGGTGTTTCCAGAACATGAGTGGTAGGTGTAGGAAAAATGAGTTGTTTCTCTTGACCCAAAACAAGAGAGAAAATATTCTCTAAGGTAGGTAAAAGATCCATCATCATGATTTGGGATAACACATTTCTAAATTGATCATTGAGGCCTTTCAGGAATTTCAACACTTTATCTTGATCCCGAAACTTGCGAAGATCAGAGACGGCGCCACGGGTACATGGAATAATGTAAGTACAATCCCTTATAGGGCGGTAGGATAGATTTTCTCCCAAATAGATGTCATTTGAGTGAAGTAATATGAGATGTCAAGCGATTCTTATTGAAGATGAACAAGGTCGTTGTAACACCCTAAAATAATTATAATATTTATTTAATTGATTTATTATGATTATTCGGTGTTTCGGTGAATTTTGATGAATATTGTGGTGCATGGTGAATTTGTGTGGTGTTGTGGGGTAGCATTGAGTTAAGGGAATATTGAGGCACTTAGAATTAGTAATTTAATTAGGATTATTTTGTTAGTAATAATAATAGAATAATTTAAATAATTAGATTATTATTATTATTATTATTATTTAAAATAATTAAGAGGAACATTAAGGGTAAGACAATATTATTAGGAAGATTAAGTGAGGGTAATATGGGGAAGTCATAATTGGGGTCCAAGGGGTAAGTTTGACAAAAAGTAAAGTGGGAATTAGGGAAGTTATTATGTGCAATCGTAAAATTTAAGAGAACGGAGAAAATGAGGCTAGGGCATAGAGAACGAGGGAGAATCAACCGTAGAACCCCGAAGAAGAATCCTTTTGCTGAGAAATCAAGGTATGTGGGGTTAATCTGGGTTACTATGTCTGATATGGGTTTAAGGTAGAGGTAGTTTTGTGTGTATTCTGTGTTTTGACGAATTTATGATGAATCTATGACGAATTGTATGATGAATTTTCGTGAATGTGTGTGCATATGATATTTGTCATGAATTTCGTATGAGTTGTTGTAATTGCTGTGAAATTCATGTGAATAATTGTTGTTGCTGTGATGAATATAAAAACAAAACCAGATCTGAGACTGAGGTGGTGATTGGCGAATTAGGATTTGATAATTAGAAAGAAATTGCTGAGGATAATGAAGTAGGACTAGAACTTAGATTTGTAATGAATCGAAACGGTTTTGGGTCTGATTTGGATGATTGAAGGTGCTGTAATTGGAAGAATTTTGTGCAGATGAGAAAATCTGAAGTTTGAGGGGCTTCTGGCCATACGCGTAAGGGAGAGAGTCATACACGTATGAAGGGGACATCCCCAGGGTGTTACGCGTAGCATACGCACCCGTCCCCAGGGCCAGCACGACCCTCTGCCAGTACGCGTAGGGAACGCGTTAGGGGAGAGGGCCATTACGCGTATGGAGGGCCATTACGCGTAGGGGAATCTTGGGAAAGGGACATTACGCGTATAGGCTAGCCATTATGCGTAATAGGAGTTTAAAGGGGATTTGGAGAGGGAAACCTCTCTGGTGATACGCGTAACACCCAAGTTGGTACGTGTATGGGAGGCCTGGGCAGGTGGCCCTACGCGTATGATACGCATGCCAGTGGGCGAGGAGGAGGGCCATACGGGTATGGGGCATGGCCATACGCGTATGGGCAGAGCTGCTGCCAGATTTGTCAGTTTTTGCAATTTCTGTCCCGATTTCGCTTGTAATGCTGTTTCCTTGAAACATAAGACTATGATGAGGCAATAAAACATGAGTAAACCAGTAATGATGGTGAATGGGATAAAATCGGGAAATTTTAACGTGACGATTATAATATGACAAATTGTGAGGTATAGTGACGAATCGTGATGAGTGTGATTGGATGTTGTATCATGATGTTTGATGATGATTCATGAATGATGATGCAAATTTGACGATTTTATGATGGTTATTATGACGCTTTGTATCATGCATTCATGGCATATTTGGGACTACGGTCCAGTGGTGTCTTCAATCTCATTGTGTGGATTGGAGTGTTTTGTGACGTGCTCTGATTCTTGTGTAGAATCGATCCTATTGGTGGGGATCTTTGGAGGGTGATGGCCTAGTGTCCATCAATTGTGACGAATTGGTACCACATGCATAAGTCTATGATGTTGCATTTTCATACTATGTGGCATTGAATTCCATTGATGTATTTGATGCGTTGATGATGTTTGTGAATGACTTGGCGATGTTTTGTGTTGTTACTTTATCTTTTGCCGATATCTATATATTGATTTGTGATTACTCACCCTTCCTGTTTGAATGTTGCCTCCACGTGGGTAACGTGCAGGTGATCATGCTTAGCTCTCTTGGTGCATGAAGATTTAACTTTTGAAGTATTTTGGTTTCTCCGTCGATTAGAGGGTCTTGCTCTGATATGTAACATCGGGTCAGGACGTTTGAGTCGGACGATTTACGTTCTTTTATTTGTTGGCATGATGATGTTTATGAGTTTTATTGTAAGACGTTTTTGGATTATAAATTGTTTGGAGTTTTGATTTCCGCTGCGTAATGTTTAAATGAATTCATGATGATAAAACCCGTGTTACGAATCAAGTTGTTATTTTGATGTTTTATGATGAAATGTGATGCCCTTTTGGGATTTTACTCTGATATAATTATTGTATTTATTTGCGAATGTTTGTCGGGTAGAAAAGGGTGTTACAGTCGTCCTGGAGATCAGAAAGCTAAAAGATATCTCCCTCAGAGATGCGATTACGAAGATTTTTCCAAATAGTGGAAGCATTATCGAACCAAGATAAAACAAGGTTATTGCAACAAATCCATGGATTATGGAGAGGATTACTGGCAGCGGGTTTAGAGAATGTGTTGTCGATGAAGCGAAGTTTGTTTTTAGAAAGGATGGTAACTATTATGGAACGAGCCCAGGAGAGGTAGTTTTTGCTATCTAGGTAAGGGGTGGCGAGAATTAGGGTTGGATATTCATTGGGGTGGATATAATAGGGATTTGAGGGGTTAGTGGAAAAATAAAGGAAGGTTTGTTTAGCCATAGGGATGGAAAAATAGAAGAATAATGATCTAAAGAATATTCATGATAATCATACATTCAAGTGGCAAAATCAAATGTTTTCTTAAAGGACAAATATTCTAGAATTTTTAAGGAATGTGCTACCAATGGTACTCCATGTCTCACGACTCTGTCTCATGCCACTATTATAGTTGTGGAATTAAAGAAGTTTCCAATTTTATCCTCCAACGACACTATTCATCATCTATATAAAGAGGATGAAGGACTTGTGAAAAATAACGAGAAACGAAGAAAGACACAACATCTAAAATAAAAGAACAACACACTCACTACACTTAGAGTTTTTCATTTGTATATTTTTCTTAAGTGTAAACTCTGAATTTCATTGTGTGTATCTGCTTCATAAGAAGCATTCTTGTAAACACATATCTTTATATTATAACTTTGAGTTATTCTTTAAGAAGTCATTGACAGTTAGTCTTTGAGAAGTCATTGATAGTTAGTCTTAGGAAGTCATTGACAGTTAGTCTTTGAGTTTTTTCTTGAGGGACTAAGTTTAGTCAGTAGCCTTGAGAAGTCATCCAGTTGGTCTTTGAGTTTGTAATATGATTGATTAATAGATTAAGTCCTTGTGAGAAGGCGAAATCACTCTGCCGAGTGGACTGGATTAACCTAGTTAACGGTGAACCAATATAAAAATCATTGTGTATTTTTATCTTTGTTATTCGTGTAATTGGTTTGAAAAAAATTGTCATATCTAAAACCCAATTCAACCCTCCTCCCTTCTTGTGTTTCTTGTACCATCAAGTATTACTTGTACTTTTTGACATTCTTTTATTTTCGCTAATGTATTACTTGTGCTTTGTGCGTAATAATTAGTAATTATATGAAAATTATTTGTAAGCGCATAAACAATCCAACGACTATGAATGTGGATACTATGTGATGAGACATATGTTTAATATTGTCTCCAGAGGCATTATCAATTCATGGACTAAGGTATTAACTATTCATACATGTAATTTATGTATATATGTTAAGTTAATGTTGTTGTTGTTGTTAGTTTATCATAATTTAAATTGTGTTCAAATTATAGGGGTTTAGCGACGAAACACCATTCTCACGAGAAGATATATATGAAATAGGATCATGTTGGGCCGATGTCTTTCTATCTTATCATGAATTTTGTTGTAAACACTAGTTTTTCTTGATTTACATCTATACACTAGCATTGTATTGAGGTTTTGTCATTATAGTTAGAAATATGTATAGGTCCAAATATGTATAGGTTTTCTTGGTAGAGGTTTTGTGTATCCCAAATTTCATTATAAGTATTGTAAGTGTTTTACATTTCGTTTTGTAAACGATGTAAATTTGGTATTTTGTGTTATATTTTGTATAAAATACAGAAGATTTGATTTTGTCACATTATTATGTAGATTTTGTGTAAAAAAAATGATCCTAGTCAGTCAAAATGAGATTTAAAACAAAAAGAAATGGTTATACCCCTCACTTATTAACAAAATTCGACATAAATAAGGGCATATATCCTTCGGTTATAAACAAAAACCAATAGATATATGGCGCGTGCTACATTGTTTTTAACAAAAAAAATGTTGTTATTGGGGATCGAACCAATGACTTTATCACCTATCCCCTCGATTATTCAGAACCGAGGGATAAGTTGACCTTTTTCATGACGCTCATTCGTTACCTCGTATCTGTAATTGAGATAAACTCCCCTTCGCATCCGAGATAAAATAAATATATTTGCAATAGTGTTTATATTTCACCTTTATTAGTAGTTTCATTTAGACAACTATATTATTTTAACAAAAGTTAAAATATATTTATAACAAAGTTCATTTCATAACTACACAAAAATTTAAGAAAAAATATTTTAGTTTATAAAAATTAGTTCAAAGAAATAATTATTTCAGAAAAAAAAAATAATCACTAAACCCTTAACATTGTTATAAAACCTAAAGTAGGTGAGGTCCAAAGGGTATGAGCATTTATGAAAAGTGTGGGGTATGGAAAGTAGGAGTAGGTGGGTCCTGAGTAGATTTTTCTACTTCAAAAGAATCAAAACTCAAAGGTGCACATGTATACCCCTCTCTATTTGATGGAACTGCCACTGCACACTGACTGATGGGGGCCGAGTGAGTGGTATTTATGTAATTTATTTACCTCTTGTGTTATGGACTTTTGCTGCTTGGATGGAACTATACATGGTTTTTCTTTCCCTGCTTTTATAGCCTTTATAGACTTGAGGGTGGGGGTACCTTATGTAGTCATCATGCTGTATTTCAGATATTTGTTTTGGTTACTGTCTCAGTTTTTGAAACTATTATTGCTTAGTAGTTTTGTATTTCTTGTTTGGTTTTTGGTGGTTTATTGGAAAATTTGTATAACATTATCAATATCAAAGTGTCCTTAACGTGCCATGTCAAGACTCAGTTACCATGTCAAAGTTCATCTTTTATAGGTGTATTTATGATTATGTTAACCGTTTTTCAAAACAAATAGGAGTAACAAACAGACATGTCCGCTCTATTTACCCGCAAGAAAAAACAGGTGGGTAGGTGCAGGAGTTAAACCTTTGGCCCGTCCGTAAAATAACAAAGGCGCGGCGGAATAGATATGTTAGCCTTATATCTGCTCCCGGTTACTGTCTATGCTTGCAATAATTAAAATTAAAAAAAAAACAAAATGAGACGAGGGTTCGGACCTTAAACCTTAATCTGTCTCACGAACAAATACAAACAAACATGTCATTGGACCCTTTTTGCCATCTCTACTGAAAGGTGTAGAAGGTTTTCACTTGTGGCATTGAGGCTAGGAGACATCAATAAATTAATTCAAAAAAATTATACCAACATTCCTAGCATTGATTCAAAAAATTAATGAAGCAACTAAACCAACATTCCAACAAAGATAACACTTATACATGGCTTTCCCATTTTTTTCTTCCTTTTTACAGATGAATACAATACAACCATTACATAGCTACCTATTGACACTAATGACAATGTCCATTTAAACATGAGAACTATAGTGGTAAAAAACCTAACATGCTTGTCACCTAGGGCCAGAAAGCTCCATTGCTTCTACTATCAGTGATGATTCTTCTATAAAATCTGAATATCTTTGAGGCGGATTTTCGCAAAGCCGAAACCGCGGTGTTTCGATCCTCTCTGACGCCTCCCATCTCTCGGCTAAGCCGTCCCCTTCCAACATCTTTAACACTTCTGACATCTTTGGACGGTGCGACGGATTAAACTGTGTACACAAGAGTGCTACTTGAACCATCTCTCCCAATTCAACTATGTCAAAGTTTCCTTTCAGATCTTTATCTACCATTTGATTTAACTTTCCTTCTAGGTGTAGCTTCTTAACCTGAAAGTTGCGAATTATACATGATTTATATGGTCACTAAACAAAAGGAAATGCTGAGAAACGAGAATCGAGAGAAAGAGCGTACCCAATCAAGCATTACACCTTTCTGGTTTGCTGCTCGACCGAAATCTAGAGCTTTATGACCAGTGATCAGCTCAAGCAACAAGATTCCAAATCCAAACACGTCAGTCTTTTCTGATGACTGTCCGGTGGATAGGTACTCCGGAGCTATGTGACCAATGGTGCCACGCACGGCAGTGGTCACATGAGTATCTCTGTGATCCAGAAGCTTAGCTAAACCGAAATCACCAACAACTGCTTCAAAGTCTTCATCTAGCAATATGTTGGCTGCTTTAACATCACGATGGATAATTTTCGGGTCACATTGTTCATGCAAATAAACCAACCCTCTTGCTGTGCCTAATGCTATTCTCTTTCGCCTTGTCCAATCCAAAGCCGGTCGGCCATTAGTATGATCTGGTACATAAATTCATATCCAATGAGATTCAGTAGTTAGCAATTGTTTTCAAAATGCAGTTATAAAGCGAGTTTAGGAAGCAATACGATGAGTTTTCATTGGTTGCCATTGTAAAACTATTTTTCACCAGTGCATCTAGTTCTGATATCGTTGAGGTGAACACCGTAGTATAATTAACAATGCGAAACAAATAATAAAACCAACCAATTATTAAAACTTCAATGAACTAACCTTTTAATCGAGAGGCTACACTTCCATTAGACATATATGGATAAACAAGGAGTCTTTCATTTTGAGTACTGCAAAACCCTCGAAGCCTCAGAAGATTACGATGAACAGCCAAACTTATCGTCTCAACTTCCGTTTGAAATTGGATCTCACCACCAGCTGCATTATAGTCTTTTAGCCGTTTAACAGCCACAACGGATCCGTCGTTCAAGCAGGCTTTGTAAACTATTCCAAAGCCACCTCTTCCTAGAATGTTCTTCGAGTTGAAATGATCAGTTGCGGTCCGAAGCTCTTTGAACGAATATCTTTTTAAATGACCGAGGCGCACTTCTGGGTCGTAATGCTCTGCCAAGTAACAAACTTTTAGTAAACGGCAATTTATGAATGATGAAATAGACGTATAAAAAGAAAGTGAATAAGCTTTAGCGAGGACGGACCGTTAATATCAAAGAATATCTGTTGGTTATGTCTATACCGCCACCAAACAAGAAGCCCGACTATAGTAACAATAACAAACGCAGCACCAAAACTTGCACCGAAAGCAAGTGCTACATGATGACCTTTTTTACCATTATCTGGTTTGGCTGAAAATCGAAGTAATACATCTAATCATGTAACGAAAAGTTTCAAATTATGAAAAAACATGAAAGTAGAGCACAAAGATATATGTCATTAATACCTTCTAAAGCGTCTGGGGAGAACGAAAGTGGCTCGGGCAAAACCATAGTACAATTGTTTTCTTTTGGACAAATTAACGGGTTACCTACTATCCTGAAAATAAAATTTGGACCAAGATATTAACTTCATCGTTTTATTGTGTACTTTAACATAGAATTAAAGACCATATGAAATGCAAAACAAACTTACTTTAATGTTCTTGCTGATATTCTCGGCAACAAACCACTCAAATTGTTGTAGGACAGGTCCCTGCATTTAATATACCATTTTCTAAGAGAAAAATCAAAGCTTTAAGGTTGCGTTGAGCACGTATAACAAAAATACACTGAGGTTCAGCTCTTGTTGCTTCGATTAATAAAAAGTATACATAAATATAATTTGGAGATAATGTAAGAAAGACCTACACAAGTGTAAGGCTTTCGATGTTGCTAAGAGACGGAGGGCAGGATCCTGTAAGACTGTTATTATTTAACCGCCTAGCATGCACACAACAATTGAAATCGAATGAGACACAAAAATTTCACAATCTCAGCAATGATTAACATTTGTATGATGATGTATATGCTTTTGTAACTTACAAATAATTCAAGTTCTTGAGACCTCCCAAAGAACTCGGCATCTCGCCACTAAATTCATTGTTGGAGAGATCAAGCGTCTGAAGCTTTTCCAAGCTTCCTATCGCCGAAGGAATATGACCAGAAATAAGATTATTCTGAAGTAACCTGCATATGCAAACAACTCATTAGGCATCCATGTAATTTCCTTCCCTCAGGATCTGTTTGGATTGACTTATTCGTGCCTATATACAGGTAGGCATAAGCACCGATAAATTTCATGTTTTCAACTTAGTTTCATAAGCTCTTCTGATAGGTTACGAAAACAACTTATAACTTAAATGAAAACAATTTGACTTAAGAAAGCACAAATATGAATCATGTTAGTAACAATCAGCTTATACTTACACAGATTGCAAGTTAGTAAGGTTTCCGATTCTAGGAGATAGTGTACCAGACACGTTCTGACTAGGCAATCCCCTGAGAAAAAAAGAAAATTCTTTCAAATGAAAAAGTCAAACAAAGAGCCTCTTGAAAAAAAAAATCAAAAACTCTTGAAACTTTTTTGCCACTTATTGAAAAACTAAACAACTTACAGTGAAGAAACTGAGCCATCTGAAGTACAAGTAATCATCCTCCAACTACATGGATCAACAGAATTTATATCCCAACCCTCCAAAACATTGTGAGGATCATTCAAATCATTTTTTATAGCCATCAAAGCCACAACTATTCATTGAATAAACAAACATAAAAGGGTAAGAGCTTCAATCTCAAAGCTCTTTTATTTATGAATAGAAAAATACCCTAAAAAAAGGAACCAATTAAGGTCTTAGAAGCTATTATATGATAGATAATTAGGTAGTTCCTAAATTAAGCTTTAATTAAGCTTTCAGCTTTCATAGCATAATTAAACTGGCCAATAAGCTCAACTTGCGAGTATTACCTTAAATTATCAATAACTTCTACTTAAGATCTCAATGAAAGAAACTCAACCAAAAATAGTAAGAAAAATTAACCTTCATAGTTTATGCCAGAAGGAGAAAGAGTAGCAGAAGAAATCTTCATCAGAACATGAAGCAACAAACACAGCATCCAGAAAACCAAATTACAAACCTCCATTCTCTATAATCACTTCTGTAATAATCACTTCTGTAATGTCTCATTTACACATTCTCACAAAGAAACTTGAGTCCAACCTTATCACCTTATCCACACACACACAAAAAAAAACACTATTTTGGAATCGGATTCCAATAAAGCAAAAAATCACTATCTTCAGCAAAACATCAACTTTCCTATCAGACAAAACTCAATGAGCATCAACAAACAGAACCCAGATGCCAAAATCACTTTTTTTCAACAAAGTTGAAAGGAAATGGAGAATTTGAATCCAACTAAGAAAGCAGCACTAAAAAGAACAAAACTTTATTGTTGAGGAGAAAGTGAAGCTAGAAAGTTGAAGAAATTGTAAAAGATCCTTGAGATCTGTGAATGGATTGTGGAGAAATTGTTGTTGCTAGTGATTGATTCCATTATTATTGCTACCATTATCTTGTTACTTTAAGAGTTACAGAGAATAAAAAGCAACTGAGCATGAAACACGCTCACAACCAAAGAAAGAACCAACAAACAAAGGACAAAACAAAAATGACAAAGTGGACACAAATGTAGAGATGTACACATAAAGCTACATAATCAGTAAGCTATTTTTCTTCAAAAATTCAAAAGCACTTCTAATAATAATAACAATTTTATTTATTCATTTTTTGGTACAAGATTTTTTTAGTGAATCATGTTTTGAGTATTTTTAGTTAGTTTAAGTTATTAAGTTATTCATCAAGTTATTTTCACTTGTCAATAAATGTTATTTACTTTTGAAATATTTATTAATTTTTTTAGTTAATTTTTATTTTTAAATAGATTAAATGAATTATCGATAAAATATTATTTTTTTATTATAAAAAATATGTCTATAAAACTCCAAATTTAAAATGCAAAGAATATCTTTCTATAAAATATATTTCATCTTTGACACTAGTACTTTATTGATTTGGATAAAGTAAATAATAGTTTAAATAAAATTAAACTTTAAAAATAATAAATATATATAAAGAAATTATTTAATAAGTAATTAATAAATTTATATTAGTTTAATTAAATAAATATAATCAATTTATTCAAATATAGTTATATATATTAATATAATATAGTTATGGGTTATACTAATGCACATCCATGTAGATGTGCATTTGTAACATACACCTTAGTGTATTTTTGTGTGAGATTCACCAAGTTTGAGTAGGACCCACATTAAAAAGATGAAGAAAAAAATAAAAAAAAATAAATATAGTATATTTTTGTGTGAGATCCATTAATTTTTTCTATATGTTAGTATTTTCCTATAATTATATATTAATATAAAGAAATAGTTATAAAATATATAAAAAAATTATATTTTATAAACAACCAAGTAAATTTAAAAAGCAATTACCATGTACATCCTTCTGTTATTACTATAAACTATTTTTATTTTTTTTGATATATTTAATTGTTAATGTATCTAATTTATATATAAATTAGATATATTAATAAGGTACCAAGTGTCCAGAATGTATTTATTAATTACTCGACCAAAGAGTTGAAACTTTACTGGCACAATTCAAATCTATAGGCATGTGTTGTTATAAGTATAAATAGAATCTTTAACCACTAGAATACTTATACTTAATTTATGGTTAATTAATTATTAATTCTAAAGCATAAGTATATTTATTTTATTAATTATTTAAATCTAAAAAGTATAGAGATTGATTGGAGTGAAGGGATGTTTGTATGGGAGTTGATGAAAGAGAATAATGGGAATGGGATATGTATGTGCAAGAAAAGAAAGAGAGAGAAAAATTTGGTTGCAGGTAGGTAAGTTTTTTACAGATCACGTGGTTGGATTGTCTCCTCCTTTGTTTGCTTTTGCTTCAAAATATAAACTTTTTCAGAATTTAGATAAAACAAATCATTTCAATATATATATAATTGAGACATGTCACACTCACCATGCTAACATGCGCCTCGCTATATGTAATTAAGATACTTTTGGTTTATAAAAAATTGACATAAGGTAAGAATGCATTAGCTCTATGCCTCTATCTAGGCACACTAGGCAATGTTTATCAAGAGGACTAAAGTGTGGGGTTCATTCATGTTCATTCATCATTGATTGAAATTTTCTTCTTTATTTTAGTTAATAAGACAAGAAAAACACTTTAATGTAAGATTAATATATGAAGTGGCTTGAGTATAAAAAACAAATGAAGTAGTTTGTTTAGGTAAAATGTAACAAATGAAAAAAAAGTGACAAGTAATTGTAAGAAGGTGAGAGGTAAAATAAGGTTGGTTTGTTTTTTTGTGAAAATTAGAATAAGGTGTGGTGGAGGTACAACTTATACTACAACAACTTGAAGGAAATGTGAGTGTGTGAGAATGGTTATTCTTTTGTTTGATAGTATGAGATTGGAATTTCTAAAATGCCCTTTCTTCTATAACAAGCTCTCCTTCTTTACCTTCTTTATCCTAATAGTCAAGTTCTTTCTTCTTCTTCTTTTTTTTTCATAGTTTTTTTTAACTAATGTGATTTGTGTCATGCACAAAATTTACATTTGAGTTATTTTTGTTATAGTTTGATTTTAAATTTGAGTTATTTTTGTTATAGTTTGATTTCTTTTGAAATGATCATACATCTTCATTTCTACAAAATATTTATTTCAATTTTATATTGCATATATTTAACCTTACCAAGTATTTATGACATAAATGTGATTGAATTTTTGTATAAAATATTTTTACACAATTAATGTGCTAGTTGTTAGTTTCATAGTGGTATGAGTATCATATATTCATATGTTTACTTATCCTAAAACTACTTTATTTTACATTAATTTATTTTTTAAAATTTCTTTTCTTAACATCTACTAATGTAGATTATTCAAATAGAAGCATCTTTTAAAACTTTAAGTGACAGAAGAAAAATAAAATGTTTCAAGATTTTCAAAAATCAAAAAGATAAAAAAAAAATCATGAATGTCATCAAAAAGCATTAGAGTCACAAAGAAGGTATGGCATGTGATGGTCAGCGGCGGTGGTGGGAGCCATGTGGCCAGTTAGAAGTCGACGGGCGACCGATTTCGACTACATCAGAGTTGCAATGGCATCGATTGTTGAGAGTCTTTAAACAGCAGAGTCATAGAAGGTTGACAGTCTGCGACGATGAAAGTGGTATAGACGGCTCAGATAGTTGGAGGTGATAGTCCATGCGGCGGCGGGTCGGGTCTAGTGGGCAATTCGGGGTTCATCAGACATCGTGGTCAGTTTAATCTGTTTACGTGTATCAGGTTTAATTATTTCAGTTAGCAGAACGTTCGTTAATGGGTTCTGTTTTGAACCCGTTAAGGATACCTTGAATTTCATTAGTTATAAATATGTATTTTTATTATTTTTTTACTTCATAACCTTTTGCCCTTCAGAGATGGGTTAACAATCCTTTTAGGAAACTTAAAGATGCAAAGGTTGAAATTCTTTGAAGTTCTTTGAATTTGGAAAATTCTTAGGAGTATCTAAGGAGATTGGGATACACTTCTAAAGATATTGAGTTTGTGTGATTCATATATAGAGTGCTGGAGAGATAGAAAAACATTTGGGTAAAAATTAAGGTTTGTTCTTGAGAATTGGCAACAGTTTCTTGTAACACTTTTGTAATCACAAAAAATATCTTTTTGATGTATAGTAGATCAGAGAGTTGCTTTCTCCCCATAATAGATCGGTTTGATTAAACTAGGTAAATATGTTTTTTTTTCTTTTCTTTTATCTTCTTTTGACTTGTTGTGTATTTATCGTCACTCTTAACATGTTAGTGTGCCGCTTAAAACCATAAATTTTGATTGCCATTACTCTTTATCTCACACATCAAATTTTTTGGGCCTGTTTGAAGTTAATTATTAAAATTTTCACAATATTTCAAATTATTCTGAAACACAATTCAAATTATAATTTAATCATTTATGTTTCTCATTTTTTAAAAAGTTTATTTGAATTTGTAAACAAGGTTGGTATTTAAATTTAATGCCTATGATAATTTTTAGTGTTGTAAGTAAATTAGTATAGTATATTGTGCATATCTTCATCTAGACTTGAATGATTTCATTTGCATAAAATTTTTAAAAGTTGTTCTTACATAAAAATTTTTTTTAAAGAATTTGATCATAAGTTTGTTCGATTAAAGTTATGTTTTTATTAATCAAATAATGTATATATCATAATCGATTCAACCTTTTTCAAAAATTATATGTTTGCATGAATTAAATTTATAATCGATTCAAATTGTTTTTTAAGACTCACAATTTGCTTGAATTTAATTAAAAACCGATTCATGTGTTGATAGACATTGGTTTATTTGATATGAATGAAATAGGAAAAGATCTTTATTTTCGGGAATAGAAACTTTTGAATCAAATAATAGCATTTTAAAACCAAATCATTACAGGAAATAATGGTAAGAACATTGTGGCCGGAGATGGTGGTGGTTACCGAGTCAAAAAGCTGCCGGTGAGAGTTAATGCATGAGCGGATGTGTCTGAATCCAGATTTAATGCACTTAAGGGTGTCATTAATGAGGGAGACAAAGACTCAGACACTGTTTTAAGACCAATGATTGGGGAAGTTAATGAGGTTAAAGATGGCAGACAAGATCAAGGTGTGACCAGAAAAGTCCAATCAATAGCTTTTAAGCCTGTCATGGGCAAAGAAAATCAGGGGTTAGTGGGGGACGGCAGTGGACCCCAGGAGCAGGAGTAGAAGTAAAGTGCCCAAGTGGCGGCAACTGAAGTAGCAAAACATTCCAAAAAAGTAACGAATAAAAAACATGGCGAGGGTGAAAAGTAGAATTGTGGGAAACATGTGGCAGGCATAACGAAAAAAAGTTTTCAAGGGAAGACTACAGGGAATCAAATGACATCAACTGGTAATCTGGTGGATATTTTAGGTGAAACTAATATTTACAGTTGGATTGCTTCCATGACAAATGTTAGAATCACAGATGGCCCTGTACAAATAGGTGGCAGGCAAAGTATAAAAAATGGACGGATGGGAGTTAAAGAAGTGATCATGATACCAAACCCAACTAGACCACTAGATAGAGAAGTTACTCCTCGTGAAGGTAGTGTGACAAATCAACCTAAGGAGATCATAGCTAACAAGGAGCATGAAGGAGAAAAGGGAGATAGTAGTCAAGGACATAATCAAGACCTTAATGAAGTAAATATGGAGGTTGTGGAGGAAACTCCCCAGTAATCGTCGTGGTTCTTGACCTTTTTTCAATAGAATTATCTATGATAAAGTATAATCGTGATATATTTGTGTAGAATTGCAGAGGTGTAGCCAGTTCCAGTTTCTTTCGATATTGCAAGCAATATGTGATGACTCATAAACCAAAAATATTAGTCATTCTTGAAACTCGGTGTGTGTCGTTGAAACTCAAGAAAGCTTTTGAGAAGTTGGGCTTTGAGGGATTCATTTCTACTGATAATCATGGATATGCTGGAGGGATAGTGATAGGTGGAAGGAGGGAGATGTAAGTGTGTCCTTGGTCTACAAGAAGTTTTAATTTATCCATACGATAGTGCAGTTTAATCATGGGCAGATATGGAACTTTACCGCTGTCTATGCCAGTCCCAACGCTGAAAATAGGAAGTTATTATGGGAGGAGTTAGAAGATAATAGTGAGACTAATCAGGGACATTGACTCATAGCTGGAGATTTCAATGATATTGCATGCGATCATGATAAGAGATTAGGTTCCCCAGTTTCTCAGAGTAGATGTAAAAAATTTTAGAGCAGGCTAGAGAAGTGTGGTGTAACGCCCCGATTTGTTTAATTGTATTTATTTATTTCATTTATGTGAATTTTGTGAAATGTGTGAAATTATTGTATTTTACCTGCTAATTGAGTTAATTGGTTAATTTCCCTGATAGGTAAAATATTTGCAATAAATTATAATTTCTTTTCAACTTTTATTTCCCGAAATATATTTCATCGTTATTATGTTTTATCGCGTTTTGAGAGCGTTTGCGAGAGATTTGAGAGTAGGGGTATTTTGGTCTTTTTGCTGGGTTATTTTTCATAAAATAGAAAATAGAGAGAAAATAGAAAGAAAGAAAAAGAGAAGAGAGAAAGGAAGAGAAGGGGAAAATAGGAGAAGAGGAAAATCGAGAATTCATCCGTTTCGAGGCTGGGAAGTTTATCGGGGAGAGAGTATACAAGTTCCCCATCCACTGGGGACCTGGCCATTTCACCAAGAAGCCCGGCGATTACGTTCTTCAGCCGCACGAGTTAGACGGGCAGGATGTCGTTGCGTACGAGACGTTAGTGAAGTACGTTAACTCCTTCCTGCTCGCTGAATGCTGGACGAAGAAGGGTGAACTGATCTTCGAGGAGGATGGTAGCCAGAGGGTTGAATACCGCTTTATTAATACCAAGGCACTCCTGGAGTGCAAGACTCATGCGGAAGCTCAAAAGCTGCTTGGTAGTCTTAGTGTTATTGTAATTTGCCCGAATTATTTTCTTCGTGTCTAACATGCTCGTATTCTGTTTATGCAGGTGAGATGCCTCAGGCTCATGAGAGGATGGATAAAAATGCTCTTGCGAGGAACAAGCCCGGAGCGGCTCCTCCAAAGTCTCGATTTGCCAATGCGCGTGCTTCCACTCCTGCTCAGTCTGCTGCGGGGACCTCTTCTCTCACTCCTGCTCCCCGAGGATCCCCCTGCCTTTGACCTCATGAACCAAACAGCCGATGGGCAACGACGCTGTGGATCTCAGTCGGGCCCCAGAGAAAGGGAAGTTCGAGCTTTCTCCTTGCATACTTGATAGAAGATTCTTTGAGTGGAACTCCTTGGTCGTGCCGCGGGCAGAATCTCTTCGGCTGGAAAGTATGGATCGCCCAAGCAAGAGGGCGTTGGTGGCCCAAGATGCCTCTGCACTGGTCAGAGTTCTGGAAATGGCGGCCATATATGCTGAAGGGGACTCTGCAACTGAGTCTGAACTCAAGGCTGCTCGGGCTACCGTGGCATCTCTTACGAAAGAGGTGAAGAGTGATGACGATGCCTGGAAGAAAACTGACGAGGAGGTGGCCAGGCTGAAGAAGGTGAATTATACACTGGCTGCGGAGAAGAAAGCGGCTGAGGAGCTGGTCCAGCAGCTGAGGGCGGTCAATGCTCTGGGCGAAGATGAACCCGAGGATGTGAAGGAACTAAAGACAAGGTTTGAGCTAGTTGCCCGTATGTTGGCGGCCGAGGATGATAATATCGTCATTACGGACGAATCCTTCAAGAATGTCGTGTCTCAACTGCGGGTGGTGAACCCCGGACTTGACTTTTCCACCGAGGGTACTCATTATCTGGCGTATGTTGAAGATGGCCGAATCGCTATGCCTGACTCCCTTCTTGAAGAGCATGCTGAGGATCAGCCCGCAGAGAACCAGGAGCCTTAGCATAACTCTGACCAGATGGATGAGTGAAGGATTTTCTTTTTGTTGTTGTAATTTGTCTGGCCTGCGTGCCGTGTATTTGTTGTAACCTATTTGGGGGGGGGGGGCATGGCCCCCAGTTTATGTAATCCTGTACAATCATGGTCCTAGTGGCCATTTATCACATTTAAATTATGTGTCCGGTCCTGGTGGCCGATTTTGCTATTTGCATGGTTTTACTTGCTTTTATTTTCTGCTAAGTGTTGTACTCATGCTCGTTGTAAATGTATGTTTGCCCGTGATAGGGAGTATTTGACTTATGTGAAGTTTCAGGGGATTGCTCGTTGTAGATGTGTTTGGCAGTGAGGGGTACTGGTCGAACGACCAGGGAATATCCTGGCGGGGATGCGCAGCTCAGGTCGCGTTTGAGGCCTGAGTTCGTGGCGTGAACGTCCCATCGTGAGCTGGGGTTCTGCCAGTCATGGTACTTTGACGACGGCGATGCTCGATTGAGGACCGCTGTCGAGCAGATACTCGGCTCGTTACTGAGCGGGGTTCTGCTTTATTGGTATGCGACACTTGTACCTAGGTGTGCATAATGGTCGGTAGCCGACGTTCGTCGTCACGACGGGTCGAACCGAGAATTAGGGCCTTAGATATAGTATTGTTTTAGCTTTTCGACATTCCATGGTCGAGCAAGTTCTTCCCCATTGAGATGTTCTAGGTAATAGGCCCCATTCTCCATTTTTGCTCGGACACGATAGGGTCCTTCCCAGTTAGCGGCTAGTTTGCCCTCGCGAGAGTCTTTGTGGTTTCTCCTTAGAACAAGGCTTCCCACGTCGAACTCTCGTTGTATCACCTTGGTGTTGTGCCTGATGGTAATTTTTTGTTTTAATGAGGCTTTCGGAGGGCTGCCCCAGTTCGGATTTCCTCGACGAGGTCGAGTTCCTCTCTTAATGATTCGTCGTTCATCTTCTCATCTAGGGGCTACTCTGTCCGCTTGGAGGGTACGTGAACTTCGACGGGGTTTACAGCCTCGGTCCCGTATGCTAGGCGAAAGGTGTTTCCCCGGTTGTAGAGTGTAGAGTTGTGCGGTATGCCCATAAAACACTGTGCAGATCCTCGGCCCAAGCCTTCTTTGTTTCATCCAGCCTTCGTTTGAGGCCTCGAAGGATGACCCGGTTAGCTGCTTCAGCCTGCCCGTTTGTTTGAGGGTGCTCGACGGACGCGAAGTGTTGCTTCGTGCCTAGTTGGGCAACAAAGTCCTAGAACTTCCTATCCGTGAATTGTGTCCTATTGTCCATTACTATCGCTTGGGGGATACCGAAACGTGCGAGGATGTTTTGTTTGTAGAAACTTAGTATATTGAGGGCAGTTATTTTGGCCAGAGCCTCCGCTTCTATCCATTTTGTGAAGTAGTCTACGCCCACTATTAGGTATTTGTTCTGATTTGATCCTACCACGAAGGGTCCTAGGATGTCTAGGCCCCACCAGGCAAATGGCCACGGGGAGGACATAGCCTTGAGCTCGTTAGGTGGAGCCAGGTGTGTGTCCCCATGCTATTGGCATTTATCGCATTTCTTCACGTGTTCTTTAGCGTCGTGCTGCATGGTCGGCCAGTAATATCCTGCTCGGAGGGCCTTTCGGGCAAGGGACCTTCCACCGAGATGTTGGGCATTGATTCCTTCGTGGATTTCACGCAAGATATGAGCGACCATTTCTTCCTCGACGCATTTGAGCAGTGGAATGGAAAATCCTCACCGGTAGAGTTTATCTTCGACCAGGACATAAGAGCAGGGTCTTCGCCTAACCACACTGGCCTCCTTGGGGTCAGACGGGAGTTCGTCCTTGGCGAGGTAGTTGTAAACGGGGGTCATCCAATAATTATTATCGCCGATCAAGTGTACGTCGAGGATCGGGGAAGCCTTCTCGATGCTGGGTTGAGGTAGAACCTCCTGTATGACGGACTTGTCTCCGTCTTTCTTCTTTGTACTGGCCAGTTTGGAAAAAACATCTGCTCTGACATTGTGGTCGTGGGGAACATGTTTCACTTCTACCGTTGTGAACTTCGCCATTTCCTTTTTGACCAGGGCTAAATATTCGGTTAGGTTGTCGTTTTTGGCTTGATATTCTCCTCGGACCTGAAGGGCCACGAGTTGTGAATCTGTGCAAATGACGACTTCTTCTGCGCCCAGGTGATCAGTGGTTTTCATACATCATTTAGTTATTTGTTTTAATTACTATTTTGTTATTGTTTATTTGTTTTACATATCTTTTACCGCATTTTATGCCTTGGTTGTGTTGTTTAGTGTTTTCAGGTTCACATAAACATTCAGGAAGAATCGGAGCGAAAAATCGAGAAAATCACAAAATTTGGAATGAAATTGGAATGAGGACAGTTGGCTGACACGGGTGCCCGTGTCGCCTGACACGGCCCGTGTCAGCAGGCCTGGAGCAGCATGTATTTGAAATTAAAGATTGGGCTGAAGTCAGAGAGCTGACACGGGTGCCCGTGTCAGCTGACACGGCCCGTGTCAGCACACCTGTAGGGGAGAAATATTTGCGCAAGAGAAACAGAGGGCTGACACGGGTGCCCGTGTCACCTGACACGGCCCGTGTCAGCAAGCCTGGGAGTACTAAATTAACTTCATTTTTCTCATTTGTTGAGTTTAGTGCCCTGAGGGGTATTTTGGGAATTTCGCGCGGTTTTGAGTGTTTTGGAATTACTTAGGCTGTGTGGAGAGAGAAAGAAAAACACTTTTGACTTCACGAACAAAGTTACGATAGTGGGAGGCGATCAAGGAGATTTGGAGAGAAAGATCGTTCATGCGCAGAAGCAATTGAAGGATCATTTTCAATCCGATCAAATTGTAATGTCTACTTTTAATCTTATTATTGTTTTTGTTTTGAATATTATGAGAGGCTAAACCCCCCAATGCCAGGGGGTGTCCCTGAATTGTTATGTAATAAACATTTTCTGAATTAGTCATTGAGATTTTACTTTCTTACCTTAATCTTTTATTATGCAAATTGTTTCATACTTTTTTCGATCGTACAAATTGGGAACGATTTATGATTAGGGATTTGGCCTGAAAAACCAATCTATTGTTTTGCATAATACATTACGATAGATATTGCCTAGGAATAGGGATACCCCGTAGTGACTAAAAGACCTTGTCAGAACTATTGTTTGATATTCTCTCTTGACTGCTAAGGAATTAGGGTCAAGGGGGACTATCAAAGGTTTTTCGGTTAAGGAATTTAAGAAAAATAATTGAGGGTCAGTAAAATTAAGGTTTAGAGGCATATCTCTTTGAGGATAATTTAGGGTTCTTGCTGAACAATTCATACACCTTTCCTAGCATAATTTCTCATAATTGTTAAAGTCATTTTATTATTCTGCTTATTTCTTTCTGTCATTAGAATTAGTTTAAAAATCAAAACCCCCAAAAGGAACTTTTGTCTAATTAAAATAACATTTGCACTTACAAATTATACGCAGTCCTCGAGAGATCGATTATGGGGATAACCCCACTTACTACTACATCGTTAAAATAGTACACTTGCTATTTTTCCGATCAAGTTTTTGGCGCTGTTGCCGGGGACTGCCAAATTTTAAGTGTTGATTTTAATTCAATTGGAATTTTGTCACTCTGTGACCAAATTTTTTCATCTTATTTTCCTGTTATTTTTTTTTATTACTAATAATTTCCTAACCTGTGTATGCGAGGTAAAGGCTCAGCTGAATTTTCTTTTGACGCAGAACTAGAGAGATCTTTGCACGCCAGACGTCGTCAAGCTAGACTAGAAAGACTGGCCGCGTCGAGTTCAGAACCAATTATTTCTGAGCAAGAGAAAGAATAGTCAGTTTTAGGGCACTCAGAGCACACAGATTCCGACACAGATTCAGAGCCGGAAACTCTTATCATGGCTGCTGATCCACCTCTAGTAGAGAGACTTCTGGGGGACTATGGAGGAGCAAATGCTCCAACAGGCCGGTTGACCATAGTAAATCAACCGGTTAATGTTGACCACTTTCAGTTGCATCCATCCACCATCCGACAGCTCGAGAGGAGACCTTTTACTGGAAAAATTAATGAAGATGCCAATAAGCACCTCCAAAGGTTTCTAACTATGAGCACGTCACTAAAAATTGAAGGACATTCTGAAGAAGCCAAGAAGCTGGTCATGTTCCCTTTTACCTTGTCAGATGATGCAGAAGAGTGGTTTTATTCCTTACCTGCCGGGAGTATCACCACTTGGCAAGAGATGGAGACAACATTTTTGAATGAGTACTTTCCCGCCTCAGTGTACATTCGAAAAAGGTATGATATAGTAAGTTTTAAGCAGAAGGAGGGAGAGTTACTTGGAGATGCATATAAGAGATTTAAGAGGTTGTTGGTTGCATGTCCTACTCATAACATGGATGCAACCGAACAGATATAAAACTTCGTCAATGGCCTCTAGTTGAAGACCAAGCAACTAATTGATACAACTGTCGGTGGCTCATCTAATTTTACAACAGCCACTGGTATCAAAAAGATCATTGAATCCATAGCCACAAATGAGCATTTGGAGTTGTATGATCGCACTGTGAGCTAACCAAAAAGGATGATTGATTTGAAACTTACTGAGCAAGTGGTAAAGATGGAAGACCAGATTGTAGCCGAAGTCGAGAGAAGACTTAAGAAGATGAATCTTGGTACTCAGACTGTGGCTCAGGTTCAACCAGTTCAAGCAGTAAATTGTGAAATTTGTGGGGGGCCTCACTTCGCCATGCAATGTGTTGCTACAGCACAACAGGTAGAAGAAATTAAAATTTTGAGGCAGAACAATCCCTACTCCAATACTTATAATCCGGGGTGGAAAAATCATCCAAATTTCTCCTGGACGGATCAACAAGGGAATGTTCTGAAGCAAGGACCCATCCAATATCACCAACCATACCAGCAACAATATCAACAACCTCAGCAACAATTCCAACAACATGCTCCCCAAAAAGCACAATGGGAGATAACAATTGAGAAGATGGCAACTCACAGTATGCAATTCCAAGAAGAGACCAGAAATAATCAAAGGAATAATACAGCTTCTATCAAAAATCTTGAAGTTCAGTTGGGACAAATAGCACAACAACTCTCCATGCATACTCAAGGATCCCTCCCGAGTGCAACAATACTGAATCCAAAAAATCACGAGAATGTTAATGTTGTCACAATGAGAAGTCAGAGAGTTGTGGAAGAAGAGGAAGAAATGGAAACAAATGATTATCAATGTATAGAGGTGGATCTGGAAGTGAGAGAAAATAGGAAAGAACCAGAAAGAGCTTTACTACCCGTGAAGCCAACTGAAGAGAAAAAGAAAGAAGAGGCTAAACCATAGATTAAGCTACCTTACCCTCAGAGAGTGACGAAGAAAGATTCTAAAGAGAAGGACTTTGAGAAATTTATCTCAATGTTCAAAAAGTTAGAAGTCCATATGCCATTCTTTGAAGCACTTGACCAAATGCCCTTGTATCAAAAATTCATGAAAGAAGTGATAACTAATAAAAGACCTATTGGAGATAAGCCGGTTGTTCCAAAGGAAAAGTGCAGTGCAATCTCGCCGGAAAGGAAGATCCCAATCAAGCAGAAGGATCTCGGATCGGTCGCAATACCTTGCACCATAAAAAACATAAATTTCAAGAAGGTTCTCATTGATTCAGGTGCGAGTGTAAGTCTCATGCCATTATCCATTTTTAAAAAGTTGGGAATTGGGAAGTTGAGTGATGGGAGAACAAATCTTAAATTTGCTGATCACACAACTAAGCAATCACATGGGTTAGCTGAAGATGTGTTGGTGATGATTGATAAATTCGTCTTTCCAGTTGATTTTGAGATCATGAATATTCCTGAGGATGAAGAGACTCCCATCATTCTTGGTCGACCATTCTTGCTCACTAGTAGATGCAATGTGGACATTGAAAAAGGTACTCTGACATTGAAATCTTTTGAGGAGGAAATAACTTTAAAAGTGTTGGATATCAAGAAGCAGGGTATAGGTGAAGGAAATCAAGCTTCAGTTGGAATGATCCAAATAGCGGGAAAAAGCAGAAGTACAAGACCACCACCTGAAAAAGTTTCGGGCATAATCTTTAAGGTTGCAGTATCTTGGTCATCTATTGCACATGTCAACACTTCAAGGTCCATTCATGAAATCAAGAAGAGAAAGAAAAAGAAACATCAACGTAAGTATATGGAGGTTGGAGGTGACTTAAGGGATAAAGTAGCTCTTATCTCTGAATCTGACTGGTTTTTTGTGGCGGAAAAGTCAAGAGACAAGCTGTGTAAGCTGAAGTATACCCTATAGCTTTGGGGAGTAACCCGTCGAGCCATGCTACGTTAAACGAAGCGCTACGTGGAAGGCAACCCACGCTTTTCTGATTGATTACTTTCTTTTTGCTGGTTGTTTTGTTTTGGTTGCAGGAAATAATCTGAGTCCTACATGTGCAAACGATGATGTAGCAGTGGTGTTGTATTACCGTCAGCATCCTGAGAAGGATCTCTGTGAGTGACCTCTCTCGCTCTTGTTCTAACACATTGGGGCCAATGTGTAGTTCAAGTTTGGGGGAGGATTTACTATTTTTAGTCTTTCCTTTTTGTACGGGTCATGTCTGTTTTGTGTGTTGAAAACCATTCTGAATTCTCCCCGAATTTGAACCGTTAAAATTTTTCTTGTGAATACTGTGATTTTGAGGTGGTCAAGAAAGCATATAGAGTTTGAGGGAAGAGGAGTTAGAATTAGGGACATTGGGAAAGTTTGAAAACTTAGGAATGACCCGAACACCCTAGATTCCCTGGAGTAAGGAAACGAGTCCAACGTGTAGATTTGTGCCATAGTACTTGGATTTGAGAAGTATTCCTCGATTGGTTCATAGGATAGTCCGACATGACTAAAAAGAATTGCATGTACATGGTTGATTGAGAGAATGACCTAAGGCACCGAAAAAAAATGAATAATGGCGATAAAGACAACTTGTCCTTCTAAGTTGGGTAACCCTCACCCGGTTACTTAGCCTAACGGCGGTTGAGTCTCAATTGTCGTCCCAAAGGGACTAATAAACGCCAATGAGCGAGAAAAAGAGATAATGGTGCCTAGAAAAACTTTCAATCAATTTTGTACATGTGAGGGAAAACGAAAAAATTCCTTAATATGATTATCCGAATGAAAGGGGCAAAGAATCGAAGAAAAGACTTAAGCCCAAAACATAGTTGGAACTTTCGATCAATTTTGTACATGTGAGGGAAAACGAAAAAATTCCTTAATCTGATTATCCGAATGAAAGGGGCAAAGAATCGAAGAAAAGACTTAAGCCCGAAGCATAGTTGGAGAGGTAACCGAAAAGGGGTATGTAGGTCCGTCGTTTTATCGCGGTTTGTGTTTGTGGAATACCTTCGTTAACGGAAGATTACCAAGAGAACTAGTTTTAACCGATCGGAACAAAGGCTCACGTATGAGTATCGACACACCTTACCTTCACATGTCTTTCATTGGATTTGTACCGTTTGATCTAAAAAATTTTATGCAAGCTTGTTGCTTGAGGTCAAGCAACGGTTTAAGTTTGGGGGAGTTTGATAAGTGGTTTTCATACGTCATTTCACTATTTCTTTTAATTACTATTTTGTTATTGTTTATTTGTTTTGCATTTCTTTTACTGCATTTTATGCCTTGGTTGTGTTCTTTAGTGTTTTCAGGTTCACATAAACATTCAGGAAGAATCGGAGCGAAAAATCGAGAAAATCGCAAAATTTGGAATGAAATTGGAATGAGGACAGTGGGCTGACACGGCCCGTGTCAGCAGGCCTGGAGCAACATGTATTTGAAATTGAAGATTAGGCTGAAGTCAGAGAGCTGGCACGGGTGCCCGTGTCAGCTGACACGGCCCGTGTCTGCACACCTGTAGGGGAGAAATATTTGCGCAAGAGAAACAGAGGGCTGACACGGGTGCCCGTGTCACCTGACACGGCCTGTGTCAGCAAGCCTGGGAGTACCAAATTAACTTCATTTTTCTCATTTGTTGATTTTAGTGCCCTGCGTGGTATTTTGGGAATTTCATGCGGTTTTGAGTGTTTTGGAATTACTTAGGCTGTGTGGAGAGAGAAAGAAATTTTTTTGACTTCACGAACAAAGTTACGATAGTGGGAGGCGATCAAGGAGATTTGGAGAGAAAGATCGTTCATACGCGGAAGCAATTGAAGGATCATTTTCAATCCGATCAAATTGTAATGTCTACTTTTAATCTTATTATTGTTTTTGTTTTGAATATTATGAGAGGCTAAACCCCCCAATGCTAGGGGGTGTCACTGAATTGTTATGTAATGAACATTTTCTAAATTAGTCATTGAGATTTTACTTTCTTACCTTAATCTTTTATTATGCAAATTGTTTCATACTTTTGTCGATCGTACAAATTGGAAACGATTTACGATTAGGGATTTGGCCTGAAAAACCAATTTATTGTTTTGCATAATACATTATGGTAGATATTGCCTAGGAATAGGGATACCCCGTAGTGACTAAAAGACCTTGTCAGAACTATTGCTTGATGTTCTCTCTTGACTGCTAAGGAATTAGGGTCAAGGGGGACTCTCAAAGGTTTTTCGGTTAAGGAATTTAAGAAAAATAATTGAGGGTCAGTAAAATTAAGGTTTGGAGGCATATCTCTTTGAGGATAATTTAGGGTTCTTGCTGAGCAATTCATACACCATTCCTAGCATAATTTCTCATAATTGTTAAATTCATTTTATTATTCTGCTTATTTTTTTCTGTCATTAGAATTAGTTTAAAAATCAAAACCCCCAAAAGGAACTTTTGTCTAATTGAAATAACATCTGCACTTACAAATTATACGCAGTCCTCGAGAGATCGATTCTGGGGATAACCCCACTTATTACTACATCGTTAAAATAGTACACTTGCTATTTTTCCGATCACTAGGTCCTCGGCTAGATGTAATCCAGCGAGGAAGGCTTCCTACTCAGCCTGGTTGTTAGAGGTGGGGAAGGACAGGGTGAGCGACACTTCAACGATGATTCCTTCGTTGCTTTCAAGTATGATGCCCGCACCGTTTCCTGCCGAGCTGGAGGCACCGTCCACAAAAATGGTCCATTTGCGCGCTTCGCTCGCGGGGGAGTCTACGAACGTCATTTTTGCGACGAAGTCGGCCATATCCTGGGTCTTGAGGGCTTTCCTGCTTTCATACTGGATGTTAAATTCGGACAGTTCAAACGACCATTTGAGCATTCGACCGACCATGTCTGGCCGTCCCAGCAGCTGCTTTATGGGTTGATCTGTTTGAACCACGATCGTGTGGGCTAGGAAGTAGTGTCTAAATCTTCTGGCTGCGTTAATGAAGGCCAGAGCCACTTTCTTTATCTGTTGGTACCTTAACTCTGGTCCCTGTAGTACTTTTCTCGTGAAATATATGGGCTTCTGCCCGTCAGGTGTCTCGCGGATGAGAGCGGCGCTTACCGCTTCGGTTGCTACGGCGAGGTACAGGTATAAAGTTTCGCCGTTGTCCGGGCGAGAGAGGACGGGTGGTTCCGAGAGTGCCCGTTTCAGGTGGAGAAGAGCCTTGTCACATTCCTCGGTCCACTCAAATGTTGTCTCCTTACGGAGGAGTTTGAAGAATGGTAAGGCGTGTTGGGCAAACTTGGCCACGAAACGTGACAATGACGCGAGCATCCCATTGAGGGACTGGATAGATTTCTTTGACTTGGGTGTTATAAACTTGGAGAATGCTCGACACTTATCGGGGTTGGTTTCGATTCCTCGTTCCATTAAGTTGAAGCCGAGGAACTTGCCTGCCCGAACACTGAACGTGCACTTCTCCGGGTTGAAATGCATTTTGTATTTTCTGGCCTGTTCGAAGACCTTCCTTAGATGGGAGTGTGATCGGTTTCCTCGTGGAATTTTTCGATCGTGTCGTCCATATAGACTTCGAGCATGTCACCTATCTCTCCCCAGAAGACCTTGTTCATCATTCTTTGATAGGTCGCGCCAGCGTTCTTTAGGCCGAAGGGGATTAAGTTGTAGTAATAGTTGCCCGATTCGATCATGAAGGCCGTGTATTTTTTATCGCTCATTGCCATTGGAATTTGATTATAGTCTGAGTAGGCGTCCATGAATGATAAAAGTTTAAAACCGGCAGAATTATCAACAAGTTTATCAATATTGGGGAGGGGGTAGGCATCCTTCGGGCATGCCTTATTAAGATCGGTGTAGTCAATGCACATTCGCCATTTGCCATTAGATTTTTTCACAAGTACAACGTTGGACAGCTAAGTGGTGTACTTGGCCTCCGAGATAAATTTTGCCTCGAGGAGGTCTTTTACAGCTTTTTCTGCAGCCTCCGTTTTCTCCGGAGACTGCTTTCTCCTATGTTGTGCTATGGCCTTGACGGCCTGGTCAATTGTCAGTTGATGGCAAGTGACGGACGCGTCCAAGCCGGGCATCTCGGCAGCTCTCTAGGCGAAGAGGTCGGCGTTCTCCCAGAGGTATGCTTTGAGCTGCTTCCTTGCGATGTCGGGCAAGTCTGCTCCAATCTTCACTCCCCGCTGGGGGTCATCGCCGAACAAAATGAGCTCGAAGTTGCCATCCGAGATTGGGCGCATCGGATGGGAGCTGCTGTTGGACGAGGTAGACGAGCTGGCTGAAGCTGCTCGGTCCTCCTGTTGGTCTTCTTCGGGGAAGCGGATGTCGAGGTCAATGGATTCGACCTGAGGCAGGGGCTTGGCTTCCTCAGAGCTGCTGGACAATGCTGGCTTGCTTGATGCCTTTGGCTTGGACGCAATGGCGTTGAGCCCTTTCGTGGCTGCTTCGAAACACCGTCGTACAACTTTGATGTCACCGTGGAGGGTGGCGACCATCCCTTTTGAAGTGTAATACTTTATCTTGAGGTGGACTGTTAAAGGCACAACTACCAACTCGGCCCGAGTTGGTCTTTCGAATATGCACTAGTACAACGACAGGCAGTCGATTACCATAAATTATACTTTGACGGATCTGGCCGTCTCAGCTGATCCAAAGGTTACGATCAGTTCAATGTATCCCCATGGCTTGGTCACTGATCCATTGAATCCCTGTAAATCAGACCCCACGTAGGGGGTAAGGTGTGATTTGTCCAGCTGAAGTGTTGGAAATAGCTGGGAGTACATAATGTCGACCGAGCTGCCCTGGTCGACGAGGATTCTGCGAACGTCGAAGTTTGCTATTCGGGCTTTAATGGGCAAAGGTATGCTCGAGTTTGGAGATCCCCCGAGGAGCTCTTCCCGATAGAAGGAGATGGGGATAGAGCCCTTATGGGCTTGATCGAGCGTGGTCACCTTACTGGAGCTTGTGTTGATCAGATGCTCGAATTTTCGTTTCACGGAGCCCACCGTGACTTTATTGAAGCCTCCGCCAGAGATGACCATAGTGGAGGAAAACGCCTCCCACGGGCTGTGGGCCGCGAAATAGGCAGGGGCGCTGAGCTTGTCCGGGATGTAGAAGTCCTCTAGTCGCGATACAGACATAGCGACCTGGATGTTGGCCTCTTCCGAGGAAGGCACCTCTTCCTCTATTTTCTTGGATTCCTGGGCGTCCTGCCGAGGAGTGTCTTTCTTCTTCGCGAACTATTTCAGGTGGCCGTCCCTGATCAGTATCTCGATAGCATCCTTCAAATGGATGTAGTCTTCGGTAGTGTGGTCGTGACTCTTGTGGAAACGACAGTACTTCGATTTGTCGGTGTTAGGTTTGGCCTGCAGTTGTTTGGGGAAGCGGACCCCTGCTTGTTTAAATTCTGAATTTGCGCATTCGGACAGTATCTTCCCCCTCGATACAGTGAGGGGGGTGTAATCGTGGAATTGCCCAGAGGGTCCCTTGCTGTCGTGGGAGTCCCGAGGACGGTCTTCGCGCCTCCTTTCGCTTCGAAGAGATGTCGAGGCTTCCTCGCCTCTGGAGGCCCAAGCATTCTCCTGATGGCGTAACGCTTGGACGTTGCTGGCCGCAACCTTCTCTTCGTACTGAATGTACGATTGGGCTTTGAGGAGGAGGGCGTCTAGGTTCCTCGGAGGTGCGAGGCCGACGACCTTAGAAAACTCTGAGCCCAGGCAGAGTCGTTGCTCGAGCAGAAACTTTTTCATCTCGTCCTTTGTAGGGACCTGTACTGCTTTTTTGTTGAACCTCTCGATGTATGCGCTGAGAGGTTCGTCATTTCCTTGGATTATGGCCCCAAGGGAGGCCTCAGTCTTGGGGTGACGGCGAGAAGCTGTGAAATGCTGTGAGAACATTCTGCCTAGTTGTCTCCATGAGGTAATGGACTCTTCAAGAAAATACTTATACCACGTCATCGCCCCTTTTCGGAGCATGGTCGGAAATAGCCGACACTTGATGGCGCCCCGGACGCTGCGGTAGTCTAGAAGTGCATCGATATTCTCAATGTGTTCGTCGGGGTCCGTCGTACGTGCCTAGTGATAGGGGCTTCTCCAGGCACTTAGGGAGATGGTTTGCCAAGATTTCCTGGGACAATGGGCCGTGAGGCTCATCATCGCTGCTGGAACTGGTGAATGACGGGGACCAAAGGGTACGCTCGCGGCGGCGGTTCCTTCGGGGAGAAGGTGAGCGGTTCCTTCGAGGAGAAGGTGATTGGGCCAAGCCTTTAGACCTGACCGGGGGTGACTGCTCGTCCCTTCGGGGCCTCTTATGACCGGGAGAATGTTGGGTACGCGGGGAAACTTGGTCACGCTTCTGGACGGCGCGAGAGTCAGGTTCTTGGCACAGTCTTCGGTCGATATCTCGTCGGGGCTGCGAGCTCCTTAATCGTCGTTGGTTCCTCCTCAGAGGAGGGGATCTTGGATGGGTGGACTCTTCTAGCGCCCCGATCCTTTTGTTCTACTGCAGGATCAGGGTGTTGATTTTGTTGATCGCCTCTAAGAGGGCCACCACGGCCGGGCCGGCGTTGGGCGGAACAGGAATGGGCTGGATGTCCAGCGAAGGCTGATCATTGTTGCGGTCAGCAGGGGTAGGGGAAAGAGAGGCTATGGCCCCGTCCCTCAGAAAAGATGACGGGCCGTCAACGTCAGTCTTGTTGACCGGGTGGACAGCGGGTTGGAGAGCACCTTTGGCGTGATCTTGTGTGGCCATGATGATGATCTTGGAATTTTCTTTGATCTTCAGTTTCCGGGGAAAGAAATATGGGGAAAACAATGATTTCCACAGATGGCGCCATTGATCGTGAAGGCTGAATCAGGTCCTGTTGAAGTGGGCCACCAATTACGTCTGAGGTGTTGGGCATATGGAGAGAAGGAGGGGGTGTACCTGCAAGGCACTCCGACGCTCAAGTAAGAAAGGGTCAGAGAAAAGGGGCAAGTACAAAGTATTAGTTTATAGGGTGAATATTTGATCCTTGACCCTTTCAAGTGAGAGGGTTTATATAATGCCCCCAAGCGCGTGGCCAACGGTCCTATTTTCGGGGCGAAATAACCGTTTTCCCGAAGAATAGGTAACTGCCCAAAACTAGCTGTTATGTCGGGCAAGGTGCCCAAAACTAGCCGTTATGTCGAACATAGGCATCGTCTCGGGCACCTTCCCATAGCTGCTCGGGGAGTGTATGAGCCGTACGGAGTGGGCAGCAGTTTCGGGGAGGACTGTGCAGTTCTTGCCCGGCTGGAGGGGCAGAAAGGTAACTTTCTCCCTTTGGTGGATTGGACCTAGGCATTTGGGTCGTTACTGCAGCAGAAGTGGATTGGGTCATGCCTGGCCATTGGCCCATTCCAGAACAAGTATGTTATTATTATTGTTGTTCTTGTTGTTGCTTTCGTTCATTAATACTGTCCATTTTTTCTATTACAAAAAACACATGTCACTTAAGTTCATAAATAAATAAATAAAATTAAAAATTATTTAACCACAGTTTCATTATTCAACCATTGTAATAAGATCAACATTTCACTGCAGTTGCATCACGGTTTTCATGTCAACCTTGATGAAAAGTGATATTTTTTAGTATATAAGCTAAAGTATGTGTCGTTCAGTACATAACAGCTGTTTCTCTCAAAAGAAAACCCTAACACATTTCACTCTTCTCTCTCATAACATACCCTAACATCCATGTCACTCTTTAAACATACTTCAACCTTCAGATTCATCTTCACCAATCGCTACCTTGAGGTTCGTTCATTAAACTTATGCTTTCAATTTCGTTTATGTTTCTTGTTAAAAATGGGTTCTCATTTTTTCAGATTCGTCTTCACCACCTTAACAAAGCCCATACTTTAAATATGGTACATATGGTTTATGCTGCTATGGAAAAAAATACAAGAAGTATGAAGCTATTGCATAAAATTCATTCACCTTGTACTTCTTTTTCATAGCATCATAAACTAGATGAACTTCATAATTTGTTCCAGTTCCCCGATTAGTTTCAAAAAAGGCGCGTTCTTGAAACATTTTAATATATCTTGTGTTGTTGTGTGCTATTGTTGTTGTTGATTAATGATCTATGAACTTCATAATTTGTTGTTGTTTTTTTATTATATCTTGCGTTCTTGAACCTTGTTTTTTTTATTTTGTTGTGTTGTTGATAAATGTAGTTGTATGTTGTTGTTGTTGATTAATGTTTTCTGAACAAGAACAAAACATTGTTAAGTCACTAGAAAGAGGCTTCTTGTGACTTACAATGTTTTGTTTTTTAAATTCTTATGCAGGTTGCACAATAGATGAAGTTGAGTTTATTATATTCTATGTAGATTGTTTGTTTCACTAACCCTTCACTGAAAATGCATTTCTTTTAAATTGACATAGAAACTTATAATATGAAAATTAAGTTGTATTTAAAAACCAACTTATATCAATCAATGTTCTCTAAATTGCATACGTCCCACCATTCATCTTATGTTGTTTAACATTTAGAATGTGGATCAATGACCTGTTTCCTTCATTACATCTATATCTTCTCTTGTCATTTAATTTGAATAATAACAATTTATTGGCCAATAAATTGATGTTATTCAATTTTAACTAGAATAGAAGGAATCGATTCCATGAAGGACTTAGACCATTGAACCACATTATATATGTTAAAGAGCGAGAAATGAATGATGAGACGCATGCAATTTGGAAAGCAATGGTTTATTTATGTTGGTTTTCAAGAATAGTTTAATTTTCAGATTATATACTTCTTGATCAATTTGAATGGTTGTATTTCTTTAGTGAGGTGTATGGAAAAACAGGAAATCTACATATTATATAATAAACTCTGCGTACTTTCAACAACTGCTTTATATTTTAACTGTGATGAAATGTTATTTACGTTCCAAATAAAATGTTGCATGTGGGTTCCGAACTGAGTACCTAAATGTATATATCACAATAGTTGATATAAGTAACCGTTGTGATAGGTAGCGCGCGTGCTGCCCTATTATCACGATCTCGCGACCGTGGTGGAAAACACCAGACATACAATCACCCATTACCTCACAAAGGTTGGTCAGGCATTATGGTATCCCTTTTCCAGCCGTTGTGGTATGGCTTTTCCATAGTAGTGCTTGAGATATCCTTAAGAACACTTGCTTTGATAACAATGGTTGATATTTGCCATCATTGCCCATATTTGGATCAGAGACTTCATATACAGTATACTTAAAAGTATACTCTAACTTTGCACAACTCCATTAATAATCGTCAAATCTCTGAGCTGCAAAGCATACCTGCAAAACACTAAGGTTCACCTTTGGTTCCCATATCTTCTTGGTCCCAGGTGCATTAGTTCTAGAAGATCTAAGGTTGTTTCCTTTAGATCTTTTCAATGTATCAAAGTAAAAAGGTTCTAAGTGACATATCCTTTTACAGTGTGTGAATTTATAAACAAGATACTTCTTTTTCTTGTGACCTATATCATTAGTAGGTTTATTATCCTTTTTAAATAGTTCATGTTTATTTAAGGACTTCTTTTGGCTTGATAAGATTAAGTCAAGTTTGTCCTTTCCTTGGGTAAACTTACCTAGGGTTTCAGGTAAATTAGTTACTTCTTCTATAAGGGAGACACACTATTTACATTCTTCTCTTAAGTTTCTAATCTTAGTTATTTCTATGTTGAAATATTTATTAACTTCTTCAAGAGAATTTAATGATTTTTAAGACCTACGCTGCATTCCCTAATTTTTTCATTTTCATTAACTAACTGAGTACTCATTTTAAACAATTGTTCGTAAGAAGGTTTGGTTACCTTAACAGTATCTTCATCATAGGATTCCTTTAAGAAAATTTCATCTTCTTTGTTGGAAGAGGATTTTTACATTTCTCCCCGACTTTGATGTCTCTCTTCCTCTTCTTCGTTCTAATATTGAAGAAACTTCTTCTTCTTCTTTATCATTCTTGAATAGGAGGTTCCTTCGTTTGATGTTGAATCTTCTGAAGATCTTTCAACAACTGAGTATGTTCTTTTTAAGGATTCTAGCAGAGTTGTATGATAGGATTGATATGAAGTTGATGATTCTTCGATATTTTCATCTTCATGTTTAACTAATTGAACTAGTTTGTTGAATTTCTCTATAGTTACCTTCTTTCTTATTTTTTCTCATAATTCATGAAGGTTCCCATATTTTGATTTAAGAGTTGGACTAGACCTCCAACTCTTAACTCTTATATATAGGTGTGAAAAGCGGAAGACTGTTGGATATGATTAGGGTATGGATCTCCTGTAGCCGAGTACATGATATTCCAGTGGTCAGGATAATATTCAAAAAGTCGTTGGAGTGACGGGATGGTATGTTCTAAGTTGGTGTGCTTTGTCTCAGGGTGACCGGACCAGCGGAGACGTGGCTAGATGGAGGGGATATGCTAGGCCCAAAATAGTTTCCCCCAAGACCTCGTGTTTGGTCATTAGTGCAAGGGTTTGAAGGATTTTGGTCATTGGTTATCGATCATACTTTTCACGCTCTTGCTATTTATAGCGCAAAACGTCTATTCGAAAGAGTGGTTATGATCTTTCTAGGGAACCGAAACACTTAAGGATTACACGCGAGAGAAGTGATTGTTGACATGGCACCTTTCTTTTCATATGTTTAGTTCATAAATACAGGAAGAACTAGAGTCACTTTTCTTTTAGGTTCTCATTTTTCTTCCTCTATTATTGAGCGGTTACCTCTTTTATCCTCTAAAATTTGCCTTTATGTATTTTAGATTATTAATGTGATATGGCCAGGAAATCACAGAAGGACTTGAGAAGGGAACCAGTGAATCCATCGTCACCGTGAGAAGGTTCCATATATTCTTCTACGTTTTCTATCTTTTCCAAAGAGGGAAGATTGAATGAAGCCTTTTTCTGAAGCGGGTGAATCGTGACTTTGGGGTCTCACCATCCGTGGTGAACATGAAACAATTTACAGTGAATATGATAACTGCATCGTCCCTTTGTAGGGGTATCTCTTCAAAACCTTGGGTGTTCGTTTTCCCATCACCGCTTTAAAAGTAGGTGTTTTTAACTTCTTAATGGTGGTCCCATCTCAACTTCATCCAACAAGTTAGGCATACATTAAGGCTTACCAGTATTGTTGTGAATATTTGAAGGGGAGACCCTCTATAGTTCTGTTCTTTCATCTTTTTTGTTGTAACCGGGGTTCCCAGGTTCATCCAAGAGGACGTGAGTTGGTCCTATTAGTGCTGATGGTACAAATTTTGAAGACTTCCCCAAATTACCACCTTCACTCTCAGGCTCAAGTAACTGTGTGTGAGGTCGAGTCGGGAGTGAAGGGCAGGTGTAAACCTTTATTTTCTCATTGTTGGTCAGCGAAGCACTTTCTCTTGGGGAATGAATCCTACGTTCATAAATAAAGTGAATTTCCTATATAGGATTCTTTTCATAAGAAAAAGCTAGTAGATTTTATTGGTTGCTTGGGTTACCTCGGGGTGTAGTCCCTTCATACAAAGTCGACAACAAAAGTGTGAAACAACCAATAGATGTCTCCCTGTTAGTAGGGTCTTATTCTCGTGAGGTTCGTTGGTCTTCCTTTGGTAAACTTGAAATTTCCTTTATTCTTTATTGCTAATTCAACCCTTATTTTTGTTGCGTCGGGATAATGATTACCTTTATGTGAAGATGTTGTGGAGGACGAGGTATGAGTCTGGGTCTTAAAGTGGGGAATACATTCAGCTGGTATCGTCGTGGGTCTTCCTCTTTTCATTAGACCTCCTTCGAGCTCACATGTGGATCCCGATTATCACCTTGATCCTTATCTTAATCGCTATGATTCATTCGTGGATGATGATTGGACATTTTTTTGTCAATCTTTTTGGGCAGGCCCTAAGAGAATAGTTGACCACCCTCATTCGTTATTCTAGGAGAACTTTTGTCACCTTATCCCTAACTGAATTCGACCACTGGAAAGCTCTTTGGACAGATCGAGAACGTGAAGAAAAGATTCAGCTGGAGAGGAGCGTGAATATTTTAACTTCTTAATGGGATACCTATTTAAAGGAACTGCATAAAGTCTACGATTGTCTACAAGAGGTACGTAAAGTTTTAGCTCCATTCAATATTTCTAGTGCTATTGGTAGTCAGGGGATGTATCTAGAGAAAATGTTGGAGAAGAGGACCCAGGTTGTTGATTCTACCCCGAGGGAGTTGGAGTTGGAGTTGGAGTTGGAGTTGGTATCTTGAGTGTTTGTAATTGTACTTTATTTCTGATGTTAGTGACGGTCTTCCTTTGGAACATTTTTTTTAAAGTACGTTTGTTCTATCGCTGATATAATTCTGACCTATAGTATCGTGGCTTATTTATATACCTATAATTTATGAAGGCTTTCTTTTTCCACAAGAGTTGTCACATGAGGAATACTAAAATGTAAATAACCTTGAGTTATTACCATTCTTTCCATTAAAATGGCATTCAAATTTTTCCGGGTTCTATATCTCGGCTCGTAAATAGTGTTTGTTCATATTGTTACCTTTTGCTTGCTAGTTTTATACCGTGCTCCTTTATTCATGACTTTCGCGAGGCTAAGTTCGATTTTGATATTTTAAATCTTTTGTGAAGCTAGATTCAGTTGACTTACTTATAAGTATGCCACTTAAAGATGTACGTGTTTTATTCATGAGATACTGGTCTAGCTGAATGTGGTCATGCTTTGATCCTGCATTCACAATAAAAAATGGCATGAAAATGGCTAGATGCATTCATGCTTTGAACTGTGCTCTGCATCATAGAGGACCATTATCAACTAAGGTTAGAGGATCCCCGTCCCTGCTCCGAGGTAAAGCTCGAATCAAGGTGGACGTCTCCATGCTCCATCACTCTCTCCCTTGAATTGGCTAGATCCGAAGGGAGGGGTGCGCCAGCTACACATAAATGCGTGTATATCTTTGACACAGGGTATTTGAATGTTGTATTCACACGTAAAAAGCATCTATGATAGCACCTCTGGGGGAATTGGTTGTTGTAGTCGAACGTGAAAAAAGTCTTCGACAGCTCCCCTGATCTATGGAGGCACGCAGGGCACTATGGGGAATTGATTGATGTAGTCTGGCATATAAAGCATATCCAATAGCACCCCTGAATTCTTGAGGCACGCAAGGTGCTATAGGGAATTGATTTTTGTAGTCAGGCGCACAAAGTGTATCCGACAACACCCCTGAACTATGGAGGCATGAAAGGCATTATGGGGAGTCGATTGTTATAGTCGGGCGTACAAAGTGTATCCGACAACACCACTGAACTCTTTAGATCAGCATAAGTGAGTTGGTCGTACTCCGGTTTTGTCATTACTGTTAGTAATCACAAAGGAACAAATAGTTCAGACTTTTAGTGTCTTTGTTTATAACGAAGAATTGCATATGTATACTGCATGGCACTTTACTCATGCGTATACAAATATGAGTGCAATAGAAAGAACAAAAAGAAATATTACTGATCGTACCTGGAGAAAGTATGACATGGCCAACAACGATGTGAGATCTTCAACTCCGGTAGTGATGGAACGGCGGGGGGGGGGGGGGGGGGGGGAGGGGGGTGTACATGCAAGGTACTCCGATGCCAAAGTCAGGAAACGGGAGTAAGCAAGTACAGAATATAGGTGTGAGAGTTAGAATGAACGTAACCTGACCCTCTCAAATGAGAGGGTATTTATAGAATGCCCCCAGCACAGGGCCAATGGTCTCCGGCACTGGACTGGATTTCCAGGTCCAATCCAGGTGATTGCTAGGGCTTACATGGCGTAGGGAAGACTAGCACGTGGTCTTCGCCCTGGAGTAACGGTCCCGAGATCTCCGGAAGGTGGGCAGACCTGTGAGGGAAGATTCTCTCTATGTACTTAATTTTAATGATGTCAAAACTATCATGATTAGAATATAAAGATTCAAGTGATAAACGTCATATGAAATGCTCATTAAGTGGTTTAAGAATGTTTGATCATGATTAGTAAATGGTCTAGGTTCATTGGATATGCTTTAACATTTTTAGGAAAGTCAAAAAATGGATTTTTGCATGTTCCAAGGGTGTGAGTCGACTCACAACCCTGCATTGGTCGACCTAAACATGTGTTATATGTTAGTATAATCAGCGGGAGTGCTCGCATCGACCTACCGGTTGACTCACTCATTTTTCATTTGTGTTTGCCCAAAACTGGGAGCTATGAGTCGACTCATAGCCTGCTTTGGTCGACGCATGACCTGCAGTTTTGCGCAGTAAACGCGCAGGATTGCTCAGGTCGACTATACTATCTGTATAGGTCGACCGCTCGCTGAATGTGACCAGAATTTTATTATGTTATTCATTTCAAAACTCTGTTATTTCTATTGTATTGTCTAGGATAGTATATATATCATTTTAGCTCATTTTTTACACAATAACAAGAAACGTGAAAATTTATGCCATTTCTCTTCATGTTCATCTTCAACATTGAGTGAACAAACAATTACACATAATAATCTTTGTTTGAGTTGTTCATTGTTTCAAGGTGATAATGTTCAGATTTTGGAAGCGCGTGATCTTCATTTTTGAGTTGAGATTTTTGGTAGGTGTTTCTTGAATAAAACCCTAGGTTTTCTCCTCCAAGAATCGGGAAGATTTTGGGGGTTTTTGCACAAACCGTTTCGTTCTACAGGGATTCAGCCGGGCGAAGGTAACCGAAGATTAGAGCAATTGTTCGGTTTAGTATCTGTAATCGGAGGATCGTAGAAGAGAGGTTTGGGTTCGAAGTTTGGTAGATTGCAATTGATCGAGTGAAGGTAACCGAAGAACGGAGGTTTTGTTCGGTTTAGTAGCGTGGGGCGATAATTGGATCAACCATATTTGAAGGACTTGATTCATCTTGAATGAAGGCAAGAGAAAATTTGGCATCAACGATCGAAGACGTTCGAGGGTTTAGATGTTCATAGTTTTCTCTTGTAATAAACAATTTGCAACAGCTACATATATATATCTCAATTCCAATTGTGGAATTGGGGGCAGAGGTACCCAAAGCGAGGATCATTGGGGAACTGCCTAATAAAATCTCGTTTGTTCTCTCTTTCCCTTAACTCTTTTATAATTCAGCTTGTTCGAATTTGTGAAGTCGCAATTTATCGAAATTTCTGTTGTAGTGTGATTTTGAGCTGAGAAACTATTTGTTAAATCGATACAATTCCTTGAATTGTATCTTGGAGCAGCTCTATATTACATTCCATAAAAATTCTGCACTTAGTGTGTTTACGCAGACTAGGTGTTTGATAATTTGTTTCAACGCAAAAATCGAACACATTGCTTTTAGTTGCTTATAATTTTTCCTCATTGGTTTGGATTAAACATCAAGCAAGCAATATTTTGTTGAATGTGTGTTTAAGTGTAGTAATCAAACTGAATTTTTCTCTTCCATACTCAATCTCGATATATTCGTGCATATCCGATCCTTTTGGTAGAAGGTTCGTTGTAGACGTTCTATCCAGTGGTAGCTTCCGTTAAACAAGTTTTAAAAACTAAATTTTCGAAACCATTTGCGTGTAAAACTCAAGGGATCTATTCAACCCCCTTCTAGATCCATAGCCATCGTCTAACAAGTGGTATCACGAGCTCCGGTTAATTCTGGTGCTTCGGTAAAACTTCTTGGATCATGGTGAACGAACCTAAGGGGGTTTATAATAGAGCTCCAGTTTTTACAGGTGAAAACTACAGCTACTGGAAGGATTGTATGCGCGTTCATATTAATTCCTTAGATTGGAAGGTTTGGAACGTTATTTTAAACGGTCCCATGCAAATTACTATGACAAATGCGGAAGGCATTATCGATCCTAAACCCAAAGACCAATGGACTGAGGAGGACGAGAAAAAGTACAGCTATGATTGGAAGGCTCGTAATATGATCATCTCCTCCTTGGGAGTTGATGAGTATTATCGAGTCTCCCATTATGAAATAGCCAAAGCCATGTGGGATGCTTTACAAGTAGCCCATGAAGGCACTAACGATGCTAAGATGGCTCGTATTAATACACTAACGCAAGAGTTTGATTTGTTTTACATGAAGCAAGGGGAAACCATTGCGGATATGCAAAAATGATTTACTCATATTATCAACAAATTGCATGTTCTTGGTAAACCAATTCCAAATGAGGTTTCTACTAACAAAATTCTGAGGTGTCTTAACATGGAATGGCAACGGAAGGTCACCGCTATCAAGGAGGCCAACGATCTTGCTACACTAGATCTCACAACACTCTTTGGTAAACTAGATGAGCATGAGCAAGTGCTCATTAGCTTGGATAAACATGAAAAGAGTATCAAGAAAGAGAAGGCAAAAGATACGGAGAAGAAGTCGATGGCTCTTAAGGCTTCTTGTTCAAAGTCCACACATCAAGAGCTAAGTGATGATGAAACCAATAATGACAAAGATGAAGAATCCGGTGATGATATGGGCTTATTTGTGAAGAGGTACAATAGATATGTTCGTAAGAACGATATTCAACACTCGGATAGAAATCTAGTCAAGTTTAGGAAGCAATCTAGAAACGAAGGAAATAAAAATGGCAAGGTAAAAGGGACGTGCTACAACCGTGGAAAATCCGGGCACTAAAAGCGGATTGTCCATCCCTAAAGAAAGATAAAGATAAGGATAATGACAAGAGTCGCTCAAACAAAAAGTCCAACAAGTCTCGACGAGCATACATCGCTTGGGAAAGCGATAGTGAGTCGGAGAAAGCTGATTCATCAAGCGACGAAAGTGAATCCGTTAACTTTTGTCTTATGGCACGCCACAACAAAGCAAAAGAGGTAAAGCATTCTAAATATGATCATGTTAATACTATGTCACATTTAGAGTTACGAAAGGCTTTTGACATGTTACACTATGAGGCTAAGGAAGCATTTCAATGTTTAGCCTCAAATAAAAGTATTTTCACGTATTTGGAGAATAAGGTTTCCGATTCCGAAAAGGAATTGGAAGCCCTCAAAAACTCTATAGTGGACACATTAAAAGCCAAGGTTGAAGAGGACCCTACCTCTTGGTTCAATTGGGGCTGTGACACTTGTCAGATTTGGCAACGTGAGGTGAGAACCCTCAAGGCCAAATTGGACAAGGCTCTTAAGCCAAAAGTTATGTTTGCTATTGATCGATCACATTTTCATGAGAGCATGAATAATCCATATCAAAAGTATACCTATGTAATTCGAGATAGTGATAGCAAAAGTAAATTCCAAATGAACCGTAATTGTCTTTACTGTTGTAAGCCTGGTCATACTATTGCGAAATGCCGCTTCAGAAGGTTTCTTGTTCCGAAAGGCATCTACCAATGGTTGCCCAAGTGCGGTCTTGGTTTCACTCACCTTAAAGGACCCAATGAGAATTGGGTACCCACTCTCCCTTGATTGTTCTTGTAGGTACAAAGTCTTGAGACCACCGAAAGAAGATGGGTTCTGGATAGTGGCTGCTCGAGACACATGACCAGAGACATATCTCTTTTTATCGACTTTATGGCGAAGAAAAAGGGGTTTGTCACCTACAGAGATAACAAAAAGAGACAAATACTTGGTAAAGGTAGTATAGGTAACCCCTCATCTACTACTATCTCTGATGTACTTCTTGTGGAAGGCCTTAGACATAACCGTTTAAGCATTAGTCAACTATGTGACAAGAATTATAAAGTATCTTTTTCAAAGGATTGTTGCATAGTTGAAGATAGCGACAAAAAGAATGTGTTTAAGGGCTTGAGGGTGAACAAAGTCTATATGCTAGACTTAAATGAGGTATCGTTGAATGAAGACAAGTGTCTAGTCGCTATGAATGAAGATTCATGGTTGTGGCATAGACGGTTGGCTCACATCAACTTTGATTTGCTTAACAAAATTGTCTCTAAAGACCTAGTCATCGGTTTGCCCAAAATTAAATTCACAAAGGATCACCTTTGTGATGCGTGTCAAATGGGGAAGCAAACAAGGATCTCATTCAAATCTAAAAACATCGTTTCAACTATGTGACCCCTTGAGCTCCTCCATATGGACCTCTTTGGACCATCTAGGGTTAAAAGTCTAGGTGGTAACTATTATGGGTTTGTTATAGTCGATGATTTTTCTAGGTTTTGCTGGACCATTTTCTTAGCAAATAAGAGTGATACCTTTTCGGCCTTTGAACGATTTGCTAAGTTATCCCAGAATAAGTTAAACACAAACATTGGGTCAATTAGAAGTGACCATGGGGGTGAGTTTGAAAATCATTTATTTGAAGCATTTTGTGATTCCAACGGAATTGATCATAATTTTTCCGCACCACGTACCCCCCAACAAAATGGGGTAGTGGAACGTAAAAATAGAGTTTTGGAAGAACTTGGAAGGACTATGATCAATGATGGTGGATTACCAAAATACTTTTGGGCCGACGCCATAAGTACGGCTTGTTATGTTTTGAATAGGGTGCTCATCCGGCCTATTCTAAACAAGACATCGTATAAGCTTTTAAAAGGGCATAAGCCAAACATCTCTCACCTTCACGTATTTGGTTGCAAATACTTTGTGTTAAACAATGGGAAAGAGACTCTTGGTAAATTTGATGCCAAGGCCGACGAGGGTATTTTTCTTGGATACTCTCAGTCAAGTAAAGCGTATAGAATTTATAATAAAAGGTTACGCGTAGTTGAAGAGTCAGTTCATGTTACCTTTGACGAGTCTTATCCGAGAAATGTCGAAGAAGGTAGTTCTTTTCATGTTGCAGGTGTACCTACTGAAGACATACTCAAGGACACTGATAAGGGAATTGATCAGCCTGAAGCAGTGCGTATTGAGGAGGAAAAGGATCACCAACCAGTGAAAAGTGAGGATGATCATCATGCTGATAAAGATAAACTTCCTCCAGCTTGGAAGTCTTCAAAAGACCATCCAATAGACAACATTCTCGGTGATATCTCTAAGGGAGTAACTACTCGCTCTAAACTTAGTAATTTTTGCTATTACTCTGCTTTTGTGTCATAAGTTGAACCTAGAAACTCTAAGGAGGCATTACTCGATGAACATTGGTTTCTATCAATGCAAGATGAACTAAATCAATTCAGGAGAAATGAGGTTTGGGACCTTGTCCCCCCTTCGCGAGATCATCGAGTAATCGGTACCCGATGGGTGTTTAGGAATAAACTTGATGAAAATGGAGTAATAACGCGTAACAAAGCGTGGCTTGTAGCACAAGGCTATAACCAAGAGGAAGGAATCGACTATGAGGAAACTTATGCGCCGGTTGCCCGACTCGAGGCTATACGCCTTCTACTTGCCTATGCTTGCACACAGAACTTTAAACTATTCCAAATGGATATTAAAAGTGCGTTCCTTAACGGATACATAAATGAAGAGGTCTATGTAGCCCAACCTCCAGGTTTTGAATCCCACGAATATCCTGATCATGTCTATAAACTTAAACGAGCTTTGTACGGACTTAAACAAGCCCCTAGGGCTTGGTATGAACGTCTAACCAAATTTCTACTTGATCAAGGGTATTCAAGAGGGAAGGTTGACACAACTCTCTTCATTAAACGTCAAGGAAAACACTTAATTTTGGTACAAATCTATGTTGACGATATTATTTTTGGGTCTACTAACATGACCTTGGTTAAGGAGTTTTCTAGTTTGATGCAGGGGGAGTTTGAAATGAGCATGATGGGGGAGCTCAACTATTTCCTCGGATTGCAAATCAAACAACTTGAAGAGGACACATTCGTTCAGTCAAACGAAATATTGTCTAGAGCTTCTAAAACGTTTCGGCATGCTAAACTGCAAAGCAATAGATACTCCAATGCCGACCAGTGCGAACCTTGATCGTGACGAGAATGGTAAAGACGTAGAGGTAAAAAGGTATAGAGGTATGATAGGATCCCTTCTTTATCTTACCGCATCACGTCCCGATATAATGTTTAGTGTATGGATGTGTGCGAGGTATCAGGCACATCCCAAGGAATCCCACCTAAAGGCAGTTAAGCGCATACTTTGATACATCTCTGGTACTCCAAAGTATGGGTTGTGGTATTCCAAAGGTAGTGTTTGTTCCTTATTTGGCTACTCTGATTTCGACTTTGCCTGATGCAAGTTGGATAGGAAAAGTACTAGTGGCACATGTCACCTTTTCACAAATTCCTTGGTGAGTTGGCATAGCAAGAAACAAGTTTTCGTAGCTTTGTCAACAGCCGAGGCGGAATACGTTGTCGGCGGTAGTTGTTGTGCTCAAGTCCTATGGCTTAAACAACAATTGCTTGATTTCAATTTAAAACTTGATCGTAATCCAATTTTGTACGATAACACTAGTGCGATTAATCTAACTAAGAACCCCGTATTGCATTCACGCACCAATCATATCGAAATACGCCATCATTTTCTTAGGGATCATGTAGAGAAAGGTGATGTGATTTTTGAGCACGTTGACACTAAAAATCAACTTGCTGATATTTTTACAAAACCATTAGCTACAGAGCCTTTCTTTCATATCCGTAGGGAACTTGGCATTCTCGATACCTCGGATCGTGCTTAATAATCTTTCAAGATAGTGATCTTCACACACACACACACACACATATATATATATATATATATATATATATATATATATACACACACACTTATTTATTTTTTTAACTAATAATGCAAAGAAATATTAAGATATATGTGAGGGCTCTCATCGTCAAATATTGATCAAGGTAATATCGTTCCATTTCAAAGATTCTCTCTAACTACATGTACCATATTAAGTTATTACATTGATGTTTGTTGCACACATTGAGCATACCTTATCCATTTAGATGTTTGATATTTTGTGTTGGCTGTCTATTTATTTAATATCATAGCTTAAATGTCACAATATTTGATTTTTTCTGTTTGGGTCGACTCACAAATGTTTCTGGTCGACTCATTCTTGGTGTATTGTTAACATGTATTGTCGGGAATGCTCAGGTCGACCCATAGGTCGACGCATAGCTCAAATCTTCAAAATTATTAGAAACACTGTAGTGTGAGTCGACGCACACAGACCTTAGGTCGACCGGTCGCTAAAAAGCTGCGAAAAACGTCTCTGGGTCACTGTGCGTTTTTTTTAATTGTTTTTTATTTTCTATGTGGCATATGCATTGTTTGGACACATTCTCACATAATCTCATCTCCTCCTCTCCTCTAACTCCTCACGACCAAAACCCTAATCTCACTCTCCTTCAAACAAAATTTGGGGTTCACCAAAATTGAACAAATTCGTCACTGTTCATCTTCACCTACAATGGCTTCTCGAAGAACATCTCAAAAAAGAGTCACAAGAGAACCTGCATCTCAAGCCGGTACTTCTCAACCTCCCTCAAATCAACCGGTAACACTTTAATCTCTTTTCTCTGATAAGTATGCTGATTTATATGAAGAAAAATTGAGCAAATGGTCTGTTGTTAAGCAATTCATTTGTTATCGCGGTACTGTTGAACGCATGCGCATAGGAGATATCTTAGAATTATTGGATTTTCAGAATTTCCATGGGTTTTTATCATGTGACACTAAGTACAATGAAGATTTGGTTCGAATTTTTTACTCTGGTTTAGTTGGAAAGTTCGAGGATTACATGTTTAACTGTAAACTAGGAGATAAGACTGTCACTGTTGATCAAATTATTTGGAGAGATTTGTTTCGTATGTCTGTGACCAATGAGCAACCTACTCAGTATATAACTGATACTGATCATGTTAAAGACTATGACTTTAAACAAGCACTGAACTCTATGTTGAAGAGACCATACACAGATCAGGTTGTGGCTAGCAGTCTTTTTCCCAAAACTGTGACAACAGGGAAACTGACTCCTCCTGCAAGGATTTTACAGTGGATTGTTTCTCACATTCTTCGACCAAAGATAGGAGGCTACTCTAGGGTGGATCAACCTGAGGTTCAGTTGATGTATGTTTTGAAGAATAAAATCAGGATTAGCTGGCCCTATTATTTTGCAAGCAGAATGTATTCTCTTCGTGACTCCGGCAAGGGCATTACGTTGTCCTATGCATCACTTATTCAAAAGGTACTCAACCATGCTCAAATAATTGTTCCGGGTATTCCATACAAATCTATCACTATCAATCAAGAATTTTGTCAAAAAAACATTAACAATGATGGGTCATGTGTGGGATGTCCAAGACAAGAGGTACAAGTATGTAGTGAAAGCAAACACTGTGGTATTGGAAGAAGAATCTGAGGAAAGTGATGAGGAAGAAGAAGACGAGAACAACGAAGATGAGGAAGAAGGTGAGGACGAACAAAACGATGCTGAAGAGGAACAAGGGGATAATGATCAACAACAACAAATAGATATTGGTGTTGAAGACAATAGTGCTTGGATGCCTAACTCGTCTGCTATGGTGTCGGAGGAAGCCCCCGAATGGAACCAATGGCAATATACAGGTAGTTATATGCCTCAATCATCTCCAATGGAAGCTGAAGTTGACCAAGGATGAGGTCAATGGCAATATAATGGATGGACCACTCTTGGTTCCAACTATATGCCAGCAACTCAAGGGTTGGACTATCAGGAGTCCTATGGTACTCCTCCTTCACCTCCGCGTCCTCAATAAAACAATGAGGGTATCCTTGAACTTATGAGGACTATGCAACTTGATCAACAGAGGTTTGCCACTGCTCAAGAGGAAAGGTTTCAATCCTTGCATGAAGAGTTTCAGAATCACACCACCAACTTTGACGCTTTTGCTACTAATGTGATTGGTAAGTTTAACACCATGGCTGAGACTTCTATAACTCAGCACTGTGCTCTCACCAACAGCTTTAACATCCTGAACCAATCCGTGTTGGAGTTGACTGAACAAATGGATATGCAACCTCCACCACCTCATCATCCTCACCAGTTTCGCGGGCGGGGCCACTTATTCAGGGGGAGGAGGCCATGAAAATCATCCTACATTTCGCATCATGTTTTTTTCTTTGTTTCTTGTACTGTTTTGGGTTTATGACTCCAATATGTTGACTTTAGCTATATGTGTCTTATTTTCGTACTGCTTTATTGTCCCTTATGGCTGTTCCATGTAGTACAATGCACTATTACTCTATTTTGTGCCTCTTAAGTTTTTTTTTTTACCTTATTTAGCTTTTCATTAACTTGCATTATATGTGAATGTGTGTTAATGGTATCTGTTGCAATTATGTTCAAAATGCAGCTCTCGTTTTTTTCTATTCTTGACCCTTCATCTTTCTCTCTTTTTGATGTTGTCAAAGGGGGAAAAGAACAAGGACATAACAGGTTTTGAGATGATCAAACAATAGTAGATGCACAAAGTCAGGGGGAGGACTTATGACCGTTTTGCCATCATCAAAAAGGGGGAGTATGTGAGGGAAGATTCTCTCTATGTACTTGATTTTAATGATGTCAAAACTATCATGATTAAAATATAGAGATTCAAGTGATAAACGTCATATGAAATGCTCATTAAGTGGTATAAGAATGTTTAATCATGATTAGTAAATGGTCTAGGTTCATTGGATATGCTTTAACATTTTTAGGAAAGTCAAAAATTGATTTTTGCATGTTCCAAGGGTGTGAGTCGACTCACAACCCTGCATTGGTCGACCTAAACATGTGTTATATATTAGTATAATTAGCGGGAGTGCTCGCATCGACCTACCAGTCGACTCACTCATTTTTCATTTGTGTTTGCCCAAAATTGGAAACTATGAGTCGACTCATAGCCAGCTTTGGTCGACGCATGACCTGCAATTTTGCACACTGAACGCGCGGGATTGCTCAGGTCGACTATACTATCTGTATAGGTCGACCGCTCGCTGAATGTGACCAAAATTTTATTATGTTATTCATTTCAAAACTCTGTTATTTCTATTATATTGTCTAGGATAATATATATATCATTTTAGCTCATTTTTTACACAATAACAAGAAACGTGAAAATTTATGCCATTTCTCTTCATCTTCATCTTCAACATTGAGTGAACAAACAATTACACATAACAATCTTTGTTTGAGTTGTTCATTGTTTCAAGGTGATAACGTTCAGATTTTGAAAGCGCGTGATCTTCATTTATGAGTTGAGATTTTTGGTAGGTGTTTCTTGAATAAAACCCTAGGTTTTCTCCTCCAAGAATCGAGAAGATTTTGGGGGTTTTTGCACAAACCGTTTTGTTCTATAGGGATTCAGCCGGGCGAAGGTAACCGAAGATTGGAGCAATTGTTCGATTTAGTAGCTATAATCGGAGGATCGTAGAAGAGAGGTTTGGGTTCGAAGTTTGGTAGATTGCAATTGATCGAGTGAAGGTAACCGAAGAACTGAGGTTTTATTCGGTTTAGTAGCGTGGGACGATAATTGGATCAACCATATTCGAAGGACTTGATTCATCTTGAATCAAGGGAAGAGAAAATTCTGCATCAACGATCGAAGATGTTCGAGGGTTTGGATGTTCATAGTTTTCTCTTGTAATAAACAATTTGCAACAGCTACATATATATATATATATATATATATATATATATATATATATATATATATATATATATATATATATATATATATATATATATATATATATATATATATATATATATATATATCAATTCCAATTGTGGAATTGGGGGCAGAGGTACCCAAAGCGAGGACGATTGGGGAACTGCCTAATCAAATCTCGTTTGTTCTCTCTTTCCCTTAACTCTTTTATAATTCAGCTTGTTCGAATTTGTGAAGTCGCAATTTATCGAAATTTCTATTGTAATGTGATTTTGAGCTGAGAAATTATTTACAATTCCTTGAATTGTATCTTGGAGTAGCTCTATATTACATTCCATAGAAATTCTGCACTTAGTGTGTTTACGCAGACTAGGTGTTTGATAATTTGTTTCAACGTAAAAATCGAACACATTGCTTTTAGTTGGTTATAATTTTTCCTCATTGGTTTGGATTAAACATCAAGCAAGCAATATTTTGTTGAATGTGTGTTTAAGTGTATTAATCAAACTGAATTTTTCTCTTCCATACTCAATCTCGATATATTCGTGCATATCCGATCCTTTTGGTAGAAGGTTCGTTGTAGACGTTCTATCCAGTGGTAGCTTCCGTTAAATAAGTTTTAAAAACTAAATTTTTGAAACCATTTGCGTGTAAAACTCAAGGGATCTATTCAACCCCCCTTCTAGATCCATAGACATCGTCTAACAAGACTGATTCCTTCGGAAGTGGGAGGTTACAAGGTGACGTGTCCTCACGGGGAGGCAAACGTGGATGTCGAGGAGAGAGGTGTTCTCCTAGATGTAAAGACTCTGCTCGACAGTGACTGTTCAATACGCGCCCGATGAGGGGGGTGGATTAGATGTGCCCGACACTGGATAATTGTGAACCTTGTTGGGCCTTCTTAGTCTATTGGGTTGGGCCTGCCCGACCAATGGGCATGCGTTGGGCCAGTCCAGAACAGGAGCCCCCCAAGTCGTTGCTCTGAGGTGTCGGAGTAATGACTTAAGGGTCAGTCACCAGTCAAGGATCTGCTCGACAGACTGGGCTGAAGGTAGTTCAGGCATCTATATGTGATCTTCTGTCGGGGAGACGTTGCGGGGAGAAATTTTGAGTTTGTGACTATGGAAGGACCACGAGCGAGGGATGCTAGGCGGGCAGAAATTTTGAGTTTTGCTCATAGGCGGGCAGAAATTTCGAGTTTTACTCGCCTGTCGCTGATGGCTGACATTGCGGGGAGATGAGAGGTTGCGGATTCAAACGTCAAAGTAGACAAAAGGACTAACGTGGGAACCCGTGTGCCACGTGTCACCCGTCATCATTACCTAGGGCGGCTAGGCTAGGGTTAGGGCACTCGAATGCCTAGGGGTGCCTCGAGTTCTGCGAGGGCTCTATAAATAAGATCCAGCCCGTGTCATTTCCATGTTTTTGCTCTCCTTCACCCGCAGTTGGTCTCCTTCTTTCTCTACTCTCTCCACCGTTCCACCGCCACACGCCGCCATATTGGACTTTTGCAACAGCCGTTTTCAAGTAAGTTTCTTGATCTTTTTCTTTCCTAATACATTTTCTACGGTGGTCCTCCGGTGAAATGATGAAGTTCCCGGGGAAGCAATGAAATTTTCGGCGATTACGGAGGAGTTTCTCTAGATTTTTGATGGATTTTTATGAATCTCACAGGGAGATGAGATGAATGTCCCGGGGACCTGAGGAAGGTCTCGAGGACGTGGGATGAAACTCCCGGGGACATAGGATGAGGCACCGGGGACCCGAGGACAGTCCCGGGGATGCTCGCCTGATGCCCTGGGGAACAGGGTTGACGTGCGACCCCGACATCCCTGGACGGGGGCGTTGCTCGCGCAGTTCCCCGCGTCCCTTCTTCGCCCTTTCACTTGATCAGTGGCGGAGGGGTGAATTTGATATGGACCAGCGAATTCACCATTTCCTTCTGCTTTTCAGGTAAATGGAAGTCGTGGTCGTGGCCGTGGCTGTGGGGTCTATAGATATTGACGACCAACCTGATTCCCCGATGGCGCCGATCGCCAGTGTCGAGGGACAGCCGCCCGAAGATTGGGCTAGCGAGGAGCCTCTGAACATTGCCTTCTAGTTCGTCGCAGGTGATGAGGACAATATCTTTTCCATAGTCGAGCATCGTCTGGAGAGTTCTTCAAAGACCTGGATGTTGTATAGACCTCTGGAGCACCATCGCATATGCTCGACGTACATAGGAATGAGATTTCCCTTGTATGAGTTCATGTTCGACGAGGCAGGGTGGCGCCTGACCTTCACCGATTTTCAGCGAGAGGTGTTCATTTGGCTGCGCCTGGAACCCTCGCAGTTCCACCCCAACTCTCTCGCATTTATTAGTGCTTTCGAGCTTGTCTGCCAGCACCTTCGCATCAGGGCAACCATACCCCTGTTCTTCTGCATTTTCCACTTGCAGAGGCAAGCGACTGATGGTAGGCATGGCTGGGTTTCCTTCAAGCAGGCGAGCAGATTGTTCCAGACTTACATGGACTATGTTCGCAACTTCAAGTCCGAGTACTACATAGTGAAGCCTGTCTCGTTCGAGGTCGTGGAGTCGGTGTATAGACGGGCGTATCAGGAAGTAAACAGGCAGCAAGAAGAAGTCCTCGAGGCGAGGTTTCCTCTGTTATGGATGGAGGAGCATTTCAAGAAAAGCACAGACAGTTATACATTCAGTCCTAGCCGACTGAGCGAACAGGATTGTCTGGCTCATGAGGAGATAGTCAAATTCGTCGCCAGTTTCTCCCCGGCACAGCTCGTGACACCGGACGGGAAACCCATCCGCGGCGACGACGGGAGACCTCTAGAGCGAGCCCGATTGATTAACACGAGGGCCCTCCTCAATACGTTTTCTAACGAGGACGCCCTTAAGCTGTTAGGTGGTGGATGCCTCCTCGACTTGATCTTTCCTTGCATTTTGGTCTTTGATATACAAATGTATTTCTTTTTTTTTTGCAGAGACCATGTCGAGCGCGGAGGAACGTATCAAGAAGCTGGTGGCCAACCGAACTTCGAAGAAGAGTGGAAAGGGTCGGGTCGAGCAGATCCGGTCACAGCGCCCAGGCCCTACTCCAGGAACAAGGGATTCTTCCGGCTCTCTGCAGGGTAGCCAATCTCCCAGCACTCAGGGGTCCCCAAAAAGACAGCGAATCGGCGAGCACGTGGACTTCGATCTTACAGAGAGCGAAAGCTCTCCCGCTGTGAAGTTCGTGCTCCCGCCTTGTCACTCGAGGCCGAATTTCTTTACGGGGAACAATTCCTTGTGTGTTGGTGCACCTGAGGCTCAGACCATCTTGGGCGTTGACCGGGCTTCTCGGAGAAAGGCTTTGGTGGAAGGTGTGTCTGTGGTGATGTGGGTTTGTGCTGCTGCCCTGGTCCTGAACGACGAGACATGCCCAGCGGCCGAGCTAACCAGGCTGCAGGAGAGCCTCAGGTCTATTTCAGTTGAGATGGAGAAGGTAGGGAAGGAGATGACCGACTGCAAAAATCAGAACAAGGCCCAGGTCGAGCTTCAGGGGAAGTTAGAGGAGAAGCTGAAGAAAGCTGACGAGGAGAGGAAGGGTCTCTTGGCGAGGGTCGTCGAGATAGAGGAAGCTGTTTGCCCTGCTGAGGAGGAAACCGAGGAAAACAGACTGTTGACGTCTCGGGCAGCACTGATCGCGAAGCTCAGGCAGACGGAGCAGGATATCCTTGTGGCGGCTGACGTGGGTTTCAACAATGCTGTGCAGTAGCTTCAGATTGTGATCCCCGACCTCATCACTGAAGGGACTGACCCCGACTATGAGGTGGTCGAGGGTCAGATCGTGCAGCCAATGCAGGAGGAGGAGGTCGACGAAGGGGCTATGGGGAACGAGCGGCCAGAGGAGGACACATTCGACTAGGTTTCACTTGTTCGTTATGCCTGGCCTGCAAGCCATTTTTCTTTTGATGACTCTTTTTTGGTTCGACCTGCGTGCCGTGAATTTTGTAATTGCCCGGCCTGCGTGCTAGGGGCCTTATGACATCTTTGTAATATTTGCACAATGGGCTTCTGCCTGGCTTAATGCTTTGACTTTTGCTTATTTGTGTGTGTGATGCTTGTATGCTTGATATACTTATTGTTTTTTGTCTAAGTAATTTGTCTAGGTTGGGGGTTTGCTCGACTTTGTTAATCCTCGACAGTGCGGGGAACTGCTCGAGTGGTCGGAGCTGTATTCTGACCTTTGACGAGGCTAAGAGCTCGGTCGAGGTCTTAGCTTCGTGGCGTGAACTTCCCATCGCAAGCTAGGCATTCTTACTGATTGGTATGGTGACGACATAGCTCGTTCGAGGTATCCTCGTCGAATTAATGGTCCTCGCGCACACACAACACAGGCCTTGATCTTCTTGTTTCGTGGAGGGGAGTCGCGCTTGTACCTTAGTGCGTCCCCATAATCGCGAAGTTGCTATTCCGCGGGCAGTGTTTAACTGTAGTATTGTTTAAGCTTCTCAGCATTCCATGGTCGAACAAGTTCCTCCCCGTGTATATTTTCGAGGTAGTAGGCTCCTGAAAATCACGTTTGATAACTTTGTTGTTATAACGTAGAGTTATTTTTTGTTTAAGCGAAGCTTCTTGGAGGGATGGGCCCAACCTTATCTCCTCGACAAAGTCAAGCTCTTATCTTAGGGCCTCCTCATTCACCTCCTCATCGAGGGGATATTCTATTCTCCTCGATGGTTCCGTTATTTCCACGGGAATCACCGCCTCTGTTTCGTAAGTCAAGCGGAAGGGGGTCTCCCCGGTCGTGGAATGTGGGGTTGTTCGGTAGGCCCAGAGGACGCTGGATAGTTCCTCGACCCATATTTTCTTGGTGTCGCCCAGTCAGCATTTCAATCCTCGCAGGATCACTCTGTTCCCCGCTTCTGCTTGCCCGTTCGTTTGAGGGTGTTCGACCGAGGTGAAATGCTGCTTCGTGCCCAACTTGGTGACGAAGTCTTGGAAATTCTTGTCGATGAACTGTGTCCCGTTGTCGGTGACAATGGCTTGGGGCACGCCGAACTGGGTGAGGATGTTCCTCTTGTAGAAGCGTAGTATGTTGTGAGCCATGATTTTGGACAAGGCTTCCGCCTCGATCCACTTCGTGAAATAATCTACGCCTACGATCAGGTACTTTTTTTGGTATGACCCCACGACGAAAGGCCCGAGGATGTCCATTCCCCACCACTCAAACGGCCATGTGGATGACAGCATTTTGAGCTCGCTGGGAGGGGCAAGGTGCATGTCCCTGTGTCGTTGGCATCTATCGCACTTCTTGACGTGCTCCTTAGCGTCCTGTTGCATGGTGGGCCAGTAATACCCTTCTCATAACGCATTACTGGATAGGGACCGTCCGCCGAGGTGTTGTGCATTTATCCCCTCATGGACTTCTTGGTGTATACCAGGGACTTTGGTCTCTTCGACGCACCTGAGGAGGGGGATAGAAAAGCCACGTCGGTATAGTTTGTCCTTGACAATTGTGTATAAGCACACTCTTCGCTTAACCACTCTGGCTTCCTTGGGATCGTCAAGCAACTAGCCAGTTGTGAGATATTCATATACTGGGGTCATCCAACAGTTGCTATCCCCGATGGTGTTCACGTCAATCGTCGGGACAGGTTTGTCGATGCTCGGACGGGAGAGCACTTCTTGTATGACGGATTTGTTCCCGCCTTTCTTTTTTGTGCTTGCCAGTTTGGACAAGACATCTGCTCGGGTATTGTGCTCGCGCGGGATGTTTGTTACTTCCGCGAAGGTGAAGATTTTCATCTTTTCCTTCACCAGGGCCAAGTACTCGATGAGACTGTCGTTCTTGGCTTGGTACTCTCCTCGGACCTGAGAGGCTACGAGCTGAGAATCGGTGATAATTTTGACTTCTTGGGTGCCGAGGCCTCAGCCAACCGTAGCCCGGCGAGGAAAGCCTCGTACTCTGCCTGGTTGTTCGACGTTGGGAAGGACAATTCGAGGGAGACTTCGATCAGGATGCCTTCCTCATTTTCGAGGATGATGTCCGCCCTGCTACCTTTCGTGTTGGATGCCCCGTCGACGTAGATTGTCCACTTTTGGGATCCGTTGGTCGAAGGTTTCGGGAGGGTCATTTCTGCCACGAAGTCGGCCAGCGCCTGAGCCTTCAGGGCCTTTCTTCCCTCATATTGAATTTCGAACTCATCGAGTTCGAGTGACCACCTGAGCATGCTTCCTGCCATGTCTGGTCGACCGAGGAGCTGCCTTATGGGTTGTTCGGTCCTCACCACGACCGTGTGGGCCAAGAAGTAATGATGCAGCCTCCTAGCCATGGTGACGAGGGCCAGGGCGACTTTCTCGATCTGCTGATACCTGAGCTCGGGGCCCTCGAGGGCCTTGGTGGTGAAGTAAATCAGTTTCTGCCCGTCAGGGCTTTCTCGGATGAGAACGGCGCTGATTGCTTCACTCGTGATGGCGAGGTATAAGAACAACGTCTCCCCGTTTTCTGGTCGTGAGAGAACCGGGGGTTGTGATAGGACTTGTTTAAGGTGGAGGAGCGCTTGCTCGCACTCTTCGGTCCATTAGAATGTTGCTTTCTGTCTTAGAAGCTTGAAAAATGGGAGTGCGTACTGTGCAGATTTGGCGACGAAGCGGGAAAACGCGGTTTGCATCCCGTTTAACGATTGTATCGACTTCTTCGAGTTTGGGGTCAGGATCTCGAAGAAATCCCTGCTTTTGTCGGGGTTCGCCTAGATTCCTCACTCTGTGAGATATAAGTCGAGGAACTTCCCCGCCCGAACCCCGAAGGTACATTTGCCGGGGTTGAACCTCATCCTGCATCTCCTCGCCGTGTCGAAGACTTTCTTGAGATGGGCAGCGTGGTCGACTTCTTCTGCGGATTTGACGATCATGTCGTCCATGTAGACCTCGAGCATGTCGCCGATCTCTCCTCGGAAAACTTTGTTCATCATCCATTGGTAGGTCGTGCCGGCGTTCTTAAGGCCGAAGGGCATTACGTTGTAGTAGTAATTGCCCGACTCGGTCATGAAGGTGGTATGCTGCTTGTCGGTCTTAGCCATGGGGATTTGGTTGTACCCCGAGTAGGCGTCCATGAAGGACAGTAGTTTGGAACCTGTAGAATTGTCGACCAGCTGGTCGATGTTAGGCAAAGGATAAGAGTCTTTCGGGCATGCCCGGTTATGGTCGGTATAGTAAACACACATCCTCCATTTTCAATTATTCTTTTTGACAAGTACAACGTTGGACAGCCAGGTTGTGTACCTGGCCTCTGAAATAAAATTTTCCTCTAGGAGGTATTTTACAGCTTTTTCAGCAGCATCCACTTTTTCGGGAGACTGCCTACGCCTACGTTGAACTATGGCCCTAGCGGCCAGATCTACGGTGACCTGATGGTAGGCCACCTCTGGGTCGAGGCCAGGCATCTCGGAGGCGCTCCATGTAACGCCCCAAAATAATTAGGGTATTTATTTAATTAAGTTATTATAGATATTCGTGAGTTAGGTGAATTTTGGTGGAATATTTTGATACCTGATGACCTGTGTTGTGGGGTATTGATGATGTTAAGGGGGTGCTGAGAGTATTTAGAAGTATGTGATGTGTTAACAATATTTTGGTAATAATAATATGATTATATGATATATTATTATTATTATTATTATTATTTTAAAATAAAAGGAAGGGCTAAGTGGTAATTGTGCGAGGATAAGTGAGGACGAAGTTGGGAAAACATATTAAGGGTCCTAAGGGTATAGTGGACAAAAAGGAATTGGAGAGAAATGAGAAGTCGTTGTTGGTACGATCATTCTGGGAGAACCTCTATGAGGAAAAGGGAGAAGCAGAGCTAGGGCCTAGAGACATCGGAAGAATCTTCATCTAAGGTAAGGGTGGGGTTCTTTAATCTCTAAGGGTTGCATAATGTTTGTATGAGGGTAGATAAACCATTAGGATCATCCCTATGTGTTGTTTGTGTTGATTTGGGGATTGGGGTTTTGCGTGTCGGAAGTTTTGATAAGGGGAAAAATGCACAAATTTATCGGTTGAAATGTGATTTCTGTATTTCCTACTTGTTTGCATGTTAATATGTGATTATATGTGTGTTTTTGGACTAAATTGGGAGTGAAATTGGGGAAGAATTGAGGTATGAGTCATGCAGAATCGTAATTGCAAGATTGCTGATCCTACCAGATTCGCCAGGAAAAAGGAAATCCGCCAGATGGTCGTCAGGCGAATTAAGAGGCGAGTGAAGGGTGAAAAATGGGGGTTCTGGATTTTGTATGGGGAAGAAGATTCGCCACTGCTCCGCCACGCGAGCATGAGGCGAAAGGGGAATTCGCCAGGCGAAAGAAAAATCCTCCAGATGGTCGCCAGGTGAAAATTCGCTAGATGGTCGGCAGACGAGCGTTAGGCGAGCAGAGCTGAGACGAACCGAATTTTCTGAAACTTCAAAAATTCGTATCTTTTGATCCGTAGGTCCGTTTCAGTCGCCGTTCGAAGCGTTGGAAAGCTGGGTTCGTATACTATTTATAAAAATTGATTTCAATACCAGAATTCCAACCCTTTGACGCGTTAATTGGGTTTTGTGTATGTTGTTATGTGTTGTAAGTTGAAATGATGGATTCGTTGGTGTGTATGCGTGTCGTTGTTGTGGATTATAATGTTTACATGTTTGAGCAGGTATATGCTGTATGTTAGGTAGTCATGAGGTAATGTTTTGGTGATATGCTAGTCATATGCTTTACGTCATTCTTGTATGTTGTTGCTAAGTGCAATAGTTATTGCTTATGATGTTGCATGATGTTGTTGTTGAGTTATTGTGGCATACCGTGTAAATATAATGTTGTTACTTATGATGTTGTATGATGATGTTGTTGATTAGTTATGGCATATTGTGTTGTGGTATAACTTGTAAATGCAATAGTGGTTGCTTATGATGTGGTATGATGTTGTGGTTGAATGCATATCATGTTGCATAAGTTGTGTGATAAGCCGCGTACCCATGTGGGGTGTGAGTGTCTTATCTGGATTCTTTAAAATAGAATCGTGTTGTTGTTGTTGTTATTGAGGTAATCGTGTGCCCATGTGGGGTGTGAGTGATTACGGGTGATCGTGTACCCATATGGGGTGTGAGCGATCACGGATGTCGTATGCCCATGTGGGGGTGTGAGCGACTATTATGAAATCCCGACGGGGATTATGACCATGAAACAAGGGTCGAATTGGTACCACGTGCATTGAGTCGAGTCGTAGGTCTCATTGCATTGCATTGTGTTGTGTTGATTATCTGCTTGTGTGGGAAATGTTAATTGTGTTGATGTTATGATGATAGGGTAGATTGTATAATGTTTTTATGCTTTCATACTTATATTATGCATTTCTTATGTGATTTTGAGAATCTCACCCCTTCTGTTTGAATGTTACCTCCACGTGGGTAACGTGCAGATACGCAGGAGTAGTTCGGAGTTGGATTTAGCGAAGACGAGGTCTTCTCTTTTATGTCATCGAGTCGCGTCTGCTCTGATTGTAACACCGGGTTGTCGGAACGCTTAGAGTCCCTTACCTTGTTATGTGATATTACTCGTTTATTTGATGATGTTATGTGTGGTTGAACATGTTTCAGATTTCATTGAATTTTTGCTGCTGTTGAAATATTTAAATACCATGTTTTAATTTTGATGTTGATGTATTACTTTTAGTATGCATGAGAAGTTGAAAAGTTGAAAGTAGCATCCTAAATCTATGCGTGTTATTTTTAATCTGATATTTTGTTATTAATTGTCGCAGGGGTTTAGGGTGTTACACTCCATGCAAACAGATCAACGTTCTCCCAGAGACATGTCTTCAGCTGCTTCTTCGCCAGGTTGGGGAGTCCGGTGCCAATCTTTACGCTCCATTTGGATCGTCTCTGAGGGCGACGAGCTCAAAGTCTCCATCTGGGATGGGGCGCGTTGGGTGGAGAGGCTGCCCATTGATTTTTGCTTGGAGGTCCTGGTCAGCTGCCCCACCTTCCTTCTGCTCGCCAGGAATATGCTGTCGAGGCCGACCACGTTGACGCGCGGGAGTGGCTTCTGTATTGCGCTCTGGGATGGATTTGCTTCGGTCTTGGGCTTGGTACTGATGGAACCCAGGACTTTGGTCGCGGCGTCGAAGCACCTCCTGGCCGCTTCAATGTCCCCGTGCATGGTGACGACCCGACCCCTGGCCGTGTAGTATTTCATCTTCAGATGGACTGTCGATGGTAGCGCTGTGAGTTCGGCCAGAGTGGTCCTCCCCAGGATGCAGTTGTAAAGGGATGGACATTCGACCATCAAGAAGTGGGTCTTGACTCGTCGGGCGGTATCCTCGCCCCCGAAAGTGACCATCAGTTCAACATAGCCCCATGGTCTGGTGGTGGTGCCCTTAAACCCTTGTAGATCCGAGCCCACGTAAGGGATCAAATGCTTCTCGTCGAGCTGGAGGGTCTCGAAGAGGTGGGCGTACATGATGTCCATCGAGCTCCCCTGGTCGACCAGGATCCTGCGGACGTCGAAATTAGCCATTTGTGCTCGGATCAAGAGGGGGATGGTGGCGTTGGGCGCTCCTCCGGGAAGCTCCTTGAGGTAGAAGGTGATGGGGTTTAATCTCCCTTGCAACTTCTCAAAAGTGGTGGTCTTCGCCGAGGTTGCGGCCTCCAGCTCGTCAAATTTCCTCTTGATCGACCCAACGAAGACCTTCTCAAAGCCTCCGCCGGATATGACCATCGCCACGGGGAAGTTCTCCCACCTGCTGCATGCGGTGACGGGGTCTTCAGGAGGGAAGCTCGCCCACATGCTGCGAACTGCCTCCGGGTCCTCGATTCCCTCGGGGACGTAAAAGTCCTCGGGTCAAGTGATGTTGAGGACGACTTGTAGTCGGTTCTCCCTGGAGGGAGGTGTTATCTCCTCGACGCTTTGAGCATCTCGGGCATCTGACCGAGGAGCATCGTTCCTCTTAGTGTACTGCTTTAGATGCCCTTCTTTGATCAGGATCTCAATTGCGTCCTTAAGGTGGATGCAATCTTCCGTGACATGTCCATGGCTCTGGTGGAACCTGCAGTACTTGGACTTGTCCGTGTTTGATTTGGGGGGCGTCAGCTTTGGAAAGCAGACACCCCCTTTTTGGAACTCCGAGTTGGCACATTCGTTGAGAATTCGCTCGCGGGGAGCGTTGAGCAGAGTGTACTCCGTGAACCGGCCAGCTGGTCCCCTCGGTTCTCGAGAGTCCCTGGGACGGCCTTCGCGTCTTTTCTCTCCCCCACGTCGAGGGGGAGGAGAGCCTTCGTCTCTTTGGCCCCGGGGACCATCTCACTGTCTTGAGTCGAGGGCGATTTGGGCAGCCTCCGACTCTTCGAACTCGATGTATGATTATAGAAGAGGTCTTCCAAGTTGTGGGGTCTACGAATGCCCACAGACTTTGAGAACTCGGTCCCGATACGTAGTCCCCGTACGATCAGGAACTTCTTTATGTCGTCGGTCGTGTGGACCTCGACAGCTTCTTGGTTGAATCTCTCAATGTAGTCTTTGAGAGATTCGCTCTTCCCCTGGAAGATGCCTTCCAACGAGGCCACCGTCTTCGGATGTCAGCGAGACGCAATGAAATGTTTAGAGAAACGTCCCTTCAATTGCCTCCAGGAAGTGATTGATTCAGGCACAAGACTTTTGTACCAAGTCATGGCGCCTTTCCGAAGAGTAGTCGGGAAGAGCCTGCACTTGATAGCTCCCCCGACATTCCTATAGTCGAGCATGGCTTCAAATCTCTCAACGTGATTGTCGGGGTCGGCTGTGTCGTCATAGGTCCCTAGTGGTGGAGGCTTCTCCATGCCCACAGGGATAGGGGTGTCCATGATCTCCTTGGACAGAGGGGTTCTCTAGTCATCCTCATCACTTCTGATTGGCGACCGTGATAGGGAGCGATGGCCTTGACCAGGTCCCTGTCGACGAGGAGAGTTTCTAGACTGGCTCTTTGGCTTTTCACCATCAGCTTTGCTCTTCTTCCTAGTCGGGGAGTGCCTTGGCCCCTACTGAGGAAGAGAGCGATGGCGCTTCTGGATGGCCACAGGCTGGATGGCAGCATTGTCCTCACGGTGGTCTCCGTTGTCGGGTTGCGTGAAGACGGTGTCCGAAGCTTTATTCCCAGGTTGGGTGCTGGCCATGGTTGTCAGAAAAGGTAGAAATTGCTTTGGTTTAACGACGAGGAAAACGAGGAAGCAAACGTTCTTACAGACGGCGCCACTGATCGTACTTGGATCAAAAAGTATGACAGTGGCCAACAACACCGTGAGATCTTCAACTCTGGTAGTGATGGAATGACTGGGGGGGAGGGGTGTACTTGTAAGGTACTCTGATGCCAAAGTCAAGAAACGGGTGTAAGCAAGTACAGAATATAGGTGTGAGAGTTAGAATGAACGTAACCTGACCCTCTCAAATAAGAGGGTATTTATAGAATGCCCCCAGCACGGGGCCAGCGGTGTCCTGCACTGGGCTGGATTGCCAGGCCTAATCTAGGTGACTTCCAGGGCTTACGTGCCACGTGGTCTTCGCCCTGGGGTAACGGTCTCGAGATCTCCGGAAGATGGGTAGACCGATTCCTTCGAAAGTGGGAGGTTACAAGGTGACGTGTCCTCGCGGGGAGGCGAACGTGGATGTCGAGGAGAGAGGTATTTGTCGTAACCCGATTTGACCTCCCTCTTTTGCCTTTTGCATAAGCACGCGCATTCGCATCGCTAGCATACGCACTCGCATTTTGTTTCCTCTTTGGTTTTGTTGCAGGAATATTCAGGTTTTCCAAGCCCTATTAATCACATGCTCATAAGATCATCACATCATCAAAACAAGCTCAAAATAAAGGTTTCCATGTTTATTTATCAAGACAAGAGGTGGAAAATCGAAATCGGGACTTCAGAATCATCTTTTTGCAAATTTGTGGAAATTTGGATGAAGTAACCGGTTAGCGCATATGCTGTAACCGGTTACCCAGTGTATTTTTCACCAAAAAACGCAAGTTCTCAAGCAAGTGGTTAGCACATATGCTGTAACCGGTTACTCTGTGCAAAATTTCAGTTCCTGCAGCATTTTTTAGGACAACCCCTTTGCACACTCTTTGGTCATTGATTCTACAATATTCTAGCAGCATGTGGAATATTCTAGACTTCTCTAGACATTTCAAGGATGTTCAATTCAATCCAAGTGCATTTACTCCAATGCTTCACTCCAATTTAAGTGTACCATGTTCCTTGTTTTATAAGCATGCCAACCTTTAGATGATGGAGTTCACATTGGGATTGTTATCGAGTTGGTTCTAACTAACCGAGTTAACCACCTTGACTCGGTGAGTCAAGCCCAACTAACTCCTAGCCTAGTTCAAAACCCAAAGCTAAGTCCAAAGCTAGCTCCAAACCTTTCATACTCCAAACCTAAAGTCTATATAAACTCACCTTCACTCAACGGAGTTATTTCACTTGAGTATTACACTTGGATTTCTGGAGTTATTTCAGCTTGTGGATTAATCTTGAGTATTTGTTGCAACATTCAACGGTTCGAATTCGCATTTTGGAGCTTTATTGCATTTTGCTCAATTTTGACACGTTTCGTCACCAAATTGAAGATTCCTCTGGTTTTCTTTAATTTTCCGCATCAAGAACACTTTGCAACAATTACGAAGGCACATCTCAGCCTTGTAGGTTGGTGGATCTTACTTTACTATCTGTTTCGATTGTTTCCGCGCAATTACGATGTAATTCCATTTCATTTTCGATTTGATTTGTCGTGCATTTGATCGATCTTGGATCTCCATGATTATTGCTTGTGATCTGTGTTAATTGCTCTCATATGGTGTAATTTTCATGTACAAATTCATGATCTAGCATGTGGTGGTTGGTATAAGTGATTAAGTGCTGAAAATCACTCTTGAAAAGCTGTTTTTGTTGTTATTTTTGCCACTGTCTCAGTGGTAACCGATTACAGCATATCTGCTAACCGGTTACTCACTGTAAATTTCATCAGAAACGCAGGTTTTCAAGTAAGTAACCGGTTAGCACACATGCTATAACCGGTTACTCAGTGTAAATTTCGCCAGAAACGCAGTTTTTTCAAGCAAGTAACCGGTTATCACATATGCTGTAACCGGTTACTACTAAACAGATTGGCAAATTTTGAGTTTTTTCAAGCTTGTTTGGTATCCTTTCTTCTTCTAACTTCCATGGATTGATGTGTTTGATTTTTATGGATGTTTTAAGTGTCATTTAACTTCTGATTGAAGCATATTCATGAACTTTCGATGCATTTTTTCGATTATTCAATTTGCTCATATTTTGGCATCATGTGAATATAATCATTCTTGCATTTCTCTTTGATCACATAACATGACTTTGTGTTGTATATTTGTTGATCATTTGGTACTATTTTGTACTTCCTTTCTTGGGTTTGCATTAAGTTCATTCTTCATGGATGGGCTTAATCTTGTATAATCAATAATTCATACCTTTTGCTTTAATGATTTTTCATCCTCTTTGGAAAATTGTTAGCATGACATTTCCCTTTGATTAATTGATCGAAACCATATTTCGATTGGTTGATCTTCCCCTTCCTTCTCTTTAGGCTTCCTTTAGAGCTTTCTCTCTCGTTCCCCCGCAGAGTTGGAGTTTCGCGCTACGCCCTGCATCGGAGCACTGTACAATTGAAGTTGTTACGCTGTCTGTTTCTTCGCGTGGGAGCACTGTACAACTTGGAGCTGTTGTGCCGTCCGGTTCAACTTCTGCATTACACCTTGTGTGTTAGAGAAGGGATGAGAAGGGAGAATTCCTACTCTCATTCTGACTACTTCAGGTAGGGGATGAATGAGCCTGTGCTTGGCTTAGTCATCTCTATCTCCAGGCGGTAGTGTGCTTTCTTTCCCCAGTCGGGTCGATCTTTGATCACTCCTATCTCTTTCGATCTCTCTTTTGATCAATCACCTTCTTGGTTAAGATCCTTTGTTTATTGGGTTAGCAAGCTCCCTTTGTTTCAATACCCTTTTCTTTTCTTGCGGTCAATCATTGCTTCTTGATTCCCCAGAAGAGTCTCTTTTCTCTTTTTTCGGTTAAACACAGTACTCCTGTTGCGACCGAATCCCCTGCGGAGTTCACAACCTTTTTTGGTTCTTCTCCCATTGTTTGGTTAATCATTGTTTGTCAGTTAGAACACCAATGTTTGCACTCCTTCTCAATTAACCACAGTCCGTCTGTTAACACACTGAGTTTTCTTGGGTTAATCACCTTCTCTCAGTTAATCACCATTTCTTCAGTTAACCACAGCCCGTCTGTTAAGATACTGAACCCCTTTTGAGTTCATCACCTCCTCTTGGTTAATCACTCATTCTTCTCGGTTAATCACAGTGTTCTATTAAGAACCGAATCTCCCAGTGGTTAACGACCTCTTTTGGTTCAATACCCCTTTTTCGTTGGTCAAGTTTTGTTTATTCAGTCAATACCAACATCCCTTTTGGGTTACGACCTTCGATCGGTCCTACACCCGTTCTTTGGTTAATCACAGTTTTCTCTGTTAAAACCAATGCTTCTCTATCCCTACAGAGTTACAATCCTTGTTTTCCTTGGTTAACCACTGTGTAATAGTTAACATACCGATGTCCCCTCAGAGTCAAACACATTCTCTTGGTTCAGCACTCTCTCTTTTGGTTTATCACAGTCCGTCTGTTGACACCAGCCTCTTTTCCCCACCTGAGTCTTACTTTTTCTCTTCGGTTAACCACTGCCAGCCAGTTAATATACCGAGTTTCCTCTTTCTCTTGGTTTTGACACCATCCTTTTGTTTGTTTCCCATTAGGGTTGCTTACCCTCTGTCCCTAGCATTTCTTTATTTTCTTCCCCAGAGGAGTCCTTTCTATTCATTTTGTTCTTTCTTTCTTGGTTTCGACACCAATCCTCTTTGTTATCCCCAGCAGAGTTTCTTTTGTTCTCGATTTTGACACCATTCCTTTTCTAGTTTCTTGTGCAATCGCTCTTACTGTTCGGATTTTCCCCAGTAGAGTTTTCTTTCACTCTTGCTCTTGGTTTTGACACCACTTCTCTTTTTTTCTGTTTTGTTTTCCGTTTGGTTCCCCGAACTACGGAAGCTTTGATTGGGCATTCTTTTGAATGTATGATACGTAGGCACGAGATCGCGATGATCTTGGCGATCACACTTCCACCCTTATTTCCTTCTTCTTTTCCTTTCTGTCCCCTGGTTATATGAACTACGACGCTCTGATTTCCTCATTGCACTATGAGGGTACGTAGGCACGAGGACCCCAATCCTTCGCGAGCACTTTCTTTCCTTTCTTTATTTTTCCCCTTTCTCCCCCCTCTCCCTCTCTCTCTCTCTCTCTCTCTCTCTCTTTCTTCTCTCTCTCTCTCTCTCTCTCTCTCTCTCTCTCTCTCTCTCTCTCTCTTCTTTTAGCTAGAAGCCTTTAGATAGATAATCCATCCAAGACTAGAAGCAAGTGAAATGGTTCCCGTCGAGTACGACGGATGCATTAGGTGCTAGTACCTTCCTTTCGCATAATCGACCCCCGTTCCCGTTTCTCTTCCCCTTGGGTTTTATCGATATTTTTCCTATCCCTTGGGACTAAATAAAGTTTGGTGGCGACTCTGTGTTATCTTTGAGTGTGCGATTCACTCAGGATGCAAACCAGCCATCTTCAGCTGGCGACTCTGCCGGGGAGTCCTTGCGCTCGCAGGTTGGGGTCTCGCCTAGTTTTGTTTATCTTTCACGCTTTACTTGCTTTATCTTTATGCTTTAGATTTATGTTTATTTACTGCATTTCTTTACTGCTTTGAATATTCATACGCTGCATATTCTGGATATCTGCTATTTTTCTGCTGTTGTTGGGATGGGTAGATATTATTGGAGAGAAAGGTCCTAACATCGGGCCTAGTATACACATAGGCTAGAACATGGATAGTCGCGAGGTCTGCGTTTTGCGCGTTGGGTTATCACGAGACCCACATCCCAGATCGTGATTCGCTTGAGAATACTTCCGTCCTGTGAGAATTCACTACGGCGGGGGATTTTCACTCTGAGTCCTATGGTTTGGGCGACCTTTCTAGGGATCACCTTGTTGTGTCTAGATCACACCTGTGAGGGGGATGGGTTTTTGCAGGAAAACAAGCCACTTCATACCCTTTGTTCTCTCACACACATCAGATTCTTCACCGACGCATCAGATTATGTTGCACCGACACAGAATTATATGCAGATATCCGGATTATTCAGATTGGATTGTTCAGACAGTGCTGGCTTCTTGTTGTTGTGTTGCATGTCATTTCATCATGTAAATTAATTTTTGCATGTGCATTTCCAGGTTTTCGAGGACTTATCCTTTGTTGACATTATCATAGAGATGAGTACTGGTTGTCGTGGCATCTTCAGTTACAAGTTTGTGGAGCCTAAGCTGGGTATTTTGAGAGGTTTGGCATCTTTGTTGGTTGGAGATCACAGTGGGGTTTTCATATATACTTATGGTAATCTATTGACCATCCTCAACACCAAAGTGAACATCACTGCCATTCATACTCTGGTTCAGTTCTATGATCCGCCATATAGGTGTTTCACATTTCAAGATTATCGGCTTGCACCTATACTCGAGGAGTATGCTTATATTCTAGGGGTTGGGGATCAAGAAGCAGGTTCCTTATGTTTACACTAGTGGTTGTCCGAAGTTTCCCCTTATTACTGATGCGCTTTGCATTAGTAAGAAGGATGTGGAAGATAATTTGAAGACCAAAGGGAAAGGTATTCGAGGGTTTGCTTCGAAGTTCTTGGTTGACAAGGCCACTTCTTTTGCTAAGGATGGACACTGGAAGACTTTCAACGTCGTCCTTGCTTTGCCGATATATGGGATTGTCTTGTTTCTGAACATGGAGGATTTCGTAGATCAGGCTGCCATTAGCATATTCTTGTCCAAGAATCTTGTTCCAACACTTCTTACTGATACCTACCATTCTATTCATTCCAGGAATGAAAAGAAAAAGGGAACCATTGTCTGTTGTGCCCCTTTGTTGTACCGATGGTTCGTGTCTCACCTTCCACAGAAGGGTCCCTTTGTTGAGAATAAGGGTAATCTCAAGTGGTTCCAATGAATCATGTCTCTTACTGCTGATGACATTTCTTGGTATTCTCGAGTCTTTGACGACATTCCAATCATTCTTCATTGTGGGAAATTATCCAATGTGCCTCTCTTGGGTACAAATGGCGGAATTAACTATAATCCGAGAATGGCCTTCCGACAGTTGGGATACCCTATGGTTGCCAAGCCTGATCCTGGGGTAGTGGAGGAGTTCATCTTTCATGAAGGGGTTGATGACATGGGTTTGCTGAAGAGTTTTAGTGCCGCTTGGACTCAGATTCATCTCGAAGGAAGAGCCGATTTGGGTAAGAAGAATTGCATAGCCAAGGAAGCTTACACACTTTGGATCAAAGAGGGCGTCAAAAAAATCTTGTTTCCATTTTCTCCCGTGCCTTCCATGAATGCCAAGCCTCCTGAACTTGCCATTGTTCCTCCGTCTGAAGTCGATCAAATCAAGCTGACCATTGAGAAGTTGAAACAGGAGAACGCTGATCTTTGTCTCAACCTTGATTGAGTCACTTCCGAGAAGGATAGCCTACAGATTGAGCTCCATCAGAAGCGCGAGCGCATGCTCAAAGAGGTGGAGGATGAACATAACAAGCGTAGGAAGGTGGGTGATGCTTTGAAGATCACCTACGAGGGAATTGCTTCAAAGAAGAGACAACTTGCCGATGCTCATTATCAAGCCTACAAAGATGAGTTGAGCTACAACAAGAAACTTGAAGAGCTTCGAGGGAAGTTATCAGAGTTCAAGACAAAGTGGCAAAGTGAGCATGACCGTGTTAGTCAGTTAGCAAAGGACTTTTCTCAGTGTCAAGCTAAGCTCGACAAAGTCTTCGGTGAGATTCAAAAGCTGTAAGTTCAAGCACATCAGAGCAGAGAACAAATTAGTTAGCTCAACATAGAGAGCACTTATTGGGAGCATCAAAGCCGTCATCTGCAGAACCTCTTGGATCAGAAAGAGGCCTTTCTTCAGGATATGCTTCAGGGACCTAACCATTCTTTGCTGCACAACCTCATTAAGGATGCGAAGTATTGAAGTGAGAGGCATGACCGTCTAGCCAGATTTGCTGAGCATGCATTGGAGGATCTACCTGGGTTGTTGAGGGATGCATATGCTGATGTATTGCCACACCAGCTTCCTTAGGCTGTTTTCCATTTCTTGTCTGTTTGCAGGGTGGTATTTGATAGGATCCATGCGGATTTTGTTGTAGCCTGAAAGGCAGATATTTGACTTGTATTCGACTTGTACTTCTTGCCTTTATTGTTGAATGAATGAATGAAGTTGCTTGCCAATTTTATCTTTCGCACCTTTACTTATATGCTTATTGTCAACAAAGATAAGTTTAAGAATTCCTGGAATTTAAAACTTTATTTTGTCATGCATATCATACATTCATTTGCATGCATATGCACGTCTTTTCATCCGAAACCGTTGCTCATCCTTGTCCGCCATCTTTGTAGCAAGACGACGACTCGACATCGGTATTTTACTCGCTCAAACAAATCCAGAATCATGGATTACTTCGAAGCTGAGAACGCCGCTTACAAGGAAACTCTGGCTTAATTCCAAGGTCGGATGGATCAGTTCCAGACGAACATGGATGTTATCATGGAACTCCTTCGTGCTCAGAGGGATGCCGCTGCTGCTGCCGTTATTGTTGTAACTGCTACTGATGCAACTATTATCACTCCTGTTGTGATTGTTCCTCCTGTTGTTACGGCTACTCCTACTGTTGTTGTTTCTTCTCCTGCTATTATTGAGATACCAGTTGAGCCTGTGAATCAGCCTGTTGTTCATCCGATAAATTCTCAATCCGGTTTGAACCAGATGCCTGATGGTTTTCCTTGGGGCATGCCTCCGAATTACACTCCTCAGATTGCAAATAATGGTAGTGCCTTCATACCATATCAGTCTTTTATTGTGCCCATGCCTAATGGGAATTCTGCTGCATATCTATGGGTCATGCCTACTCCAGTCCCGCCTCCAGTGGTGAATGATGATCCTGAGAATCTTTAGGTTCAAACTCATCAAACTGCCAGATTGGCCGACACTCAAACTCCTGATGAAGAAAAGCATGTGTATAGAGGTCCTCCTATTCATGTTCCGGTTTCATCTCAAGCTGCTCAAACTGTTGTTTAAAATGTTCATCCTGGGATGTTCTATCCTGGGGCATCTACCTCAGCTGCTAGGATACCTCCTCCGATTTATTCGTTTGGTGTTTCGATGGGTCAGAACGCTGGTCAGATGGTTAATCCAGGTTTGATGTATCCTTCTCAGTTTGCTACTCCGTAAATGCATGCTCCGGCCGCATCTCAGTTGCCAAATCCTCAGATTCTTGTCAGACCCACTAATCAGAGTAGACCTGCTGACTACAAGTTGTTGGAAGATCGTATCAGAGCTATTGAAGGGTTTTCTGCTTTTGGCATGGAGGCCAAGGACTTGTGTTTGGTTCCAAATGTTGTATTGCCGCAGAAATTCAAGATACCTGAGTTGCCAAAGTATAAAGGTTTGAGTTGCCCGCGTAGTCACATCACTATGTACTGTAGGAAGATGGCATCCTATATTGATAATGATGAATTTCTTGTTCATTATTTTCAAGATAGTTTGTCTGGTGCTTCATTGGATTGGTACATGGGCTTGGAACGCAGCAAAATCCGTACTTGGAGGGATTTATCTAAAGCGTTCGTGAAACAATACAAATACAATATTGATCTGGCGCCAACTAGATTGCAGTTGTAGAATCAGTCCCAACGCTCAGCTGAAACATTCAAGGAGTATGCACAAAGATGGCATGAGATGGCATCTCGTGTGCGACCTGCTCTCTCTGACAACGAGTTGGTTGACATCTTTATGGGTACATTACAAGGATCCTACTATGAGAAAATGGTGGGTAGTTCCTCATCGAACTTCGCTGATGTTGTAACCATTGGTGAACGGATTGAAAATGGTTTGAAGACTGGAAAGATCCCTGGAGCTGCTTCCCAATAGCCGGCCACTAGAAAATCTCAGAACAGTCAGTCTAAGAGAAAGGAAGGTGAAGCCAATGCTGTGACAGCTCAAGTCTCTCCTCAGTATCAAGCTCCCATGGCTCATATGCCATACTATCCGTATCCTTACATTGCTGCTGCACAATATCAACAACCTCCATATCAGTATCATCCGCAACAACTAGTTCAGAATGCTCAGAATCAGCAACAGAATCAACAGAACAACAAAAGTCAACAGAATCAAAACCGTCAGAACAACAACAATCAAGGAAACCGTAAGCGTCCGAATTTCGACAGAATTCCAGTGTCATACACTGAATTGTTTCCTTACTTGGTTCACCAAGGGGCAATTGTTCCCAAACAGATCGCTCCTTCAATTCCTTCGTTTGGCTCGAAGCATAATCCAAATGCGTCATGCGCTTATCATGCTGGATACATAGGACATGCAACAGAGGATTGCTTCGTTTTCAAAACCAAGGTTCAGGAACTCATTGATAAGAATATTCTGACTTTTGCAGAGGAAGGATCAAACATTCAGAATAATCCGTTACCAAATCACAGTGGACCTGTAGTTAACATGATCGAGGATAATTCAAGGGCTGAATTGATCATGGATGTTGACGAGGTAAAGACCCTGATGGTTGTAGTTCTCAAGAAGTTGAATGAACACAGGCTGTTGAAAGGATTGCATGGTAAGTGTCAGATTTATGACGATAATCCCAACCAGTGTCGAAAGCTGAAGGGCTGTGTTCAGATTCTGATGAACCATGGTGAAGTTCAATTTGCTAGGCCTAAACCTGCTGAGGAAGTTGCTGCCATCGAGCCATTCACTATCGTCTATAAGAAGGTTCCTGTGGAATTCCCTAAATAGAAGAAGGTGCAACCCATCATTGTTTGTCCGCCAAAGCCATTTCCGTATCAGAATTCTAAGGAGGTACCTTGGAAGTATGGGTCTACTGTGTTTTCTGGAGGTCAAGAGATAAGGTTTGCGGAATCTGAGATCGTAAATGTTACAGCCGTTGGAGGTATGACTCGTAGTGGACGTGTGTTTGCTCTGAAGGTCACTACAAAGCCTATTCAAGTTCCAACCGTTGTTCCTCCCAAGGAAACGCCTGTATCTGCAACCCCTATTGGTCAACAAGGGGCATCTTCTAATGCCATTCCAGTGCCGACTATCCCGTCTGAGGATGTTTCAAAGAGCAAAGAGAGACTTGATGATCAAGAGTTCCTTAAGTTGATTAAGAAAAGTGACTTTAAGATTGTGGATCAGCTGGGGCAAACACCCTCGAGGATCTCAATCTTGTCCCTACTCATGAGTTCGCCTGCGCACATATCAGTTTTGTTGAAAGTCTTGAACACTGCCCACGTGATGCATGACATATCCGTTGCCGAGTTTGACGACGTAGTGGCCAACATAACCGCAAGTCTATATTTGGGTTTTAATGAATCAGAATTACCTCCTGAAGGAGCTGCCCATAACAAAGCGCTACACATATATGTAACATGCACACACATCCTGTTATCTCATGTTTTAGTAGATACCAGTTCTTCCCTCAATGTGATGCCTAAGGGCACATTGAGCCAATTACTGGTGGAAGGAAACGAGATGAGACCAAGCGCTTTAGTTGTCAGAGCCTTTGACGGTTCGCGAAGGCAGCTCATTGGAGAAGTAGACTTACCCATCAATATTGGGCCGCATTTGTTCACCATTACTTTCCAGGTGATGGATATCAATCCCGCATATAGTTGCCTACTGGGTCGTCCGTGGATCCACGCCGCAGGGGAAGTTACCTCCACTTTACATCAGAAGTTGAAGTTCATGTTTGATGATCAGCTTGTCATCGTCTGTGATGAAGAGGATTTGATTATGAGCGAGTTATCATCTTTCTGATACGTCGAGACCGAAGAAGGCATAGCTGAGGTGCCGTTGCAGTGTCTCAAATTTGAAGATGTCAGCTCTGCTTCAACTAGTCAAAGTAGATCACAACAAATGACTTTAGCATCTGCTAAGAGCGCTAAAGAGACCATTGAGAGAGGTGCCTTTCCAGGCTGGGGGCATGTGAATGATATGGTTGAGAAGCATAATTGTTTAGGATTGGGTTACCATCCTGGTCGGCAATCTAACTCACTTGGGTCAAAGCAGTGCAATTTGATCAAGTTCAATAGCGCGGGTTTCCAGCAGGGTGACATCGTGGCAGCTCTTGATGATGCTGGTCCCAGTAATCAAACTTCAAGCTTTGTGCGCAAGTGTCCGTCGGGTTTCAAGCTCAACAACTGGATGCCTACCGTGATTCCTGTGGTTTTCCCATATAACATGTAATGTATTTTGCTTCCTCGTTCCCTCGTCCTCGCCCGAGACGAGTGGATAGCTTGTAAAGGGCCTCACGTTTTTGCAATATTATGTGATCAGTAAATAAAAGTTTTTTGCATTCAAAATCATGCTCTATTTTCTTTCTTTATTTTACTTTTCACAAACAAATGGCAAAAGTTTCTTTTATTTTTAACCTTTCAAAATAGCTCATTCTAAACATATTCATAAACACGCAGAACTAATAAAAGCAATGATAACAACATGGCAAACATCCATTGTAATTCTGGGATTCCAATTAACCAAGCCGAAGAAGAGGGTGAGGAAGATTGTGAATTGCCTGCTGAACTATCAAGGCTCCTTGAGCACGAGCATAGAGAGATTCAGCCACACAAAGAGCCAATGGAAGTTGTCAATCTTGGTACTGATGAGATCAGAAGAGAAGTCAAGGTTGGCGCGTCCCTCGCTAAGCATGTACACTCCGAGTTGGTCAAGTTATTGAAAGAGTATGTTGATATCTTTGCCTGGTCCTATCAAGATATGTCTGGGTTGGATACCAACATCGTTGAACATCGCTTGCCACTCAGGCCCGGATGTCCTCCTGTCAAGCAGAGACTCCGAAGGACTAGACCCGACATGGCACTCAAAATCAGAGAAGTGGTAAACAAGCAGCTTGATGCTGGGTTCCTAGCCACTTCCGAATATCTTGAATGGATTTCCAATAGCGTCCCAGTTCCTAAGAAAGATGGTAAAGTCAGAATGTGTGTGGATTATTGGGATCTCAACAAGGCAAGTCCGAAAGATGATTTTCCTTTGCCTCATATTGATGTCTTGGTGGATAACACAACGCAGTTCTCTGTCTTTTCCTTTATGGACGGTTTCTCAGGATATAATTAGATCAAAATGTCCCCAGTTGATATGGAGAAGACTACTTTCATCACCCCGTGGGGTACATATTGTTACAAAGTCATGCCATTCGGTCTAAAGAATGCAGGGGCAACATACCAACGTGCCATAACAACCCTCTTTCACGATATGATCCATAAAGAGATTGAGGTTTACATGGACGATATGATTGCCAAGTCTAAAACTAAAGATGATCACCTGGTTCATCTGAAGAAACTGTTTGACAGACTCCAGAAGTTTAGATTGCAGTTAAATCCTGTGAAGTGCACATTCGAAGTTCGATCTGGTAAAATGTTGGGTTTTATTGTGAGTCAGAAAGGCATTGAAGTTGATCCCGACAAGGTTAGGGCAATTCAGAACATGCCGCCTCCCAGAACAGAAAAAGAAGTCTGTGGCTTTCTGGGCAGACTCAATTACTTTTCAAGATTCATTTCCCATTTCACGGCTACCTGTGAACCAATGTTCAAATTACTAAGAAAAAATCAATCGGTTGAATGGAATAATGATGGTTAGGAAGCATTTGACAAAATAAAACAATACTTTTAAGAACCACCGATCTTAGTACCGCCGCTTCCTGGTAGGCCTTTTATCATGTATCTCACCGTCCTCGATGAATAAATGGGATGTGTATTAGGTCAACATAATGACACTGGCAGAAAAGAACATGCAATATACTATCTGAGCAAGAAATTCACTGATTGTGAGACCAGATACTCACTCTTGGAGAAAACTTGTTGTGCTCTGGTCTGGGCTGCTCGACGCCTACGACAATACATGATTTGCCATACTACTTTGTTGATATCCAAAATGGATCTGATAAAGTACATATTTGAAAAGCGTGATGTCTCTAGAAGGATTGCTCGGTGACAGATGCTGTTAACTGAGTATGATATCCAACATGTTACACAGAAAGCAATAAAAGGGAGCGTCTCGTCTGACTACCTTGCTCATCAACCTGTAGAGGGTTATCAACAAATGAAGTTTGACTTTCCCGATGAGGATGTTCTGTTTATCAGAGATTATGAGACTCTAGACCCTGACATAGGACCCGAACCAGGGGCGCGATGGACGCTCGTGTTCGATGGTGCCTCCAATTCTAGTGGTTGTGGAATCGGTGCTATCCTTATCTCTCCAACAGGTTTTCACCTTCCCTTCACTGCCAGATTATGCTTTGCATGCACCAACAATATGGCTGAATACGAAGCATGTATCTACGATATTGAAGCGACTATTGACATGAGAATCAAGATTCTTGAGGTCTATGGAGATTCTACCTTCGTCATCGGTCAAGTCAGAGGGAATTTTGTGACCCGAGATTCTAAGCTGGTTCCGTACCAACAACACATTGCGAAGTTGATTCCTTACTTTAATGAGATTTCTTTTCATCATATCCCCGGGGAGGAAAATCAACTAGCCGATGCACTTGCCACTCTAGCATCCATGTTCCAGGTCAAGTGGAAGAATGAAGCTCCTCATATCCGCATTGATCACTTGAACGAGCCAGCACACTATTTAGCAATCGAGGATGAGTCTGATGACACGCCTTGGTTCTACGACATTAAAAGATATCTGGAGAAACAGGAATATCCCGAGGGTATTACTATCACTGATAAGAAAGCTCTTAGGCGGCTTTGCGCCAAATTCTTCTTAAGTGGTGGTATAGTGTACAAGAGGAATTATGATTCCGTGTTGCTCAGATGCGTGGATAGACATAAAGCAAACACGGTCATAAGGTCCATACATGAGGGCGGCGAGGGTGTATATGCTAAAGGTCATGCTATGGCCAAGAAGATCCTTTGGGCTGGGTATTACTGGACGATAATGGAGGTAGATTGTTACAACTTTGCCAAAAGGTGTCACAAGTGCCAAATCTACGGAGACAAGATCCTTGTGCCTCCAACTCCATTGAATGTTTTGACTTCACCTTGGCCATTCTCCATGTGGGGTATAGATATGATTGGAATGATCGAGCTAAAAGCTTCTAACGGTCATCGATTCATTCTGGTTGCTATCGACTACTTCACCAAGTGGGTTGAAGCTGCTTCTTATGCAAACGTTACACGACAAGTAGTTGCCAGATTTATCAAGAAAGAGATAATCTGTTGTTATGGCATTCCTAGCAGCATTATCACGGACAATGCAAGCAACCTAAACAATAATATGATGAAGGAGTTGTGTCAAGAATTTAAGACCGAGCACCACAACTCTTCACCATATCAGCCCAAGATGAATGGCGCCATTGAAGCAGCAAACAAAAATATCAAGAGGATTGTCCAGAAAATGGTCAAGACCTAGAAATATTGGCATGAAATGCTTCCCTTTGCACTGCATGGCTACCGAACTTCAGTCCGCACATCTACTAGGGCAACTCTGTATTCGCTTGTGTATGGTATGGAGGCAGTTTTACCCATTGAAGTCAAAATTCCTTCGCTCAGAGTCATCATGGAAGCAGGTCTTGATGAAGCTGAATGGGTTCAATCTAGATACGACCAGCTGAATCTTATCGAAGAGAAGCGCCTTACAGCTGTTTATCATGTTCAATTGTATCAGAGACGCCTCAAGCGAGCTTTTGATAAGAAAGTTCTCCCTCGAACGTTCTGTGAAGGCGAACTCGTGCTCAAGAGATATTCACTTGTTCACTCGGATCCACGAGGTAAATAGACTCCCAACTACGAAGGACCCTTTGTCGTCAAGAAGGCCATCTCAGGTGGGGCCCTGATCCTCACCACCATGGATGGGGAGGAGTTGCTATCGCCCGTGAACTCCGATACAGTCAAAAAATATTATGCTTGAAAAAAATGGATAAGAGTCCGCTAGATTGACATCCACAAGGACAATCTAGGCAAAAATGGACATCCTGATGGACCAAAAAAAAGAGATGTCCATGCAAAAGTTAGGGACAATGAAAAAAAACAATAATAGCCTGCTAAGTTGAAAACCCGAAAGGGAGACTTAGGCAAAAATGGGTATCCCAGTGGACGAAAAAAATGAAAAAAAACATGTCTAGGCAAAAATTAGGGATAAAGGCATTGACTGTGAACACTTGAGTCTCTTTTCATCACAGCTAGACCTCAGACGGTAACGGAGAAGTCAAATCATCATCAATTGGCGCAAGGCGTTGGAACCTAGACTTACGGTGGATGGTAGCCAATGTTGTAATCAATGCAAAACATGATTTCCCTTTGCCATTTACATTTGTTTTTCAATTTTTATTGCAAATTTACTCATCAAGGATTTTTGCATCCTGGTACACATCTTATGTACAAAATTTTACATTCAATAAAATGCATTATTTGTTATCTCAAGTGTTTTCATTCCAATATTTTGTTTGCAAAATAAATAATTAATTGTGATCACATAATACTATAAAACGTTGAGAACAATAAAAAAATGAATAAATCAAGAAACCATTATGCATTGCATGTGTTACTGATAATTCCTGCAGGATAATCAGTAATATCCATTGATAAGCCTAACGCTCGGTTGACAATGTGGTGGTTCTTTGTAGAAGTTGTTGTTTCCTCAACAGTTCCTCCGCAGAGTCATCAGTTCCCCGACAATCGTCATTATGGTTCTACGGAAGGGTTGATTACTTGCCATTTCCCCAACAGATCCATAATGTCTCCAGCAAAGTTGTCATAATGCACCCTAAGAAGAGACGGGATTATTCTTTTATCCTGCACGGGTCGCGCATAATCTGCATCCACAACTTTACGAGTTGGTTCCCCGTCTTCTCCAAGAAGAGAAGATTCTCAGAACTTTATGAATTCCTTGCAACACAGTCAGTGTTATCACTCTTTGAGGGCCTCTCCCCAGCAAGTTTGGTCTTCTTCTATGGGTTATCTCCCCAACCGAGGATGTCGAGATCGTTTTGCTACAATCTCTGCCTAGCTCGCCGCACATTACCTTAGCCCGCACCTTTGCATTGCATGATATCAAGCATCATGTAGAACGCATATATAGCATGTGCATCGAGCATACTCCCTTTCTTTTGGCCTGATTCATCCCTCAACAGATATTTAGTCAAACCCTGCACCTATCAGCTCTGTACACTTGCACCTTTTTTTTTGTCGCCGTCGGCCAAATTCTCGAGCTACTCTTTTATTTAATCCCCTTTTACCTTGAATCATCGAAAAGCTAGCGCAATTCTTACATTCAGGTCCAAGTGGATTAAATAGGGGCAGCTGTCGTAACCCGATTTGACCTCCCTCTTTTGCCTTTTGCATAAGCATGCGCATTCACATCGCTAGCATACGCACTCGCATTTTGTTTCCTCTTTGGTTTTGTTTCAGGAATATTCAGGTTTTCCAAGTCCTATTAATCACATGCTCACAAGATCATCACATCATCAAAATAAGCTCAAAATAAAGGTTTCCATGTTTATTTATCAAGACAAGAGGTGGAAAATAGAAATTGGGACTTCAGCATCATCTTTTTGCAAATTTGTGGAAATTTGGCTGAAGTAACCGGTTAGCACATATGCTGTAACCGGTTACCCAGTGTATTTTTCACCAAAAAACGCAAGTTCTTAAGCAAGTAACCGGTTAGCACATATGCTGTAACCGGTTACTCTGTGCAAAATTTCAGTTCCTGCTGCATTTTTTGGGAAAACCCCTTTGCACACTCTTTGGTCACTGATTTTACAATATTCTTGCAGTATGTGGAATATTCTAGACTTCTCTAGACATTTCAAGGCTATTCAATTCAATCTAAGTGCATTTACTCCAATGCTTCACTCCAATTTAAGTGCACCATGTTCCTTGTTTTACAAGCCTGCCAACCTTTGGATGATGGAGTTCACATTGGGATTGTTACCGAGTTGGTTGTAACTAACTGAGTTAACCACCTTGACTCGGTGAGTCAAGCCCAACTAACTCTTAGCCTAGTTCCAAACCCAAAGCTAAGTCCAAAGCTAGCTCCAAACCTCTCATACTCCAAACCTAAAGTCTATATAAACTCACCTTCACTCATTTTTCAAGGACCTTCAACCATTTTGCATAATTCACTCTCAATTCTCTCACATTCTCTCTGATTTTTTCTGCTACATCTTCATCTTCATCTCAATTCTCTTCCAAAATCTCACCAAAGCTCATTTCTACTTTGAAGGATAATCACTTTTACATCAAAAGTGATTATTTCTTGCGCTCAACCTTCATCCTTCTTGTTATTACACTTGGATTTCTGGAGTTATTTCAGCTTGTGGATTAACAACGGTTCGAATTCGCATTTTGGAGCTTTATCGTATTTTGCTCGATTTCGACACGTTTCATTACCAAATTGAAGATTCCTCTGGTTTTCTTTAATTTTCTGCATCAAGAACACTTTGCAACAATTACCAAGGCACATCTCAGCCTTGTAGGTTGGTGGATCTTACTTTACTCTCTGTTTCGATTGTTTCCGTGCATTTACGATGTAATTCCGTTTCATTTTCAGTTCGATTTGCCGTGCATTTGATCGATCTTGGATCTCCTTGATCATTGCTTGTGATCTGTGTTAATTGCTCTCATATGGTGTAATTTTCGTGCACAAATTCATGATCTAGCATGTGGTGGTTGGTATAAGTGATTAAGTGCTGAAAATCACTTTTGAAAAGCTGTTTTTGCTGTTATTTTTGCCACTGTCTCAGTGATAACCGGTTACAGCATATCTGCTAACCGGTTACTCAATGTTAATTTCACCAGAAACATAGGTTTTCAAGCAAGTAGCCGGTTAGCACACATGCTGTAACCGGTTACTCAGTGTAAATTTCACCAGAAACGCAGTTTTTTCAAGCAAGTAACTGGTTAGCACATATGCTGTAACCGGTTACCACTGAACAGATTGGCCAATTTTGAGTTTTTTCAAGCTTGTTTGGTATCATTTCTTCTTCTAACTTCCATGGATTGATATGTTTGATTTTTATGGATGTTTTAAGCGTCATTTAACTTCTGATTGAAGCATATTCATGAAGTTTCGATGCATTTTTTCGATTATTCAATTTGCTCATATTTTGGCATCATGTGAATATAATCATTCTTGCATTTCTCTTTGATCACATAACATGACTTTGTGTTGTATATTTGTTGATCATTTGGTACTATTTTGTACTCCCTTTCTTGGGTTTGCATTAAGTTCATTCTTCATGGATGGGCTTAATCTTGTATAATCCATAATTCACACCTTTTCCTTTAATGATTTTTCATCCTCTTTGGAAAATTGTTAGCATGGCATTTCCTTTTGATTAATTGATCGAAACCATGTTTCAATTGGTTGATTTTCCCCTTCCTTCTCTTTAGGCTTCCTTTAGAGCTTTCTCTCTCGTTCCCCCGCGGAGTTGGACTTTCGCGCTACGCCTTGCATCGGAGCACTGTACAATTGAAGCTGTTACGCTGTTCGTTTCTTCGCGCGGGAGCACTGTACAACTTGGAGCTATTGTGTCGTCCGGTTCAACTTCTGCATTACACCCTGTGTGTTAGAAAAGGGATGAGAAGGGAGAATTCCTACTCTCATTCTGACTACTTCAGGTAGGGGACGAATGACCCTGTGCTTGGCTTAGTCATCTCTATCTCCAGGCGGTAGTGTACTTTCTTTCCCCAGTCGGGTTGATCTTTGATCACTCCTATCTCTTTCGATCTCTTTTGATCAATCACCTTCTTGGTTAAGATCCTTTGTTTATTGGGTTAGCAAGCTCCCTTTGTTTCAATACCCTTTACTTTTCTTGTGGTCAATCATTGCTTCTTGATTCCCCAGAAGAGTCTCTTTTCTCTTTTTTCGGTTAAACACAGTACTCCTGTTGCGACCGAATCCCCTGCGGAGTTTGCAACCTTCTTTTGGTTCTTCCCCCTTTGTTTGGTTAATCATTGTTTGTCAGTTAGAACACCAATGTTTGCACTCCTTCTCAATTAACCACAGTCCGTCTATTAACACACTGAGTTTCCTTGGGTTAATCACCTTCTCTCGGTTAATCACCATTTCTTCAGTTAACCACAACCTGTCTGTTAAGATACTGAACCCCTTTTGAGTTCATCACCTCCTCCTGGTTAATCACTCATTCTTCTAGGTTAATCACAGTGTTCTGTTAAGAACCGAATCCCCCAGCAGTTAACGACCTCTTTTGGTTCAATACCCCTTTTCCGTTGGTCAAGTGCTGTTTGTTTAGTCAATACCAACATCCCTTTTGGGTTACGACCATCGATCGGTCCTACACCCGTTCTTTGGTTAATCACAGTTTTCTCTGTTAAAACCAATGCTTCTCTATCCCCATAGAGTTGCAATCCTTGTTTTCCTCGGTTAACCACAATGTATCAGTTAACATACCGATGTCCCCTCAGAGTCAAACACATTCTCTTGGTTCAGCACTCTCTCTTTTGGTTTATCACAGTCCGTCTGTTGACACCAGCCTCTTTTCCCCACCTGAGTCTTACTCTTTCTCTTCGGTTAACCACTGCCAGTCAGTTAATATACCGAGTTTCCTCTTTCTCTTGGTTTTGACACCATCCTTTTGTTTGTTTCCCAGTAGGGTTGCTTACCCTCTGTCCCTAGCATTTCTTTATTTTCTTCCCCAGAGGAGTCCTTTATATTCATTTTGTTCTTTCTTTCTTGGTTTCGACACCAATCCTCTTTGTTAACCCCAACGGAGTTTCTTCTGTTCTTGGTTTTGACACCATTCCTTTTCTAGTTTCTTGTGCAATCGCTCTTGATGTTCGGATTTTCCCCAGTAGAGTTTTCTTTCACTCTTGCTCTTGGTTTTGACACCACTTCTCTTTTTTTCTATTTTGTTTTCCGTGTGGTTCCCCGAACTACGAAAGCTCTAATTCTGCATTCTTTTGAATGTATGATACGTTGGCACGAGATCGTGATGATCTTGGCGATCACACTTCCACCCTTCTTTCCTTCTTCTTTTCCTTTCTGTCCCCTGGTTCCATGAACTACGACGCTCTGATTTCCTCATTGCACTATAAGGGTACGTAGGCACAAGGGCCCTAATCCTCCGCGAGCACTTTCTTTCCTTTCTTTCTATTTCCCCTTTCTCCCCTCTCTCTTCTTTTAGCTAGAAGCCTTTAGATAGATAACCCATCCAAGCCTAGAAGCAAGCGAAATGGTTCCCGTCGAGTACGATGGATGTGTTATGTGCTAGTACCTTCCTTTCGCATAACCGACCCCCGTTCCCGTTTCTCTTCCCCTTGGGTTTTATCAATATTTACCCTGTCCTTTGGGACTAAATAAAGTTTGGTGGCGACTCTGTGTTATCTTTGAGTGTGCGATTCACTCAGGATATAAACCAGCCATCTTCAGTGTTCTCCTAGACGTAAAGACTCTGCTCAACAGTGTCTGTCCAATACGTGCCCGACGAGGGGGGTGGTTTGGATGTGCTCGACACTGGATAATTGTGGACCTTGCTGGGCTTAGTCTATTGGGTTGGGTCTGCCCGACCAATGGGCAGGCGCTGGCCCAGTCTAGAATAATTACCAAGAAGGTATTCTGCTACTTATTTTTCATGAAGGTATTCTCTTCGCTCAACCACGTTTGGGAGTATGGATGTCCAGAATCTGGAGTTGCCGTATGAGGGAGGTCATGTTGATCTCCGTAGTCATGTTTTCCTCTTGATCCCGCTGAAGCACATTGTGTATCTTTTTGGATGCTTCGAGATTGTTGCGTACGATAGCTGGCTCTCCATGAAGATTATGGTACTTGAGCTTTAGGTGTACAAGTGAGGCTACAACGTCTAACGTCGCGGTGAAGGGTCTTCCTAAGACGAGTTGTAAATACTTATACATGGGATAACTAAGAACTGAGTGTTGATAGAGCAAATGTCTCTGTCCTCCCCCACTGATACCATTAAATCCATAAAGGGATGAGTGGTTGTCCCATTAAATGCTTGTAAATCTTAGTTGTCATATGGTATTAGGCATCTTTGGTTTAAGTCCATTTTTTCGGAATAGTGACGAGTAAAGGATATCACACAAACTTCCTTGATCAATTAGATTTTTTACGACATTGAATTGTCCTACAGTGGCCATGATTTCCAAAAGAAACAACTCATTTGAAATTTCCCAGAACTTTTTTGAGTCCTAAAACCTCAACATGGATCGGTCAAGAATTTTGGACGACGATTTACCACCATTTCTGTAGACGGTCATCATCTCATAGATTTTTCTCTTAATTATCGCTTTTAAAGGGAGGTTTGTACCAGGTTCTCCACCAGTGATGGCGGCAATATATGGGAGCCTTCCATTGTTGGTTTCTCCCTTCTCGCAGCAGGGGCCAAATTCAAAAACTTTTGCAGGATATTTTTTATTCAATGATTCTTCTCGGTCCCGTTTACCTCCTTTGAAATATTTAAAGAGTCAGACCCTCTTGATCAATGCCTCAATTACATCTTTTAGTTGGATGAAATTTTCAGTGTTGTGGCCATGTCCCCTTTAAAATCGAAAGTATTTTGATTTAACTGTCCGGGCAGTCTCACAGATGGGATTAGGGGTTCAAATTCCCGCTTTCCTAAACTCGGTATTAGCGCTCTCCCGGTAAAATTTCCCTAGGGAAGTGTTCTGATGCACCTGTCATACTGGTCATGCATCCCCTTATCAACATCTTTCTTTTGACAATGAGACTTTTTCCCGAACGAGAGTTGGGATTTCTCATTGGCAGTAGAGGTTGTATTATCAAAGTAGGTGTTCCATTTCTCTTCCAGCATGACGTATGGTTGAGCTAGGTTTAATATTTCTTGAGTAGTTTTCACCTTTTCTTTACCAACTTGGTGGGGAAAAGATGATCACATAGTAGGACATTTTCGAAGATCCATCATTAGAGAGATTCTTCAATTCCCTATACTTCTATTCAGACTTGCGTGAATCGATCGATGTACGATTGCAAAATCCCCTTTGCTTCTTGCATGATGCTGCTCAAGGCGACTATAGTAACTGGTTCTCTTTTCCGAGCAGTGAAATGTGTGGTAAACCAATTGCAAAAACATGTCCATGATTCGATGCAACCGTCAGGAAGACAGTTGAACCATAATTTAGTTGGTCTGTCTAGCGTCAATGCCAATAATTTGCAGTTGGATACTTTGTCAGCGCTATAATAGTTAAGTCGTTCGTTGACGAGTCACACATGTTCTTTGGGATCTCATTTCCCATTATATTCTCCCAATTATGGAGGCTTTTGAATTGATTTGAGGTTTTTCTCTCTAAGATTCGAGAACATAAATGATGCATAGGTTGCATTAGAATCAGTTGATAATCACCATGATTCGGGGATGAAGCATAACTGCCTCGGTCTCCACCAGAACTTTGGGGAGGGGAATCATGTTTTCCACCTTTAGAGCACTCCTTTGATTTTTGGACTTTACCCTTTATCACTGCAGATGGCTCTAGCCGTGCAAAGCGATTTCTCATATATACGAATTTTTACATTGAATTCGCCCGAGCCTGAGTGTTGTGAAGGCTTTCTTCCAGACAAAGGAACGTTTCTTCTACTGCTTTCGAGTTTTATTGTTGAATAATGTTGTAAATTCTATTGATCAACTCATTCTCACCTTGAGAGCCAAGACTCACCTCGAGAATTCCAAAACCATGTGAGATCTTAGGCAGATCCATAGGAAGCGGAGTCAGCACTCTGAGACGTGGCACTTGGACTGTTCTTGCTCTCGGTGGGGGAAGAACTAGATCTGGCTGTTAAATAACATTGAGACCAAAGTTTGTTTCAACAGGAGGAGGAGTTTTGTTTTGTCGACTTGTGATTGTCGGTGTTACACCTGAATCCGCTATAGCGGTTTCACGTGTGGTGGAGGAACGAGTAGCTCTTGATCCAACCATTTCTTCGAATTGATGGAGTTAGAAGTATTGGCAACCAAATATCGTGATAATCGATACGTCTTTATTGATGTTAAATTCGATTCAATCAAACGTGATCGAGTTTCGTCTTTGATTCACTTGATCTCCTGTGTAGAGGTTAAGAGAATTAAACACTGAGTGTCAAGATGGGTAATCGTAGAATAGGAAGGAATTATGAGTCGTTTCCCACAGACGACGCCACAGTTCCGTTTCGAAACCAGAAATGTGAAAAGTTGCGGAAGCTGCGCCAGAGGAGAGCTTCTGATATGATGGAATGAGGGTATACCTGCAAGGTTAGCACTCTAACGCTCAAGTCAGTATGTGAATAATGAGAGAGTATTCAAATTGTGTTTGAAACTTGTTACCAGAAATGGCGCCATCCCGTATATATAAGGAAGAGAAATAATGGCCTCACTATCTTTTAGGTGTGAAAAGTGGAACACCGTTGGATATGCTTACAGGATGGATATCCTGTAGCTGGGTACATAATATTCTAGCGGCTGGAAGAATATTCTAGAAGTTGTTAGAGTGATTGACTGGTACGTTCAGAGCCGGGGTGCTCCGTCTTAGGACGACCAGATCAACAAAGATGTGGCTGGACTGAACGGGATATACCCGACCCAAAATAATTCCTAATATTTCTAAACTTTTAAATCATGTAAAAGTGATATTTTTCATCTTTTTCACCTCGTGTGTTCATCTTTTCTTGTTCGATATTTGGAGAAACTCCATATATCACTTCAAGAGTATCCCACATGTCCTTGGTGGTATTACATTAATGAACACAGTAAAATTTACTATCATCTAGAGACATTGTTAAAAATCTATTAGTTTTAAAATCTATCTCAAATTTCCTGTTTTCTTCTTTGGTCTAGAGAGAATCAGGTTTATCTACTATTTTTCCATTTACTTGGTAACTAGGAATGAATGGACCGTTGATTATGGTTTCCCACAATTCATGATTAATATTTTGAAGAAAAATTCTAAACCTACCTTTCCAAATATTGAATCTAGTATCATTGAAAAGTGGTGGTATGTTTAGAAAGGTTCTCTTGTCGGAAGTCGTCTTCCTCCTGAGACGATTAGGCCTTAAACGGGAGTTAGACTCTGATGCCACTTGTTGGACATGTGACTTCTGGGGGGTGAATTGTGTGGTTCTGAAAAATATGGTTTTAAAAAATTTTGGTTTAGATTAAGAGTTTAAAAACATTTTAATATTCAAGCAGGGGAAAATAAATTGGCAGAATATAAATTGCAAAAAAGTAGAGTTAAGGGAAGAGATGAACACCAAGAGTTATATAGGATCAGTAAAGAAACAACTTAGTCCTTCCCCAAGCATTGATCTTGAGAATATCTAATAAACTTGAGAGCTTTTAATAGGTTGTACTCATGAACCCTTTTTATACAAGGAAAATGAAGTTTAAGGTTGACTTCCATCCAAACAGTAAACAGCGGAGTGAAGCGGCAAGTATTCCTTCCAAACAGTGGATCGAAGTGGTTAGTCTCATTACGACACAACAAATTAAAGAGGTTATTCTTCTTTCCACGAGAATCTTGGAGTGTTTAGTCTTCAAGCTTCTAAACAAACTTTCTAAGCTTTTATCAGCGGGCCGAGCTCACGAACCTTAAACCTTGGTTTTACCTCGGGCTAACCAATAACCTGAGAGATTTTAACATTGAGATAATCTCAAACTTTAGCAATCTTTTAATACAGAGCTAAGCTTTAATCTTAACTTAGTTTTTCCACGTGCTAACCAAGAACCTATGAAAGTTTTAATTTTGGGCCGAGCTTTTGAACCTAAATAAGGGTTTTATCACAAAATCCCCAAACTAAAGGTTTTGCATGTTTAACTTCTAACCCAAATAAATCCTAATTTTATAAAATGTTCAACTAAGGTATAAACAAAATTCCCTTGGTGAACTTACAATACTACCCTTCCATAAATACAACTTCTCACTCGCAAAAGGACTTTTTCGAAAAGCACTATGACTAAAGACTTAGTGAGAGAAAGTGAAAGAAAAGTTTTAGAGAGAAAGGGAGGGATATATATATATATATATATATATATAGAGAGAGAGAGAGAGAGAGAGAGATAGATAGATTGATAGATAGATAGATTAATATATATATATATATATATATATATATATATATATATATATATATATATATATATATATATATATATATATATATATATATATATATATATAGAGAGAGAGAGAGAGAGAGAGAGAGAGAGAGAGAGAGAGAGAGAGAGAGAGAGAGAGAGAGAGGGAGAGAGAGATGAAATGAAACTCAGTTCTGAATGATTTGAAATTAGGGAAGGGACCTCTATTTATAAGCTAGAGATTGGCTAAAAAAGGAAATCATTTTAAAGTTTTTTATGACATGTCAATCGATTGGAAGGATGTTTCAATCAATTGGGTTACTCATTTACAATCGATTACCAAGTAAAAAATGGAAAGAAAATATATCTAGCTGTTACCTATCATTAAGATGTTGTCCTAATCAATTAGGGCAAATTTTTGAAATCTCCCAATCGATTAGGATAAGGTGCTAATCGATTGTCCAAGACAAAAACTTGCCCAGATCACTTCAGAAAGATTCCATCTCATATGGCGTGAATATAATATATTTTTCGAGGTACTTCTTTAAGAAAAATTAGTTTAAGAAATGTTTTCGCGTGTGTGTGATTTTATAGTGTACTTTTACAAAAATGCCCTTATGCATTACATAGATTTCACTCAGGCTACTTAGGGATTTCTTGCACTTCATGACTTTGTCTGATATTTTCCTTCTTGTAGACACTTGATTGAGTTGAGATGAGGCTTAAAATAACTTTTATTTGGTTGCCATCATCGGATAGTCAAGTCCAAACAAAACCCAATTCTTTGGTTTATTTCTTTAAGCGCTTAACTGCATATGCTTGACTTGTCATGATCAATTTTCATCTTTAGACAAAGGTTGCCATCATCAAAAGTAAAAGAGTTGTCCTTGTTAAAAGCATATCACCTGCAAAACTAGGCTCCACCAATTTATTCAAACCATATTTTTCTTCTTAGGTAATCTAACAAGCCCGTATGATTCTTCAACCATATTTGACTTCACTTGCTTTTAAATGTTTCCCTAAATATCCCTATTTATGAGTTTTGCAACCCTTCTGCCACATTCAAAGCATAACTCCTAAGGCACCTTTGAGATAGTGCAATCTCCTTCATTGCCTTATCATGAGTCAAATGATAATAATATGCCTAAGTAATTGTTCCCTCACTATTATTAATATCCATAGTAGGAACCTCCACCTTAAACTAAGTCTTCTTCGACATAGTTGTTAAAAACCCCAATTTCTAGGTCTTTACTCTTTCTTCTCTGGCAATACACACTAAAAGTAATACACATGTGAATGATGAACTTAGCTCCCCCAGGTTCCAATTCCCACATATCATAACCCTTATCATCTCTTGGATACCATTAAAGACACGATCTACAACTTTACTATCAAGCTAGAAATGTTTGATTTGATCAATAAGCGAAGCTTTGACAAGCTTTAAAACATAGCAGGTTACAATTTTCATACTCTAATCCTCCATCAGTATTTGGAAGGTTATTCTTGTAAATGAACACCTTCTAACCAGGTAAGTTGTTTTGGCACTAACCTTACCCCAGAAACTTAATGACAACTTTGTGGTCAAATGCATTTTTATCCATTGTCTCTTGCAAAAACTCATTAAAGTGATCTAAAACAACCTTCATACATCCACCATGTCTTTACCTCAAATCCCATAGTTTGTTCTTTTCATGAAAGTCTTTGCTAGCTGATAATGAATGAACTATAAAATTGGTACCTTCTAAAATATATAATCCACATATTTTAAACTTTTAAATCATGATCACTTCATCATGTAAAATCTTTAACACCCCATGTTTAACTTTAGTGGAATAGCCTAGATCATCAAGCATGCTTATAGATAACAAATTTTGTTTGGGCTCTGAAACATAACTTATGTTGTGAAGAAGAAACTCATTATCATTGAATATTTTAAGTTTAACAATACCAATACCATGAATCTTTCAAGCCTTATCACTAAGGTGAACTGCTCCACCTTCCTCCAGCTTCATACTCTCAAATATTTATTTTCTTGAACACATGTGATAAGAGCAACCCGAGTCTATGATCCAACTATCTTCAAACTTTAAAATTGACGCCAATAGAGAATGAGCACTCTAATAACTATCCTTATTTGAGCCTACTCCATTCTGAATAGAATCATTATTGCCCCTCCTCTCAAGATAATTCCTTATGAAGTGGCTGATTTTGTAACAAGTGAATTATTTTAACCTTGACTTGTCAAACCTATTTTATTTCTACTTCCCTCTATTATCATTCCCTCTTCTCAATAAATTGAAACCTTTACAGCTATCGTCAATCTTTAAATCTTTATCTTTTGAAAATTCCTTTGATCTGACAATCGTCTAGATTTCATCCAAATAATAGTATCTTCCTACCATAAGGAAGATAATATTTTAAGTGCTTCAATCATCCGGGTATTGAGCATAACAAGAGTAGATCCTATCTTCATCATCAATCTACCTAAATATTCTCTCAATCATCAATGACTTTATGAAATTCAGTCAACTGTTTTACTATGGATTTTTTATCTACCATTTACAATGAATAGAATTGTTGTTTCAAACACAACTTATAAGTCAAATACTTGGTCATTGTTCGAACTGCAATATAGAGGCAAGAAGCAAAAGATTTGGAAGAATTCCCTTCGGGTTTTATCGTCTCCACAGGGATCAGTGCTAGGGAAAGAATGTCGTTCAACAATCTTTATCTCTTTAAGATTGGGTTTAAATGGTTTGAATGAGTAAAGTGTAGAAAGTAAAAGATATTAACAAGTAAATAATGCATTCTTTAGAGAGGAGAGAACTCATCAGAAATTGTATTTCATCTACCCATCAAATACTAAAAAATCTATCAATCAATTGTACGCAACCTAAATCACTCGTTAATATCATCACGTATTGCTCACAACAGAGGTTATGTCTAACACAAAGTTGAGAGAATAATTGTATCGTCTCATCGGTGATGTCTCACGCAACTTAATAACACAGAGCATTAAGAGCCAATATCCACGAAAATATTAGACCTAAATCTATGTCTAGAGTTTAGAATCTAACAAATGTTCATCTTAGATCGAGTTCGAACCGTATATGTCTATAGCAATCCAAACCCATTAAGATAAATATTGAAATCAAAGATAATCATCGATAAATATTTGTAAAAGAGATTTTATACAATAATCAATAAATATACATACAATCAAGATAAACTTACATACAAAACCCCAACAATAGAGGATACAAAGAAAAGAAAGAAGATGAAGAGGAATCTTTCGGTTTTTCGACGCCCATTGAAGCAACTCCAACTTCGGATCATCAAGATATACACTCTAATGTTGTTTCTAAGTCTCTCTACTCAAAAATATGTTGGTGATGAAGTTGGGGTTAAAAGATCCCAAAAACATAACCTAAAAATCTATCTAAAAGTGAATAAATAGGGGCTGGACATCGTGAATCTCGCTCAGCGTGTGCAGAGCCCGCTTAGCCCGGTCTGACAGAAAAAGTTTATTGTTTTGGCCATAATTTTCGAACTGTAACTCCGATTGACGCACGGTCGGAAGCGTTGGAAAAATTATTCAATGATCTATAAGACAATGACTAAATATAATTGCTTGAATACCTACAAAAATGAGATAAAAACAATCAAACACAATGATATTTAAATGATAATGCAAAATATACATTATAACATAAACTATACCGAATATACATTAAAGTTGAGGTTTATTAACGAAAAGTAAACGAATTAAGCTGATGAGTGCTAATTATTCACACTCAAATTCACAACAATTTAGAACTCACCAGTCATATACAATAATTCAAGTTTTACCACATCAAAGTCTCAATCTTCTTCTTGGCAAATTTGTTTGGAACTTTATCCCCGAGGCACAAGATAATGTCAATTCTAACCTTATCCATTATCTTGGTCTTCTCTGCTTGTGTTGGCGTGCAAGTATTGTTACATCACCCTTCAATGCTTCAATACACTTCTCTTGAATTTAGATTTCTTACATGTTCACCTTCCACAATCCAAAAATGATGTCTTTGAAAAAACTTATTGATATTCCATTTAGAATCCATGGTACTATCTTGTAAACAAAATCCATTTGCCTCATGGTGGGCGGCATTTGTTGTGAAAAACTGGTAGAATAATTCAAAGCACTTGTAAAATAATTCAAAGTTCAAATCTACAAATAAATTTAATATGTTGAGATAAAGAACAATGGTATCCAAATTAAATGGCCTGAAGTAGGACAATAACATGCCAATGGGGAGGACAAATGCATAGTAATCCAAAAAGAGATAAAAGACTAGTAATAACTTGTTTTCCCAGTTCAACCAAATGATCTATGATAGGGAATAGAGAGAAAGCATTTGATTCACTATACTTCCAAATTTTTTTACAAGAGATTACAAAATAATTATAATAAAATAGTCAATTAAGTTATCAAGAACAAACTCTGTTTTCTACCTAAGTATTTCATAATTTCTCCAACTTTTTATAAATGAGTCATACAAGCCCAAGGTGTTTAGAAGTGTTTTCCAACCCCTTTAGATACCACCAAAAGGTTTTGCAAATTCCAATAACTCCAAAGAATTTTTACCTTTTCCTTTCTATGTTTAACGATAGAATTCCTAACTCCTCCATCTGTCTTCGACTCTTAAGTTCCAAAGATTATGAAGACAAGAATGATATAGATACATATTTCTAGCCACTGAAATCCAATACATCCTTAACAAGTTCAAAACATAACTTATTAACAAACCAATATACGAATTGAAATAACCAAACTCGATATGCTTAAATGGATTAAATAGAATTCAATGCTCGATAGACCTGAACCACCACCAGAATCGACTGTCGCGCGCCGCACGATTTGCACTGCCGCCTGCTATACCTTCGTCGAATCCCCGCCAACAGGCGTTGAGAGCTCTATCGCTGTCGGGCGATCCGACTTTGCATGAATGCCACTCGTCATATCGTTCTACATCTTTCGTTGACTTTTTTCCCACTCTCTGGCGTTCTGATATCAACAATCTCGATACATGTTTTATTTCTCTTCATCACTCAAAATTTTAAGGCATACTTCTAAAAACGAATCTTTGTATACATAATTGGTCCCGACAATTAGGTCAAAGTTGCTTCAAATTTTAAATTTTTGAATATTTTTGTTGCATTCATGTTTAAAACATTATTGAAAATATATTCACAAATTTTTTGAATCTCAAAAATGGAATGATTTAAATATAAAATTTTGAAACCCCAAAAAAAAAATCAAAGTGAAAAAAACAAATATTTGGATCAAAAATCCATTTCTAAACTTATTATTTTTGCATTTTTTCTTTATAATGTTTTAAACACTCATGCTAAAAAATAATTATTTAACTAAATTATAATTGGCTTAAATACACTTTTGGTCCCCCTATTTTGAAGTGTTTTAAAATTTAGTCCCCCATTTTAAAAATCAATTTTTTGGTCCCTAAAATTTACTTCCTTTGAGATTTCCATGACTCCTCCATTTGACAGTCTCATTAATGACATGACATATGTGTTGTACATCCATGTCATTTTTAATAATTATTTTATTTCAAAATATTTAATTTTAATTTAAATAATTAATAGGATAATTTTTTTCATTAATATTTTTTTAATTAATTAAATTTTCTTAGAATTAATAAATTTACAAAATTAATATTTGGGCCTTGGGTATTTTAAAAAATGCCTTTAGAAATTTTCATGCTAATGATGTCACACTCTCTCTCTCATCATTTCATGTTACTCACATAAAATATATTGTGCTTTATAAACACTAATTCTATTTGTACCTAAATCAATGTAAGACTTTATTGGTCACTCAATAAACACCATTGTTTATTTCTTTCTGCAACTATATCTTGTTGTTATTAGGCATCAAATATCCCAACCTGTGAGACTTACATTGTCTAATAATAAAACACCACTGAACAACTCTTCTACAATCATATCCCTTAAGTCTCTAATAATAAAACACTACATTACCATTACTATTTATTTCTCTTTGAACTTCAGGTACACCACTGAACAACTCTTCAATTAAACTAACAACACAACACAACATCAATAAATAAATTTCAATAAAAACTAACAGCATAAATAAATGAATTTGAGTAACAACACAACTCCCCATATCTTCATTCACTTGCGGCAAGGAATGGCAGAAGCAATGCAAATTGTCAAGTGTTTTACCTAATAAATGAATTTCCACATAGCTTATATCCAGGAAATATCCTACACAACATCAAAATCATAGCATATGTCTAAGAGAACAAAATCCAACTAATTATCATATCCAAAATAATCAAATAATTATGCCAAGGAGATTAAAATAAGGAATGGTCACGATACATTCAAGCAAAAGAACACAAATTTTAAAATCACAAAAAATATAAGGCCTAGTATGAACAGCATCGTGAAGATCGTTTATCATAGTTCCGAATGATAACTAGTATTATTAAGTTATGCTGGAAGCCATGATAAAAGAATACTAGTGTAAAAGGGATAAGAGATAATGACAACATATAACTGGAGTTAGTTGAGTTTACTGAAGTTAAAGGTGTGTGCTCACTTAAAGGTTTGTGCTTTCATTTGCTGCTTAAAGCTTCTTCTAAATCAAAGGTGTGTGTTTATTTTTCTCTTTACTCTTCCAACCTTTTAATTTTTCATATTTTATTTATTGAAGAATAAAATTGGAGATGACTTCATAGTAGACTTTATAGAAAGAATACATTCTTTATGCAATTAGATTGAAAAGAAACAAAGATTGGAGGTGTAGTGTGGGTTTTGTTTCTCATTAAAGTCCCACATTGATCTTTTAAGAAATGTGGTTAGTGTTTATATAACTTATTAACTAAGTTCTAAAAACCTTAATTAATTAATTTCTAAAAAGATTTAATTAAAATTATTAATTAATTATGTAAAAAATATTAAATAATAAATCATCCTAGCCAGCTATTCCATGTCATTAAATCACACATCTTATCCACCATAGTCAAGTTTTATATTAAATAGAAGGATAAAAAGAATAAGAAAAAAGTTTAAAGCTTAGATTAATGCTATAAAACAATGAAGAAAAAAAATATTCTTACCTCCTTTGTGCCTTGGAAGCTTCGAAATAGGTGGGACAAATGTTTGTTATTGATAAAAGATTTCAATATTTTGGCTACTCAGATTTTTAGGGAGGGTAATCATTGTGTAGATAAGTTAGCTAGTTTAAATTTATCAGTTACTAAGTTTATGTGCTGGTCGGTTATGCAATCAGATGTAAGGTTTGATTTCGAAAAAAACAAACTTGGGTTATTTAACTTTAAAATTCGATAGGTTTGAGGTTTTCCTTTTTGCCCCTCTTCATTTTTATTCCTATTTCCTTTTAATATATTGGATTATCTTAATGTTAAAAGTGGAAATAACATATTCATGATTTGAAACAAATTGTGAATGAAATCGTTATTAAAAAAGAGTTTTGTGTTCAAAATTTGTTGAGCAACTCAACGATTACCAAATATGATTTCAACACAAATTTTGTTCATTGACTTTCTTCTCTCTCAAACCTTATATAAAATCATAAGGCTTAAATAGTGTTTTTGTCCCTGGAAGTTAGCCTGTTTTTGGTTTTCGTCCCTGTAATTTTTTTTTTGGTTTTAGTCCCTATATTTCACATTCGCCTTCGCGTTAGTTCTTAAAACCAAAATCTGCAGGAAAATTTGTAGGAAAATCCACAGGAAACCTTCAAATTTTCCTGCGGATTTTGGCTTTAGGGACTAAACAGCAAGCAAAAAGTAAGATATAGGGACTAAAACCAAAAAAAAAATTACAGGGACGAAACCCAAAAACTCATTAACTTACAGGGACGAAATCACTATTTAAACCAAATCATAAATACATGTTATTTAGAGCTGAAGAAACAAAACTAATAAGGTAGTGGTAGATATGAAGAAGCAACAAGAAGAAGACGAATCATTGTAAAAAAAATGACAAAAAATCAAAGAAAAAATTTCATATTTTGTCGTTGACCCCTTGTTTTCTCTCTTCCTATTATTGATTCTTCTTTAACTACTTTTCTTTTGTATTATTTCTGACTATTCATTTAAGATTTTAAGAATTTAATATTTTGTGAGCATGATGAGTGAAATTCTGGTATCAGACGTGTGATGTTAAGTGCGATGTCACAACAACACACTCTGCACAATGGACAAAATAAACAGCAGAAGAACACACCAAATTGTTCACCCAGTTCGGTCTAACTACCTACGTCTGGGGGCTACCAAGCCAGGGATGAAATTCACTACTTGTAGAATCAAATTACAGACTCAATAACCTAGTTGACAATCTCCTAATCTTAATTCCTACTAGTGACTTTCTACCTAAGAAACCACTTAGATATGAGAACACTACTCAATCCCTAAAACCTCTCAAAGAACAACCTCTTTGAGAAACCTTGATTCTGCTTCACAGCTTTGATCAAGTTACACAACTCTCTATCGCTTCACAGCTTCTAAGAGAGGACAGAAAATAACTCACCTATTCAACCTAGAATAGTGTATACAAAACTCGTACAAAATACTTAAGACACTCAGCCTATGCTCTTGATATTCTCTCTGTATTTCTGTACATTTTCCTTTGGTCTTGTGCGCTTTATATAGCCACCTGAATTGGGCTTGGACTGCTACAATATCTGACTTGATTTGTTATTTAGAACTGAATTTTCAAAACAGATTTTCTCCTAAAATCTTTTCAAATCTTCAACCTTTTAAATCTCCTACAAATCTGCACCAGATCTCCTATGCAGCGAAGAATATCTAACCCAAGATATTTGCATCCAATGTGACAGCTTGCTCTCCACAATTCTAGCTAACACGCAAACCCTAACAACATCACAACCTGATGTTATTAATTTTACAGATCTAATGTCACAACATCGCATGTGACATCAGACATCCAAACTTCAGCAATTAAACACTTAACACAGCCCAGTGTTAAGACTCAATGTTGCAACATCACCACTTTGACATCAACATTGAACATACTTTGTTTTACCAAAATTCCAGCCAATCCAAGAACTAACAATCTCCCCCTTTGGCTAATTTTGGCTAAAACAATCTCTGCACCTTCAGAGACTTCAGCAGCGGAAAAACTTCAATAATATCTTATAAAACTTCAAGCAACAGCAGCATCTTCAATACAAAAAGACTTCACTTTACACAAAACCCTGCTGCAGCACCATCTTCAACAGCTACAGTCTTCAAACAGCTGCACATATCTCAACATTAGCAGCAGTGAGCACTCCTCCTAAAAAAAAACCAGCATAGCAGCTGTTCAGCAATTACTTCCCCTCAATCAAAAACCAGCATAGCAGCTGTCCAGCAAATACTCCCCCTCAATTTCTGTAGAAGCCTCATATCTTCACTTCTGCTCTATAACATCAGCAATCGGCTCATACACATCGACTTAATAACTCTCTATGACATTTGTACTCTTGGCTAGTTCTCCCCCTTTTTAGCCACAATTTGACAACCCCTACAGTTAGTACTACCCTAGCTCTCATTGTCAGTCTCACAGTCAGCAAAAAGACATAACAAATCATAGAACAAAAACATAAAGGGTGCATATAACAGCACAATATTCAAATTACAAACCGAGCACAAAAGTGCTGAATCAAAAACAACAGAAATAAAACTAAAACTACTATCCAAAAAATAGTAACAGCTTTAATCATCTGAGCTGGGATCATCATCATCTTCTTTTGAGTTGTCATTATCAGCCTCATCTTTCTTGTCAGCAACTTCTTTCTCACTTCCTTTTTCTGTCATCTTCAGAGTCATAAGTAATCTTTTAAACTTCTCCTTTCTTTCAGTGCTAACTCTGATGGCTTCATCTAATTCTTTATAGGCTTCCTCTAGTTCAGAAATTATATCAGTCTTCACATGAGTATGATGAGTAGATGTTGAGGCAGATGCCTTGACATGATCAGCAACATGTTTTCCTTCAAACAGCTTCTAATGAAAAGACAAGTCAGGCTTCCTTCTACACACAACATCATACTGGTGAAGAATCCCAGGATGCTGAGACAGAATTATCCCACAAATGAGGGATGGAAATACAATAGGCAATTTCACAGCTCTTGATGCAACATGCTTGATAGTCTGATTATAAATGTAAGAGCCATAATCAATTAGTCTCTTTGTTCCAATGGCATAAACTAATTTGCCCAACCCAGCAGAAACAGAGGTCTTGTGGTTAGTAGGAACCCTGTTAGCAGCACATATTCTATGAAGAAGAGCATATTTCACACTTAATAAACTTGCTGATAACTTCCCTTTTGAAGGCCAAACTTCTACCTGACCAGCTGTGATTTCTTTGCAGATAACATTATTAGAAACTTCTAATTCTCCATAATCTTCCTCACTTCTTCCTAAGTAGGCATTAATCACCTTAGGAGAGAACCAGACACACTTACCCCTGACAGTAACTCTTCTGAAAGTTGGGCCTCTGCTGTCATTAATAGACTCAGGGATATTCACTATAAATTCTCTGACCAGTCTATCATAGCAACTAGTCAATCCTGACACAGTCTTTATGAAACTCGCAAACTTAATTAGATCTACAATTCCAGTAGACTCTTAATCATTTGTAACCAGCTCTCTTTCCAGAGTTATCCTCCTCTGGCTCACACAATTCCACATGGATGCACTTCTGGCACAGTGAAATGAGATGTTATCAGGCACTTGATCAGCAACTCTGTTCCTCACAGGGTTGATGTCATGGACATCACACTCTGAATTTGATTATTCCCTGATTCTCCTTTTCTTGCCAGACATGGCAACTTTGCTCCATGACTTGGGAGAGTCTGCAACCGAAGTCCTTTTCTTATCCTTGACCATATTATCATTAGGAAGTGACTCCACTCCTTTCCCTTTCCTATCCTCCATTCTTCTTGCTATTGCATTGCCAATGTTATCACTATCAGATAAGTCCTCAACATCTATAACCTCAACCTGATCCTTCCCTTTATAACTGTGACTTTCATCCCTAAGGGACGATGTTCTGACATCAGGGATGACATCAGTATCTTCAAGATCTTCTTCTTTACTACCACCTTCAGCGTCTTGAATCATAGATAAGGCCAGTCTGTGAAGATTTGTGTCCTCACTATGAGTGTCCCCCTGTTCAGCAGGCATTGGCCTTAAAGGATCAGAAATCCCTTTCACACGTATTCCCTTCTCAAGAATTTTGGTGGCAATCTGCTCCAAATGCATGTCCACATCATACTTCTCCTCAACAGCCTGAGAGGATGATGACCTAGTTTCAGTTTTATTCAACTTGGTTGAGGGTTTAGAGTTACCTGAATCTGGGAGTGCCATAGGAATGTGTTCTTTGTCAACACGTTCTTTTTCCGAAGAAAGCCTAGTTCGTACATGTGCAGGTCTTTGAGAATCAGAGTTCTTGGATGGGGAAGACATCGTTCCTCTGTAACAGACTAGATTTAGAGAAGATTTATCTATTCTGTTGAGATTAAGGGAGATAAACCGTTGAGAAGAGAACGCTTTGATGAATCTTGATATAGAATCAATATGGTAAGGCGCCTGATTTCAAGTACCTCTTAAAGACCAATCACTAATTTTCTCCCTCCATGAAGACTTTCCTTTTAAAAATTTAAAAGGATTCACATCAGAACTCATTAACTCTGAGTGACATTTCAGCATCCTTTCACACCTGATGTCATAGTCTGATGTTATAACATCATTGGTTGAATTAACTTCAAGAGGAATCCACTGATAGCAGTTATCTTTGGATCTGGCACCCTTCATCACAACCTAATTATGCTCATCAGATACCACACACTTATCTTTGGTGTAGTTAACTTTATAACCTTCATCACATAGCTGACTTATGCTAATCAAATTAGCACTCAAACCTCGGACAATGATCACATTATCAAGAGTAAGACCCTCATGATTCTACACTTTTCCAACTCCTTCTACTACTCCTTTTTCTCCATTGCCAAACACAACCTTATTTGCATGGCAAGGATTAAACTCCACCAACTGCTCCTTTGATCCAGTCATGTGCATAGAACATCCACTGTCAAAGTACCATGCATCCATGGCAAAATGTCCATCTGAGGTATAAGCCAATAGACATGTGACTTAAGCTTTAGGAACCCATTGTTTAGCAACTTTGGGACTGACCTCCTTTAGTTTGCTTTGAGGAGCAGATTGCGGATAACCATGCAATTTAAAATAAGAGTACTGCATATGTCCAAACCTTCCACAATAGAAGCATATAACTCTATCATCTCTGAATTGGTTATATCTTCTACCATTATGATGATATTGCTGTGGCTTCCACCCAAAATATTGTCTCCTACTTCCATAGTTGGTCTGTCTTCTATGGTGCTGTTGTCTTTTACCATAGGTAGACTGTCTCCTGAACTGAGGATACTGTCTTTTAGGCAGTCTCCTATGGTGATGAGGCTTCCTTCTTCCATAGTAATGAGGCACATCATTGTTGTATTCATATCCATACCAGTTACCCTGATTTTGAGACAACTGATGAGACATGTTCTGTTTGAACCTGGCAGCTTGCATGCTCTGGTGATATTGGGGAGGCATATACTGACTAGCTCCTTGGGGCTGCATCTTCCTCTGATGTGGACCATTCTTCTTCTCAATATTCTGAAGCTGAACTACCTTATTTGGTGTAGGATCCTGTCTCTTAGTTTGATGTTGAGACAATGGTTGGGACACCTCCTTCTTTGTTCCTGAAGTGCTTGCTTCAGCAGAAACCTTTTTCTCAGCCACAAATCCTATACCTGACTTATCACCAGCAACCTTTTCTGTCTGAAGGATCTTATCAAGTGTGTCTGTACCACAGCTCAGCATCCTAACAGATTTGGTCATATGATCAAGATGAGCTTTGACCAGTGAGACTTCATTTTCCAAGTCAACTTTAGCAGTCTCAAGTTGAGCAATCTGTTTCTTTTGACTCTTGTTTTCTTGACAGATTTCAGCACTCTTCAGACAAAGCTCTTGATAAGTAGAAGCTAGCTCCTCAAAGGTTATTTCCCCATCACTAGAATCATCATCAGAAACAATAGTTCCTGTCAAAGCTCTAACATGCTTTGCTGACTCACCTTCACTTTCACTATTAGAGTCAGACCAGGAAACTGTCATGTCATTCTTCTGCTTTTTCAAGAAGGCGGGACACTCTTTCTTGACATGTCCATACGCTTCACACTCAAAGCACTGAACTCCTTTATCTTGGGCAGTTTTCTCTTCATCCTTCTCTTTTGACTTGCTGATGTCAGAAGATATGTTCTTGACATTAGGCATGGAGTTATTGTTCATCCTCTTGAACACTTTGTTGAACTGTCTTCCCAACATAACTATGGCCTGAGATATATCCTCCTGGGATTCAGAACTATTTCCTTTTTCTTCTTGATCATTTGACACCAAGGCTATACTCTTTGGCTTCTTTTCTGGTTCTTCCTCATTCAACCCAAGCTCAAAAGTTTGAAGAGATCCAATGAGCTCATCAACTCTCATCTTGCTGATGTCTTGTGATTCTTCAATGGCAGTTACCTTCATCTTATACTTCTTAGGAAGGGACCTAAGGATCTTCCTTACAAGCTTTTCATCTGACATTTTTTCACCAAGAGCACTGGATGCATTCGCTACCTCCAGAACATTCATGTGGAAGTCATGAATAGTCTCATCTTCCTTCATCTTCAGGATTTCAAATTTTGATGTTAGAATCTGAAGTCTTGACATTTTAACTCTAGATGTACCTTCATGAGTGGCCTTCAAAATCTCCCACGCTTCCTTAGCAACCTCACAGGTATTGATTAACCTGAAAATATTCTTATCCACTCCATTGAAGATTGCATTTAGAGCTTTGGAATTACCAAGGGCAAGCTCATCTTCTTCCTTGGTCCATTCTTCTTTAGGCTTTGGCTTTGAGGTGCCTTCTTTATCTTTCCCAGCATCATCCTTTTCAAACATAACGGGTGCTTTCCATTCTTTAATTATAGCCTTCCAAGCCCTGCTGTCCAAGGATTTCAAAAACGTGATCATCCTTGGCTTCCAATAATCATAATTGGATCCATCCAAAATAGGGGGTCTGTTGACAAATCCTCCAACTTCTTTGTCCATCTGTAGCGAGTGATTTTGGACGCGGTTCTTAAGCGCTGGTCGCTCTCTGCGGTTGAGCTTTAACTACAGGTCGATTCATTTTTTATCCTATTGTGAGCTGATGAAGGAAGGGAAATAGATGTCTCCAATTAACCATGCTTTGCATACTGAGTTTAAATAGCGGTCTGTTAGGTTACGGATGCGATCAATGTGGGGGGGCCTTTGTACTGGTTATTTGTATTTTCGCCAATACTGTTTTCTTTCTTTTTATCTTGGCAGAAGGTTTCTGGCGGGGAACAAGGATTAGGATGTTAGGACTGATGCTTTTGAATGTGAGAGTATGGGATTTGGTTTTTTTGTTGATTGTGCTCGCTAAGATTTTTCTTTCAATCTCATACCTACATATTCCCGTTTACCGAAACAGGGAAATCAGAGCATTCGTAGTTCCTCCTATTCTATGGGAGGAAATTGGTTGTTTTGGTGTCTTGTTCAAAGCCCAAGACGTGAAGCGAAAAGGTGGTTTGTATCTTGTTCAAAGCCCAAGATGTGAAGCTGAAGGTCCCAACTTTAGAGAGAATTTGTCATCTTTAAAGAGGGGGTTGTATGTCACAACTGTTTTATAAAGGAGAATTACTTTAACCAGGATTTGTGAATCCGGCAATGCCATAATTTCCTTTATAAGGGGTTTTAACCTGAAGGAGAAGACTTTAACTCAATGTAGAGCAATGCTATCTTTCCTTAGGACTTTCTCATGCTAAAAGAGGGACAGTGGCATGGATATAGATGATCCAGAGGCTTGCCGCTTACAGCGATTAGATGAAGAGGAAGGAGTTGTTGATGTTTGTGTACTATGAACGAGGCACAACTTTAATGCTAAAAGGTTAATTGGATTAACCAGTGGTTTTCTTATTCAAAGCCTAAGAGGAGGCTATTATGTGTCTCGTACAAAGCCTGAGAGAGAGGCTAAAAGGTTTTGACTCAACGGTGGAATCTTTTGGTATCTCGTATAAAGCCCGATATGGAGGCTATTTGACTCAACAAGGGAGTTTTTTTGTATCTCGTATGAAGCCCGAGATGGAGGTTGTTGTTTGTTTGGCTCAATAAGAACCTTTTTGTATCTCGTATAAAGCCCGAGATGGAGGCGAAAGGGGTGATTGACTCAACGAGGGAGTCTCTTATGTGTCTCGTACAAAGCCCGAGAGAGAGGCTAAACGTTTTTTGACTCTTCTGAGGAGAATCATTGTACAAAGCCCAAGAGGAGGCTAGGGTGGCTATTTCAGTTGAGTGACAGGTCCAGTATACTGATTTTGAAAGAGAAAATCAGTTCTTATATGAGCAATACTGTACTCATGGATTTGATTCAAGGATCCGGGTTATTCCCGTTCTTTAAGGAAGCGGGAAATCCGAAGGGTATTGAGGTTGTTCGAGTCTACGGGTTTCCTTCCTATTTAATGAAGGGGTCACTTGAGAATGTCTTTGAGACTCAAGGAAGTTAGACTGTCCACGTCTAGAGTTTTATCTTTTGTATTATGCTTTGAGAAACAGTAGTAGACTCTTTGAAAGGACTGTTCTATGCAGATGACTAAGTTCTGTTCCTATACCTCTAGGAGGTCGTCGGGACAATTTGTACGAAGCCCAATAGGAGGCTGGAATCTTTTAAGAAGCCGATGGGTCCTTGTACTAAGCCCAAGAAAAGGTTATCATTCCCAGAGGAAGAGATCATTATACGAAGCCTAAGAGGAGGCTGTGAATACTTCTAAGAAGCCGTAGGGTCCTTATACTAAGCCCAAGAGGAGGCAGGGTTGCTTTTAGGAAGCCTGTGGGTCCTTGTACGATGCCCAAGAGGAGGCCGATGCTTTTAAAAAGCCCGTGGGTCCCTAAACCCCGAGAAATTCAAGGCAATGCTATTCACCGAGAATAGATCAAAGTCAGGAAAGTTCGAGAATTTGGAAGAAACTCAAAGATGCCATTCACGGAGAATACATTCACCTCTGGGAGTAGAGTTTCTTGACAAATTCCTAATGAGGACAGCCGAAGAGAAGACTGTATCTGGTGATCCTATTGGGGGATCTAGTTGTCTATTTCTACGAATAAACGAAACGGCGTCACCTAGTTCTAGACGTAGTTGCCGGGGAAACTCTAAATATCTATACTATTATTACACAGTCGATATGAGTTTATGAAAGAAGACTTACAGTGAAACAGCCCCACAATACAGTTATATGTATATGAAAGCGGTAAATGAAAGCAATAACCACTTACTCGGTTGTAGAGCTTCCATGCTGTTTGGTTAGTTGGTCAACAAAGAAAGATTGAAAACAACAGTATATTCAAAATCAAAGGAGAAAGTGCTTTGAAAAAGAAAGATTTGGGGCTTACAGCTCAAGGAGAGGCCCAGGGTTTTATCAATGAGCGCACAGTTTGAATTTGTACAGAGGGACTTATACAAGTGACTGAGCCCAAAAAATGTTTTCTGTACAAAGGGATGGGTCTTACACACTTTCAAGAGGCCCAAAAGGTTTAAAGAAAAAGAGTGGGGCTTATAACACGAGGGTAGGCCCAATTGATTTTTTTGTTTAAAATGGCAATCGCGCCGAGGTTTTCTTTTAACGTGGAGGGATTTATACAATAAGTGAGGCCCAAAATGTTTTGGTTAAAAGGGGACTGGGTCTTACACTCTATTAGAGGCCCAAAGTGTTCTTGAATGGGTCTTATAGCTCAAGGAGAGGCCTAAGGTTATTTTTCAAAAGGCGATGATCGTGCCGTTTATTTGAAAATGTACAGAGGGACTTATACAACGAATGAGGCCCAAAATATTTCTGTACAAGTGGGTTGGGTCTTACACTCTCTCAAGAGGCCCAAAGTGATTTGAAAATGATTTATGAGGGTTGAATTAATCCAAAAACCCTAATTTGTTTTCAAAAATGTATTTAATTGAATAAAAATTCAATTAAAAATGATCAAAATTGTTTAACATATGAAAAACAAATTGTGATTTTGGATTAATGCTGCAAAAATTAAGTATTGACCTACAAAATAATTAGAAAGCATTAAAAGTTGCAAAATCAATGTAGAAAAAATATTTAAAATGTCAAAAATAATTAAAATATTAATTCTTTGCAAAAATATCAATTATATGAAATAAATAATATTTTTGGGATTTTTTGATAAAATAAAATATTTTAACATTTTTGTAAATTATTAAAAAAAGAATCAACTCAAAATCATTAAAACTCAGAGAGAAATTAATTTTTGAATCAATTAAATAAAAATCACAAAATTCAAATATTTGAATTTGAAAAAAATGGCGCCAAGAACAGCTAAAGAACACGCGCGTGTTCTGGGTTTGGCTGATTTGCATTTTCTATCCAATCTCCTTGAATACTTGATTATAACATGCAATCCACATATCATTATGCTCGTCTCAACCTCACGATCATGTCTATGTCCATTAATTTCATTTAAATTAAACATATAACAAGAAATCATGAAAAATCCTCAAGAACCCTAATTTCTGCATGAAGGCTAGGATTTTTGATACACGATTCAAACAATGCAATTAATTGAGGGAAAACATTCCATGCATGATTATGAACATTTGGCCAAATTATTGTGCAGCAAAAATTGCATGGATCATAGAGTTAGAAGAGCTCATGCTTACCACTTGCAGCCGGTGATCGTGATTTGTGTTGGAGGTGTTACAGCTAGGTTCCAATGATGTGGATAGCTTCCCTAGGTACCAAGTGATGTGTCTGAGTGCTTGGAATGGATTGAAATGGTTTGGAGTTGAAGATGGCACCTCAACTGCAAAACTGTCAAGAACTTGAGCAATTGGCTGGTGATTTTATGAAATCAGTGTTCCAGATGTTATGTGAGTGTTTGGATCACTTCTATATGATGTATGTGAGGTGTGTGAGTGATTGGTTTGATTGGAAAAGCTCTCAAACTCAAAACCTGATAGCTACCTTGCTAAGAAAGACATTTTTGCCAAGAGAAAGAGATTTTGAGGAAAGCATCTGTTAGATGGCTTTGGTGTACTCAAACTGATCACAATTGAGCTCTATTTATAGTAGAGCAAGTTTGTTTTGCAAGTAATAGTGAATGGCAACGGGTAAGTAGGTTTGGCCAATGTTGTCCAATGGAAATCCAAGTCTCCTCTAGCCATTGACTAGAGGTTAGGGCACAGAGATGTGGTTCCCTTGGTCTTGGATAAGTCTTGACTGATTTCAGATGAGAATGGCTCAGTCCATGCCACCTTGATGCTTCCATTGAATGCTTCAATCCAAATTTGGAGTCTTGTCCCTATTTTGGCCATTCTAGGTTCAACATGCTATTTCTTGTTCCATGGACTTTGGAGGCTTGGCTCAGTGATTGTCCCCTTTAGATTCAATCCTCAGATGTGTCCAAGTGGATAGGAGCATTTGAATTTGGCTGATTTTGGCAAATCAAGCAAAGTTGTAAATTCTGCCTTGCCTTGACAGATTTCAGCAAGGCAACTTGCCAATGTCATATCTCATGGTGTAAGTTGAATTTGGTAATGCTCTTGACCATTTTGGAAAGCCCTTACATGATACAACAACTGTTTGAACATTTTTGGTTTTGATCTCTTTTGAATCCAAGTGAAAAATCCCCCTACATTTCGCAAAAAGTGAAGACAGATTTGGACTTAGTGAAAATTTCACTAAGTGTTGGAAAAAGTGATATTTTCACTTTTCAGCCACTTTGATCACTCCATAACTCAAAATCCTTAATGAATTGGACTTAGGTCTAGTTGAAGTTTTTGTAGAGGGTAATGAGGGCTACAAATCCATCTTTGGATGAGAAAAAATGGCTTTGTGGTTAAGGAGTTATGATCCTTCAAAGTTGGTACCCTTGTCACTTTATTTTTAACTTAGAAAATTTTCTAAGTTTTTATGGTTACCCCTTTTACAAGTTATCCCACTTTTCTTGATTTTTCTTGATGAATGATGATTCAAATTATACATTAACATCATTTTAGGGTTAAAAATCCATTTTGGTGAAAAATCTCAAAAAGTCAAAGTTGACTTTTGTGCACAGTTGACTTTTTATCAGATGAATTCCAAACTGTGCAATTTCTCAGGAAATCATGTCCTTGACCTAAATCAAACTTGATGGACATGTTCCATGGGTGTCATAGGGTATATTTAGGCATGTCCTAGGGTTTGGGAGCATGTCCTGGTCAAAAGTCAAAGTTACAGTTGACTTTCCTCGCGAAACCCTAATTGTGGTGCAGATGAAATTGAGACTTGTTGCTCAAGCTTCTTGGATTAATCCATTGTCCCAAATGGATCAATATAGTTCATTAGAGACCCTCAAATCCTCTCTTGAGGTCTTGGTTCATGATTTGTCCCAAAAGTCAACTTAGGGGTGAATTAGGTCAAGAAACCCTAATTCCTGATTTTTGATGTATGCATCCCCTGAGGCAAAATTAACTTGATGAATGGGTCCATGAGGTTCCATGGAGTACATTAGGTTGTGTTTTGGATCTTTGGCTTGTGTCCAGATGAAATTTTTCATCTGGAGGCCCTGGTCGACCAAAACCCTCATTTGGTGATACTGGCGATCTTGAGACTTGATCCACCTAGAAGGGAGCAACCTTGTGCTTAATCCTTGAAGTGGGAGTCCTCTTGATCCATTGTGGATATTTGAGAGGTTAGACAAGTTAAAGATCATGTCATTCCTTGATTGATCCTTTGTCTAAGGCTCTGACAGGGCTTAAAACCCTAATTTTGATTGTAGTGAATGCTCAACAACCCTTGAGGCATTTGATGAGGCATGATGGTTCATCCACATTGTGATGATGATTTGCACAATGATGGGAAATCTTAGTGGTCAAAATTTGGGGTATGACAGATTCCCCTATTTAATTTCTTGGACCCGAAGGTGTGAATGACGAAGGTATTCGGGCATTCGGGGTGCAAGAGGATTAAATATCGGAATACCCAAAATTTTGATGGTGGTTATGAATGGTAGCTTGCGCATTCATCTTCTTTTGCTAAGCAATGATGCTTAGAAAAGGTAAACTTCCCCTCGATCCTGGTCTTCAGCCAAGGAACTGGTCTTAGTTGCGGAAACAAACTTCCCCTAGATCCTGGTTTCCTACCAAGGAACTGGTCTCAGTTTCTGTTGTAAACTTCCCCTCGATCCCGGTTTCCTACCAAGGAACTAGTCTCAGTTGCTTATGTAAACTTCCCCTTGATCCTGGTTTCCTATCAAGGAATTGGTCTTAGTTTTCGATTTAAACTTCCCCTCGATCCTGGTTTCCTACCAAGGAACTGGTCTTAGTTTCTTATTTAAACTTCCCCTCGATCCTGGTTTCCTACCAAGGAACTGGTCTTAGTTTCTTTTGTCAATAAACTTTTTGACAAGGGACGCTATTCGTAACGATTTCCCTCAAACTTCTCGCCGAATTTTCCTAGGGAGATGCCATCTGACGAAAAAAGTTTTGACGTCAGACTTGCTGGGGAACCCAATCGTCTGAATTGTAGAGGTACACAAACTTCTCTGTTTGGAGACGCCATTTGTTGATTCTACTAGGGGAAAGCGAGTCTCTTGAGAGACTGTTTCCACTTGGGATCTTACATCATACTTTTCTCGGGATCTTCCCGGAGAAATGCCATGTGATGGGGTCCAATTTTGAGGTGCCGATGACCTTTTCATCAGCGATCTTTTTGGAGAACGGCAGCTGTACTGCCAAATCTCTGCTTAGGAGGCTTTCTCTGGGGGATTTTTCTTTAATCCGGGAAAGCAAGGATATCATCTTCAATGGCGAAGAGTGATGCTGACTGAAGGTTCCTCTGGTCTTTCAGAGGTTCAAGTTATCAAAGTGGTCGAGGAGCCAACTTCATTCCAGAAATAAATTGGAGGAGAGAGATTGTTCAGACGCCGCACTTCCTGACGAGGAAAGGGTTGACAACTCGATTGAGAGAACTTTTATCACTAGGGGACAAGACCGACTAGAGTGATATTGATGCAATATGAATTCGAATGCAAATCAATAATGCATGTATGTCTATGCTGACAAAACTGACGCGACACACAAACTAAAAAATGAACATGACTGGATACTCGGCCATCGCGGGGCGTGTAGAGATATCGCTGGTTCAAGATAGCAATTCCACCTTGCTTAGGAGAGATAGTCCCTGCGGGGAATACCGTTGATCGGGCTTAGGAGATAAGAACTCGGCCGAGGGGTGTCAGACGAAACAAGGTCTCTGACACAGTTGATCCCTTCATTCAGGCGTACTGGGTTAGAAGGAGCACTTTGATTCTGCACTTTGAAGTTTGCTTACTTCTGGAGAAGCGATTGATGTTCTTTTGATGTTCAATAGTCAAAAGAAATTGCCATCTTTATTTTAAAAGTAGAAAAAGTTTTACCAAGTAAATTCATGTTTGTTTTATTTCAAGAGTCGTTAGTCATGTTAACAACGTCGTTCTGTAAAGCTAAAACAAATAAGAACTGTAAACAAAAGCACAAGGGCTCAAATTTTATTGATAGGATGGAGATCAGCTAAACGTGTGATTCCAAAGAGTATATACAAAGTTTGAAAATGGTAATTTACAAGGAAAAGGACTACGTTGAAACATAACGACCACTATCCTTCTACCAACTTTGAATTCGGTGGCATCCTGAGCTTCTGTCAAAGATGACCTTGACTGGAGTTTTCCTCTGATGGATGATGTAATTGCTGCTGCTGAGGGACTTGCCTCTGTTGAACATAGTTACTTGCCATTATCCCTAATTTTTGCCTGGATTGTACTATGATGTTTCCAATCCATCGGGATGATTTTTTTATATGTCTCTAACTTTTGCCTGGACTGCCCTTTCGGGTTTTCAATCCACCAAGACGTTTTTTTTTTTAGTTTAGGCGAAGTATTTCTTGACTACATCAACATTCGTGGGGTAGGCAAATTCCTCTCCGTCCATGGTTGCAAGTCTCAAGGCGCCGCCTGAGAAAGCTTTTGTGACCACATAGGGGCCATCATAATTTGGAGTCCACTTGCCCTGGGAATCAGTGAGAAAAGATTGTATCTTCTTGAGCATGAGGTCCCCTTTTCTGAAGACACGAGGTCGGACCTTTTTGTCGAACGCCTTCTTCATTCTCTGTTGATATAATTGACCATGGCATAGAGCCGTGATTCGTTTCTCTTCTACCAGGTTTAATTCGTCGTGTCAGCTTTGACACCATTCAGCTTCGGTGAGCTTAGCTTCCATAAGTACTTGGATTGATGGGATCTCTACTTCTATGGGGAGAACTGCCTCCATGCCATACACTAGAGAGAAAGGGGTAGCCCCTGTTGAAGTGCGAACAGATGTGCGATAACCGTGAAGAGCAAAGGGCAGCATTTTGTGCCAATATTTATAGGTTACAACCATATTCTGAACAATCCTCTTGATGTTCTTGTTAGCCGCTTCTACCGCTCCGTTCATCTTGGGTCGGTAGGGAGATGAGTTATGGTGTTAGATCTTGAACTCTGCACACAACTCTTTCATCATCTTGTTGTTCAAATTAGATCCATTATCAGTAATGATCTCGCTTGGAACACCATAACGGCATATGATATTGTTTTTGATAAATCGGACCACCACTTGTCGGGTTCCATTAGCGTACGACGCTGTTTTGACCCACTTGGTGAAATAGTCAATGGCTACCAGGATGAACTGATGTCCGTTTGAAGCCTTAGGTTCAATCATGCCAATCATGTTGATTCCCCATATGGAAAAAGGCCACGGGGAAGAGAGAACTCTGAGATGTGATGGCGGTACATGAATTTTGTCGGAGTATATTTGACACTTGTGACACCTCCTCATGTACTTGTAGCAGTCAGATTCCATGGTCAACCAATAGTACCCTGCTCTAAGAATTTTTCTCGCCATTGTGTGTCCGTTGGCATGAGTGCCAAAGGATCCTTCATGAATTTATTTCATAAGCATGCCTGCTTCTGGTTTGTCTATGCATTGGAGCAAGACCATGTCAAAATTTCTCTTATAGAGAGTATCACCGCTCAGGAAGAAGTTTCCAGCCAATCTTCTGAGGGTTTTCCTGTCTTTTCTGAGTGCCCCAGATGGGTACTCTTATTTCTGAAGGAAGCATTTGATATCGTGATACCAAGGTCTGTCATCTATGACTGCTTCAATCGTGAAGACGTAAGCGGGCCGTTCAAGGTGCATTATGTCGATCTTAGGTATGTCATTCCATTGACCTACACTAATCATAGAAGAGAGAGTGGCTAATGCATCAGCCATGTGATTCTCACCACGAGGGATGTGATGAAACTCGATTCTGTTGAAGAAGGGTAACAACCTTCTTGCATAGTCTTTGTAAGGAATCAATCTTGATTGGTACGTGTTCCAATCTCCTTTTATCTGATTGATGACCAAGCCTGAGTCGCCATATACGTCCAAGTTTTTGATCCTTAAATCAATCGCTTCCTCGAGACCCATAATACAAGCTTCATATTCGGCCTCGTTGTTCGTACACTTGAACGTAAGTCGAGCGGTGAAAGGAATATGGGTACCCTGAGGGGTAACAATGATTGCCCCAATTCCGTTTCCGTAGTGATTAACTGCTCCGTCAAAGATAAGTCCCCATTGGGAACCTGGTTCTGGCCCTTCACTGGGTAGCGGTTCATCGCAATCTTTCATTTTTAGATACATGACATCTTCGTCTGGGAAGTCAAACCCGATTAATTCTTGATCGTCAATCGGTTGATGAGCCAAATGATCGGCTAAAATACTTCCCTTAATGGCTTTTTGAGCGTGGTACTCTATGTCATATTCTGATAACAACATCTGCCAACGGGCAATTCTTCCCGCAAGAGCATGTTTTTCGAAGACATACTTGATTGGATCCATTTCTTAGATCAACCAAGTAGTGTGACGAATCATGTACTGGCGAAGACGTTTGGCTGCCTAAGCCAAAGCGCAGCTAGTTTTCTCAAGCATCGTGTACTGAGTCTCGCAGTCGGTGAATTTCTTGCTCAAATAGTAGATGGCAGACTCTTTTCTTTTTGTTTCGTCTTGTTGGCCAAGTACACACCCCATTGAGTCCTCTAGGACTATGAGGTAAATGATCAGTGGTCTTCCTTCCACTGGAGGTGATAGAATCGGTGGATTCAACAGATATTCCTTAATACTGTCGAAGGCGGTTTGGCAATCTTCTGACCAAACGCAATCCTGGTTCTTTTTGAGTAATTTGAAAATCGGCGCACACGTGGCGGTCATAAGGAATATGAATCTGGAGATGTAGTTCAAACGTCCCAAGAATCCTCGCACTTGTTTTTCAGTTTTCGGAGAAGGCACTTCTTGAATGGCCTTGACCTTGTCAGGATCGACCTCAATTCCTTTCTGGCTGACGATGAACCCTAGTAATTTCCTCGAACGGACACCGAAGGTGCACTTGTTGGGATTCCAGCGGAGCTTGAATTTTCTTAAACGTTCGAACAATTTTGACAGATGTTCAACGTGCTCACTCTCTGTTTTTGATTTTGCAATCATATCATCGACATATACCTCGATTTCCTTATGTATCATGTCATGAAACAGAGTAGTCATGGCCCTTTGATAGGTTGCCCCGGCGTTCTTCAAACCGAACGACATTACCTTGTAACAAAAGGTACCCCATGGGGTAATGAACGAAGTTTTCTCCATGTCTTTCGATGCCATTTTGATCTGGTTATAGCCTGAGAATCCATCCATGAAGGAGAAAATTTTGAACTTTGTTGTGCTGTCTACCAGCATGTCAATGTGTGGTAAAGGAAAGTCGTCCTTTGGACTTGCCTTGTTCAGATCTCGGTAGTCGACACACATTCTGACCTTTCCGTCCTTTTTCGGAACAAGTACAATGTTGGCTAACCATTGAGGATATTCAGACGTAGCGAGGAAACCCGCGTTAATCTGTTTCTGTACCTCCTCTTTGATTTTGATGGCCATGTCCGGGTGAGTGCGTCTCAACCTTTGCTTTACTGGAGGACATTTCGATCTCAACGGTAAGTGATGTTCCACGATGCTGGTATCCAACCCTGGCATACCCTGATAGGACCAAGCGAATACATCGGGAAATTCTTTGAGAAGCTTTATCAAACCCTCTCTGGCAGTTGGACTGAGTAGTGCCCCAATCCTGATTTCTTTTCTCTCTTGCTCTAAACCTAAGTTTACCGTTTCCAACGGCTCTTTGTGAGGTTCAATGGACCTTTCCTCTTGTCTGAGTAGTCGGGAGATCTCTTCTGGAATTTCGTTGTCATTTTCTTCTTCAGCCCCAAATACCGGGAACTCAAAGTTGGGAGAAGACATCGGATCGTATGTTTCAACTGGGTTTAAAACAAGCAATCTGCATGACGTGATGATTCGTGTTTAGAAGAGATAGAGAAAATACAAGTGTGTGCAGTGTATTTATTTTACTGCTTGTTTTTATTTGAATTGTTTTTTAGGATTACCATTTTCTGAAAAAGCAAAAAGAGAAAATAGCAATTAATGCGGAAATTATAGAACGACGTTATTTTATTAATGACCAAGTCGATCTTTGAAACTACAGCCCTATAAAACAAAACTCTGTCGCTTCGGGCAAAGCGAAGAGGGAAATTTACAGAAAGCGAGCCCTATCAAAACATCTGTTTCACCTGGGCAGGGTGAAAGGTTAAAGATGGCAATTACTTTGACTGATGAACGACCTTCGGAACCTCGACGGCAACCCATTGGCAGCGAACTCCTCGGTGAATCACAAAGTCTGGTACCTTCCTTGATTTGTCTTCAGAAATGACGCTGATTTCTGGTGGAGCGGGATCATTGGAATCTGTTTCCCAGGCAGAGTTGTCGTAGGAGAATTCCTCTGTTGCATTTTGCATAGCATTTGTGCTCTCAGCTGTATCTCCCCATCTAGTAGGCTGGATGTCTTCGAGCCTGATACGAGAGCTTTCGGGAGCGGTGTACTTGACCATATAGTCGTATTTTCCACTCGGTTATCCCAGAGTGTCCCATACTTCTTTCGAACTGGAGGAGTCATCTCTCTCGATGATGTTGACCTCGGGAAAAGCATAGTTGATGAATTCAAGTCCTGCAAACGTTGCAAATTCATCTTCATGTTGAGTAGTTTCTAAATGACCTGAGTGTTGCTCCCATGACATGGTGGGGACACAGGTATTCTGTTCAATGACGGTCAGCTGATTTTCATTGTTCGGCTGACCCTCTTGCCCCAAGTTTCCTGGGTAAGGCTGCCACATTGGAAGACCATCCATTGGGCCATAGTAATTGTAGTCAAAGTTGTCTTTCATCAGAGTGTCTTCCTCTAATGAATTTGGCGGAGCACGGCATCCTTCCGGATCACAATCTCCGTATATCATTTTGACATCTGACCTTGGTATAAACCTCAGACTCTGTGCGGGATAGCAAAATGGTATAGGCACCTCTTCCTGAGACATATAACCGTCCTCATTCAAATAGGACTTCCATTCTTCATCCGTGTCAGAGGGATCTTCCTCATTGATAGCATGAACAGCTTGAGACACTGGGTGAAGGAAACCTCCACTGTGGAAGAAGTTTTGAAGAGGATGAAAACTTTCATCTTTAGCAGCTGTCTGGGTACAGGTTACAGAAAAACCAAGATCCTTCTTTATTTTATTGTCAATAGGAATGACAAGCTGTCCCCATCCAGTTGTGTCGGTACTCTCGACCACTTTGATAGCATCTTTGTATGAGGAAATCGAGGTTCCTCCTTGGGATTGATTGTCCTTGGTCACCAACAATGCTTGGAAATGAGTTCCAATAACCTCCTCGGGTTTTATACCAGTAGATGATGACAAGTTGCTTACAAGCAAGGCTTGTTCCCCACAAACCATGACAAGTTGATCGTTCTTGACGGTCGAAGTGACCGCTCCAGCCTGATGTATCCAAGGTCTTCCTAATAAACAACTGTATATTTCCCGGATATCCATGACCTAGAAAGTGACTTGGAAAGTGTGAGGACCGATAGTTATGGGAAGATCAACTTCGCCGATAACTATTTTTCTGGATCCGTCGAATGCTTTGACGACAACATCGCTAACTCTCATCGGAGGCCCTTTGAATGATAATTGCGTCAAAGTGGACTTCGGCATAACATTCAGGGCTGACCCTGTGTCTACCAGTACGCTGGCTAAAGCATCGTCCTGGCAGTTGACTGTAATGTTGAGCATCATGTTATGACGGCGACCCTCTTCGGGTAACTCCTCATCACTAAATCCCAAGTTGTTGCAGGAAGTGATGTTAGAGACAATACTATCGAACTGTCTGATTGTTACATCCTGTTCCACAAAGGCCTGCTCCAAGACTTTCTGTAGAGCCTCCCTGTATGCTTCTGAACTGAGTAACAGTGATAATACCGAGATCTTTGAAGGAGTCTGTAACAGCTGATCAACAATGTTATATTCACTCCTTTGGATGAGCTTCAGCATCTCATCATCATTTTTCGAAAGGTCGGGATTACTGGATTGACCGACTGATAGATCCGGAGCTTCTGTCTAAAGTTCCTTTTCCTTGTTAACTTCCCCAACCCCTCGGTTGAAGATTCTACCACTCCGTGTTACTCGACTGATGTCTGCAATGTTCATAACGGAGGGTAACAGAGTTTCCTTTCCATTTTCAATTATTGTTGCACCATATTTGTAAGGGATCACCTTAGCTGATTCATACGGTAGCGGTCCTGGTAGATAGATGACTACAGGAGCCTTCTGATTTTTCTGACCATCGTAAGCAATCTCAATTCATTCCCAGTTGGGAACCTTAGACCCGTCAAGTAGAGGGATGATGGCAAAAACATCCCTGGTCCTGTGATGACCAGAGATTGGGACAACATCCTCGACTTGATCGGCAAGGTAGTTTGGCGTCCAGTTGATGGGTCCAGAACCCGGATATGGACGAATTTCTCCACGATCCGCTTGACCCTGAAGAGTTTTTCTCACAAGGTAACACCCTTGGTTGCTTTCCGAACAGACGCTACAACTGTCATAGTTGTGTGGTGGCACCTAGCCACGCCCACTTTGAATACAATGTAACCTCACTAGGTTAGCTTCCACTGATCGGACATTCTGACTTTGAAGCTGGGTAGGATTCCTGTTACTGATAATAATCTGCTGAGTATCTTCATCCATATAAATGGGCATCCACCAATGATTTAACAAGTGCTGAAGTGCCTCCTGGACAAGGGTACAACCTCGATCGTTTTCACAACCCGCTTCACAGCTTTGATAGTCATATGATATTAAGAATCTGAGTCAGACCTGCTCAGCATGTAACTCTACCAGGTTGGTATTCATCACGCGAATATCGAAGATCTGAACCATGTTGATTTGATAGGAGTTCCTATCATGGTAGTCTTGGATCCATCCAAGATCCATCTGACGCTAGAGGGCCTCTTGTATGAAAAAGTATCCCTGTTTGTTTACCGAGCAAGTCAGATAGGAACTGTAATCGTGTCGCGGCAGATTATGATGTTGGCTTTGCCTTGAGTGCATTGCCACCAAGTTGGCATTCATCGCACGGATGTCGTGGTTTTGAATGACGTTGAAATTCGTGTAAACCATGTTAACCCCACGAACTCGGTGCTCTTGGATCCATCCGAGATCCATTTGTTCCTGTAGAGCTGCTTGCACCACAGAACATCCTTGGTTGTCTTTAGAGCAGATATCACACTGGTGATAATTATGAGGTGGCACATGGCCATATCCACTCTGTCTACAATGCATCTTTACCAGATTGGTTTTTAACAAGAGTACATCGTGAGTTTGATAGACATTATTATATTCTCCTTCTATCAAATTGACTACAACCTTCTCGTGTTGAGGCAGCGGGTTCGTGAGAACATTATGATTCGTATCCTTGAAGGATAAGATCTCGCTCCTAACAAGCTTTTGTACGTAGGACTTGAAATTGAGACAAGTCTCTATGTTATGCCCTGAACCTCCTTGATGATAAGGGCATGTTTGATCCACCTTAAACCAAAAAGGCGAATTTTCTGGTACTGTAAGAGGAGATTTAGTCTGAATGTGCCCCTTAGCTAGTAGTAATGGAAACAGTTCTGCGTACGTCACGGGTATAGCATCAAATCCTGGTGGCCGTGTTGTACGGTTGTTGTTGTGTGGAGGACGAGCCTGCTGAAGAGGCTGTTGTATCCTTTGCTGATCAGGTTGGCTCTGTGCAACCTGAAGTTGATACGTAGGAATAGGCGCAGGATTGATAGCAGGAGTCGCAGCTGCTACCGGCTGATAACGTCGTCTTTGCTTTCAGAGAGAGATATTCCCAATATCTTGCTCTTTTTTCTTAGGGAGAGCACTACCGTATTTTTTAGTACCGCTCGTCGATCCAGTGTTTTTTACCAAACGTCCTTCTCGGACGGCTTCCTCAAGACGTACGCCCATGCCCACCATCTCGGTGAAATCACTGGGTGCACTGGCAACCATTCGGTCATAGTAAAATGAGCTTAAGGTCTTTAAGAAGATCTTTGTCATCTCTTTTTCCTCCAGAGGTGGACAAATTTGAGCGGTAATTTCACGCCACCTTTGAGCATACTCCTTAAAGGTTTCCTTGTCCTTTTGCGACATCGAACTGAGTTGATTTCTGTCGGGTGCCATGTCCAAATTGTATTTGTATTGTTGGACGAAGGCAGTACCAAGATCTCTGAATGTACTGATCGTAGTACGGTTTAAACCCATGTACCATTTGAGTGCGGCACCGGTTAAACTATCCTGAAAGTAGTGAATCAGTAGGTCCTGATTCTCCGTCTGAGCTGACATCTGCCGAGCGTACATCACCAGATGGCTCTGAGGGCAAGAGTTACCCTTTTACTTTTCAAAGTTGGGCACTTGGAACTTGTGTGGGACTTTCACATTGGGGACCAACCAGAGGTCTGCGGCGTCCTTTCCAAATAGATCCTGACCGCGAATGGCTTGCAGCTCCTTCTGCATTTCCAAGAACTGTTCCTGGAATTCATCCATTCGGTCAAACATAGTTTCCTTTTTACCAGAAGGTATCTGTGGAATCTGCCCTTCTGGGACAGTGTGCACCACAGGGGGTGGTACCGTGACTACGGTAGTGAATCTTGGCGTCTCTCGAAGTTTGTAACCTTCAGGAGTCTTCAGTATGCCTCTGGCATCTCCGCTTTCCTGAAGTTTGTAACCTTCAGGCCCAGTGGCTTCTGTTGTGATTCCCTGATCTTCAGTGATCGGCGAAACATATCCTTCCGGGATATAGTTAACAGGCATGCCCCAAGGACGATCTTTCGGCATTTGATTCCTAGGATTATACTTCTCCACTATGGGCATCGAGGTGATCTCTGAGACCACAGTTCTTTGTAGCTGAGCTTCTGCCATGGCTTGCATGTCGTTACGAAGCTTTCTCATATCCTCTCTCAGAGCGTTGATCTCTTCTTTCAACTCTCTATTTTCTTCCACAAGATCATTCATCTTTTTCTGACGATTGGCCCGAGTATTATATGAATGAGACAGTTTGACTCTAGAACCGAGACACAAACGTGAGATTCGTAGGTAAGAAGAATACGCGATGTGAGAATGATGAATGCAATGATTATATTAATTGTTTTTTTGGTTTAATCAAAATAAACTTCGACAATTAGATTGCAAATATCAAACAGTGGGGAAACCCCTTTTTATTGAAATTCAAAGGATTGCGGAAACGAAAATACAGTAGATTACAAAGTGCAGAAACAGAAACCTAAGCTAATGGGCCCAGAGTCCTCTCTGAGGAGAACTCAGGTGCTGATTTTGGTATTTTCCTTTTCTTTGACCGGGGCTCTTGGGTCGTTGTCAGGTTGTCATTCCTTTGCCAAGTGAAAGGAGTGAGCAAATTCCTTTGGTCATCTTGATTCTCTACAGCATGTTGCTCCAAAATTTCAATAAGAGCATCTTTCTCTTTCAGTAATTGCTGTATTTTGATGCACTCGACGTCGAGGGTGCGGTACTTGTTCTTCCAAGACCTCCTCTCCCGTTGAACTTTGTTGAGAGTAACCTGAAGCTTTTCCGTTTCCGTCATGAAGTACATGACAGACTCCTTTGGAGGAAGAATTCCGTAACGAGGATAAGGCATTTTTAGCTTGAGAGCTCTAGTTTGTACCCAATGGAGATAAGGCTCCACCGAGACACAGTACGGTTTTTCTAGAGACTCTCGTCCTTTCTTATGAACATGCTTCCAAGCGTGCACTATTTCCATCTTTAGTGCTCTGTCATTTTCTCTTTCCTTGAAGAAAAGGCCTTCCAGATGAACACCCCGTGGGACGTGTCTCATCGGGTATCCAAATTGACGCTGAACTAGAACTGGATGGTAGTTGATTCCTCCCTTAGTTCCTATAAGGGGTACGTTGGGGAAGTTTCCACAACGGTCAATGATCCTAATTCCATCATAGATCCTATTACACCAATCTATGTCAGAGTTGGTAAGAGACATGATCTTCTGCGACCAACGTAAGACACTCTTACAATCCCAAAAAGCAGCAGACTTGGGCAAGTGAGAGATAAACCATTTGTAAAGCAGAGGTACACAGCATGTGATCTCCCCTTCGCTGTACAAATTTCCCAAGTGTACAGAATGATACGCATCTGCGAGCAAATTCGGCACAGGGTTTCCAATGAGAAAAACCTTAATGGAGTTGATATCTACAAAGTTATTGATGTTGGGAAACAAAAATAACGCGTAAGTGAGCAAGACAAAGATGCTTTCAAAAGCAGTCACGTTTCCTATACTGGCAAAATACAGGGCTTTCTTTGTCAAGAACTGGGCTGGCAAACCTTGGATGTCACCCTTAGCGGTCATGTGAGTCCTAACCTCAGACTCGTCCAAATGAATTGCTCTTGCAATGGTCTGATTCTTTGGAATTTCTTCCAGTCCAGAAAATGGAGCTCGATCTGTAATGTGTAGATCAGTCAGATGAGAATACTCCTCCAGCGTTGGTGCGAGCTGGTAATCCGGGAATGTGAAACAGTGATAAATCGGATCATAAAACTGAATGAGCGCATCCATGATTCCCTCAATCACATGGACTCTTAACAGTGGTAGCAAACCTCCGTGCTTGGCTCTGAAAGCCTCCTGGTTAGTGATCATCCTTGCTAACCTTCTTAAATCCTATAGCTTTGGAATCTTGAAGGTGTACGTATGAGTTCTCCTTCTACCGAAATCCATTAGTGCAATCCTTTTCTCTGATATTTGCAATCACAGTCTCAGTTTAATTTGAAAAACAGAGAGATTAGAAGAGAAATTTTTTTTGAATGTTTTAATGTTTTTAAATGAATGCATGAATGCAGCACACAAAAACATAGAAAAAACATGGGGTCAAAGGGTTGTTGTCATGAAGTCAAGGCTCTACCCATCCCCAAAGGTTTATAATAGGGTGATTTTTGTACCTGTACTCATTATCATCAGCTCCTCCCAGGAAAGCAAAACAACAAGCGGATCGCCAGCGAGTTGTAGAGCAATCTTAGAGTAAGTTCCATTCACCGAGAATAGATCACCAGCCTCAAATGAGGGTAGTATCGCGTAACAACTATTCCCGATAGTTTCTGCACTACAAAAGGGTTTGGCTCCTCAGCTTTTCAGACTTAACAATCGGCCCATTGTCTAGGTGAGAGAATGGGTTGCATTGGTCAGCCTCCACTGAGGTTGATGGTCGACCTCGTCGCCATCACTTATCTTAAGTGTATACTCAATCTTTCCACATGCGGCATCACACGCATTCCCATTAGCAGAAAAATAAACACGTATAACAATTAGGAAAAGTAGTATATATATTTGTCCTAAACATCCTAGACTTTTAAAGCTATGAATCCTAAGTTCCTGACAGAAAATGGGTTCACCGACGGAAGCCCCATTCTGTGGTTTTCACACAAGAGGTGAAAAGGTAGTCCGTGCCTAGATCTAACTTTGATATGCCCCACGGTGGGCGCCATTTTTCTGTAGTGAGCGATTTTGGACGCGGTTCTTAAGCGCTGGTCGCTCTCTGCGGTTGAGCTTTAACTACAGGTCGATTCATTTTTTATCCCATTGTGAGCTGATGAAGGAAGGGAAATAGATGTCTCCAATTAACCCTGCTTTGCATACTGAGTTTAAACAGCGGTCTGTTAGGTTACGAATGCGATCAATGAGGGGGGGCCTTTGTACTGGTTATTTATATTTTTGCCAATACTGTTTTCTTTCTTTTTATCTTGGCAGAAGGTTTCTGGCGGGAAACAAGGATTAGGATGTTAGGACTGATGCTTTTGAATGTGAGAGTATGGGATTTGGTTTTTTTGTTGATTGTGCTCGGTAAGATTTTTCTTTCAATCTTATGCCTACGTATTCCCGTTTACCGAAACAGGGAAATTAGAGTGTTCGTAGTTCCTCCTATTCTATGGGAGGAAATTGGTTGTTTTGGTGTCTTGTTCAAAGCCCAAGACGTGAAGCGAAAAGGTGGTTTGTATCTTGTTCAAAGCCCAAGATGTGAAGCTGAAGGTCCCAACTTTAGAGAGAATTTGTCATTTTTAAAGAGGGGGTTGTATGTCACAACTGTTTTATAAAGGAGAATTACTTTAACCAGGATTTGTGAATCCGGCAATGCCATAATTTCCTTTATAGGGGGTTTTAACCTGAAGGAGAAGACTTTAACTCAGTGTAGAGCAATGCTATCTTTCCTTAGGACTTTCTCATGCTAAAATAGGGACAGTGGCATGGATATAGATGATCCAGAGGCTTGCCACTTACAGCGATTAGATGAAGAGGAAGGAGTTGTTGATGTTTGTGTACTGTGAACGAGGCACAGCTTTGATGCTAAAAGGTTAATTGGATTAACCACTGGTTTTCTTATTCAAAGCCTAAGAGGAGGCTATTATGTGTCTCGTACAAAGCCTGAGAGAGAGGCTAAAAGGTTTTGACTCAACGATGGAATCTTTTGGTATCTCGTATAAAGCCCGAGATGGAGGCTATTTGACTCAACAAGGGAGTTTTTTTGTATCTCGTATGAAGCCCGAGATGGAGGTTGTTATTTGTTTGGCTCAATAAGAACCTTTTTGTATCTCGTATAAAGCCCGAGATGGAGGCGAAAGGGGTGATTGACTCAACGAGGGAGTCTCTTATGTGTCTCGTACAAAGCCCGAGAGAGAGGCAAAACGTTGTTTGACTCCGCTGAGGAGAATCATTGTACAAAGCCCAAGAGGAGGCTAGGATGGCTGTTTCAGTTGAGTGACAAGTCCAGTATACTGATTTTGAAAGAGAAAATCAGTTCTTATATGAGCAATACTGTACTCATGGATTTGATTCAAAGATCTGGGTTATTCCCGTTCTTTAAGGAAGCGGGAAATCCGAAGGGTATTGAGACTGTCCGAGTCTACGGGTTTCCTTCCTATTTAACGAAGGGGTTACTTGAGAATGTCTTTGAGACTCAAGGAAGTTAGACTGTCCGCGTCTAGAGTTTTATCTTTTGTACTATGCTTTGAGAAACAGTAGTAGACTCTTTGAAAGGACTGTTCTATGCAGATGACTAAGTTCTGTTCCTATACCTCTAGGAGGCCGTCGGGACAATTTGTACGAAGCCCAAGAGGAGGCTGGAATCTTTTAAGAAGCCGATGGGTCCTTGTACTAAGCCCAAGAGAAGGCTATCATTCCCGGAGGAAGAGATCATTATACGAAGCCTAAGAGGAGGCTGTGAATACTTCTAAGAAGCCGTAGGGTCCTTGTACTAAGCCCAAGAGGAGGCAGGGTTGCTTTTAGGATGTCTGTGGGTCCTTGTACGATGCCCAAGAGGAGGCCGATGCTTTTAAGAAGCTCGTGGGTCCCCAAACCCCGAGAAATTCAAGGCAATGCTATTCACCGAGAATAGATCAAAGTCAGGAAAGTTTGAGAATTTGGAAGAAACTCAAAGATGCCATTCACGGAGAATACATTCACCTCTGGGAGTAGAGTTTCTTGACAAATTCCTAATGAGGACAGCCGAAGAGAAGACTGTATCTGGTGATCCTATTGGGGGATCTAGTTGTCTATTTCTACGAATAAACGAAACGGCGTCACCTAGTTTTAGACGTAGTTGCCGGGGAAACTCTAAATATCTATACTATTATTACACAGTCGATATGAGTTTATGAAAGAAGACTTACAGTGAAACAGCCCCACAATACAGTTATGTGTATATGAAAGCGGTAAATGAAAGCAATAACCACTTACTCGGTTGTAGAGCTTCAATGTTGTTTGGTTAGTTGTTCAACAAAGAAAGATTGAAAATAACAGTATATTCAAAATCAAAGGAGAAAGTGCTTTGAAAAAGAAAGATTTGGGGCTTACAGCTCAAGGAGAGGCCCAGGGTTTTATCAGTGAGCGCACTATTTGAATTTGTACAGAGGGACTTATACAAGTGACTGAGGCCAAAAAAGATTTTTTGTACAAAGGGATGGGTCTTACACTCTTTCAAGAGGCCCAAAAGATTTAAAGAAAAAGAGTGGGGCTTATAACATGAGGGTAGGCCCAATTGATTTTTCCGTTTAAAATGGCAATCGCGCCGAGGTTTTCTTTTAACGTGGAGGGATTTATACAATAAGTGAGGCCCAAAATGTTTTGGTTAAAAGGGGATTGGGTCTTACACTCTATTAGAGGCCCAAAGTGTTCTTGAATGGGTCTTATAGCTCAAGGAGTGGCCCAAGGTTATTTTTCAAAAGGCGATGATCGTGCCGTTTATTTGAAAATGTACATAGGGACTTATACAACGAATGAGGCCCAAAATATTTCTGTACAAGTGGGTTGGGTCTTACACTCTCTCAAGAGGCCCAAAGTGATTTGAAAATGATTTATGAGGGTTGAATTAATCCAAAAACCCTAATTTGTTTTCAAAAATGTATTTAATTGAATAAAAATTCAATTAAAAATGATCAAAATTGTTTAACATATGAAAAACAAATTGTGATTTTGGATTAATGCTTCAAAAATTAAGTATTGACCAACAAAATAATTAGAAAGCATTAAAAGTTGCAAAATCAATGTAGAAAAAATATTTAAAATGTCAAAAACAATTAAAATATTAATTCTTTGCAAAAATATCAATTATATGAAATAAATAATATTTTTGGGATTTTTTGATAAAATAAAATATTTTAACATTTTTGTGAATTATTAAAAAAAGAATCAACTCAAAATCATTAAAACTCAGAGAGAAATTAATTTTTAAATCAATTAAATAAAAATCACAAAATTCAAATATTTGAATTTGAAAGAAATGGCGCCAAGAACAGCTGAAGAACACGCGCGTGTTCTGGGTTTGGCTGATTTGCATTTTCTATCCAATCTCTCTGAATACTTGATTATAACATGCAATCCACATATCATTATGCTCGTCTCAACCTCACGATCATGTCTATGTCCATTAATTTCATTTAAATTAAACATATAACAAGATATCATGAAAAATCCTCAAGAACCCTAATTTCTGCATGAAGGCTAGGATTTTTGATACACGATTCAAACAATGCAATTAATTGAGGGAAAACATTCCATGCATGATTATGAACATATGGCCAAATTATTGTGCAACAAAAATTGCATGGATCATAGAGTTAGAAGAGCTCATGCTTACCACTTGCAGCTGGTGATCGTGATTTGTGTTGGAGGTGTTACAGCTGGGTTCCAATGATGTGGATAGCTTCCCTAGGTACCAAGTGATGTGTCTGAGTGCTTGGAATGGATTGAAATGGATTGGAGTTGAAGATGGCACCTCAACTGCAAAACTGTCAAAAACTTGAGCAATTGGCTGGTGATTTTGTGAAATCAGTGTTCCAGATGTTATGTGAGTGTTTGGATCACTTCTATATGATGTATGTGAGGTGTGTGAGTGATTGGTTTGATTGGAAAAGCTCTCAAACTCAAAACCCGATAGCTACCTTGCTAAGAAAGGCATTTTTGCCAAGAGAAAGAGATTTTGAGGAAAGCATCTGTTAGATGGCTTTGGTGTACTCAAACTGATCACAATTGAGCTCTATTTATAGTAGAGCAAGTTTGTTTTGTAAGGAATAGTGAATGGCAACTGGTAAGTAGGTTTGGCCAATGTTGTCCAATGGAAATCCAAGTCTCCTCTAGCCATTGACTAGAGGTTAGGGCACAGAGATGTGGTTCCCTTGGTATTGGATAAGTCTTGACTGATTTCAGATGAGAATGGCTCAGTCCATGCCACCTTGATGCTTCCATTGAATGCTTCAATCCAAATTTGGAGTCTTGTCCCTATTTTGGCCATTCTAGGTTCAACATGTTATTTCTTGTTCCATGGACTTTGGAGGCTTGGCTCAGTGATTGTCCCCTTTAGATTCAATTCTCAGATGTGTCCAAGTGGATAGGAGCATTTGAATTTGGCTGATTTTGGCAAATCGAGCAAAGTTGCAAATTCTGCCTTGCCTTGACAGATTTCAGCAAGGCAACTTGCCAATGTCATATCTCATGGTGTAAGTTGAATTTGGTAATGCTCTTGACCATTTTGGAAAGCCCTTACATGATACAACAACTGTTTGAACATTTTTGGTTTTGATCTCTTTTGAATACAAGTGAAAAATCCCCCTACATTTCGCAAAAAGTGAAGACAGATTTGGACTTAGTGAAAATTTCACTAAGTGTTGGAAAAAGTGATATTTTCACTTTTCAGCCACTTTGATCACTCCATAACTCAAAATCCTTAATGAATTGGACTTAGGTCTAGTTGAAATTTTTGTAGAGGGTAATGAGGGCTACAAATCCATCTTTGTATGAGAAAAAATGGCTTTGTGGTTTAGGAGTTATGATCCTTCAAAGTTGGTACCCTTGTCACTTTATTTTTAACTTAGAAAATTTTCTAAGTTTTTATGGTTACCCCTTTTACAAGTTATCCCACTTTTCTTGATTTTTCTTGATGAATGATGATTCAAATCATACATTAACATCATTTTAGGGTTAAAAATCCATTTTGGTTAAAAATCTCAAAAAGTCAAAGTTGACTTTTGTGCACAGTTGACTTTTTATCAGATGAATTCCAAACTGTGCAATTTCTCAGGAAATCATGTCCTTGACCTAAATCAAACTTGATGGACATGTTCCATGGGTGTCATAGGGTATATTGAGGCATGTCCTAGGATTTGGGAGCATGTCCTGGTCAAAAGTCAAAGTTACAGTTGACTTTCCTCGCGAAACCCTAATTGTGGTGCAGATGAAATTGAAACTTGTTGCTCAAGCTTCTTGGATTAATCCATTGTCCCAAATGGATGAATATAGTTCATTAGAGACCCTCAAATCCTCTCTTGAGGTCTTGGTTCATGATTTGTCCCAAAAGTCAACTTAGGGGTGAATTAGGTCAAGAAACCCTAATTCCTGATTTTTGATGTATGCATCCCCTGAGGCAAAATTGACTTGATGAATGGGTCCATGAGGTTCCATGGAGTACGTTAGGTTGTGTTTTGGATCTTTGGCTTGTGTCCAGATGAAATTTTTCATCTGGAGGCCCTGGTCTACCAAAACCCTAATTTGGTGATACTGGCGATCTTGAGACTTGATCCACCTAGAAGGGAGCAACCTTGTGCTTAATCCTTGAAGTGGGAGTCCTTTTGATCCATTGTGGATGTTTGAGAGGTTAGACAAGTTGAAGATCATGTCATTCCTTGATTGATCCTTTGTCTAAGGCTCTGAGAGGGCTTAAAACCCAAATTTTGATTGTAGTGAATGCTCAACAACCCTTGAGGCATTTGATGAGGCATGATGGTTTATCCACATTGTGATGATGATTTTCACAATGATGGGAAATCTTAGTGGTCAAAATTTGGGGTATGACACCATCTTTACACCATAAAGTAACTTCCCTAGATCTCACCCAGAGACAGACAGGATGCCTTCTCTGATACCAATTGAAATTCTGGTATCAGGCGTGTGATTTTAAGTGCGATGTCACAACAACACACTTTGCACAATGGACAAAATAAACAGCAGAAGAACACACCAAATTGTTCACCCAGTTCGGTCTAACTACCTACGTCTGGGGGCTACCAAGCCAGGGATGAAATTCACTACTTGTAGAATCAAATTACAGACTCAACAACCCAGTTGACAATCTCCTAATCTTAATTCCTACTAGTGACTTTCTACCTAAGAAACCACTTAGATATGAGAACACTACTCAATCCCTAAAACCTCTCAAAGAACAACCTCTTTGAGAAACCTTGATTCTGCTTCACAGCTTTGATCAAGTTACACAACTCTCTATCACTTCACAGCTTCTAAGAGAGGATAGAAAACAACTCACCTATTCAACCTAGAATAGTGTATACAAAACTCGTACAAAATACTTAAGACACTCAGCCTATGCTCTTGATCTTCTCTCTGTATTTCTGTACATTTTTCTTTGGTCTTGTGCGCTTTATATAGCCACCTGAATTGGGCTTGGACTGCTACAATATCTGACTTGATTTGTTATTTAAAACTGAATATTCAAAACATATTTTCTCCTAAAATCTTTTCAAATATTCAACCTTTTAAATCTCCTACAAATCTGCACCAGATCTCCTATGCAGCGAAGAATATCTAACCCAAGATATTCGCATCCAATGTGACAGCTTGCTCTCCACAATTCTAACTAACACGCAAACCCTAACAACATCACAACCTGATGTTATTAATTCTACAGATCTAATGTCACAACATCGCATGTGACGTCAGACATCCAAACTTCAGCAATTAAACACTTAACACAGCCCAGTGTTAAGACTCAATGTTGCAACATCACCACTTTGACATCAACATTGAACATACTTTGTTTTATCAAAATTCCAGCCAATCCAAGAACTAACAATGAGGAAGATCTATTCGATAAGAATGGTGGAAAGGATGAAGCATATTTATTAACAAATATTTTTTAATTTTTGTGTTAGTTTAGTATAAACTTTTAATATAAATTTGAGCATGAAGATTAAATAAGTTGTCATTTATTTAATGTTTACAATTTTAGATTAAACAAGCTCCATGTCTGAATCATTTCCCGCCTCATCTTCGTCTTCAGCTCTTTGAGCTGAACCATTGTTGTCGTTATGTGATTCTCCCTTTTATGTTTGCTCCAAGACTAAAGCAAAAATTTCAGATATTTCATTCTCAATGGGATTTTGGGCCCTAAACTCCTTTGGACCCAGTTGGTCCAAGTTGTTTCTTTTTGGGTGATGCGCTCCATAATTCATCGCTCATTTGCATACTCAATATGATCTCGATCCTTCAGAAATATTAAGCCCACTAGTAAGCTCCCTCACTTCTCTATCTTCCATCGATTTTCCCAGATTTTTCTTGGTTTTTTCACGTGTCATACCTTTGGTTTTTTTCTTTTATAATGCCACATGAGGCTATGACAAGGCTAGTTGCAATGTTCATCTCTTTTTTCTTCCTTTTACTCACTTTAGATTCTTTAGCCACGTATTACGTTCCCATTGGTTCTTTTAATTTTTTTTATTTATCCTTTTACGTAATTTTTCATGCACGTTACTATCATTTATTACATGATTATTCACATCAATATTGTTTCGGACTGGACCAATGACTAGGTATGGCTCAATCCACTTCTACTCCTAGAACGGCCCAATTGCCCAAGTCCAACTAGGGAAAGGGAACCATTTACCTTTCTGCCCCTCCGCCGGGCGCATACGGATGTGTGAGTCTCAGGATCATTCGCTCCTCCCTAGCATTTCTACCCGTTACGCATGACTCGGTCATCCAGGAACAACCACGATGCCTGTGCCCGGAACTACGCCCTTGCCCGTGGCAACGACTAGTTTCGAGCACTCCTGCCCGTCATAACGGCTAGTTTTTGGCAGTTACCTATTCTTCGGGAAACGGTTATTATGCCCCAAAAATAGGGACCGTTGGCCACGCGCTGGGGGCGTTATATAAACCCTCTCACTTGAGAGGTCCAGGTATCGAATAATCATCCTAAAAACTCATACTTTGTACTTGCCCCTTTTTCTCTGACCCTTTCTTACTAGAGCGTCGAAGTGCCTTGCAGGTACACCCCCTCCTCATCTCACACCCAGCATCACAGACGTTCTTCTTGGCCCATCACAGGATCTGATCAGCCTTCACGATCAGTGGCGCCATCTGTGGGAAACTTGTTTTCCCCGTCTTAACATCAACCTCAGTTTCTAAGACCAAAACACATTCTTCGTCCAAGATTACAATCATGGCCTCTCAAGATCATGCCAAAGATGCTCACCATCTTTCTATCCTCCCCACCAACAAAATCGATGCTGACGGTTCCTCATCCCTCCTCGGAGGAGACGCCCATCGCCTGAGGGACGGGGCTACCGCATCTCCCTCCCCTACTCCTGCTGACCGTGTTGACGACCAGCCTGTACTGGCCCTCCAGTCCGTTCTAGCTCCACCCAACGCGACCCGACCGTGGTGGCTTTCCTTGAAGCCATCAACAAGACCAACGTCTTGATCCTCCAACAAAACGAGAGGATTGGGGCGTTGGAAGAGTTTGCCCATCCCAGATCCCCTCCGTCGAGGAAGAATCAACAACGATCCAAGAGTCCACGACCCCGGCGGGAAACCGAACATCAGGGGCACCAAGAACTAGAATCCCATATTGTTTAGAAGCACGATCATGATTCCCCGCGAAACCAATCTTCCCCGGGCCACAAGAGAACCCAGAGAGATCAACGTTCACCCCCGGTCAGACCAAAGGGTCAGACCCGTACACCTTCACCCCAAAGAAGTCGACGTCACCAGCAAGTCATTCGCTCCCCTTCTCGGACCAGTTCCAGCAGCGACTATGAGCCCCACGGCCCATTGTCCCAAGAGATATTGGCTATACGCCTTCCCAAAGGCTTAGAGAAACCCCCAACTTTAGGCACTTACGACGGAATGACTGACCCCGATGAGCACATCGAAAACATCGATGCGCTGTTAGATTAACATGGGATCTGGGGCGCCATCAAGTGCCGCCTATTCCCGACCACGCTCCAGAAAGGGGGGATGACTTGGCACAAACAACTGCCCGAGGAGTCCATAACCTCATGGAAGCAGCTGTGCAGGATGTTTTCCAGGCACTTTACGACATCGCGCCGCCATCTCAAGACTGAAGCTTCCTTTGAGGCCATAATCCAAGGGAAGGATGAACCTCTCCGGGCATATATTGAGAGGTTTAACAAAGAAGCTGTGCAAGTCCCCACTACCGACGATATGAAAATTTTTTTGCTCGAGCGGGGACTCCGCCCACACTCGGAGTTTTCTAAAGCTGTCGGCCTCACACCTTCAAGAAGCCTAGACGCGTTACTCCTCAAGCCGCACTCGTTCATTCAGTACGAGGAAAAGGAATCGACCAACACCGCCCGAGCCTCCCGCCATTAGGAGAATGTCCGGGCCTCTAAGGGAGACGAGCCCTCGACATCCCGTCGGGGGGAGAGAAGGCGCGGAGATCTTCCCCGAGACTCCAGGGATAACAAGGGACCCTCTGGCCGGTTCCATGACTATGCTCCCCTGACTGTCTCCAGGGAAAAGATTCTCTCTGAGTGTGCCAACTTGGAGTTCAAGCAGGCGGGAGTCCGGTTCCCCAAGCAGATATCGGCCAAGCCCAACGCCGACAAATTGAAGTACTACCATTTCCATAAGAGTCACGGCCACACCACTGAAGACTACATCCACTTGAAGGATGCTATAGAAATACTGATCAAGGATGGCCACCTGAAGCAGTTTACAAAAAAGAAAGATGCTCCCCGGCAAGATGCCCTGGAGTCAAAGAAAGTAGAGGAAGAGGTGCCTTCCTCAGAAGAAACCAACCTCCAAGTCGCCATGTCTATATCACGGCCAGAGGATTTCTACGTTCCAGGCAAGCTCAACACTCTCACGTACTTCGCGACCCACAGCCCGTGGGAGACTTTCCCCTCTACGATGGTCATCTTCGGAGGGGGCTTCAAAAAAGTCACCGTGGGCTCCGTGAAGAGAAAGTTCGAGCACTTGATCAGCACGAGCTCCAGCAAGGTGACAATTCTTGACAAGGCCCAGAAGGGATCAGTCCCTGTCTCTTTCTACAGGGAAGAGCTCCTCGGAGGGTCCCCGAACTCAAGTATCCCACTGCTCGTCCGAGTCCGGATGGCTAATTTTGATGTTCGCAGGATCCTTGTCGACCAAGGCAGCTCGATCGATATTATGTACTCTCAGCTTTTCTCGACCCTCCAACTGGACGAATCGCATCTCACTCCCTAGGTGGGTTCCGACCTCCAGGGTTTCAATGGGTCGGTCACGAAACCCTAGGGGTACATAGAGCTGATCGTGACCTTTGGATCTGCGAAGACAGCCAGATCCGTTAAAGTGCATTTCCTGGTAATTGAATGTCCGTCTCTCTATTAGTGTATATTCGGGTGACCAACACTAGCCGAGCCCGTAGCTGTGCCTTCCACCGTCCACCTCAAAATAAAGTACTACACTTTGAAAGGTATGGTCGCCACATTGCACGAGGACATCGAAGCTGCACGACGGTGCTTCAAAGCGGCCACCAAGGGACTCAGCGCCATCGCTTCCAAGACGAAGTCCCCCAATAAGCCAAACTTGCCCAGCAGCTCGGAGGAATCCAAGCCACTGCCTCGCATCGACTCCGTCGATCTCGACAGCCGCTTCGTCGAGGACGACCTGAAAGAGGAACATGCCATCCTGAGCAGCTCATCCGCCTCGACCAGCAACTCCCATCCGATGCGATCTATCCCAAATGGTGACTTCGAGCTTGTCCTGCTCGGTGATGATCCTCAACGGGGAGTCAAGATAGGGACTGGTCTCTCCGATATTGTATGGAAGCAACTCAAAGCCTGCCTTCGAGAGAATGCAGATTTGTTCGCCTGGAATGCCACGGAGATGCCCGGCTAAGATCCCTTCATCGCCCGCCATCAACTCACGATCGACCCAGCCATCAAAGCAGTAGCACAACGTAGGAGGAAGCAGTCTCCGGAGAAAACAGAGGCTGCAGAACAAGCTGTAAAAGACCTCCTCGAGGCAAAATTTATATCAGAGGCCAAGTATACCACTTGGCTATCCAACGTTGTACTAGTGAAAAAATCTAATGGCAAATGGCGAATGTGTGTTAATTATACCGATCTTAATAAGGCATGCACAAAAGATGCCTACCCCCTCCCCAATATTGATAAACTTGTTGATAACTCTGCCGGTTTTAAACTATTATCATTCATGGACACCTATTCGGGCAACAATCAAATACCAATGGCAATGAGCGATAAAAAATACACGGCCTTCATGACCGAATCGGGTAACTATTACTGCAACGTAATGCCCTTCAGCCTGAAGAACGCCGGTGCGACCTACCAGAGGATGATGAACAAGGTCTTCAGGGGGAAAATAGGTGACATGCTCGAAGTTTATATGGACGATATGACCGTAAAATCCCACAAGGAAACCGATCACGCGGACTATTTGAGAAAAGTCTTCGAACAGGCCACGAAATACCGGATGCGGTTCAACCCAGAAAAATGCACGTTCGGAGTTCGGGCGGGCAAGTTCCTTGGCTTCTATATGACAGAGCGAGGAATCGAGGCCAACCCCGACAAGTGCAGAGCATTCTCCGAATTTCCAACCCCTAACTCGAAGAAATCAATCCAGTCCCTCAATGGGATGCTCGCATCTTTGTCTCGTTTCGTGGCCAAGTCTGCCAGCATGCCCAACCCTTCTTCAAACTCCTCCGTAAAGAGGCAGCGTTTGAATGGACGAGGAATGCGACTAGGCTCTTGTCCACCTAAAACGGGCACTATCAGAACCACCAGTCCTCTCTCGGCCAAACAACGGTGAAACTCTGTATCTATATCTCGCCATGGCAACCGAAGGCGTAAGCGTCGCCCTTATCCGTGAAACGCCTGACGGGCAGAAGCCCATATATTTCACCAGCAAAGCATTGCAGGGACTAGAGCTGAGATACCAGCAGGTAGAGAAGGTAGTGCTGGACCTCATCAATGCTGCCAGAAGGCTGAGACACTACTTCTTGGCCCACACGCTCGTGGTCCGAACAGATCAACCCGTAAAGCAACTTATGGGACGACCAGACATGGCCGACAGAATTCTAAAATGGTCGTTAGAGCTGTCCAAATTCGACATTTAGTATAAAAGCAGAAAAGCCCTCAAAGCCCAAGCTTTGGTTGACTTCGTGACATAAATGACGTTCGCAGATTCCCCTACCTGCGGGGCGCGCAAATGGACCATTTTCATAGACGGGACATCCAGCTCGGCGGGAAGCAGGGCAGGCATCATATTTGAGAATGACGAGGGAATCATCATAGAAGTATCCCTCACCTTATCCTTCCCCACATCTAACAACCAGGCTGAGTACGAAGCCTTCCTCGACGGCCTGCGCCTGGCCGAGGATCTTGGGGCAGATGAAGTTGCCATCTGCATGGATTCACAACTCGTGGCCCTCCAGGTTCGATGAGAATACCAGGCCAAAAATGACAGCCTATCTGAGTACTTAGCCTTGGTCAAAGAAAATATAACGAAGTTCGCCGCAGTTGAGGTAAAGCATGTTCCCCGCGAACATAACGTTAGAGCAGACGTGTTATCTAAACTAGCAACCACGAAGAAAAAGGGCAAAAACATTCGTCATCCAGAAGGTACTTCCTCGACCCAATATCGAGAAGGCATCCCCGACCCTCGACGTACAAGTAATCGACGACAGCAACTGCTGGATGACCCCCGTTTTTAACTACCTGGTGTAGCGAGCGATTTTGGACGCGGTTCTTAAGCGCTGGACGTTCTCTGCGGTTTGAGCTTACTACAGGTCGATTCATTTTTTATCCTATTAAAGCTGATGAAGGAAGGGAAATAGATGTCTCCAATTAACCATGCTTTGCATACTGAATTTAAACAGCGGTCTGTTAGGTTATGGATGCTATTAATGTGGGGGGCCTTTGTACTGGTTATTTGTATTTTCGCCAATACTGATTTCTTTCTTTTCATTCTTGACAGAAGGTTTCTGGCGAGGAACAAGGATTAGGATGTAAGGATTGATGCTTTTGAATTACTGCTTTTGATTGATGGAGATATGGGATTTTGGGTTTTTGTTTAGTGTGCTCGGTAAGATCTTTTCTTTCGATCTTATGCCTACGTATTCCCGTTTATCGAAACAGGGAAATCAGAGCGTTCGTAGTTCCTCCTATTCTATGGGAGGAAATGGTTGTTTTTGGTGTCTTGTTCAAAGCCCAAGACGTGAAGCGAAAGGTGATTTGTATCTTGTTCAAAGCCCAATATGTGAAGCTGAAGAGTGTATTTGTATCTTGTTCAAAGCCCAAGATGTGAAGCTAAAAGGTCTCAACTTTAGAGAGAATTTGTCACCTCTAAAGAAGGGTTTGTCTGTCACAACTGTTGGGTGACTGGTTATAAAGGAGAATTACTTTAATCGGGATATTTGAATCCGGCAATGCCATAATTTCCTTTAAAGGGGATTTTAACCTAAAGGAGAAGACTTTAACTCAGTGTAGAGCAATGCCATCTTTCCTTAGGAATTTCTCATGCTAAAAGAGGGACAGTGGCATGGATGTAGACGATCCAGAGGCTTGCCGCTTATAGCGATTAGATGAAGGGGAAGGAGTTGTTGATGTTTGTGTACTGTGAATGAGGCGCAGTTTTGATGCTAAAAGGTTAATTGGATTAACCAGTGGTTTTCTTATACAAAAGCCTAAGAGGAGGCTATGGCGACTGTTCAGTTAAGTGACAGGTCCAGTATACTGATTTTTGAAAGAGAAAATCAGTTCTTATATGAACAACACTGTACTCAGGGATTTGGTTCAAGGATCCGGATTATTCCTGTTCTTTAAGGAAGCGGGAAATTCGAAGGGTATTGAGACTGTCCGAGTCTGTAGGTTTCCTTCCTATTTAACGAAGGGGACACTTGAGAATGTTTTTGAGACTCAAGGAGATTAGACTATCCGTGTCTAGAGTTTCATCTTTTGTACCATGCTTTGAGAAACAGTAGTAGACTCTATGAAAGGACGGTTCTATGAAGATGATTAATTTCTGTTCCTATACCTCTAGGAGGTCGTCGGGACAATTTGTACGAAGCCCAAGAGGAGGCTGGAAACTTTTAAGAAGCCGACGGGTCCTTGTACTAAGCCCAAGAGGAGGCTATCATTCCCGGAGGAAGAGATCATTATACGAAGCCTAAGAGGAGGATGTGAATACTTCTAAGAAGCCGTAGGGTCCTTGTACTAAGCCCAAGCGGAGGAGGGGTTGCTTTTAGGAAGCCTGTGGGTCCTTGTACGATGCCCAAGAGGAGGCCGATTGCTTTTAAGAAGCCGATGGGTCCCCAAACCCTGAGAAATTCAAGGCAAGCTATTCACAAGGAATAGATCAAGTCAGGAAAGTTCAAGAATTTGGAAGAAACTCAAGAGATGCAATTCACGGAGAAGAGATCATCCCTGGGGAGTAGAATTTCTTGACAAGTGCTTTTAAGAAGCCGATGGGTCCCTAAACCCCGAGAAATTCAAGGCAATGCTATTCACCGAGAATAGATCAAAGTCAGGAAAGTCCGAGAATTTGGAAGAAACTCAAGAGATGCAATTCACGGAGAAGAGATCATCTCTGGGGAATAGAGTTTCTTTGACAACTTCTACAAGTGACAGTCTATGAAAAGGTTCACAGAGAATGCTGCCTTTCATATCTCCATATTGTTTAACCCCAAGAGGAGGGAAGACTGTGTCTGGTAATCCTATGGGGATCTAGTTTTGACTATTTCTAAGAGTGATTAACGGGCTTAATGCTAGACGTAGTTGCCGGGGAAATTCTAAATATCTATACTATTATTACACAGTTGATATGAGTTTATGAAAGAAGACTTATAGTGAAACAGCCCCACAATATAGTTATATGTATATGAAAGTGGTAAATGAAAGCGATAACCACTTACTTGGTTGTAGAGCTTCCATGCTGTTTGGTTAGTTGTTCAACAAAGAAAGATTGCAAACAACAGTATATTCAAAATCAAAGGAGAAAGTTCTTTGAAAAAGAAAGATTTGGGGCTTATAGCTCAAGGAGAGGCCCAGGGTTTTATCAGTGAGCGCACTGTTTGAATTTGTACAGAGGGACTTATACAAGTGACTGAGGCCCAAAAATTATTTTCTATACAAAGGGATGGGTCTTACAATCTCTCAAGAGGCCCAAAAAGGTTTAAAGAAAAAGAGTGGGGCTTATAACACGAGGGTAGGCCCAAATGATTTTTTTGTTTAAAATGGCGATCGCGCCGAGGTTTTCTTTTAACGCAGAGGGACTTATACAATATCTGAGGCCCAAAATGTTTTGGTTAAAATGGGGTTAGGTCTTACATTCTATTAGAGGCCCAAGTATTTTGAATGGGTCTTATAGCTCAAGGAGAGGCCCAATTGTTATTTTTCAAAAGGCGACGATCGCGCCGTTTGTTTTTGACGGTATCGGGACTTATACAATACACTGAGGCCCAAAAATAATTTGGTCAAAAAAAAGGAATGGGTCTTACACTCTATTAGAGGCCCAAAAGTGTTTTGAAAATGATTTATGAGGGTTGAATTAATCCAAAAACCCTAATTTGTTTTCAAAAATGTATTTAATTGAATAAAAATTCAATTAAAATGATCAAAATTGTTTTACATATGGAAAACAAATTATGATCTTGGATTAATGCTTCAAAAATTTAGTATTGACCTACAAAATAATTACAAAGCATTAAAAGTTGCAAAATCAATGTGGAAAAAATATTTAAAATGTCAAAAACAATTAAAACATTAATTCTTTGCAAAAATATCAATTATATGAAATAAATAATATTTTTGGGATTTTTTGATAAAATAAAATATTTTAACATTTTTGTGAATTATTAAAAAAAGAATCAACTCAAAATCATTAAAACTCAGAGAGAAATTAATTTTTGAATCAATTAAATAAAATCACAAAAATTCAAATATTCAAATTTCAAAAAATGGCGCCAAGAACACACCAAGAACACGCGCGTGTTCTGGGCTTGGCCAGATTTGCATTTTCTCTCCAATCTCACTGAATACTTGATTATAACATGCAATCCACATATCATTATGCTCGTCTCAACCCCACGATCATGTCTATGTCCATTAATTTCATTTAAATTAAACATATAACAAGAAATCATGAAAAATCCTCAAGAACCCTAATTTCTGCATGAAGGCTAGAATTTATGATACACAATTCAAACAATATAATTAATTGAGGGGAAACATTCCATGCATGATTATGAACATATGGCCAAATTATTGTGCAACAAAAAATGCATGGATCATAGAGTTAGAAGAGCTCATGCTTACCACTTGCAGCTGGTGATCGTGATTTGTGTTGGAGGTGTTACAGCTAGGTTCCAATGAGGTGGATAGCTTCCCTAGGTGCCAAGGGATGTGTCTGAGTGCTTGGAATGGATTGAAATGGTTTGGAGTTGAAGATGGCACCTCAACTGCAAAACTGTCAAGAACTTGAGCAATTGGTTGGTGATTTTGTGAAATCTGTGTTCCAGATGCTATGTGAGTGTTTAGATCACTTCTATATGATGTATGTGAGGTGTGTGAGTGATTGGTTTGGTTGGAAAAGCTCTCAAACTCAAAACCCGATAGCTACCTTGCTAAGAAAGGCATTTTTGCCAAGAGAAAGAGATTTTGAAGAAAGCATCTGTTAGATGGCTTTGGTGTACTCAAACTGATCACAATTGAGCTCTATTTATAGTAGAGCAAGTTTGTTTTGGGATCCACAGTGAATGGCAACTGCAGCAGGTGTTTGTTCAATGTTGGCCAATGGAAATCCAAGTCTCCTCTAGCCATTGACTAGAGGTTAGGGCACAGAACTTTGGTCCCCTTGGTCTTGGATAAGTCTTGACTGATTTCAGATGAGAATGGCTCAGTCCATGCCACCTTGATGCTTCCATTGAATGCTTCAATCCAAATTTGGAGTCTTGTCCCTATTTTGGCCATTCTAGGTTCAACATGTTATTTCTTGTTCCATGGACTTTGGAGGCTTGGCTCAGTGATTGTCCCCTTTAGATTCAATCCTTAGATGTGTCCAAGTGGATAGGATCATTTGGATTTGGCTGATTTTGGAAAATCGAGCAAAAATGTAAATTCTGCCTTGCCTTGGCAGATTTCAGCAAGGTAACTTTCCAATGTCATGTCTCATGACTTAAATGGAATTTGACAATGTTCTTGGACATTTTGGAAAGCCCTTACATGATACAACAACTGTTTGAACATGTTTGGTTTTGATCTCTTTTGAATCCAAGTGAAAACTCCCCCTACATTTGGCAAAAAGTGAGGACAGATTTGGACTTAGTGAAAATTTCACTAAGTGTTGGAAAAAGTGACATTTTCACTTTTCAGCCATTTTGATCACTCCATAACTCAAAATCCTTAATGAATTGGACTTAGGTCTAGTTGAAGTTTTTGTAGAGGGTAATGAGGGCTACAAATCCATCTTTGGATGGGAAAAAATGGCCTTGTGGTTTAGGAGTTATGATCCTCCAAAGTTGGTACCCTTGTCACTTTATTTTTAACTTAGAAAATTTTCTAAGTTTTTATGGTTACCCCTTTTACAAGTTATCCAAATTTTCTTGATTTTTCTTGATAAATGATTATTCAAATCATACATTAACATCATTTTAGGGTTAAAAATCCATTTTGGTGAAAAATCTCAAAAAAGTCAAAGTTGACTTTTGTGCAAAGTTAACTTTTTATTAGATGAATTCCAAACTGTGCAATTCCTCAGGAAATCATGTCCTTGACCTAAATCAAACTTGATGTACATGTTTCATGGATTTCATAGGGTGTATTGAGGCATGTCCTAGGGTTTGGGAGCATGTCATGGTTAAAAGTCAAAGTTACAGTTGACTTTCCTCGCGAAACCCTAATTGTGGTGCAGATGAAATTGAGACTTGTTGCTCAAACTTATTGGATTAAGCCATTGTCCCAAATGGATTAATATGGTATATTAGAGACCCTCAAGCCCTCTCTTGAGGTCTTGGCTCTTGATTTTCCCTAAAATTTAACTTAGGGGTGAATTAGGTCAAGAAACCCTAATTCCTGATTTTTGATGTATACATCCCCTGAAGCAAAATTGACTTGATGATTGGGTCCATGAGGTTCCATGGAGTATATTAGGTTATGTTTTGGATCTTTGGCTTGTGCCCAGATGAAAAATTTCCATCTGGAGGCCCTGGTCGACCAAAACCCTAATTTGGTGACACTGTCGATTTTGAGACTTGATCCACCTAGAAGGGAGCAGCCTTGTGCTTAATCCTTGAAGTGGGAGTCCGCTTGATCCCTTGTGAATATTTGAGAGGTTATACAAGTTGAAGATCATGTCATTCCTTGATTGATCCTTTGCCTAAGGCTCTGAGAGGGCTAGAAACCCTAATTTTGATTGTAGTGGATGCTCACCCAACTTTGGGGAGACTGATGAAGCATGATGGTTCCCCCATACTGTGACGATGATTCTCACAATGATGGGAAATCTTAGTGGTCAAAATTTGGGGTATGACACCTGGCTAGGGACGAACTTCCGCCTGATCCCAAGGAGGCCAGCACAGTCAGGCGCAGGGTCTGCTCTTACGTCCTGGTCGAAGAAAAACTTTACAGGCGAGGGTTCTCTATCCCATTACTCAGATGTGTCAAGGAGAAGATGGTCGCCCATGTCCTGTGCGAGATCCACAAAGGAATCAATGCCCAACTCTCGGGGGTAGATCCCTCGCCCGAAAAGCCCTAAGAGTAGGCTACTACTGGCCAACCATGCAGCAAGACACTAAGGAACACATGAAGAAGTGCGATAAATGCCAACGACACAGGGACATGCACCTAGCTCCGCCTAACGAGCTCAAGGCTATGTCCTCCCCATGGCCATTCGACTGGTGGGACCTGGACATCCTGGGGCCATTTGTAGTAGGATCAAACCCGAACAAATAGTTAATAGTAGGCGTTGATTACTTCACAAAGTGGATAGAAGCAGAAGCTCTGGCCAAAATAATGGCCCTTAACATACTGCGTTTCTACAAACGAAACATCCTCGCGCGTTTTGGAATTCCCCAAGCAATAGTCATGGACAACGGGACATAGTTCATAGACAGGAAGTTCTAGGATTTCGTTGCTCAGTTGGGCACGAAACAACACTTCGCATCCGTCGAACATCCCCAGACTAAGGGGCAAGTTGAAGCAGCAAACCAAGTAATCCTTCGAGGCCTCAAGCAAAGACTGGACTAAACAAAGAAAGCTTGGGTCGAGGAGCTGTACAACATCTTGTGGGTGTACCTCACAACTCCACACTCTTCAACCAGGGAAACTCCCTTTCGCCTTGCATATGGGACCAAAGTTGTAGCCCCAATTGAAGTACACGTACCATCCAGGCGGCCTGAGTCACCCCTGGACGAAGAGATGAACAACGAGGCACTAAGGGAAGAGCTCGACCTCGTCGAAGAGGTCCGGTCCGGAGCAGCTCTCCGCGAAGCCTCATTAAAGCAAAAGATCGCAATTAGGCACAACGCAAAAGTGATACGGTGAGAGTTCCAAGTGGGCAGCCTTGTCTTGAGAAGAAACCACAAGGACTCTCGCGAAGGCAAACTCGCCGCTAACTGGGAGGGGCACTATCGCGTCCGGGCAAAAATGGAGAATGGGACCTACTACCTAGAATATCTCAACGGGGAAGAACTTGCTCGACCATGGAATGCCGAGAAGCTAAAGCAATACTATAGCTAAGGCCTTAACTGTCAGTTTGTTTTGTCAAAATGATGGACAAGACATCCCGACCACGATGCACGCCTAGGTACAAGCGTTGCATGCCAGCAAAAGCAGGACCCCGCTCAGGAACGAGTCGGGTCCCTGCCCGACAACGGTCCCATCACCGAGCACCACCGTTGCCAAAGTACCACGATAGGTAGAACACCCAACTCGTGATGGGAGTTTCATTTCACAAAAGCAGACCTCAAAAGGGACCTGAGCTCCGCTTTCTCGCCCGAAAATTCCCAGGCCGTTTGACCAATCCCCCTCACTGCCGAACACATCTACGTCGAGCAATCCCCTGAAACTTAAAACAAATCGAAGTGATCCCTATTACAAGCACACAAATATATCGAGCAAAAGTACAACACTTAGAAGAAATCAAAACAGATAAAGCCATGCGCGAATCCTAATCACAAAAATCGACCAAAGCTGCCGGAACCATACATATTACGATAATAAGTGGTCACGAGGACCAAGATTGTACTTGTTACATTGACAGGGGGCTACACCCCCATACAAAATGATAAATTACATAAACATGGCACGCAGGCCAAATACATTACAACAAGACAAAAAAGAAATCATTCATCCATCTGCTCTGACTGCTCCTGGTCAAGCTCCGACTACTCGGTATTAGGTCGCGATGACTGAGCTTCCTCGGGACGGGCGTGCTCGGCACCAATATTGAGGAACTCTAGGACAACTATCTTGCCATTCTCAACATGGCTGAGAAATTTGGTATCCTCCTTAGAGATCTGGGCATCTGGGTTCACCAACCTAAGCTGGGCCACAACATTCTTAAACGATTCCTCCCCAATGGAAAACACGTCCTCTTCTGCCCACATCATACGAACAACCAGCTTCGCCCTATTCTTCAGCGCCCTTATGTCCTCAGGCTCATCCTCGGCCAGAGCGCCTACAAATCTAAACTGCTCGACCAGGTCCTCAGCAACTTTCTTCTCGGCAGTCAGAGCCTCATTCTCCCTTTTTAACCGGGAAACTTCCTCGTCCGATGTCTTCCTCGCAGCAGTGGCAGCGTTGGCCTCCTCCTTGGCCTTTTTGAATTTCTCCTCCAGGGCAGTTATCGTCGCCTGGGCTCTCTTAAGCTCAAGTTCGGAGGAGATGTCGCCCTCGGTATACATTGCTGCTATCTCCAAAACCCAGACCACCACAGAGGCATCTTGCGCTAACAATGCCCGTCTACTCGGACGGTCCATGCCTTCTAACTTGAGAGATTCTTCCTGAGGGACCACCAGAGATGTCCCCTCAAAGTATTTCCTGTCATGGAGGCAAGGAGGAAGTTTGAACTTGCATTTCTCAGCTGCCCGGCTAAGATCCACCAGCTCGTTAGCCCTGGCTCGCTTGAACCTTAGAGCCCCGGGCACTAGACACCTCTGAGCAGTAGAAGGAACGGGCAAAGAGCTCCCCGTCAATGGTGGAGGAGGAGGCGCCCGCTGAGTAAACCTCGACTTCGGAGTAGCCACTCCCGCTTTCCCCCTCGCCACAGCATTTTTCACCATCATCTCGTGAGCAGAAGACATCTCACCTGCAAAAATATTTCAAACATATTAGATGTCGAAGAAAAGACAATTCGAACGAGTCAGAAAGCTAAAACTACCAAGCAGTTTAAAAGCATCTGCAGGAGTCTTACACTCCAAGAGCGCCTTCGTATTGATATAACGGTACTCCACCCGTTGACTACCATCCTCCTCAAAGATCGGATCGCCCTTTTTCGTCCAACAATCAGCGAGCCTAAAGGAGTTGACATAGCTTGCCAATATCTCATAGCCGACCATGTCTTGCTCGTCCAACATGTTTGGCTGAGCAATATAATGGCCAGTCCCCCGAATAAAATGGCTCTCACTCCAATGAAAGGGGAATTTGAACGCTATCTCCGAAATCACTTTCCCTTCCTCGTCATACATATCTTTACCATCCTCGTCCGTTGACACGGCCCAAATGTACGTGCTATCTTGGGCCTGCTCCGAAACAGGCTCGATGACATAGAACCTCTCCTTGAAGGTCTGGATAGACTCCGAGAAGGGCTTAAACAGCTTCCTAGGTTGCTTCAGCGACACCCAACCATATCTTCTCCCCGTAACCTGCCTCTGAAGGTGGAAGATGGTGAAAAACAAAGGCAAAGTGGTTCCTATCTTCAGGAACTCACAAGTCAGCTCGAAGGCGCGGATGAACACCAACGAGTTAGGGTGCGATTGTGATGGAGCCAGATTCAGGTGAACAAAGATTGACCGCTGAAAATCAATAAAGGACAGCCTCAACCCTAGTTCCTTGAAAGCGTACTCACACATCGAGAACCTCTCCCCGTAATCTGTGCAGATACGATCATCCTGAGTAGGAAAATGCACCTTTCATTCCCCCTCTGGTCCTATATCTGTGAAAATGTCCCTGGTATAGGATGCAAAGGTGGATGTATGCTCGGCTGGCTCGGCGACCACCCACTCCTCCGCGGAAATAAGATCCTCCCCAACTTCGTTGGGAGTAGTCAAGGCTTCCGAATCGCTACTTTTCAAGGAGCTCTCCTCGGACGAATCTACGAGAATCTCTCTTTCGGGCTCGCGCGCCATCTCGATCACCTGAAAAGCAGAGGACAAAAGTGAATTCAACTGCGGAATCAAATCCACCCTTCCACCGCCAGTCAAATGAAAGGGCGTGTAAAGGGCCGAGGACGGTGTCCCCAACCTAAGCCCTAAAAGACACAAAAGTCCCCCGCGAGGAGATGCCCGGAGGCGACCCCTCCTACGCATACGGGGAATCTCCCCGACCTACTCTCCAATTTCCTTTTGAAGCTCCATCAGAAACTTCATACACTCATCAAAAATTCATCAGAACTTCAGAAAACTGGGTGGCTCCACCAATTACACCCGCGCCTTCGTTGCGACAACACCGAAAATGGCCTAATTCTAGGGTTTCTAAGGGGTTCCGGCGGCCGCATCTGCAGCAGAAGATGGCCTCACCACCGTCTACCACCAACAGACAACAGAAAAACACCACAATCCCACCTAAGTCAGACTAACCACATGCATTCTAACTAAATAAAGGCGAAAAAGCTAGAAGAAAAGAAGAAATCAGGTGACTTACGTGGTCGAAGAGAGTGTGGAGGTTCGAAGAAGTTGCTCGAAGCTACTTACGGCGGCGACAGACAAAGTTATCCGAGAAAGACGAAGAAGGAGAGAGAAGCGAAAATGCAAATGAACAGATTCCATCTCCTTATATACAGACTGATAGCATGTGCACAAACACGCGCGGGTAGGGTCATTATGACCTAGCCTAGCAATCATTGCCTATTTAACGCAGCACAGGGCTCGAAGCACAGGTGGCATCCCATCGTTTTAGTTCCCTTTAACCGTTGGCCTCCCCGCACGCCGGGCAGATCGAACAACGGTACGAGTCTTATGGGTGCTGAATCTCTCGGGCACCACGGGACAACTCCCCTTTGTCACCAAACGATGACTCCCTCACGACTCCCTGGGGCTACGGTTGTCCTTAAGTCATCACTCCCATGCTCGGGAGCAACGACTTGGGGGGCTCATGTTCCGGACTGGATCAATGACTAGGCGTGGCCCAATCCACTTCTATTCCTAGAACGACCCAATTACCCAAGTCCAACTAGGGGAAGGGCAGCATTTACCTTTCTGCCCCCCTGCCGGGCGCATATGGACGGGTGAGTCTCAGAATCATTCGCTCCTCCCCGACATTTCTGTCCGTTACGCACGACTCAGTCATCCAGGAATAGCCACGACGCTTGTGCTCGGAACTACGCCCTTGCCCGTGGCAACGGCTAGTTTCAGGCACTCCAGCCCGTCATAACGGCTAGTTTTGGCAGTTACCTATTCTTAGGAAAACGGTTATTACGCCTCGAAAATAGGGACCGTTGGCCACGCGCTGGGGGCGTTACATAAACCCTCTCACTTGAGAGGGTCAGGTATCGAATAATCATCCTAAAAACTCATACTTTGTACTTGCCCCTTTTTCTCTGACCCTTTCTTACTAGAGCGTCGGAGTGCCTTGCAGGTACACCCCCTCCTCATCTCACACCCAACATTACAGACGTTCTTCTTGGCCCATCACAGGATCTGATCAGCCTTCACGATCAGATATCATCATTATTCTCCTGATCATTAGCCTGCATATTCTCATTAACATCTTCGTTATTGCCCTTGTCATTAAGAGCCATAAACCAAGATCCCATATTCTGTGTTCCTGCATTAACTATTGTCATCTTTGCCGAAATACCATTTCCTTTTACTGGTTGCCATTCCTTTTCGAACTCTGGTCTACCTCTTTGTGTCCTCTTGATTTTTTGAAGTACAATTAATGGTCCTATATTTGGAACATGCTTTCATGTGTTGTATTTACCTTTCAAGCGTGTTTCTGGAATATTTTCTCGTTCTTACCAGCTCATGTTTCCTTTTTATCTGAACACCCTTCAGCATAATGTCCAAATCTACCATAATTTAAACATAACAAGTGAATTCCTTCATACTCCACCTTGTAATGCCTCCCTTTGGTAGAGAACATTGCTAATAGCGATTTAGTGGGATCTATCTAGATACACAATCTTGTATACTTCCATATTTCTCTTGATAGTGTGTTTTTATTTACCTTAATTGTTTCCCTATCCTATTTTCAATGAACGTGAGAAATTTGCTATTGTAGTATTTGATATGGAGTCTTGAGATTCTTACCCATACTGCTAGTTGTTCCACTGCATCATTCGATGGACAAAAGTTTGGGCTCCATTCTCGGACTACGAGGTCGTATATTAACCATGGTCCCTCAATTAAAGAAAATGAGTAGTCCTCTTCACTTGTGAAGGCGACTAGGTAGTATTCTTGTTCAAGATCTATTCAGTTTAGCACCCATCTCCTTGCCTATATATGTTGTAGACGATTCTCCAAAGCCTTGTAGCATATCCTTCTTCCCATCATTTTGACAATTACTCCTCATTCCCAAGGCTTTGCTATTCTCCTTTCTTCTAATGCAGATAACAAAAATTTAGGACAATCATAATCACCAAGTTTGTTTTCTTCAATCCTTATTCCTTCTGTTTCGATTTCTTCCTCCACCAAATCCTTTTCATATTGTGGTCTGATTATGGTTTCTTCTATCATGTCAATCTTCTCACCCATCATCATGTTCTTGTACGAGGTCGTGCCATAACTACTTGCTTTTCCAAATTCTCGATGTCATATATTTTTGCTCATCATCTCAAGAAATGGAATTGAAGAAGCAGGCGTACACCCATCTTTGACTCTCTTTGTGCTACGTGCCTTCAAATTTTCTTCTTCAACTTGATTCTTTTGGTAAAGGTACGCGTGAAGTATCCAAAGGTCGCGAGTTTGATCCTCGTTTAGCTTCATTTTAAATTTGATGTTTAGCTTTTAAAAAATAAAATAAAAATGAAAACAAATTCTAAGATCAATTTTCTAAAATAATGTCATCAAATGTTTTTCATTTTTTCAATTTAACTATTGCTAAAAATTAAATCAAACATATTGTTAGTCTTTTATTATTTAAATATAAATCAATATATTCGAAATTATTGATTTTGAAATATGACTTTGAGTTTTTTTAATAGAAAAAATTGCAATTCGTAACTAAATAGATTTAACGATTGTGGTCCCTCAATTCACCTATGATATGTGGAAGAGTTTTGTTTGGTTGCTTGAATTAAGGAATTGGATTGGTAATGCTCTATTGTTTTTTAAAGTTTCAAAGGATATTGATGTCCAACTCTTTAGTGGCTTAGTTATTACTAATTTTGTTGTTAAAATGTGAATGAAAAATGCCCTAACACATTGTGTTTCATGTTTGTACTTTGTCATTTTTATCTAATACATAAGATATGTAGACGCTTAGGGCATCTCTAAAGGATGGTTGTCTTGTTGATTGTTTAATTATAAGTTATGTTGCTTAAGTTAATTTGTCATTGAAGTTTGCTTAATCGGCACTCTAGACTGCTTCAAAATAAGAAATGTTATCCAAATATGCAACCCCAAGGGTTGACCTAGTGGTGGAGGCTTAAGTCTTGAGAGTGTGCTCCTCTCAAGGTCTCAGGTTCAAATCCTGCTAGGTGCAATCAACTCTTGTGTGGGGCAAGGCCGGATACCAAGATTTAAAAAAAAAAAACGTTGCTTACCATTAAAATATAATTTCTCAAGAAAAAATGAATTCTTTTGTACATATAAAAGTATTATTTTCTTTTTAATACAAATAAAATAATATAAATTGGTGGGTCAATTTTAATTGCTTATTTATAATCATCATTGGAGTAAAATCGATTAAAATTGCTTATAACTCTGGCAATTTAAACCCACAAAATATGACACAAGATATTTTCTCCATTGAAGATGCTGTTAGATTAGAATGCAGCTGGAGAAATAAATTAAGCATGGTTATGTCCCACATTGTCAAATATATCTTATATATAAAAGTTGTTTAGTCGCGTAGCATCTTTTGGCGCCAAAGTGAAGGATAGTTTTGTAATTTTAATATATAGCTATTTATTTGTTTATTATATTAATTCATTTAATTAATAAAATACTATTATATATTACATTAATTCATTTTAAGAAAATTTTCATTAAATTTTTCACTAACTCACATTCCATAACTTAATTAATTAAGTAAATAAAAATGATCAATTTTTTATTCATAATAATTAATTGATTAAAAATAACTAAAAAACTTAACTTTTCACTAACTCACATTCCATAACTTAATTAATTAAATAAATATAAATGATCAATTATTTATTCATAATAATTGATTGATTAAAAATAACTAAAAAAATGGGATATAGTGTTTTCTTAAAATCACATATAACTCACCACTTATCTCATTCTGTAGTTTTTTCTCTTATAATTTGTTAGTCACGTTTTATAACTCCATTAATCCACTAATCCACTAGCTTAGAGATATTCATAAAACTTCTTATAACACCACTAATCCACTAATCCATTATACTAATCCATTAACTTAAAGTTGTTAAGTCACTTAGCATCTTTTGGCGCCAAAATGAAGGATAATTTTGTAATTTTAATATATAGCTATTTATTTGTTTATTACATTAATTCATTTAATTAATAAAATATTATTATATATTACATTAATTCATTTTAAGAAAATTTTCATTAAACTTTTCACTAACTCACATTCCATAACTTAATTAATTAAATAAATAAAAATGATCAATTTTTTATTCATAATAATTAATTGATTAAAAATAACTAAAAAAACTTAACTTTTCACTAACTCACATTCCATAACTTAATTAATTAAATAAATATAAATGATCAATTAATTATTCATAGTAATTAATTGATTAAAAATAACTAAAAAAATGGGATATATTGTTTTCTTAAAATCACATATAACTCACCACTTATCTCACCCTTTAGTTTTTTCTCTTATAATTTGTTAGTCACGCTTTATAACTCCATTAATCCACTAATCCACTAGCTTAGAGGTATTCATAAAACTTCTTATAACACCACTAATCTACTAATCCATTAACTTATAGATATTCATAAAACTTCTATGTGCAACTTCCATTGTATATAACTTATTAACTATAATTAACCTCCAGAGTTGCACATCGAAACTATTTATTTCCTTTTTTTTCTTCTCTTCCTAATATTTACCTCTTTCCATTCTCACGTTTTTACCCCATGATTAACTCCCAACCCATTCCATTAATTTACAATACACTTCATTAAAAAACTTAACTTCCATTAACTCTCTTATTTAAAACCTAACAAGAAGAATTCAAGGGTTTCTTCTAATAAAATTCCAACTAGTGTTGCTCACTCCTTTGCAAACTTCTAATCCTGCTTTTGTGAGCCAAAATTTATGTTTTGGATAAAAGTAAATGAATTAATATGTGTTTGATTGGCATTGAAGTGTACTAATTATCTATTTTTTCAGATGCTGCTTGGTTTGATTTTATTTTAGCTTTGGATTCTGAATGTGAATATGTGATGATGGATTTTACAGTGTCTATTATGGTATGTGGTTTTTTTAATTTTAAAAATTTACTTGAATATCATGTCATGAATTTATGTAGTTTTATCACTTGCATGATAGTAGATCAATTTATATGGTACTTGTTCTGGACTGGGCCAGCGCCTGCCCATTGGTCGGGCATGCCCAACCCAATGATCTAAGGTGGCCCAACAACGCCCACACTTATCCAGTGTCGGACACATTCAGACCTCCACCTCGTCAGGCACGTGTTGGCCACGTATCATCGAGCAGAGGTTTCGAGTGTTGGGGAACACGCCTCTCCTCGAACCCCACGTGCTCCTCCTGTCAGTACACGTCATCTTGTAACCTCCCACCTATGAAAGAATCAGTATGCCCTTCTTCTGAAGATCTAGGGACCGTTACACCAGGGCAAAGACCACGTGTTGGCCTTCCTTACGCCACGTAAGCCCTGGCAGTCACTTGGATTGGGCCTTGCAACCCAGCCCAGTGCAAGAGACCGTTGGCCCCGCACTTGGGGCAGCCTATAAATACCCTCTCGCTTGAGAGGGTCAGGTTTCACACAATTCTAACTCATAACTTCTTTTCTGTACTTGCTTACTCCCATTTTTCCCGACTTTGGCATCGGAGTACCTTGCAGGTACACCCCCCCCCCCCCCACCTTCCCCCCCCCCCCGCCGTTTCACCATCACCGGAGTTGCTGGCCACTGGATTCTTTCTGATCAGGTAAGATCAGTGGCGCCGTCTGTGGGAACCCTCGCTTCCCCGTTTTCCTCATCGTAAAACCAAAGCAATCTATACTTTTACAACAACCATCGCCAGCTTCCAGTCTGGGAACAAGATTCCGGACACCGCCTTCACGCAGCTCGGCAGCGAAAACCACCATGAAGACAACGTGACCATCCACGTCGAAGAAAGCAACGTAAGGGACGGGCAGATTGCCTCCCCTTTCTTTGACGACGCGGCGTATGACGCCGTCCAACAGGATAACCCGCCTGTTGTCTACCAGCCAGTCGCTGCAACACCAAACGCTGATCCGGGCATGGTGGCCCTGTTCGCCTTGATCAATCAGACCAACCAATTGATCGCCCAGCAGAACAAGAAGATCGAAGCTCTCGAGAGGGGGTGGCCAAGACGCTCTTCCCCGCGAAGACATCGTCACCCACCTTCTCTTCGCTGGTCCCCTTCCCCACGAAGGACACCCCCGGCGGACTCTCGCAGTGCTTCCCCGCAACCTGCGGGCCACCGACCGCGCCTGGAACGAACCTAGCGTGTGGTCACCCCAAAGCGCCTTCGCTCCCCTCCTCAGAAGGAACCATGGAGCTCCCCGACCAAGAAGAGGAGCAAAGTTGACGACGAAAAGCCGAAGAGCCGCTCCAGGAACTCTCCTCGACGACATGGACCTGGTCGAGGTCATCACTCCCCATCACGGTCGCCAGTCAGAAGTGATGAGGACAACCAGAGGACCACTCTGGTCAGGGAGATTATGGACACCCCTATACTTGTAGGGATGGAGATGCCTCCCCCATTGGGGACCTATGACGGTACTATAACACCCTTATACCCCACATACAATACGCGGTAAATAATCATTTAAAATCATAGTACAACATAGAAAGGCGTCGCATTTTCGTCTTAAAACATCTTGATAACAATCCTGCTCCGTAATACGGGTTTTTCAACAATTTAATTCAAAACATCGCAGCGGAATAACTTTATTTCAGTCAAATCAAACTTCAAACATCTTAAATAAAACGATAATAGCATCCGTTAAACCAAGTAAAATAGAACTCAGAGGTTCACAATGTTCCCGACCCGATGTTACATAATCAGAGCAAACCACACCCTCAACTTAACTGAAAAGAAACTGACTCCAAAGCTAACTCTTCACGCACCGCGAACTAATCTTGGTTATCTGCACGTTACCCACGTAGAGGCAACATTCAAACAGGCAGGGTGAGTAATCACAATTCAATATAAATCATATAAAGAAAAGACATTAACAGGGCAACCGTTGTTTTTATCAAATACTACAGCGACTCACCCAAAACATCATATAAAACATCACATCACCAATATCACTCATATGCAATCATGCAATGCCACCAAGAATGAAATGCAACGTCATAAAAATGCATGTGGTACCAAATCGTCATAATAATGGACACTAGGCCATCAACCCTCCACAAGGGAGCACGTCACAAAATACTCCAATTCGCACAATGGGATTAAAGCCACCAAAATAACAGACCAAAGTCCCATCATAGGATGCCATGAATGCATGATGCAACAACATCGTCATAATCATCATTAAAATCATCGTTTACATCATCATTCATATCAATATTCCTCGTACTCATCAATACAACATCTATTCAATCAATCATATAATTCATACTAGCTACAAGTTCTCACGCATCCTACTTCTGTCATCATTTTCATCACTAAATAATCATCATATAACATGTCAACACATAGCAGCAATTTACAGCAACATCACATCATTACTATAATATAAAACATATATTTTCCATGAATTTTAAGTCAATAAAATCATATTTTTCAGTCCCAGGTCGCGCTAAGCGAGCCCCCACCCGCGCTAAGCGAGCTACTCACTGCCTCGAGGAGGAGAAATTCCTCTAGGCCGCGCTAGGCCGCGCTAAGCGCCCTCTGCGATTTTGGCAGAAAAACCCTGCGATAACAACACTTCTCTATCTGCGATTCAACACCCCTAAACCATATTTTATCCTTAAATTACCACAGATTATGTTATTATAACCTATAATTATCACATATACGTCAATAACAACAATCATCACATAACGAATCATCAAAATCCATCATCCCTAACCTCCAATTCCTAGGTTTTTCCCCAAAACCCTAATTACCCACCAACACCTAATCTTTATATCAAAATATTGCAAAGTGATACTCCCCATACCTTAGAGTCTTCATTCTTTCGATATTCTCTTGAAGTTTCACCGGAAATCCCTCTATGCCCTAGCCTCCTCCACTCTTCTTGTGTTCTTCAGAGTCCTCTTTTCTTTCTTTCAACCAAAATAACACGAATAATGAAAACTGCCCTCACTATTCCTTGTTTTAACTCAAAATACCCCTAAATATGCTATTCCCATCTTACCCTCCCTTATCCCTCACCAATGACCATCATACCCTCAAGGCTTCTAACACTCTTATTTTAAATAATAATAATTTGAATAATGTGATACAACTATTCTTACCATCAATATTATTAATATAATTCCACCACAATGCTCATGAAACACAACAACATGTCCTCAAATTACCTTATACTCACAAATAATTAATAATTAACTAAATATGAATTTAGGGCGTTACAACTCTCCTCCAGTTAAGGAATTTTCGTCCTCGAAAATTTACCTGAAGCAAATAGAGTCGGATATGACTCCTTCATCCGATCCTCGCGCTCCCAAGTCCAACTTTCACAAGCTGGTCCTCCCCATAAAACTTTCACCAAAGCAATCTCTTTACCTCGCAGTTGTTTCATTTCTCGACCATCGACACGCACAGGCAATGCTTCCGGAATCACATGCGATGGATCCGGAATGTACTTCCTCAATTGAGACACATGAAACACGTCATGTAAATTCGCAAGTGACGGCGGTAAAGCAATTCGATAGGATACCTCTCCTATCCTCTGCGATATCTAATATAGACCAACAAAACATGGAATGAGCTTCCTAAACTTCAAAGCCCGACCCACACCAGTCACTGGCGTCACTCTCAAAAAACATGTGATATCCCTCTTGGAATTCAAGTGCTTTCCTCTTCTTATCATGATAACTCTTCTGACGACTCTGTGAAGCTTTCATCCTCTCTTGGATCTTCCTAGTCTTCTCAGTCGCCTCTTGCACAATTTCAGGTCCAAGTACAACACTCTCACCTGACTCATACCAACACAACGGAGTCCTACACCTTCTCCGATACAAAGCTTCATAAGGCGCCATTCCAATACTAGCATGAAAACTATTATTGTACGTGAACTCAATTAATGGCAAATGGCTATCCCACGATCCTCCATGATCCAACACACAAGCCCTCAGCAAATCTTCTAAAGATTGGATAGTCCTTTCTGTCTGACCGTCTGTCTGCGGATGATAGGCAGAACTCATCCTCAACTTAGTACCCAAGGCCTCTTGCAAACTCTTCCAGAACCTCGATGTAAATCTCAGATCTCTATCCGACACAATACTCGAAGGTATCCCATACAACTTCACGATCTCCTCAATATACATATCGGCTAACTTCTGCATAGAATGATTAATCTTCATTGGCAAGAAATTAGCCGACTTAGTTAATCTATCCACAATCACCCATATCGAATCACTCCCCTTCACAATCTTCGGCAATCCCGTCACAAAATCCATGGAAATATTATCCCATTTCCATTCAGGAATACTCAATGGTTGCATCATACCTGAAGGCTTCTGATGTTCAATCTTTGACTTCTGACAAGTCAAACATGCATACACAAATTCGGCAATGTCTCTCTTCATACCTGGCCACCAAAACAACTTATGCAGATCCTGATACATCTTCGTAGCACCAGGATGGATACTTAGTCTACTTCGATGTCCTTCTTCTAGAATACTCTTCTTGATTTCTGGAACATCTGGAACACATACTCTATCTCGAAACCTCATCACACCATTCCCATCAATCTAGAAGTCACCTTCGTTACCTTGGTTAATCAAAGTCAATTGGTCAACCAACTTTAAATCAGATTGTTGTCCCACTCTGATTTCTTCCAGAATACTACTAGTTAAACTCAACATTCCCAACTTCACACTGTCAGGAGTTGCTTCACATACCAAACTTAAATCTCTGAATTGCTCAATTAGTTCCAACTCTTTCACCATTAGCATTGACATATGCAATGAATTTCTGCTCAACGCATCGGCCACTACATTTGCTTTGCCCGGATGATAACTCAAATCAAAATCGAAATCCTTCAATAACTCTAACCACCTTCTCTGCCTCATATTCAATTCCTTCTGATTAAATAAGTACTTCAGACTTTTATGATCGCTGAACACCTCAAATTTAAAGCCAAACAGGTAATGTCTCCAAACCTTCATCACAAACACCACCGCGGCTAATTCCAAGTCATGTGTAGGATAATTCCTCCCATGAACTCACAATTGTCTCGAAGCATAGGAAACAACTTGTCCATTTTGCATCAATACTCCACAAAGACCCATCTTCGAAGCATCACAATACACTACAAAAGATTCACTCGGATTAGGCAAAATCAACACTGGAGCAGTAGTTAATCTCTTCTTCAATTCCATAAAACTCTCTTCACAAGCTACATCCCACACAAAAGTTTGACCCTTTCGAGTCAACTGAGTCAACGGTAATGCCAACTTAGAAAAGCCTTCAATAAACTTGCGGTAATAACCCGCTAAACCCAGAAAACTTCCTATGTCAATAGCGTACTTCAGAGTCTCCCACTGTAATACAACATCAATCTTAGAAGGATCAACGGCAACACCACCACTAGAAATCACATGGCCAAGGAAGCTCACTTCCTTCAACCAGAACTCACACTTCGACAGCTTTGCATACAACTTCTTCTCTTTCAACTCTTGCAACACAGTTCTCAAATGCTCGGCATGTTCTTCTTCAGATCTAGAATATATCAAGATATCATCGATAAACACCACCACAAACTTATCCAAATACTCGTGAAAAATACGATTCATGTACTCCATGAACACACCAGGTGCATTAGATACACCAAACGGCATCACGGTGTATTCATAGTGTCCATACCTCGTCCTGAAAGTCGTCTTCGGAATATCATCAGGCTTAACTCGGACCTGATGATAACCCGACCTCAAATCAATCTTGCTGAACACACAGGTACCTACTAGCTGATCCATTAAATCGTCGATTCTCGGTAGTGGATACTTATTCTTGATAGTCACTTTATTCAGCTGCCGATAATCAACACACAACCTCATACTTCCATCTTTCTTCTTCACTAACACAGGAGCACCCCACGGAGAAACACTTGGTCGAACAAACCTCTTCTCAAGCAACTCCTCCAACCGTTTCTTCAATTCACTTAGCTCGGAAGCTGACATCCGATAAGGAGCCATCGACACTGGACTCGTACCTGGTATTAAGTCCACTGCAAACTCTACCTCACGCTCTGGAGGCAAATCATTGATGTCATATGGAAACACATCTGGGAATTCACAGACAACATGCAACTCCACACTCGTAGCTTCACGATCAATTTGCAACGATGCAAACATTGCAAACACCAAAGCTTCATCTTCTTGAAGTTCGTCTACTTGCTTAGCAGACAAGAACATCAACTCCCCACTATTATCAATCTCAGGAAACTCTACAGTCTTGTTATAACAATTGATATGAACACGGTTGAACTCCAAATAGTTCATTCCAAAGATCACGTCAATTTGGTTCAAGGGTAGGCACACCAAATCCATCACAAAACTCTTCTAAAAAATCGTAACAGGACATCTCAAACACACAAGGGTAGTAGTAACAGAACCATTAGCTGGAGTTTCTATTACCATATTCCCCTTCATATCAGATAACTTCAAACTCAATCTATTAGCACATTCAAGCGAGATAAAAGAATGAGTAGCACCAGTATCAATAATAACAACCAACTCGATAATATTAATAAAACAAGTACCTCGAATCAGGTTGTCCTTCTCTGGAACTTCTGCACCACTCAAAGCAAACACACGACCACTGGTCTGGGCAGCAGCAGCAGTCTTCTTTTGATTTTGACATTGAGTACTGATATGACCTTTCTCACCATAATTGAAATAGGTCGGACCTTCATCTTTGCAGTCAGTAGCTCTGTTCCCCATCTTACCACATCGATAGCACCTCACCACAGTATTGGTGCACGCATCAGTACGGTGACCTTGCTCACCACACTTATGACACTTTCCAGAAGCGGGAGCTGCTCCCCCACTTGTATTTTTCCCATATGAAGCCTTCTGCTTCCCCTTTTCAGTTGAAGTTGTATAAGGCTTACCCCTATACTGCCTTTTCTTCTCACTCAACTGCTTGTAGTGAGCAGATCGAGCTCGGCTGTCCTCATCGTAGATTCTGCTCTTGTCCACCAACTCAGCATACTTGCGGATCTGCTGATACCCAATATCCTGCTTAATCTCTGGTCTCACCCTATTCTCGAACTTGAGACATTTGGACATCTCAGCATTAGCACGATTATAGTGTGGACAAAACTTCACCAACTTCTCAAACTTCGTGGCATACTCTGCCACAGTCATATCTCCTTGCTTCAGCTCAAGGAATTCCACTTCTCTCTTTCCACGAGCATCCTCTAGGAAATACTTTCCCAGAAACTCTTGCCTAAACATAACCCAAGTTATCATAGTGCCAATACCTGCAAGTCTCTGACGGGTGTTATCCCACCAGTCCTCAGCCTCTTCTTCCAGCATATGTGTTCCGAACTGAACCTATTGGTCATCAGAATACCCCATCACCCGGAAGATCTTCTCGATCGCCTTCAGCCACTTGTGTGTACTTACTGGATCATGCGTACCCACGAAATTCGGTGGATTGTTCCTTTGAAACTTCCCCAAAGCACGAAACTCATTACGAGCTCCACCATTTGGATTCAGCTGCGCCAGCACATTAGCAACCGATTTTAACGCATCAGCAATTGCACGATCATTTCTTCCAGCCATCCTACACACCACCAACAAGGTTAGAAGAACTAAAACATTGACAGTGTATACACACTCGTCGACTGACAGGGACAGACATTAAGTAAAAACCTGACCGGACGGACCGACCAGGCTCTGATACCACTAATGTAACACCCTTCTACCCCACATACAATACGCGGTAAAATAATCATTTAAAATCATAGTACAACATAGAAAGGCATCACATTTTCATCTTAAAACATCTAGATAACAATCCTGCTCCGTAATACGGGTTTTTCAACAATTTAATTCAAAACATCGCAGCGGAATAACTTTATTTCAGTCAAATCAAACTTCAAACATCTTAAAGAAAACGATAATATCATCCGTTAAACTAAGTAAAATAGAACTCAGAGGTTCACAATGTTCCCGACCCGATGTTACATAATCAGAGCAAGACACACCCTCTACTTAACTGAAAAGAAATTGGCTCCAAAGTTAACTCTTCACGCACCGCGAACTAATCTTGGTTATCTGCACGTTACCTACGTAGAGGCAACATTCAAACAGGCAGGGTGAGTAATCATAATTCAATATAAATCATATAAAGAAAAGACATTAACAGGGCAACAGTTGTTTTTATCAAATACTACATCGACTCTCCCAAAACATCATATAAAACATCACATCACCAATATCACTCATATGCAATCATGCAATGCCACCAAGAATGAAATGCAACGTCATAAAAATGCATGTGGTACCAAATCGTCATAATTGTGAGGGCTAAGGTCTTTCATCTATTTCATTTTAATGATGTCAATATATATGCTGAGTATTAGATTGTAATTTGAGCGGTATCACTTCACTTGTCGGGCAAAATTGTGTCTAATCATTATTATTCATGAGTCTAGATGTATAGGACCTTGTCTTTCTCATAAATAAATGTTCATTATCATTTTACTGGTGTCTAGGATGTTTGTCTGGATTTTGGTCAGTTGAAAATGTGAAAAAATTGCATTTCCTGTAATAACACAGTTCATGCGCTAACCTCCCCATTACATGAGTCGACGCATAAATAGTGGTACAAAACTAGTGAAATATGCGGGTAATCACATGATTCTGGGAAGTCACAAAAAAAAACTATGCATCGACGCATGGTGCTTGTGGGTCGACGCATAAAGACCAAACTTGCATAGTATTTTCCACGGGTCAGCGCATGCTGTACCTCATTAAGTCATGTGTCGACCCAAACACTCCTGAGCTGCTTTTTTCACCTAAATTTTTTTCTGTTATTTCTGTTATAACTTTTAGTGGGTCAATTAATTATCTATAAATAGTTTTGGTCATCTCATTATTAAAACAACAAGAAACGTGAAAATATATACCATTTCTCTCTTCATCTTCTTCATTGAGTAAACAAACAATCACACATCATCATCTTTGTTTGTGTCGCCCATTGTTCGAAGTGATAACGTTCAGAATTCAGGAAGTGTGATCTTCATTTTCTGGGTTGAGAGCTTGGTAGGTGTTTCTTGAATAAAACCAGTTGGTTTTCTCCTCCAAGAATCGGGAAGATTTTGGGGGTTTTTGCACAAACCGCTTCGTTCTACAGGGATTCAGCCGGGCGAAGGTAACCGACGATTGGAGCAATTGTTCGGCTTTGTAGCTGTAACCAGAGGATCGTAGAAGAGGGGTTTGGGTTCTAAGTTTGGTAGATCGCAATTGATCGAGTGAAGGTAACCGAAGAACGGAGGCATCTTTCGGTTTAGTAGCGTGAGACGGTAATTGGATCAACCATATTCGAAGTACTTGATTCATCTTGAATCAAGGGGAGAGAAAATTATGCATCAACAATCGAAGACGTTCGAGGGTTTGGATGTTCATAGTTTTCTCTTGTAATAAACAATTTGCAACAGCTATATATATATATATATATATATATATATATATATATATATATATATATATATATATATATATATATATATATATATATATATATATATATATATATATATATATATATATATATATATATATATATATATATATATATATATATATATATCTCAATTCTAATTCTGGAGTTGAGGGCAGACGTTCCCAAAGCGAGGATGATTGGGGAACTGCCTAATCAAATCTCATTTGTTCTCTCTTTCCTTAACTCGTTTACATTTTAGTTTGTTCGAATTTGTGAAGTCGGAAGTTATTGAAATTTTTGTCATAGTGTAATCGTAAGCTGATAAACTGTTTTGTTAAATTGATACAATTCCTTGAATTGTATCTTGGAGCAGCTTTACATTACCTTCCATTGAAATTCTGCACTTAGTGTGTTTACGCACACTAGGTGTTTGATAATTTGTCTCAAAGTAAAAATTGAACGCATTGCTTTTACTTGTTTATCAATTTACCTCATTGGTTTGGATTAAACATCAAGCAAGCAATATTTTGTTGACTGCGTTTCTTAAGTTTAGTAATCAAACTGAATTTTTCTCTTCCATACTCATTCTCGATATATTCGTGCATATCCGATCCTTTTAGTAGAAGGTTCGTGGTAGACGTACAATCCAGTGGTGTGCTTCCGTTAAATTTTTTTAAACAAGATTTTTGTAACGATTTTGCGTGTAAAACTCTAGGGATCTATTCTACCCCCCTTCTAGATCCATAGCCATCGTCTAACAAGTGGTATCACGAGCTCCGGTTAATTCTGGTGCTTCGGTAAAACTTCTTGGATCATGGCGAACGAACCTAAAGGGGCTTATAATAGAGCTCCAGTTTTTACAGGCGAAAATTACAGCTACTGGAAGGATTGTATGCGCGTCCATATTAATTCCATAGATCAGAAGGTTTGGAACGTTATTTTAAACGGTCACATGGAAATTATTATGACTAACGCGGAAGGCGTTGTCGTTCCTAAACCCGAAGCTCAATGGATTGAGGAGGACGAGAAAAAGTACAGCTGTGATTGGAAGGCTCGTAATATGATCATCTTCTCCTTAGGAGTTGACGAGTATTATCGAGACTCCCATTGTGAAATGACCAAAGCCATGTGGGATGCTTTACAAGTAGCCCACGAAGGCACAAATGATGTTAAGATGGCTCGTATGAATACACTAACGCAAGAGTTTGATTTGTTTTACATGAAGCAAGGGGAAACCATTGCGGATATGCAAAAATGATTTACTCACATTATCAACAAATTGCATGTTCTTGGTAAACCAATTCCAAATGAGGTTGCTACTAACAAAATTCTGAGGTGTCTTAACAGGGAATGGCAATCGAAGGCCACCGCTATCAAGGAGGCCAACAATCTTGCTACACTAGACCTCACAACACTCTTTGGTAAACTCGATGAGCATGAGCAAGTGCTCATTAGCTTGGATAAACATGAAAAGAGTATCAAGAAAGAGAAGGCAAAAGATACGGAGAAGAAGTCGATAACTCTTAAGGCTTCTTGTTCAAAGTCCACACATCAAGAGCTAAGTGATGATGAAGCCAATAATGACAAAGATGAAGAACCGGTGATGATATGGGCTTATTTGTAAAGAGGTACAATAGATACATTTGTAAGAACGAGATTCAACACTCGGACATAAATCTAGTCAAGTTTAGGAAGCAATCTAGAAGCGAAGGATAATAAGAATGGCAAGGCAAAAGGGACGTGCTACAACTATGGAAAATCCAAGCACTACAAGCCGGATTGTCCATCTCTAAAGAAAGACAAAGATAGGGATAATGACAAGAGTCGCTCAAACAAAAGGTCCAACAAGTCTCGACGAGCATACATCACTTGGGAAAGCGATAGTGAGTCGGAAAAAGATGATTCATCAAGCGACGAAAGTGAATCCGTTAACTTTTGTCTTATGGCACACGACAACAAAGCAAAAGAGGTAAAGCATTCTAAATATGATCATGTTAATACTATGTCGCATTTAGAGTTACAAAAGGCTTTTAACATGTTACACTATGAGGCTAAGGAAGCATTTCAATGTTTAGCCTCAAATAAAAAGATTTTCTCGCATTTGGAGAAGAAGGTTTCCGATGCCGAAAAGGAATTGGAAGCCCTCAAAAACTCTATAGTGGACACATCAAAAGCCAAGGTTAAAGAGGACCCTACCTCTTGGTTCAATTGGGGCTGTGACACTTGTCATATTTGGCAACGAGAGGTGAGAACCCTCAAGGCCAAATTGGACAAGGCTCTTAAGCCAAAAGTTACATTTGCTATTGATCGATCACATTTTCGTGAGAGCATGAATAATCCATATCAAAAGTATACCTATGTGATTCGAGATAGTGATAGCAAAGGTAAATTCCAAATGAACCGTAATTATCTTTACTGTTGTAAGCTTAGTCATACTATTGCAAAAGGCCGCTTTAGAGGGTTTCTTGTTCCGAAAGGCATCTACTAATGGTTGCCCAAGTGCGGTCTTGGTTTCACTCACCTTAAAGGACCCAATGGGAATTGGGTACCTACTCTCCCTTGATTATTTTTGTAGGTACAAAGTCTTGAGACCACCGAAAGAATATGGGTTCTGGATAGTGTCATACCCCAAATTTTGACCACTAAGATTTCCCATCATTGTGCAAATCATCAGCACAATATGGATGGACCATCATACCTCATTAGTCTCCCCAAAGGTGGGTGAGCATTCACTACAAACAGGATTTAGGGTTTCAAGCCCTCGCAGAGCTCTTAGACAAAGGATCAATCAAGGAATGACATGATCTTCAACTTGTCTAGCCTCTCAAATATCCACAATGTATCAAGAGGACTCCCACTTCAAGGATTAAGCACAAGGCTGCTCCCTTCTAGGTGGATCAAGCCTCAGGATCGCCAGTGTCACCAAATTAGGCTGCTGCAGCTTTGCACATTTTTTGTGGGCAGATTTGCACATTTTTTGTGCCACACGAATTTTCAAGCCTTGTCATCATTTTGGACACATCTAAGGATCAAATCCAAGTGGGATGATCTAATCCATGAACCTCCCAAGTCCAAGGAGCCAAAAAAAGCATGCCAAAACCTAGAAATCCCTAAAAGAGGGACAAAACTCCAATTTTGGTTTGGAGCATTTAATGGATGCTTAGAGGTGGCATGAACTGATATTCCTTCAACTGAATTCAGTCAAGATTCCTCCAACAACTAGGGAACCAGCAGCCTGTGCTCTAACCTCTAGTCAATGGCTAGAGGAGACTTGGATTTTCATTGGCCAACATTGGCCAAACCTCTGCTGCAGCCACCATTCACTATTGCTTGCAAAACAAACTTGCTCTACTATAAATAGAGCTCATTTGTGCTTAGTTTGAGTACACCAAAGCCATCAAACAGATGCTTTCCTCAAATTCTCTCTTTCATTCCAAAATGTCTTCTTTAGTAAGGAAATTCTGAGTTTTTGAGTTAGAGAGCATTTCCATCACAGCTCATGATCCTAACACCTCATAAACATCATATGTAGGTGATTCAAACTCTCACAAGTGACCTATAACACCAACATCACAAAGTCACCTCTCAAAACCTCAAAATGGCACTTTTTTGCATTTTTCAAGCCATGTCTTGATTCAGTAACTTTCCAAACTAGATAAAACCTCAAACACACTCCAAATATCATCCTTGAACTGTCCCAAATGGTGCCATACATCTGGAACACCATTTAAGAGAGTTGACATTTTGGCCACTTTTGACCATTTTGCGAGAAAGTGCTCAAACTTGCTCCAGAGGTTTCCAGCTGATTCCAACCATCCTAAAAGCTTCTAAGAGATCATTTGAGGTTGTCCAAAGCATCAAATCATTTCTGGAACAAAGCACTTGGTAGGTTTCCCAAAATCTCCAAAAAAGAGGTAAAATTCACAACTTGAATTCTTTGAATCATGCTTTCCTTTGTTGTCCACATACATGCATCATATTGAACAATTCTTGAGGCAAAAATGTAGTCCTTAATGTGCATGTTGTGGTCTTCCCACTGTTTGCATTTTAACATGTTTATATATGGAATTTTGGTTGTTTTAAAATCATGTCCAGTTCTGGGTTTTTTGATTGATGTGTTCTGTACATTAAGTTTTAGTGTGCATGAATAACACCATTGGATTCCTTGCGAAAAATCGGTCAAGATAGGTTTTTACGGATTTCAATTCCGATGAAAATTGAGAGAGTTACGTGCGTTGGAAATTTGACGCGAAACAACGTCGAATTAACGATAGCAGTTCTGGTTTTTTTATTTCTGCGTTTTGTGTGTTGACTTTCCATGTCCGTGAGTAATACCATTGGATTCCTTGCGAAAAATCAGTCAAGATAGGTTTTTACGGATTTCAATTCGGATAAAAATCGAGAGAGTTACGCGTGTTGGAAATTCGACGCGGAACGATGTTTTCAAAACAGTGCAGTTCTGTTTTTTTATTTCTACGTTTTGTGTGTTGACTTTCCATGTGCGTGAGTAATACCATTTGATTCCTTGCGAAAAATTGGTCATGATAGGTTTTTACGGATTTCAATTCGGATAAAAATCGAGAGTTACGCGTGTTGGAAATTCGACGCGGAACGATGTTTTCAATCGATAACAGTTCTGGTTTTTTAATTTCTGCGTTTTGTGTGTTGATTTTTCGTGTGCGTGAGTAATACCATTGGATTCCTTGCGAAAAATCGGTCAAGATAGGTACTTCCGGATTTTGATTCCGATAAAAATTGAGAGAGTTATGTGTGTTTGAAATTTGATAAAAAACGTGTTGAAAATTAAAGTTTCGGTACTAGTTTTTACCCCGTAAGAGATGTCGGAGATGATGTTGTGACATCTTTCCTCTTTTTCTTATTTTTATTTTCAAAACTCAACCAATTTTTTTTTACATAGCAAAAAATCATCATTTTCCAATTCATACCCCATAATATTTTAATCCACAAAAAATCACAAAAAAAAATATTATTTTTAATATATTTAAAATAGTGTTTTAAATTGTTTTAAATGCTTTTAAAATGATTTCTTTTTCTTGATTTTTAAAACCAAAATTATTTTAAATATTTATGTGGATAAAATATTTTTTCATAAACTTTAATCATTATTTAATGATTTTATTTGATATTTTTATCATTTTTTACTTAATTTTTCTTGGAAAAATGCCTTAAAAAATGAAATTGGGGTTTTCTTTGATTTTCACCCTAACAAATCTTTTTCAAACACTTTGGGCCTCTATTAGAGTGTAAGACCCAATCCCCTTTTAACCAAAACAATTTTAGGTCTCACTTATTGTATAAGTCCCTATGCGTTAAAAGAAAACCTCGGCGCGATCGCCATTTTCAAACGAAAATCAACTGGGCTTCTCTTTGAGCTGTAAGTCCCATTTCTTTTCATTTTTAAAACACTTGGGCCTCTATTAGAGTGTAAGACCCAACCCTTTTTTAACAAAACAATTTTGGGCCTCGTTATTGTATAAGTCCCGATACGTTAAAAATCTCGGCGCGATCGCCATTTTCAAACTGAAAATATTTTGGGCCTCTCCCTGAGTTGTAAGCCCCATATTTTGTACAAAAATACACTTTGGGCCTCTAATAGAGTGTAAGACCCAACCTCACTTTTTCATATTTTCTCACTTTTCATATTATTTTTTAATGATTTGGAAAATTAATAACTCCCTCAATTTTGATTATTTTTGATTGGTTCTTTTTCTGAAAAATCACAAAAATAGTAAAATATTTTATTCTACAAAAAAAATCAAATTTATATTATTTATTTAATATAGTTGGTATTTTTGTGAATAAATTCATTTTTAATTGTTTTTAAACATTTTAAAAGTGAATATTCATCTTGAAAATCAAAACTAAATAAGTTTTAAATCATCTTGTGATTAAAACCCCATTTTTCAAACCTTAAACAAAAATCACAAGTGGTTTATTTAAACTTATTTGATTTTTTGTCATTTTTTATTAATTTTCTTTGAAAAATTACTTTTAAAAAGTGAAAATTGGGGTTTCTTTGATTTTTAATCATACTCAAATGTTTCAAGACTCTTTGGGACTCTAATAGAGTGTAAGACCCAATCCCTTTGTAAATACCAAAATTTTGGGCCTCAGTCACTTGTATAAGTCCCACGGTGTTTCCAAAACCTCGGCGCGATCGTCGCCCTTTTCAAAATTAACCATTGGGCTTACCCTCGAGTAGTAAGACCCATTTCTTTTCTTAAAACTCACTTGGGCCTCTTGAGAGAGTGTAAGACCCATCCCTTTGTACAGAAAACCTTTCTTGGGCCTCAATCACTTGTATAAGTCCCTCTGTACAAATTCAACAGTGCGCTCACTGATAAAATCCTGGGCCTCTCCTTGAGCTGTAAGCCCCAAATCTTTCTTTTTCAAAGCACTTTCTCCTTTGATTTTGAATATACTGTTGTTTTCAATCTTTCTTTGTTGAACAACTAACCAAACATCATGGAAGCTCTACAACCGAGTAAGTGGTTATTGCTTTCATTTACCGCTTTTATATACATATAACTGTATTGTGGGGCTGTTTCGCTGTAAGTCTTCTTTCATAAACTCATATCAACTGTGTAATAATAGTATAGATATTTAGAGTTTCCCCGACAACTACGTCTAGCATAAAGCCATCTCGATCACTCTTAAATAGTCAAAACTAGATCCCCATAGGATTACCAGACACAGTCTTCCCTCCTCTTGGGGTTAAACAATATGGAGACATGAAAGGCAACATTCTCAGTGAACCCTTTCATAGACTGTCACTTGTAGAAGTTGTCAAAGAAACTCTATTCCCCAGATATGATCTCTTCTCCGTGAATTGCATCTCTTGAGTTTCTTCCAAATTCTCGAACATTCCTGACTTTGATCTATTCTCGGTGAATAGCATTGCCTTGAATTTCTCGGGGTTTGGGGACCCACAGGCTTCTTAAAAGCACTTGTCAAGAAACTCTACTCCCTAGAGATGATCTTTTCTCCATGAATGGCATCTCTTGAGTTTCTTCCAAATTATCGAACTTTCCTGACTTGATCTATTCCTTGTGAATAACTTCCCTTGAATTTCTCGGGGTTTGGGGACCCATCGGCTTCTTAAAAGCAATCGGCCTCCTCTTGGGCATCGTACAAGGACCCACAGGCTTCCTAAAAGCAACCCCGCCTCCTCTTGGGCTTAGTACAAGGACCCTAAGGCTTCTTAGAAGTATTCACAGCCTCCTCTTAGGCTTCGTATAATGATCTCTTCCTCCGGGAATGATAGCCTCCTCTTGGGCTTCGTACAAGGACCGATTGGCTTCTTAAAAGTTTCCAGCCTCCTCTTGGGCTTCATACAAATTGTCCCGACGACCTCCTAAAGGTATAGGAACAGAACTTAGTCATCTGCATAGAACAGTTCTTTCCAGAGTCTACTATTGTTTCTCAAAGCATAGTACAAAAGATAAAACTCTAGACTTGGACGGTCTAATTTCCATGAGTCTCAAAGACATTCTCAAGCACCCTTCAAGAATAGGAAGAAAACCCGTAGACTCGGACAGTCTCAATACCCTTCGGATTTCCCGCTTCCTTAAAGAACAGGAATAACCCGGATCCTTGACTCAAATCCTTGAGTACAGTGTTGCTCATATAAGAACTGATTTTCTCTTTCAAAATCAGTATACTGGACCTGTCACTTAAACATTTACCTTAGCCTCCTCTTGGGCTTTGTACAATGATTCTCCCCAACGGAGTCAAACAACGTTTAGCCTCTCTCTCGGGCTTTGTACGAGACACATAAGAGACTCCCTCGTTGAGTCAATCACCCCTTTAGCCTTCATCTCGGTCTTTGTACGAGATACAAAAGGGTTCTTATTGAGCCAAAGAAACAACAACCTCCATCTCGGGCTTTATACGAGATACCAAAAGACTCCATCGTCGGGTCAAAACCTTTTAGCCTCTCTCGCGGGCTTTGTACGAGACACATATTAGCCTCCTCTTAGGCTTTGTGTAAGAAAACCACTGGTTGATCCAATTAACCTTTTAGCATCAAAGTTGTGCATCGTTCACAGTACACAAACATCAACAACTCTTTCCCCTTCATCTAATCGCTGTAAGCGGCAAGCCTCTGGATCATCTACATCCATGCCACTGTCCCTCTTTTAGCATGAGAAATTCCTAAGGAAAGATAGCATTGCTCTACACTGAGTTAAAGTCTTCTCCTTCAGGTTAAAAATCCCCTTTAAAGGAAATTATGGCATTGCCGGATTCACACATCCGGTTCAAGTAATTCTCCTTTATAAACAGTTGTGACAGACAAACCCTTCTTTAGAGATGACAAATTCTCTCTAAAGTCGAGGTCCTTCAGCTTCACGTCTTGGGATTTGAAAAAGACGCAAATAGACTTTTCAGCTTCACGTCTTGGGCTTTGAACAAAACACAAATAGACTTTTCAGCTAACATCTTGGGCTTTGAACAAGGTACAAATCACCTTTCGCTTCACGTCTTGGGCTTTGAACAAGACACCAAAAACCAATTTCCTCCCATAGAATAGGAGGAACTACGAACGCTCTGATTTCCCTGTTTCGGTAAACGGGAATACGTAGGCATAAGATTGAAAGAAAAATCTTAGCGAGCACAATCAACAAAAAAACCCAAATCCCATATCTCCATCAATCAAAAGTAGTAATTCAAAAAGCATCAGTTCTAACATCCTAATCCTTGTTCCCCGCCAGAAACCTTCTGCCAAGGTAAAAAGAAAGAAAACAGTATTGGCGAAAATACAAATAACCAGTACAAAGGCCCCCCCACATTGATAGCATCCGTAACCTAACAGGCCACTGTTTAAACGCAGTATGCAAAGCAGGGTTAATTGGAGACATCTATTTCCCTTCCTTATTCAGCTCACAATAGGATAAAAAATGAATCGACTTGTAGTAAGCTCAAACCGCAGAGAGCGACCAGCTCTTAAGAACCGCGTCCAAAATCGCGCGCTACAGAAAAATGGCGCCCACCGTGGGGCCTTTCAAAGTTAGATCTAGGCACGGTCGTCCCTATTTTTCACAGAAAAATGGCGCCCACCGTGGGGCCGGTTCTTTCTTTCTTACAATTTAAACCTTGGGTGAGTCATTTTCATGGCGGTGGCCGCCAACAGAAAAATGGCGCCCACCGTGGGGCCTTTTAAAGTTAGATCTAGGCACGGTCTTCCTTTTCTTCACTTGTGTGAAAACCACAGATTGGGGCTTCCGTCGGGGAACCCATTTTCTGTCAGGAACTTAGGATTCATAGCTTTAAAGGTCTAGGATTTTAGGACAAATATATATACCGCTTTTCCTAATTGCTATACGTGTTTATTTTTCTGGTAATGGGAATGCGGGTGATACCGTATGTGGAAAGATTGAGTATACACTTAAGATAAGTGATGGCGACGGAGTCGACCATCAACCTCAGTGGAGGCTGACTAATGTAACCATTCTTTCACCTAGACAATGGGTCGGTTGTGATGCCTGAGAAGCTGAGGAGCCAAACCCTTTCGTAGTGCGGAAGCTATCGGGAATAGTTGTTACGCGATACTACCCTCATTTGAGGCTGGTGATCTATTCTCGGTGAATGGCACTTACTCTAAGATTGCACTACAACTCGTTGGCGATCCGCTTGTTGTTTTTCTTTCCTGGGAGGAGCTGATGATAATGAGTACAGGTACAAAAATCACCTTAGTATAAACCTTTGGGGATGGGTAGAGCCTTGTCTTCATGACAACGACCCTTTGACCCCATGTTTTTTCTATGTTTTTGTGTGCTGCATTCATGCATTCATTTAATAAAACATTAAAACATTCAAAAAGGATTGCACTAATGGATTTCAAATTAAACTAAGACTGTGATTGCAAATATCAGAGAAAAGGATTGCACTAATGGATTTCGGTAGAAGGAGAACTCATACGTACACCTTCAAGGTTCCAAAACTAGGGGATTTGAGAAGGTTAGCAAGGATGATCACTAGCCCTGAGGCTTTCAGAGCCAAGTACGGAGGTTTGCTACCATTGTTAAGAGTCCATGTGATTGAGGGAATCATGGATGCGCTCATTCAATTCTACGATCCGATTTATCACTGTTTCACATTCCCGGATTACCAGCTAGAACCAACGCTGGAGGAGTATTCTCATCTGATCGATCTACACATTACAGATCGAGCTCCATTTTCTGGACTGGAAGAAATTCCGAAGAATCAGACCATTGCAAGAGCAATTCATTTTGACGAGTCTGAGGTCAGGACGGGTGGCATCCAAGGTTTGCCAGCCCAGTTCTTGAAAAAAAAAGCCCTGTACTTCGCTAGTATCGGGAACGTGACTGCTTTTGAAAACATCTTTGTCTTGCTTACCTACGGGTTATTTTTGTTTCCCAACATCAATAACTTCGTCGATATTAACTTTATTAAGGTTTTTCTCATTGGAAACCCTGTACCGACTTTGCTCGCAGATGCGTATCATTCTGTACACTTGGGGAATTTGTACAGCGGAGGGGAGATCACATGCTGTGTACCTCTGCTTTATAAATGGTTTATCTCCCACTTGCCCAAGTCTGCTGCTTTTTGGGATTGCAAGAGTGCCTTACGTTGGTCGCAGAAGATCATGTCTCTTACCAACTCTGATATAGATTGGTGTAATAGGATTTATGAGGGAATCAGAATCATTGATTGTTGTGGAAACTTCCCCAACGTACCCCTTATAGGAACTAAAGGAGGAATCAACTACCATCCGATATTGGTTCGTCGTCAATTTGGATACCCGATGAGACACATCCCACTGGGTGTTCATCTGGAAGGTCTTTTCTTCAAGGAAGGAGAAAGTGACAGAGCACTAAAGATGGAAATAGTGCACGCTTGGAAACACGTTCATAAGAAAGGACGAGAGTCTATGGGAAAACCGGACTGTCTCGGTGGAGCCTTATCTCCATTGGGTACAAACTAGAGCTCTCAAGCTAAAGATGCCTTATCCTCGTTACAGAATTCTTCCGCCGAGGGAATCTGTCATGTACTTCATGACGGAAACTGAAAAGCTTCAGGTTACTCTCAACAAAGTTCAACGGGAAAGAAGGTCTTGGAAGAACAAGTACCGCACCCTCGACGTAGAGTGCATCAAAATGCAGCAATTACTGAAAGAAAAAGATGCTCTGATTGAAATTTTGGAGCAAAATGCTGTAGAGAATCAAGAGGACCAAAGGAATTTGCTCGCTCCTTTCACTTGGCAAAGGAATGACAACCCGACAACGACCCAAGAGCCCCGGTCAAAGAAAAGGAAGATATCAGAATCAGCACCCGAGTTCTCCTCAGAGAGGACTCTGGGCCCATTAGCTTAGGTTTCTATTTCCGCATCTTGTAATCTACTGTATTTCCATTTCTGTAATCCTTTGAATTTCAATAAAAAGGGGTTTCCCCACTGTTTGATATTTGCAATCTAATTGTCGAAGTTTATTTTGATTAAACCAAAAAACAATTAATATAATCATTGCATTCATCATTCTCACATCACATATTCTTCTTACCTACGAATCTCACGTTTGTGTCTCGGTTCTAGAGTCAAACTGTCTCATTCGTATAATACTCGGGCCAATCGTCAGAAAAAGATGGAGGATCTTGAGGAAGAGAACAGAGAGTTGAAAGAAGAGATCGACGCTCTAAGAGAGGATATGAGAAAGCTTCGCAACGACATGCAAGCCATGGCAGAAGCTCAGCTACAAAGAACTGTGATCTCAGAGATCACCTCAATGCCCATAGTGGAGAAGAATGATCCTAGGGGCATGCCTGTCAACTATATCCCGGGAGGATATGTTCCGCCGATCACTGAGGATCAGGGAATCACAATAGAAGCCGCTGGGCCTAAAGGTTACAAACTTCAGGAAAGCGAAGATGCCAGGGGCATACTGAAGACTCCTGAAGGTTACAAACTTCGGGAGACGCCAAGATTCACTACCGTAGTCACGGTACCACCCTCTGTGGTGCACACTGTCCCGGAAGGACAAATTCCGCCAATACCTGCTGGTAAAAAGGAAACTATGTTCGATAGAATGGATGAATTCCAGGAGCAGTTCTTGGAAATGCAGAAGGAGCTGCAAGCCATTCGCGGTCAGGATCTATTCGGAAAGGATGCCACAGACCTCTGCTTGGTCCCCAATATGAAAGTCCCGCACAAGTTCCAAGTGCCCGACTTTGAAAAATACAAAGGTAACTCTTGCCCTCAGAGCCATCTGGTGATGTACGCTCGGCGAATGTCATCTCAGACAGAGAATCAGGACCTACTGATTCACTACTTCCAGGATAGTTTAACCGGTGCCGCACTCAAATGGTACATGGGTTTAAACTGTGCCACGATCAGTACATTCAGAGATCTTGGCATTGCCTTCATCCAACAATACAAATACAATTTGGACATGGCACCCGACAGAGATCAACTCAGATCGATGTCGCAAAAGGACAAGGAAACCTTTGAGGAGTATGCTCAAAGGTGGCGTGAAATTGCCGCTCAAATTTGTCCACCTCTTGAGGAAAAAGAGATGACAAATATCTTCTTAAAGACCTTAAGCTCATTTTACTATGACCGAATGGTTGCCAGTGCACCTAGTGATTTCACCGAGATGGTGGGCATGGGCGTACGTCTTGAGGAAGCCGTCCGAGAAGGACGTTTGGTAAAAGACACTGGATCGACGAGCGGTACTAAAAAATACGGTAGTGCTCTCCCTAAGAAAAAAGAGCAAGATATTGGGAATATCTCTCTCGGAAAGCAAAGGCGTCGATATCAACCGTAGCAGCTATAACTCCTGCTATCAGCCCTGCGCCTATTCCTACATATCAACCTCAGGTTGCGCAGAGCCAACCTGATCAGCAAAGGATACAACAGCCTCTTCAGCAGGCTCGTCCTCCATATAACAGCAACCGTACAACACGACCATCAGGGTTTGATCCTATACCCATGTTGTACGCAGAATTATTTCCGTTACTACTAGCTAAGGGGCACATCCAGACTAAGTCTCCTCTTACAGTACCGGAAAATCTGCCTTTTTGGTTTAAGGTGGATCAGACATGCCCTTATCATCAAGGAGGTTCAGGGCATAACATTGAGACTTGTCTCAATTTCAAGTCCGACGTGCAAAAGCTTGTTAGGAGCGGACTCTTATCTTTCAAAGATACGAGTCCTAATGTTCTCACGAACCCGCTGCCTCAACACCAGAAGGCTGCAGTCAATTTGATAGAAGGAGAGACCAACGATGTCTATCAAATTCACGATGTACTCTTGTTGAAAACCAATCTGGTCAAGATGCATTGTAGACAGAGTGGATATGGCCATGTGCCACCTCATAATTATCATCAGTGTGATGCCTGCTCTAAAGATAACCAAGGATGTTCTGTGGTGCAAGCAGCTCTACAGGAACAGATGGATCTCGGATGGATCCAAGAGCACCGAGTTCGTGGAGTTAACATGGTTTACACAAATTCCAACGTCATTCAGAACCACGACATTCGTGCAATGAATGTCAACTTGGTGGCGATGCACTCAAGGCAAAGCCAGTATCATAATCTGCCGCGACACGATTACAGTTCCTGTCTGACTTGCTCGGTAAACAAACAGGGATGATCATTCATACAAGAGGCCCTCCAGCATCAGATGGATCTTGGATGGATCCAAGAGTACCATGATAGGAATTCCTATCAGATCAACATGGTTCAGATCTTTGACATTCGCGTGATGAATACCAGCCTGGTAGAGTTACATGCTGAGCAGGTCCGACTCGGATTCTTAATATCACATGACTATCAAAGCTGTAAAGCGGGTTACGAAAACGATCGAGGTTGTACCCTTGTCCAGGAGGCACTTCAACACTTGTTAAATCATTGGTGGATGCCAATCTACATGGATGAAGATACTCACCAAATTAGTATCAGTAACAGGAATCCTACTCGGCGTCAAAGTCAGGATGTTCGATCAGGGGAAGGTAACCTAGTGAGGTTACATTGTATTCAAAGTGGGCGTGGCCAGGTGCCACCACACAATTACGACCGTTGTAGCGTCTGTTCGGAAAGTAACCAAGGGTGTTACCTTGTGAGAGCAGCTCTTCAGGGTCAGGTGGATCGTGGAGAGATTCGTCCATATCCGGGTTCTGGATCCATCAACTGGACGCCGAACTACCTTGCCGAGCAAGTTGAGGATGTTGTCACAATCTCTGGTCATCATAGGACCAGGGATGTTTTTGCCATCATCCCTCTACTTGACGAATCTAAAGTTCCCAACCAGAAACGGATCGAGATTATTTACGATGGTCAGAAAAATCAGAAGGTTCCCATAGTCATCTATTTGCCGGGACCACTACCGTATAAGTCAGCTAAGGCAATCCCTTACAAATACGGTGCAACGACAATTGAAAATGGAAAGGAAATTCCATTACCCTCCGTCGTGAATATTGCAGACATCAGTCGTGTAACACGGAGCGGTAGAATCTTCAACCGAGGGGTTGGGGAACTTAACAAGGAAAAGTAACTTCAGACGGAAACTCCTGATCCACCAGTCGGTCAATCCAGTAATTCCGACCTTTTGAAAAATAATGATGAGATGCTGAAGCTCATCCAAAGGAGTGAATATAACATTGTGGATCAACTGTTACAGACTCCTTCAAAGATCTCAGTGTTATCACTGTTACTCAGTTCAGAAGCGCATAGGGAGGCTCTACAAAAAGTCTTGGAGCAAGCCTTTGTGGAACAGGATGTAACAATCAGACAGTTTGATAGCATTGTCTCTAACATCACTTCCTGCAATAAATTGGGATTTAGTGATGAGGAGTTACCCGAAGAGGGTCTTCGTCATAACATGGCGCTCAATATCACAGTTAACTGCCAGGACGATGCTTTAGCCAGCGTACTGGTAGACACAGGGTCAGCCCTGAATGTTATGCCGAAGTCCACTTTGATGCAATTGTCATTCAAAGGCCCTCCGATGAGAGTCAACGAGGTCATCGTCAAAGCGTTCGACGGATCCAGAAAAACAGTTATCGGCAAAGTTGATCTTCCCATAATTATCGGTCCTCACACTTTCCAAGTCACTTTCCAGGTCATGGACATCCGGGAAACATACAGTTGTTTATTAGGAAGTCCTTGGATACATCAGGCTGGAGCGGTCACCTCAACCCTCTACCAAAAGCTAGAGTTCATCAAGAACGATCAACTCATCACAGTTTGTGGGGAACAAGCCTTGCTTGTGAGTAACTTGTCATCATCTACTGGTATAGAACCCGAGGAGGTTATTAGAACGCAATTCCAAGCACTGTCGGTGAGCAAAGATAATCAGTTCAAAGGAGGAACCTCGATTTCCTCATACAAAGATGCTATCAAAGTGGTCGAGAGTACTGATAAAAATGGATGGGGACAGCTTGTCATTCCCGCTGACAATAAAACAAAGAAGGGTCTTGGTTTTTCTGCAACCTGTACCCAGACAGCTGCCAACGATGAAAGTCTTCATCCCCTTCAAAACTTCTTCCACAGTGGAGGTTTCCTTCACCCGGTGTCTCAAGCAGTACATGCTATCAATGAGGAAGATCCCTCCGACACAGATGAAGAATGAAAGTCCTATCTTAACAAGGACGGTTATATGTCTCAGGAAGAGGTGCCTACACCATTTTGCTATCCCGCACAGAGTCTGAGGTTTATACCAAGGTCAGATGTCGAAATGATATACGGGGATTGTGATCCGGAAGGATGTCGTGCTTCGCCCAATTCATTTGAGGAAGACACTCCGATGAAAGACAATTTTGACTACACCTACTATGGCCCGATGGATGGCCTGCCAATGTGGCAGCCTTACCCAGGAGACTTGGGGCAAGAAAGTCAGCTGGGTAATGAAACTCAGCTGAGCATCATTGAACAAAATACCTGTGTCCCCACCATGTCATGGGATCCACACTCGGGTCATCCTGAAACTGCTCAACATGAAGATGAATTCGCAACGTTTGCAGGACTTGAGTTCCTCAACTTTGCTTTTCTTGAGGTCAACGTCATCGAGAAGGACGACTCCTCCAGTTCCAAAGTGGTTTGGGACACTCTGGGAGAACCAAGTGGAAAATACGACTATATGGTTAAGTACACCGCTCCCGAAAGCTCTCGTATCAGGCTCGAAGATATCCAGCCAACTGGATGGGGAGATATAGCTGAGAGCACAAATGCTATGCAAAGTGCAACAGAGGAATTATCCTACGACAATTCTACCTGGGAGACAGATTCCAATGATCCTGCTCCACCAGAAATCAGCGTCATTTCTGAAGAAAAATCAAGGAAGGTGCCAGACTTTGTGATTCACCGAGGAGTTCGCCGCCAATGGGTTGCCGTCGAGGTTCCGAAGATCGTTCATCAGTCAAAGTAATTGCCATCTTTAACCTTTCACCCTGCCCAGGTGAAACGGATGTTTTGATAGGGCTCGCTTTCTGTAAATTTCCCTCTTCGCTTCGCCCAAAGCGACAGAGTCTTGTTTTATAGGGTTGTAGTTTCAAGAATCGACTTGTTCATTAATAAAATAACGTCGTTCTGTAATTTCCGCATTAATTGTTGTTTTCTCTTTTTGCTTTTTCAGAAAATGGTAATCCTAAAAAACATGTAAAAATAAAAACAAGCAGTAAAATAAAAACACTGCACACACACTTGCATTTTTCTCTATCTCTTCTAAACACAAATCATCACGTCATGCAGATTGCTTGTTTTAAACTCCGTTGAAACATACGATACGACGCCTTCTCCCAACTTTGAGTTCCCGGTATTCGAGGCTGAAGAAGAAAATGACAACAAAATTCCAGAAGAGATCTCCCGACTACTCAGACAAGAGGAAAGGTCCATTGAACCTCACAAAGAACCATTAGAAATGGTAAAACTTGGGTTCAGAGCAAGAGAGAAAAGAAATCAGGATTGGTGCACTGCTCAATCCAACTGTCAAAGAAAGTTTGATAAAGCTTCTCAAAGAATTCCCCGATGTATTCGCTTGGTACTATCAGGATATGCCAGGGTTGGATACCAGCATCGTGGAACATCACTTACAGTTGAAATCGGAATGTCCGCCAGTAAAGCAAAGGTTGAGACGGACTCACCTGGACATGGCCATCAAAATCAAAGAGGAGGTACAAAAACAGATTGACGCAGGTTTCCTCGCTACATCTGAATATCCTCAATGGTTAGCCAACACCGTACCCGTTCCCAAAAAGGACGGAAAGGTCAGAATGTGTGTTGATTACAGAGATCTGAACAAGGCAAGTCCAAAGGACGACTTTCCTTTACCACACATTGACATGCTGGTAGACAGTACAACAAAGTTCAAAGTTTTCTCCTTCATGGATGGATTCTCGGGCTATAACCAGATCAAAATGGCGCCGAAAGACATGGAGAAAACTTCGTTCATTACCCCATGGGGTACCTTTTATTACAAGGTAATGCCGTTCGGTTTGAAGAATGTCGGGGCAACCTATCAAAGGGCCATGACTACTCTCTTTCATGACATGATACACAAGGAAATCGAGGTATATGTCGACGATATGATTGAAAAATCAAAAACAGAGAGTGAGCACGTTGAACATCTGTCAAAATTGTTCGAACGTTTAAGAAAGTTCAAGCTCCGCTTGAATCCCAACAAGTGCATCTTCGGTGTCCGTTCAGGGAAACTACTAGGGTTCATCGTCAGCCAGAAAGGAATTGAGGTTGATCCTGACAAGGTCAAGGCCATTCAAGAAATGCCTTCTCCGAAAACTGAAAAACAAGTCAGAGGATTTCTGGGACGTTTGAACTACATCTCCAGATTCATATTCCTCATAACTGCGTCATGTGCGCCGATCTTCAAATTACTCAAAAAGAACCAGGATTGCGTTTGGTCAGAAGATTGCCAAACCGCCTTCAACAGTATCAAGGAATATCTGTTGAATCCTCCGATTCTATCACCTCCAGTGGAAGGAAGACCACTGATCATTTACCTCACAGTTCTAGAGGACTCAATGGGATGTGTACTTGGCCAACAAGACGAAACCAAAAGGAAAGAGTCTGCCATTTACTATCTAAGCAAGAAATTCACCGACTCCGAAACTCGGTACACGATGCTCGAGAAAACTTGCTGTGCTTTGGCTTGGGCAGTCAAACGTCTTCGCCAATACATGATTCGTCATACTACTTGGTTAATCTCCTAAATGGATCCAATCAAGTACGTCTTCGAAAAACCTGCTCTCACGGGAAGAATTGCCCGTTGGCAGATGTTGTTATCAGAGTACGACATCGAGTACCACGCTCAGAAATCCGTTAAAGGAAGTATTTTAGCCGATCATTTGGCTCATCAACCGATTGACAATCAAGAATCAATCGGGTTTGAATTCCCAGATGAAGATGTCATGTATCTAAAGATGAAAGACTGTGATGAACCGCTACCCAGTGAAGGGCCAGAACCAGGTTCCCAATGGGGACTTATCTTTGACGGAGCAGTTAATCATTATGGAAATGGAATTGGGGCAATCATTGTTACCCCTCAGGGTACCCACATTCCTTTCACTGCCAGACTTACGTTCAAATGTACGAACAACGAGGCCGAATACGAAGCTTGTATCATGGGTCTCGAAGGAGCAATTGATTTAAGGATCAAAAACTTGGACGTATATGGCGACTCAGCTTTGGTCATCAATCAGATTAAAGGAGATTGGAACACATACCAATCAGGATTGATTCCTTACAAAGACTACGCAAGAAGGTTGTTACCCATCTTCAACAGAGTTGAGTTTCATCACATCCCTCATGATGAGAATCACATGGCTGATGCATTAGCCAGTATCTCTTCCATGATTAGTGTAGGTCAATGGAATGACCTACCTAAGATCGACATAATGCGCCTTGAACGACCCGCTTACATCTTCACGATTGAAGCAGTCATAGACGACAAACCTTGGTATCACAATATCAAATGCTTCCTTCAGAAACAAGAGTACCCACCCGAGGCATCTAGAAAAGACAGAAAGACCCTCAGAAGACTAGCAGGCAGCTTCTTCCTGAGCGACGATACACTTTATAAGAGAAATTTTGACATGGTCTTGCTCCGATGCGTAGACAGGCCAGAAGCAGACATGCTTATGAAAGAAATTCATGAAGGATCCTTTGGCACTCATGCCAACGGACACACAATTGCGAGAAAAATTCTGAGAGCAGGGTATTACTGGTTGACCATGGAATCCGATTGCTACAAGTACATGAGGAGGTGTCACAAGTGTCAGATATACTCCGACAAAATTCATGTACCGCCATCACATCTCAAAGTTCTTTCTTCCCCGTGGCCTTTTTCCATATGGGGAATCGACATGATTGGCTTGATCGAACCTAAGGCTTCAAACGGACATCGGTTTATCCTAGTAGCCATTGACTATTTCACCAAGTGGGTCGAAGCAGCGTCGTACGCTAATGTAACCCGACAAGTGGTGGTCCGATTTATCAAAAACAATATCGTCTGCCGTTATGGTGTTCCAAGTGAGATCATTACTGATAATGGATCTAACTTGAACAATAAGATGATGAAAGAGTTGTGTGCAGAGTTCAAGATCGAACACCATAACTCATCTCCCTACCGACCCAAGATGAATGGAGCGGTAGAAGCGGCTAACAAGAACATTAAGAGGATTGTTCAAAAGATGGTTGTAACCTACAAAGATTGGCACGAGATGCTACCCTTTGCTCTTCATGGTTATCGCACATCTGTCTGCACTTCGACAGGGGCAACCCCTTTCTCTCTAGTATATGGCATGGAGGCAGTGCTCCCCATGGAAGTAGAGATCCCATCAATCAGGGTATTGATGGAAGCTAAGCTCACCGAAGCTGAATGGTGTCAAAGCCGACACGACGAATTGAATCTGATCGAAGAAAAGCGAATCACGGCACTATGCCACGGTCAGTTGTATCAGCAGAGGATGAAGAAGGCGTTCGACAAAAAGGTCCGACCTCGTATCTTCAGGAAAGGAGACCTCGTACTCAAGAAGATTCAATCATTTCTCACTGACTCTCGGGGCAAATGGACCCCAAATTATGATGGCCCCTATGTGGTCACGAAAGCTTTCTCAGGCGGTGCCTTAAGACTTGCAACCATGGACGAAGAGGAATTTGCCTACCCCATGAATGTTGATGTAGTCAAGAAATACTTCGCCTAAACTAAAAAATAAAAAATAAAAAAAAAACGTCTCGGTGGATTGAAAACCCGAAAGGGCGGTCCAGGCAAAAGTTAGAGACATGAAAAAATCATCCCGGTGGATTGGAAACATCAAAGTACAATCCAGGAAAAAATTAGGGATAATGGCAAGTAACTATGTTCAACAGAGGCAAGTCCCTCAGCAGCAGCAGTTACATCGTCCATCAGAGGAAAACTCCAGTCAAGGTCATCTTCGACAGAAGCTCAGGATGCCCCGAATTCAAAGTTGGTAGAAGGATAATGGTCGTTATGTTTCAACGTAGCCCTTTTCCCTGTAAATTACCATTTTCAAACTTTGTAAATACTCTTTGGAATCACGCGTTTGCCTGATTTCCATCCTATCAATAAAATTTGAGCCCTTGTGTTTTTGTTTGTAATTCTTATTTGTTTTAGCTTTACAGAACGACGTTGTTAACATGATTAACGATTCTTGAAATAAAACAAAAATGAATTTACTTGTTAAAACTTTTTCTGCTTTTAAAATAAAGTTGGCAATTTCTTTTGACTGTTGAACATCAAAAGAGCATCAACCGCTTCTCCAGAAGTAAGCGAACTTTAAAGTGCAGGATCAAAGTACTCCTTCTATGCAATTACGCCTGAATAAAGGATCAACAATGTCAGAGACCATGTTTCGTCTGACATCCTCGGCCGAGTTCTCATCTCCTAAGCCCGACCAGCGTCGCCCCCAACAGGGACCGTTTCTCCTAAGCAAGGCAGAATTGCTATCTTAAACCAGCGATATTTCTTCCACGCCCCGCGATGGCTGAGTATCCAGTCATGTTCATCTTTTAGTTTGTATGCCGCATCAGTTTTGTCAGCATAAACATACATACATCATGCATTGTTGATTTTCATTCACATTTCATATTGCATCACTATCACTTCAGTCGATCTTGTCCCCTAGTGGTAGAAGTCCTCTCAATCGAGTTGTCAGTTCCTGCCTCGTCAGGAAATACTGTGTCTGAATAATCTCTCTCCTCCAGTTTACTTCTGGAATGAAGTTGGTCCTTGACCACTTTGATAACTTGAACCTCTGAAAAGCCAGAGAAAACTTTCAACAAATGTCGCTCTTCGCCATCGAAGACGATATCCTTGCTTTCCCGGATTAAGGAAAATCCACAGAGAAAGCCTCTTAATCAAGAGATTCGGCGGTACGGCAGTTTTTCTCCGAAAAAACCACTGATGAAAAGGTCATCAGCACCTCAAAATTGGATCCCATCATATGGCATTTCACCAGAAAGATCCCGAGAAAAGTATGATGTAAGCCCCCAAACGAAAACAGTCTCTCAAGAGACTCGCTTTCCCCAGTAGAATCGACAAATGGCGTCTCCAAAACAGAGAAGTTTGTGTACCTCTACAATTCAAATGAATAGGTTCCCAAGCAAGTCTGACATCAAAACTTTTTCCTCTCAAATGGCATATCCCCAGGAAAATTCGGCGAGAAGTTTGAAGGAAAACCGCTACTAACAGCGTTCCTTGTCAAGAAAGTTTATTGACAAAAGAAACTGAGACCAGTTCCTTGGTAGGAAACCAGGATCGAGGGGAAGTTTATTTCAGTAACTAAGACTAGGTCCTTGGTAGGAAACCAGGACCGAGGGGAAGTTTATTTCAGCAACTAAGACCAGGTCCTTGGTAGGAAACCAGGATCGAGGGGAAGTTTATATCAGAAACCGAGACCAGATCCTTGGTAGGAAACCAGGATCGAGGGGAAGTTTACAAAAGAAACTAAGACCAGTTCCTTGGTAGGAAACCAAGATCGAGGGGAAGTTTATTTCAAAAGAAAACTGAGACCAACTCCTTGGCTGAAGACCAGGATCGAGGGGAAATTTACTTTTTCTAAGCATCTTCGCTTAGCTAAAGAAGATGAATGCGTAAGCTACCATTCATAACCACCATCAAAATTTCGGGTATTCCGATATTTAATCCTCTTGCACCCCGAATGCCCGAATACCTTCGTTATTCACACCTTCGGGTCCAAGAAGATTAAATAGGGGCATCTGTCATACCCCAAATTTTGACCACTAAGATTTCCCATCATTGTGCAAATCATCAGCACAATATGGATGGACCATCATACCTCATTAGTCTCCCCAAAGGTGGGTGAGCATTCACTACAAACAGGATTTAGGGTTTCAAGCCCTCGCAGAGCTCTTAGACAAAGGATCAATCAAGGAATGACATGATATTCAACTTGTCTAGCCTCTCAAATATCCACAATGGATCAAGAGGACTCATACTTCAAGGATTAAGCACAAGGCTGCTCCCTTCTAGGTGGATCAAGCCTCAGGATCGCCAGTGTCACCAAATTAGGGTTTGGTCGACTAGGGCCTCCAGATGGAAATTTTCCTCTGGGCATGAGCCAATGCTTCAAAGCATAACCTAAAATTCTCCATGGAACATCATAAACCCCATCATCAAGTCAATTTAGCCTCAGGGGATGCATACATCAAAAATCAGGAATTAGGGTTTCTTGACCTAATTCACCCCTAAGTTGACTTTTGGGACAAATCATGAGCCAAGACCTCAAGACATGATTTGAGGGTCTCCAACATACCACGTTGATCCATTTGCAACAATGGATTGACCCAAGAAGCTTGAGCAACAAGTTTCAATTTCATCTGAACCACAGTTAGGGTTTCGCGAGAAAAGTCAACTGTAGCTTTGACTTTTGACCAGGACATGCTCCCAAACCGTGGGACACGATTAAATATACCCTATAACACCCATGGAACATGTCCATCAATTTTGATTTAGGTCAAGGACATGATTTCCTAAAGGATCGCACAGTTTGGAATTCATCTGATAAAAAGTCAACTGTGCACAAAAGTCAAACTTTGACTTTTTGAGATTTTTCATAAAAATGGTTTTTTAACCCTAAAATGATGTTAATGTGTGATTGGAATCATCATTCATCAAGAAAAATCAAAGAAAGTGGGATAACTTGTAAAAGGGGTAACCATAAAAACTTAGAAATTTTTCTAAGTTATGGAATAAAGTGGCAAGGGTACCAACTTTGGAAGATCATAACTCCTAAACCACAAAACCATTTTTTCCCATCCAAAGCTTGATTTGTAGCCCTTATGGCCCTCTAAAAAAGTGTCAACTACACCTCATCCCAATTCATCATGGATTTTGAGTTATGGTTGGATCAAAATGGCTAAAAACTTAAAATTGACATTTTTCAGCTCTTAGCCAAAAATCTGCCTTGTAATTTCAGCACAATGTCCCAACTTCAAGGCTGTTTTTCTCCATGATCCAAGTTGAACCAGGTCTAGTGTCAAACATCAAAGTTAAAGTACGTCATCTAAGCTTTCCGGAAAGTCCTAGAACGTCCATGTAGCATACTCGAGCAGGGAGTTATGGATCTTACAAAAAGGCTTACTGCAGCTGAATTTTTCAGGGCAGATTTGCACATTTTTTGTGCCACATGAACTTTCAAGCCTTGTCATCATTTTGGACACATCTAAGGATCAAATCCAAGTGGGATGATCTGATCCATGAACCTCCCAAGTCCAAGGAACCAAAAAAAGCATGCCAATACCTAGAAATCCCTAAAAGAGGGACAAAACTCCAATTTTGGTTTGGAGCATTTAATGGATGCTTAGAGGTGGCATGAACTGATCTTCCTTCAACTGAATTCAGTCAAGATTCCTCCAACAACTAGGGAACCAGCAGCCTGTGCTCTAACCTCTAGTCAATGGCTAGAGGAGACTTGGATTTTCATTGGCCAACATTGGCCAAACCTCTGCTGCAGCCACCATTCACTATTGCTTGCAAAACAAACTTGCTCTACTATAAATAGAGCTCATTTGTGCTCAGTTTGAGTACACCAAAGCCATCAAACAGATGCTTTCCTCAAATTCTCTCTTTCACTCCAAAATGCCTTCTTTAGTAAGGAAATTCTGAGTTTTTGAGTTAGAGAGCATTTTCATCACAGCTCATGATCCTAACACCTCATAAACATCATATGTAGGTGATCCAAACTCTCACAAGTGACCTATAACACCAACATCACAAAGTCACCTCTCAAAACCTCAAAATGGCACTTTTTTGCATTTTTCAAGCCATGTCTTGATTCAGTCACTTTCCAAACCAGATAAAACCTCAAACACACTCCAAATATCATCCTTGAACTGTCCCAAATGGTGCCACACATCTGGAACACCATTTAAGAGAGTTGGCATTTTGCCCACTTTTGACCATTTTGCGAGAAAGTGCTCAAACTTGCTCCAGAGGTTTCCAGCTGATTCCAACCATCCTAAAAGCTTCTAAGAGGTTATTTGAGTTTGTCCAAAGCATCAAATCATTTCTGGAACAAATCACTTGGTAGGTTGCCCAAAATCTCCAGAAAAGAGGTAAAATTCACAACTTGAATTCTTTGAATCATGCTTTCCTTTGTTGTCCACATACATGCATCATATTGAACAATTCTTGAGGCAAAAATGTAGTCCTTAATGTGTATGTTGTGATCTTTCCACTGTTTGCATTTTAACATGTTTATATGTGGAATTTTGGTTATTTTAAAATCATGTCCAGTTCTGGTTTTTTTGATTGATGTGTTCTGTACATTAAGTTTTAGTGTGCATGAGTAACACCATTGGATTCCTTGCGAAAAAATGGTCAAGATAGGTTTTTACGGATTTCAATTCCGATGAAAATTGAGAGAGTTACGCGCGTTGGAAATTTGACGCGAAACGACATCGAATTAACGATAGCAGTTCTTGTTTTTTTATTTCTGCGTTTTGTGTGTTGACTTTCCATGTGCGTGAGTAATACCATTGGATTCCTTGGGAAAAATCGGTCAAGATAGGTTTTTACAGATTTCAATTCGGATAAAAATCGAGAGAGTTACGCGTGTTGGAAATTCGACGCGGAACGATGTTTTCACTCGATAACAGTTCTGGTTTTTTAATTTCTGCGTTTTGTGTGTTGATTTTCCGTGTGCGTGAGTAATACCATTGGATTCCTTGCGAAAAATCGGTCAAGATAGGTACTTCCGGATTTTGATTCCGATAAAAATTGAGAGAGTTATGAGTGTTTGAAATTTGATAAAAAACGTGTTGAAAATTAAAGTTTCGGTACTAGTTTTTACCCTGTAAGAGATGTCGGAGATGATGTTGTGACATCTTTCCTCTTTTTCTTATTTTTATTTTCAAAACTCAACCAATTTTTTTTTACATAGCAAAAATTCATCATTTTCCAATTCATACCCCATAATATTTTAATCCACAAAAAATCACAAAAAAATATATTATTTTTAATATATTTAAAAATAGTGTTTTAAATTGTTTTAAATGCTTTTAAAATGAATTCTTTTTCTTGATTTTTAAAACCAAAATGATTTTAAATATTTATGTGGATAAAATATTTTTTCATAAACTTTAATCATTATTTAATGATTTTATTTGATATTTTTATCATTTTTTACTTAATTTTTCTTGAAAAAATGCCTTAAAAAATGAAATTGGGGTTTTCTTTGATTTTCACCCTAAAAAATCTTTTTCAAACACTTTGGGCCTCTATTAGAGTGTAAGACCCAATTCCCTTTTAACCAAAACAATTTTGGGTCTCACTTATTGTATAAGTCCCTCTGCGTTAAAAGAAAACCTCGGCGCAATCGCCATTTTCAAACGAAAATCAACTGGGTTTCTCTTTGAGCTGTAAGTCCCATTTCTTTTCATTTTTAAAACACTTGGGCCTCTATTAGAGTGTAAGACCCAACCCTTTTTTAACGAAACAATTTTAGGCCTCAGTTATTGTATAAGTCCCGATACGTTAAAAATCTCGGCGCGATCGCCATTTTCAAACTGAAAATATTTTGGGCCTCTCCCTGAGTTGTAAGCCCCATATTTTGTACAAAAATACACTTTGGGCCTCTAATAGAGTGTAAGACCCAACCTCACTTTTTCATATTTTCTCATTTTTCATATTATTTTTTAATGATTTGGAAAATTAATAACCCCCTCAATTTTGATTATTTTTTATTGGTTCTTTTTCTGAAAAATCACAAAAATAGTAAAATATTTTATTCTACAAAAAAATCAAATTTATATTATTTATTTAATATAGTTGGTATTTTTGTGAATAAATTCATTTTTAATTGTTTTTAAACATTTTAAAAGTGAATATTCATCTTGAAAATCAAAACTAAATAAGTTTTAAATCATCTTGTGATTAAAACCTCATTTTTCAAACCTTAACCAAAAATCACAAGTGGTTTATTTAAACTTATTTGATTTTTTGTCATTTTTTATTAATTTTCTTTGAAAAATTACTTTTAAAAAGTGAAAATTGGGGTTTCTTTGATTTTTAATCATACTCAAATGTTTCAAGACTCTTTGGGCCTCTAATAGAGTGTAAGACCCAATCCCTTTGTAAATACCAACATTTTGGGCCTCATACACTTGTATAAGTCCCACGGTGTTTCCAAAACCTCGGCGCAATCGTCGCCCTTTTCAAAATTAACCATTGGGCTTACCCTCGAGTAGTAAGATCCATTTCTTTTCTTAAAACTCACTTGGGCCTCTTGAGAGAGTGTAAGACCAATCCCTTTGTACAGAAAACCTTTCTTGGGCCTCAGTCACTTGTATAAGTCCCTCTGTACAAATTCAACAGTGCGCTCAGTGATAAAACCCTGGGCCTCTCCTTGAGCTGTAAGCCCCAAATCTTTCTTTTTCAAAGCACTTTCTCCTTTGATTTTGAATATACTGTTGTTTTCAATCTTTCTTTGTTGAACAACTAACCAAACAACATGGAAGCTCTACAACCGAGTAAGTGGTTATTGCTCTCATTTACCGCTTTCATATACATATAACTGTATTGTGGGGCTGTTTCGCTGTAAGTCTTCTTTCATAAACTCATATCAACTGTGTAATAATAGTATAGATATTTAGAGTTTCCCCGGCAACTATGTCTAGCATAAAGCCGTCTCGATCACTCTTAAATAGTCAAAACTAGATCCCCATAGGATTACCAGACACAGTCTTCCCTCCTCTTGGGGTTAAACAATATGGAGACATGAAAGGTAGCATTCTCAGTGAACCCTTTCATAGACTGTCACTTGTAGAAGTTGTCAAAGAAACTCTATTCCCCATAGATGATCTCTTCTCTGTGAATTGCATCTCTTGAGTTTCTTCCAAATTCTCGAACTTTCCTGACTTTGATCTATTCTCGGTGAATAGCATTGCCTTGAATTTCTCGGGGTTTGGGGACCCACAGGCTTCTTAAAAGCACTTGTCAAGAAACTCTACTCCCTAGAGATGATCTTTTCTCCGTGAATGGAATCTCTTGACTTTCTTCCAAATTCTCGAACTTTCCTGACTTGATTTATTCCTTGTGAATAGCTTGCCTTGAATTTCTCGGGGTTTGGGGACCCATCGGCTTCTTAAAAGCAATCGGCCTCCTCTTGGGCATCGTACAAGGACCCATAGGCTTCCTAAAAGCAACCCCGTCTCCTCTTGGGCTTAGTACAAGGACCCTACGGCTTCTTAGAAGTATTCACAGCCTCCTCATAGGCTTCATATAATGATCTCTTCCTCCGGGAATGATAGCCTCCTCTTGGGCTTCTTACAAGGACCGATTGGCTTCTTAAAAGTTTCCAGCCTCCTCTTGGGCTTCGTACAAATTGTCCCGACGACCTCCTAAAGGTATAGGAATAGAACTTAGTCATCTGCATAGAACAGTCTTTTCCAGAGTCTACTACTGTTTCTCAAAGCATAGTACAAAAGATAAAACTCTAGACTTGGACGGTCTAATTTCCTTGAGTCTCAAAGACATTCTCAAGCACCCTTCAAGAATAGGAAGAAAACCCGTAGACTCGGACAGTCTCAATACCCTTCGGATTTCCCGCTTCCTTAAAGAACAGGAATAACCCGGATCCTTGACTCATATCCTTGAGTACAGTGTTGCTCATATAAGAACTGATTTTCTCTTTCAAAATCAGTATACTGGACCTGTCACTTAAACAGTTACCTTAGCCTCCTCTTGGGCTTTGTACAATGATTCTCCCCAGCGGAGTCAAACAACGTTTAGCCTCTCTCTCGGGCTTTGTACGAGACACATAAGAGACTCCCTCGTTGAGTCAATCACCCCTTTAGCCTCCATCTCGGGCTTTGTACGAGATACAAAAGGGTTCTTATTGAGCCAAACAAACAACAGCCTCCATCTCGGGCTTTATACGAGATACCAAAAGATTCCATCGTCGGGTCAAAACCTTTTAGCCTCTCTCTCTCGGGTTTTGTACGAGACACATATTAGCCTCCTCTTAGGCTTTGTGTAAGAAAACCACTGGTTGATCCAATTAACCTTTTAGCATCAAAGCTGTGCATCGTTCACAGTACACAAACATCAACAACTCTTTCCCCTTCATCTAATCGCTGTAAGCGGCAAGCCTCTGGATCATCTACATCCATGCCACTGTCCCTCTTTTAGCATGATAAATTCCTAAGGAAAGATAGCATTGCTCTACACTGAGTTAAAGTCTTCTCCTTCAGGTTAAAAATCCCCTTTAAAGGAAATTATGGCATTGCCGGATTCAAACATCCCGGTTAAAGTAATTCTCCTTTATAAACAGTTGTGACAGACAAACCCTTCTTTAGAGATGACAAATTCTCTCTAAAGTCGAGGTCCTTCAGCTTCACGTCTTGGGATTTGAACAAGACACAAATAGACTTTTCAGCTTCACGTCTTGGGCTTTGAACAAGACACAAATAGACTTTTCAGCTTCACATCTTGGGCTTTGAACAAGGTACAAATCACCTTTCGCTTCACGTCTTGGGCTTTGAACAAGACACCAAAAACCAATTTCCTCCCATAGAATAGGAGGAACTATGAACGCTCTGATTTCCCTGTTTCGGTAAACGGGAATACGTAGGCATAAGATTGAAAGAAAAATCTTAGCGAGCACAATCAACAAAAAAACCCAAATCCCATATCTCCATCAATCAAAAGCAGTCATTCAAAAAGCATCAGTCCTAACATCCTAATCCTTGTTCCTCGCCAGAAACCTTCTGCCAAGGTAAAAAGAAAGAAAACAGTATTGGCGAAAATACAAATAACCAGTACAAAGGCCCCCCCACATTGATAGCATCCGTAACCTAACAGACCGCTGTTTAAACTCAGTATGCAAAGCAGGGTTAATTGGAAACATCTATTTCCCTTCCTTATTCAGCTCACAATAGGATAAAAAATGAATCGACCTGTAGTAAGCTCAAACTGCAGAGAGCGACCAGCGCTTAAGAACCGCGTCCAAAATCGCTCGCTACAGATAGTGGTTGCTCGAGACACATGACCGGATACATATCTCTTTTTATCGACTTTGTGGCGAAGAAAAAGGGGTTTGTCACCTACGGAGATAACAACAAGGGACAGATACTTGGTAAAGGTAGTGTAGGTAGCCCCTCATCTATTACTATCTATGATGTACTTCTTGTGGAAGGCCTTAGACACAACCTTTTAAGCATTAGTCAACTAAGTGACAAGAATTATAAAGTATCTTTTTCAAAGGATTGTTGCATAGTTGAAGATAGTGACAAATAGAATGTGTTTAAGGGCTTGAGGGTGAACAACATCTTTATGCTAGACTTAAATGAGGTATCGTTGAATGGAGACAAATGTCTAGTCGCTATGAATGAAGATTCATGGTTGTGGCATAGACGGTTGGCTCACATCAACTTTGATTTGCTCAATAAAATAGTCTCAAAAGACCTAGTCATCGGTTTGCCCAAAATCAAATTCACAAAGGATCATCTTTGTGATGCGTACCAAATGGAGAAGCAAACAAGGATCTCATTCAAATCTAAAAACATCGTTTCAACTATGAGACCCCTTGAGCTCCTCCATATGGACCTCTTTGGACCATCTAGGGTTAAAAGCCTAGGTGGTAACTATTATGGTTTTGTAATAGTCGATGACTTTTCTAGGTTTTGCTGGACTATATTCTTAGCAAACAAGAGTGATACCTTTTCGGCCTTTGAACGATTTGCTAAATTATCTCAGAACAAGTTAAACACAAACATTGGGTCAATTAGAAGTTACCATGGGGGTGAGTTTGAAAATCATTTTTTTGAAGCATTTTGTGATTCCAACAGAATTTATCATAATTTTTCCGCACCACGTACCCCTCAACAAAATGGGGTAGTGAAACGTAAAAATAGAGTTTTGGAGGAACTTGGAAGGACTATGATCAATGATGGTGGATTACCAAAATACTTTTGGGCCGACGCCATAAGTACGGCTTGTTATGTTTTGAATAGGGTGTCCATCCGGCCTATTCTAAACAAGACACCGTATGAGCTTTTAAAAGGGCGTAAGCTAAATATCTCTCACCTTCATGTATTTGGTTGCAAATGCTTTGTGTTAAACAATGGGAAAGAGACTCTTGGTAAGTTTGATGCCAAGGCCGACGAGGGTATTTTTCTTGGATACTCTCAGTCGAGTAAAGCGTATAGAATTTATAATAAGAGGTTACGTGTAGTTGAAGACTTAGTTCATGTTACCTTTGATGAGTCTTATCCGAGAAATGTCGGAAAAAGTAGTTCATTTCATGGTGTAGGTGTACCTACTGAAGACATACTCAAGGACACTGATAAGGGAACTGATCAGCCTGAAGCAGTGCGTATTGAGGAGGAAAAGGATCACCAACCATTGAAAAGTGAGGATGATCATCATTCTGATAAAGATGAACTTCCTCTAGCTTGGAAGTCTTCAAAAGACAATCCAATTGACAACATTCTCGGTGATATCTCTAAGGGAGTAAGCACTCGCTCTAAACTTAGTAATTTTTGCTATTACTCTGCTTTTGTCTCCCAAGTTAAACCTAAAAACGCAAAGGAGGCGTTACTCGATGAGCATTGGTTTTTGTCAATGCAAGATGAACTAAACCAATTCAGGAGAAATGCGGTTTGGGACCTTGTCCCCCCTCCGCGAGATCATCAAGTAATCGGAACCCGATGGGTGTTTAGGAATAAACTTGATGAAAATGGAGTAATAACATGTAACAAAACGCGGCTTGTAGCGCAAGGCTATAACCAAGAGGAAGGAATCGACTATGAGGAAACTTATGCACCGGTTTGCCCGACTTGAGGCTATACGCCTTTTACTTGCTTATGCTTGCACTAAGAACTTCAAATTATTCCAAATGGACGTTAAAAATGCCTTCCTTAACGGATATATAAATGAAGAGGTTTACGTTGCCCAACCTCCGGGTTTTGAATCTCATGAATATCCTGATCAAGGGTATTCAAGAGGGATGGTTGACACAACTCTCTTCATTAAACGTCAAGGAAAACATTTAATTTTGGTACAAATTTATATTGACGATATTATTTTTGGGTCTACTAACATGACCTTGATCAAGGAGTTTTCTAGTTTGATGCAGGGGGAGTTTGAAATGAGCATGATGGGGGAGCTCAACTATTTCCTCGAATTGCAAATCAAACAACTCAAAGAGGGCACATTCGTGAGTCAAATGAAATATTGTCTTGAGCTTCGAAAACGTTTCGATATGCTAAACTGCAAAGCAATAGATACTCTAATGCCGACTAGTGCGAACCTTGATCGTGATGAGAATGGTAAAGACGTAGAGGTAAAAAGGTATAGAGGTATGATAGGATCCCTTCTCTATCTTACCGCATCACGTCCCGATATTATGTTCAGTGTATGCATGTGTGCGAGGTATCAAGCACATCCAAAGGAATCCCACTTAAAGACAGTTAAGCGCATACTTCGATACCTCTCCGGTACTCCAAAGTATGGTCTGTGGTATTCCAAAGGTAGTGTTTATTCCTTAGTTGGTTATTCCGATTCCGACAATGCCGGGTGCAAGTTGGATAGGAAAAGTACTAGTGGCACGTGTCACCTTTTTGCAAATTCTTTGGTGAGTTGGCACAACAAGAAACAGGTTTCGGTTGCTTTGTCAACAGCCGAGGCGGAATACGTTGCCGCAGGAAGTTGTTGTGCTCAAGTCTTATGGCTTAAACAACAATTGCTTGATTTCAATTTAAAACTTGAGCGTATTCCTATTTTGTGCGATAACACTAGTGCAATAAACCTAACTAAGAACCCCGTATTACATTCACGCACCAAGCATATCGAAATACGCCATCATTTTCTTAGGGATCATGTAGAGAAAGGTGATGTGATCTTTGAGCATGTTGATACTAAAAATCAACTTGCTGACATTTTTACAAAACCATTAGCCACTGAGCCTTTCTTTCACATCCGTAGGGAACTTGGCATTCTTGATATCTCGGATCGTGTTTGATAATCCTTTAAGATAGTGATCTTCACACATATATATACATGCTTGTTTATTCTTTTAACTTACAATGTAAAGAGATAGTCAGCTATATGTGAGGGCTCTTATCGTCATGGTGATCAAGGTAATATCGTTCCGTTTAACATATTTTTGCCATATTAAGTACCTTAAATTTGATGTTTATTGCTTTTTTGAGCACATATTGTTCATATGGATGTTTGTTCTATGTGTATGCGTGTTTATTTGTCCTTTGGAACTTAGGTCTGCAAAATTTCAAATTTTTTTCATTTTTGCCTTGGATGCATCGACGGGGCCATCTCATGAGCCGACGCATAAACTGTTGCATTTTTAAAAGAGAAACAGGCGGGTTAGCGCATAACAGCCTGACGTCGGCGCATCTTGTCCATGGGTCGACGCAAAACTGATTCGTTCTGACTTCCTGCTTTAAATTGGAACACGTGCGCCGACCAAATGTTCCTATTTTCACTGCATATCGTCATAACACATTAATCTATGTTCATTGCATGCAATCTCATCAGATTTTGTGGCCTCTCTCTCTCTCTCTCTCTCTCTCTCTATTTCTTCCATTAAACCTCATCAATACCCATTAATCTCCATCTAAATCTCATTAAAACCCTAAAAATCATAACCCACAAGAGTGAATCCTCAAAGGTATTAGAATAAGGGTTAGTAACGGCTGCTCATCATTCTTCTTCAACAAAGGATTTCGAAACACTGTTCATCCACAACCATTGCGAACTACTGTTCATCTTCTTCAATCCTTCATCAACAATGGCTTCAAGGCGCACAACCGGTAATAGAACAACCAGAGCTTCATCTTTTGGAACCTCTTCACAACCGGTAACCGTTAATTCTTTAGTTTCTGATGCACTATCTAGTCCTTATGAGGCATTGTTTAGCAATCGTGATGTTATACCACAACATGGTTTCTACGTATTGATGGGTGAAGATTATCACATTCCTGAGATAACTGACATACTCCAGGTTCAGAATCTTGGTGAGTTCCTGGAATGTGATGATAAATACAATAGTGATCTGATTTGAGTGTTCTACTGTGGAATCAAGGGTAAATTTAAGGGGGCAGAGTTTAAGTTTTCTATGAATAATGCTCTTCATGAGGTAAACAATGATTTATAGGCTACTTTGTTTAGTTTGGACACAGATGAAAATCTTCCTAGAGTAATTGATAAAACATTTGTTCACAACTTTAATTTCAACGCTGCTCTAAACTCTATGCTACGTGAACCATATCCTGACAATGTTGTGGCAAGTGACGTCTTTCTGAAAAATGTCACTACCGGTCATTTGAAATTCGAAGACTGCATTTTGCAATGGATTATTGCTCGTATCTTGAGACCTAAGAAAGGTGGATACTTACGGGTTGAGAAGGCTGAAGTTCATCTCATGTATATTCTGAAAAATCGGATCAAAATTAACTGGCCATACTATTTTACATATCGGATGTTCGTCACCCGCAGCTCCCACAAATATCAAGCTCTAGGTTTTGCATCCTGTATTCAGAACATCTTGAACAAGGCTGGGATTTCAGTTCCGAATATTCCTTACATTGAGATTTCTTCTGAACAAAAATTTCAACCAAAAACCCTCACCATGATGGGCTATCATTAGGATAAGGTTAATAAGAGATTCAATTACCGACACAGATCGACTCATCCTTTTCAACCTGAACCTGAAGAACCTGTTCATTATGAAGGAAATACTGATGAGGACGTACATGAGGGTGATCATCAAGATGTCAATGATACTGATTTGGTTATGCAAGAGGAAGACAACGACACATGAATGGGCGATCAACATGAGGATAATTCTGAAAATCAGGGCTGGGAAGATTGGCAAAACAACTGCTGGACTACTCTTGGTAATGCCTATGTTCCTCCCACCTATGCCGAGGAGTATAGTTGGCAGCAACCTGATTACTCGGCACCTCAAACTCCACAGCCTCAATATGATTACCAGGCATCTGAAGAGATTCTGGAAACTTTAAATGCGATGAATCTTCAACAGCAAGAATTCCAAGCATTGCAAGAGAGTCGCTACAATGCTCAGGAAGAACGACTCATAAACTTATCCGATCAAGTCTCGGCTCACATCACTAACTTCAACAGGTTTGTTGACGCGTCTATGACTCGCTTCAACCAAATGGACGAGAACTTGACTCAACAGAATCTGAATCTTGCCAACAGTCTTGGTACTCTAAATCGTACTTTGATCGAACTCAACCTGCACTTAGAAGATTTGCCACCACCAGGCCAGTATTATGGAGGAAGAGGTCATCCATATAGGGGGAGGAGGCCATAAACATTAGGGCATCACATCGTTTGTGTTTTTGCATTTATGTTTTGTTATTTTGTGTGCATGTTTTCTCTTGCTGTTTACCTTTGACAATTTGTATCAGTTTGCTTTAAATGTTTTCACTATGGAATTAATTATCTTTGCATTTGAGGTTCCGTATTTATCTGTTTCCAATTTCTCATTAACTGTATCATATGTGGGTGCGTGTTAATGTTGTTGTGCTGCAAATAAATGGATGCATCTTTACTTGTTGTAGAGTTACTCTTTTGACCACCTCTTCTCTTCTTTTTGATGTTGACAAAGGGGGAGAAAGATAGCAGAAAATTAGTAGGAAATTAACCAAGTGTTAAAGACAGGGGGAGCTTGTTCGTTCTCAAATTACAAATCACGTAAAAGCTAAAACAGTGTTGCCATCATCAAAAAGGGGGAGTATGTGAGGGCTAAGGTCTTTCATATATTTCGTTTTAATGATGTCAACATATATGCTGAGTATTAGATTGTAATTTGAGCGGTATCACTTCACTTGTCGGGCAAAATTGCGTCTAATCATTGTTGTTCATGTGTCTAGATGTATAGGACCTTGTCTTTCTCATAAATAAATGTTCATTATCATTTTACTGGTGTCTAGCATGTTTGTCTGGATTTGGTCAGTTGAAAATGTACAAAAATTGCATTTCCTGTAAAAACACAGTTCATGCGCTAACCTCCCCAGTACATGAGTCGACGCATAAATAGTGGTACAAAACTAGTGAAATATGTGGGTAAGCGTATGATTCTGGGAAGTCACAAAAAAAAACCAACTATGCGTCGACGCATGGTGCTTGTGGGTCGACGCATAAAGACCAAACTTGCATAGCATTTTCCACGGGTCAGCGCATGTTGTACCTCATTAAGTCATGTGTCGACCCAAACACTCCTGAGCTGCTTTTTTCACCTAAATTTTTTTCTGTTATTTCTGTTATAACTTTTAGTGGGTTAATTAATTCTCTATAAATAGTTTTGGCCATCTCATTATTAAAACAACAAGAAACGTGAAAATATATACCATTTCTCTCTTCATCTTCATCTTCTTGATTGAGTAAACAAACAATCACACATAATCATCTTTGTTTGTGTCGCCCATTGTTCGAAGTGATAACGTTCAGAATTTAGGAAGTGTGATCTTCATTTTCTGGGTTGAGAGCTTGGTAGGTGTTTCTTGAATAAAACCAGTTGGTTTTCTCCTCCAAGAATCAGGAAGATTTTGGGGGTTTTTGCACAAACCGCTTCGTTCTACAGGGATTCAGCCGGGCGAAGGTAACCGACGATTCGAGCAATTGTTTGGTTTAGTAGCTGTAATCGGAGGATCGTAGAAGAGAGGTTTGGGTTCAAAGTTTGGTAGATCGCAATTGATCGAGTGAAGGTAACCGAAGAACGGAGGCTTCTTTCGGTTTAGTAGCGTGAGATAGTAATTGGATCAACCATATTCGAAGCACTTGATTCATCTTGAATCAAGGGGAGAGAAAATTCTGCATCAACGATCGAAGACGTTCGAGGGTTTGGATGTTCATAGTTTTCTCTTGTAATAAACAATTTGCAACAGCTACATATATATATATATAGGCTTAAATAGTGTTTTCGTCCCTGTAAGTTAGCGAGTTTTTGGTTTTCGTCCCTGTAAATTTTTTTTTGTGGTTTTAGTCCCTATATCTTACTTTTTGCTTGCTGTTTAGTCCCTAAAGCAAAAATCCGCAGGAAAATCCGAAGGTTTCCAACAGATTTTCTTGCAGATTTTCCTGCGGATTTTGGTTTTAAGGACTAAAACGAACGCGAATGTGAAATATAGGGACTAAAACCAAGAAAAATAAATTACAGGGACGAAAACCAAAAACACGCTAACTTACAGGGACGAAAACACTATTTAAACCATATATATATATATATATATATATATATATATATATATATATATATATCAATTCCAATTGTGGAGTTGGGGGCAGACGTAGCCAAAGCGAGGACGATTGGGGAACTGCCTAATCAAATCTCGTTTGTTCTCTCTTTCCTTAACCTTTTTACATTTCAGTTTGTTCGAATTTGTGAAGTCGCAAGTTATTGAAATTTCTGTCGTAGTGTAATCGTAAGCTGATAAACTGTTTTGTTAAATTGATACAATTCTTTGAATTGTATCTTGGAGCAGCTTTACATTACCTTCCATAGAAATTCTGCACTTAGTGTGTTTACGCACACCAGGTGTTTGATAATTTGTCTCAAAGCAAAAATTGAACGCATTGCTTTTAATGGTTTATCAATTTACCTCATTGGTTTGGATTAAACATCAAGCAAACAATATTTTGTTGACTGCGTTTCTTAAGTGTAGTAATCAAAATGAATTTTTCTCTTCCATACTCATTCTCGATATATTCGTGCATATCCGATCCTTTTAGTAGAAGGTTCATGGTAGACGTACAATCCAGTGGTGTGCTTCCGTTAAATTTTTTAAAACAAGATTTTTGTAACGATTTTGCATGTAAAACTCTAGGGATCTATTCAACCCCCCTTTCTAGATCCATAGCCATCGTCTAACAAGAATAATGGACACTAGGCCATCAACCCTCCACAAGGGAGCACGTAACAAAATACTCCAATCCGCACAATGGGATTGAAGCCACCAAAATAACGGACCGAAGTCCCATCATAGGATGCCATGACTGTATGATGCAATAAAATCGTCATAATCATCATTAAAATCATCGTTTGCATCATCATTCATATCAATATTCCTCGTACTCATCAATACAACATCTATTCAATCAATCACATAATTCATACCAGCTACAAGTTCTCACGCATCCTACTTCCGTCATCATTTTCATCACTAAATAATCATCATATAACACGTCAACACATAGCAGCAATTTACAGCAACATTACATCATTACTATAATATAAAATAGATATTTTCCATGAATTTTAAGTCAATAAAATCATATTTTTCAGTCCCAGGTCGCGCTAAGCGAGCCCCTACCCGCACTAAGCGCGCTACTCACTGCCTCGAGGAGGCGAAATTCCTCCAGACCGCGCTAAGCGCCCTCTGCGATTTTGGCAGAAAACCCTGCGATAACAGCACTTCTCCATCCGCGATTCAACACCCCTAAACTAGATTTTATCCTTAAATTACCATAGATTATGTTATTATAACCTATAACTATCACATATACGTCAATAACAACAATCATCACATAGCGAATCATCAAAATCCATCACCCCTAACCTCCAATTCCTAGGTTTTGCCCCAAAACCCCAATTACCCACTAACACCTAATCTTTATATCAAAATATTGCAGAGTGATACTCCCCATACCTTAGAGTCTTGATTCTTTCGATCTTCTCTTGAAGTTTCACCAGAAATCCCTCTATGCCCTAGCCTCCTCCACTCTTCTTGTGTTCTTCAGAGCCCTCTTTTCTTTCTTTCAACCAAAATAACACGAATAAGGAAAACTCCCCTCACTATTCCTTGTTTTAACTCAAAATACCCCTAAATGTGCTCTTCCCATCTTACCCTCACTTATCCCTCACCAATGACCATCATACCCTCAAGACTTCTAACACTCTTATTTTAAATAATAATAATTTAAATAATGTGATACACTTATTCTTACCATCAATATTATTAATATAATTCCACCACAATGCTCATGAAACACAACAACATCTCATCAAATTACCTTATACTCACAAATAATTAATAATTAACTAAATATGAATTTAGGGCGTTACAAGTACCGCCGACCCCGACGATCATGTCGAAAGCTTCGAGGCTATGCTCGACTATAGGAATGGTCGGGGAGCTATTAAATGCAGGCTCTTCCCGACTACCTTCAGGAAAGGTGAAATGACTTGGTACAAAAGCCTTGCACCAGAGTCCATCATGTCCTGGAGGAAACTGAAGGGACGTTTCTCTAAACATTTCACTGCGTCTCGCCGACATCCGAAGATGGTGGCCTCGTTGGAAGGCATCTTCCAGGGGAAGAACGAATCTCTCAAAGACTACATTTAGAGATTCAACTGAGAAGCTTTCGAGGTCCACACAACCGACAACATGAAGAAGTTCCTGATCGTGTAAGGACTACATATCGGGACCGAGTTCGCCAAGTCTGTGGGTATCCATAGACCCCGCAACTTGAAGGATCTCCTCCACCGAGCTCAATTATACATCGAGTTTGAAGAGTTTGAGGCTGCCCAAATTGCCCTCGACTCAAGATGTCGGGATGGCCCCCGCGGCCAAAGAGAAGAGGGCTTTCCTCCCCCTCGGCGTGGGGGAGAGAGAAGACGAGAAGGCCGTCCCCGGGACTCTCGCGAGCTGAGTGTCATACCCCAAATTTTGACCACTAATATTCCCATCATTGTGCAAATTATCATCATAATATGGATGAACCATCTTGCCTCATTAGTCTCCCCAAAGATGGGTGAACACTTACTACAATCAAAATTAGGGTTTCAAGCCCTCTCAGAGTTCTTAGACAAAGGATCAATCAAGAAAGGACATGATCTTTAACTTGTCTAACCTCCCAAACATCTAAAATGGATAAAGAGGACTTCCACTTTAAAGTATTAAGCACAAGGCTGCTCCCTTCCAGGTGGATCAAGCCTCAAGATCGCCAGTGTCACCAAATTAGGGTTTTGGTCGACCAGGGCCTCCAGATGGAAATTTTCCTCTGGGCATGAGCCAATGCTTCAAAGCATATCCTAAAATACTCCATGGAACCTCATGAGCCCAAGCATCAAGTCAATTTGACCTCAGGGGATGCATACATCAAAAATCAGGAATTAGGGTTTCTTGACCTAATTCACCCCTAAGTTGACTTTTGGGACAAATCATGAGCCAAGACTTCAAGACATGATTTGAGTGTCTCCAACATACCACATTGATCCATTTGTAACAATGGATTGATTCAGGAAGCTTGAGCAGCAAGTCTCAATTTCATCAGTACCACAATTAGGGTTTCTCGAGAAAAGTCAACTGTAGCTTTGACTTTTGACCAGGACATGCTCCCAAACCCTAGGACATGATTCAATACACCCTATAACACCTATGAAATCAATCCATCAAGTTTTATTTAGGTCAAGGAATTGATTTCATAGAGGATCGCACAGTTTGGAATTCATCTGACAAAAAGCCAACTGTGCACAAAAGTCAACTTTGACTTTTTGAGATTTTTCACAAAAATGGTTTTTTAACCCTAAAATGATGTTAATGTATGATTTGAATCATCATTTATCAAGAAAAATCAAGAAAAGTGGGATAACTTGTAAAAGGGGTAACCATAAAAACTTAGAAAATTTTCTAAGTTATGAACAAAGTGGCAAGGGTACCAACTTTGGAGGATCATAACTCCTAAACCACAAGGCCGTTTTTCCCCATCCAAAGCTAGATTTGTAGATCTCATTACCCTCTACAAAATCTTAAAACTAACCTCCCTCCAAATTCCTCATGGATTTTGAGTTATAGAATTATCAAAATCACAAAAAGTGAAAATGTCACTTTTTTCCAACACTTAGTGAAATTTTCACTAAGTCAGAATCTGCCTTCACTTTTTTCCAAATGTAGGGGGGTTTTTCACTTGGATCCAAAAGGTATCAAAACCAAATATGATCAAACAGTTGTTGTATCATATGAGGGCTTTCCAAAATGGCCAAGAACATCACCAAATTCCACTTGGGCCATGAGATATGACAATGGTAATATGCCTTGTTGAAAACTGCCAAGGCTAGGCAGAATTTTGCATTTTTGCTCGATTTGGCAAAATCAGATAATTCCAAGCCTTGTCATCACTTTGGACACATCTGAGGATCAAATTTAAATGGGACAAACACTGAGCCAAGCCTCCAAAGTCCTTGGAACAAGAAGTAGCATGCCAAACCTAGAATTGCCTAAAAGAGGGACAAGACTCCAATTTTGGATTGAAGCATTCAATACATACACCAAGGTGGCATGGACTGAGCCATTTCCAACTGAATTCAGTCAAGACTTATCCAAGACCAATGGAACCCACAGCCCTGTGCAACCAATAGCCAAACCTCTGCTGCAGTTGCCATTCACTATTGATCCCAAAACAAACTTGCTCTACTATAAATAGAGCTCATTTGTGCTCAGTTTGAGTACACCAAAGCCATCAAATAAATGCTTTTCTCAAAATCCCTCTCTTTAGGCCAAAATGCCTTCTTTTGCAAGGTAACTCTGAGTTTTTGAGTTAGAAAGCATTTCCATCACAACTCATGATCCTAACACCTCATAAACATCATATGTAGGTGATCCAAACTATCAAAAGTGACCTGTAACACCAAAATCACAAAGTCACATCGCAAAACCTCAAAATAGGCCTTTTGTGCATTTTTCAAGCCATGTCTTGATTCAGTCACTTTCCAAACCAGATAAAACCTCAAACACACTCCAAATAACATCCTTGAACTGTCCCAAATGGTTCCCCCATCTGGAACACCATTTGAGAGAGTTGCTATTTTGGTCATTTTAATCCCTTTTGCAAGAAAGGGCCAGTTTGTGTTTTTGCAGGTTCCAACTGATTCCAACCATCCTCAAAGCTTCTAAGGGATCATTTGAGAGTGTCCAAAGCATCAAACCATTTATGGAATAAGAAGTTTGGCAGATTGCACAGAAAACTCCAAAAGCTCAAAAAGAGGTAAGCATCATGACTTGAACTTTCCAAAATATGCATTGCTTTGAAGTCCACTGATCATACACACCTCATACATGTTATATATGTTGTGTTTGAACCAATTCATCATGTAATTCATGCCTGTATCAAAGTGTAGCATAGAAAATGCAATTATAGGCCTTTTTTAAAACCACTATCGAATTTTGATGAGGGAGTATAATCTGAAAAAAATACCACCACCATTGGATTCCTTGTGAAATTCTAGGCCTGATGCATATAAATTTTGTCCCCAACCATGGAGAAATGAGAAAGTTATGGACCTTCCCGTTTCTTGGCAAAACTTGCCTTGGCCAGGCCTAGAAAACAAGGTAAGTCTTGTATATTTGTGGTTTCACTTCAAGCAATGGATGTATCACCACCCCAGTGGTAAGGCGCGCGCCCTATAACCTTGAGGTCATGGGTTCAAACCCCACCCATACCATTTTATATTTTCTCACATTTTTGCTATTTTTTCCAATATTTTCATGTTTTATTAATTAATTGGAAAATTAATAACTCTTTCATTTATAATTATTTTTTATTGGTTCTTTTTGAAAAAAATCACAAAAATGTTAAAATATTTTATTCCACAAAAAATTAAGTTTATATTATTTATTTAATATAATTAGTATTTTTGTGAATATATTCCTTTTTAATATTTTTAAACATTTTAAAAGTGAATATTTACTTTGAAAATCAAAACCAAGTGAGTTTTAATTCACCTTGTGATTAAACCCTCATTTCTCAAACCTTAAACAAAAATCACAAATGGTTTATTCAAACTTATTTGGTATTTTATTTTATTTTCTTTAAATATTTACTTTTAAAGAATAACAAATTAGGGTTTCTTTGATTTTCACCTTCATCAAACAATTTCAAACACTTTTGGGCCTCTAATAGAGTGTAAGACCCAATCCTTTGTAAATACAAAACTTTTTGGGCCTCACTTATTGTATAAGTCCCGTTGTCTTTCAAAAAGTTTGACGTGATCATCGTCCGTTGAAAAACAAACCTTGGGCCTCTCCTCGAGCTATAAGACCCATTCAAAATTATCTCTTGGGTCTCTATTAGAGTGTAAGACCCAACCCCTTTGAAAACCAAACCATTTTGGGCCTCAATGCATTGTATAAGACCCACCGTGTTTTCAAAAATCTCGGCGCGATCGCCATTTTCAAACAAATGACCCTGGGCCTCTCCTTGAGTTGTAAGCCCCACCACTTGTACAAAAATAAATCTTTTGGGCCTTTATTAGAGTGTAAGACCCAATCCCCTTTTAACCAAAACTTTTGGGCCTCAGACATTGTATAAGTCCCCCTGCGTTAAAAGAAAACCTCGGCGCGATCGCCAATAAAAAAACCAATCATCTGGGCCTACCCTTGTGTTGTAAGCCCTATTCTTTTTCTTTAAACACTTGGGCCTCTTGAGAGAGTGTAAGACCCATCCCCTTGTACAGAAAACCTTTCTCGGGCCTCAGTCACTTGTATAAGTCCCTCTGTACAAAACGACAGTCCGATCACTGATAAACCTTGGGCCTCTCCTTGAGCTGTAAGCCCCAACATCTTTTCAAAATACTTTCTCCTTTAATTTTGAATATACTGTTGTTTTCAATCTTTCTTTGTTGAACAACTAACCAAACAACATGGAAGCTCTACAACCGAGTAAGTGTTTATATGCTTTCTTTATCCGCTTTCATATACATATAACTGTATTGTGGGGCTGTTTCGCTGTAAGTCTTCTTTCATAAACTCATATCAACTGTGTAATACTAGTATAGATATTTAGAGCTTCCCCAGCAACTACGTCTAGCACTAAGCCCTGTTGGTCACTCTTAAATACAAACAAAACTAGATCCCTATAGGATTACCAGATACAGTCTTCCCTCCTCTTGGGGTTAACCAATATGGAGACGTGAAAGGAAGCATTCTTGGTGAACCCTTTCTCAGACTGTCACCCTTAGACATTGTCAAAGAAACTCTACTCCCCAGAGATTATCTTTTCTCCGTGAATGGCATCTCTTGAGTTTCTTCCAAATTCTCGGACTTTCCTGGCTTGATCTATTCTCTGTGAATAGCTTGTCTTGAATTTATCGGGGTTTGGGGACCCACAGGCTTCCTAAAAGCATCCTCGCCTCCTCTTGGGCTTCGTACAAATTGTCCCTCGGCTTCTTAAAAGTTTCCAGCCTCCTCTTGGGCTTCATACAAATTGTCCCGACGACCTCCTAGAGGTATAGGAACAGAAATTAGTCATCTTCATAGAACAGTCTTCCAAAGAGTCTAGATCTTTCTACCGTGAACGTACTACTGCTGTTTCTTTAAGCATAGTACAAAAGATAAAACTCTAGACTTGGACATTCTAATCTCCTTGAGTCTCGAAGGCATTCTCGAGTAGGGAAAAACACCAGTAGACTCGAACAGTCTCCAATACCCTCTGGATTCCCCGTTTCCTTAAAGAACAGGAAATAACCCTGATCCTCTGATCAATCCCAAAGCATAGCCTTACCTTTAATCAGTCTCTTTATAAGAACTGATTTTCTCTTTTAACCCACCTACTGGACCTGTCACTCAACTGAAACAACAATCCTTTTAGCCTCCATCTCGGGCTTCGTACGAGGTACAAAACACTCTCTTGTTGAGTATAAAAGACTCTCTTGTTGAGTCAAACCCCTTTTAGCCTTCATCTCAGGCTTTGTACCAGATACAAAGCACTCTCTTGGTGAGTCAACTCCTTTTAGCCTCTCTCTCGGGCTTCGTACGAGACACATAAAAACACCCTCTTGTTGGGTCAGTAGCCTCCTCTTAGGCTTTGTATAAGGAAACCCCGGTTGAGTCAATCAACCTTTTAGCATCAAAGTTGTGCCTCGTTCACAGGATACAAACATCAACAACTCCTTTCATCTAATTGTTGTAAGCGGCAAGCCTCTGGATTATTTACATCCATGCCACTGTCCCTCTTTTAGCATGAGAAATTCCTAAGAAAAGATAGCATTGCTCTACACTGAGTTAAAGTCTTCTCCTTCAGGTTAAAACCCCCTATAAAGGAAATTATGGCATTGCTTGGATTCACATATCCCGGTTAAAGTAATCCTCCTTTATAGTCAGTCACCCAACAACTGTGACAAACATACCCCCGTTAGAGATGACAAATTCTCTCTAAAGACAACACCTTTTTAGCTTCACATCTTGGGCTTTGAACAAGATATAAACCACCTTTTTAGCTTCACGTCTTGGGCTTTGAACAAGACACCAAAACACCATTTCCTCCCATAGAATAGGAGGAACTATGATCGCTCTGATTTCCCTGTTTCGGTAAACGGGAATACGTAGGCATAAGATTGAAAGAAAAATCTTAGCGAGCACACTAATCCAAAGCCCCAAATCCCGTACCTTCACATATCAATTGAAAAGCATCAGTCCTAGCATCCTAACAAAATTCCCCATGAACATTCCCGGTGTTTCGTTCTAAACAAAGTAAGAAGAAAGAGGCCCCATTACCATATAACATTCGTAACCTAACAAACCGCTGTTTAAACTCAGTATGCAAGCAGGGTTAATTAGAGACATCTATATCCCTTCCTTAGTCAGCTCAACAGGATAAAAAATGAATCGACCTGTAGTAACCCTAGAGCGACAGTGCTTAAGAACCACGTCCAAAATCACTGGCCACATCGAGGGACCCCGCTGGCCGGCTTATGGATTACACGCCGCTCAACGCTCCACGCGAGGGAATCCTCTCCGAGTGTGCCAACTCATAGTTTCAAAAAGGTAGTGTCTGCTTCCCAAAGCCAACACCCCCCAAATCAAACACGGACAAGTCCAAGTACTGCAAATTCCACCAGAGCCATGGACATGTCAAGGAAGATTGCATCCACCTCAAGGATGCAATTGATATCCTGATCAAGGAAGGGAATCTGAAGCAGTACGCCAAGAGGAACGACGCTCCTCGGTCAGATGCCCGAAACGCTAAAAGCGTCGAGGAGACGACACCTCCTTCCGAGGAAAACCGACTGCAAGTTTCCCTCAACGTTACTCGCCCCGAGGACTTTTATGTCCCCGAGGGAATTGAGGACCCCGAGGCAGTTCGCAACATGTGGGCGAACTTCCCCCTGAAGACCCTGTCACTGCCCGCAGCACGTGGGAAAACTTTCCCACAACAATGGTCATATCCGGCGGGGGCTTCGAGAAGGTCTCCGTCGGGTCGACCAAGCGGAAATTTGACGAGCTGGAATCCGCGACCTCGGTGAAGACCACCACTTTCGAGAAGGTGTAAGGGAGATCAAACCGCATCACCTTCTACCTCGAGGAGCTGCCAGGCAGAGCGTCCAATGCCACCATCCCCCTCTTGGTCCGGGCGCAGATGGTAAATTTTGACGTCCGCAGGATTCTGGTCGAACAGGGGAGCTCGGTGGACATCATGTACGCCCACCTGTTCGGGACCCTCCAGCTCGACGAGAGGCATCTGACCCCTTATGTGGGTTCGTGATAGTTCTTGGATTGGCTGGAATTTTGGTAAAACAAAGGATATTCAATGTTGATGTCAAGGTGCTGATGTTGTAACATTGAAGTCTTAACGCTGGGCTGTGTTAAGTAGTTAAGTGCTGAAGTTGGATGTCTGATGTCACACAGGTGATGTTGTAACATCAGACCTGCAGAATTAACAACAGCAGGACATGTTATTAGGGCACGCGTATTAGCTGGAATTGTGGAGAGTGGTTGACTCATTGGGTGAGAATATCTTGGGATAGATATTTTCTGTTACATGGGAGATTTGATTGCAGGTCTGTTGGAGAATTAAAAGGTTGAAGATTTAAAAAGATTTTGGGGATAAAATCTGTTTTGAAGATTCAGTTTTAATTAACAAATCTGATCAAATATTGTGACAAGTCCAAGCCCAATTCAGGAGCTATATAAAGCGCACAAGACCAAAGGAAAAAGTATAGAAAACATTCAGAAGATCAAGAGCAGAAGGCTTAGTGTCTAGAGTTTGTTTAAATTGCTTGTATTTACACTATTCTAGGGTTTGAATAGGTGTTGAGTTTATGTCCTCTCTAAAGCTGTGAAGCAAAGAGAGTTATGTGATTTGATCGAAGCTGTGAAGTAAGATCAAGGGTACTCAAAGTGGTTTCTTTGAGTGTTTGTAAGGGATTGAGTGGTGTTCTCATACCTAAGTGGTTTCTTAGGTAGGAAGTCATTAGTAGAGTATAAGTTTAGGAGATTGTCAACGGGTCGTTGAGTCTGTAAATTATATCTACAAGTAGTGAATTCCATCCCTGGCTTGGTAGCCCCCAGAGTAGGTTGGTTGTAACCGAACTGGGTCAACAATTCTTGGTGTTATTTTACTGTTATTGTTGTCCATTGTGCAGAGTGTGTTGTTGTGACATCACACCTTAACATCACACGTCTGATACCAGAATTTCAATTGGTATCAGAGCAGGCATCCTGTCTGTCTCTGGGTGAGATCTAGGGAAGTTACTTTCTGGTGAAAAGATGGACAAAGAAGTTGGAGGATTCGTCAACAGACCCCCTATTTTGGATGGATCCAATTATGACTATTGGAAGCCAAGGATGACCACCTTCTTAAAATCCTTGGACAGTAGGGCTTGGAAGGCTGTTATTAAAGAGTGGAAAGCACCTGTCATGTGTGAGAAGGATGATGCTGGAAAAGATAAAGAAGGCACCTCTAAGCTAAAGCCTGAAGAAGAGTGGACCAAGGAGGAAGATGAGCTTGCCCTTGGAAATTCCAAAGCACTGAATGCTATCTTCAATGGAGTGGATAAGAACATCTTCAGGTTAATAAATACCTGTGAAGTTGCTAAAGAAGCGTGGGATATCTTGCAGGCTACTCATGAAGGAACATCTAGAGTCAAGATGTCACGACTTCAGATTTTAACATCAAAATTTGAAAGCCTGAAGATGAAGGAAGATGAGACTATTCATGATTTCCACATGAGTGTTCTTGAGTTGGCCAATGCATCTAGTGCTCTTGGAGAGAAGATGTCAGATGAAAAGCTTGTGAGGAAGATCCTTAGGTCCCTACCTAAGAAGTATAAGATGAAGGTTACTGCCATTGAAGAATCACAAGACATCAGCAAGATGAGAGTAGATGAGCTCATTGGATCTCTTCAAACCTTTGAGCTTGGGTTGAATGAGGAAGAACCAAAAAAGAAGCCAAAGAGTATAGCCCTGATGACAAATGGTGAAGAAGAGAAAGGGAAGAAATCTGAATCCCAGGAGGATCTGTCTCAGGCCATAGTGATGTTGGGAAGACAGTTCACCAAAGTATTCAAGAGAATGAATAATAACTCCAGGCCTAATGTCAAGAACATGACTTCTGACACCAGCAAGAAGGATGAAGAGAAAACTGGCCAAGATAAAGGAGTACAGTGCTTTGAGTGCGAAGGGTATGTACATGTCAAGAAAGAATGTCCCACCTTCTTGAAAAAGCAGAAGAAGGGCATGACAGTTTCCTGGTCTGACTCTGATAGTGAAAGTGAAGGCGAGTCAGCAAAGCATGTGAGAGCTTTAACAGGAGTTGTTGTTTCTGATGATGATTCTAGTGATGGAGAAGTAACTTATGAGGAGTTGGCATCCACCTATCAAGAGCTGTGTTTAAAGAGTGCTGAGATTTGTCAAGAAAACAAGTGCCACAAGCAACAGATTGCTCAGCTAGAGAATGAAAAGACTGATCTTGAAGATGAAGTGGTGTTAGTTAGAGCTCATCTTGATCAAATGACCAAGTCTGTTAGGATGCTGAGCTGTGGTACAGACACACTTGACAAGATACTTCAGTCAGAAAAAGCTGCTGGAGATAAAGCTGGGATAGGTTATGTGGCTGAGGACAAGGGAACTTCAGAAGGAAGCACTTCAGGTTCAAAGAAGGAAGTGTCGCAACTTTCATTTCAACATCAGTCAAAGAAGCAGGATCCTACCCCTAAGAAAGCTGATGTTTCACAACCTAAGAAGATTGAGAAGAAGACTGGTCCCTATCAGAAGAGAAAGCAGCCACAGGGAGCTAGTCAGTATATGCCCCCTCAATACCATGAGAGCATGCAAGCTGCTCAGTTCAAACATCACATGTCTCATCAGATGTCTCAACATCAGGACAACTGGTATGGTTATGGGTATGGATACACCAATGTTGTTCCTTATGTATATGGAAGAAGAAAGCCACACCATCATGGGAGACAATCCAGGAAACAGCATTATCAGCCATCTTATGGGAGAAGACCTCAACATAATAGATGGCAGGGCAGTTATGGTAAGAGGAGACCACATCATGGATGGCAGCATAGGCAATCTCATCATGGCAGAAGATTCAGAGATGAAAGGGTGAGATGCTATTATTGTGGAACATTTGGACATATGCAGTACTCTTGCTACAAGCTGCATGGATACCCTCAGCCTCAAAACAGATGGAGAGAGCACAGGCCCAAAGTTGTTAAACAATGGGCACCCAAGGAGAAGGTGAAGTGCCTATTGGCTCACATGGGTGATAAAGAAGGAACATGGTATTTTGACAGTGGGTGTTCCAAGCACATGTCTGGATGTAGATCCATGTTTGAGGATCTTAGAGCTTGCCCCTCTCATGAGGTCATATTTGGCAATGGAGAAAAAGGTGTTGTTGCAGGAGTTAGGAAAGTGCAAGGTGATGGTAGACCTGAACTTGACAATGTTATATTTGTCAATGGCTTAAGTGCAAATTTGATCAGCATAAGCCAGTTGTGTGATGAAGGTTACGAGGTAAACTACACTAAGCATGAGTGTGTAGTGTCTGATCAGCATAATCAGATTGTTATGAAGGGTGCCAGAACCAATGACAACTGTTATCAGTGGACCACTCTTGAAGGAGATTCAACTAGTAATGTTCTAGTTGATGTTATAACATCAGACTATGGTCACTCAGAGTTAACAAGTGCAGATGTGAATGTTTTAAAAGGAAAGTCTTTATGGAGGGAGAAAATTAGTAATTGGTCTTTAAAGAGTTTTCAAAATCAGGGGCCTTACTATATTGAGACTACATCAAGACTTACCAAAGCAATCTCATCGCAACGCTTCATCTCCCTAAATCTCAACAGAATAGAAAGTTCTCCTTCAAACCTAGTCTGTCACAAAGGAACGATGTCTGTCCCTTCCAAGAAATCTGAGCAGGTACGAACTAGGGTTTCTTCCGAAGAACTCATTTCCGAGTCAAGTAACCCTAAACCCTCAACCACGGTAAACAAACCTGAAGCTAGGTCATCATCCTCTCAAGCTGTTGAGGAGAAGTTTGATGTAGACGAGCATTTGGAACAGCTTGCCACCAAAATCCTTGAGAAGGGGATACGGGTGAAAGGGATTTCCGTCCCTCTAAGGAAAATGCCTGCTGAACAAGTCGACTCTCAAGGAGAGGACAAAAATCTTCAAAGCCAGACCCTTAGTCAAGAAGCTGAAGGTGAAGATCCTGATGACACTGATGTCAGTCTTGATGTCAGAACATCATCCCCTAGGAATGAAAGCCACAGGGGTAAAGGGAAGGAGCAGGTTGAGGTTATAGAGATTGAGGACTCATCTGATGATGATAGAATTGGAAGAGGGAAGGATAAGAAAAGGACTTCATCTACAGACTCTCCCAAGTCATGGAACAAAGGTGCCAGGTCTGGCAAGAAGAGGAGAATCAGGGAAGAGGCAGATTCTGAGAGTGATGCTCAAGACATCAACCCTACTACAAATCAAGTGCCTGATAACATCTCATCTCACAATGCCAGAAGTGCATCCTTGTGGAGTTATGTGAGGCTAAGAAAGATAGCTCTGGAAAGAGAGGTAGTAGCAAAAGACTTAGAGTCTACTAAAATTATAGACCTAATTAAGCTTGCTGGTCTCATAAGGACTGTGTCAGGGTTGACTAACTGCTATGATAGACTGGTCAGAGAATTCATAGTTAATATACCTGAATCGATAAATGACAACAAGAGCCAAACTTTCAGAAGAGTTACCATCAGGGGTAAGTGTGTCTGGTTCTCTCCTGAGATGATCAATGCCTACTTAGGAAGAAAAGAGAAAGATTATGGTGAATTAGAAGCCTCCAACAATGTTATATGCAAAGAAATCATTGCTGGTCAGGTAGATGTTTGGCACGCAGAAGGAAAGCTGTTAGCCAGTGTGTTGAGTGTCAAATATGCTGTTCTGCACAGAATAGGTATTGCCAACTGGGTTCCTACTAGTCACAAGACCACAATTTCTGTTGAATTGGGGAAGATAATTTATGCAGTAGGGACAAAGCAAAGAATTGACTATGGCTCCTACATCTATGATCATACTATTAAGCATGCAGCTACTAATGCTGTAAAGATGCCCATTGCTTTTCCCTCTCTCATTTGTGGGATTGTCTTGTCTCAACATCCTGGAATTCTACAACATTCAGATGTTGCTTGCAAAAAGAAGCCTGTCTTGTCACTCCATCACAAGTTGAGACATGTTCCTTACAGTGTCGAGACATCTGCTTCAACATTACAACAGTCACCAGCCAAGACTGGGTTGATTACAGAACTAGAGGAGGCTTGCAAGGAGTTAGATGAAGTCATAAGAGTTAGTACTGAAAGGAAACAAAAATTGGAAAGACTTGTCATGTCTCTGAGATTGGCAACAAATGAAGGTGAAGTTGTCAACACAAGGAAGGATGCTGTTGATGAAGACGATAATGATGATCTCAGCTCAGAAGATTCAAGCTTTTAATGTTTGCCTTCTAGTTTAGTAGGGTTAGCTTTATTTTCTGTCTTTGTTTTAGCACTCAATGTGCTTGGTTTGTAATTTGAATATTGTGCTGTTTTATGCACTGTTTATGCTTTTAGTTTCCTTCAATGATTTGTTTTGCTTGTTTACTAACTGAGAGGCTAACAATGAGAGCTAGGGTATACTGACTATAGTTAATAGGGCTTCTAACTGAAGTTTACCTAATTATGGCTAAAAAGGGGGAGAACATAGCCAAGATAGTCAAGAGGATTATTGCCATATGCTGCTGATGTGATGCAGAGAAAAGGTGTGTAGTTGCATTAAGGGGGAGTTTTGACATTTGAAGAGTGCAGCCAAGCAGACATCTAGGGGGAGTAAATTGCTGCACATTATGAGCTACTGAACAGCTGTGATACTGGTTCATGTTTTCAAGGGGGAGCACCAATTAGCTGCTGTCAATAATGAAGATGGTGCTGCAGCAGATCAAGTGATGTAGACTATAAAGAGTGTCAAACTGCTGCTAATAAGTTTCAAATTTCTGAAGATTATTCCGCTGCTAAAATCTCTGAAGGTGCAGAGTGCAGAAGTTGTTTGCAGAGTGCAGAGATTATTTTAACCAAAATTAGCCAAAGGGGGAGATTGATAGTTCCTGGATTGGCTGGAATTTTGGTAAAACAAAGGATATTCAATGTTGATGTCAAGGTGCTGATGTTGTAACATTGAAGTCTTAACACTGGGCTGTGTTAAGTAGTTAAGTGCTGAAGTTGGATGTCTGATGTAACACAGGTGATGTTGTAACATCAGACCTGCAGAATTAACAACAGCAGGACATGTTATTAGGGCACGCGTATTAGCTGGAATTGTGGAGAGTGGTTGACTCATTGGATGAGAATATCTTGGGATAGATATTTTCTGTTACATGGGAGATTTGATTGCAGGTCTGTTGGAGAATTAAAAGGTTGAAGATTTAAAAAGATTTTGGGGATAAAATCTGTTTTAAAGATTCAGTTTTAATTAACAAATCTGATCAAATATTGTGACAAGTCCAAGCCCAATTCAGGAGCTATATAAAGCGCACAAGACCAAAGGAAAAAGTACAGAAAACATTCAGAAGATCAAGAGCAGAAGGCTTAGTGTCTAGAGTTTGTTTAAAGTGCTTGTATTTACACTATTCTAGGGTTTGAATAGGTGTTGAGTTTCTGTCCTCTCTAAAGCTGTGAAGCAAAGAGTTGTGTGATTTGATCGAAGCCGTGAAGTAAGATCAAGGGTACTCAAAGTGGTTTCTTTGAGTGTTTGTAAGGGATTGAGTGGTGTTCTCATACCTAAGTGGTTTCTTAGGTAGAAAGTCATTAGTAGAGTATAAGTTTAGGAGATTGTTAATGGGTCGTTGAGTCTGTAAATTATATCTACAAGTAGTGAATTCCATCCCTGGCTTGGTAGCCCCCAGAGTAGGTTGGTTGTAACCGAACTGGGTCAACAATTCTTGGTGTTATTTTACTGTTATTGCTGTCCATTGTGCAGAGTGTGTTGTTGTGACATCACACCTTAACATCACACGTCTGATACCAGAATTTCAGTTCGGATCTACAAGGGTTCAACGGTGTAATACCCCAAAATTTTCCCTCTCATTGTTCATATCATTTAGAATATAGTTTCATTGCATTGCATTCCATTCCAGCATAGAAAAATAAAGCATTGCATTCAACATGGGACATCTGATCAAGGCATCTTCCTTTGGTTTGAGCTTTCCGTATTCAGAAGATTATCAATGAGCATCAAGGACCTCTGGTTGATCATGTTTCTTTCTACTTCATGACTTGTCTTCATTTTCAAGTTGTTCTCGGGGAATTGTTCTTGTATTGAGATTCTAGGTTATAAAGACAGGATATCTGTGGATTGAATTGCAAATCATTGGGTCATGGTCAACTGAGCTTATTGATTGAGTTTTTAAGATTCATTGAAGATATGAGTTTGGCGGGGATTTTGAAGCTTGATATGAATGGACTTGTTAGGATCAGTCACGGGGATTACTTAGAAGTTAGATCCCAAATCCATTTTTGAATACCAATTAACCATTGCCATGTTAATATCCATATTCATTTTAAAACCTTTTTTTCCCACTCTTAGAAACCCCTTTTTTAGGCCATATCCATTTCATTTTATATCTATTTTAATCCATCCAAGTTTTGACCCACTTATCCGTTTGGATAACCATTTTCATCAAAATCCATTATTCATTTTCTAATATCCATATCCTTTTTTAAAACCATTTCTATCTAAGTCCATTTTTACCTTTTCTATTATCCATTTAACCATATTTCATTTCAAATCCATTCTAATCCAAATTATTAAACCAATATCCATTTACTAAACCAATTATCCATTTTCACATCATTAACCAAAATCATTATCTAACATCCATTTACCAATTTTCAATTCATTTTATCCATTCCAAATTTTTGATATCCATAGTTTTTTTTAAAGTCCATTTTCAACCATTTTCCACAAATATCCATTTGTCAAACCTAAATACTCTTTTTTTTTTCTTAAACCCATAAAACCAAAAGTTTACTTCAAAAGGTTCTTGGAAGTGGAAATGATATTAGCAGTAAAAGAAATACATAAAAATACACGGGAGTTTCATGCGCAGAAATTTAACTTCATAACAGAAAAATCAGAAAACTCTCACAAAGCTCTTCCTAATTGGAATAACAAAACCAATCCCTAACCAAATTCCTCTAACAAGATTCAATCTCAACTCTTCATTTCTTGTAACTAACTCTGGAATCAAGGGTCCTGATCAATTGTTCCTGTAACAAACTTTTCACAAGCTTTTCTGCTGCTATATAACTGAGGCAACATCATCTTCAAAGGAAGTTTTTCATTCTGCACAATTTCTCATTCTTCCACTCTTCACCTTTAATTCTCAAATTCTCTGCAACTTCCTCCATTCATCATCTTCAAATCAGAACCTGTAGAAAAACTCAACATAAATCAAAAGCTCAACACCAATTCAAAAATTCACAACCTGTAACAGATTCACCAGAACCAGAATTGACGAATTGGTAATTTTCAAAGCGTAGAAGAAGATTTGTCGCAATTTGCGTCATTCTGCAACCGCAACAACCACTGAAGCACACCGCCAAATTTCGTAATTCTCACATCCGAAGGTAACAAACCGCAACTCAAGAAGTTCAGAGTTGAAGCTACAATGAACGACACGAGTCAAGCAATAATAACTTCGCGAAACGGTTTTCTCACTCGTCAAACGAAGATAAGAAGAAGAAGAAGAGATCCAGCGAGAGTAAATCGAAGAAGACGGAAGCAAGAACGTAGAATGCGCATACCTGAAAAAGATCTCTGGTGTTCTCGTCGTCGTTTTCCTCAATTTTGAAGAGTCACCAGAACTGCTTCGGTAGGTACGTCCTCGATCCAAACTTCAAATTCATGATGTAATTTCTCTGTGATTCTCGTATCTGCATTGGTTAATTTGTGACGACTTGGTTAACTTTGCGACATTCGTTTAAGAGTGATGAACGTTTGACGTGGTGAGAAAGAGCGAGCGAGGAGTTTGTGCGATTCACGTCACCGTTGAGAAGTTTTGACGGTGAGTTTTGTGCGTGCGAGATGGAGAGTCCATGGCACAAGATCACCGAAGATTTGAAGATGATGATGAGGACGGTGAAGGAGATCACGACATTTTTTTTCCGGCACGGTTGTGGCAGCGATTTTGTTGAAGGTTGAGTGAAGGTGATGACGGCGGCGAAGAAGGCGAACGGAGAAAGGTTAAAGGTTCCGCTGATTTCTTCATAGTAAAGATGAGATGCGAAGTGATGTCATGATGATGAATGTTGGTCGCCAGTGTGAGGCGAACGCGGACATAGACGATGGTCGACGGCGCCGTGTATGGTGTGAGGTCGTGGGGAAGAAGGATTGCGGCCGGAACGTTGAGATAGGAAGATTTTCCGGCGGCGGTTTTCGGTTTGGGCTGAAGAAGGAGGCGGATGAAGAGAGAATGATGAATGTTGGAGAGTAGCGGCTGAGTTTGTTGTTTAGTAAGCTAGGGTTTCTTTCTTGTAGTTTGGTATTGGATCGGGCCTTGGGCCCATTTTAATTCTTTTCACACCCTCTGTTTCACTTGTTCACCTCCCCCCGTCTGCAAGCTGAAGAACTATTGGGCCAAAGACATAAAGCTCTGCGCCTCATTCTATTTCTCACTTCCGGGAGTGCTGCTCGCCCCCCTGTAGCTTCAGAAAACCTTGGGCTTGCTGATGAAGGCCCATGCGCCTGGTTCTGTTTGCACCCCCTGGATACTGCTGCACCCTTTTTGTTTTTGTTTGTTTTTCGTGACTAATTGATGTTTGTTTTTAATTAGTTTTAGGTAATTAAATAATAATTTTGGATTTATAGTTTAGAAATTAGATTTTTGATTAGAGAATTAAAATGTAATTTTGGTTTTGATTTTAATTCTTAATCCTAATTTTGGTTAACTCACTTTTAGTAGTTAGATTTAACTTTAGAATTTGATTAGTTTTAATTAGAAATTAATTGGAATTAATTTTAGGATTAATTTTAGTTTTAATTCTAGATTTAACTTTAGGATTAATATTCTTTATATTTAGTTTAGAATTGCCTTGAATTAATTTTAGGATTAATTTTAGAGTTAGACAAATTAGCTTTTCTTTTTAGAATTTAATCTTGATTTTTACTTCGCATTTTAACTCTAACTTGGTTATTGTTGATTAATTGTTGACCATAATTTCAATTGCTCATTGTTGATTAATTTCTGATTTCTCTTTTATGAATAGCATGATATAATGCTATGTGTAGAATTTTCTCACATCCCTTTGGGATCCTAGCTCAACTTTGATTAAAGTGAGGTAGGATAAGCATTAGGTAGTGTTATCCCTCATTCTCTTTTAGTTTAAGAGTTCTCATACCACACTTGACATTAGGAACATCCATGTATGATAACTTTAGGGTTTGAGTCTTAGTCTCCCTCAGTAGATTTTACCTTTTTAAACCTTTGAGTCTCTCTTCCTCTCATCTCAAAACAAAAAGCAAAAACACTTAATAAAGGCATAGCATATATTGTATTTGAGCCTTTCATGTGAGAATAAGATAGTGAGGGGTCTTCTCTCACTTTCTTAGAATGTTTAGCATACGTCCCGTCTTGGGTCGATATGCGAGGCATTCGATCCTACATGAAGGACTTAAATACAATACGTGTTACAAAACACAAAATTAATCAAAACACTTCTTTCTTAAAAGACAGAAACAAACAAATTCTCTTCTCATCTCCTTCATTCTATTCCTTAAGGATTCGTCACGTCCGTTCCACCGCAAACAGGTAACGCCTAAGTCTCCCTACAGCGAGCTGCAACACCTAACTGCTGGAACGCGCACTCTGACGTTTCCACTAAAAAACACAAACAACTTTCCCTTAGCTGAGGGGAACTACGTCGCTCTGATTCTCATGTTCCCGATGAGATACGTAGGCAGTGGGGTAGGGCCCATTCGAGCACTTCTTTTATTTTCCCTACATTTGTCTCTCCTTTCTTTTCCATTCCTGTTCCTTTTCCTTTCCAGTAGCAGTGAAGCTCCAGTCGACGACACCCTTTAATCGAGAAAAGCAAGCGTGGATCCCATGGGTACGATGGACGCGTGGGGGTGCTAATACCTTCCCTTCGCGTAACCGACTCCCGAACCCAGTTCTCTTGGTCGCAAGACCATGCTCTTTCCTTTCCCTCAGGTTTATGCAGTGTTTACTTTCCCTCTCTTGGGATAAATACACATTGCTGGAGACTCTGTTTCGGTGCCACTTTCGCGTTTGTACTTGGATGAAAATCCCGGGAGCGCCAAACAGCACCACCACCAGACCGTGGGGCTATGTTGAACTGATGGTCACTTTCGGGACCTAGGATACTGCCCGACAAGTCAAGACCCGCTTCTTGGTGGTCGAATGTTCGTCCCTCTACAACTGCATCCTGGGCAGGACCACTCTGGCCAAACTCATAGCAGTACCATCGACAGTCCATCTGAAGATGAAGTACTACACGGCCAGGGGTCGGGTCGTCACTATGCACGGGGACATTGAAGCGGCCATGAGGTGCTTCGACGCCGCGACCAAGGGCCTGAGTTCCATCAGCACCAAACCCAAGGCCGAACCAAAGTCATCCCCGGACGCTACGCAGAAGCCACTCCCGAGCGTCAACGCGGTCGACCTCAACAGCAGGTTCCCAGGCAACCAGGAAGAAGGCGGAGCAGCTGAACATGGCCTCCTAGCCGAAGGCAACGGGAAGCCTTGATAAGTGCAAAATGTACCTATTTTTGTATATAAGTTTTGTTGCACTTATCATTACTTTGTGTTAAAATTGGTTGAATAAACCCCTCTTTGTTCGTAAATACGTTTACTTTACGTTTTCAGTGTATAGTGCGGTACCGTGTAAATATCATTGAGTTTAATTGATTTTCATTTATTTTTACAGGCGTTACAACAATGGGATTTTTCCATATTCATATAGAGCATTGAATAAGCTTTCCAACGCTTCAAACCGCGCGTCAATCGAAGTTACGGTTCATGAATTATGATCAAAACAAATTCTAGTTTGCTGTCATGTTCGCACTGCGAACCCCCGTGGCGAGCACTCGCTAGCGAGTTCGCACTGCGAACCCGGGGCGAATAAAAAGTGCCTGGAAGCATGAAAAATACCATTCTGGAGGAAGTTAAGGCGGCATATGTTCGCAGTGCGAACGGGGGTTCGCAGTGCGAACGGGGGTTCGCAGTGCGAACCTGGGCAGCAAATACCACCTATAAACTTCATTTTTCAGCATTTTTTAGAGGATGGTTTTGGGGATTCTTGCTCCAACTCCATCAAACTTCATTTTTTCAGTAGATTAGCTTAGAAAACAACATGGAAGCTTGCATGTGGATGATCCGAGGTGGATTTCTCATCGATCGGCTCCGACAATCCGTGAAGTGTTTGGTTCATTTCTTTTCTTCTTTGTGTTTTTCTTCTATGTTGGGTTTTGTATATGTATTGACTACGATCTCATGTATATTTGTCGCCCATGGCGTTGTATAAAACTTGCTTTACAAATCTCTATTGGTGATTGTCTCTGATTTTTGCTTTATGCGCGGGGTTTGGGGTACGTTAGAGATAACCGTCGCAAACTTCGATTAGGGATGATTGTCTGTTAGTTTCTAGATTCTAAAGATAGATTTAGGGCTAGCAATCTTCAATAGGCGTCGAAACTTAATGCCTCCGTGCCTTGAGCTAGCGTACGAAAGTATCGGCAATGGTAACACGGTTGTTCTCTCAACTTTGCGTTAGACATAACCTGTGTTGTGAGCGATGCTGGGTGATATTGAGGAGTATTGTAGGTGGAGTATAACTGGTCGGTAAGTTTAAGTTTGTGAGGAGTGATTTATATGCATTGTCGGACGAGTTTTTCTTGCTGAAGAATGAATTTATTTTTATGTTTTAATGTTTACTTTTCTGTTTTCATGTTTTAAACCATTTTAATCTAAACTCATTACCGCGAGAGACTGTCGAACGACATTCTTTCCCTCGAACCGATCTCTGTGGACACGACATATATCCTAGAGGGAATTCTTCCAAAAATAAATATTTTTGCTGCTTGCCCTATTCTGCATCCAACAAAATGGCGCCGTTGCCGGGGATTGGTTTTGATATTGAATCACATTGCGATAGTTTCTTTATTTTTGAGTTTTGTATATATATCGTATATATTTTCTATTTCCATTATGTTTGTTCAAGTGTTGTATACATTTTGTTCCCGTAATGTTTGTTTAAGTGTTTGGTTAGGTCACTTGCTTTTGGTTTGCGCGGTGAGGCATCACTATGGCATGAATGAAGGAAGTTTCTAGCTAAACACCATAAAGGCGTCGAGCTTACGACGTAAAACAAGCATGTTTTATAGTTTTTCTTTTCTAATGTTTTGTTTGTTGTTTAGTTGCAAGTCTTGGTCGACTTATTTGAGGATGCTTTTGTGATTTTCCAAGTTGGTTCATTTCAACTTGCGAATGCATGGTAATGATATTGTTAAGTTTTGTACACGTCCAAGGTATGTGTTTATCGCTTTCTATACTTTAGCATATTCATGATACTTAGGCTTTTTACAAACTTCCATGCCATTCATTCTTTTGTATACTTGTTCTATTGTGAATCACTTTAGTTCCCAACCTTTTTGTTAAGAAGCCTTCTATTGTTCATATATGCACGGAGAACCAACATTTTTGTTCTAACTGGATTTTATTATGTTGAATCTTTTATTTGTGCTGATTATATGAATGCATGAAAAGGATCAAGGCAATTCTTTCATTTTGAGCACAACCACCTTAGCCAAATAGTCAATTAACCTTGTGAGTGTGTGAGAATTCGTAACCCCTTTGAGCTTTTTGATCCATGTTTTTATTTGAACTTAATGCTTGTCTATGAGTATTTAGTTCACTTATTTTTTGAATGGATTTTATTTTTTCTTGGACCTCAACTATGTGTTGCTGTATGGATTTTTTCCTTGCCTTAGAAAGTAGGGAGTATTTACATGATGGTGCGGTTGAATTCAAGTTGGGGAGAAGATGATTGTATACTCATTGGTTGGATTCTATGAGGATTGAAAAAGAAAAGAAAAAAGAGAGAACTATGACAAAGAAAAGAAAAGAAAAAAGAAAAAAAAAAAGAAAAAAGAAAAATCCTTGAAAAAGGAAACAAAAAGAGTTTCAATAATTGTGCTAAATAAGTATTGTGTGTTGTGTATCACTTGGGATTGTGGAAGAAGTTGGTTGAAATTTTATGTGTGAATCTTTGTGAGTTTTCACTCCCTTAGGTTTAGGCAAGTTTTTGTTGCAATTACCTTTAGAAATTGGCCCTTGTTTGTTTACCCGACCACGTTACAACCTTGAAAGTCCTTGTGATTCTTGCCTTTGTATGTTCAATGTGAATTTTTGGATGGTTGCATAATTTAGTCTATTGTTTGCATGATTGTTGTGTGAGTGAAAAGAACCTTATTGTGTGTTTTTCATCTACCGATGATTGTTTTTGCTAGGTGTGATTCACTTTCGAACTTGTGTTGTTTAAGAATGTTCGGCATGAATTTTTGTATTTTGCATTTGTTTCGTGACTATGTTGTCGTCGTAGTTTAGTGGTAAGTATTTACTTTTTATGTGTACTGTTTTCATTTGAACCATTCAGTCATTTCCGTTTTTCAAAACCTGTTGATTCCCCATTCTTTGGATATTGCTTGTGCATTTTCAAGTTTGTTTGATTCTTGTTTGTGGACAAACAATTATGTAAGTTGGGGAGAGTTTGATAAGTGCAAAATGTACCTATTTTTGTATATAAGTTTTGTTGCACTTATCATTACTTTGTGTTAAAATTGATTGAATAAACCCCGCTATGTTCGTAAATACGTTTACTTTACGTTTTCGGTTTATAGTGCGGTACCGTGTAAATATCATTGAGTTTAATTGATTTTCATTTATTTTTACAGGTGTTCCAGCTATGGGATTTTTCCATATTCATATAGATCATTGAATAAGCTTTCCAACGCTTCAAACTGTGCGTCAATCGGAGTTACGGTTCATGAGTTATGATCAAAACAAATTCTGGTTTGCTGTCATGTTCGCACTGCGAACCCCCGTGGCGAGCACTCGCTAGCGAGTTCGCACTGCGAACCCGGGGCGAATAAAAAGTGTTTGGAAGCATGAAAAACACCATTCTGGAGGAAGTTAAGGCGACATATGTTCGCAGTACGAACGGGGATTCGCAGTGCGAACCTGGGCAGCAAATACCACCTATAAACTTCATTTTTCAGCATTTTTTAGAGGATGGTTTTGGGGATTCTTGCTCCAACTCCATCAAACTTCATATTTTCAGTAGATTAGCTTAGAAAACAACATGGAAGCTTGCATGTGGATGATCCGAGGTGGATTTCTCATCGATCGGCTCCGACAATCCGTGAAGTGTTTGGTTCATTTCTTTTCTTCTTTGTGTTTTTCTTCTATGTTGAGTTTTGTATATGTATTGACTACGATCTCATGTATATTTGTCGCCCATGGCGTTGTATAAAACTTGCTTTACAAATCTTTATTGGTGATTGTCTCTGATTTTTGCTTTATGCGCGGGGTTTGGGGTGCGTTAGAGATAACCGTCGCAAACTTCGATTAGGGATGATTGTCTGTTAGTTTCTAGATTCTAGATATAGATCTAGGGCTAGCAATCTTCAATAGGCGTCGAAACTTAATGCCTCCGTGCCTTGAGCTAGCGTATGAAAGTATCGGCAATGGTAACACGGTTGTTCTCTCAACTTTGCGTTAAACATAACCTGTGTTGTGAGCGATGCTGGGTGATATTGAGGAGTATTGTAGGTGGAGTATAACTGGTCGGTAAGTTTAAGTTTGTGAGGAGTGATTTATATGCATTGCCGGACGAGTTTTTCTTGCTGAAGAATGAATTTATTTTTATGTTTTAATGTTTACTTTTCTGTTTTCATGTTTTAAACCATTTTAATCTAAACTCATTACCGCGAGAGACTGTCGAACGACATTCTTTCCCTCGAACCGATCTCTGTGGACACGACATATATCCCGGAGGGAATTCTTCCGAAAATAAATATTTTTGCTGCTTGCCCTATTCTGCACCCAACAAAATGGCGTCGTTGCCGGGGATTGGTTTTGATATTGAATCGCATTGCGATAGTTTCTTTATTTTTGAGTTTTGTATATATATCCTATATATTTTCTATTTCCATTATGTTTGTTCAAGTGTTGTATACATTTTGTTCCTGTAATGTTTGTTTAAGTGTTTGGCTAGGGCACTTGCTTTTGGTTTGCGCGGTGAGGCTTCACTATGGCATGAATGAAGGAAGTTTCTAGCTAAGCACCATAAAGGCGTCGAGCTTACGACGTAAAACAAGCATGTTTTATAGTTTTTCTTTTCTAATGTTTTGTTTGTTGTTTGGTTGCAAGTCTTGGTCGACTTATTTGAGGATGCTTTTGTGATTTTCCAAGTTGGTTCATTTCAACTTGCGAATGCATGGTAATGATATTGTTAAGTTTTGTACACGTCCAAGGTATGTGTTTATCGCTTTCTATACTTTAGCATATTCATGATACTTAGGCTTTTTACAAACTTCCATGCCATTCATTCTTTTGTATACTTGTTCTATTGTGAATCACTTTAGTTCCCAACCTTTTTGTTAAGAAGCCTTCTATTGTTCATATATGCACGGAGAACCAACATTTTTGTTCTAACTGGATTTTATTATGTTGAATCTTTTATTTGTGCTGATTTTATGAATGCATGAAAAGGATCAAGGCAACTCTTTCATTTTGAGCACAACCACCTTAGCCAAATAGTCAATTAACCTTGTGAGTGTGTGAGAATTCGTAACCCCTTTGAGCTTTTTGATCCATGTTTTTATTTGAACTTAATGCTTGTCTATGAGTATTTAGTTCACTTATTTTTTGAATGGATTTTATTTTTTCTTGGACCTCAACTATGTGTTGCTGTATGGATTTTTTCCTTGCCTTGGAAAGTAGGGAGTATTCACATGATGGTGCGGTTGGATTCAAGTTGGGGAGAAGATGATTGTATACTCATTGGTTGGATTCTATGAGGATTGAAAAGAAAAGAAAAAAGAGAGAAATATGACAAAGAAAAGAAAAGAAAAAAGAAAAAAAAAAAGAAAAAAGAAAAATCCTTGAAAAAGGAAACAAAAAGAGTTTCAATAATTGTGCTAAATAAGTATTGTGTGTTGTGTATCACTTGGGATTGTGGAAGAAGTTGGTTGAAATTTTATGTGTGAATCTTTGTGAGTTTTCACTCCCTTAGGTTTAGGCAAGTTTTTGTTTCAATTACCTTTAGAAATTGCCCCTTGTTTGTTTACCCGACCACGTTACAACCTTGAAAGTCCTTCTGATTCTTGCCTTTGTATGTTCAATGTGAATTTTTGGATGGTTGCATAATTTAGTCTATTGTTTGCATGATTGTTGTGTGAGTGAAAAGAACCTTATTGTGTGTTTTTCATCTACCGATGATTGTTTTTGCTAGGTGTGATTCACTTTGGAACTTGTGTTGTTTAAGAATGTTCGGCATGAATTTTTGTATTTTGCATTTGTTTCGTGACTATGTTGTCGTCGTAGTTTAGTGGTAAGTATTTACTTTTTATGTGTACTATTTTCATTTGAACCATTCATTCATTTCCGTTTTTCAAAACCTGTTGATTCCTCATTCTTTGGATATTGCTTGTGCATTTTCAAGTTTGTTTGATTCTTGTTTGTGGACAAACAATTATGTAAGTTAGGGAGAGTTTGATAAGTGCAAAATGTACCTATTTTTGTATATAAGTTTTGTTGCACTCATCATTACTTTGTGTTAAAATTGGTTGAATAAACCCCGCTTTGTTCGTAAATACGTTTACTTTACGTTTTCGGTGTATAGTGCGGTACTGTGTAAATATCATTGAGTTTAATTGATTTTCATTTATTTTTATAGGTGTTCCAGCAATGGGATTTTTCCATATTCATATAGATCATTGAATAAGCTTTCCAACGCTTCAAACTGTGCGTCAATCGGAGTTACGGTTCATGAGTTATGATCAAAACAAATTCTGGTTTGCTGTCATGTTCGCACTGCGAACCCCCGTGGCGAGCACTCGCTAGCGAGTTCGCACTGCGAACCCGGGGCGAATAAAAAGTGTCTGGAAGCATGAAAAACACCATTCTGGAGGAAGTTAAGGCGGCATATGTTCGCAGTACGAACGGGGATTCGCAGTGCGAACCTGGGCAGCAAATACCACCTATAAACTTCATTTTTCAGCATTTTTTAGAGGATGGTTTTGGGGATTCTTGCTCCAACTCCATCAAACTTCATTTTTTTAGTAGATTAGCTTAGAAAACAACATGGAAGCTTGCATGTGGATGATCCGAGGTGGATTTCTCATCGATCGGCTCCGACAATCCGTGAAGTGTTTGGTTCATTTCTTTTCTTCTTTGTGTTTTTCTTCTATGTTGAGTTTTGTATATGTATTGACTACGATCTCATGTATATTTGTCGCCCATGGCATTGTATAAAACTTGCTTTACAAATATTTATTGGTGATTGTCTCTGATTTTTGCTTTATGCGCGGGGTTTGGGGTGCGTTAGAGATAACTGTCGCAAACTTCGATTATGGATGATTGTCTGTTAGTTTCTAGATTCTAGAGATAGATCTAGGGCTAGCAATCTTCAATAGGCGTCGAAACTTAATGCCTCCGTGCCTTGAGCTAGCGTACGAAAGTATCGGCAATGGTAACACGGTTGTTCTCTCAACTTTGCGTTAAACATAACCTGTGTTGTGAGCGATGCTGGGTGATATTGAGGAGTATTGTAGGTGGAGTATAACTGGTCGGTAAGTTTAAGTTTGTGAGGAGTGATTTATATGCATTGCCGGACGAGTTTTTCTTGCTGAAGAATGAATTTATTTTTATGTTTTAATGTTTACTTTTCTGTTTTCATGTTTTAAACCATTTTAATCTAAACTCATTACCGCGAGAGACTGTCGAACAACATTCTTTCCCTCGAACCGATCTCTGTGGACACGACATATATCCCGGAGGGAATTCTTCCGAAAATAAATATTTTTGCTGCTTGCCCTATTCTGCATCCAACAAAATGGCGCCGTTGCCGGGGATTGGTTTTGATATTGAATCGCATTGGGATAGTTTCTTTATTTTTGAGTTTTGTATATATATCGTATATATTTTCTATTTCCATTATGTTTGTTCAAGTGTTGTATACATTTTGTTCCTGTAATGTTTGTTTAAGTGTTTGGTTAGGGCACTTGCTTTTGGTTTGTGCGGTGAGGCATCACTATGGCATGAATGAAGGAAGTTTCTAGCTAAGCACCATAAAGGCGTCGAGCTTACGACGTAAAACAAGCATGTTTTATAGTTTTTCTTTTCTAATGTTTTGTTTGTTGTTTGGTTGCAAGTCTTGGTCGACTTATTTGAGGATGCTTTTGTGATTTTCCAAGTTGGTTCATTTCAACTTGCGAATGCATGGTAATGATATTGTTAAGTTTTGTACACGTCCAAGGTATGTGTTTATCGCTTTCTATAATTTAGCATATTCATGATACTTAGGCTTTTTACAAATTTCCATGCCATTCATTCTTTTGTATATTTGTTCTATTGTGAATCACTTTAGTTCCCAGCCTTTTTGTGAGGAAGCCTTCTATTGTTCATATATGCACGGAGAACCAACATTCTTGTTCTAACTGGATTTTATTATGTTGAATCTTTTTTTTGTGCTGATTATATGAATGCATGAAAAGGATCAAGGCAATTGTTTCATTTTGAGCACAACCACCTTAGCCAAATAGTCAATTAACCTTGTGAGTGTGTGAGAATTCGTAACCCCTTTGAGCTTTTTGATCCATGTTTTTATTTGAACTTAATGCTTGTCTATGAGTATTTAGTTCACTTATTTTTTTAATGGATTTTGTTTTTTCTTGGACCTCAACTATGTGTTGCTGTATGGATTTTTTCCTTGCCTTAGAAAGTAGGGAGTATTCACATGATGGTGCGATTGAATTCAAGTTGGGGAGAGGATGATTGTATACTCATTGGTTGGATTCTATGAGGATTGAAAAAGAAAAGAAAAAAGAGAGAAATATGACAAAGAAAAGAAAAGAAAAAAGAAAAAAAAAAGAAAAAAGAAAAATCCTTGAAAAAGGAAACAAAAAGAGTTTCAATAATTGTGCTAAATAAGTATTGTGTGTTGTGTATCACTTGGGATTGTGGAAGAAGTTGGTTGAAATTTTATGTGTGAATCTTTGTGAGTTTTCACTCCCTTAGGTTTAGGCAAGTTTTTGTTTCAATTACCTTTAGAAATTGCCCCTTGTTTGTTTACCCGACCACGTTACAACCTTGAAAGTCCTTGTGTTTCTTGCCTTTGTATGTTCAATGTGAATTTTTGGATGGTTGCATAATTTAGTCTATTGTTTGCATGATTGTTGTGTGAGTGAAAAGAACCTTATTGTGTGTTTTTCATCTACCGATGATTGTTTTTGCTAGGTGTGATTCACTTTGGAACTTGTGTTGTTTAAGAATGTTCGGCATGAATTTTTGTATTTTGCATTTGTTTCGTGACTATGTTGTCTTCATAGTTTAGTGGTAAGTATTTACTTTTTGTGTGTACTGTTTTCATTTGAACCATTCATTAGTTTCCATTTTTCAAAACCTGTTGATTCCTCATTCTTTGGATATTGCTTGTGCATTTTCAAGTTTGTTTGATTCTTGTTTGTGGACAAACAATTATGTAAGTTGGGGAGAGTTTGATAAGTGCAAAATGTACCTATTTTTGTATATAAGTTTTGTTGCACTTATCATTACTTTGTGTTAAAATTGGTTGAATAAACCCCGCTTTGTTCGTAAATACGTTTACTTTACGTTTTCGGTGTATAGTGCGGTACCGTGTAAATATCATTGAGTTTAATTGATTTTCATTTATTTTTATAGGTGTTCCAGCAATGGGATTTTTCCATATTCATATAGATCATTGAATAAGCTTTCCAACGCTTCAAACTGTGCCTCAATCGGAGTTACGGTTCATGAGTTATGATCAAAACAAATTCTGGTTTGCTGTCATGTTCGCACTGCGAACCCCCGTGGCGAGCACTCGCTAGCGAGTTCGCACTGCGAACCCGGGGCGAATAAAAAGTGTCTGGAAGCATGAAAAACACCATTCTGGAGGAAGTTAAGGCGGCATATGTTCGCAGTGCGAACGGGGGTTCGCAGTGCTAACCTGGGCAGCAAATACCACCTATAAACTTCATTTTTCAGCATTTTTTAGAGGATGGATTTGGGGATTCTTGCTCCAACTCCATCAAACTTCATTTTTTCAGAAGATTACCTTAGAAAACAACATGGAAGCTTGCATGTGGATGATCCGAGGTGGATTTCTCATCGATCGGCTCCGACAATCCGAGAAGTGTTTGGTTCATTTCTTTTCTTCTTTGTGTTTTTCTTCTATGTTGGGTTTTGTATATGTATTGACTATGATCTCATGTATATTTGTCGCCCATGGCGTTGTATAAAACTTTCTTTACAAATCTTTATTGGTGATTGTCTCTGATTTTTGCTTTATGCGCGGGGTTTGGGGTGCGTTAGAGATAACCGTCGCAAACTTCGATTAGGGATGATTGTCTCTTAGTTTCTAGATTCTAGAGATAGATTTAGGGCTGGCAATCTTCAATAGGCGTCGAAACTTAATGCCTCCGTGCCTTGAGCTAGCGGACGAAAGTATCGGCAATGGTAACACGGTTGTTCTCTCAAATTTGCGTTAGACATAACCTGTGTTGTGAGCGATGTTGGGTGATATTGAGGAGTATTGTAGGTGGAGTATAACTGGTCGGTAAGTTTAAGTTTGTGAGGAGTGATTTATATGCATTGTCGGACGAGTTTTTCTTGCTGAAGAATGAATTTGTTTTTATGTTTTAATGTTTACTTTTCTGTTTTCATGTTTTAAACCATTTTAATCTAAACTCATTACCGCGAGAGATTGTCGAACGACATTCTTTCCCTCGAACCGATCTTTGTGGACAAGACATATATCCCGGAGGGAATTCTTCCGAAAATAAATATTTTTGCTGCTTGCCCTATTCTGCATCCAACAAAATGGCGCCGTTGCCGGGGATTGGTTTTGATATTGAATCGCATTGCGATAGTTTCTTTATTTTTGAGTTTTGTATATATATCGTATATATTTTCTATTTCCATTATGTTTGTTCAAGTGTTGTATACATTTTGTTCCTGTAATGTTTGTTTAAGTGTTTGGTTAGGGCACTTGCTTTTAGTTTGCGCGGTGAGGCATCACTATGGCATGAATGAAGGAAGTTTCTAGCTAAGCACCATAAAGGCGTCAAGCTTACGACGTAAAACATGCATGTTTTGTAGATTTTCTTTTCTAATGTTTTGTTTGTTGTTTGGTTGCAAGTCTTGGTCGACTTATTTGAGGATGCTTTTGTGAATTTCCAAGTTGGTTCATTTCAACTTGCGAATGCATGGTAATGATATTGTTAAGTTTTATACACGTCCAAGGTATGTGTTTATCGCTTTCTATACTTTAGCATATTCATGATACTTAGGCTTTTTACAAACTTTCATGCCATTCATTCTTTTGTTTACTTGTTCTATTGTGAATCCCTTTAGTTCCCAACCTTTTTGTGAGGAAGCCTTCTATTGTTCATATATGCACGGAGAACCAACATTCTTGTTCTAACTGGATTTTATTATGTTGAATCTTTTATTTGTGCTGATTATATGAATGCATGAAAAGGATCAAGGCAATTCTTTCATTTTGAGCACAACCACCTTAGCCAAATAGTCAATTAACCTTGTGAGTGTGTGAGAATTCGTAACCCCTTTGAGCTTTTTGATCCATGTTTTTATTTGAACTTAATGCTTGTCTATGAGTATTTAGTTCACTTATTTTTTGAATGGATTTTGTTTTTTCTTGGACCTCAACTATGTGTTGTTGTATGGATTTTTTTCTTGCCTTAGAAAGTAGGGAGTATTCACATGATGGTGCGGTTGAATTCAAGTTAGGGAGAGGATGATTGTATACTCATTGGTTGGATTCTATGAGGATTGAAAAAGAAAAGAAAAAAGAGAGAAATATGACAAAGAAAAGAAAAGAAAAAAGAAAAAAAAAAGAAAAAAGAAAAATCCTTGAAAAAGGAAACAAAAAGAGTTTCAATAATTGTGCTAAATAAGTATTGTGTGTTGTGTATCACTTGGGATTGTGGAAGAAGTTGGTTGAAATTTTGTGTGTGAATCTTTGTGAGTTTTCACTCCCTTAGGTTTAGGCAAGTTTTTGTTTCAATTACCTTTAGAAATTGCCCCTTGTTTGTTTACCCGACCACGTTACAACCTTGAAAGTCCTTGTGATTCTTACCTTTGTATGTTCAATGTGAATTTTTGGATGGTTGCATAATTTAGTCTATTGTTTGCATGATTGTTTTGTGAGTGAAAAGAACCTTATTGTGTGTTTTTCATCTACCGATAATTGTTTTTGCTAGGTGTGATTCACTTTGGAACTTGTGTTGTTTAAGAATGTTCGGCATGAATTTTTGTATTTTGCATTTGTTTCGTGACTATGTTGTCGTCGTAGTTTAGTGGTAAGTATTTACTTTTTGTGTGTACTGTTTTCATTTGAACCATTCATTCGTTTCCGTCTTTCAAAACCTGTTGATTCCTCATTCTTTGGATATTGCTTGTGCATTTTCAAGTTTGTTTGATTCTTGTTTGTGGACAAACAATTATGTAAGTTGGGGAGAGTTTGATAAGTGCAAATTGTACCTGTTTTTGTATATAAGTTTTGTTGCACTTATCATTACTTTGTGTTAAAATTGGTTGAATAAACCCCGCTTTGTTCGTAAATACGTTTACTTTACGTTTTCGGTGTATAGTGCGGTACCGTGTAAATATCATTGAGTTTAATTGATTTTTATTTATTTTTACAGGTGTTCCAGCAATGGGATTTTTCCATATTCATATAGATCATTGAATAAGCTTTCCAACGCTTCAAACCGTGCGTCAATCGGAGTTACGGTTCATGAGTTATGATCAAAACAAATTCTGGTTTGCTGTCATGTTCGCACTGCGAACCCCCGTGGCGAGCACTCGCTAGCGAGTTCGCACTGCGAACCCGGGGCGAATAAAAAGTGCCTGGAAGCATGAAAAACACCATTCTGGAGGAAGTTAAGGCGGCATATGTTCGCAGTGCGAACCTGGGCAGCAAATACCACCTATAAACTTCATTTTTCAGCATTTTTTAGAGGATGGTTTTGGGGATTCTTGCTCCAACTCCATCAAACTTCATTTTTTCAGTAGATTAGCTTAGAAAACAACATGGAAGCTTGCATGTGGATGATCCGAGGTGGATTTCTCATCGATCGGCTCCGACAATCCGTGAAGTGTTTGGTTCATTTCTTTTCTTCTTTGTGTTTTTCTTCTATGTTGGGTTTTGTATATGTATTGACTATGATCTCATGTATATTTGTCGCCCATGGCGTTGTATAAAACTTGTTTTACAAATCTTTATTGGTGATGGTCTCTGATTTTTGCTTTATGCGCGGGGTTTGGGGTGCGTTAGAGATAACCGTCGCAAACTTCGATTAGGGATGATTGTCTGCTAGTTTCTAGATTCTAGAGATAGATTTAGGGCTAGCAATCTTCAATAGGCGTCGAAACTTAATGCCTCCGTGCCTTGAGCTCGCGTACGAAAGTATCGGCAATGGTAACACGGTTGTTCTCTCAACTTTGCGTTAGACATAACCTGTGTTGTGAGCGATGCTGGGTGATATTGAGGAGTATTGTAGGTGGAGTATAACTGGTCGGTAAGTTTAAGTTTGTGAGGAGTGATTTATATGCATTGCCGGACGAGTTTTTCTTGCTGAAGAATGAATTTGTTTTTATGTTTTAATGTTTACTTTTCTGTTTTCATGTTTTAAACCATTTTAATCTAAACTCATTACCGCGAGAGACTGTCGAACAACATTCTTTCCCTCGAACCGATCTCTGTGGACACGACATAAATCCCGGAGGGAATTCTTCCGAAAATAAATATTTTTGCTTGCTTGCCCTATTCTGCATTCAACAAGCCTCTCCACCCAACGCGCCCCATCCAGGACAGGGACTTCGAGCTCATCACCCTCGGAGATGATCCGGACGGGAGCGTGATGATTGGCACCGGACTCCCCGACCTGGCGAAGAAGCAGCTGAAGGCATGTCTCCGGGAGAACGCTGATCTGTTCATATAGAACACCTCCTAGATGCCTGGCCTCGACCCAGAGGTGGCTTGCCATCAGCTCACCGTAGATTCGGCAACTGCTGGATGACCCCGATATACGAGTATCTCACCACTGGCAAGCTGCCCGACGATCCTAAGGAGGCCGGTGTGGTTAAGTGACGAGCGTGCTCGTACACCATTGTCGAAGACAAACTATACCGACGCGGCTTTTCCATTCCCCTCCTCAGGTGCGTGGAAGAGACCAGGGTCCCCGGTATACTTCAGGAAATCCACGAGGGGATCAACGCACAACACCTCGGTGGATGATCCTTAGCCCGCAAGGCGTTACGAGCAGGGTATTACTGGCCCATCATGCAACAGGATGCCAAGGAGCACGTCAAGAAGTGCGATAGATGCTAACGACACGAGGACATGCACCTGTCCCCGCCCAACAAACTGAAAACATTGTCGTCCCCGTGGCCCTTTGCGTGGTGGGGAATGGATATCCTCGGACCCTTCGTCGTGGGGTCATACCAAAACAAATACCTGATCGCCGACGTGGATTATTTCACGAAGTGGATTGAGGCCGAAGCCGTGGCCAAAATCACCGCTCACAACATACTACGTTTCTACAAGAGGAACATACTCGCCCGGTTCGGCGTGCCCCAAGCGATCGTCACTGAAGCAGCACTTCACGTCGGTCAAGCACCCTTAAACGAACGGGCAAGCTGAAGCGGAAAATAGAGTAATCCTGCGAGGATTGAAGCGCCGACTAGGCGACGCCAAGAACAGGTGGGTCGAGGAACTACACAGCGTCCTCTGGGCCTACCGAACAACCCCACATTCCACGACCGAGGAGACCCCCTTCCGCTTGACCTATGGAACAGAAGCAGTGATCCCCGTGGAAATCAGGGAACCCTCGAGGAAAACGGAGTCTCCCCTCGACAGGGGGACAAACGATGAGGCCCTAAGGGAGGAGCTCGACTTTGTCGAGGAGATAAGGTCCGACGCGTCCCTCTTAGAAGCCTCACTTAAACAGAAAATAACTCTACGTTATAACAACAAAGTTATTAAACGTGATTTTTAGGTAGGCACGCTCGTCCTACGAAGGAACCAGAAAGATTCACGAGAAGGCAAGCTCGCCGCGAACTGGGAGGGCCCCTACCGCATCCGCGCGAAAACGGGGACAGTATCCTACTACCTCAAAAATCTACACGGGAAGGAACTTGCTCGACCATGGAACCCTGAGAAGCTTAAACAATACTACAGTTAAACACTGCCCACGACACGACAATGTCGCGATTACGGGGACGCACTAAGGTACAAGCGCGACTCCCCTTCACGAGACAAGAAGATCATGGGCCGCGTTGTGTGTGCGCGAGGACCCTTGATCCGACGAGAATACCTCGACCGAGCTCCGTCGTCGTCGTACCAGTCAGGCAGAACGCCCAGCTCGCGATGGGAAGTCGAGTAAACCCCCAACCTAGACAAAAAGTAATAAGTATATCAAGCATACAAGCATCACACACAAATAAGCAAAAGTCAAAGCATTAAGTCAGGCAGAAGCCCATTGTACAAATATTACAACGATGTTATCAGGCCCCTGGCATGCAGGTCGGGCAAAGATAGTCAAATCATTACAAAAAAATAGGGCTCACAGGCCAAACAAAGTAAACAAATGGAAAACTAGACGACCGCGTATTCCTCCGGCTGCTCGTCTGCCGTGGCCTGGCCGTCATCATCCTCCTCAGACGCTGGCCGAACAATGTGACCCTCGACCACCTCATAGTACGGATCAATCCCTTCAGTGACGAGGTTGGGGTTCACAATCCCGAGCTGCTTCACGGCATTATTAAAACCCACCTCGGCGGCCACGAGGACATCTTGCTCGGCCTGTCTGAGCTTCCTGATCAGTTCTGCCCGAGAGTTCAATAGCCTGTCGTCCTCAGTTTCCTTTTCGGCAGGACGGACAACTTGTTCCAACTCGGCGATCCTCGCCAAGAGATCCTTCCTTTCAACATCGGCCTTCTTCAGCTTCTCCTCCAACTGCCTCTGGAGCTCGACCAGGGCTTCGTTCTGTTTTTTATACTCTGACAGGTCCTTGCCCACCTTCTCCATCTCGGCTGCAACCGGCGTGAAGCTCTCCTGCAGCTTGGCCAGCTCAACTGCCGGGCAGGTCTCGTCGTTCAGGACCAGGGCCACAGCACAAAACCGCATCACCGCGGACATGTCTTCCACCAAAGCTTTTCTCCGAGAAGCCCGGTCAGCGCCCAAGATGGTCTGAGCCTCAGGTGCACCAACGCACAGGGAATTGTTCCCCGTAAAGAAATTCGGCTTCGAGTGACAAGGCGGAAGCACGAACTTCACAGCAGGAGGGCTTTCGCTATTGGTAAGATCGACGTCTACGTGCTCGCTGAGTCGCTGTCTCTTTGGAGCCCCTTGCGTGACTGGAGATTGGCTACCCTGGGGAGAGCCGGAAGAGTCCCCGGTCGCCGGGGTTGGGCCTGGGCGCTGTGACCAGATCTGCTCGACACGCCCTTTTCCTCCCTTCTTCGAAACTCGAGTAGCTTCCAGTTTCTTGATACGCTCCTCTGCGCTCGACATGGTGCCTGCAAAAGAAAATGGAAGTACGTTAGTAAGTCGAAGAGCAAAGTGCACGGGAGGATATAATTAAAGAGACATCCACCACCTAACAACTTAAGGGCGTCCTCGTCAGAAAAAGTCTCGAGGAGGTCCCTCGATTAATCAATCAGGCTTGCTTGCTCTAGAGGCCTCTCGTCATCGCCGCAGATGGGTTTCCCGTCCGGTGTCACGAGCTGTGCCGGGGAGAAACTGGCGACGAATTTGACTATCTCCTCGTGAGCCAGATGATCCTATTCGCACAGTCTGTCGGGACTGAATATATAAATATCCGTGCCCCTCTTGAAATGCTCCTCCGTCCAGAATAAGGGAAATTTCACTTCGAGGACCTCCTCCTGTTGCCCGTCTATCTCTCGGTGCACCCGTCTGTACACCGACTCCACGACCTCGAACGAGATGGGTTTCACAATGTAGAACCGTGACTTGAAGTGGCGAACAAAGTCCATGTAAGTCTGGAAACACCTGCTCACCTGCTTGAAAGACACCCAGCCATGTCTTACATCAATTGTCTGCCTCTGCAAGTGGAATATACGGAACAACACAGGTAGGGTCGCCTCGATGCGAAGATACTGACAGACGAGCTCGAAGGCGCGAATAAAGGCGAGGGCTTTGGGATGGAGTTGCGATGGTGCCAGGCGCAGCCAAATGAACACCTCTCGCTGAAAATCGGTGAAGGGCAGGCGCCACCCCGCCTCGTCGAACATGAACTCGTACAAGGGAAACCTCATCCCCCTGTACGTCGAGCATATGCGGTGGTGCTGCAGAGGTCTGTACACCATCCATATTTTGGAGGAACCCTCAAGGCGATGCTCGACAGTGGCGAAGATATCATCCTGCTCACCCGTGACAAACTGGGATTCGAAGTTCAGAGGCTCATCGCTAACCCAATCCTCGAGCGGCCGTCTCTCGACGCTGGTGATCGGCGCCATCAGGGAGTCAGGCTGGTCGTCAATATCTATCGATCCCACGGCCACAACCTCCATTTACCTAAAAAGCAGAAGGAATTGGTGAATTCAACAATCCAGATCAAATTCACCTCTCCACCGCTGATCAAATGAAAGGGGCGAAGAAAGGGAACGGGGAACTGGGCGAGTGACGCCCTCCTCCCAAGAGCGTCGGGGATGTACATCTATCCCGTTCACCAACGTCCTCGCGACGTCAGGAGAGCGTCCCCCGGATCGTCCTCAAGTCCCTGGTTCCTTCTTCCTAGGTCCCCGGGGTATACATCCCACGTCCTTGGGACCTTCCTCAAGTCCCCGGGACATTCATCCCATCTCCCCCGTGAGGTTCATCAAAAACATAAAGAATTTCCGCCGTATTCGCCAGAAACTCCGTGACCTCCCCGAGAAATTCATCAGTTCACCGGAGGGCCACCACAAAAAACGCAAACGGAAAGGAAAAGATCAGGAACTTACTTGAAAATAACGGTTGGAAGAGTCCGACGCGGCGGTGTGTGGCGGAAGAAGGAGAGAGAAACCTAGAGAGAAAGGGAGGGAGACTCTGAGCAAGAGAGAGCAAAACGTGCAAATGGCACAGGCTGACTCGTATTTATAGTGCCCTCACGGGACTCGAGTCGCCCTTAGGCACTCGAGTACCCTAGCCCTAGCCTAGCCGCCATAGGTAATAATGACGGGTGACGCGTGACATATGGATTCCCGTCTCGTCTCCCTGCAACGTCGCCCTACAACAACATACGAAGTTCGAGCAGACTTTAAAATTCCTGCCCGTTTATCATCCCTTGCTCGTGGCCCTTCCATTACTACGAGACCGTTATAGCTGGGATACTGCCCCATTCAACGAGTCTCCCCGACAAAGGATTATCTGCTGGCAACAGACAACCACTTTCAACCCGGTACCTCAAGCACGCCTATTGTGTCCTCGACATGGGAGCTGATCCTTAAGTCATTACTCCGACACTTCGGAGCAACGAATTGGGTGGTTCCTGTTCTGGACTAGGCCGGCGCCTGCCCATTGGTCGGGCAGGCCTAACCCAATGATCTGAGGTGGCCCAACAAGGCCCACGCTTATCCAGTGTCGGGCACATTCAGACCTCCACCTCATCGGGCACGTGTTGGCCACGTATCGTCGAGCAGAGGTTTCGAGTGTTGGGGAACACGCCTCTCCTCGAACCCCACGTGCTCCTCCCCGCGAGTACACATCATCTTGTAACCTCCCACCTCCGAAAGAATCGGCCTGCCCTTCTTCCGGAGATCTAGGGACCGTTACCCCAGGGCGAAGACCACATGATGGCCTTCCTTACGTCACGTAAGCCCCGACAATCACCTGGATTGGGCCTTGCAACCCAGCCCAGTGTTGGAGACCGTTGGCCCTGCGCTGGAGGCAGCCTATAAATACCCTCTAACTCATAACTGCTTTTCTGTACTTGCTTACTCCTCTTTTTCCTGACTTTGACATCGGAGTACCTTGCAGGTAGACCCCTCCGCCGTTTCATCATCACCAGAGTTGCTAATCTCACGACGTTGCTGGCCACTGAATTCATTCTGATCAGGTAAGATCAGTACTATTTTAACAATATCTATATAATTTAATTCTTTTAGATTCATGGTATAGTATGAGTTTATAGTCTAATTCGTAACAAACGATCCTTAATGTTATCACATATATTGTGGATGCTGATGAGTTGTTGTCAAATATGATAAATGCAGAGCGTCAGTTATACTTATGAAGGTGTGATGCGTGCACAGACCTTGAATACTTGATGTCCAAAATTGAGGCCGCATATCTCATTTTAAAACCCCAAAATTTTATCTTAATGTTAGATAAATGCATCAACTAAAGAGGTTGATTGTGTGTTTATTGAACACCAACCATAGAAATTAAGAGTGCACCCTTACTTTGGTAGCAATTCTTCTTTGAAAATTACTTGGTGCATGTTTGGATTAATAGTGTGTGCGGTAGAATCACGATGGGCCAACACAATTTTGGTAAAAACTACACTTTAGAGCTTCAATATATAAAATCATAATTCTGCCAAATTCTGTCAATCCAAAATATCATCTATTCAATAACTCTTTTAATTCATGAAGAGGTACTCATTAAATAATTAAAATTTGATATATTTTTTCTCTCCTTATTGTATTGTTGTTGTACGTATGAATGAAATAATTGCATGTAAATTTAAGATATTCTTCAACTTTTCTACGTTATCAATTCATTATATTTTTTATTCATTTATTGTTTGTTTCTATTTTATCAATTTCTTTTCTTACTTATGTATTTTTTTTCTTTTTTGTTGTTGTTACTACTTCATATATAAATATGACATGTGTGAACAAATTGTATATGAAATTAAATTTTTTTTAATTAATCAAATTATTATTTATTTATTTTTTTTCTTTTCCTATTTATGTTTTCTTTTTATTTTTTATTTTATTTTGTTATTGCTGCATGTATAAATATGCCATGAATGAAAATATTGCATAAAATATTAAGATTTTTTTATTTAATCAATTTATTATATTTTCATCCTTTTTATATTACTTATTTATTTCTTATATTTTTTTTCCTATTTTTACTCTATTCTTCATTTTTTTTGTTGAAAATATATATTGTTACTCTTTTTAAACTTACAAACTATTAAATTATTGCTATTTTCCTTTTTTTTTTGTCTTATCTATGGATAATTTAAAAGAATAGAGATTTTTGCAGATCAAATACGAAATTAAATAATTTAATATGACTACAATATAAATTAAATAAAATTAATAGTCTATTTTTTATAATTTATATTTATATTTTATTTTCATATTGTTTGTTTTTTTATTTATTTATTTTACTATTTTCACCCTAAAATTTTTTAAATAATTTTTTTTATTTTGTTGAAAATATATATTTTTATTCTTTTTAATCATACAATCTATTAAATTATTTATATTTTCCTTTTTTTGTTTTATATATGATTAAATTAAAAGACTATAAATTTTTGTCGGATCAAAGATCAAATATGAACTTAAATAATTAAAAAAAACTAAATTATAAAGTAAAGAAATAATACTTATTCTCTCTATAAACTCATGATTTATTATTATATACTACCCACAATATCTATTTTTTTTAAAATTATTGATTGTTAATTAGTATATGTATTTTTTATTCTACACTAATAATAACAACAACATCATTTTAATATTTTTTATTTTATAAATTTTACTAATTTTACTTTATGCTTTATTTCAATTTTTATTTTTGTTGAAATATATATTGCTATTCTTTAAGACATTTAGAAATTATTAAATTGTTGTTAATTTATAGAATTATATATTAAATTATTAATTTATACTCTAATACATATTATTAATAATTTAATTATATATATATATATATATATATATATATATATATATATATATATATATATATATATATATATATATATATATATATATATATATATATATATAAAATACATTTGGGTTCATGTTCCACGCAAGAATGTCTTATGAGTTTTTGCAAAACCATAGTATAGGAATTATAATTAAAGAAGCGATATATCAATTATCAACATACTCTCGATATAATATACTATTATTACTCATATCTTAAATATAAACAAAAATGAATATATATATTTTATACTAATTATATATATATATATATATATATATATATATATATATATATATATATATATATATGGGTTTGCTAACTTAGATCCACTTATTTTTATGAAGATCTATTTTAATTAACAAGCCTTAACTAAAAAATTCTTAAATGCACCTTAAGGTACATGTTACTAAAACACACATTCATAAAAACAAGTGGGTGTATTATAGCAAACCTCTGTGAGGTTTGTTATAATACACCAACTTATTTTTATGAAGGTGTGTTTTAACAAGTTTTAATTAAAAATTTGTTAAATGTACCCTAAGATGCATGTTGCTAAAATAGACATTCATAAAAACAAGTGAGTCTACGTTAGCAAACCCTATATATATATATATATATATATATATATATATATATATATATATATATATATATATTGAATTAATGTCGTCAAGAATAAGCAAAAAATATGAGATAAATATTAACTTTCTTGAACAAACATATGAAATTCTATTAGGTTTTACAAAAGATAGAGAAGAATAAGTATTGGTTAAAATTATTTTACTATTTACTTACTCAATAAGGATTCAAAGATTACAAGTGAATATCAACAATTAACCACTCTCAACAACCTGAGAGAACTAGCCTATTTATATACTACTAAGCTAACTTGAGCAAAAAGCAAACTTAAACAATTGGACTTCCAAACAAGGTCCAATTCGACATGCTAACTTAAACAGAGAGCTAACATATTTCAACAACATGCTTGAATAGACTTCGACTACAGCATGCACAACTCCTATCTGACCATGAAACTACTCTTGTCGATACTAGAGTTCGATTCAAATACCACACATCTCCACCTTTGAAAAAACTCTACATTAACAAGGGAACAAACTAGCTTTTATCATGCAGTTTTATCAACTGTATACAGTGGAAAAACTTGCTACATGACAATGTCCTAGTGATCAAGTCAGCAACATTGTCATTAGTCGAAACCTTCAGCACTTGTACTTCTCCACGCTCGATTGTCTCTCTGACGAAGTGCAACCTCACATCGATGTGCTTGGTTCGCTCATGATAGGCTGAATTCTTCGACATGTGTATTGCACTTTGACTATCACATTTATCAGTGATAACTCAACCTTGAAGTTTCAATTTCTTAGCAAAACCTTCAAGCCACAATGTTTCTTTCAGAGCTTTACTGAGGGCAATATATTCTACTTTAATGGTTGATTAGGTAACAACCTTTTGAAGTGTTGTTTTCCAACTGATTGTTGTGCCAAACATAGTGAACACATATCCAGAAATAGATTTTCTGGAATCCATACAACCTGCATAATCAGACTTTGCTATCATCAGCACAGGCACCACCATAAATCATGACTCTGCTCAGAGACCCATTGATCTACCTAACAATCCGCTTTAATGTTTGCCAATGCGCCTTTCTAGGATTGGTCATATACATGCTTACAAGGCTCACTCTGTAGGCTCTGTCTAGCCTCGTACAGAACATAACATACATCAAAGAACCTATTATACTAGCATATGAAATTCTATTCATATAGGCTATTTCGATTTCAGTACTTAGACTTTGAGTCGAACTTAGCTTGTATTGAGGATTAGTCGGTGTTAGAACATGCTTTGAATTCGACATACCAAACTTGTTGAGAATCTTCTCCTGGTATGCCTTTTGAGATAAGCATAACCTCGGTTGCTTTATATCTCTCTGGATGCCAATCCCAAGAAATCTTGAGGCAACTCCCAAATCCTTCATGTCGAACTCCTTATCGAGTTCAGCCTTCACCTTCATCACATATTTGACACTGTTGCTTGCTATGAGGATGTCATCCACATAAAGCAACAAAATAACAAGTGAATTTCCAGGTCGAAATCTGAAGTAAACACAGTGGTTGAACTGGCTCCTAGTGAAACCAATGTGTGTCATGACCTTGTCGAATCTCATATTCCATTGTCAAGTAGAATTAGACTTAGAGTGAAACATCTTTTATCAGTCATCAGTCTTCAAGATTCAATTCAGAACCAAACATTTTCTCTTGAAACAAGAGTCATGAGTAATTAATGAATATTGAATTGGTTTCCTTGACAGATAACAATCAACGGTATCATCACAAAAAGTGAGGAAATTGTTTCCATAAATATGAACATCATCTAGCTAATGATATACTCATTATAGACAAATACAACATAGTTTCTTCTTAAAGATCTCTGAAGATTATTTTATCAAAAGAAATTCTCTAGAAATATAACAAAGACTTTGTATTTACATATACACAAATATATCTTTGATTCAAGTAATAAGCCAAACTAGAACAGACATACCTTTTTTTTTGTATTTTCTCGGCCAAACTCGTATGAGTATTCAGATTTAACCAAAGAATCTGAATACTTCTTTGAGTGGATTCTGTTTCAATGGCTGTTAAACCATTCACTCCACTTCTTTCACCAAACTCGGTACCTCTAGCACTTGAGTCTGGGTTGTAGGCCCTTCTTCCATCATATGTTGTAAACAACCTTTGATAAGCAACATGGAAGATGCCTTTGCTCATTTCTTTGATATCTACAGCAACTACATTTAAATAATGATACTCATATTTCTATGAGTCCATACATGTTGGTCCAGACATGCTTTCCTTTGCCTTATGCCTCAATCTAATAGCAGTACCATGATTCATTCCAGAGTATTAGTCTCATATGACTCATGATATGAAAAAGATCTTGTTCTTAGCAGAATCATTAATTTCATTGTCTTGGATTAAATCTTTTGACTTTGAAATCTTTGACAAGCAAAGAACCAGATAGTGTTAGCTATCAAAGATTGGCATAAAATAAATGAAAGCACTGTCATATAATTGCTGGCAGAACATGAAGAAGAATTAAAGGTTTCTCATAGAATTGTCCTTTAACACAAATTCCATGATGACCCTCAATCAAGGAGCAATGGAGTCATTTAAGATATCACCTTAAAGAACAAACACCTTATTATCAAATTTTAAAGCAAGATAGATTTAGCATAATTTCTTTCTCTTAAATACTTGATTTTTATTCCAAGATTTAGATGCTTCTTCAGAATAAGTAATGACCAGCAGAGCCAGATTACTCTTTCTTCTGACATACTTTTCTCATTGGATCATTATCTGCACTACTATTAAGTGTTATGTACAAACCAGTCTCTAATAGCAACTGAATGTGAGAAAAGCACACATGAAGGTGAGAAAAGTACACAAGAAGGGGGGTTGAGTTGAGTTTTCGTTTTTCTTAATTTGCGTCTGATCAGAGTTCAGAATTTAAACTGATGTTCAGATTATGGTTATACTTAGCAGCGAAATGTTAACAAAAGAAAATAAATAATAGCGAAATACACAAAGATTTATATTGGTTCCTCCCGAATGAGAGTAGTCCAGTGCCCTTGCTTCACAATAGATTTTCACTATAACCAAATCCTGATTACAACCACTTATGCATTCTGCATAAGACTTTTACTGTTCAGACCTACAACCTAAGACTTCTTGCTCAATCAACACCTGGTCAAGACTTCCTTGCTTAAGACCTACAGACTCAAGACTTCCTTGCTTAGACCTTCAGCCTAAGACTTTCCTGCTCAGGTCCCTCAGACCCGAGACTACCCGCTCAAGCCCCTCAGGCCCAAGACTTCTTGCTCAGACCCACAGTCAAAGACTTCCTTGCTCAGGTTCCACAAACCTAAGACTTCCTGCTTAAACCCCTCAGGTTCAAGACTTATACTCAGACCCTCGATCCGAGACTTCCTTGCTTGAATCCGACGGATTTAAGACTTCTGCTTAATCAATCCACTTGATTAAGTCTTTCAATGCTCTAGCACATAGCAAGAGACTTACATGGCTCAAGCATATTGGCGAGAGACTTGGGTGATCAATCAATCTATTTGATTAAGACTTTCAATTCTCTAGCACATAGCAAGAGACTTACATGTCTCAAGCAACTTGGCAAGAGACTTAATTTAAAATGCTAAACAACATGTTCAGCAGAATAGAGAACAAGGTGTACTTGATACAAATATTAGAGTTACAGGGAAATCACCATAACAAAGACCTAAAGCTCTTAAGATTTCTAAGATATTCAATGTTTAAGAAATCTTTAGGTTTTTACAATTACAACCTACAACAGAAATTTTGCATACTCAATTGTGTTGATAATTGTTGATCTTGTTACTCCTTCATCAGGTTTATCCTAGTTAAAGATTCAATTTGAACCTCCAGCTGCATATATAGAATTTGCGAAAGACTAGCCGTTGAAGAGATAACTTGATCAAGTGTCTTTTCTTTCTCTATAGTACAAGAGACGTTGAAGATAGATACACCAAAAGATCTTGATCCATTATGTAACATGTTTAACCATTGAGTCTTCAAAGAGATTATGTACTATAGAGCTGTTGAGAGTAGATATCCGTACAACATGCCAACTTTTCTTGAGCCTTGTGAACCAAGACTCTAGCTGACAAACTGATTTGACAACGCAGCTTACTTTCTGCCAGTACGGATAGCTTCAGCTTTATCACTAACTATGAATGATCATCAGAAGCCAATTTACATTCACCAAGTGTAGAGACAATTATGTTGCTTTTTCTGATGACCTTCAGCTTTAGAGTCTACACCACACATCACTTAGAGAGTGTTCTTCAGATTCTGCACCACCAGAAGCTAGCAATTCAGCTTCTCTCAAGTGTGCCCTTGTATATCAGATTCTGTGTAATAGAACCTTGGTTTTCTACGAAATACATTGTGTTTGATCGCATTGTATCCCTCCACCACTCTATACATATCAATTAAAATTAAACATGAATAAAAACTATTCAAAACTAAAGATAACATTTGAGTATTAAAAGTAATACCACTTACCCACCCAAAGCGTTAATCATAATTTCTTCAAGTTCCTTGTGCTATGAGCAAAACTTAACTTCAACATTTTGCTTCGGACATATGATTATTAGTTGTCAATGATTACTGCATAAACATTCAGAATAGTTAATAATATGTATAAAATTGATTTATAAATGAAAACACAAATAATACTTACCAGCGGAAAAACGGGGCCAAATAACATTCTTGGCTCTTATTCAAAAACTTCTCTTGTACGTAAAGTGTGATGTTGTTTGTTACCACACCACCATGAAGGCTAATGTGCCCTTGATATATGAAATCATACTTTCTTAAATTCTTTTCAACACATATCTCATGCAAAAACCTGCAAGAGTCAAATCTTTATGTTAAAGTACGAGAACATATTAATATAACAAGAAATCAATGTAAAAATTATATTTACGAGTACCACAATTGTAATATGGTATTGTCTAGACATTCACCCCCCTTAAAAAATTTCATAATAGAAATCTTAGGAAGTACGGAAAACTAATCTGGATCATAACTTAATTTTATATTTTGGCAGATGTCTGAAATACTATTTAATATCGATTACTACAAAAAGTAGATACAACGACGCCACCATTACCACGGTCCTTCGAAGGACCGTGCTGGTATCTCTAAATTCATGCGCCTATATAATTTTTTATTTTTTAATTAAACATTATTAATTTATTACCACGGTTTTCTAAAACAATTGTGGTGATATAATTTGACGTTTCATGAGTTCGACTCTCAGTGCCTGCTATTTCGTGATTTCTTTAGAATTTACCACTGTCCTTCACTTTTATTTAATTAAAGAAAGTGTTCTGGACTGGGCATGAGGCTGGCCCACCGTCGGGAATAGTCTAACCCAGCTCCGCGTTGAAGAAGCCCAACACTAAGGCCAAATCCATCATAACTGCAGGAGGGCACACGTTCTCCACACGTTCTCCACGTGCTCCACACGCGGGGACACATCACCAACTGAATCCACGCCTGTCACAGGGAAGTTTAACCCTCACAAACGGGCTGATCCACTGTGAAGTTCTTGGGGCAGTTGACCCAGGACGAAGACCACGTGCTGGTACTCCCACGTAGGATCCTGGCAGTCATCCGTAGTGGGCCTAATGATCTAGCCCACAACAGATGACCGATAGCCTAGCGCTAGGGACACATTATAAATACCCTCCTCCGCAGGAGGTTCAGGTATTCTAAACTCATTCTCACTATTCTGTGCTTACTCTCTTTTCACTCTGAACCTCACTTTGGCATCGGAGTGTCTTGCAAGTACACCACCTCCTCTTCTCCTTCACCAGCGAACTTGGAGTCCATGATGTGTTGTTGGCCGCTGATTGAATCTCTGATCCCGGTAAGATCAGAAAGGTATATCACTACGGTTAATTTAACTAACCGTTGTGAAATATATATATTTTTTATTTTAAATAATTTAAACCTGACGTTTTTTTTAAATATCAGTAATGTCAATATTATTTCACCTTAGTTTTCTAAAAAAAACCATTGTGATACTATTTTTAACTATTTTTTTTTTAAAATTATTTGCTTAAGACATGAAACTTTTTTTAAAATTTCATCATATATCACAATGCTTTTTCAAAAAAAAACTGTGGTGATATCTTTTAATCACTTTACACAAAGCTAGCTAACTTGTCTCTTCAATTGTATATTTTTATTTCCATCAAGAAACAATCCTGAACGAAGCATCGCGATTCTTAGCCCTAACTAAATGTGCAACACCATTTCAACCCCAACGATACAAAACCAATTTCAACCCTAATGAAACATTCAACGCCATATTCAAACCTGAAGAAACAACAACATTTTCATCTGCTTTCGTACCGTCGAGGAGGGAGCCGACACCATTTTCAACATTTTTCATTCTTGACTAGCCTTCGGTTTAGCTGTCGAGGAGGAACTTTACGATTCTGACAACATTTTTTTTACTTATTCATCACGTTTCTGGTACGTAAACTTTTTCGTCCCATGCATCTACAATACATACATTTTCCATTGATATTTATTTGTCGTTGATTCTTATTGTTGTTGTCGATGCTTATTATAGATGATGCTTGTTGTTGTTGATTCTTATTGTTGATGATTCTTATTATAGATGATTTTTTGTTGTTGTTTATGCTTAATGTTATTGATGATGCTTAATGCTATTGTTGATGCTTATTGTTATTGTTGATGCTTGTTGTTGTTGTTGTTGTTATTGCTTGTTATTGAAGACAATGCATGTTGTAGTTATTGATGCTTTGTTAAAGATGATTCTTGTTGTTGTTGTTATTGTGTATTCTTATTGTTGTTGATGCTTATGTATTTGTTGTTGTCGATGCTTAATGTTGTTGATGATGCCTAATGTTGTTGTTGATTCTTATTGTTGCTGATGCTTATGTATTTAATGTTGTTGATACTTATTTGTTGTTGTTGATGCTTATTGTTGAAGATGATGCTTGTTATTGTTGTTGATGCTGATCGCTATTTAGTGTGCCTATATGAATCTAACTGCAAGTATACAGTCGTATCGCGTAGTTTTAAAAGATTATCGATCCCACAGAGACTAAAAATCGAACGTACCGTTATCTAATGGTACTATGTAAATCTAAGGCTAATCTGATATGGTTTTTAGATTTAAAAAGGGAAATTAAAGGGAAATTAAAATTTAAGAATAAACTAGTTATGATTAGGACATCAGTACATAATTCAGTATACCATCATGGATTTCATTGAACCTAAGCGTATAAAAATTTATCACTTTATAATTCTGTAGAAAATACCAGTTTAAAAGCCCTCACCTCACACTCTCGTGATTATTGCTTCGGACTATACCTTTAAGTCAATATGTCTGCTCTCGCTAGCCCATATGAGGTTACAAAGAATTTTTGGAACTAATAAGTCCTAATTAACTTTAAAGCGCTCTCGCTGTTTTTAAACCTAATGCTCGATTTCAGCTATCCGGGTAAAATCTCACACTCTCGTGGTCTTGACCTTAACCTTTGTTACCTTTTTACTTTCGTAATAAAATTTGGTTTTAAATTAAGAAATCAAAGCCAGAAAATAAGTTGATTTATGATTTTAGCTTAGAAATAACTAATCCATTATGGTTACTCAATTACATACCGATAAAATCGGTTTAGCTTGACATACTAATTAAAATGAACTTGAATGCGAATAAACAATTAAACTTAAATTCAGACATAATAAAAGAAAAACAATGAATATAAATTAAAACGATAAAAACCTGGTAAATGCGGTCTAAGCAATTCCTCCACAGATCGGTAGGCTTTTGCTTGAATAAGTAAAAACGAAATGATGAAGGCAGGAAACAAAAACTTAAACTAATGTGCAATAGTTCCTCAATGTGAGAAACTATTGCTTTGTTCGGTAATAAGCAACAAGGAAAATGGTAAAGGAAACAAAGTGAAACAAGAATGAAATTCTGTAAACAATTCTGCAGCAATACGGCAACTTTGGAAAGCAAATGGACCTTCCTTGGCTCTTCGAAATCTTCTCATATATATAGCCTCAGCTATGGCCACGGTTGGATAAAATGTAGGCACACTCCTTTGTCAGCTATTTTCATTTGAGACCTAGAATTTCTCGGAGAAAATGCAACGTGAAAACTGAATTTTTGAGTCTTCGTGACCACGTCTGAGCTTAACGTCTAAATTCTGTTTTTGCTTCCATGACGAACGTGATGGGCTGTGACGAGCGTGATGACTTTAAACTCCGTGACGACTGTGAGGGAGGTGTGACGGTCGTCACACCAGCAAATTTTGAAATCTTCTATTTTCTGCTCTTTTCTTGCTCTTTTCTTGCTCGTTCGGCTTCTTTTCTACACTTTGCGTACTTTTGACTTGGCAACTGAAATACCTGCAAAACACTTAAATATTCTCGGAAAAATCGGAGATTAGACTGAAATGGAATAAGATTTTAACATAAATCAAAGTAAAAATACGATATGTTTTCGTGTTATCAAACTCTCCCACACTTGAATCTTTGCTTGTCCTCAAGCAATCAACAAGTTAAAATCGGACAAACTTCATCAAATGCACATGCATGGTACACCAATGGATTTGAAAATGTTGGAGGAAATTACGTTAGTAAGTAGGTACTTGCATGAACACGAAAAATACATTAATGACACAAAGCGACAAGCCTCGTCATAGGCCTCTCTTTTGTGCAATCCAGTTCTAATCAATCTATTATAGTTCAACCTGAAGCTTTCGTGTCCGTTTCACCCGGTTTCATTCTAACGCAATCACATTAAGCCCTTTGCCTTATTCACGCACGCAGTGGAGTAGCCGGTTAGTGACTTTGATCCCTTTTTCTTACGGGGCCTGATACACAAGTGTGGTAACCCTTTATGCATCCCATTCGTAGATTGCGGGGGATCGAACCGTAGTTCGCCCTACCGAGTCCAGAATCAGGTACCTCTAAACCAATCGACAACAGATTTCTTTCTTTTCTTGTAAGTTTTCACAACTGTAAGAATTGTTGCATATTCTATATTTCTCTGCAGACAAATAAGAAAAGATCTTCTTTTCATGATTGGGCATCAAACACTTACATTCATCGGCTCCCCACGTGGTTTTGTGATTTAGACGGTGCTGACTGCTAATATAAACTATTAGGGGTTACTTTAGGACTGAACTCAAGGTATCGGTATAATAAGTATTTGAAACAGATATCGCATGCGCAAGAGGTCTAAGGTGTCAAGACGGTATCGATCTTGTTAGCACTTTCCCAACTTCCTAACATAATTTAAAGCTTGGTATGTCACGATGTGTATTAATCGTAAAAAAACAATTTTTTTCGTTATGGCAAAATAAAATGGGGAAATCGGATACTGAACGAAAATTCTCATATATTGACTTTGATAAGGGAAAAAGGAAAATACAAAAAGGGAAATAAAATGAAAATAGACCAACTCTCCCACACTATATCGGACATTGTCCTCAATGTTACGATATAAAGGGAAACAACAAGAAAAACTAAAAACAAACAAAATAATCAGGGAGCTCCACGTCTTCTGCCTCTAGGGCGCCCGCGTCCATGCCGTGCCACATGATCTGGAATGTCCACGTGATGGATGTAATCGTGTAAGTCATGTACTCGCAGTGTCAATGCACCCATCTCATCGATGACACCGTCAAGCCTCTGACCTTGGTCAACTTGCCCTTGCTGGATTTGACGCATGAGAGTCATCATTTCATTGTGTTGCATCTGTTGCTGTGCTTCTCTCTGTGCAGCCAGCTGGTTTTGTTGCCATATAGCCCTCAAGATTTCTTCATTAGTAACGGGGTAGTCCGTTAAGTGCGTCCCCCAAGTCCAAACTTAGAGCAATAGAAGTGACAATCCCTCCAAAATAGAAGGGTTTGGAACCTCTAGCACAGTTAGCTTGTATGTGTGCTAACAGAAAGGGTGCAGCGTTGATAGGCTCGGGGTGAAACATACAATGGAGGAAGAAAAGTTCCTTTGAGTTCACCTTGTGGTTGTTGTCCCTTGCAAAAATAGTGCTTCCTAATGTGCGGTGAACATATCTGATGGCTGGGTTGTGGATATATGTTGCGTTGAGGCTTTCCCAGCTATCGACCCTTGTTTCGGTCAATCTGTTCCATAAATCAAATGCTGCTTGAAAGAATGTTTCCTGTGGCACCCTGCAGTGCACATTCTCTCCATGGTGGAAACCAAGCATTCCGACAAGTTGATTTTGGCCGATTTTATACTCAGTACCAAACATGCGGAACGTGGCTACGCCAGTGAGTTAGTTTGTTTCGCCAGAAGGTGTTACGTATGTGAACGAACTTAGAAATTCGAGCGTTAGGGCTTCGTAAGTAGGCCGGCTCTGAGTGCAGAGCTGCCATAGACCAGCATTTTGTAGCATCCATTTAACTCCTTCAAGCATTCCGAGTTCTTCGAGACATGCAAGTCGACATAACGAGTTGGTTGCACGGAAAGTTGGTAGAAGTTAATGTAATTAGCCCTTTGACGTTCTCCGGCTGCTCCTTCTCTGAAATTCACGGTGGAAAGGTCTGGAGTTTGTCTTGCCATGGTGGGTTCACTAAGAAACAAGGTATGGAAGAAATTAGGTTTTTGGAGAAAGGAGGTTTGTGATAAAGAATGGTGTACGAGGGTGGTTTTATAATGAGTGGAAAGACGAATGGCAATGGGAGTTATGAAATTTCGTCAAATGTGTAGTGGTATGAGTGGTTTGGAATTCTTGGAGGTAGTGGGACGGTGGTGTTGAATTGAAAGAAGGAAGAAGAAGAAGAGGGGAACGTTTCTGTTTTAAAACAGAGCGCGTCCCAAACCCGCATGACGGTCGTCATGGGGTTGTCATGATCGTGACACTAGCAAATTCTGGGAGTTGAAATAGTTTTTGACAGCAAACATTTAATTTTCTTCTCTTTTGCAGCAGGGGACATGTTAGTACATATGGTAATACTATTATGCATACAGAATCATAAATAAAATGACAAAATAAATTGGAAGCAAAATAAAGTACGACAGGAGCAAATTTAATTCCAGCAAGATCAAATATTAAGCAATAAATTGGATAATTCATTAATACCAGAAAATATGCTAGCAAAGACTAGAAGTGTATTCAATCATAAATAAAATTGAATGTAAATCAATTTGTTCCCAACATAAAGAAGAAAAACTGAAAGTAAATTGTTTCCTAAGTAAAAGCAGTAAAACATGAAAAAGTAGTGCTTCAAAAATCTAGCCAAGGCGTTTCTTCAAAGATGCAATGGCTTGGTTCAAATGATCAAATTGCTCAACTGTCATATCCATGAGGCCGACAATGTCTTGTCGCATGGTGTTCAGTTCACCCTTTACTGAGGTGATCTCTTTATGATAGTCATCCATAGTTTTAAGGATGGTAGTCAGATTTGCAGCATAATTTGTGGCATCAACCTTAGGAATGTCAGTGTCATCTTGGAATTCCATAAACTCAAAGTCATGGTAATGAGAGGGTGTCTTAGGATCAATTTCAGGCTCGGGAAAGGTTACTTCAGGTTCAGGCTGTGGTTCATCTAGGTCATATAGCCAGTTGTGTTCGTTGTGCACACTTGTGCGTTCATGATTTGGTAGAGTAAAGTGTGGCACAACTACATTATTGATCAGGAGCTGGAAATGGTGTGGACCTTGGTTCCTAATCATGGTCCTATTGAAACAGAAGGTGATATTCATGGGTCTAAAGTCTGCAAAAGGGTTGATTTTAGAAAGTCGGGTCCTGAATCCCATAGCATCGGCTATTTTGATAACTAGGCCACCTATCAGAATTGGGTTGTTTTCATTCCTAAGGATTTTGAAGAAGTTATTAAACATGAAAGTCAGTCCGTTAACCTCTCGAGACTGAAATGCACAAAAGATAATAAAGAGCTCATCCCTCGAAACAGTATTGTCATTCTCAGGCTTTCCAAACAGGGTGTAGGCTAGGATCATATGGAAGTATCGGATGGCTGGGTTATGAATTTCGGTTGACAACATAGGGTTCATATCAAGATCAGGTCTCCCTGAAATTCTACCCCAGAAGGCATTCAGCTCACCTACTAACATCAAATCCTCTTGTTCCACGGAGAAAACGGTGGGTCCTTCAGGGAAACCTAAAAGATCCGACAGTTCCTTAATGGTAAACTGGCAGTGGTATCCAAACAACCTAAAAGTAATTCTGCCCCTATTAATGCCTTTTCCACAGTAAGGATTGTAACTCATTGAACTTAGGAATTCTAAAGTCAGTCTACGATAAGTCTTGTGTTTCTTATTAGCAAAACCCTCCCAACCTAGTTGGTTAAACATAAAATCAATGCTCTCACCTAGGCCTAAAGAGGTCATGGTGGGTCTGTGGGCAAATTTTGTCAGGGCGAAGGGTCAAGAGACAGAGCCTCATAGCGATGCCACTGAGCTGCATCTCTGAATTCTACCAACATATTATCTTCGTTCTCCATTTTTTAGTGATTAAGCAAGAATGAAATCAGAAGAGGAGAACAGAAAATGTAGAAAGACTTTGTAATCCTGTATTTTGCAATTATATAATTAGCACAGCAATTTCCAAAAAAGTTTAAGAAAATATAAATGAAAACTAGAAATTTTAAAACAAAATAGAATATAGAAAATGTAAAGAAATAACAATCATAAAGAATGAAAAACAATCATCATGGGTTGCCTCCCATTAAGCGCTGCTTTTAACGTCGTAAGCCTGACGAAATCAATTAGATATTTTAGTTAGGGGGATCAGCGGGCAACTCTAAAAGTTTAAGGCTACTCAAATAGTCCCTATTTTCAATGCTATGATAGTGCTTTAAACGTTGCCCATTTACTATGAATGGTTCGCTATTCCTACCCTTAATTTCTATTGCTCCACTCTGTAATACCTTGGTAATTTCAAAAGGACCGGACCATCTAGGTCTTAGTTTCCCAGGAAAGAGTTTTAGTCTTGAATTAAATAGGAGCACAACGTCTCCCACACTAAATTCTTTTCTAGATAAACGCTTATCATGCCATTTCTTAGTTCGTTCTTTATATATTTTTGCGTTCTCATATGCGTCTAGTCTTAACTCTTCTAGCTCGTGCAGATCTAGGATTCGCTTTTCACCTGCAGAATCGTACCTTAAGTTCAGTGTTTTAATAGCCCAATAGGCTTTGTGTTCTAATTCTACTGGTAAGTGGCAGGATTTACCATAGACTAGTTTGAAAGGTGTAGTTCCGATTGGTGTTTTGTAGGTCGTCCTATATGCCCATAAAGCTTTATTAAGTTTAGAGGACCAATCTTTCCTAGAGGTTACTACGGTCTTCTCTAAGATTTGTTTTATTTCTCTATTCGAGACCTCAACCTGTCCACTAGTTTGTGGATGATATGGTGTTGCTATGCGGTGTCTTACTCCATACTTTGATAGAAGTTTGTCAAATATTTTTGATATGAAATGAGAGCCACCGTCGCTTATGACAAGTCTCGGCACACTAAATCTGGGAAAAATTATGTTTTTGAAAAGCTTTATGACTACTCGTGCGTCATTTGTAGGAGAAGCTATAGCCTCAATCCATTTCGAAACATAGTCGATAGCTACGAGTATATATTTATTTCCAAAGGATGATGGGAAAGGTCCCATGAAATCAATCCCCCATACATCAAAGACTTCTACCTCCAATATGCCTTTTTGGGGCATCTCATCGCGTTTTGATATGTTACCAGTGCGTTGGCACCGGTCGCAGTTTAGTATTGCAATGTGAACATCCTTCCAGAGTTTAGGCCAAAATAGGCCGGATTGCAGAATCTTAGCGCATGTCTTTGAAGTACTAGCATGTCCTCCATAAGGAGCAGAGTGACATTGAGAGATGATGTCTTCTATTTCAGTTTCAGGGATGCAACGACGGAAAATACTGTCGGCTCTTCTTTTAAAGAGCAGAGGTTCATCCCAATAATAATGTTTTAGATCATGAAAGAATTTTTTCTTTTGTTGATAAGATAGGTCTGGTGGAAGTACTCCAGCTGCTAAGTAGTTGACTATGTCAGCATAACATGGCAGTATTGTGTGTGAGTTAATTTCTTCCATGGCTTCTTCTATTTTTGGTTCATTTAAATGTAGTTTAGACATATCATCTTCAAGTTGGGCTATGAGTCGTTCATAAGGGAAATCGTCATTAATAGAGACTGGCTCTGGTTTGATGCCATCTAATCGGGATAAGTGGTCTGCCACTACATTTTCAGTTCCTTTCTTATCTTTGATCTCTAAGTCAAATTCTTGTAAAAGCATGATCCACCTTAACATTCTAGGTTTTGCATCCTTTTTGTTCAATAAATACCTAATAGCCGCGTGGTCTGTATAAATGATGATCTTCGCTCCCACTAGGTAAGAACGGAATTTGTCAAGGGCGAAAACCACGGCTAGAAGTTCTTTTCCTGTGGTGGCGTAGTTCATTTGGGCAGGGTCTAAGGTTCTACTTACATAGTAAATAGCATGGAGTTTTCTGTCCCTTCTTTGTCCTAAAACTGTACCTACGGCATAATCACTTGAATCACACATAATTTCAAATGGTAATCTCCAATCTGGTGGTTGCATGATAGGTGCGGTAATGAGGGCTGTTTTCAGTTGTTCAAACGCTTTTTGACATTTCTTATCAAAGTTAAATTCAGCATCTTTCATCAATAGACCGGTAAGAGGTTTGGTGATTTTCGAGAAATCTTTTATGAATCGTCGGTAAAAACCGGCGTGTCCTAAGAAACTTCGTATTTCTCGTACGGTTTTCGGAGGTTGAAGATTTTCTATAATTTATATCTTGGCTTTATCAACTTCGATCCCTCTGTCAGATACTACGTGTCCAAGTACGATTCCTTGATTTACCATGAAATGGCATTTCTCCCAGTTTAATACGAGATTAACTTTTACGCATCTTTCAAGTACCATTTCTAGGTTCGATAGACATCCTTCAAAACTCTGCCCACAAACAGAAAAATCTTCCATAAACACTTCCATAATGTCATCTATAAAATCAGCAAAGATTGACATCATGCATCTTTGGAATGTGGCAGGAGCGTTACATAGTCCAAACGACATTCGTCGATAAGCAAATGTTCCATAGGGACATGTAAAGGTTGTCTTTTCTTGGCCATCAGGATGTATCGGGATTTGAAAAAATCCTGAGTAACCATCTAAATAGCAGAAGTAAGAGTGCTTTTCCAATCGTTCTAACATTTGGTCAATGAATGGTAATGGGAAGTGATCTTTACGAGTAGCTTTGTTCAACTTTCTATAATCGATGTACATTCTACTTCCAGTTACAACTCTTTGTGTTAGAGACTCACCTTTTGCGTTCTTAACAACTGTAACACCTCTCTTCTTTGGTACGACATGTACTGGGCTAACCCATTTACTGTCTGATATCGGGTATATAATTCCTGCTTCTAAAAGCTTTTTCACTTCATCCTTGACTACAGTGCTTAGGATTGGATTAATCCTTCTCCGCGGTTCTCTAGACGATTTACAGTCTTCCTCTAGCATAATGCGATGCATACAAATAGAATGACTTATTCCTTTAAGGTCAGCGATGTTATAGCCTAACGCAGTTGGGTATTTTCTCAAGACATCTAAAAGTTTCTTAGTTTCGGTCTGTCCTAAGTCTGCATTGACTATCACGGGTCGTTTGAGTTCTTCGTCCAGGAATTCATACCTCAAATTATTGGGTAGTGTTTTCAGTTCTAGAGCTGGTTTCTTCGGGCAAGGCAGATGATCTGGTGTAAGTGCTAAACATTCGCTTAGGCTATCGTCTTGATAAGGTTCACGCCAATTATCATCTTCAAAAATCGGAGGTATTGGAATTTTTATAATATCTGAGTATGTGGTTGGTTCCATCTCTATTTCTCTTACGCACTCATCTATGACATCTAGTAGATAACATGTGTCGTCTATAGCTGGAGCTTGTAAGAATTGCGTCAAAATAAACTCAACCTTCTCTTCACCAACTTCAAAAGTTAGCCTACCCCTCTTTACGTCTATAATGGCTCCAGCGGTAGCTAAGAATGGTCTTCCTAGTATGATAGGAGTAGTGGAGTCTTCTTTAATATCCATGATTATGAAATCGGTGGGGATATAGAATTGTCCTATGCGAACTGGAACATTTTCTAGTATACCAACTGGGTATTTAATAGAGCGGTCAGCTAATTGAACAGACATCTTAGCTGGTCTTAAGTCTCCCATATCAAGCTTCTTGCATGTGGATAAGGGCATAACACTAATATTGGCCCCTAAGTCGCATAGAGCTTTGTCTATGACGAACTTCCCAATTACACAAGGTATGGAGAAACTACCTGGGTCTTTCAGCTTAGGAGGCATATTGTTTTGAATTATTGCGCTACACTCAGCAGTAAGTGTAACTGTTTCGTTATCCTCAATCTTTTTCTTATTGGATAAGATTTCTTTTAGGAACTTAGCCTACGAGGGCATCTGAGTTATGGCTTCTGTAAAAGGTATCGTGATGTTTAATTGTTTCAGAAGTTCAACAAATTTCTTAAATTGCCCTGCAGTTTTAGAATTTGCAAATCTTTGAGGATACAGAATAGGTGGTTTATAGGGTGGTGGAGGCACATAAGGTTTTTCTTTGTTTGCGGCCTCTTGGTCATTACCTTCCTTTTCCTTGGGTTCATTCTCCTTCTCAGTTGTTGTGCTATCAGGCCTTTGGTACATGGATGGGTTCTGAAGTCTCGGATCAAATGGTCCATCTAGTTCTTTACCACTTCTCAATATAACGGCATTTGCATGTCCTTTTGGATTAGGTTGTGGCTGTCCAGGAAATGTTCCAGCAGGAGCAGCAGTAGGTGCTTGTTGTTGTGCCACTTGTGAAATTTGGGTTTCAAGCATTTTGTTGTGGGTGGCTAAAGCGTCTACTTTGTTTGCTAACTGCTTAATTTGCTCACTAGTGTGTATGTTTTGATTCAGGAAGTCTTTGCTTGTTTGAGCCTGGGTAGCTATAAAGTTTTCCATCATTAGTTCAAGGTTGGACTTCCTAGGAACATTTGGGGCAGTTACGGCAGCCTTTTGGTAGCCCGGTGGTGTAGCAGGTGCTTGACCAGGTGCATACAATGCATTGTTGTTTTTGTAGGAGAAGTTTGGATGATTCTTCCAACCCGGATTGTAGGTATTTGAATAAGGGTTCCCCTGAGCATAATTCACTTGGTCACTGGAGACTCCTGCCAAAATTTGACATTCAGTGGTGGCATGTCCAGGTGTTCCGCATAATTTGCAATTTTGAGCTACAGCAGCCACGGTGGCTGCAGGTGTTATGGTCAAGTTATCAATCTTTTGGGCAAGGGCATCTACCTTAGCATTGACACGATCAAGGATACTAACCTCGTACATTCCACCTTTCATTTGGGATTTTTCCACTGCAATTCTTTCTCCTCCCCATTGGTAGTGGTTTTGAGCCATGCTTTCGATTAGTTGATAGGCTTCTTCATAAGGTTTATCCATAAGTGTACCACCAGCGGCGGCATCTATTGTCAATCTTGTATTGTACAAGAGATCATTGTAAAACGTGTGGATGACTAGCCAATCTTCAAGACCATGATGCGGACACATCCTCATCATGTCTTTGTATCTTTCCCATGCTTCGTAAAGAGATTCGCTGTCCTTCTGTCGAAAACTATTAATTTGGGCTCTCAGCATAGTTGTTTTGCTTGGGGGGAAATATCGCGCTAAGAATACCTTTTTCAACTCATCCCACGTAGTAACAGAGTTTGATGGCAAGGATTGCAACCAAGCCCAAGCTCTATGTCTTAATGAGAAAGGAAAAAGTTGTAGTCTTATCGCGTCTGCAGTTACACCATTTGCCTTCACTGTGTCTGCGTACTGCACAAACTTGGTCAAATGTTCGTTAGGATCTTCTGTAGGATTTCCAGAGAATTGATGTTGTTGTACGGATGACAGCAATGAGGGTTTCAACTCGAAATAGTTTCGGTTGATAGCAGGGGCAGCAATGCTGTTATGTGGTTCTTGCTCAGATGGGGTAGAATAATACTTAAGAGGACGGTTCTGGGGTCCTTCGACCATGTTTCGTTCTTTGACTGATTCAGGAGTATGAGCAAGGAGATCGGGAATATTATACTTGCGTTGATACTCAAGTATTCTGCATCTTAAATGTAAGAAATGCTCTAATTCGGCGATTGGTGGTTGCAAGTCTTCGCATTGTGAGCGAGTACTTGGCATACAATCGAGAAAAAGGGGAAATTTGGTTTTTACCTTAGTCTATACGGCGCAACAAAGGAGTTACGATATCGACTTAATTAGTCCCCGGAAACGGCGCCAAAAACTTGATCGCTATTTAGTGTGCCTAAATAAATCTAACTGCAAGTATACAGTCGTATCACGTAGTTTTAAAAGATTATCGATCCCACAGAGACTAAAAATCGAACATACCGTTATCTAGTGTTACTATGTAAATCTAAGGCTAATCTGATATGGTTTTTAGATTTAAAAAGGGAAATTAAAATTTAAGAATAAACTAGTTATGATTAGGACATCGGTACATAATTCAGTATACCATCATGGATTTCATTGAACCTAAGCGTATAAAAATTTATCACTTTATAATTCTGTAAAAAATACCAGTTTAAAAGCCCTCACCTCACACTCTCATGGTTATTGCTTCGGACTATACCTTTAAGTCAATATGGCTGCTCTCGCTAGCCCATGGTTAAAAATAATTTTTGGAAACTAATAAGTCTTAATTAACTTTAAAGCGCTCTCGCTGTTTTTAAACCTAATGCTCGATTTCAGCTATCCGGGTAAAATCTCACACTCTCGTGGTCTTGACCTTAACCTTTGTTACCTTTTTACTTTCGTAATAAAAGTTGGTTTTAAATTAAGAAATCAAAGCCAGAAAATAAGTTGATTTATGATTTTAGCTTAGAAATAACTAATCCATTCCGGTTACTCAATTACATACCGATAAAATCGGTTTAGCTCGACATACTAATTAAAATGAACTTGAATGCGAATAAACAATTAAACTTAAATTTAGACATAATAAAAGAAAAACAATGACTATAAATTGAAACGATAAAAACCTGGTAAATGCGGTCTAAGCAATTCCTCCACAGATCGGTAGGCTTTTGCTTGAATAAGTAAAAACGAAATGATGAAGGCGGGAAACAAAAACTTAAACTAATGTGCAATAGTTCCTCAATGTGAGAACCTATTGCTTTGTTCGGTAATAAGCGACAAGGAAAATGGTAAAGGAAACAAAGTGAAACAAGAATGAAATTCTGTAAACAATTCTGCAGCAATACGGCAACTTTGGAAAGCAAATGGACCTTCCTTGGCTCTTCGAAATCTTCTCATATATATAGCCTCAGCTATGGCCACGGTTGGAGAAAATGTAGGCACACTCCTTTGTCAGTTATTTTCATTTGGGACCTAGAATTTCTCGGAGAAAATGCAACGTGAAAACTAAATTTCTGAGTCTTCGTGACCACGTCTGTACTTAACGTCTAAATTTTGTTTTTGCTTCCATGACGAACGTGATGGGCTGTGACGAGCGTGATGACTTTAAACTCCGTGACGACCGTGAGGGAGGTGTGACGGTCGTCACACCAGCAAATTTTGAAATCTTCTATTTTCTGCTCTTTTCTTGCTCGTTCGGCTTCTTTTCTACACTTTGCGTACTTTTGACTTGGCAACTGAAATACCTGCAAAACACTTAAATATTCTCGGAAAAATCGGAGATTAGACTAAAATGGAATAAGATTTTAACATAAATCAAAGTAAAAATACGATATGTTTTCGTGTTATCAGATGCTTATGTAATCGATATGTTTTCATTTCTCGTGTTATCAGATGCTTATCAGATGCTTATGTAAAAATACGATATGTTTTCGTGTTATCAGAGTAGCCACCATTGTGCCACCTCTTTGTTCATGGTTAGTACCAGTGGTATTTTCTTGATAATTTTATGGATAAACCATGAACGTTAATATTTTTCCTATGTTTATAACAGGTTAAAAGTGAAGCGGGAAAGTTGAACAAGTTCAAAAATAAATACCCCCATAGATTGTCTCGTGGGGGATATTGGAAACTTAAGAAAATCATGATTGATAAAAAAGAAAACGACTAGGAGACGGGGACTCAATGAATCGTGATCGGGAACCATCTCCACCATCACAACATGAGAAGTGGAAGAGGGCTCGGCTGAGACCAAATGGAGACTACACTTCAGATGCCTCCGTATTGGTAGCTGAGAGAATTGTAAGTAAGACTTGTTTAGCATATGTTTAGTGTTATTTAAATCGCTTTGGTAATTAACAATGTATATCTTATCATGTTGTGTTATCTAAAGAGTTATATGCTTATTTATTGTGCATATTATGTTAATTCTGTTTTATGTTACTTTGTGTATTTTATGATGTAGAGAATCAGTGGAACCGTGCCACAGTGTACAAATGAAAAGGATGATGTTGATGATTAATTGCCTGGTAGAAATGTTGTACATGGTGCAACCATAAAAGGCAGTTGTCCAGCCACCCCCACCAGTAGAGAGATCCAATACGGGTTATTGGCTCCTTCTGAAGAATCATATTCCAAAACGATGGCTTATGTTATGCAAAACGAAGAAGTGGTGTTTACTCTTCCACTAGAACATGATCCTAAGATTAAGGGGTTAAAGGAATACTTTATGACTCCTAAAGATATAAAGGATATGATTGGTGGAAACGGTGGATGGACATAGGGATACTACAAGTTTGGTGCATGTAAGTATATCTCATTATATGGTACATTTATTGTTTTGTATAGAATTAATTCCTCAAGTGTTTTTTGTACATTGTTTAACCTTTTAGGTACATTCAGTGTGTATGGTACATTCAGTGTGTATGTATAGAATTACATAAATCAAATACTTATGGATTGTTGGATCCAGTTAGAGTACGATTTACAAGTAATTTCTCTAAAAACATTGAAGAATACTTAATATCACATATAACGGATGGAAAAGAATGCTACTTAGCATCATTCCCCAATAAGTGAGTAGTTTTAAAATTATGGTTTCTCTATTATATTTAGTTTTCATGTTTTACCAAACACTAATTATATATGCTTGTATTGTTCATTCAGAGAACATTATCAATTGATCATCATATCTCTTCGAACGAATATGGTAACTACATTGTGTTTGTTACACAAAGAACTTAACCCTATGATAAAACAAATTATTACTATGTATAACTTTATGTTTATGAGACTTTTTGTGAAATTTTATCTTTGGCTTTGTAATTATCTTAGTGTGTAATATTTTTAAATCATTTTCAATATACAGGGTTGTCGAGAGACAGTATAGGTTGAACAACTCTAAAAAAAAGCTCGCATTTTGTGAGCTTAAGGTAAATGGATTAATTGTGACATTCACTTATATATATATATATATATATATATATATATATATACATAGGCGGTTTTAAGGTCCGGCCAGCCTGGGCATGTGCCCAGGCTCTGGAAAAAAAAATTTCCTTCTTTACACCACAATTTTGAAAATTGCGGCGGTTAAAAAGTTCTATTACGGCGGTCTAAACCACCAAAATTAACGAAAATGCAAAAATATAATATTTTCAACCAAAAACTAAATTATTAAAGTGATATTACGGCGGTTTAAACCGGCACAATTAATGAAAATGTAGAGAAATACAAATATAAACCAAAAATTAAATCATAAAAGTGCTATTACAGCTGTTTAAACCGCCATAATTAATGAAAATGCAGAAAAATACAAATTTAAACCAAAATTAAATTATAAAAGTGCTATTTGGCGGTTTAAACCGCTACAATTAATGAAAATGCAAAAAATACAAATTTAAACCAAAAATTAAACTATAAATTATAAATTATGAAAAAAAATACATGTATAATGTTGTAAATTATGGTTTAAACCAAAAATTTTATATTTTTATGCATAAAAATACAGGTTTAAACCAAAATATTATAAATTATGCAAAAAATTATATTTTTATGTAATTAAGTATACATTATATCAATTTTTTTGATATTATAATATTTATATTCAACTACATTACAAAAAGTGCAAGAATTGAAATAAAGATTAAAGTTGCAATTTATAACCAAATTAACCAAAAATTAAAATTGAATACTTAGAAGAAATAAAAAGTAACATAAAAGTAGCAATTACTAAAATTAAAAAAAAAACATGTACAGTGTTGTAAAAAAGAAGTAGAAAAGAATAAATTTTATCCTAAAATATATAAAAAATATATTAGGACTCTATACAATTCTATAGATCAATTTCTACGATTATAAAAGAAAATATTCGATTTAAAAAAACAATAAAAACAAAATTCACTGTAAAGGAACTGACGTGTCAAAATAAAGGCGGTCAAAACTGCCATTTTTTATTAACACTACATCAGTTTATAAAACTGTCATATTTTAATGTAAATAGTGGCGGTTTTATTAAACGCAATTTTAAAACCATCATATTTCATACAAATTTTTGCGGTCTTCAAATTTTTACCCAGACTTCAAAAAAATTCTGGCTCCTCCACTGTATATATATATATATATATATATATATATATATATATATATATATATATATATATATATATATATATATATATATATATATATATATATATATATTTTCATGAAATGAAAATGTGGTTATATATTCATGAAATGTGTAAATTTGTAACGAGGAGACAAGCAGAGGGATACGAGTGTGAGTACTATGTAATGAAACACATGTTTAATATCATCTCTGTCGGCATTGTTGATTCTTAGGATCAGGTATATAATTTCATGAAATGTTTTCAATAATATATTAATTTGCTATTATAATTTGCTATTATGAAATGACACCTTTCTCTTCCGAAGACTTAGACGAAGTTCGTAGACGTTGGCTGTTTATTTTTATTGTGTTAGTTGAAAAGGAGGGAGGTTGGTATTTGTAATGGTTAATTTGATATATATATATATATATATATATATATATATATATATATATATATATATATATATATATATATATATATATTGGTTTGTAATATACATGTAAAACAACAAATACAAGACTGTAATATATGAAAATATAAAATAAAATTTAAAAATAAAGCTTTTAATCACAGTTATTTATACCAAGCATTGTTATAGATAGCGCGTAAAATATTATTAACCATATATTCATTGGGTTTTGAACCCATGACCATTCGCTTTATATCATAACAGCTGTATATCTTGACAGTTGTGATATATAACGTGTTACCTTGCTTATCACAATGGTCCAACACCCATGGTGAAAAACATCATACATACAATCACACCCTATCTCACAACGGTTGGTCGGACATGGTTGTATCCCTTTTCCAACCGTTATGATAGGTGTTTTCCATAGTAGTAATCATTGAAAGTCTTTTAGTGTTATCTAGTTATGGTGGTGTGGTTTCAACATTATCCTGGTGGGAAGAACACTTTATTTCGTGCTTGTACCACCCATAAATTTATCATGAATGCATAACTGAGCATTTGAAATTGATTCGTTGAGTAGACCAAATGAATTGAATTTATGCATCATAAAAACAACAGAAATACAATACAAAATTTAAAATACGCAAATAATAAAAACAACAATATACAACACAATTTTCTTAATTTATACTTATACCTCAAGCACATCGTGGGTACACTTCTCACACATTATCTCAAGCTCTTCCTCCTTCTATTTCTTTCTCTCCTCCTCGGCCAACCTCTCTCGCTCTTCTTGTTCCTTCTAGACAATCACTCGCACCTGCTGTAACAAACTTTCCATCTCCTCCTGAATCCACTTCTCCCTTACCTCCCTCACCTGTACAACAACTATCTCTTCAATCTCTCTCCTATGATTTACTTGTCTACATGATTTAGATGGTCCAAAATGTGAGTTGAAACTAACACCTCTTCTAAGACCAGAGACATGCCCAGAATGCTCCTCGGTTCCAATCGCTTCTGGAAATATGTCATGACAATCTTACAGAACGAAGAGGATGACTTTGGATTGTTCAACCAATACATCCTATAACACATATAAAATGTCATCTTTACCAAATTGATTTAACTTAAATAAATATTGTTAAAAAAAAGTATGTACTTACAATCTTTTTCATCCATTTCGCGTATAGCCTTTGATGTGAACTCGCCGCCTTTTGTTTGACGTAATGTTGGAGATGAAGTGCGATCAAGGCTTATATAATCTCGCAACTCCAATTCCCTTTGTTTTCGTTTTTTCTTCAATCATCTTCTTTTCAAGTTTTTCATCCACGAGACAACCTATGTGGATAGATATTTCTAGATCTATTATACTTTCCTTTTTCTCTTAGCCAAGAATTCAGGAGTGGTGCGAGACTTTTCATACTAAGTTCTAAAACCAAACAGAGTTTTTTAGATAGATTAATCTCAAGAACCAAAATTGATTTCCCAAGAATATCGCACTCTTGAGAATAGTAACAATGGCACAACACTTGTACGAATTCTTCATCACAAGTAGTTTTCACTCACAAGGCCCTAAGGAAACTTTGGTGAAAAAAATATTTGAGAGAGAGAGAGAGAGAGAGATAAATTCCAAACAAATAGTGAAATTCAAAGTTCAGGTGTGTAATAAAGAGCAGAGACGCCTCTTTTATACAGGATAAGAATTTGCTAAAAAAGAAACCATCCATGGGAAAAATTAGTTGCCTAATTAATTAGGTCCTTATCCAAATATTATTTGAGCCCAATCATTAAGACATCGTTGTAATCAATTAAATAATCGATTTTGCTTCTTCAAATTGATTGGCTATAGGACTCAATCAATTAAATAGTTCAAAAAATGCTTTAAATAAAGCTAACAATTTCCTAATCATCTGGATAAGGCGTGAAAACATTTTTAGTCGTTTTGCACAATCAACGACTTTACAACATATGGTAATTTGGCGATACAATGTCAAGGGACATAAAATGTGTCTTATATGTGAATCTAATACCTGTTTTCACCAACTTCAATTTGGAAAAAGACTATTTACCTTGGGGATCCGAAATTTCTAAAATCCAATCATCCTTATCGTAGATTGCAGAAGTCTTTTAACGGAGAACATGAGTTTGAAATCGCTCCTAAACATTTAACGGGCAATGAAGTTCATCAATGACAAGAACAACTTACTGTTGTCTTTGGAAAGAATGAAAAAAAGACCCTTTGAGAGAAATATTAAAAAAAAAAGAGATCGGTGTTCTTTGATCTTCCATATTGGCCTAGACTCGATGTAAGACATTGTCTTGATGTGATGCATGTGGAGAAAAATGTGTGTGATAATTTGATTGAAACGATTCTAAACATTCCAGGCAAGACTAAAGATAGTAAGAATTCTCATTTTGATATGGGAAAGATGGGTATACGACAATAATTGGTTCTAGAAGAAAGAGGAAAAAAAACTTATTTGCCTCCGACATGTCACACTCTATATAAAAAGGAAAAGAAAAGTTTATGTGAGTGTTTGCATGGTATCGAATTTCCGCAAGATTACTCATCAAACATTAGGAAACTTGTATCAATGAATGATTGATAAGGGCCAAATTGTGTTGATTATTTGTATAATTTAGTGGAACTTATTAGCTTAATTCATTGGATTTGCAAGTTTTTCCCTAAATTATGTGTAAATATAACTTTTTGGTTTGATCATGTAAATATTGTGAAGATTGATCATTTTGCAACTCATTTTGTAGTTTTGATTGCATTGGAGGAGCTTTGGGAGTTAAAAGGAAAAAGAATGACTTCTACATGCAGTTAAGGATCAAAAGCATGCCTGCAGGTGAGTCTAAGTGCGGTCAAAGCACCATCCAATGTCCCAAACCTGTAGCATTCGTGCTAAGCGCGGTATAATAGTGCTAAGAGCCACTTAAGATGGTTTGCTCTTTTTTGTCCTCTAGTCGCGCTAAGCATAGTCTGTTGGGACTTAGCAAGGTCTGCTTTATACGACTTGTATAAATACACTCTCACTTCATTTTGAGAGGGTTATACACCAAATTTGGGAACCAAATACACTAAAAACTCAGGAGTACTCCGAAATCGGAGAATCGAAGTTGGATACACATCAATCTCCGGGATATAATTATTGATGCTCATTCCTCTCTTTTCTTTTCTTTTGAAGCAAGCTAACGTGATGATGTGTAGCTAAATCCTTTTTGTTCGGATTAGATGTAATTAATCATACTCATATGTATTTATTTTGATCCTTGTTATATGAACTAGTTATGAATCAATATAGATGAATCTTTGTTTTCATGTTTTCTTCTATGGTTTAAATTATTATTGAGAAATATCTTTCAAGCCTTGACCTAAGATTATAATCTATCAAAGACCAAAGTCTAGACATAGATTTGGGGTTTGATATTCACTTGTATCAGGTCTTAATGCTATTTTATTGCTTAATAGGTTGAGAGATCATCGATTAAACAATAAGGTAAAACCCATAACACCGGTAAGACATAAGTGGTGTTGAAGAGTGATATGTGATTATAGTTATTGATAACGATGTTCATATACTAGATTGGTTGAAAACATATTAAAAAGGTTAATGAAATCTAATCCTGACATGTTTCTTTATCCGTTAATTTCCGAATCATTTACCGTTGTTACATTTTATAGTGAATGTTTCTTTTCACAATCGAAAATCCTTTTGAACCCTTCCTTAAAATAGTATTAACTATGGAACAACAGTGATATCACACTAATTACCCTGGAGACGATCTAAAATACTTGCCCTAGCAAAAGTGTTTCAACAAAATGACACCGTTGTTAGGGATTGGCGTTTAGATATTGCAAGCATAGCAACAATTTATATTGTTTTAAGTAATTTTGTACTGTTATATACTATTCTATTTATTATCCCTCATGTTTGATAAAATTTGTGTAGTTAGCATTTCAGAACTCTGTTTATGCGAGGAAGTTTATCGAAAGATTAACTTCTTTTTTATCCTGAGATTGAAGAACATCTCAGAAACTCAATAGTAAAACCAGAAAGAGAAAGCAACTAGCCAAGCAAAGAAACCAACGTGAAGGAACTTCTAGTTCTACTTCTTCAACAACTCCTATTATTCAAGAAGCCATGGCTGACCCTCCAGAAGTTGTAAGAAGGTCGTGTGTCAACAACCCAAGAAGAAATGCTCATATTGTCAAACCTGCACACAATGCGAGAAATTCAGAAACGGGGACTAGATTGCTACAAATCTTGTATGAAAATCCTTTTACCGAGCTTGACCATAAAGATCCATATACTTACATTACCAAGTTCTATGAGATTGCCGATACACTTGGAGCTCCTGAAAAGTTGTTGAGGAATTCTATGATGAAAAGTTACTCATGATACAGGAAAGATCGTGGTTTACAGATTTAGCTAATCATAAGGACACCGGTTGGTTACCTGAGGATTTGACTTGGCAAAAGAAAAAGAAATTCCTTCGTGATTCAAAGTTTTATGTTTGGGATGAACCTTATTTCTTCAAAATTAGAGCAGATAATTTGTTGAGGAGGATTGTTACCATAGAATAAGAAAGAAGCATACTATGGTATTGTCATAATTATCCTTATGACGTTCATTACAATGTTCAAAGGACGACATCAAAAGTTCTACATTCAGGCTTTTATTGGCCTTCATTGTTCAAAGATGCACATTAGCATGCCCAAAATTTTGACAGTTGCCAAAGGACAAAAGGAATGAGTAAATGGAATGAATTTTCGTTGCAAAACATGCTTAAAGTTGAAGTTTTTTATTGTTAGGGCATTGATTTTGTTGGTCCATTTCATGCTTCATGTTCAAATAAATACATATTGGTAGTGGTTGATTATGTTTCCAAGTGGGTATAAGTGATTGCGTCTCAAAAGGACGATGGCAAAACAGTGATACATTTTTTAAAGAAAAACATCGTCACTCATTTTGGTACTCCAAGGGTTTAATTAGTGATGAAGGTTCGCATTTTTTTAATTCTCAATTAGCAAAATCCCTTGAGCACTATAGTTTCAAGCACATAGTTGCATCATCATACCATCCATAAACAAATGCCCAAGCTGAGGTTTCCAACAGAGAAATCAATAAAATCTTGGAGTAAACAGTTTCTGCTTCAAGAAAAGATTGGTCTCTCAAGCTTGATGAAGCTTTGTGGGTGTATTATAGTGCTTTTAAGGCCTTAATTGGTCTTACTCCTTCAAATGGTCTATGTGAAAGCATGTCACCTTCCTATGGAGTTAGAGCACAAATCCTTCTGGGCATTGTAGTTTGTGAACTTTAATCCAAAGCTATCAGGAGAAAAGAGAAATTTGCAGTTACTTGAGATGGATGAGCTGAGACTTCAAGATTATGACTCCCACAAATTCTACAAGCAAAAGGTAAAGAATTACCATGACAAGAAAATCCTCATCAAAGATTTTCAGACCTGAACATATGGTGTTATTGTTCAATTCGGGACTAAAATTATTTCTGAGCAAATAGAAGTCCAAATGGTCTGGACTTTTCCAAATAAAGGAAGTGAAGCATTATGATGAAATTGTGTTGGAAGATCAAGTTTCAAAAGAAAGTTGGACTGTCAAAGGCCAAAGATTGAAGCTCTACCTTGGTGGCGAAATTGATCGGCTAACAACAACTGTTCCTCTTACTGATCCTTTAACTCACCAAAGAACCGTTGAGCTAATTGATGTTAAACAAGCACTTGTTGGGAGGCAACCCAACTTTGTAAGTATTTATAGCTTTAAATTTAATAGTATAGATATTGAGTGGTGAAAAGGGGTTAAAGTCATAGGAATTTGCGGCAAACCAGGAAAAAATTTCATGACTGGTGGCCCTAAGCGCGTCCTAGAGCGTTTTGAAAATTTGGAAACAGCAGAGATCGTGCTTAGCACGGTCTGATGGTGCTAAGTGCACTTTCTCAATTCAGTAAAAAAATTAAGTTTTACAATGCGAGACCCTCTTTTACCCAGGTTCATTTGAGCAAAATTATCCACCAAAACTCTACCTAACCCTCATTGTCCCCATTTCATTCCACATTTTGGAAACCCTAACCTCCCCAAACTCTCTCAAAATAAAACCCTTGTAAAAATTATCTCCAAAATCTCTTTACTTCCTCACTGTAGCATCAATCATCTGGTATGTCTTTATATTATTTCAAAAAATTTCATTGTTTGTAGATAGTTTAATGTTAGTTTTCAACTTTCAAGTTTGTAAATATATGCATGTGGTTTTTCTCTTATATTGTTCATGTTAGGTTTGGATTGATGTACATATGTGTCTATTGTTCATGATGGGTAAACAACTCTAGGGTAATATAGTTGTTTAAGTCAGGTTATGGCTCAAATCCATGTGCAATAAGTTGCACATAAGCCATGTTGTCGCTTAGCGCCCTTGCTGCTGCCCAACTTTCTTGATTTTGAAAATCTTGTGGTATTTTGTCGTGTTTTGTTATCCATAGGATTTCAAAATGATACTTTATGATAGATTAATTGTTTTTGATGTGGTTTGTGCTGGTTTTGTTTGATTTTTGCATAAATGGGTCATAGAAAACTCCTTACCTTTAAGAAGCAAAAGACATTAGATGTAGGCTCTTCTGTGAAGACAAGCTTCCAATGTGTTTTGATGAAGACAAACCCATTGATGAAGACAAGCTCAACAATGATATGATCAAAGAAAGAAAAAGAAGAAATGCATATGACTTGACTACACTTACAAGATTGGATTGATCAAACTTTTAGGTATATGAAATTCTTGACTAAAACATTCTTAGTGCTCAAAATATTTATTATCTTGCATTGGAAAAATTATTTTTCATGTTTGAACCATATTAAATCACATTCAAATATAATCTATTGACTTGGATAAATCAATAGATGTTGCATAAGATTGGTTCAAATACTTAGACAATTTTTCAATTTTTTCAAACATTTTATTTTTGGTAAACTACGGCCTTTGAAACCGTCGTAAAAGCACATAAAACTGCCATAATTCGTATTGGTCTGAAATAGTATTTGAAATTTAAGATTTGAAAAATGTTGCAAACCTGTTAAGTCAAGTATCCGTTTAACTGACTTAAAAAGTATTGTAGCAGAATTGAAAAATGCTTTGTTTGAATGCACCTTTTCATCATATCTTTTCATGGCATCCCTTACATCATTTCTCTTATTAAATTTCAGAATTTCTTTAACCATTGCCATGACTTTTGAATGGTTGCTTTCATCACTATAAATTCATTTCAAATTTTCATTTTTCACACACCTCTTTCATACAAATATTAAAATCTCTCTACATTTATTTTCTACACAACATTCATACTTAGATACTTTTTTTGAAATACATTTTCACACTATTATCATAAAAGTATCTTGAGAACTTAGAGATAATTTGTCTTGAATCTTCATACTTGAAAGAGAAGAAGGCTTTGTCATAAGTCTTAAAAATTTCTACAAACTTCATTTATTTAAATCTATAGTAATTGTTACAAGTTCCTTAGTATCAAGGATTATTTGGTACTAGGAGGGATCTATAGGAAGGTGGATTGTATCTTCTTGTAGAGGCCTTTACTTATTGTTCAGGATTGTTGGAAATAAGTGTATTGTAAATCCAAGAGGATTGTTCATGGTGTTTTTGTTAGTGTCTGTATAGGAAGACTAAGATAATCTTGCATAAGTCCTAACAATAGTAAAATTTCTTTCATGTTGAAAGGGTACTAGAGTACCCTCGGACTGTGAAGGGAAGTAGGATATTTCTCGGTGTGCTTTATCTTTCCGCACTTTATCGCTTTCATCACTTAGAATCTAAATCGGAAAAATAAGAAGACATAAGTTAAAAACCGAAAAAAATTTAAAGTGCCTAATTCAACCCCCCCCCCCCCCCCCATTCTTAGGTGCAAACTCTACTTACATCTTCATCTGTGCCAAGGCCCAAAACTGGTGGCTTTAACATGGATAAGTTTTTAGGGAAAGAGCAAGAAGAGCGATACAGAGAACTAGCAAGTCGAAACATTTGGTCAGAGAGAACTTTCGACATTAATCCTCAGGGCAAGTTTAGGGAATGTTTGGAAATTATTGAAGAGAAAAAGTGGCAAAAGGTTTGCACTTCCCCAACCAACCTGAATTATGAGATAGTCCGGGAGTTCTATGTTAATGTCATTCCAGTGGAAGGCATACCTTACTCGTTCATGACCAGGGTGAGAGGAAGGGAAATTTCATTAAGTAGGGATGCTATCAATGCTTATCTTGGCAACCCTCTCACTTTGGAGGATGGTATGCTTTGTGAATATGGAAAAAGGCTTGCTAGAGATGGTTGGAACATTGAGTTGGTGAAAGTTTCACTTGTGCTGCCAGATAAGTCCTATGAAGTTAATGCTTCAGGGGCTCCAAAGAACTTCTTAAGGAAGAATCTCAAAACAATCACTCAGGTAATGATGATCTTGGTCCTTTACAACATAAGGCAAAGAAGTCACACCTCCTCCATTCCTTGGAATATTGCTTACCTATTGTACTATATCTTGGATGATAGGCAGGTTGATGTTGCTAGGATTATTACAAATGAGATTAAGATGATTGCTGAAAGCGTTCATAGATTGGGAAGCAAGACTCTTTGAACTTTATCTTTCCCAAAGATGATCATTGGATTGTGCCAAAGAGCTCGTATCCCAATACCACCGGTGGTTCATGAGACCATTGATGGTGTTGTTAATGACAGGTACATTAAGCAGTTTTATATTACAAAAGGAATCCTCTATTTCAAAAATCCACCACCTCATTCTCAGCAACTAAATTTTGATGAGAGATCTGCATGATATTATACTTGGGATATGATTGAAGCTAATCAGAGAGATTTTGTGTTTATGCATGATTCCATGAATCAGTTACAGCTGCAGATTAGGGAGCCTCGTGTTGATTATAGTCTTCCTTCTCGAGAGGCATTTCAGCAGCATGCTAATTGGCATGAGGGTAAGCCATTTTATCCGTAGGGGGAAGCCAAGGAAGAGGAAGAAAGCGAATAAAGTGAAGAAAGTGGAGAATATGAGGATATGAGTGACGAGGATTTATGGATGACCTTTTTGGCCTTTTTGATGTTATTTCAGTTTGATGCTATTTTAGTTTTCAGTTTTTATCTTACGATTTGCTTCAGACTAATTTTATTGTAGTTTAACTTAAGTTGTTAGATTGTTGAACTTATTTTGTTTTGGTTGGTTTTGGTCCATCCTTTGTTAGGATATGGATTTGTGGAATTTTGGTGCAGCATTTCATGTCTCCATGACCCTTTTGAATGAAATTCTTTTGATTAATTAAGTTGTTTAGTTTAAATTTTTTTAGTTTAATTTAAATTCAAGTTATTTCAATTTTTAGCAAATTACTTTTTGAGTTTGTTCCAAAGAATTTTCTTGTTTCACTTGAAGAGGCAAATAGTGATGATTCCAAGTTTGAAAGTGTCAACATGCAAATGCGTGGTAATGATAATAGCTTGAAAAGAATGGTACAAAAGCAAGGTACATTTTTATTTCTTTCTAAACAATAGCATGAATATGAAACTTGTAATTGGTAGAAATAACATGTCGTACATTTTGTTGCACTACATGTTCATGATTGAATCACTTTAGATCAAGGCCTAAATGCGAGGAAACTTCCATTGTTTACTATATGCACAAGAGACCAACAATATATTGTTTTAACTCGGTTGATTTATGTTTAATATTGCTTTTATGTTGAAGTTATGAAAGCATGAAAATGATCAGGACAATTTTTTATTTTGAGCACAAACACTTGACAAAAAGTAACCTACCTTGTGAGTGAGCGAGAATTCGTTAACCCCTTTGAGCCTTAATGTCAAGTTCCATATCGGTGTTGAACTGTGAAAATTGTACATAAATATTAGTTCATCATTGATTTTTGTATGGATTTTGAATATATTTTTTTTGAAACACTTGAATCATCAACCTTCAATTGTGGTTGGAATTTTGTCCCTTGCCTTAGAAAATTAAGGAGCATTCTTGTACGATGTTGGTTGTATTCAAGTTAGGGAGAAGAAAGAAAAAGGGTGGGTTGCTAAGAATTTTAAAAAGAAAGAGAAATGTGAAAAAGAATTAAAAAAAAAGTGGCAAATAATTTGTGTTAGCAATTGTGATCAAGGGTGTATCAATTAAACAAAGAGAAATGGTAAATGAAGTTATGAATTGTAAAGAATTTGAAAAGTGAATGCGCTTCTAGAAGTTTGGCAACTTTGTTTCAAAGACCTTTAGATATGACCATTCTTTGTTTACCAAGCCACATTATAACCCTTGAAATTCCTTTGAGATTTATGCTTTTATGCTTTCAATGTGCTTTACCTGTATGAGTGCATAAGTTGATCAAGATGTTAGCAAGATTGTTGGGTGTGATTCAAGTCCCTTAATTTTGTTTTTTGTCCATTGATGAAGATGTGTGTTAGGTGTGATTCATGATTGAGTATGTGTTGTCTTAGAATTTTTAACATGAGATTTGTGCTTAGAATTTGTTTCATGATCATGGTGTCGTTATAGTATATTGGTAAGCATCACTTTACTTGTGCAAAAAAAAAATTGAACCATGCCTTTTTCTTATTTTCTCAAAGCTTGTTTAATCTCTTGATGTTGGAATTTTCTTGTTTCTTTAGGTTGGAAAAAATCTTGTTTGAGGACAAACAAAGTTCTAAGTTGGAGAGAGTTGATAAGGGCCAAATTGTGTTGATTGTATGTATAATTTAGTGGCATTTTTTAGCTTAATTAATTAAATTCGCAAGTCAATCCCTCAACTTATGTGTAAATATAGATTTTTAGTTTCTTCATGTAAATATTGTGAAGATTGATCATTTTGCAACTTATTTTGTAGTTTTGATTGCATTGGAGGAGCTTTGGGAGTTAAAAGGAAAAAGAATGACTTCTACATGCAATTTTGGATCAAAAGCATGCCTGTTGTCACACCCTAATTTTTAACCCTAAGATTCCAGCTCATTTACATCATTTTTCCATAGCATCAATCATCTCATATATGTGTTTTTCATGCATTCCTAACCCCTTTAAGAATACAAGAGTATGTACTTTGGTTTACTTTGACTTCAAGCTAGGGTTTTGGGACCAAGAGCTCAAGAAGTTGGCCAATCAAGGAGTAATGTGATCCTAAGCCTCTCAACATGATCAAAGGTCTCCTTACATCAACAACCAAGTGCAAGATTCCATCAATGCCATTTCATCAAGGCCCAAGTCATCTGACACACCAAATTAGAGTTTTGACCTAATTCAGTCCTGGGTTGACTTTTTGAGCAAGGCATGATCCAACACCTCAAAACATGATTCAAAGACCTCAAGTAAATCATATTAGTCCATTCATATGTTTGGATTGGCTCTAGAGGCTTGATTCATTGACAATTGAAATATTTGAATTCATCTGAAGTCAACTGTTCATCAAAGTCAAAGTTTGACTTTTGAGATTTTTGGGCAAACATGGACTCCACAAGTCATGGATCATGAAAATAGGTGAATTTGATCATGGCTAATCAAGAAAATCAAAGAAAACATCCAAAAAGATCATGATTTGTGCAAATTAGGGTAAGTTACAAAATTTTATGATCATGTGCCCTACTTTCCAAGACCATAACTTCTTCCTCAAGCAACCAATGGAAACACTTGAGGACTCATTTTAAAGATGGTATCACACACTTCAAATTGGTGAAAGAATGGACCCAAAATCATTTACCAATTGAAAGTTATGGTTATTCAAAGTGGAGGTTTTCAAAGATGTAAAATGTCAAAGACTTGGAAATTTTTCTAAGTATAAATCAGTAAAAAGTCCAATTTTGTTGGCCAATTATCTCAATGATCCAAGGTGATTCTTTCCAAGTGATCAACATAAAAGTTGTAGTTTGTGATCTCATCTTTCCATTGGTATCAAGAACATGAAGTGATCTTGCTTGAGCATGAAGTTATGCATTTACAAAGTGACCATGGTGAGGCAGTTTGAACCAAGACAAATTTGAACTAAGCCCGCAATCTGATTTTTCACAAGATTTTGATGATGCTTTTGGCCAAGTTGCAAGCATTTCTAGAGCATGTGATCTACTAGGAACTTGTTCCTTGTCTTGAAATATTTCCAATGGTACTAAATCCTGCCCTATTTGATCTTGTTTCATCATACAAAAACTCAATCGAACATGTCAACTTGCATCACCTCTGGACATTGGACAAAAAGCATCTTTTGCATCTAACCACTTTCCATGATTCAAGGGAAGCTTATCTGCATCAGAAACCAACTTGTACAAGTTGTGCAGCCCTTGGAAACTTTAGAAGCAATGTCAACTTAGGGGGCTAGAAAGTGAAAAGCACTTTTATACTTGTTGTCCACACTTTTAGCTTTTGATCATGAACCACCAAACAAAGCTTTGGATCATTGACATGTGATCAGACCATCTCATTATAAATACCACACCATATCAGATACAAAACACACAACAATTGAGCCAAAAACCTCAGCATTGCAAAGCATCATACCTTGAAGCACATTATTCATCTTTTTTTCTCCCAAAAGCCACCACCCTCCAAAACTCATCACAGTCACAAAACACTTGGTTTCTTCATTCAAACACATCATAAAAACTCCACTTAACATGTTCAAACCCTCCAAAACACTAGAAAACACTTGGAACAAAAAGTCCACCCTCCATTGGTGACATTGTTGACCAAGGAGCCAAAACTCAAGAACTCAGAATCCTTGTCATCTCCATCCATCCTACCTCTTCAAACACCTTCTAAACACTTCATAGAAACTGTCCAAACCATCAAACACCAACTGTAACACCCCATTACTAGAATCAATTTTTCACTTTTGGTCATTTGCAAGTTGATTCGAGCTGTGAATTTGAAGGCATTCTAGAGCAAGCCAAACATTCAAACATCTTTCTGGAGGTCCAGTGGAGTTAAAGCAATCATCATTTTTCATCTGGAACAACTTTGAAGGTGCATTGGACATTCTCCAATAGAAACAATGATTTCACAAATTCAAAAATCTGGTTCCAAGGTTGAAGATGAACCAGGTTTTCGTGCGTTTGTCTTTTTAGATCTTTTCTTTCTATATTATTTTTTGGGAGCGAGAAAGTGACAGGACAACTGGCCTGGCCCAGTGGCTAGACATGTTTTGTGAGAAGGACGATGAGGGCGTGAGTTCAACCCTGTCCGCCCCCACTTTATTTTTTATCACATGTTTTCTTTTTTGTTTTTATTCTTTTTCCCTTTTTAATTTATTTCCTTCTCTTTTCTTTTATTTTTTTATTTAACCTTTTGTCTTCTTTTGTCATTTAAACACTTAAAATATTTTTTCACCCTTTTATTTTACATTATATTAATTAATATTAATTATTTTTTTTAATTTAATCATTTACTTCATTTAAACTTGAAAAATTCAAAATATTTTTATTTTCCTTTCCTATTTTTGTTCACTTATTTTTAACATTCAAAAATCAATTTCTTGATCATTTATTAGGTCATACATCCATGAATATATTTCCTTTTAGATTTATCCTTTTGTTAAGTGATTTGAATTTGTTCTTACTTGTGATATTCAAGATGTGTTTAGATTGGTCATTGAATTAGGGTTTGTGGCTTGCTTGTTTGATCATGTTGTTGACTAAAACTCATGCTTTGATCCTTGTTCAAGTATTGTGTTGATATTGTCTGACCATGATGATATTGCTTAATGCCGTCTTTATCTTGCTTTGGATGCTTTAAATGGTTGGTACTTGCTCATGTTTGTTTCAAAGGTTATATATGTGTTTAGACTTTGTTTCCTTGACCTGAAATCCATGATGAAACCATGCCTTGATTTTTTTTCTTGTGTTGATATTTGTCTTTGTGTATACATGTTGAAAATAATGTTGTTGTACCATGTTTACCTTAGATACTTACTTTGGTTTAAATCATGTCTTGTGTATGACTCTTGTTCATAGATGTTAAACTTCTCTCCAAGCATGCTTTGTCAAATGTAAACCTTGTACATGTTTTTTTGAATCATTTCAACCTTGCTTGTACTATGTATCTCATGTCTATTTCCTTTGTTGAATTTTTGTGTACACTTGTATATACATGTTTCCTAAATCCAAAGGAGGGACTTATTGTTGACACCATTATCATATGCATCTTTACATCATTCTTGTACACATTTTGTATGTTTTATAATCCTTAAGTTGTTATCCCTTAGGAAGTATCCCTTTAGGATGAATCAACTAAGACAACTCAATTAGGGATTCCCTTCTTTCAAACTCAAAACCACTTTCAATAGAAACCTTGGCCTTAGGTCATTGACTTTTTCAAACTTTTTCTTAACAAATGCTTCAAGATATCTTAAGCATATTCAAAATCTTTCACAAAGACTAAAAGACACAAACTTCAATTCAAACCTTTTGCCACTTTGGCGTTTCAATTTAAAACCTTTTCAAATAGATTATACATTAGTCATCCTTAGTTGAGATGTAATTCTCCTATCCCATGACATTATTGAAAAAGATGTTGATTCTTTTCCACTTGAGAGAGGTATGTGGCATACTTGTTGATTATATATCCAAGTTTAGGCCCTTCTCTCAATGTGAAGCAAAGATCATTCTTCCACATGTTTGTGGTGGTTAAATTGAGTATTCTCCTTAAGATGACAACTTGTCTCTTCTTCATTAAAATCTACTATAACAAACACTTTTCAATTTATACCCCGAACTATGAGGTTTTGATCCTTTATTGGTACGTAGGCACAAGACATTGTGTCTTGCCAAACACAAAAACACTAAAAAAACATTTCTCTTCTCATCTCCCTAATCAATCCAATAGCAAACAACTTCAACATAACACAAATTCAACAAGAGGTTCCTATAGGATACTATAGATAATTAGGGTGCTAATACCTTCTCTTAGTATAACCAACCCCCGAACCTTATATCTCTTTATTGCATTGTTTTGCATATTATATTTATGGGTTATTCTTTCTTTACCCCTTCCCTTGGATAAATTAAAGATCAGTGGTGATATCATAACACTTGTAAAGCCTAAATAACTTAATAACTATGGCCTCCGATTCTCACCGCGACACTTGCAGGTGGGGCTAAACGCGGTCAAAGCGCCATCCAATGTCCCAAACCAGTAGCATTCACGCTAAGCGCGGTATAATGGCGCTAAGTGTCACTTAAGACAATTTGCTCTTTTTTGTCCTCTAGCCGCACTAAGCGCGGTCTGATGGGGATTAGCGCGGTCTGCTTTTTCTGACTTGTATAAATACCCTCTCACTTCATTTTGAGAGGGTTAGACTCCAACTTTGGGAACCAAGTACACCAAAAATTCAGGAGTACTCATAAAACGAAGAATCAAAGCTGGATACGCATCAATCTTCGGGAAATCATTATTGATGCTCATTTATCTCTTCTATTTTATTTTTAAGCAAGCTACCATGATGATGTATAGCTAAATCCTTTGTGCCCAGATTAGATGTAATTAACCATACTCGTATGTATTTATTTTAATCCTTGTTATATGAACTAGTTATGAATCAATATAGATGTATTTTTGTTTTCATGTTTTCTCCTATGGTTTGAATTATTATTGAGAAATATCTTTCAAGCTTAACCTAAGATTATCATTTATCAAATACCAAAGTCTAGACATAGATTTGGGGTTTGATATTCACTTGTATCAAATCTTAATGTTATTGTATTGCTTAATAGGTTGAGAGATCATCGATCAAACAATACGGTAAAACCCACAGCACCTGTTAGACATAAGTGGTGTTGAAGAGTGATACATGATTATAGTGATTTATAAAGATGTTCATATACTAGATTGGTTGAAAACATATGAAAAATGTTAATGAAATCTAATCCTGACATGTTTTTTTATCCGTTAATTTCTGAATCATTTACCGTTGTTACATTTTATAGCGAATGTTTCTTTTCACAATAAAAAATCCTTTTGAACCTTTCCTTAAAATAGTATTAACTATGGAACGACAATGATATCACACTAATCCCTGTTGAGACAATATAAAATACTCGCCCAAGCAAAAGTGTTTCAACAAAGATCTCAAGTTAATTAGCTTAAAATCTCATGATTGTTATGTCTTGATGCGACAACTTCTACCAGTGGCTATCCGTGGCATCCTACCAAAAAATGTAAGAGTAAGTATAATCAGATTCTTCTTATTCTTCAATGTTATATGTAATAAATTTATTGATTTCAAAAAATTAGATGAATTAGAAGATGAGGCTGCAATAACCATGTGTCAATTAGAAATGTATTTCCCTCCATAATTTTTTGATATTATGGTTCACTTAATTGTTCATCTACTCAGAGAAATCAAATTTTTATAGTCAAATTTATTTAAGGTGGATGTATCCAATAGATCTATACATGAAGATATTTAAAGGATATACGAAGAATCATCGTCGACCGAAAGCTTCGATTGTTGAAAGGTACATCATAAAAGAAGCTGTTGACTTTTGTCAAAACTATTTTTCGGAAGTAGAGTCTATAGGAATTCTAAAGTATCGTCATGCTAATCGATATGGAAGTATAGGTACTCAAGGTTTAAATATTATTTCAATGCCTCGTGATATAGTTCTTCAAGCACATTTATATATATTAAATAATATTGACGAAGTTGAACCTTACTTATCTACTCACAAAAGAGTTATCAAGAAAAAATATCCACGAATGAGTAACAAGTGGTTGTTGAAAGAGTATAACAAGAATTTCATAAGTTGGTTTAATGAAAGGATTTCTAATGATGATAGTGCACCCGATACAATTAAATGGTTTTCATACTTGCAAAAAATTAATGTAGTAACTTGAACTGCATACGACATTAGTAATTTTTCCTTTTATACAAAATCAAAAATCAAAAGATGAACATAGTATAATGCAAAATAGCGGGGTTATGGTTGAGGTCAAATCCATGTATTTCTCTTCGAAAGATAAGAATCGTATATTGGCATCTAGAGCGTACTTTGAGGTCATTGAAGAGAGTTGGGATATTGATTATGTTTTATTCAAATTTCCTTTATTTAAAAGCAAGTGGGTTAGCAATAACATTTATGTAAAAACTGATGAGTTAGGATTCACACACGTTGACCTTGGCTAGGAAACTTATGACTGAACCATTCATCATGGTTACCCAAGCAAAACAAGTGTTTTATGTGACAGACCCTTTAGACAAAAGATGATCAATTGTTCTCCAAGGAAAACACATTCCTCATAGTGATGAAAATCATGATTTAAGTTTTGATATTCCTTTGACTCCTTACGTAACACAAGTGCCTACTTCATATGAAGAAGTTGATAGAGATGTTGTGCATGCTATTCGTAATGATCATGAAGAAGGCATATTAGAAATTAACAAGTAATTATTTTTTTGTTTATTCATAATTTATTATATGTTATAATTTCTAAGGTTATTTACTAACAAGTATTATTACTTGAAATTATAGGTGTTTAAAATCAAGACACCAAATGACAAGGCATGTTCCTCATGTTGTAGATATTATTTAATGTAATGATATGTGAATTGTATGTTTTTTAATATACAATTTTGGTTTTGATGTAGTATACAATTTTGGTTGTTGATGTAATACAATTTCTGAGCCATTTTAGTTGGCAACTATAGGTGTGATTCACAAATGGTTTGTGATGTTGTTTCTGCTCTATTTACGATTAAAAATATTACAGGTTAGGAATTTGGCATTTCTGTAAAATAAAAAAATTATATTAAAAAAAACAAATCTTATAACCACGATCGGGTATTTAAATTGTGGTTATATGTAAGCGCGCTATTCAGATTAAAAAATCCTCCAAAATGATGTTACTGGGTATTGAACCTAGAACCTTAAATCATTTCACTACGATTGTTTATTACAACCATAGTGATATGTAGCGCGCTTTCCAGCTTATTACCACGACCAGTAGACCGTGGTTGTAAGTAGCTCACTTACAACCACACACTACTTTACCACTGACCCTCAACTGTGGTTATATCTCTTTTACAACCGTTGTTAAATTTGTTATTCGTAGTAGTGTTTTATTAGCTTTATCTTTCATGAACTAGACCTAAAGAATGGTCTCAGTGTCGTTCTGAGCTATTAATCTCATTCACTTCAATTCACCACTGAGTTGCGCTTCTCTCAACATTTTAGTACCGTATGGAGCAAGAAAATTACATGTTCATGCCATCAATTTAGCCATATAAGGGGTAAAATTTGCAAGTGCATACTAGTGATCGAGGGGCCCTAAATTAGTGGCACGTTCAACACCAACCTCGGAAAACAACATCTGATTCTTAGACAGGTATAAAGGAAAGGAAGTTACAAATGAAGAAAGATATAAAAATATTTCCATCATTAGAAAAGTCGAGTTTGAGACTTTCCTCAAAAGCTAAGAGCTAGTCTGCCTTGGTGCATTAGGCAGGCAAAAAATTCCTCCCAACACAAGCTAGTCGTCCTTGATCTGTATGGCAGGTGTAGAATTCTTTCCAGCAGGAGCAACATCATTTTTCGAAGCTGCCTTTATCTGACCAACTTCACAAATACATAAATGATTCCTTATCAAAAGGATCAATATACAATTTTTGAGTTCTTTTATTTTATAAATATTTTAGACATTTTAAAAGATATATTATTTACTACATGTCTCAATTTACATTTTGTAAAAGAATAAAATAAAAAATATATAATTTACATATTTGAGTGTAATCGAATATAACTGATTTTAGGGGTGGCAAAACGGGCCGCCCACCACACCTTAAACCCGCAAAAAAAGAGGACAAAGCGGGCAAGTTCGCTAAGTAAAATTGAGCTTAAAAATCTAGGCCACCCCGCCAAGGTGGCGTTTTGGCGGGCTTGCCCGCCTATTTTTTATATATTTATTTTTCATTTTATTAATAAATTAATAGGTTTATTTTCATATTTCAATTTGATTTTTCACTTATTTTTTAGAACAATTTTTTATAAAGCATTTTTTTAACAAATTTTACTTAAAAAATATTGCATATATTCACAAATAAATGTATAAAATAGAATCATCAACAAGTATTTCAAAACTTCAGCCAACTAAAATAAATATTTTGAGTGTTTGATAACTAGGTTGGCGGGACAACCTGTCCATTTTTTGACAGGTCGAACGGGGAGGATTTAACCTGACACCCCCACTTAGACCTGACACCCCCAATTATGGCGAAATCACCTTGTTACTCTTCAAAAAATTTCAAAAATGATGATATTTACAGTGGTATATCAGAAATTTCGCAATATATATCAAAAAAACAGATATCAGGCTAGAATTGTTTGTTTTGAAAAATACTTTAAAAAAAACTTAATTATTATACATAGAGTAATTATATATATATATATATATATATATATATATATATATATATATATATAAAGAGGAGGGATGTTTTTGGACTGAATATTTTTTTTCTAAAAATATCCTTTATTAATTTTTTTTCTTCCACATATAAATCATTTAAAAGTTAGAATGAAGAGAGAATCAAACCTTAAAAAAACCACCATAACTTCATTAATGTAATTTTTTAGGGTTAAATATACAACATCTTTTGTGATGTAGGCGAGTTTCGCTTTACTTTTGTAAAAAAAAGATTTTTGAATCTCCCTTAAAATGTTAAAATTCTATATTATTTTGTCTTCTAAGCGTCAAAATTATCCCTATAGTATTTTTGTTTTGTTTATCCTTAAATTCAGTGTTCAAATTGTACATTAAAGATAAAACAAAAAAGTATATTTTATAGGAAGAAAAAAATATTATTGTATATTTAATTATTTTATTTATTCACGTATCACTTTCTTCATATATTTACAAGTTCTATATTGTAGAAGAATATCTAATAACTTTTGTTTTTTTCACATACTTCCTACATCACTATCTCCATGTGTTTAAAGATTCTAAATTTTCTTTATAGTAGCAACTTTTAGTGGATAAATCAAGAAAGATAGAAGAAGGTTAAAGTCTATAAAAACAGTGGCGGATCTTGCCCCAAATATTAAGAGGTGCCATACATATTAACTAAAAGGGAAAATAACTTTTTTCGTCCCTTAACTTTACACCAGGGTCTAAGTTGGTCCCTTAACTTTAAAAAGTGGCGATTTCGTCCTTTAACTTTTTAAAACGTGCCACGTTTATCCTTCTGTTAGCTTCCGTTAGTCCCTTTTTGATAACGTTGTCCGCGTGGGAGATTTACCTGTGACGTGGAAGTGTTGAAGGTTTTAATTAATCTGCAGAAAATGAATAGTTCATTCAATCTCTTTCTAAGTGGTGTAGCACTCTTCTAGGGCAAGCGAATTGGAGAGACGAAGTGCAAAACGAAGGATTTCTCACCAGACAAGACTGTTCCAGACGAAAAGGAGTGAAGATCTTCATCTGCCATTGATCAAACGGTTAGTTAATTCGTCTTTCATATTAGTTGGGGTTAAAAGTTACGATAATTAGGGTTCGTATTCAGTTTTAGTCTTCTTGTAAATTTGATAGGGTAAACCCTAATTTTGTAGATATTTTGGTCTGGTTAGGTATCATGGATGAAATTATTGAACTCAAAATTCATCACGGTGGGGAATTTACTGATGAGGGTCTGAGTGTATATGCGAAAGGTGTAGTTGATGATTTGAGGGTAGATGTAGACAGATGGAGTTATTTTGAGCTAGTGGGTGTGTTAAAAGATTTGGGTTATAGGGAGTTTGAAACAATCTACTACAAGGATCCACAGTTTGGTATGAATGCACTAATTAATGACCAGGGTGCATTAGAAATAGCAGACCTGTATAGGGTTCACAAACGTGTTGATATTTACATTCTACACACGTTGTCTCAACCTGACTACTGTGACAAAGTTGATGTGGATGACATAGTTGGTGAGGGCCCTGAAGAAATTGTGGATGAGGTGGAGGAGTTACTTAGTAAGCTGGTTGATGAAGTTGTTCATGGTGAAAATACCACCCCTGTTCAGGTTAATGTAGAAGAACAAGTTAATGTAGAGGAACAAGATAATGGTGATGAACAATTTAATGGTGATGAACAAGTTAATGCAGAGGAACAAGGTATGAATGTTGAGGAACATGTGACTGGTGAGGAGAATGTTAATGTTGGGGAACAAGTTAATGTTGAGAAAGAAGTGGAAGTTGGAGTTGATGACGGTTTAAGTACTGATGATAGTGAAGATGAGGACTACAAGTATGATAGTGCACAAGATGTGGCTTTTGATGATGAGTCTGATGGGTTTGATGAGGTTGAGCAGGATGAAGTTGAATCCCTAATTCATGATGAAATGGAAGGTAGTAGCAAAGTTCATAAACACAATGGGAAGGCTGGTGAAGATAAAAGAAGTGACAATGATACTGATGACATGGAGAGTGGTTGTGATAGTGATGAAACTATTGGACTTCCAAGAAAAAAACATCCTATTTTTAGACAACCAAAAGACATGGCTGATTACAAGTGGGATGTGGGAGTCTATTTTAGTTCAAAGGGTGACTTTAAGGAGGCAATAACAACTTATGCTGTGCAAAATGGTAGAAACCTTAGGTTTGTAAAGAATGACAAAGTTAGGGTAAGGGCTAAATGTAAAGATGGTTGTAAGTGGGAGGCATACTGTAGCAAGCTCCCCAATGAAGACACTTGGCAACTTCAGAAAGTGGTTGATGAGCATAGTTGCAGTAGGGAATATAATGTGAAACTGATGAGTACAAAATGGTTGAGTAAAAGAATCCAAAATAGCTTGAAAAACATTCCAAAGTTGAAGATAAGGGATATTAAAGAAAAGGCCCAAAAAAATGGAATGTTGGGGTGATTCTGGCTACTATAGATGGATGTTTTCTCAAGGGGTTGTGTGGAGGCCAGATTCTGGCTGCTATAGGGAGGGATCCTAATGATCAGATGCTTCTCATAGCATATGCAGTTGTGGAGGGTGAAAACAAGGACAACTGGACTTGGTTCTTAGAGCTCCTAATTGATGACCTTGGAGGCAAAGAGCAATGCATGACTTACACCTTCATATCAGACCAACAAAAGGCAAGTTTCTTATGTTTTTCTTATCATTTTCCTTAACTTTTTCTTATATTTTTCCTTGTCTTTTTTCTTATGTTTTTTCCTATTGCAGGGGCTGTTACCCACTATGGAAGAGTTATTGCCTAGGGTGGAGCACAGGTTTTGTGTTAGGCATCTGTACAATAACTTTAGGAAGAGGTTTCCTGGCAAAATGTTGAAGGATATTATATGGAAGGCTGCCAAGTCAACTTACCCACAAGCATGGGAAAGAGAGATGAAGGGAATGAGGGCTATAAATGAGGAAGCTTTTAAGCATATGATTAAGACCCCGCCAAGGTTTTGGAGTAGGCCATACTTCAGGACTAAAAACAAATGTGATGCTGTTCTCAACAACATGTCTGAATCATTCAATAGTGTGATTCTTGAGGCAAGGGCCAAACCTTTAATCACTATGCTTGAAGACATAAGAATCTACATGATGGAGAGATGGGCTATCAACAAAATGAGGTTTGGTACCTTGGATGAGAATGACATATTGCCCAATATTAGAAAGAAAGTTGATATCACAAGCACCTACACCAACAATTGGCTTGTAAGGTATGTCAGCTCAATACACTAGTATTTATTCAGTTGAATTAAAAATTGCACGCAAGTGAATCATTTGTTCTGTTTTCTTTGGTTCTTTAGGATGTCTGATGAGCATATGTTTGAAGTAAGGCACTTGGAGAATCAGGCTGATAAGTATGTTGTGAACCTGAAAGACCACGTGTGTTCATGCAGAAGATGGGAACTTACAGGACTCCCATGTGTGCATGCATTGTCTGCTATGAAGAGTAGGAATTTCAGGATAGAAAGTTACATCCCTGAATACTATAGAGTTTCAAAATACAAGGCAGTTTATAAACATGTCATCTACCCTGTTAATGGGTCTAACTTATGGGTTAAGACACCATATCCTGATGTGCAACCACCCAAGTTCAAGAAGATGCCTGGTAGGCCCAAAAAGAGGAGACATTTAGAACAAGGAGAGATTGATGGATCTGATAAAAAGATGAGAAGAACTGGTTTCTTGGTGAAGTGCAGCAGGTGTAAGAAATCAGGGCACTGCAAGTCCACTTGTAAGGACACAACAAGTCATGGTGCACACCAGAGTACTCAACACTCTGCCCAAGAATCTACTCAAACTGTTACTCAGCCTGCTGTGCAACCCAGTCAAGCATCTCAAACTGTACAATCCAGTCAAGCATCTCAAACTGCCCAAGAATCTACTGCTCAGAAGACTCATGGTCCTGCAAAGGGGAAGACTCAAAAGCTACCAGTGAAAAAAGCTCCAAGGCCATTTGTTCCACCAGGCCCTACAACCAGGTTGTCTGCATCAAAGAATGTTGTTGGTCGAGTCACTAGGAGATCTACTCCCACCAAGAGAACAGCTGCAAAGAAGAATCCCTAGACATATTTAGGATTAGGTGTTTTAGTCACTATGGTTTTGTGCTTTTTGTTATGAAGTGAACCTGTTTTTTGTTTTGCACTTTTAAGGTTGTGATGTAATGAACAAGAATGTTGTTTTGGTTCTGAACATGTTATGAACCTATTTTTAGTTATGTTTCTGGTCTGTTATGTAATGAACAAGAATGCTGTTATGGTTCTTAACCTCTTATGAACCAGTTTTTAATTATGTTTTTGTTATAAACCTGTTATGAATCTGTTATAGGTCAATTTTGTCACAACAAATGATACGATATAAGTACCATTATAGGGCAATAATAGTCAGAATATTACAGGTCATCTCCAAATATTACAACTACAAATTATAGGTCATGTTCCATATACTTATAGGTCATGTTCAAATATTATAGGTCATGTCCAAATATTACAAATGATACAATATAACAGCAAATCTTTTCATTAATAAAACATTTAAAAACAACATTCAACCTTAAAAACAACATTCAACCTAGAAAACATTTAAAAACAACAAAACATACTTTCACATACACAACATAACTGACCTAATTCAACCTAAATAACATTACAACAATAACAATTAGAAACAACAAATTCCATATTTTTTTCCACGTCATGATCATCTTCATTTCAGCATCAATATTCATCAGCTTTTTCCCAAGTTCTTCAATGTCTTTTTTTGCCTCATCTAATCCCTTTACAGCCACCCCCATCCTATACATTAAAAGCTCTTCTTTCTCATCAAATGTATCCTCATGGTACCAACCAAAGTAATTGCATCCATCTTGCTTAAAATTGGGACAACCCCAAAATAACTTTCCCATGTTCTTCACTGTTTTTGCCCTTTGAAGTATAGCCATGTCTCCACAATAGCACATGGACTTCCTCCAACGATTTCCACTGCCTGTTGAATCCCCATTTTCGGCATTTCTCTTGCTCAAAGAAGAAGAAGAACTACCCGATTTCATTTTCCCTAAACCCTAGCTTTTACTTTGGAGAAAAATTGTAAGGATGGAAGATGATTTGAGTTTGCCCTAACAAGGAAGAAGATTGAGGGAAACGCGTCTGCAGAATGCACAAACAAGGAAGAAGACGATAAACATATTCCAAGTCACCTGCCACGTAACAAAATATAAACAGACGTTTGACCAAACTAACGGCAGGACTAACTTGGCACGTTTTAAAAAGTTAAAGGACGAAATCGCCACTTTTTAAAGTTAAGGGACCAAATTGGACCCTGGTGTAAAGTTAAATGACGAAAAAGATTATTTTGCCTAACTAAAGTATCATAGAAATTTTTAAAAATTTATAAAAGTATATATATAATATAATTTTTTTCTTTTGTTTAATCAATGTATTACTAATCTAAAATACATAAATAAATTATTAATATTAATAATATTATATACTAAGAATTTAATTTCTAAACAATATTATATTAAAAAATACATTATTTATTACTACTTAACAAAATTTAAATTACTAGTTCATATCAATTTTTCTTATATTTTATCTCATAAACTAAAGAGCAAATACATAGTAAAATATACATTACACATAGCAACATACCAAATCTAAAAAAAAAAACATAACTTCAAAAGTAACATTACACATAGCAACACATCACCTATTTCACAAAACGAAACAAAAATATTACTGCAATGTGAAGTACGGGTCAGTTACAGAAACACCAACAAAATAGAACGTTGCACCATCCTTTCCTCAACAGCTTCACATATCTTCTTTCAGGACCCTTAACGGTTTAACAGAGTTACATACATGGTTTCTAGAGAGAAAGTATCTATGGAAAAACCAAGCTTATCACCTCTTTGCAACCTCTTCATTTTAGCAAACTCATACCAGCCAGTCCCTATAAATTTTTCTTTTTCACGATTTTTTGTTCCGCTTTGCACAATGAATTTTTCCATAGTAAGTCTTCCCTGTATCTTCATCAATAATCTCTATCTCTTTTTGGTTCCAAAAAATACAATTTTTAGTGATTTCCCTTGGAAAATGTTGTATAAAATAAAATTAACATCAGTTAATATCAATGTGCAGCATAAATATGATTAACCCTATAAGCAGAGTTAGGTTGTCTTACAAGAACATTCTTTTTGAGCCTTATAACCAAAAGATATTTCCTTTTCCCAGTAAAATGCTTGATCTCTGTCATCTTACGATTCTTTCTCCGACTCTTCTTCATCTGAGTCGTCATCATCAGAATGTTCTTTGTTGCTGTCTTCTTCGTCAGACTCAGAACATGTACTGTGAGGCACCAAATTTGGTTCCAAGCGTCCATTCCACACATGGTCTTGTACTTTTTTGTTTTCTTTCTTTTCTTCATCGCCTATCTTTCCTTCCCTTCAATATATTAACAAACAAAATACAAAATATAACACTTAAACATGCAAAACAAACTGATTATAACAAATCAAATAAAGGTATCACTTATTTCAGCTTCATTTTTTCTTTTTAAACATGAAGACAAACATGTCACTGATACATGCAAGATCACCAAACCAAATTTTATCATAAACTTATGCATGCATTTAAAAAATAAAACCCTAACTCATAAAGAACATATTACCTTTTAATCTTTTTCTAAGCAAACTCAGTAACTTTAGAACTTTCCCCAAATGTTGCTTTTTTCAAAATTATTACTTCCTTATGACCCCTTTTAGCAGCTTTTCGTTCTTTCCAAATATCAAGAACACTTAATTTTGCTTTTCCCTTTTTTTTTCTGGAAGCAGCTTCTAGTTCTTTAGTGACATCAACGACTTCTGAATACATGTTGTCAAGCTGTTGTTGAATCCATTCTTTTGTTTGTGAGCTATCAGACGAAGATCTGCAAAAAAACAATTTTGAAACATTAAATCATTGATGTTTATAACACTAATAACATTCATTGAATATTTGGAAGGAAAAATTTATAGATTACCCGCTTGATAAGAATATGGGTGTGCCGGTTTCATGGAGTCTTGCTTTGGAGTACAGTTCTAACAAATGCCTCTAACTATTTTCACTTTTGTTTTCCTATAATAACAATGACCATTTTATACTACATGAAGTGGGCCCTTTATCCAACGATGAACCCTTAATTCCAACCCAGCCCGTTATAATTTGTAACATCTTTTATTTTTCTCATAACTACTTTCATTTCATACTGCATCGTACGTTTCGATTTATTTAATTTTTTTTCAATACTTCATTAGTTGCTGATTAAAGTAACATCTTATGTTTCTTTTTTTATAACTACTATATTAATATATTAAATACTACATAACATACTTTATACACTAAAACATATTTTAATATAACAATAACATGCTTCTTTTGACTAATGGTTTTTTTAAAATACATATTAAACTTTTTTTATATATTTTTATTAATAATTAATTCAATGTGAAAGCCATAATCAATTGCATTTTTAAACATTTTGCATTTTCTATTCATTAAATATAACAATTTCTTTTTAAAAAAAATATCAATTTTTTTAAAAATATTTATACTATTTCAATGTTTCATTCTAAAATTATAATTGTTGAAATAATTAATACAATTTTTTTATTTGACAAACAATAACACGGTCAACAGCAACACCATCTAAAAAGTAACACCCGTGCAAACGCATAGGTTTGTTACTAGTTACTAATCTAAAATACATAAATAAATTATTAATATTAATAATATTATATACTAAGAATTTAATTTCTAAAAAAATATTATTTTAAAAAATACATTATTTATTGCTACTTAACAAAATTTAAATTACTAGTTCATATCAAATTTTCTTATATTTTATCTCATAAACTAAAGAGCAAATACATATTAAAATATACATAAATAATTATTAATAATGTTATATATTAAAAATTTAATATCTAAACCATATTATTTAAAAAATACATTATTTAATACTATTTAACAAAATTTAAATTACTAATTCATATAAATTCTTTTTCAGTTTAATCTCATATTCTAAGAAGCAACTTTCTATTTAGATCATCAGATCTAAATTTAATCTTATATTTGATTGAAGTAATGACTCACTAATTAAGTGATACATTAGTTTTTCTTAAAGAATAAATTGTTATTAATTTTTTTTTTTGAAAATCAAATATCTTCGTCGTGTAATTGTAGAGATTAATCCATCGAGTTGGATATGATCATAATAGATGACAAAGTTTTTGTTTAAGAGAATTTAACACTGTTACGTGTCCATAACTAGGTCCAAACCCAGGACTTCTGGAAGAGATCCTTTACAATCTTATTCAAATACTCTTGAATAACTAAAAGGAGAAGAGTTATATACAATTATATAAGTGTGATTTTTACTATTTTCCAATAAAAATATGACAAGTATAAAATTTCTTATTATACATGCAATTTTCGAATTTTTTTAGAATAACCTATTTAAAAAAAAAACAAAAATAACCGTATTTTCAAAAAAAAAATTACCAAAGTGACGTAGTTTTAGAATTGAGTAACATGGATACGCCAAATGAAATGGCGCATCCCTTTGAACTTGTTCTCACGCGCCATTCCAAATGGCTCATGCATCTCGCTCAAGCCATTTCATATGGTGCCACCCTTGAAATTTCATACACATCGCCATATGAAATGGCGCCTCCTTTTAATTTTTTTAAATTTTTTTTAATCAAATGCTTATACGCCATTTGAAATGACGAATACTACCCATTCCCTCTCTATAAATACCACCTTTGTACCACATTCTCTTCATATCTCCTTTCATTTTTTTTGTTAAAATGACTTCATCTTCTTCTTCTTCTTCCTCCAAATATTTCTATCAGGTTCCATATATCCACAAGAAAAATGCCAATTTAATTTTCTCACCAGTCAAACCTCCAATGAAGATTCCCCTCTGGAATACACTGACGTTAGAATATCTTAACAGGAGTCTGATTCGCTGGTTAGATGGAGACATTCCAGAGTGTGAAAAGATCAGAAGAATTCAAAGGCTTGTTACCACGTTCAACCAAAATGGAGAAGTTCGTTTCTGCGAGAATGTTACTAATAACCAAGATGTTCATACATTGATGTATAGTTCTCAGGAAATTGTGTTGATGGTTGTAATCGCTTAGTTATGTTGTGTAGTCATTATATTTGTTTGTTTTGTTGTTTAAGTGTTTAAATTAATGTTACTTGTTATTTTTAAATTATTGTTATTGAATGTTATGATATTAATGGAATGAAAGTTGTTGTTAATAAAAAGAGACAAAGTTACATTTAAAACTATGATGTTGTGCTTGATCCTACATTGGGACATTTTGTACGATTGTGCCCGGGCAGCTGACCATTTTGTTCGTTGTATCCATCTCCGTTCGAATACGCGTGCTATTAGGGCGACCCTTTTTCTTTCTTAATTTGCATAATTTCATTATGCCAGACAATTTCGCCTTCGTATGCAGGCTAATAGTCCTCATTTGCTACTACTTGAAAGCTAATACTGTATACATTGCATAGACTAATGACTTGGTAAACAACAGACAGATAGTTGGAAGGGTTCTGGCGAGCCTTTGAACATGTTGCTATTACATGGGTGTTGGTGCAGTAAAGCGGCAAGCAACAAAAGTTTTGGAAGTATTTTTCTGGGAATTTATCGTGTCCACAGAGATCGGTGCTATTGAACTGCCATTCGACAAATATCGCGTTTACGAGTTTGAATTAAATTGGTTAAAGTAAAAAGCAGAAAAATAAATATGAATATAAACAGAATTTATTAATCAGAGAGAAGAAACTTATCCGGTACGCAAATAATCCACTCCTCACAAACTTAAACTTACCGACTAGTTATACTCAACCTACAATACTCTTCAATATCATCCAGCATCGCTCACAACAGTGTCCATCTCTGACACACTGAGCTGAGAGAAAAACTGTGTTACCCTCGTCGACGCTCTCGCACCCGACTCGAGATACGGAGGCATTAAGCTCGGACACCCATAAAGATTGTTAGCTCAAAATCTATCTCTAGCATTCAGAAACTAACAGATAATCATCCCTAATTAAAGTTTGCGATGTTTATCTCTAACACAACCTAAACCCCGAGCATAAAGCAAAAATCAAGGACAATCACCGATAAAGATTTGTAAAGCAAATTAGATACAACGCCATGCGCGACAAATATACACGAGTTCATAGTAAATACATATACAACAACCCAAAAAAGAAGAAATACACAAAGAAGAAAAGAAATAAACAAAATATCTCACGGTTTGTCAACGCCGATCGATGATAAATCCACCCCGGATCATCCGTGTGCTAGCTTCAATGTTGTTTTCTAAGCTAATCCTACTGGAAAAATGAGTTTGATGGAGTTGGGAGCAAAAATCCCCAAAAACATAACGTAAAAAATGAATGAAATGACTTATATATTATTTACAAAATCTGTCATGTTCACAATGCGGACTTTTATTCGCAAAGCGAACATCAAATTAGGCACCTGATGTGCCTCAGGAACACTTAAACCGCCTCTGCGATTCTGCATAAGTTCGCATTGCGAACTATTATTCGCAAAGCAAACATTCGCTGGAAAGTTTGCAATGCGAACTTTAGTGCATTTTTCTACTGCCTCAAGTCTGGGAGTATTCGCCGCAAAGTTCGCAAAGCAAACATGACAGCACACCAGCCCTTGTTTTGACCATAACTTTTGAACTGTAACTCGGATTGACGCACGGTCGGAAGCGTTGGAAAGCTTATTCAATGCCTTATACAACAATGTCAAAATATCTTTGCTTGAATACCTACAAAAAAGAGAGAAAATCAATTAAACTCAATGATATTTACACGATACACAATATATACACTATAATGTAAACTATACAACATATACATAAAAAATGGGGGATTATTAACGAAAAATCAACGAATCAATCCCATAAATGCCAATTATTCACACTCAAAATCTATACATTTTAGCACTTATTAACTCTCCCCAACTTAAACTTGTTTGTCCTCAAAGAAGAATCAAACAAACTTAAAAACACAAAAGCAATTACCAAAGAATGATGAATCAACAAGTTTTGAAAAATGGATGCAAATATATGGTTCAAATGAAAAACGATACACACAAAGTAAATACTTACCACTAAACAACGACAATAACATAGTCACGAAACAAATGCAAAATACAAAAATCATGCCAAACATCCTAAAACAACACAAGTTCAAACATGAATCACACCTAGCAAAAACAATCATCGGTAGATGAAAAACACAAAATGAGGTATTTTTCACTCACACAACAATCTTGCAAACAAAAGACTAAATTATGCAATCATCCAAAATTCTTATTGAAAACATAAAAGCAAGAATCACATGGACTTTCAAGGTTGTAGCATGGTCAGATAAACCAATAAGGGGCAATTTCTAAAGGTAATTGAAACAAAAACTTACCTAAACCTAAGGGAGTGATAAACTCACAAAGACTCAAACACAAAATTCCAATCAACTTCTTCCAAAATCCCAAGTGTTACACAAAACACAATACTTATTTAGCACAATTATTTGAACTCTTTTTGTTTCCTTTCTCAAGGATTTTCTTTTTATTTATTTTCTTTTTCATATTTTTCTCTTTTTTTTTTCTTTTTCAACCTCATAGAAACCAACCAATGAGTAAACAGTCATTCTCTCCCCAACTTGAATTCAACCATATCATCATGTGAATACTCCCTAATTTCTAAGGCAAAGTAAAAATTCATACAACAACACAAAGTTGAGGGTTCAAGAAAAAACAATCAATCAAAATCCATACAAAAAGTGAATTCAATACTCATAGACAAGCATTAAGTTCAAACAACATGGATAATGATAGAAAGGCACAAAGGGGTTACGAATGATCACACGCTCACAAGGTGAATGACTATTTGGTTAGGTAGTTGTGCTCAAAATGAAACAAAATGCCTTGATCCTTTTCATGCTTTCATATAATCAATACAAACAAAAGATTAAGCATAATAAAATCCAGTTAGAACAAGAATGTTTGTACTCCGTGCATATTTGAATAATCGAAAGCTACCTCACAAAAAGGGTGGGAACTAAAGTGATTCACATCAAGAACAAGTATAGAAAAGAATGAATGGCATGGAAGTTTGTAAAATTCCTAAGTATCATGAATATGCTAAAGTCTAGAAAGCGATAAACACATACCTTGGACGTGTACAAAACTTAACAATATCATTACCATACATCCGCAAGTTGAAATGATCAAACTTGGAACATCACCTTAAATTCCCTCAAGCTACTCAAAACAAGCTTTTAGACAAACACAAAAACTATTAATATAAACAAACTAAAAGACCGGCTGAAAATGGATTAAACAAGTTGTAAAGTGAAAATTTGAGAATTTTACGAACAATCCGAGTACAACTTGTTAAATGAAAGTTCACCACACTACCTAAGCTAGAATGAAAAAGTAATAACGAAACAAAAAAAACGATAAAACATGCTTGTTTTACGTCGTAAGCTCGACGCCTTTACTGTGCTTAGCTAGTAACTTACTCCCTTCATGCCATGGTGATACCTCACCGCGCAAACCAAAAGCAAGTGTCCTAACCAAACACTTGAACAAACTTTATGGGAAAAAAATGTATACAACATTTGAACAAACATAATGGAAAATAAAAGCAAAACAAATGTCTATACAAGCATATATACAATATAAACAATTATGTACAAAGCTCCAAACATCGAAACTATCGCAATGCAATTCAATATCAAAACCAATCCTCGGCAACGACCCCATTTTATTGGTGCGGTAAAGCGGCAAGCAACAAAAGTTTTGGAAGTATTTTTCTGGGAATTTATCGTGTCCACGGAGATCGGTGCTATTGAACTGCCGTTCGACAAATCTCGTGTTTACGAGTTTGAATTAAATTGTTTAAAGTAAAAGCAAAAAAGTAAATATGAATATAAAAAGAATTCATTAATCAGAGAGAAGAAACTTATCCGGTATGCAAATAATCTACTCCTCACAAACTTAAACTTACCGACCAGTTATACTCGACCTACAATACTCCTCAATATCATCCAGCATCGCTCACAACAGTGTCCATCTCTGACACACTGAGCTGAGAGAACAACCGTGTTACCCTCGTCGACGTTCTCGCACCCGACTCGAGATACGGAGGCATTATGCTCTGACACCCATAAAGATTGTTAGCTCAAAATCTATCTCTTGCATTCAGAAACTAACAGATAATCATCCCTAATCAAAGTTTGCGATGTTTATCTCTAACACAACCCAAACCCCGAGCATAAAGCAAAAATCAAGGACAATCACCGATAAAGATTTGTAAAGCAAATTAGATACAACGCCATGGGCGACAAATATACACGAGTTCATAGTAAATACATATACAACAACCCAAAAAAGAAGAAATACACAAAGAAGAAAAGAAATAAACAAAATATCTCGCGGTTTGTCAACGCCGGTCGATGAGAAATCCACCCCGGATCATTCGTGTGCTAGCTTCAACGTTGTTTTCTAAGCTAATCCTACTGAAAAATGAGTTTGATGGAGTTGGGAGCAAAAATCCCCAAAACCATAACCTAAAAAATGAATGAAATGACTTATATATTATTTACAAAATCTGTCATGTTTGCAATGCGAACTTTTATTCGCAAAGCGAACATCAAATTAGGCACCTGATGTGCCTCAGGAACACTTAAATCGCCTCTGCGATTCTGCATAAGTTCGCAATGCGAACTTTTATTCGCAAAGAGAACATTCGCTAGAAAGTTCGTAATGCGAACTTTGGTGCCTTTTTCTACTGCCTCAAGTCTGGGAGTATTCGTCGGAAAGTTCGCAAAGCGAACATGACAGCACATCAACCTTAGTTTTGACCATAACTTTTGAACCGTAACTCGGATTGACGCACGGTCGGAAGCATTGGAAAGCTTATTCAATGCTTTATACAACAATGGAAAAATATATTTGATTGAATACCTACAAAAATGAGAGAAAATCAATTAAACTCAATGATATTTACACGATACGCAATATATACACTATAATGTAAACTATACAACATATACACAAAAAATGGGGGATTATTAACGAAAAGCCAATGAATCAAGCCCATATATGCCAATTATTCACACTCAAAATCTATACATTTTAGCACTTATGAATGGGAGCAAGGCATACGAAATGCTTGAAACTTTCCGCAGTCACACAAACTCCTATCTGGTTCCACTTGGTAGCATCCCCTCGGCCTCCCTTCATTGTGATCCATTGACTCAGCAACACTGAACCAACATTTATTACGGTCAAACACTATGACCACATATGTGTTAGCTTTGGCAGCTTCGTCCTTAACGAATTTCATCGAACTATCACTGAACAGCTGCCCAGATTGTAAGACAGAACTCCACTTTGAATGTCTAATATCAAAAAGTGCCTCGAGCCTAAAATATGTTGCCCTTAACAAAGCGGTTATCGGTAGGTTTCGGATGCCCTTGAATATAGAGTTCATTGATTCAACGAGGTTTGTTGTCATGTGGCTCCATCGTTGGCTATTGTCGTATGCCCGGGTCCACTTCTCTAGTTGAATATTGTCGATCCATCTTAATGCATTTGCGTTTGTCAATATGATTTCGTCACGGTAGTGTTTGAAGGAATGAGCTATTAGTGTGTACCATGCTTTCACAACCTTCTTTCGCAGCGTCTTGTCCTTGATCTCCCGCATGAAATTTTGAGTGATGTGTCTAATGCAATAGACATGCGTTGATGGAGGATCCTGCCAACCGTTATCAAGATTCTTATATGCATTCTCAATTGATGGATGTCTGTCAGAAATCAAACATAAGTTAGGTTGGGGAGACACGTGTAATCGGAGTTTTTTTGGAAAAAACTCAAACCCCCTGCAGTCTCCCCTTCAACTAGAGCGAAGGCGGTTGGGAAAACGTTGATGTTACCATCTTGTGTCACTGCCATGAGTAGCGTTCCTTTATATTTCCCGTACAATCATGTTCCATTAATTTGTATTATAGGTTTATAGTACGCAAAACCTTTGATACATGGTTCAAACGCCTAGAAGAGTTGGTGGAAAATTCCATTTCCACTGACACAAGTCCCGTCTGGGGTATACGCATGCAAGGTCTCTGAGATGGCAACAGTCCCTGAAGTATATTATTTAAGTGTAACCAAGTATTTTGGAAGTTCTTTGTACGACTCCTCCCAATTTCCGAACACCGTTTCAACTTCCTTAGTCCTAGCTATCCATGTTTTCCTGTACGAGTGAGTATAGTTGTATCTTTGAACCATATGCGAGATTATGGTACTCACTTTCAAAGAAGGATTTTCGCTAATGATAGACAGAATTTTATTGCATATCAACTGAGAGATGAGTTTGTGATGATCCTGCATTATATTGGTGATTATTGATCGGTCAACACTGACGGATAAATCTGCAAGTATACAGTTGATCGTGTAGTCTTAAAAAGGTTGTCGAACCCATAGGGACAGATTATCAAACTAATGTTATCCAAGGTTGTTGTGCAAAGCTAAGGCTGAAAGGAAACAGGAATTAAACGAGAAATAAAGGACTGAATTCTAAGGTTCGAAATTTAATACTAAAACGAGCCCGGAATGTGATTTTCATGCACCTACCGGACTTATAGAAAATGGATACTGATTTTGATTATACGCCTATTCCGTAGAATAAACCGACTTAAAGGCTCTGACTCACGCTCTCGTGGTCTTGTCAAAAGTCATGCTTCCTAATCCCAAGATTTTGCTCTCGCTCACCCGATAACTAAGAAACACGTTTTGGAAACCGATAATATCCTAAACAATATCTAAAGCGCTCTCGCTATATTTAAATATGTTGCCTAATTTCCACTATCTGGTTCACTCCTCACGCTCTTGCGGATCTCGGCTTAAACCTTAATCTGTTTCTCACTCTTGTGACAAAACAATGTTAAATAACCTTTCACTCTTGTGACAAAGCTACTTAAATTAAACTTGGAAATTAAAACCAAAATGACATACATTCATAATATCGTACCTACTGTTTCTACGGAGTCCCGCCGAATACAACGGTCCTCACATGTCGGTCTCCAATTATTTACTCATACATATTTAATCCTAAGTCTACCACTTTTAAACATACATAATCTGAATTTAACATGTTAAACAATTTTGAAGTGCAAAATATATTAAGAATGTGGTAAAGTAAAGAAACCTGTAAATAAAATGCGGTAATGTAAATCGGATTGGAACGGAAATGAACTTGTATTAATCTTGATCCAAAAAGTACAGCAAAAGTACAAGAGTACAAAATTTGCAACAATTCCTCAATGCGAGTTATTGTTGCTTTTTTTTCGGTAATTTGTTCCTAAGATTCTAATAAAATTTCGTCAGAGCTTCCGCGTACTTTCTCGACACCATTTTCTGCTCCAAAAGGTCCTATAAATAGAGCATCAGATATCTCAACAGCTCTTTCGAAATATGGAGGGAAAGGGAGTTAGAAAACTCCCCAAAATTGCCAGAAACGGATTCTGCAGTGAAAACTGCTCCCGCGACTGTATGGCGAACGCCATGCTCTGGATTAAAAAAGGGCGCCATCAGGAAGCAATGGCGAACACCATCAAAGGACGGCGAACGCCATATCTGTTGGGACTGCAGAAATTGCTGCTCTGCTGAATTTTTCTCTTTCTTTCGCTTCTTTTCTCCATTTCTTCCGGGATCTTGATTATTATTCCTGCAAACACAAAACATAGTAAAATCGAAGTAAGTATAGCAAGACTCGATAAAAACATGGACTGCAAATGCACTTAGTGAGCCTAAAAATACGATATAAATGCGTGTCGTCAAACTCCCCCACACTAAGACCATTGTTTGTCCTCAAGCAAACTCCCAACAGAATTTAAAATAGTGAGTGCAGTTCTGGATTTAAAAGCACAACTGAAAACAACTAAGGCGCAAGGTTGCTAGGCTAATGTTAACGGATAGGTACTAAATAGTGAAAACAAGGATATCGTAACGACACAAATCCACGTTTGCGGACAAAGACTCCCTTCCTATGGAATACCAATTCAAATCATGACATTATACCTCGACCTATATCCTTCATCCTATTTCACCTCTTTTTCATTCTCGCACAATCACATTAAGCTCGTTGTCCTTTGTGCTCACATGGTAATCGAACCAGTTTGCGTTATATGATCTCATTACTCAAAAATAACTTCTTTTTCGCACATTATGCTTTTCTTTTGCTCGCGAATTTCAAGAGTCCTAACCTTTAAGCTAAATGGTCGGGTGAGGAACACTTAACTTAGAGGGAACATGTCTTTCATTCGCTTTGTTTTTTCTATAAAAGTCACATATTTCAAATTTTTTAGATCAACACAGATTTGCATCGGTTCGTTACTTAGTTTGTACATAAGGATGGTGCCGACTGTTAGTATAAACTAATCAAGAGGCTACTACTAAGAAACTAGGCATAAGGTCTCGACATAATATCTATTTAAATCAATATCACATATTTAGGGAATCTAGGGTGTAGGAACGATACCGATATTTACAAAACTTTCCCAAGTCTATCTAACATAGCCTAGTGAAAAACAACCTATACACAGAGTGTCATGCCAATGAATCCAGAATTTAAAAAAATTTCATTGGGGGTAAAATAGGACTCAACAGCACATATGACTCGATAAATAAGACAAACTAAAAAGTAAAAACTGGAAAACATAAATAACAGGAAAGGAAATAAAACAGTAAAGCTCCTCCCCCACACTTGAACTAAACATTGTCCTCAATGTTTTAGTACAAGGTGAAAGAAAGGAGTGATAAAACCTGGTCAAGAGCGAGGTGCACGGCCTCTGGTCATGGATGCTCTGCGTTTGTGACAGCCTGCTCGACCCTACTCGGACTGTGGCACATGTCTGATAAAGTCCCTCAAATCAGCCATCTCTAAGCGCACTTCATTCATCTGCTTTATCAGGTCAGCCATATCATGCTGAGTCTTCTCTGCAAAATCTTGTTGCTGCTGGCCAATCTGATCAACAACGACTCTAAGCTCCTCCTGCTGTCTCTGCATGCTACGGAGTAAAAGATCACGTTCAGCCTCCATGTCGTTCCGATGCCTAAGCTCGGACAAAATATCATCCAGCAAACTCCGGATGGCTACGTAATCATATTCCTCCTAGGGCTGATGTGTACCTGCAAAAGAGTCAATAGAAGAATGTGCAGTGTGTGAACGGGCGCTAGGTCCGGGTGTATCGCTACCACAGGTACGAATGCGGGGCTGAGGTGTAGTAAATCCCATAACATCCTGGTAATGTCTCTCAGCTCTCTCCTGCTCAAGATCAGGGCCTCGGTATTAACTATCCAATTAGTGCTAATACACACGTTAATGTCGTTAGAACAAGCCAATGTGACTTCTTTAACCTCCCTATTACCTATCATCAAGTGATATTTGCCATTTGGTAAATTCTTAACTAGGCGCATGGCATGGCAGTGGGTAAGATCAGCAAGTAGAGTTGGTAAGGGCTCAAGGGTCTTTAACTTGGTACGCAATCCTAAAGCTAAGGCTATTGAGGTAATCATCCCTCCGACACAAATGGAACCGCCCGCTCTACCGCTGGTAGATTGGAGGTGTGCAAGTAAAAATGGTGTCGGGTTAACCTTAGTTTCAGAAAGCGCACAATGGATGAAGAATAAATCTTTGGAGTTCACATTTCCAGTGTTCTCCCGGCCAAAGATAGTGTTACCTAGGATACGGCAGAAATACCTAATGGTTGGGTTGTGGATGGATGTGGCTTTGAGACCTTCCCATGTGTCGGAAGTCTTATTAGTGATTTTGTGCCAAAAGTCTAGAGCATTAGGTTCCCACTCACTCTCCAAAGGTGCCTGTGTAGCATACTCTAGACCGCTAGGAAAACTAAAAATATTACCTATTTGCTCAAAGGTCAAGGAGTAATCGGCATTAAACATTCTAAACTCTACAGAACCATCGGTACGGGACAGATTCGTGGACAGATGAAAAGAACTTAAAAACTCATACGTCAGCCTAATGTAGGTAGAATTTCTCATAGAACAGAATTGTGACATACCTAAGTTTGTAAGCATCCAATTCAACCTATCGAAGAGACCCAAGGTCTGGACAACAGCGGTGTCCGGATACCGGGTCGCGACGACTGTCCTTTTTCGCAATTTGAGAAAGCTAGAACGTTGGCTCTGACCAAGGACATTTTCAGGAAATGTAATACCCATGTAGTCGCTGTTAGCAGCGACTCTAAGAGGCATACTAGCAGAATGATGGTAGTGAGAATGGTTGAAAAAGGTTTGAGAGTGAAGAGTGTGAGTGATGGGTGAGAAAGGTGAGGATTTTTGATGAATTTATAGGCAAATTGGTGGAATGTAGATAGTTGGTTGTTATGAGGGATTAATGAGGGTAGTTGGAAGGTGTTTTGGGAGTGTAAAAGGATGATTAGAGAGATTCCCTAGAAAAAAATGCGCAAGAATTTGAATTCTGCGTAGACTGCAGTTTCCAACGCAATGGCGAATGCCATTAAGCACATGGCAAACGCCATGTGTTGCGAATGAGGAAAAATCAGGAATTTGAACTGATGGCGAACGCCATCAGCATAATGACGAACGCCATTATGTTAAAAGTGCGAATTTTTCACTACAGGCCCAGAAACAGAAGACAAAACCTGTGGTTATTTTATTTTATTTATTTTTGTTTTGTTTTGATCCTACTGATAGTACTAAAATAGATATTTAACAAGCCAAGAAAAATTCCAAACTTGCTAAATATCATCAACACCAAGTTACGGAAAGGGAAATTGCATTAATTAAAATAACAAAAATACAAACATAGTTCATTGTCGGCATACCGACAGTATACAACGGAATTAAAAGAACGAACAGTACGGGAATGGAACACTGATACAATAAAACAAAATCCTAGTCTAAGAAAACGGGGAAATGAATACAACTGAGACTATTCATGGTGACGCCTCATCTGAGGTTCAGCAGGACGTCGGAGTGAGTAAACGATTTGGAACAGATGGTCAAATTGTTCATGAACCACATCCATAAACCCTGGAAATCCAAACGAAGAGATGTCATCTCTCCTCTGAGGAAAACCACTTCAGACTGTAGAACATGAATTACGGTGACAATATCAATAGGTGGAACAACCGGCTGAATAACTGAGCCACGAGTAATAGCATCAGGCATATCAGCTTCTAAATTCTCATAAGCTTGTGGAGAGTCAGGAGGACTTAGAGACTCGTTCTGACCTTCCAAGTCATAAAGCCAATTATCCTTGTTATGCACGCTAGTTTTCTCATGATTCAGCAAGGTAAAGTGGTGGACAACAACATTGTCAATCAGTAGTTCAAACTCAACTGGGCCAAGGTTTGCAATAATTTCGCGGTTGAAACATAAATTGATGTCCATGGGGCGATAACTACCAAACACATGAGTACGGTTCGAATGATACTGCAACCCAATAGCGTCAGCAATCATGGTAATTAAGCCTCCAATAATAATATCTCCGAAAGGCTCACGAGAGATCTTAGCAAAGTTAGCTAGCATGAACAGGGCTGCATTAACCGGCTTACTTTGAGAGGCATAGAACATGACATAAAGCTCGTCCTTAGAGACTGAAGTCACATTTTCTTCCTTACCAAAAAGGGTGTGGGCCAATGTCTTGTGGAAATACCTGATACCAGGATTATGGATACTCTCAGAGAACATGCCATTCGGCTAAGAATTGTAATTACCACTCAGAGTACCCCAAAATTGATTCAGATCATAAGCAGTAAAGGCATCTTCGGGAGTCTTAGTTACGGCATCAGGCCCATTAGGAAATCCTAATAAGTCAGCTAACTCATGATGTGTGAAATGGTACTTATTGCCAAACAGCCTAAAGGTAGCCAATCCACGGCCAAAACTGAACCCTCGGGTAAGATCATAGTATAACGAGCTTAAGAACTCCAAGTTCAAGTTATGGTAAGTGCTAAATCTCTTCCTGATAGTGAAATCATCCCACCCCAACTGATTCAGCAGGTAGGTGACACTATCTCAGATGCCAAGAGTGATCATAGCAGGGTTGTCAGGGTAAATAGTCACAACAAAGTCTCTCTGGGACAGGGCCTCAAAACGGCGCCTCTGGACCTCATTCCTAAAAACAACTCCATGGTTCTCGAAGGGCTGCATTCTCCTAGAATTTAGTGTTATCCTAAGACGAGTTAGCCTGAAATTAGACAATGATTTCCTATTAGTCAAGTTGTACCATAAATAAAGGTTAGTGAAAAATAAAAAAGATAGTAATAATAGGAATAATAATAATAATAATAGTAATAATAATAAAGTAAATGTAAGTATGCATTAAAAGTTAACCGCTAATACAAGTAAAAGTATGAAAATATCAATAAAACAATAACAAACAAAGATCGTGGGCTGCCTCCACGGAGCGCTCCGTTTAATGTCGGGAGCTCGACATTGATCTGGAAAGAAAAATCATTCATTCGGAGGAGCGGGCAGCTCTTCCAACTTATAACTAGTGAAGAATTCCTTGTTCTCTACGGTGTGGTAGTGCTTAAGTCGCTGCCCGTTCATAATGAATGTTTCGTTTATTTTACCTCGAATTTCTATTGCTCCACTTTGGAAAACTTTCACAACCTCAAAGGGCCAGACCATCGGGAACATAACTTGCCTGGGAACAGCTTCAGTCGAGAGTTAAAGAGAAGAACTATGTCTCCTTCATTGAACTCCCTCTTTTCTATTCGCTTATCATGCCATTTCTTGGTTCTCTCCTTATAGATTCGAGCATTTTCGTAGGCATCCAGTCTAAGTTCCTCGAGTTCATGGATATCTAAGATTCTTTTCTCCCCTGCCTCTGCGTAATTCATGTTTAAGGTATTAATGGCCCAATAAGCTTTATGATCTAGTTCTAAGGGCAGGTGGCAAGACTTGCCATAAACCATTTTAAACTGTGTGGTTCCTATCGGGGTTTTGTAAGCTGTCCTATAAGCCCACAGAGCCTCATGAAGTTTAGTAGACCAATCTTTCCTAGAGGTTGCGACGATTTTTTTCTAAGATTTGTTTGATCTCCCTATTTGACACCTCGACTTGTCCACTGGTTTGAGGATGATAGGGTGTTTCTACTCGGTGTCGGACTCCATATTTGAGCAAAAGCTTACCAAAGACATTCGAAATGAAATGGGAGCCGCCATCGCTAATGACAACTCTTGGTACACCGAACCTAGGAAAGATTATGTTTTTAAAGAGCTTAATCACCACTCGTGCATCGTTCGTAGGAGAAGCTATTTCCTCAATCTATTTTGATATGTAATCGACTGCAACGAGTATGTACTTATTACCAAAAGAAGACGGAAAGGGTCCCATGAAATCTATACCCCATACGTCAAAGACTTCCACTTCTAAAATTCCCTTCTGTGGCATCTCATCACGTCTAGAGATGTTACCAGTGCGTTCACAACGGTCGCAATTCATAATGGCGATGTGGACATCCTTCCAAAGATTTGGCCAGAAGAGATCATATTGCAGGATCTTTGCACATGTTTTAGAGGTACTTGCATGCCATCCATGGGGTGCAACATGACAATGAGATATGACATCAGCTACTTCTAATTCAGGGACGCATCGACGAAATATTCTATCGGCGCCTCTCTTGAAAAGTAGGGGTTCATCCCAATTGTAGTGTTTAAGATCATGGAAAAACTTTTTCTTTTGTTGGTATGTTAAGTCTGGTGGAAGCACCCCAGCTGCTAGGTAGTTGACAAAGTCGGCATACCACAACAGTGTGGTCTTGGTGCAAATTGATTCTACTACTTTATTAGTTTCTGCGTCATTAAATATCAAGGAATATTCAACTGTTTCACTTTTGCATTCTAACTGGGCTACTAATCTGTCATAGGGGAATTCGTCATTAATTAGTACTTCTTCGGGTCTCAGATCCTCAATCCTAGAGAGATGATCTGCTACTATGTTTTCGGTACCTTTCTTATCCTTGATTTCTAAGTCGAATTCTTGCAAGAGTAAAATCCATCTTAAGAGTCTTGGTTTCACATCTTTCTTAGTCAACAAATATCTAATTGCGGCATGATCGGTATAGACAATAATTTTTGCTCCCACTAGGTAGGAACGAAATTTATCTAAAGCGAACACAACTGCAAGGAGTTCCTTTTCAGTGGTGGTGTAGTTCACCTGTGGATTGTCCAAGGTTCTACTTACGTAGTAAATAGCATGAAGCTTCTTATCTTTCCTTTGTCCTAGGACAACGCCTACAGCTTAATCACTGGCGTCACACATAATCTCAAATGGTATACTCCAATCAGGTGGTTGCATGATTGGTGCCGTAATAAGAGCGTTTTTAAGGTGTTCGAATGCTTTCAAGCAATCCTCATCCAAGATGAACTCGACATCTTTCATCAATAACTCAGTCAGTGGCTTTGTGATTTTAGAGAAATCTTTAATGAATCACCGGTAAAATTCGGCGTGTCCTAAGAAATTGCGAACTTCTCTAACTGTTTTCGGAGGTTGAAGGTTCTCTATAATTTCTATTTTTGCTTTATCTATTTCAATACCTCTGTCGGATACTACATGTCCAAGAGCTATCCCTTGCCTTACCATGAAATGGCATTTCTCCCAATTAAGCACTAAGTTTACTTTAACGCATCGCTCAAGTACCATCTCAAGGTTTGATAAGCAATTTTTGAAACTTCCCCCACATACAGAGAAATCGTCCATAAATACTTCCATTATGTCATCTATGAAATTCGCAAAGATCGACATCATGCATCTCTGAAATGTTGCGGGAGCGTTACACAGTCCAAACGACATTCCTCGATAGGCAAATGTACCATAGGGACAGGTGAACGTAGTCTTTTCTTGATCATCAGGGTGAATAGGGATTTGAAAGAATCCTGAGTATCTGTCAAGATAACAAAAATATGAGTGTTTAGCTAGCTGTTCAAGCATTTGATCTATGAAAGGTAAAGGATAATGGTCTTTACAAGTGGCTTTGTTAAGGTTCCTATAATCTATACACATTCTCCAACCAGTTTGAATTCGCTTTGCTACGGATTCACCTTTCTCATTGCTAACAACTGTAACACCTCCCTTCTTCGGTACGACATGCACATGACTGACCCAACTACTGTCAGATATCGGGTATATAATTCCTGCCTCTAATAGTTTTTGCACCTCCTTCTTGACTACATCACTTAAGATGGGATTTAATCTCCTCTGATACTCTCTAGAGATTTTACAGTCCTCTTTTAGCATAATATGATGCATACATATAGAGGGGCTTATTCCTTTTAGATCTGAGATGTTGTAACCTAAGGCTGCGGGATACTTTCTTAAGACATGTAATAGTTTTTTGGTCTCTATTTGTCCTAAGTCGGCATTGACTATTACTGGTCGCTCGAGCTCAGTGTCTAGGAATTCATACCTTAAATTTTTTGGTAGTGTTTTGAGTTCTATAGAGGGTTTCTTCGGGCATGGGATCGGATCAAGTGTTAGTGCTAGGCATTCCCTTAGACTGTCATCTTCGATTGGCTCGCGCCAATTATCGTCTTCAAATATTGGAGGTGTCGGAATCTTTAGTACTTCAGTGTACTTAGTCGACTCCTTCTCCATTTCGCTAACGCATTCGTCGATAACATCTAGGAAACAGCATGAATCATCTATAGCTGGAGCTTTTAGGAATTGGGCCAAGATAAATTCAACTTTCTCTTCCCCAACTTTAAAAGTTAGTTTTCCTTTCTTAACATCGATGATGGCTCCGGCTGTTGCTAAAAATGGTCTTCCTAAAATAATGGGTATGTTCGAATCTTCCTTAATGTCCATTATCATAAAACCAGTAGGGATATAGAACTGACCTATACGAACGGGCACGTTCTCCAGCATACCAACAGGATATTTAATAGAACGGTCCGCTAGTTGTAATGACATTTTTGTCGGCCTTAGTTCCCCTAAGTCAAGTTTCTTGCATGTAGATAATGGCATCAAGCTAACACTGGCTCCTAAATCGCATAGTGCTTTGTTTATGATAGATTTTCTGATTACGCAAGGTATGGAAAAACTTCCTGGGTCTTTCAGCTTAGGAGGCATGTTGTTTTGAATTATAGCGCTACACTCAGCAGTGAGCATAACGGTTTCATTATCTTTGAGCCTTTTCTTATTCGACAAGATCTCTTTGAGAAATTTTGCATATGAGGGCATTTGTGTAATAGCTTCTGTGAAAGGTATGGTTATGTTCAGTTGTTTTAGAAGCTCTGCGAATTTCTTAAATTGCCCTTCATTTTTGATTTGGCAAATCTTTGAGGATAAGGTACAAGTGATTTGTATGGTGGCGGAGGCACGTAGGGTGTTTCTTTCTCTGAGGCCTCTTTGCTTTTATCTTCCTTATTGCTAATTGGTTCTTTCACTTTTTTAGTTCCCTTTGATGAGTTTTGGTGCATGGCTGAATTTTGGAGTCTCGGGTCAACTGGTCCATCGTATTTTGTTCTGCTTCGCAAAATGATAGCATTAGCATGACCTTTTGGATTTGGTTGTGGTTGGCCAGGAAATGCTCCAGCGGGGGCTACTATAGTTGATTGTTGTTGGGCTACTTGAGAAATTTGAGTTTCCAACATTTTGTTGTGAGTAGCCATAACATCAAGTTTACTTGACATTTGTTTCATCAATTCACTCGTATGAGCGTTTTGATTTGTGAATTCTTTGTTTGGTTGAACTTGAGCATTTATAAAGTTTTCCATCATGAATTCCATATTTGATTTCCTAGGTGGCTGCGGTGCAGACGGTGGTTGTTTCTGGTAACCAGGAGGAATAGCAATTGCTGGATTTGGTGGGTGTAAAGCATTGTTGTTTTTGTATGAAAAATTCGGGTGATTTCTCCAGCCAGGATTGTAAGTGTTTGAATACGGGTTTCCTTGAGCATAGTTCACTTGGTCGGTAGGAGTATCAGCCAATACTTGACATTCAACGTTTGTGTGCCCAGGGGTCCCACATATTTCACAATTGGGTGTAACTGCATCTACGGTAGCTGCAGGTGGTGTTATTGCTAAACTTTCGATTTTTTGTATAAGTGCATCCACTTTAGCATTGACACGGTCTAAACCATTGACTTCGTATATTCCCCCTTTTGGAGTTGACTTCTCTATACCAGCGCATTCACTTCCCCATTGGAAATGGTTTTGAGCCATAATCTCAATAAGTTCGTAGGCTTCCTCATACGGTTTGTCCGTTAGAGCACCGCCAGCTGCTGTGCTCAGTTTCATTTTGGTATTGTACAACAGACCATTGTATAAGGTATGGATTATCAGCCATTCTTCAAGTCCATGGTGTGGGCAAAGCCTCATCATGTCCTTGTATCTCTCCCAAGCATTGAAAAGAGATTCGTTATCTTTTTGCTTAAATCCGTTGATTTGAGCTTTTAACATAGCTGTCTTGCTTGGTGGGAAATATCGGGCTAAGAAGACTTTCTTTAACTTGTCCCATGTTGTTACTGAGTTTGATGGTAGAGACTAGAGCCAAGCTCTAGCTCTATCTCTCAAGGAAAATGGAAAAAGTCTTAATCTTATTGCTTCAGGACTAACACCATTTACTTTCACGGTGTCTGTGTATTGCACAAATATTGACAAATGTAAATTCGGATCGTCCGTAGCATTGCCTGAAAATTAGTTTTGTTGAACTGCTAATATCATCGAAGGTTTTAGTTCGAAATTGTTTCGGTTAATAGCGGGGGTATAAATGCTATTATGTGGTTCTTCTTGTGATGGAACAACATAATACTTCAAAGGACGGCCTCTCAGTCCTTCGGCCATGATCGGTTTTGGTTCTTATTCGGGTTCCGAATCTGAGTAAGGAATAATAGGGTCTGGGATGTTATGTCTAATAAGGAATTCGTTAATTCGACGTCTTAGACTTATATAACGTTCAATTTCATCAATTGGTCGCTCCAACTCTTCGCCTTGTGAGCGAGTGCTTGGCATACAATCGACTATTTAAAAGATAGAATAGTTGTCTTAGTCTATACTACGCAACAGAAGATTCACAATATTGACTAAATATGTCCCCAGCAACGGCGCCAAAAAACTTGATCGATCGACATTGACGGATAAATCTGCAAGTATGCAGTTGATCGTGTAGTCTTAAAAAGGTTGTCGAACCCACAAGGACAGATTATCAAACTAATGTTATCCAAGGTTGTTGTGCAAAGCTAAGGCTGAAGGGAAACAGGAATTAAACGGGAAATAAAGGACTGAATTCTAAGGTTCGAAATTTAATACTAAAACGAGTCCGAAATGTGATTTTCGTGCACCTACCAGACTTATAGAAAACGGGTACTAATTTTGATTATACGCCTATTCCGTAGAATAAACCGACTTAAAGGCTCTGACTCACGCTCTCGTGGTCTTGTCAAAAGTCATGCTTCCTAATCCCAAGATTTTACTCTCGCTCGCCCGGTAACTATGAAACACGTTTTGGAAACCGATAATATCCTAAACAATATCTAAAGCACTCTCGCTGTATTTAAATATGTTGCCTAATTTCCACTATCCGGTTCACTCCTCATGCTCTCGCGGATCTCGGCTTAAACCTTAATCTGCTTCTCACTCTCGTGACAAAACTAAGTTAAATAACCTTTCACTCTTGTGATAAAGCTACTTAAATTAAACTTGGAAATTAAAACCAAAATGGCATACATTCATAATATCGTACCTATTATTTCTACGGAGTCCCACCGAATACGACGGTCCTCACATGTCGGTCTCCAATTATTTACTCAGACTTAATTAATCCTAAGTCTACCATTTTTAAACATACATAATTTGAATTTAACATGTTAAATAATTTTGAAGTGCAAAATATATTAAGAATGCGGTAAAGTAAAGAAACCTGTAAATAAAATACGGTAACGTAAATCGGGACGGAACGGGATCTTGATTATTATTCCTGCAAACATAAAACATAGTAAAAACAAAGTAAGTATAGCAAGACTCGATAAAAACACGGACTGAAAATGCGCGTAGTGAGCCTAAAAGTACGATATAAATTCGTGTCGTCAATTATACATGTGTGCTCTGGACCCATAGACCCTATCTTCAATGAATCGCTTCTCTTCTGGTAAGATGCTGTCAATCGGAACGAGCACACCTCGTTATGACAATAGATCTTATACAGAGTCGGATTTGTTCGGTCGACTCTATAATCAGCTGATAATTCCATATGATATTGTTTTATAGCTCGGACACTGTCTTCTTTTGAACGAAAATTGTCTCCCTCTTTTAATACTCCTTATGATTGCATGTATGGATTGTAAAAAATATTTGTTGATGGTTCATTTGCACCCAAGTTCAGACTTGTCGTGTGTTGAGCTGGATAATAAACATGACTGACTGGTAATATGCCTTCCTCGTTGTCGGCAGTGGTATTTCATCAATAATTACCTCAGCTTCTTCTCCTTCTTCGTATACGACTTCGACTTCAGCTTTTTCGTCGTCAGATTCGCAAAAAACTTAAGAAGGATCAATAAGTTGAGACATTTGTTGTTGTTGTAATATAATATAAAGCTCAATATCATTGAAACCAGAATACTCATGACTGAGAAACATATTATGAACATCTTCATCATCTCGAACCTTTAACTGAATCCACCGAGTATGATAAGATAATTAAAACTCGATGTTATATTATGATTTTATTTGGACATTTTTTATTTCCTGAAAGTACTGGAAATACTGTAAATATTATGTATTTTCCGTTGTTATGCAACATTCATAAAGTATGCACTTATAGTTGGGGTTCAACTGTTTTGGCCCATCTATATAGTGTCTTGTGTAAAAATGCAAAAAAAAAAATACTTGTATGTTTTATGGTTGCGTCTTTCTACTTCAAGCATGGGGTTGGTCAAGAATGCTGACACTCGCTCTGGTCAACCCGAACCCATACACATTCCCCTATGCAAATAAGTAAGTTTATTTTAAAATATCAAACATGTATACTTTGATAAAACGTTTATTTGTAACTAATTTATTTATCTCACTTTTTTTTAGGTGGTCAGTTCTGGAAATGACTTACCAACGATGTCCCAGAAATGCAATAATCATGTACTGCAATCTTTTAGACCACATTAGGCCGAACGATGTAAATTATCCTTACACTACTATAAATTTGGCTATTAAATTAACACACTGCAATTTTTCTCATTAAGTATTTTGATTATGCAGTTTGTCTGGAGGCCGTATCTGGGTCTCGACCATCAGCCTAACCCCGATGATGCTGCAATGTGGATAGCAAAAACACCGATCATTCAATTCACTACAGTGGAGATGCACCAAAGTGATCAAGTGAAACTACAGTTCGGCATGCAACAAGATATTCCAGTCGCTCCAACATGTTTGGGAGATCGGCATCAACTGAGAGTGGATGCACAATAGGGTTGCGATGATTGAAGAGACATTGTTAAATAGATGTGTCAACATTGGAAGAATCGACGTCGCCACATCTTAAACGAGCCTATCATTTGATAGATCCGCGCCAACGTGCTTCGTCCTCATACACACAATAATAAACACCTGCCCAACAACCAACCCCGCACAACACCCAACAACAATATCTACCCACCCAATCAAGCTTCCAACCCCGTAACCTATTCATGCCACCCACCCAATCACAACAACAAGAGCATGACCCTTACCACCAACATCCACACACCGACATCACATCAGCCTATAGCCCCGATGACTCATTCGGCTCCACCCCAGCCAACCATAGTCCCCCACAAATAAACACACAGACATCCTACCACCAAAACACATAACCACTGTTTGACTACCTTACCCCACAACAGCCATTGCATCGTTTCTAAAACGATTCAATGTACCAATTCGGCCAACCATAACGTCCTCACCTAACCCAACCACTGCATCCTAACTTCGAAAACATGGGCATGAAACTGAATTGCGGAAGCGCCATTGGTAGCAACCCCCCGACTATTGGGGAGAGATGATTGGAAATTTGTCAAATATGTCGGGACCTTCGCAACAAATACCTTTTCCGCAGGCCAATACACAAAGACCACAAACACCACAACAAAATTGTGGTAGACCTCGGAGGCATGCTAATGCGCCAGGATGTGGAACCGGGGGACGTTTTGAACGGGCCGGATATTGATTTTTTTTTCATTTCTTGTAAACTTTAATGTATTTTAATAATATTTTTAATTGTTACTTATTTGTTTCAGCAATTTTTAACCTATTTTCAATTTATTTTTCTAATAAAACAAAAAAAAATATAAAAAAAAAATAATTTAGGGAGGATGTGATATCTCATATGGCACATGCACTCCAAATTAGGGCAAGAAGGTGTATGCTCCATTTGAATTGACTACACCTATGTCTATGCTCCAACTCAAATGGCGTATGAGCTTTGGGTTTGCACACATACGCCAACTCAAATGGCGGTTGCATGTTGGTTTCATCTGAAACTACGTTATTTTAGAAAATAAATTAAAAAAACATGTTATTTTAGTATTTAAATTGAATAAATGGGTTATTTTAAAAAAAATCGCACTTTTCTCTTATTTTCACTCCTTGAACGCCTAAGAAATTATATATATTTTTTCTCCAAATTAAAAAAAATTATTCATTTATAATTAAAAAAGATTATATTTTTTAGAAAGCAAGACTTTTTTTACAATGGAAAATAGACTCATTGTGTTGTTTATGTTATTATTATTTTAGTGAAAAATATTTAATTTAAATTATATTAGTCTAAAATATTGGGTCTTCAATAAAAAAAGATGTTGGTCAGAAAAAAAAGTCCAAAACCATTGTTTGAAATTAATCTTAATTTAATATATTTTTATTTGTTTAATATATTAATTTCCAAAAGCTAAGATTACCGAAATCAAAACGTCTGTAGTTCGGTAATCTTACATCAAATAATGATGCAATTCCAAAGCTAATTTTTGAATGTGAACAAATCAACATCACAAAGTTAAATGCAATATTGTATTAAATGAAATTACACCATGCGATTCAGTCTTATTTCAACAAAATCTTTCATTACATATACCGTTGATGTATCAAGAGGTATATCAACTGTCGAGATTTAGATGTGCAGGTCTTGAAGTTTTGGCATAGGCAGCACTTCTAGGATTCAGAAAATTTTATAACATTTATGTATCTTATGAGCAAAATATGGAATTTCTATAAAAAAGTTTAGATATTATATGTAAAAGTAGATAAGTAATCATTCCAACATATAGATAACTACATGCATAACACCATTTATATGCAGCATATAGTAAGATATACAATTCAACTTTTCATAAGGAAGTAAGGAAAGACTAACGGCAAACCAACTTGGAACTTTTCTTATAATGTGATTAATAATAATTGTGCAATCTTTGACAAATTGATGCACGTAATTAACAATAATGATGTTATGACAGTAGACACTAGTATACCTTTTGTATGTAGTCACAAATATTTGTCTATATTCAAAGAAAATTTATGTTTTATTTGTTTGTCTCCTCTTTTTCTCTAAATATATTTTTTATTCTTTTATCTTCCTCTTTTATGATTTGAAGCTTTAGTTGTGATTTTCAAACTTCAATATCACGTTTTGGTCATTGATAAAACATTTTATGAAATAAAAAATATAATGGTGTGTTTAAATTAACTGGGGATTAGTTAGGAATTAGCTACTGATTATTAGAATGTTGTGTTTAAATTACCTAGGGATTAGTTAGGAATTAGTTAGAAAGTAGTTGCAGATTAGCTATCATTTCTGGGTTTAAATATAATATTAATATAAAATAATTAAAATTGAAACAATTGACACGTGGCATACATGTCAGCATTTTTTGCCACGTTGGCATTGCCACATGTAAGCCACGCCATCAAAAAAATTTCTAAATGGCATGCCACATAAGTCACCGTTAGTGGAAACTAATGGAATGGACTAAAGTTAGGGACGGAAAAATTTCAGATGACCATTGTTTAAAAGAAAATTTTAAAGAGATCAAACTTAAAAGTTGAGATATTTGTAGGAACCTTATACATATTTAACCCTAAAAAGAATGGTGAGGCAAGACAATTTTCATAGTGTAAAAGAATACTAGTACAATGATGAATGGTATTTTACCCTTTATTTAGAGTTATGCATTTGAATTCTTAAAAATAGAATTAACGTATATACACAATTATCTCTAATTCAATTCTTAAAAACAATTTATGCAGCAACAATCATGTATAGAGAGTGTTAGTTGTAGGATGATCATGTTGCTAATTTTAATTTTCTCTAGAAACACACAATTTATGTCCTTCATTCTCTATAAATTTTTGAGTTAGTTTTTTTTTTTATAATGTCGATTTTACTCTTTAAATTATTTATTTAACAATATTAATTTAATTTTTTTATCAATTTGATAAATAATTAATTGGTGAAGTAGATACCAATGCTATAGAATTAAGAGAATTGTTTCTAATAGTTCAATTTATGATGCTTCATGCAGTAAAATATATAAAACAAATTTTTAATATTTTCTTTGAAATTGGAGAGAGAGAGAGAGAGAGAGAGAGAGAGAGAGAGAGAGAGAGAGAGAGAGAGAGAGAGAGAGAGTTTAAAAGTAATTTAACTCAAACCCAAAATTAAGAAAAAAAAATTACATTTTATAACTTCTTGCGTGTATAAATAAAAAAAATAGACAAACTTAATAATGTATATCACAAGTTTATTACATAAATAATTTAAATTTAATTCAAAATTAAATATAAAAAATCTTTTTATACTTGTACAATAAAAACTGGACAACAGACACGGGAGTGTCTGTTTTAACATTTATTACGTAAAAGTGAGAATGTGTTACATGAATCACATTGTTAATTTCTATCAATGTATCAATAAACTATAATTACTAGATAATGTAATATGATAAGAATTATTAATTTAATTGTAAAAGATACATTTGTATGACTATAACTTTTATCTCAAATAATACATACTAATATTTATTAAATATTCTTATTTGGATTCGAACAAAATCTTACTTCATTTCTATTTCTATAGAAATTTATAGTAAATATTATAATAAAAAAAAAAAAAACTAATATTAACATGTGTCCTAAAGACATAAATTAGTGTTCCGAAATTGTAAAAATATATTTTTTTAAATATGCGCATTTAATCATTTAAATTTATAAATATCAATATATTCTAATTAAATTTTTATTTAATATTCTTAACTAGTATTGTTATGACGCAGATTAACCTCACCTAAAATATATGGTATAATATTATTTTATTTGTGTACATAAGACAAAACTTCATATAATCTATATCAGTATTGTTATTCCTACACCATCATCATACACTACACCATAGTTATTGTTTACAAATACGGTGAATAGTGAAATGAACAGTGAATAGTGACATGAACAATGACACACACATGAACCGTGATTGTGAACAGTGTTATAATGCATGAACAATGATTTTTAATAGTAAAATAAAATTGGTAAATGATATGTAAAAAATTAATTAATGAAGTAATTAAATTGGTTAATAAAAATTCATGTATTAAAAATAATTTTTAATAGTAAAACAAAGTTGATTAATGAAATGTAAAAAGTTTGTTAATGAAGTTATGAAGTTGGTTAATAAACGCTGAGATATTAAAAATAATTTTTAGTAGTAAAACAAAGTTGACTAATAAAATATAAAATATTAGTTAATAAGGTAATGAAGTTGGTTAATTACACAACTTTATATTGATACCCTCCTTAATTCAAAAATAAAAAATTTTAAAAATAATAATTTATATATATATATATATATATATATGTGTGTGTGTGTGTGTGTGTGTGTGTGTGTGTGTGTATATTAAAAATATTTTATTATTATAATATTTTATTGTCCATCGTATTGGTGAATAGTGAAATACAGTGTAATATAAAATTTTGGTGTAATAATATTATTTTTCATTCTATATTCCGAATGAGAAACTATATGGCAACACACAAATTGACAACTAAACCATATTATCATACAATTTTTTAACTTCATATTGTTGTATCTTGAGTTTGATTAATTTATGTATTAAAAAAAGGAGTAGTTGAGAAACACATTTAAAAAAAAAAAATTCTTATAAATTAAGAGAACTGTTTATCGTATAATCTATTATGTAATCTCTTGTTTAAAGACTCTTGAATTATACTGGACCATAGAACTGCTCTCACACTCATAGTAGATCGGTTTGATCAAAATGGATAAACAAATTATGCGCGTCCTTTATTTTCTTGCTATTGTAATACACTTACACTATATGGTAGATTAATTTTGCTTGAAATGATTTTGTGTGGTTGTCAATGCTCTTATCTCACATAATATGTTTTTGGTGTATTTTATCATTCAATTTTACAACAAGTGGTGCCAACTATGGAGAAAAGGATTTATGTTTATAAGTAAGCACCATGAGATCTAAACGAGATATCAGAATTTTTTCCAAAGACAAAGATTCTAAGTTGTTGAAAGTGAATATGTAAACAATCTTAATTCAACAAAAGTGCGAGGAAGCTTTGAAAGGTGGGACATTGATGTCGACAATCCGAACAAAAGCAAAGAAAATCGATATGGTCGATCAGGTCAAATGTTTCATTATCTTGTGCCTTTTAGATAAAGTTCTAAGTGGTCTAATCGGCTATAAGAACCAATGTGTTAACCATATATTAAAATAATTGGAGGTTGACAATAATGGTGAAAGATTAAATGTTTTAATAGGGAAAAATGATGATATATGAAACCAAATGTGAGAGAAATATAAGCCAAAGTCCAAAGGTTTTGATAAGTCGAAGTTAAAATTCTTCATTTTGTCATAAAACTTGTAATTTCAATAAGGATTATCCCAAGAGGGGAAACATGTGTGGTTTTATTTAAATTATAGTTATCTCATATGAGGATGGTGTTAACCTAGAAATTCCAAAAATGATTCCACAAGGAAGCCAACTGGAATTTCCTCATACATAGGGTAAAATCAAGTTGTTGTTTGATTGAAAGACTTGCCACATGAGCAATAGAAGTCGAAGAGTCTGGATGAGGATTTAGAAAAACTCCAAGGAGTTCAATAGGGTTTGAAGTTCGAAAAAGTCAAAGAGCTCGATTGAGAACAAAATCAAAATTCAAACTTAAATAACTGTTTTTTGGTTTTATCTAAATTAGCAAGGACGTGTGGAAATCGAATAAAGTAACAGTTGCATGCAACAATGACGTGTCGGACGAGGGATCATTTGAACGTTGAAAGATAGTTAGTTTATAGCATTATAAATAGGGATTCTAGTGATACGACCAGGGGTGATAAATACATTGTAAACTTCGATTACACTCAAAGTACCCGCACATAAGAGAGAAATGAGTTTCTTGTAGAAAAACGTACTTACCTACCATCTTTACATTTATGCAAAAACACCTTTTGTATATTTAAATTCTTTTTATACTTATTTGTTTTATCGTTTCAAAGCTAATTACATAGTTGGAATCAGTTTTTTAGTTACATTTACAACATAGTTATTTAATTGAAAATACCAAATATTTATTAAAAGAAATCCCACAAGATCAAAATGCATTCCCTCTTTTGTTAGAAACTCAACACGAACTTGCCCTAGGATTTACTAGTTTGGTCCTTCAAGTAATTAACCCAAAACTAAGTGATTGTTTACTAAGAACACCGGTGAACATGGTTATTAGAGTATTTATGAACTAAGGTTACAAGATTGGAGACACAAAAGATTTAGGTCATGGACTATGTATGCTCTTATCACCAGTGACGGAGCCAGAGAATTTATATTGTGAGGGCAACATATTGGCCCAAACAAAAATTAATTGCATCCAACAAGATTCCAATCTAAAACCTTGAGAGGAGCATACTCTTAAAATCCAAACTTCTACCATTAGACCTACCTTAGAGATTATGGGAGACAACATATATGAATTGTAGCGTAATTTATCTACAATGAATAGAAATTAAATACATAAATATATATTATAAATTATGAAATTTATCTTAAAAACATATTTAATAAAATTTTATTTTTTCTTTATTTATATAATCTTTTTAATTTTATTATCAACAACAAAATTTATTTATTTACTTTTATATATAAAATTGACATCTTAGTATTAAAATAAAAACATATAAAGCAATTTTTTTAAGAAAACCTTTTAGTAAAAAATGTTTTGAAATTAAATACAAAACAATTTAAATATACTTTAACCGAACACATTTTAAAATCAAAATTAACTTTCAAAATAAATAATTCACAAATTAAATCCTAAACAATTATTCATATATTATATAGGTCAAATTACATCAAGATCCTTTAAATTATTATTATTTGCGTAAGAAGTTGCTCCTTTAAGTTTTTTTTAACAATTTGGTCATTTATGTTGTTTTCTACATCCTTTTATTCACAGTTAGAACATTTAAAAATTTGTGACTGATGTATTTTTTGTTGCACTTTATCATTTTTATATCACTCAAAATAATTGCATCCACAATTATCACATTTACTCTGCAATAAAAGGCAACGATGCACACATTTAATAATTTAAAGGACCAAATTGTTACAACAAAAAAAACTTAAAATAACCAATTCATTACACAAAAATAACTTATAAACCTCTGATATAATTTTGCCTATCTATCATATAATTTTACATATAACTTCTAATAATAAATTCATAGCAAAAATACACTTTCAATTATTGCATATGGTATTATATTTAAAATAAATGTTTTTTTATCAATTGCTATATAAACATATAATGAAATTTAAATTTTTTTTAAAATATAGTGGGGGCATATGCCCCCTTACCACCACATGTGGCTCCGTCCCTGCTTATCACTAATATCCAAAGAAAGAATACTCTGAGACTTTAAATCTAAAAGAAGATGCAATCGTTCACCTTGGTAATAATAAAGCTTTCAAGGTTCATGGTAATGGTACAGTTAGACTCAAGATGTTTAATAATAGTGAGTTCCTTTTATGCAATTTGTGCCATATTCCCGAACATAAGCAAAATTTGTCGTCTATAAGCATGTTTAATGATTTAGGTTACTACACTATAATTGAACATGCCTTAATGATAATTTTGCATGGTAAATTGATTATGGATAAAGGGTTTAAAATATGGGAGTTGTATATTTTAGATGATTCCATTACTATAAATCATCAATACTTTCATGATAAAATAAAACATTTGCATTTGAGAATAAAGCATGTTAGTCAAAAGCAGTTTGGTTGAGTTAGCTAAAGAAAGTTTGATAGAGAGTGAGAAATTAAAAAAAAACCTAGAATTTGGTAATAATTTCATATTAGTAAAACAACATAGGATGAAGTTTGAGACTTTTATGCATAATTCTAGCAGACCATTCGTGTATGTTTACTCTGATCTTTGGGGTTCGATAAGGGTGGAAATTCATGGGGGTGGTTTTTATTTTCTCACTATTATTGATGAATTTTCTAGAAGAGTATGATTTCACATTTTGAAAAATAAAAGTGACACCTTTGAATTAAATAAAATGTGTTAATAACTAATAATGGTCTAGAGTTTATGTCAGAGCATGTTAGTAGTTCTGTAGGAAATAAAATATAAAAAGGCATAGAACCGTTACCGACACACCTCAATAAAATGGCATAGGTAAACACATGAATAAGGCCATTTCAGAGAGAATATAATGCATGTTAATGGGAGCTGAGTTACCAAATAGTTTATGGGATGACTCTATTGTTGCTACTTACTTAATAAACAAATTTTCATCCATTGAAATATGATTCAAGATGCCTATAGATATTTTGAGTCAGAAACTAGTAAAATAATTTAACTTGAAGGTTTTCAAAGTTTTGGAGTTTGCACATATCAAGCAAGAAAAGTTTAATGTTGGGATTGTGAAGTGTTTCTTTATTGATTATCCTGAAGGTGTGAATGAATACATTTGTGGATGATGAAACCTAAAAGATCAAAATTTATCATAAGGATGGATATTACTCTTAATAAGACTTGTATGAGGATTAAGTTAAAAAAAACCTGGAAGTGAAAGAATCATGAAGTATAGTTGATAAGACTCATTTTGAGGCGAAGGTTCCTACTAATAAGACTAGAGATGAAGAGAAAGTTGAGGTTCTCGGGTCTAGTTCTAGAGAGAGGAAACCTACAATGGCTTCAGTTATCAGTTGGAACACGATAAAATGAGGAGGGAGATTATACCATCTTAGAGATATGGTTATGATGATCTTATTTGTTATGCTTTGAATGTGGCTGAAGGCTTGTAAGATTCATAACCAAATATCTTCAAGGAGTCATTTGAAAGAAAAGATAGTAAAAAATGGTTTAAGGTGATGATTGATGAGATACATTCATTAATGAATAACCATAATTTGGAGCTTGTGAAACTACCAAAGAAATAAATGATGGTCGAATGCAAGTGGATCATTAAGAAGAAATAAGGTATTATGGACATTGAAGAACTTATGTTTAAGGCAATACTTGTAGAAATGGAATTTACTCAAGTGGATGGAATTTATTACAATTAAATCAATTCATATGTGATAAAACGTTGTTCTATAAGGGCGTTTATAGTCATTATAAATCAATATGAAGTTAACTTGGAACAAATGAATGTTGAAATGACTTGGAGAACTTGAAGAGGTAATTTACATTGAAATTTTTTAATGTTTTATAGAAGACACTAGTAGAAGACAAGTCTAAGATGTGTTTATTAGGTTGAAGAAAAGTCCAAGTCAATGGCATTATCAGTTTGAGGAATGTTTTTCTTAAGCATTACTTTGTGAGAAATTTATATGATTGATAGTTATGAATACATATTGAAGAGGAATGAGCGTTCACTACAAGAAAATTGGCAAGTTGCGACGGTTAGTTTTGCCAGGTCGTAAATTGCAAGTCGTGACAGTTTTGTTTTTGTTGCAAAAACGTGTGTCGCCAGGCAATACTTCAATGGTTGCTAAAACCGTCGTTCCAACTGCCGTTGTAAGTTGCGATAGTTGTGAAACTAACGTAAATTTCAGAAAATGACGGTTCAAACCGTCGTAATTATATTTACTAATTCTATATAATTTATGCTGGTTGCAACGGTTTCAACCGCCGTAATTTTATCTATAGTTTATTTATAATATTTTTTATTAAATTATTATCATCTCAATTTTTTTATAATATTAATTTTTATATAAATTATTATTCTTTTTTGGTAATATTTCTATAATTTATAATAACATAGTATGATAACATAATTTATGGTAATATTTATTTATTATTTAATTTTTTTTTATAATAGTATGATAACATAATAAAATTTCAATCACAAACATCTAATATCAAATAACCATCATAATGTCATATAGTAAAGTAACTGAAAACATATAAAATCCCAATATTATAATAATAAGCATCATAATGCCAAAAATACATAGGAAAGTTCATAATCTAATTAATTTATAGCAAAGTTTAATTTGTCCTTCTAGATGATCCATTATCCGCAATTTGATAATCATGTCATGTAGTCGAACAAACCGAAAACATATCAAATCCTAATTTTATAATAATAAGCATCATAATTCAAAAATTACATTGAAAAATAAGCATCATAATGCCAAAAGTTCATAGCAAAGTCTAATTTGTCCTTCTAAATGATCAATTATCTGCAATTCGGTAGTTAGACTCGGAAGAACACCTACGATCAACGGGTGATTCCAATCCCTGAAAAAAAAACATTAAAATAATATACTCTTTAAATTAATACTCATGATATTTAACTTTTAATATATCCAAAATAATATACCTGTCTTCCACTAGAATTTTGCATTTGCATTAAGAGTTCAATTTCCTCTTTTCTAGCATTGTCCCTTTGCTTTATGAGTGCGATTTCCTCCATGAATTCATCAATTTTGGAATTCTTTTCTTTAAGTGCAATAATTTCTTCTTGCATTTCCTTTATTCTTTCATTTTCTTCAGAAGAAGACGCCGATCTTGTAGATTTATTAATTTGAGATGGCGTAACTCCAAGTCCCATACAACGAACATATCTAGGATGTTCTTTTCTAAAGACTTTCTGAAATGCCTCATTTTCAGACATAGAGTCCTTAATTGCAACTTGTAATTTTTCTTACACACGCAAAAGAGAAAATTGAGCAAGGAACATTTAGCAAGCAACATCCTGGATATAACTTTTATAACATACTGGATGCATTATTTATTTAGCCAAATTTAGGCAAACTAAATGCATTATTTATTTAAAACACACTGAATGCAAAACTAAATGCATTATTTATTTATCCAAATTTAACCAAACTAAATGCATTATTTATTTATAACATACTGAATGCAAAACTAAATGCATTATTTATTTAGCCAAATTCAGCTAAACTAAATGCATTATTTATTTATAACATACTGAATGCAAAACTAAATGCATTATTTATTTAGCCAAATTTAGCCCCTAAAAATAATTATTAAATGCATTATTTTCCTTTAATACAAATTTAGCCCCTAAAAAGAAAATCCTTTTGAACATTACATATTAAGTTCTTAATCTTTCAAAACTATTTTTTTTCTTCATTTTTGTCAATGAGGAGAAAACATGATACAAGCCTTAATAGCTAAATCTTACATGTGATACTGGAAATTTCTTGTATGTAAAAACAGCAAACAACCATTTTTAACCAGATAATATCCTATAAATATTTTAAATATCTCACTATATTCAAATGACTAATTTTTTGGCCGAACTACGCATAGCATACACAGTCTTCCAAAAGCCTGAGCTAGTTCTATAAACAACAAAACTTATTTAATGGACTTAAAATATAAGAATAGCATAGTAACCTAAGAATTTCACAAGTTCACATTATTCATTTGTTTATCACTAGTTGGATACTGACACATGTTAGAAACTATGCTAGAGAGAATTGATGATTTCATTTCTATAACAGATGATTTCATTTATATAAATGCAAAGCATAGTACTTAGCTTCATATTAGTTTCAAACATAATCACAATTATCAAATTATTTTAACCAGTTTTTAGACATATTCTCCTCACCTATAAGAGATGCCAAAAGGTTCGATTTTTTCTCAAACCTTAAGGAGACTAACAAATATTTAAAAAAAAACTTAACTGGCACTTACATTATTGTTGTATACATCTTCAGTGACAAAAGACCCGTCAGATTTTTTATGAGATACTGCATACATTTCTCCTCTACTGTATGGTCGTTCATCTCTCAATTCCTACAAATAAGCACAAATATTAATTATTTGTACTATTAGGCATACAATAAAAAATATATAGATTTAGACATTCCAACTCATATTGCTTCCTTGCAAACGACTTAGATCCGAGTGTATGCGGATTCTTCATTTTTCCTCTATTTTGGGCTTTTTTTTTTGCTATTTTCTACATTGGTAACAAATAAAAATACGTGTTATATATAGCTATAAGATACAATGCATCACTTATATATTAAAAATACAATTATACGAGTGAAACACTAAAATTACTTGTGTTTCTTCTTTCCGCCTATATTGAACAAAAACATCCCAATCGTTTTCATAAATGCCTTTTGGATAATTTGCAATATTTTCCTCCAATGTGAGATCCCATCTGTGAAATTTATGAAACAATTAATGTCGGCCATCCCTCCATTTCTTTGCAGCAGAAGCGAGTATGAAATCTTTGTCACGCCCATCATCAACAAGAAAATGAAGCTAACCATAAAAATAAAAATTAGTTGACAAAGCAAATAATAATCACCATAAAATTAATTTTAAAAATATGTAGTTGTTTATTAATGATACCTTTATCTTTTCATCAAAAAACTTTGTTTTTCTATCAGTTGGAATTTTCTTCCAATTTTCGAACATAATGGGCTAGTCTATAAACATTCTAACAATTCTACCCAAATACCCTGCTAACAAATGATAAGTTGTTCCTACTGCGCGATGGCTTTTATCCCATTCAAGTATTATCCATGTTCCATCTGACTCTGTTTTCACAACCAAGTCTTGAACACATAAACGTGTGTTTGAAATATGACACACATCATCTATCACAAAAAAAGTTAACAAAATAATGTTATAACTCAACTATGTAAAACATTTAAATCATTTAAAGATATTGTAACCTTAATTTACTTACTAATGACATTTATATCCCAATACTCAGAACTAGGCACTTGAACAACATCTTCGTTCTCATCTTCTACCACAACATCTTCCGAGTGAGGGGATAAAATGTCATGGTGATGAAATGTCTCGGAAGAAGATGATGGTTCTGTAGGAAGATTTGGCTTTTGGATTGACTGAGGGGGATTTGGATTTTGGATTGGCTGAGGGAAATTTGGATTTTGGATTGGCTGAGGGGGATTTGGCTTTTGGATTGGCTGAGGGAGATTTGGCTTTTGGATTGGCTGAGGGGGATTTGTAGTTTGGATTGGAGGTGGGGTTATTGATCATTTTGGAGTTATTGTTGAACGTGGGCGCTTCTTATTTACTTCAAGCTCTCCAGGTTGTACAAACCTCAGACGACCCTTGATAGACTAAATTAGATGCATCAGTGAATATTAGTCAATAATCAATATAATTAATTTGTATAGAGTAGTATTGAGAATGTGTTACTAACCGATGATGGTTTTGAAGAAGACGAAGATGATTTCTAAAGGGATTGAGAGAGTTTGGTAAGATTGAGAGTCTGCATCTTTTTCTGATTCTCTTCAATTATTTTGTGGCGAATATCCTCATATGATGAATTCATTCTTTCACAACAAACTTCAACTGCAAGTATAGGTGATAAACAAGTCAGTACACTAAAAGATAAATAATGACTACAAATTTAATAAAATATGACATAAACACAGAGTAACATAAATTATGACTACAAATTTAATAAACATAACAAAAACACAATAAATTAAAAGATAAACTATGTAATAAAACATAGAGTAACAAACTCATACATTAATTAGGGATAAGAAACAAAAAACATAAGTCTCACACGGGTTACATACAAGCTAGACTTCTATTAATAAAAAACTATATCTTAATTATTATCGTCATTTTCCAATGAAGTTCCAGGATCATCATTAGAAAAAATTTGTTCCAAATTTTGTGATGGATATGGCTCAATTGGTGTCATAATTTCATCATTTCCACCCATGTCATACAAGTCTCTTGGCTTCAAATGAACAGGTATGCTCCATCCTTGTTCATTCTCTTCATCGACATAAAAAACCATCTGAGGTTCTGATGCTTGAATGTATGGCTCATTATCTTCTTGTTCCCCAGTATGTAGTAGTCTTGCAAAGTTTATAGAGTTAAAACCCAATTTATCCATCTTAATTCCTCTTGAGTTCATGGTATTAGCCCATTCACATTTAAACATTGGCACTTTGAAGCCATCATAGGAAAGCACAATAATGTCTACCAATCTTCCATAGTAAGGAACTCCTCCGAATCTCATTTGGGTATCACTATTGTTTGAATAACTTCGTGTCCCAAACATGCCAAAAACTCCATTGTTTTGAGTTTTTAAATAGTTGTCTTGTTCTAACGTTCGAAACTTGAATCCATTTATATTGAACGCGGTAAACCTTTTAACTTTATAAAGAGGGCCACGAGCAAGACTAATGAGAACATCTTTATCTGGTCCATCAATGTTGTCAAGATTGTTGCAAATCTATACACGAAACAACGTCCATGTTAGTCTTGTTATTATTAAAAACCAATTCAATACAAATATCTGTTTTTTTTTACAAAAACTCACACGATTGTGGAACCAATGAGAAAACTCTCTATGAACCTTCTTGTCTATCTCAACAGCACTTCTTTGACTACGCTTCATTTGGTTCTGAGTAATACTTCGAAACTACATATTTGGTTATTCGGTATTAGATGTAAAAAAAATATTAATAGTGTAGATGAAACCACTTAAATGGAATAAAACTACTTACTTTATATAGTCGTCAACTATTGGACAATTCGTTAAAACGTGTCTATGAGCCTGCAACTTTTCAATTGGCATTAGGGTGTAATATGAAGATCCACCCACATGTTTTCCAACTCTAGAAAATAATCCTGCTACACGTGAACCTGTTTGGATATCACCAATATGGCCATCATCTACACGTCCAGGTTGATTCCATCTAGTCTCGATGTTTTCTAGATATCGTGAACAAAATGTAAGAATCTCTTTAAAACGGTATCCTTCCGCAATAGACCCTTCTGGTTTTGCCTTATTATGTACATGCAATTTAAGTTTTCCCAAGTACCTAATATTGAACCACAATAATATCGGTTAAAAAAACTTTCTACTTTCTAAGTTAGTAACATTAAAACAAAATCACATAGTCTATCTTTCAACAGGATACATTCATCGATAATGAACATGACCTCCAAGTTTAACTTCTTCAACAAGGTGAACAACCAAGTGAACCATAATCGTGAAGAACGAGGGAGGAAATTAAATTTCCATGTGGCATAAAGTGAGGAAAATTTGGTTTTGCAATTTTTCCAAGTCTTCAATTTTCAATACCTTCCCACATAATTGTCTAAAGAATGAGCACTACTCGATCAATACTACTGAAATCTCATGAGGTAATTTTGTGCGAATGGCTAATGGTAGAAGTTGTTCCATTAATATATGACAATCATGACTCTTCATCATTCCATTCACCTTGAGATTTACCAAGTTAATGCATCTAGAAATGTTTCTTGAATAACCATCAGGCACCCTAATATTCTTTAAAGTTGTTAAAAAATTCCTTTTATCTTTACCCGTTAGACTAAAGGCCGTCGGAGAAATTCTACCATTTTCATCAGGCCAAGCATCAGGTCTTATGCCCATATTTTGAAGGTCTTCTAGAGCTTTAAAATGGTCTTTACTCTTTTGCCTATCATTTAGTAAAGTAAATATGACATTATCACACACATTTTTCTCAATATGCATCGGATCAAGATTATGGCGCAGAAGATTATCCTTCCAATATAGAAGTTCAAAAAATATGCTTTTCTTTTTACATTGTTGAGGATGACGTTATTTTGGATCACAGTGTGTACTATCACCTTCTATAGGTTATCCCTCACGTGTTCTTTTTACCGATTTTTCTTTCACTAGCTTTTTACCAAAGATGACTTCAATATCTTTAACCTATTCGAAAACTTGATGTCCAGATAATGTTCTCGGTGGACTCTGTATTTCTTGTTCACCATTAAAGCGGATCCTGTTCAATTTAAACTTGTGTCTTTGATCAAGGAAACAACGATGACCCATAAAACACTATTTACGACTAGCTTTAAGACTGAGAGATGTAGTTTCAAAGTTACACGATGGGCAAGCAAGTCCTTTGTATGTGTTCCACCTAGAAAGTGCACCCAAACCTGGAAAGTCATCAATCGTCCACATCAAATTTGCATGTAACTTGAACATCTCTTTCTTGAAAGAATCGTATGTATCCACACCATCTGTCCATAACTCCTTCAGATCTTTGACTAAGGGTTGTAAGTAGACATCAATATTATTTCCTGGTGCTTCTTTACCGGGAATTATCATTGACATTATAAACGATGTCTGCTTCATGCAAACCCATTGAGGAGTGTTATATGGAATGAGAACAACTGGGCAAATACTATTTTTTTGTACTCATCACACCAAATGGATTAAAACCATCACTAGCCAATGCGAGACACATGTTTCATTGATCTGATGAAAACCAAGTATGTGTCAAGTCAAATTTCTTCCAAGCTTCTAAATCTCTAGGATGCCTCAACATTCCATCATTATTAGTATCTGTTGCATGCCATCTCATATCCTCGATCGTCTTTGATGACAAAAACAATATCTGTAATCGAGGTTTTAATGGAAAATAACGAAGAATCTTGGTAGGAATTTTCTTCATTTTCTTGTTAACACGAACCTCTTCATCTGTTTTCAATTTTGAAGTGTTGCAAGTTTTGCAAGTATCCCTCTCTTCATTTTCTCCCCAATAAAGCATACAACCGTTTGGACATGCGAATATCTTTACATAATTCAAACCAAGTTTTGTGATTGATTTCTTGTCTTCATAGAACGAACTTGGAATGTTTGCATATTCAAATGCATCTTTTATTAACTCTAAAATCATTGACATTGTCTTCTCACTCAATCAATGTAAACACTTTATATGTTACAACTTTACCAAAAAAGATAGTCTTGAATATTTCCTACACCCTTCATATAAAGGTTGTTCTCCTTCTCGAGCTAATTCATAGTACTCCTTGCTTTCGTTTCTTTCCTGAGTTGTATTTGGCATCACATAATCTTCTTGGTTAATCCCCAAATTTGATATAGATGACATTTCATTAGCATGATTCCTATCAACTCAAAATGCATCGTTGATCATGTTCTGAAAATAGGATCTTCGACAATGATAGTATCTTTAACTATATTTGGAGTAGTACTAGAGGAAATAGTACTAGGTAGTACAAAGGACTCTCCATGATGAATCCACATGGTGTATCCCTTTGGAAATGGTGACCACAGTAAGTGGTCGAACATGTCACTCTTACTCTGTGATTTTTTGAAGCCACAACGTTTACAAGGGCATATTACTATGTCATTTTCTTTTGCACCTTTAAATTCGAAATTAATAAATTCTTTTATCCCTTGTTGATACGCAATCGATGATTGTGGCTTCATGATCCATGACTTATCCATTTCTTAAAAAAAATTATAGATGTTATATTATATGTTCAAGAGCTTTAATACTATTTAATAAAAAATAAACCATCACATATTTGCAAAACATATAGAAAAAAACTGTGAGCATTAATACAAAAATTAATTGTGCTGACAACTCGGAATGAAGTGTCTAGAAAGATAGCAATTTATTCAAATTCGGTTATGCAGTTGTGGTATAGTGTACGATTATGATTCTTAATTCTTCCATTGGAATCATTGAAGGAAGATATCCAAAAGTATGGTATCTTCTCTTTCATATTGTCATCTATTCTTTTTTACTTCCTATTTTACGCTTAATAATTGTTTCTATCTGACTTTTTTTTTTGTACGTAGGGAACCAAACCAGGCACACTAATGGAATCGAACATCTACTTCTAAGCTGAACAAACTAAGATAGTCAAATATCACAACACTCCTCCTCAATATCCTAAGAAATTCCTGCCACCCTAAAATTTTATTCCACACCACTCTAATTTTAGGACACCAATTCTGAAATTGTGCATGTGTGTTTTAATTAAGTTTTTTTGTGAATTTTTTTAATTTTCTAAAATGAAAATATTTATAAATATTATAATTTAACTTCTTCTATACAAAAAATACAATAAAAAAAAGGACATGTTAGTATGATAAAAAAACTTAATAAAAAAGAGAGATTGTGATGTGGAAGGCAATGAACGTGTGCCTTACAATTTATTACCATTGGAAGTTTTTGTTTTCAATCTTTAGCAATTTTATGGTGAGCAATATTCTTTTAAAATGCAATTACTTGCAATTGAGAAACTACAGCAAAATCAATATTTTTGACATTATTGATTCAAAAATAGTACAAACAACAATATATCTTAAACAATACAAATAATGGCAATAACTATCTTGACAAAAAAATGACAATAACTATCTACTCACTTATGTATTCGTATGAATCTTTCCAAAATCACCACCTGTTGAAAAGTATTTCAGGGGTGTTTTATCGTATCCACAGGGATTGAATGTATATTGTCGCCATTCTATAGTCAAAAGCGTTTCAAACTTTTAAGTTAACAAAGAGTTTGATTTTTCGTTCGGATCATTTGCATAAAGTTTAGTAATCAACGGTAAAGAAATTGGTTTTAGGGTTTGGTAAAACATGCCAAGATTAGAGTCCGATAATCTGTTTCATACGTATCTACTCGATAAAGCGTGTGAACTTGTTAACGATAAATATAACCATATATCCTCTCAACAAGTTTCTCTCGAACACTTGTTGTGAGATTTATCATATTGATCCTTTGATGATCTCTCACTCAAACTACCAATATGATAAAATTCAAGTTCAATATTTATGAACATCAACTTTCAAAACTATCTTTAGCCTTATGATTATTGATGGATTGAAACTTAGGTCAAGTTTTAATACATATCTCTCGATCATGAACTAAAACAAAATATAAACCATGTAAACAAAATTTTTCTTCTATATTTATCATCAACAAAGTTCACAAACTTACAATCAAGATCAATACATACAAAATGATGGATTACCTACCACTAATCTTGACACAAGATGTGTTTAGCTACATATATTCATGGTAGCTTGCTTCACAAGTTTCGTGAGGAGATGAAAAAGCATCTGCGTCGAAGAATCGAGATCGGATGCAAATCCGGCTTCTCTAAGTGAAGAATCTCTCTTAGATGAAGAAATATCAGAAAAATGGGTTTTGGTGTGTTAAAGTGAAGTTCCCCTCCCAAGAAAATGTATAAAATCTATTTATAGTACACTTGAAATCAGACACATTCGCAGTGCGAATGATCTGTTCGCCTAGCGAATGAAGAAAGTGGCACCTGAACTGCCTTCTGATAAGCTAAACCTCCCTTGTTTGTCTGCATAAGTTCGCAATGCGAACTTTTGTTCGCAAAGCGAACCATTCGCCAAAAAGTTCACAAAGCGAACTTAGGGCCCTTTTCTTACTGCCTCAGCCAAGGGTTCTTCGCAAAGCGAGTAAATCAGCGAACATTCACTGGGAGTTCGCAAAGCGAACTTTAGTTCCTTTTCCTACTGTCCAATTCTGGGACCATTCGCTGGAGACCTCGCCAGTGTTTGCAAAGCGAACCTTCGCTGGCAAGTTCGCAAAGCGAACTTGCTGATGTTTTCCCCTGTTCTTTGGCAGCTTGTATTATCTCTTTGTGTCTTTCATCTTTGATCAATTAGTGCATTTTCCTGCACAATAGCACACATATTACAAGCACCAAAGGTATATATACGATGTTTGAAGAACAACAACAATTCACAACTAAAATCCATAATTAAACATGTAAGTGTTTAAAAGATGCCAAGTATCAATTAGAAATATATAGCATGTTTGACATCTAACACCACCATAAACAATAAAGATATATTTAAATACCATAAATATTAATTAAAACATTAATTTTATACGATCATTTCTTAAAGTATAACAATAATAATATGCCAGGAAAAAGTAAACTTTTCATCTCTATCACATGCAGTAAGTCAAAATTCATTGTCGGCAGTAAATGAAAAGAAAAAAAAAAGATTTTCTCAAATTATTTTTTCAAGGTGATTGACAAAAATTGCTATTGTCATAGATAATTGGAAAGTTTGTTGACAAAAACTTGAGAAAAAAAGGTTTGTTGAACATCCATTGTATCTTTGAAAAAAGAAATTATGTCTATGGAAAAAGAAAGTACAGTTTACATTGGAAAAGATTTTATTCCATAGCTTAAAGAAACAAGGTATCAGAAATTCCATGCTGTAAGAAAAACCTATCATTTACATTAGCTAAGCCATAGTAAAATAATATTAGAGGAACTTTGATTAGAAATAAATTACTCTATACTTTTAATTTAAGGTCATTCTAATTAACCAATCCAACCCAATCAAAAACAGAACAATACTTTTTTCTGTTATTATCTAAAGCTTTTTACTAATTAACCAACATATATATAAGGTCATTCTATTTTACTTTGGCTGTCATCTAAAGCATCTTTGTATTGTCTATAGTTCTATTAAAGCTCACTATAATTCATATCAAAACAACAACTGATCTTCTTTTAACTACAATAACTCATCCTGTTGTTGGGAAACAAATTAAAAATTGAGAATTCAACTCAAAGTTGAATCAATCCGAGTAATACATATTCATATTTTAAATAGTATTATTTTAGGGAAAGTACTTCTATATACAAAGTTACTACTTCATTTTCCTTCTTCAAGACAAATATGTTCAACTATTGCCCTTAACTCAGCAAACATGTTAGGTAACACAACCTCAAAAGTCAAAATCAAAAGTACACATGCTATGAGTAATGTCATCGGTGTACATCAAAAAAACTTTCTAAGTACTGTCATACCCTAAATTTTGACCACAAGATTTCCCATCATTGTGTGAATCATCACCACAATATAGATGTACCCTCATGCCTCATCAATCCTCTCAAAGATTGTTAAGCATTCACCTCAATCAAGAATTAGGGTTTTTGACCCTCTCAGAGTACTCAGACAAAGGATCAATCAAGAATGGACATGATCTTCAACTTCTCAAACCCCTAAAACATCCATGAAGGATCTAAAGGTCTCTCACATTAATAATCAAGCATAAGAATGCAACATTTCAAGCTGATCAGCCTCAAGATCACCAGTGTCACCAAATTAGGGTTTTGATCGACCAAGGCCTCCAGAGGGAAATCTTCATCTAGGCATGAGTCAATACTTCAAAAAATGATTCAAGAAGCTCAAAGGGACCTAATGGATCCAATCATGAGTTCAAAATAGCCTCAGGGGATGCATTAATCAAAAATCAGGAATTAGGGTTTCTTGACCTAATTCACCTCTAAGTTAACTTTTGGAACAATGCATGAGCCAAGACCTCAAAGAATGTTTTAAAGACCTCAAATTTCTTATATTAACCCTCTTACAAGTTCAAATTGACACAAAGAACTTGGTTCATGAGCAATACAAAGATTCAAATTCATCTGGACCACAAACTAGGGTTTCTGAGAAAAAGTCAATCCTACCTTTGACTTTTGACCAAGACATGATCTCAAACCTTGGGACATGATTCAAGACACTCTAAAACACCTATGAAATCCATATATTAGGTTTGAATTAGGTCAAGAACTTGATTTCATAGAGAATCACAAAATTTGAAATTCATCTGACAAAAAGCCAACTGTGCCTAAAAACCAAGTTTGACTTTTGAGATTTCTTGACAAACATGTTTCCCTTAAGTAAAAAACAATGTTAACTCATGGTTTGGATCATCATCCATCAAGAAAAATCAAGAAAATTGAGGTTACTTGCAAAAGGGGTAATCTTAAGAAACTTGAAATTTCTCTAAGTTATGAAAAAAAGGTTATTTTTCCCAACTTTGCAAGGTCATAACTCCCAAACCACAAAGTCATTTTCTTCCATCCAAAGCTCTAATTACCCACTAAAAAAATGTAAAAGTGCTCCATGAGCTAAAAAGCTTGGATTTTGAGTTATAGAGCCATGAAGTTAAGGTTTCAAAACTTTTGAACTTGGACACTTAGTGAAATTTTTGGACAGAATCTGTTTTGTATTTTTACCAACTTTGAGGCCATTTTTCATTATGATCCAAGATGAATCAAGACCAAAGTTAAACATCAAAGTTGAAGTATGATATAGGGGCTTTCTAAAAAGTACAAGAGCCTCATATGATTCAACTTGAGCAAGGAGTTATAAGCTTCCCAAAATGGCATTTTTCACCCTGCCTACACAACAACATTGGTACATGACCTGTATCCCACGATTTCTTGAGCCAATTTTGGACACTTGCATCATTGTATTTCTGTCCAATATCAACATGAATGATGAAGAATCTGAGCATAAGACCACCAAGTCAAAAATCATATCCCTTAGGCATGTGGCATTCAAGATTCATTTCCAAAAACTTCAACTTTGTCATGAAGCATTGAATGAATGCATAGAACTAGCATGTATCAGTTCATAACATTACAAATGAATCAAGATTACTCCAAGAATCAGAAGACCATAGGCCTGCAAGATTGACTCAAGTCAATGGCTAGAGGAGACTTTGGCTACATGACAAATTCCTTTGGATAATAGGGTGATCCAGCCCCAATCACTATTCCTTGCAAAACAAACTTCCTCTACTATAAATAGAGGTCATGTGTGACTGATGAAACCACTCCAAAAAATCAGAATTCATGTTTTCCTCCAAATCACCTTTCAAAACCAGAATTTCCTTCTTTGGCAAGTAACATGAGAATTTTCAAATAGAGAAGGATTCCACCACAACCAACGATCTTAACACCACACATACATCATATCGAAACTATCCAAACACTTCTCCACCATCTATAACCTCAGAATCACAAAGTTCAAAATCCAACTTAGGCCTATTTGCAGTTGAGGTACCACAACAAGTTCCAGGTGTTTCTAATCAATTCTAAGCATCTCAACACACTACTTGAGGTCCAAGGAAGCTGTTCAGATCATTAAAACACTTATGTAACACCAACAACTGAGGATTCGATTTCCTCCTGCAGAGGTAAGCCCGACACTCTCAAACTCTATGATCCATGCATCATAAATGTGTTTTCAAGTTGCAAACATGTTTCTGTACTTGTATAGAGTGTTCTCCCTCAATCAATTGCTTTATAGCTATCGTGTATAGGATTTCATAGTGTTCTCGCAGAAATTAGGGTTCATATGTTCATCATTTGATTTCTCACTCCACACTTAATATAAATGCAAATAATTGGTACTATTGGAATTCTTGTTCAAAAACGAGCAACTTTCATGCTTACAAAAGTCAAAACCATTAAGTAATCAGAGAGATATGAGAGGTTTTGCAAATCTGGCCATGGAGGTTCGCGCAAGGAAGAAGAAGGTGACCTTGGCGCCTTTTTTTGAATTTTTGAATATTTGAATTTTTGTTGTTTTTATTAATTGATTTCAAAAATTAATTTCTCTTTGATTTTTTATTGATTCTTTTTTTCAAAATTCACAAAAATGTTAAAATATTTTTTTCTACAAAAAAATAAAAATTATATATTTTATTTAATATACTTTGAATTTTTTTAAAGAATTTCATTTTAATTGTTTTTAAACATTTTTAATGCAATTTTCCTCTTGATTTTTCAAATTCAAATGAATTTCACACCTTCATATAAATAAAACATGATTTTCCAAAATATTTTTCAAAATTCACAACTTGTTTTTAAATATATTTGATATTTTATATTTAATTTTATTTGAAAAATTGTATTTTTAATTAAAATTAAGGTTTTCCCTTGATTTTAATTTTTCAAACTTCATTTGAAACAATTTTGGGCCTCTTTGTAGAGTGTAAGACCCATTTCTTTTTGTACATAAATAATTTTTGGGCCTTAGTCATTATATAAGTCCCTTTGTGGTTTTCCAAATCGCGACGCGATCGTCGCCTGTCAAATAAAACTTTGGGCCTCTCCCTGAGTATAAGCCCCATTTTTATTTCTTCACAAACACTTTTTGGCCTCTATTAGAGTGTAAGACCCAACCCCTCTTTGTACAAAAACAATTTTTGGGCCTCTGCTATAGTATAAGTCCCATAACGCCTGTCAGTGTCGCAGTGTGATCCCTGTTTTCAAAATAAGTCATCTGGACCTCTCCTTGAGTATAAGCCCTAATCTTTTGTACATAAACTTTGTTTTAAACAATAAACAACCTCCATGGGTCTCTCCTTGAGTTGTAAGCCCCATACCTCTATTTTCAAAATCATCTGTCTGTTTTTAACTAGTACTAAGAGGAGCATTATTCCCGGTGAAACTGCTCTTAGACCACTTGAGCCTCTCTTTTAGTTATAAGCCCCAAACACTCTTCTCTTTTCAAATAATTTTCTTTTAATTCAAATTCAAACCCAAAGTTTTCTCAAAACTTCCTTCAATTTCTTAAAACCCTAATCATACAGCTGTAAATCAATACAATTAATCACCATACAATTGGGCCTCTTCTCAGAGTATAAGTCCCAACGTCTTTTCAATTTAATGCATATTTGTTATATACCTGTCAATACACTTATCTGTATATACTTGTGCATATCTGTCTAGAGTTTCCCCAACAGTTAGGTCTACACATAGGTCAAACCATATGTTACTTTCTTAACTTAGTCAAAACTATTCCCCTCATAGGAAATTCCCTCAATACAGTCTGCCTCCTCTTGGGCTTATTCAATATGGAACAGAGAAAGACATTATTCCCGGTGAAACTTTTCTCAAGATTGTCAAAACTTAGAAATGTATATATGTACAAGAAATTCATTTCCCCATAGAGGATTAATTCCTGGTGAAACCTCTCCTAAATTTCTTCAAACCTTAGAATTGTTCAACAAAGAAAGGATTAATTCCCGGTGAAACCTTTATTTGAACTCTTCTTAGGCTTGAACCCACAGGTTTCCTAGAAGTATCCCCAACCTCCTCTTGGGCTTAGTACAAGGACCAATATGCTTCTTAGAAGTTCCCCAACCACTTATTGGGCTTAATACAAGAACCCAAAGGCTTCTTAAAAGCATAAGATAGAAATTAGTCATCTCTACTAGTTCAATCCCTAGGAAAGTCAAAAGCTACACATCATACCATTCAAAGGGTTGATATTCATCTCTTAAACCAACAGCTTTCTCTTGGGCATCATACAAGGACCCCTCTCTACACCAGAGTCTACCATTTCTTGAGAGACTTGGACAGTCTCAATCTCCTCTTGGGCTTCATTTAAATAGACTTGGAAAGTCTCACTTATCATAGTCTCCTTTGGACTTAACACACAGAGACCCTCAAGTTTCTTAAAAGAATAGGAAAAACCCTGATCACTCTACCAATACCCCAGTCTCCAGAAGAGTTAAAACCTTTAAGATTTTCAAACTCACCTTAAACTCCCCTGACCCCCCAACAAGGTTTAAACTTTCACCTTAAACATCCCAGCCAGGGTCAATTGACCATCAACAAATCCCCAATGAAGTCAGAGCCCCATGGCATCTGGTAATTCAACTCTTCCCAGATTCCCAGCAAGAGTAAATCCCTTTGGATTCCCCAATACAATTTGGACCTGCTCCTGGATTTCCATAAATCCTCAGCAAGAGACAACCTTCCTCTTAGGCTTCAGATAATAATTTCCCTAGTCAGCCTCAATCTTGGGCTTTGTACAAGACAGATATAACACTCCCCAGAGAAGTCATTTTCTTTCAGCTTCAACCTTGGGCTTTGAACAAGGCACACAAAACCCAACATCCCCTCAGATGAGACCATGAGTTATCTCTGCAGAAAAATATATCCTCTGTACATCACACATCAAAACAAACAATCGAAACCTTTGTCCAGATAATTGATGTAAGTGGCACACTTATTGATTCAAAATCCAAGCTGGAATCCTTCCCTTATTCTGGCTAAAATTCATCTTTCATCTAACAGCTATAAGTGGCAAGCCTCTATATTTAATACATGCAAGCCAATGCCCCTCTCTTAGCATGAAAGATTCATAAAGGAAAAAGTTGCATTGCTCTACATTGAGTTAAAGCTTCTTCCTTCATGACATCTCTCTTATAAAGGAAATTACGGCATTACTAGATTCTCACATCCCAGTTAAAGTAATTTCCCTTATAATCAATTCCTCAACATTTTGTGATGAATATGTGAGATACCTCCCTTTAGAGATGACAAATTCTCTCTCAATCACCCCTTTAAGCTTCAATCTTGGGCTTTGAACAAGACACCAAACATTTTCCTCCCATAGAAATAGGAGGAACTACGATTGCTCTGATTTCCCAAATCTCTTTACGAGAATACGTAGGCATAAGATTGTGAAATCTTAGCGAGCACACAAATAAAAAACTTTAGGTCCAGGTACCTTCCCAAAAACAACAAAAAACCCGAAAACAACAAAAATATTTCCTCAATTCTCCCAAAGGAGAAACTTTCCCAATCCATAACAGATAAACACAAGAAAGCATTTCAAGTTAACAGAAATACATGCAAAAGAAGGTTTTTATGGATTACCATAGATACACTGGGTGTTAATAGCTTCCCTTTGTATAACCAGACCCCGATCCCCGATCTCTTAGCATTTGTTAAAGAAAACATTTGCGTGCAGGGTTAGTTTAAGATATCTTCCCCTTCCTTTCTAGCTTCATAGGATAAATACAAAAATCAGAAAGTAGCACCAATCATGCGGTAAGGTGGTCGTGTCACCAGGAAAAAACCGACGGCTACAAGTACCTCCAATTTTAAGTATTCAAACATCTTTGAATTTTTTGTATCAAAATGTGTTACAATTGTTTTAATGCAAAGTGTAGTTCTTTTATGTAGTTATTAAATTGAATCTTAAGTGAAGATCTATTCTACTCTGTGACCAAAAAATCAGACCACAAGACATTACCACAAAAATACAACACCTAACCCTAAAACAACCTCTATACCAGCAAAATAAAAACTGAATGGCAATCACTAGTTTAATGGCCCAAATTACACACCTTAATGTAGAAAACCGGAGAATCAGATAATCGTTGTACTTGAGAAGTTGTTTAGTAAAACTACAATAGAGAAAAGTTGTAGATGTAAATATTACAAAATCATAGAAATGCATAGTCAATTCAACATGTTGGATAAATGTTGCTTAGTAAAACATGTTGCAAATACTCGTTGCTTTGTTTCATCATTTATAACAGAACTGTTGGATAAATATTATCATATCTCCTTCCATCTCATTCCAACAAAACAATAACTAACAAAAATTAATTACTGTTTAAATATAAACAAAAAATGTACAAGATGTGTTTCTCTTTCATCACAAAGAGAGAGAATTAACTCACCTCAAATATTTTCTCAGATTTCAAATTTTCAACAACTTAAGCAGGTAAACTACAACTGCAAACATTGACATTTCTCACCCATCCATGTTCTTTCCTCTTACTATTATTATCCTATAATTATTTTATTATTACCACACTCATACTCTTTAAACACCCAACAAAAAAATCAGATTTGTCTTTCAAGAAATATCAATTGATCCACCTTTAAACATTCTTTAAACACTCTTTAAACACTCATACTCTTTAAACACTCATACATTTCTCACCTAATTTTCTTGTACAAATACCAACTGATCCACACCATCCGGACTCACAAAGGCGCAGACGACATATCCTACAGCTGTGTCTTTCAAGAAGAAGACGAGAAGAGATCAATTGGTGTATCACATTTAGTTTCTGCTTATGTACACACATATTCATATTCATGGAACAATAACGACTATATGGCGTAACATGGAATAGTAACGACTTGTTCAAGTTCTGCTATGCAACATTTGATAAGTTTCTGCTTATGTACACATATATCCATCTATAGTTTTCTTTATTTCCCTTTTTAATTCTCCTATTTTTTTTACATTGCAATGCGATGTCTAAGTATACTACACTATGTAGCAGCCACTTTGCGGCGCCGACATAGCGGTCATGGCACCGCTTCAAGCATTTTTCGTTGATTTAAAACATTTATTTATCAATCTAGTCTCATATATTTCTAAGTCATGTGGAATTTCTAATAAGAAACTCACCAATCTCATGTTGATAATTGGCTGTAGGACTTTGAGTGAGTCAGGTGTAATAAAGGCTTGATTCTCAATATGAGAATTGGAATGGTGATGTGTGTGACTAGAACTTTTATAAACAGGGTCAAATCATAATAAGTAGTATCAATTTCATGGTTGCAACAAAACATTTCAATCAAAAAGCTTCATGATTGCAACAAAACATGAACATAATTCCTAGCTAAAAGCCAAATAGATAAATATATACCTTAATAAACAAGAGAGAAATGTGATTCAAATTTCCGAAGCAAAATGAAGATGAATGAGCAGCCGCAACAATGGGAATCTAGCAGCCGCAACAATTGAAATCGTTTCTCACGTCTGAAAAACATAAACAACAATGCAATTTATTAAACAGTAGAGTAGAAATTTCAGTTTCAAGCACTTCCCATATAAGCAATTTATCAAACACTTGGCATGCACAATAATAAATTTATGTAATTTTCAAACCAGCTACGCAATGTTGATTATGTAAAACACTATTACAAACAGAATCATATGGATAAGGAAATGATTTTGCTACAGTTTTAGTTGATCACGTCTGAAACGTGTGGATAAGGAAATCGCTTCTCACGTCTAAAACACTAATTTTAGGTAATGTTGATTATTTGAAACACCTATCACTAATAAAATTTAAAATAGACCAAATGCATTCAATAAATTATATAAAGCATTTCATTCGCATATGGATACGAAAATGAATCAAACAACTTTTGAGTTCTGAAATTCTGGTAAACTTTATTCACAAACCAGTCGCAACTTACTGAAAGAAATGCAACCAACATTTATGTCAGAAAAGAAATCTCAACCGGAAAAGTGCACTGATTGGTATATTAGAAACACTTTACTTACTAGATATTTTTGAATTTCCATGATTTCTTTCTGCAATATTCAAAATAATGGTCAATTATAAACATTTTAGAGTTAAGGACCTTAAGCCACTTGGATGAAAGATGAAAGGAAAACAACCATGAACGTGAAAACACACATATATGCAGAAGGAATTTAGGTTTTAAGAAGACAAACCTATTAAGAACTTAGGGTTGTTTTGTGGCGTGAGCGGTTGAGAGAGATGTGTGTCCCCCTCTTTCAGGAACTTAGGGTATGCATTTCTGAAAAAGAAGAGAAAGAAGAACATAAAAAGTGAAAATTGTTCTAATTAATTAGCGCGAAGATGAATTAGGGGGGCGGCAGGTGAACTCACCTTCGCGGCCTTTCAATTTGCGTGCGAACCATTTGAATGTCATAGGGTAGCGGCAGGTTCCTAACTGTCGTAGAAGATGGCTTACGGCGGTTTGGGAACCAACCGTCGTGACATTTTAATTTTATTAAAAATCAAGGGCGGTTGCGCAAAAACACCGTGGGAACTCGTAAAACTCTTATTTTCTTGTAGTGGTTGAAGCTCTAACCTTGCAGGTCAGCCCCTCCTTCACATACTGACTTTATTCACTCATCTTCTTCACATATTGACTTGAGAGTTATAGTGCTAAACTTGCATATCAGTCCCTCGTCCACCACAACAGATGCCCAGGTTCACTGCTACACACTACAACCTCCATTCGGTTATCAATTTTGGTTCCATAACGAAACAGTGACATCATTTGTGGGAAATGGACTCCCGACAGCGGATCGACTATGATTTTTGGAATTTCCAAATCTTCAAATCCTCCAATGATGGTTGGATCTAAAGCCACTTGCTTCACGACATTACATGAAGCAGTCATTGATGCCTTCACTGCTCAAGCAACAAGAAATCAACCACCACATCCTCCTCTTCAAGACAATACATATCAAATTGTTTTCAACTCTAGGGGTGTTCACAATGCATTTTTGGTTGTTTTGACGCTAAAAGTCATATGAACCGCAAGAGACAAAAACATGCGGTTCGATTTGGTTCAGTTGGGTTTTAGAAATCAAATCAAATTAAACAAAACTAAACCAATATGGTTTGGGTTGGTTAGGTTGGTTCCATTTTTTACAAGATTTATACCGATACATACATACACACATAGAGAACAACATAACTTTGTGTTTAGTCATTCATACATTACCAAAGATAAAAAATCATCCTATTTGGACTATAAATTCCCATTTAATATACAAAAATTAGAATATTTTAAAGTGAAATTAAAAACATAAAATAGTAGTATAATACAATATAAAAAAACATTATAATGAAACAGAAAAAACAGAGGAGATGAGAGATTATAGAAGATGAAAAAGAAAGAAAAAAAGAGAGGAGAGATTAGAGAAGAAGATGTATGATAAAAACAAAATTGGAAAAGATAACAGTAGCATAAAAATGAGAAGTTGAAAAAGAAAGAACCCAATAAAGGAGAGACTAAAGAAGATAAGGCGAGATGTACCTAACGAAGAAGATGAAAAGAAGGCACAATACTGCTAGGAGAGATTTGAGAAGGATGAAACTGAAATCCTAAGTGTGAGGAAGAGAAAATATTTCATAATCGTAAGTCTAAGGAATAATAGGTTTGGGTTTGAGTTGGATGTAGGTTAAGTGAAGTTTGGGTTGTAACATAATGCGACTTGGTTTTGTTTGGTTTGGTTTGCAAAATATAAATTGTAAACTAAACAGAACCGCGTGATAATGTTAAAAAATGACCCAAACACATCCGAACCAAATGCTATTTTTTGTGGTTTTCAGTATGGTTTAGTTCGGTTAGAGGTATTATATCGGAATGGTTCATTATTAAACACCACTAGTCATCACTCCTTTTAATCCAGATTTACTCCAACCTCCTTAGATTGTAGGATTTGTTCCATAACTTTGACAAGGAGAACTGCCAATCAGGCCTCCAGTACCACCACTAGCCTCAGGACTGGAAGCACTACCTAGTTTCTAGTTATTGTAGGCTAAATTAGACATATAAGGGGACAACAAATTGGTGAACAATATGTACAACATTGTTCGGAAGCAAAAAATGAAGGTCATAGAAGAAATATTACTTCACTTGGAAGAAAATTTGCATATCGCGCCGCTGAAAGGAAATACGGTGCAGGAATTCAGTTCCATGAGAAACGAAACAATCATCCCAATGCCAACTGCATCACGACGAGAGGTAGATCCAAGGTCTCCAGACTACCAGAGAAGTAGAAGGAAGCAAAATCCTCCTCATAGTCCAGAAGGAAGTCGGGGTAGTCATGTCCCTACTAAAGAATAAATGGATAAACCTCTAGTAAGAACCTATAGAAGCATCCCCTATGCGCCTATATTTTGGACAACCAGATACAAAAATCATTGGATGTACCTCCAAAATTGAAAGAGTACAATGGGAAACGAGATTCCGACGAACATGTATAACTTTTTAATGAGTGTTTGACCTACTTCCACGCCGACGAGGCAACCAAAGGCAAAGTATTTGCACTCACTCTGACGGGATTCGCCAGGCTCTGGTTCAAAGCCTTTTTAGGTGGAAGCATTAAGTCCTGGACTGATCTATGCGAGAGTGTCACCGTTCACTTCACTGATAAAAAGAGACAACCAATGACGATAGTTGCCCTGAGTGGGATAACATAGGGGAAGAAAGAGAGCCTGTGGTTGTACATTAAATAATTCACTCAAGTAGCAGTGGAAGTAGAAGGATCTAAAGAGGTCCTTAAATACTAGATATTTGAGAATGGTCTGTTACAAGATAGTTCCTTCAAGCAGAAGCTAGGGCACATGGAGGCACACAAAGTGAAAAAATGGCTTAGCAAGGCATAACCTTTGTTAACTTGAGGATAAACTTAATATGCAGTGTGACAACCCGACCATAACAAATACAAGTTCTAGCCTATTATCTTGGAAAGACTCCCACGACCAGAAGAATGAATTCGGTGGAGGAACTCGTGGTCAGTACGATAAGTACACTCTTGTGAACGCTTCCCAGGATAAGATTTACCATAAGTGCGCCAACATAGAGTTCTGAAAGGGCGGAGTTATAAACCCCTTTCCCATTAGAAAGTCGTCCAAGAATGATATGATGGAATAATGTCGCTTCCACAAAGGCCACAATCATAACAGTGATGATTGTATCCATCTGAAGGATGCTATTGAGGGTTTGATAAAAAAAAGGTTGTTTATCTGAGTATGTTTATGGCAGAAAAAGAAGTAGGGAAGAATCGCCCAAGAGCAAGTCCCCCTCCAAAGTTGTGGAGGTCGTGACCAATGGAGAGGGGTCTAGTGGTGAAGATAAATAAGCAAGCAAGGGGAAACACGAGCACATTACTACTATCACCAGAGGAAGGCAATGGCCGAATATTTTGTTAAAACTGAAGATGAAGATAAAAACAGCTGAATTGATGGCCGCCCACAAGAGGGAAGGGAGCACATCAACCAAGATCCTGGATATGTCGATGCTCGGGTTCCAGGATTGTGAGAAAATTTGAAGGGACATTAAAGGAGATCTTTCCCCTATTCATAACTTCCACGGTAGGGCATTTCGACATCTAATAGATCCTGATCGACGACAGCAACTCATGCAACATAATGTATTCTAATTTGTTTGAGGAGATGGGCCTCAAGAAAAAAGTCTATGGCCGTAAAAAGGGTCATACTTACAGGTGTTTAACAATACGACCACCCTCCTTTAGGGGTATGTATAATCGATGATATCTATAGGATAAGGAAGGCACGCCGGGAATATGAATTCACAGTTCCTTTATAGTCTCTTGCAAGAGCGCTATAAATGTATGCTTGACAAACCCTTCGTAGGTGCCCTTGACGTCATGCCCTCATTGATCCACCTCACACTCAAATTTCATAACCTTTAGGGTGAAACAGTCACAATAAATGTTCATCACAAGGGAGCAAAAAGGATATACCAAGTACTTCAGTAGGACCAGGGGGGATCAATGCCATGAAGATCAATGTAGCCTTCTTAATCGGTCAACTAAGAGATATGATCATTCGACCTCCTCGAAGTGGCTGACCTGGCAAGACATGAAACAAGGAGAATAATTGTGGCCAACCCACCTGGTTTTGTTTTTAAATTTATCTTTGATGTCAATTCTCGTATAACTGATTCGATCACAAAGTGTATTGTGACTCCCAATTCTTAATGAATAAATCGCAAATTCTGCCTCTTTTCCTTGTGGTCGTGTAAGGTAACGACGAGTTCAGGGTATGACCGAAGGGATCGAAGTCCCAAAAGAAAAACCCATGGGTGTTATTGCAAACGCCCCGAGCGTGTGACTATAGCAATCAAAACCCCACAACGCAAAGCACACACATAAAGAAAATGGCAAAACCCTTAAAACGAAAAAATAACAGTTCATTCCTCTCTGGTAGCTAGCCACTCCAGATGTCGTAATGGGTTGGCCATACGTAATCCTCGAATAAGTTTTCACCTGGGGGAAATGGTATCGACCCTTGGCTGGGCACCGACCTAGATACATCCAATAAACTTCGAGGATAGACCTTGTAATTTCACGCAAAGTCCAGAGCAATTTACTTTAGATTAAGTATGCATGCCTTAAATTGGAAAAACAATGACGAAACATCTATTTCATTTCACTCACACTTTACAATGTAGGGTATTACATCGATAAAAAAAAGGGTCGCCAATCTATAAGGGAGAGATATTCCCATCTTTGAGCATTTGGTATGGTTGTACTTGATCCCTATAAATCTGCTGAGGAGAATGAAAATGATCTACCTACTGAAGGGCGTTCTCAAAGGACTCTGAAACGATCATGATACTAATAGTAGAGGATTCATTTAAAGCACGAGCCAAGGAAGCATTCAGAAGACGTAGGCTTTCAAGGTCTCTCTGAACGGCAGAAAGCGACATCTGCATAGTAGATACAATAACTCGCATAGAGGCTAGAGCTATATCATTCCTTGCTACACTCCTCACCAAAAGAGTTACCTGATAGACTAACGATACTGGGAGATTGACGTTACATAAGGCATCACTTATCCCGGTAAGAAAAACACAAGTTTTCTATATTTCTTGCAGGTACATATCCCATTGGAGCATTAAGCCACAATTGTTTTCCTCTAACTACCATTTTTCCTTGCATCGTGGTTCAAATATGAAAGACTCCCAACGCTCGGCACTGCCAATGGCTATAAATGTAGAAACACTCAGAGTATAATACGCTTGATTTGATCGCTCCTACTCAGGATCCCGGCTAGTTGGGTTGGCCAGTTAAGAGCAATCTTATTCCAAAGTAGATGCCCGATGCTCTTTTGGAGTATGTGGATTCGATCTCGCCAATTGTGTAGGATCTAGAAGGCTCGATGCATGCAATGACAGTCAAGGATAATTTATAACACCCCCAGTAGACTCTAAGGGGGGACATTTCTCAACCTCGAAGTGCTGGATGAACCTACAGTAGTTGGGGTTGGTAGAATTGATTCTCTTAGTTGGTAGATCCTTTCCTCATTCTTCATCGAGTATGTAAATAGTAATTACCAAAGATAAGAGCATTAATGATAACCGAATTTAAGGCATGGAAAAATGTATCTGAAACTCACAAAAAATGACTTTCATTTCCTCCTTGGTGCAAGCATCTGTTAGCGATTGGGTTTCGATCAATTGTTTCAAACATTTCTGTGAAGCCTTGTCCCGAGGAGCTACACCCCCTACATGACCCAAATCTTTAACAAAAGTGGTTGGCCGTCTCTTTATATATATTTTCTCCTGAGACATGGCGTCTTCCTTATAAACATACAATTCATTCCCCATTAGGAAATGACATTTGTTCCACTATTTGGGAAATAGGTCGATACACTTGTCCTCCACCCCGGTCTCTATGGTAAATACCATTGCATGAGCCTTTCTACAAAGAGGAACAACCAAGAAGAATTGTATTTTGAAATGCTCTGGGTTATTTAAAAACGTTCTGAAGTTGTGAACAACCTGCTACAGGTTAATCAAACCATGGCCTCACGCTTGGGCTGCGTAACTACGATGTACTTTGAAGAGGTTGAAGAAAAGGGACAATGAAGGTTTTTCTTTTGATATTCGTACCATTACTGGAAGAATTTAATATACATCTAACTCACAGGGTGTAACTACGAGGGGGAAACCATCAAATGATTCAAAACTTATATTTCAAAGTTGTTAATGGGCAACTATAAACCCAAGTTCGAGAAGGTGCATTCATAGAAAGGAATGATACATTTGCCATACTTGCTACAAATTGTCTTATTTTCAATAGGGGTAAATACACCTCAAATCGAAGATGGACCTATTCCAAAAAGGCTCCATCTAGACTACCCTCTCGAACAAAGATAGAAACAGTTGATAAAGAGATGTTGTCAACCTAGGAGGTAGAGGTATCTTCTTTGAATTTTTTACTCATGATAGACACTACTTTCTTCAATGATATGAAAGAAAAATGTTGTAGAAAATATAGGTGATAAAGAAGAAAATATAAATCCCCAAGTAAAATCAAATCATTACTCTTCAGGAAACTTGTGATAACTTACTAAAATCAACAAACGTTATCATCAATGCTGCAAATCACATATACAAGGAACTTCAGTGTTTTAGTTCCCAAAGATCAATGTAATAAAACCTATGAAAAGACGTCTGAGGCATGAGTGCATTACAGGCGCGAATTTTCAAGAACAGTTACATCACCTTTCAATTATTCACTTAAGTCAAAATATGGCCAACACGAACCAGTCAAATACGACAAACCCTCGTATTGCCAAGCAGAGACGAAAGCTTAGGGCAACTATTATGGGCCAATAAAAGGGCCATCGGCCGCGGCGCAAAGGAAGCATCTAGTTACCCAAAAACACTCGCAGCACAAGAGGGTTACCCTGAGGATGAGCACATGAGATCCATGTCTATGATACATCTAACGGTTCCTTGCATCCCACGTCTAGAGAGTAGTAACTTGTTATAATTGATCCACTAAATATAAAGAAAGCGTGTCAATCGCAGATACAAAACTTTAAATTCAAACTTTATTCACTTATGTTCTTCACATTCTAATTTAAGTGTTATAGATTTAATCTTGTAGGTCTCTTCTCCACTACATCATACGTTCAGATCCAATGTTCACACCGCAACTTCAGATCCACCGTTGCACACTGCAACCTCCATTTTTCGATCAATTCTAATTCGATAATATGTATATATATATATATATATATATATATATATATATATTACATTCGTTTGACAACTTTATTATCAGAGAAATTTGATAAAACAAATATTTTAATAAAATATTTAGTCTAAAACTTTCCAAACTTATATTATTCGATGAAGGTTTCTACCAAATTTGTTGATGTCTTTATCAACATCAAATTTTCAGACATTATAATATAAGTTTAATATATAAAAATATATTAGATGAAAATGGGTTGAAAAACTTGGAGGTATTTAACTTTATTGAACCACAAATCTCATAACTGTACTGGTTCTGATCATGGGTCCCAGCCCAACCAACTCACACCAAATCTTTGATTAGTACCATAACATACGCTAAAATACATTAAGGGGATGAACATTCGTTATGTAAGGGTGACCATTAAGGCAAAATTCATTTAATTCATTCACTAAAAAATTTATTCAATTTATCTATCACATAAAAAATAAATTAATGAATTGAATTAAATCTATTTATTTATATGTGTGGATTGGTTCAATCCATCCAACATATTTTAAGGATCCAATAAATTATTTTTATCTCCGTTAAATTTATTTTTTAAAAATGAATTAAAAAAAAAAGAATTTATTTTTTTTCAAAAAAAAAAACCGATTTTTTTAAAAGCTAATATATGTGTGCATGAAAATGTATATTGCAAAAACTAATATACTAATATGTACAATCTAAAATTTAAATAGTACAAACTTTAATTCAATAATACCAGTTTTTAAAAAAATATAAGAATACTGACATGAATAAGTCATACAGTAACAAAATGATATAAAAAATGCCAAAAAGAGCCCATCAAAATAACACGTTTGAGAGGAAAAAATGAAAATAAGAAAACTCTTAAAAATCCAAGCATGCCAGCTACAGTAACTCGATATTGCATCTCAATTATTCATATGACCAACACAACACTATCATAATGAAAACAATGTAAACCACACAAAAAGCATTCCATCAATACTTAAAACAATATACAATTTTATTTCAAATATAGCATAAGCAAAATAGACAAAATCAACACCGAAATCAAATTGTTATTGAGTTATTAAAGAATAATACGATAACACTGTCAGTGACTCAACATTATATTCAGCAATTCAAATTATGCATACTATCCACACAAAATTCACGACAAATTTAAATATCGATTTTTTGAAAAATACAAAAAAGTCAAATTTTTTTCAAAAAAAATCCGACTTTGTTTTCGAAAAAATAACCGACTTTTTTTTTTCGAAAAAAAAAACGATTTTTTTAAAAAATAAAAAAATATGTTTGTTTTTTCAAAATAAAAAAATGGATGGATGAATATCCATCCATTAAAAATATATTAATGGATGGATTTTATTCTTAACGGATGAATTGGATTGGATAATTTTAAGAAAATTTTAGTGGATTGCTAATGGATTAATGGATTGTTTTGATTCATCCATTAACAATCCAATCTATATCCATCCAATCTATCCATTTTGCCACCCCTACATCCATTAACAATTCAATCCATATCCATTCAATCTATCCATTTTGCCACCCCTACTCTTGTGTGATTAATAGACTAGACTACATGATGTATCAATATCATTTTAATTTTAGAATCACAATCCTTGTATGATCATACTTTAAATTAAAATGTTCGTTAAGCGTATTTGTTACAATATGCATCTTTACTTTATGTGATTTTGAAAATTCATTCAAAGAATTTGAATAGTGTTGCAACTATTCTTCTACTCCCACTGACTCTCATGGCCTACCAATGTCAAAACTTATAACAATTTTATAATTCCAAGATCACCCCGACCATAAAGTAAACAAATAGAAAACTTTTTCAGAGCTACATCATATAGTAAGCGTGGAAAATTTGAAAGAGATGAAAAAAAGAGTAGGTAACTAACTCACGAAGGCAATGTTTAATTATACTACCTCTGTCCCTAATTATAAGATTCTGTTGAGTTTTTTTCTTGTCATTTTTTATAAGATTCTCTTCAACTTTCAAAATATATTAATTATTTTTTTCCACACATACCCCTAATTATATTACATCTTTTTTTGTGCTCTGTAATAAATACAGTTACATACACAATAACTATTTCTCTCTCCTAAGGATAAACTTGTAAAATTATACAAAATAGTCAATATATTTAATAGTCTAATCAACTTTCTTAATTCCCGTAATTTTCTCAACGGAGTCTTATATTTAGGGACGGATGTAGTATTATGTTAGAATTGTTTATTATTCGTATATTATGTAATTTGTTTTGTGTCATACATAAATGTGTATTTTACTGAGTTGAAGTAGCATGTATTCGATAAAGTTGAATAGAATATGTATTAATTGTATTCGATAGAAAGTCGAATACAGATTGTTGAAGTTTATATTAGTTAGTTACTTTGAAAAATGTTTAGTGTGTAAGTAATTTCATCTATAAACAGAGAGGTACCTTACTATTATATGTAGAAATTATTGAATAAGTGAAAGTCAGTTAGAATAAACACAAAGATAAACTCTGCAGAATTTAATCAATCTTCTTCCATTTCTCTCAAAATCCTAATTTCTTTTTTCTTCCCCATTTCACTTTCACGGATTTCTTTTTTTCTCAAATTATTGTGCGGCATAATCATCTTGCAACCAAGATGTGGTTGAATCATTCAAGTGACGAGTGAGGAACAAGATGAGCTATCAATCAGAAATATTGATTCTCATTTAATCAAGATTGATTCGAATTATCTCAAAGATTGAGATTAATTCCAACATTTGATATCTAGAGCACCGACTGTGATTCTTGGGAGGCATAACATAATGACTTTCCATCCGAACGGGCATTTTCCAGCAAGAATTCTAATCTTGAATGGTAAGAATTATGAAAAATGGTGTAAGCAGAGATGAATGGCTATGGCACTATAGACTTGACCATCTCAACTTTAAAGACATCAGAAATTTGAAGAGAAGAAACATGGTTTCACGATTACCATAAATCTACATTCCAAATGAAGTGTGTGAAGAATGTGTTCAAGCAAAGCAACACAAGAATAATTTCAACAAAGATGCAAGAAGCAAGTCGAAGGCTTAAAGTCATATATTCAGATGTGAGTGGTCCTATCCAGGTAGATTCGATTGAAGGTAACAAATACTCTGTCAAACTCATAAATGATTTCAGTCAAAAATTATGGACATACCTAATAAAAAAGAAAAGTGATGTGTTTAAGGTGTTCACAAAGTTTAAATCTATGGTGGAAAGACAAAGCGGTTGAAAGCTCAAGACTCTGTGGGCTGATGGTGGTGGAGAATACGTGTCAAAAGATTTCAATGCATTATGTGAGAAAGAACAGATTATGCATGAGATGGTGTCACCCTAGACTCAACAACAAAATGGAACTACTGAGAGAAAGAATAGAACTATCATGAATATGGCGAAGAGGCAAACATTTGCCAAATGAGTTATGGGGTGATGATGTGTTGACTGCAACATACATCCTGAACAGATGTCCGACTAAGAAGCTAGAAGGAATCACACCAGAAAAATGTTGGTATGGTGTTAAGCCTAACTTATGTCATCTGAAGGTTTTTGGATCTATAACACATATGCCTAATCAGTTGAGAAGGAAGTTTTATGACAAGTCTAGCCAAATGATCCTGATAGGATATCATCCGACTGGTGGATACAAACAGTTTGATCCCTTGAACAAGCAAGTTGTGATCAACATAGACGTAATCATAAATGCGATGAAGGAGTGTGATTAGAAGTCGGGGGTTAAGTAGGCACAAGCTGACCTTAAAGAACAAGAAACATGCCTGTAAGGTTGTAGGAATTTGTGATTACATCAGATGATGTGGTCGATGATAAAGGTGAACTTGTCCATTATACTTTATATGCAGATGTTGAGCCAATTAATGTAACTGAGGCATTGAAGGACTCGAAGTGGATACAAGCTGTGACGGAGGAACTGAAGTCCATAGAAGTGAACAAAACTTGGCCACTTGTCGATTTCCACAAGGCAAGAAGGCAATTGATGTGAAGTGGGTATACAAAGTGAAGTTGAATCCAAAAGGAGAAGTAATCAGACATAAAGCAAGACTAGTAGCTAAAGGTTTTCTTCAAAGATAAGGAATCGACTTTGATGAAGTATTTGCGCCAGTTGCAAGGATCGAAACAATCAGGTTGGTTATTGGTCTAGCGAACATAAATAATTGATATATCACTACTACGGAAAACCCATTTAACAACGGTTGGGAAAGATATATAATCACGCGGACCCAGGCGTTGTTATGTGGAGTGTGGTTGTATATATAATAATTACAATCACAACCCAGTAACCGTTGTAATAAACTGGAAAGCACGCACCCTATCATAACGGGTTTTCCAAAAGACCGTTGTGATAAAAATAATGGTCCTAGGTTCGATTCTCAGCTGCATCGTTTTGATATTTATTTTTTTATGAACAGCGCGCGAGATATTATAACGGTTATGATATATAACCGTTGTTACATTTTCTGCAGAGTTAACAAATACTATCATGCTTTTTATAATTAATCCCATTTTTTAACCTGTATTATTGTTCACCATATCACAGCAGAAAATACAACTCACATTTGTGATAAAGTTATCATAATAATATTAATTGTATCATATTCATAATATCACATAATTGTATCATATTAAATACACCATAATATCATCACATGAATCCTAGGTAACCAATACATCAACCATTACACCATCAATCAACATACAAACCTAATCAACTATAACCTATTTCTTCTTTGTTGTCACAACAAATGCAATGAATACTACAAATAAAAAAATCCAGGTAATCTTCAACTGTTTCTTCAGGATCTTCACCTTCAACTTCAATTCGTTCCTTGGCTTTGTAGGTGTTAACCATCTCCTTCTCCTCATTCAAGTTCTTTACCAGTGAAGAAATTATTTGTTCTGTCCTAGGATCTATCTCTTCATCCAACTAAGCAAAGTGAGAGCATCTTTTGTATCCTTGAATCTTATATATCCCACAACCATAGAAACGCCAACGTGGGTTCGAATCGGTCCATGTCATCATCAACGGAGTGTCGAGACCACACTTGCATACGTACCTTGAACGACTTGGGGACCTACTTCCATGGCTACTACTAGATTGCTGAGACGTTTTAATGGAAGAATTCGATGGAAACTTGAAGAAACTGGGTGAGAAGAAGACGAACAGTGACTGGGGGAAAAAGAAGACGAAAAGTGACTGGGAATATTAATCAACATTAATCAACAATAACAACATACAACAACATACAATAACACAATATATTATGTAATGTTTCAAGAATGCACATTTTTTAAAATTAATTGTGGATCTCGAACAAATTATGAAGTTCATCTAGTTTATGAAGCTATGAAGAAGAAGTACAAGGTGAATAAAGTTTACACAATAGCTTCATACTTCTTGTATTTTTCTTCATAGCTACACAAACCATATGTATCATAGCCAAAGTATGCTCTTTGTTAAGGTGGTGAAGACGAATCTGAAAAAATGAGAACATTCACCAAATGAAAAAATGAGAACCCATTTTTAACAAGAAACATAAACGAAATCGAAGCATAAGTTTAATGAACGAACCTCAAGTTAGCGATTGGTGAAGACGAATCTGAAGACGTATCTGAAGGTTGAAGTATGTTTAAAGAGTGACATGGATGTTAGGGTTATGTTATGAGAGAGAAGAGTGAAATATGTTAGGGTTTTCTTTTGAGAGAAACGGCTGTTATGTACTGAACGATAGATACTTTTGCATATATACTAAAAATTATCGCTTTTCATCACGGTTAGAAAGAAAAACCGTGATGTAATTTTCAAATTTTACAATGGTTGTATTGTAAAATCGTGGTTAAATAAATTTCAATTTTTTATTTATAAATAAATTTTGTTTTAATTTATCAGTAAACTCTTTAATCGCGGTTGGACAACCCAACCGTAGTGGAATTTTAAGTTCTCTAACAACAGTTGGTTTACTTCACCGTTGTAAAATCATTTACAATTTATTTTTTAAATAATGGACTTAAGTGACACACACTTAATGTACTCTAAAAAATGGAAAAAATGTAGTTGTCGGGAATCGAAGCTTGCTACACATCATTTATTACTACGGTGTTTTAAGGAAACCGTCATTAAATTATTGTTTATAAATCCAGCTACTCACTGGGCGCGAAAATTTTAACCTATTACAACGATGTATACGAATCCGTTGTAAACCTGGCATTGTTGTTTGCGCGTTTTGTAGTAGTGTATGTATCAGATGGATGTGAAATGTGCCTTCCTGGATGGCCCTCTCGATGAAGAAGTTTATGTAGCACAATCAATTGGGTTTCTGAAGCAAGGCCAAGAAAGCAAGGTATACAGATTGCATAAAGCACTGTACAGACTCAAGCAAGCTCCAAGAGCTTGGAATAAGAAGATAGATAGTTTCCTAAGTGAGAAGGAATTTTTGAAGTGCACAATTGAGCATGGAGTATATGTCAAAAGAAGCAGGAGTGAACTGCTTATACTATGTCTCTATGTTGATGACATGTTGATAATATGTAGTTGCAAGAAGGAGATCGATGAATTTAAAGGTGATATGAGCAAAGAGTTCAAAATGTATGATCTAGGCAACATTTCATATTTCTTTGGTATCGAATTCTACATGAGTAGTAGAGGCCTAATGATGCATAAAAGAAGATATGCAAGTGAAATACTCAAAATATTTGAGATGGAGAATTGCAATGCAACTTCGACACCTGCTGAACCAAGACTGCAACTGATGAAGGACACATATGAAGATAATGTTGATCCAACTCAATATAGGAGACTCATTGGATCATTAAGATACCTTTATCACATAAGGCATGATCTAGCATACAATGTAGGTATAAGGAGTAGATCATGCAAAAGCCAAATGCATCACATGTAGCAGCTACAAAGAGGATACTAAGATATCTCAGAGGAACTCTCGACTATGGAATTTTGTTCCCTGCAGCACATGAATAAAAAGAATGCAAACTAATGGGTTACACTGACTTAAGTTGGTGTGGTGATGCTAAATATAGATAATCCATAGCTGGTTATGTGTTTATGCTAGGTGGAGGCCCAATTGCTTGGACCTTAAGAAAAGAACCAATAGTAGTGTTATCATCATGTGAGGATGAGTACATAGCTGCCCCTCTTAATGCATGTCAAGAAATATGGATGGTGAACCTAATCAAAGAGATTTCAGGAGAAGACCATACAACAATGATCATGAAGATCGACAACAAGTTTTCTATCAACCTAGCCAAGAATCCAATAGCACATGGAAGAAGCAAACACATTGAGATGAGGTTCCATTATCTTCGAGACTCAGTAGCAAATGGGAAGCTGAACTTGAAACATTGCAGAATTGAGAATTAGATTGTAGACATCATGACAAAGGTTGTGATGGTCGAATTGTTCAAGAGATTGAGAACTATGATGAATGTAGATAGCTTAGACACAATGAATTAGATGGTATGTTAAATATGTAATTCTTTGTGTCAAGCATAAGTGTGTGTTTGATAGATTCGAGGTAGTCTATGTTCGACAGAGTCGAGCAGAATCTGTATTAACTGTATTCGACAGAAAGTCAAATATAACTTGTTGACGTTTATATTAGTTAGTTACTTTGAGAATTAATTGGTGTCCAAGTAATATCATATATAAATAGGAAATTAGCTTACTATTGTATGCAGAAGTTGTTGAATAACATAAAGTCAGATAAAATAAACGCAAAGAGAAACTCTACAGAATATGATCAATCTTCTTCCCTTTCTCCCCAAACCATAATTTCTTTTTTCTTCCCCAATCCACTTTCACGGATTTCTTTTCTTCTCAAATCATTGTGCGGAGGAATAATCTTGCAACCAAGGTATGGTTGAATTACTCAAGTGGCGAGTGAGGAACGTGAGGAGCGATCAATCAGAAAGATTGATGCTCATTCAATCAAGATTGATTCAAATTATCTCCAAGATTGAGGTTAGTTTCACCAATTATTTGTTTAAATATTGAAAACAAAAGTGTATCTTACCACATGGGTTCAAAAGTTGAGAGTTTGTGTTAGAAAATGTAGCATGACAACTAAATATTGATGAAATGAAATGTAGAATGGTGAAGATCGTATAATTGAAAGCACTTGTAAATAATTCAAAATTCAAATACACTAGAAAATTAAATAAAGGGAAAATAACACAATGATAATCAAAATAAAGGCATCAATTAACTCAATAATTTATCAAAACTGAAGACGAATATACAATAAATTAGAAATAGATAAAAGAGAATAGCACAATAATTTGTTTATCCAATTCGATCTACATTGGAGGAGAGTAGTTCTTTGATTTACTATACTTCCAAAAGTTGTTACAATATATTAGAAAAGAGTTACAAGAAAATAGTCACTTGAGTTCTCAAGAACAAACCCTGATTTCTACCTAAGTGTTTCTCAATCTCTCCAACACATTATATATGAATCACACACATTCAAGGTATTTAGAAGTGTTTCCCGATCCTCTTAGATACCTCAAATGGTTTCCCAAATTCTAATAACTCCAAAAAATTTCTACATTTGTCTCTCTAAATTTTCTAATATAATTCCTAAGCATTGTCTTTATCTTCAGCTCTAAAGTTATAAAGGTTGTTAAGGAAAGAATGATGGTGAAACATATTTATAATTATTAAAATCTAACCGATCCTTAACGGTCCCAAAATATAATCCATTAAATAATGAATTTTAAAACTGAAATTGTCAAGCCCAATACATGCGAACCAACTAAACCAAACCTGATACCCAATGGACCCAACTAAAGGTTGAACCAGACCACCATTTACTGTCAGACCTGTGTCAGCGTCGCCTGTCAGAGCGTTGCCACTCAAATGTAGCTAGAGGCCACCAGACTACTACCACCACGGCTCCCGCCGCAACCACATATTCCTGGCCAGACGACACCGTACGGTGCTACCCATCACCACCCTCTATATTGCTCCCACAGCCTCGACATTTTCCTTCAAATTTCCTACTGCTCTCTAGTGTTATGATTTCTGGATGGCTTAGAATTTGTGAAGTTTATTAAGTTTCTATCTGAGTGGTTTAGATTGTTATCTTTAAGTATTTATTACATCGTCATAAAAACAAAACCAAATCTTATTATTCTAAAAATCGTCATTGTTATTGTCTTCATCTTTCTCTACTCTGGCCTTGGAAGTGGAGGCCTTCAAGGAAATGTTTTTCTTTTCTTTTATTCTCTTTCTTTTTCTGATTTGCTTCACTTTATTCAAATCTTTTTAAACTCGTGTTCATGCTTGGTAAGCTTTCCAAATAGAGTAGCTATGTTTAGTGATTTAAGATCATTGGATTCTTTTATAGAAGTCACATTTTGTTTGCTTTTCCTCCATATAAACCTTAATATTTTGTTAGCTTAGTTCTAGTTAGATAAAGTATTTCCCAAATTTTCTAACTTGTTGATTATGTGAGAGAATCTCATCTGCATGTAAGCCACATTTTCAATGGTTCCATACGGAAGAGTTCATACTCCCCTATCAACATGTTAATTTTAGATTGTTTGATATCTTGAGTTCCCTTATTGAGAACTTGAAGAGCATCCGACATTGTCTTAGATATTTTAAAATGTGAAATCGAATTAGTGATCAATGAAAAAATTAGTGTATTTTTAGCTTTAAAATCACAAAAAGCTTTCTTAGAATCGTCATCAGTCTAGTCCTTGGGGTTTTATTAATCGAAATGACATTGAAGATACTTTTTGAGAGAATAGGATTGTCCTCAATAGCAACCTAAAACATTTTATGACATTAAGTGTACATACATGCATTCTTTCCAATACACATAATTCTTTCTCTTGAATATGGGAGCTTTATTGTACGCCCCTTTCGGATCATCCTTATCCATGTTCACAACTTTTGAAGTCCTAAGACCTAATTAAAAACCAAACCTAAGGGCAATTGTTGGGTTTAATGTGGGTGAATAATGGTCTAAAATGGGGGAGGGTGGATTTAATAGACCTTTCTCCAATAAAAATGTTTTCAAAATGTTTTTCATTATCATAATTTAAATTCGTTTTAAAAAGAAATTTAGTGATTGGATAGATATACAAATGAATTGAATAATGATTAACTAATAATAAATCAACCAACCAAAAATATGATAATTAATATAATTAAATTCAAACAAGGAAGTTTGATTAGAATTTGATAAATTGATACAGCAATCTAGAATTACATATTTTGAGAATAATCAATAGAAAGAAATGTTAATGCGTTCTGAATTACCTTTAATTTGTGGGGTGAGACCTTACTATCTGCTTATAATTAACATAATTCCTTTGTAGAAAATTGGTATTTCTCCATATGATGTATGGAAAGGCAGAACCAAATATCAGATATCTTAGAGTGTGAGGGCCTATAGTCTACTATAAAAACATGGATCATAAAAGAACTAAATTGGTTTCTCGAGGGATCAAATATGCTTTTTTTTGTAGGATATGCATCAAACAATAAAGCATATTGATTTTTAAACCTAGAGTCTAATGTAATTGTTGAATCTCGGGATGTAGAATTCTTTGAAAAGCTTATTACTAAGGATAAAGAATATGGGCGTTCCGTAAAAAAAAAAATTCATGAGGAAGATTCTCCTAAAATTGTCGAGATACAACATGAAAGTACTTCTCGAATTATTGAACCACAACCTGAGCCGAAAAAGGAAAGGATCTAGGACCAATTGAAACGATTATCGACTTGTTTCCTTTTGTCTAGTTGAAAGATATTATGAGAATTATGTTCGGAGCATTCATATTATTCTTCAAGTGGAGGATGATCCTAAAACTTATAAGGAATAAGTGGCTTCAAGGGACTCTTCCTTTTGGAAAGATGCTATCAAAGATGAAATAGATTCAGTTATGTTATATCACACTTGGGAACTTATAGATTTACCAAAGGGATCAAGGGTCATTAAATGCAAGTGAGTGTTTAAAAGGTAGTATCATTGTGACTGTACAATAAACATTTATAAGGCCAGATTAGTAGCAGAGGGATTTAGACAAAAAAAAGGTGTTGATTATTTTGACACATATGCACCAGTAGCAAGGACGATAAAAATTAGAGTATTGTTTGTCTTAGCCTATTTGAATAACCTTATAGTTCATCAAATGGATGTCAAAACAACATTCCTAAATGAAGATATCGATAAGGAAATCTATATGGAACAACCAAAAGGTTGCGTACTTCCTGGAAATGAAGAAAAGGTGTGTAAGCTTGTCAAATTCTTATATGGATTAAAACAAGCACTGAAATAATTTCAACAAAAATTTGACTCTGTCATACTTTCAAATGGATTTGCTCCCAATTCTTGTGACAAGTGTTTGTACTCAAAGGTACAGAAAAATATTGTAATATTCCTTTGTCTTTATGTTGATGACATCTTGATAATTGGCAACAATATAAATGGAATTTTAGAGACAAAGGGGTTTCTAACTTCCACATTCAAGATGAAAGATCTTGGACTAGTTGACATAATCTTAAGGATCAAGTTAAATAAAAATAGTGGGGGTTATGAAATTAGTCAAACACATTATATTGAAAAAATGACTAATATGTTCAAATACCTAAATTTTAAGGAAAGTAACCACTCCATTTTATCATGTCGTCAAACTTCGAAAGAACAATGGAAGTGTTGTGGCTCAATTGGAATATGCAAGTGCAATAGGCTGTCTAATGTATTTAGTGCAATGCACCAGACTCGATTTATAATTTGCAGTTAGTAAAATGAGCAGATCTATGAGTAATCCAAATAGTGAACATTGGAAGGAAATCACAAGGATTTTCGGCTATCTACTAAAAACCAAAAATCTTGGCCTTCACTGTAACACCCTTTTCTACCCCACAAAATATCGCAGCGGAATACACATAAAATCATAATAAATCAGAATTCACCTCAAAGGGTGCACATTTCCCTTATAAATTCAAAATAAAACATTTACTCAGTAAACAACGGGTTTTCCTCAAAATAACTCAAAATGCCTTCAAAGGGCAGCAGAACCACCATAACCACAAAAATCCCACAAGAGGGTTTATTAAAATAAATCATAGTCATCAAATAATCAATAAAATAACAGCCAAATAAAATTCAACATAGTTCGACTCAACGACCCTAACCCGATGTTACACTATCAGAGCAAAGACCCTCTAAGTCGACCAAAAGCAAATAACGTCAAAAGTCCTCAAAAGCGTCCACAGCTAATCCTGATCACCTGCATGTTACCCATGTGGAGGCAACATTCAAACAGGCAGGGTGAGTAATACAATTCATTATAATCAATATAAAATAAGATATGCATAAAAATAGCGTCATCATCATATACAACATCATCAGAGTCATCACAAGGCAAACCTCAAAACACGTCATCATAAATCACAACAAATGCCACATAAATGCAATGCATAACAGGACACATGCATGTGGTACCAATCATCATAATAGATGGACACTTAGGCCATCACCCTCCAAAGATCCTCGTCAAATAGGATCGATTCTACACAAGAACCGGAGCACGTCATAATCCACTTCACATCCACACAATGGGATGGAAGCCACAAATAGACCGAAGTCTAACACCATCAATGTTGTACCCCAAATTTTACCCTCTGGTTCTGATCGTTTGCATATCCTTTTCATTGGTCTTTGTTTTCGCATTTTTAGTAAACATATCAATAATCATGCATTTTTCGTTAGAGTTTAATTTGTTTTATTTCTTTTTTTTACTTACTATTTTCAATTATCTTTTTTATTATTTTTAGTTTTGTTATTATTATTTCTTTTTTATTATTATTATTATTATTAATTTTATTATTATTAATTTTATTATTATTAGTTTTATTATCATTATTAGTTTTATTATTATTAGTTTTATTATCATTATTAGTTTTATTATTATTAGTTTTATTATTACTAAGCTTTATTATTATTATTATTACTTTTATTTTGTTTATCTTCATGGTAAGTGGGGACCACTACAATACAAACAAAGTCACATGGATTGCCAACTTGGATTTATCAATGGCCAAGAATTGTCATCATAAAGTCACATGGATTGCCAACTTGGATTTATCAATGACCAAAAAGCATTCTTACACTTCAATTATCAATGGCCAAGGATCATTCTCATAAAGTCACATGGATTGCCACATCAACACTCCCACTTTATTCACACTATAAAGAATCATTCTCATAAATTCACATGGATTGCCACATCAACACTCCCACTTTATTCACACTATAAATAAGATCTCTCATTCTCTCATTTTGAAGACACCATATTCACCCCACACAAAGGCTGAATACTCTCTCAATTTTCTCCCTCAATTATTCTTGCAAATTTTCTGGAGAGAAGGCTCGTCTTCATTTTTCCATAACTCGTGTCATTGAAGAGGCAGTGGACCGTCTCCACTAGGTAACATTCACCTATTTTATTTCTCCATTTTCAAAGTGCCATGATCATTTATCTATGCTGTTATCAAGTTCATTAGCATGTTAATATTTTTCTAGAAAAAGTATTGTAATATCCTATAATGTTTGTTTGGTTTTATTATGAATGATGTTTAAAAGATAAGATAAAAATTCAAAAAGACAAAAAACATGCTTCATCACCACCCTTTTATTATTTCATACTATTTTTATTTTATTTTCCATTTATTTCTTAATTTTGTTTCTCTAGTTTTTATTTTAGGAGCACTTTGAATTTTTAGTTTCAATTTATCATGTTATTTCTTGAATTCGTAACTTTTTCTTTAGAATTTTGTTTTGATTTTTATTTTTCGCTTACGATCTTTATTTCGATTTTTAGGGCCAATGATATTACAAAATCATGACTTAGTTGATTTATGCAAAATGACTAAAAAGTCTTGATATGTATGAGGCCCATTTTTTTATTTTTGTTGGTCAATGAAAGTCGAATATCAAAAGATTATCGATCCTCCGATTAAATCTTGATCAAGACGAGACTAACTTTATTCTTCATTTCGAGTCCATTTTCTTTACATTAGGCCGATGACATTGCACAAATCTTGACTTCGATTATTTCAAATCAATAAAGTCTTGATAAATATGAGGCCACTTTTTACTTATTTTTATTGGTCGATGAAAGTCAAAAATCTAAGATTATCGATTTATCGATTTAAATCTTGATTAAGACGAGACCAACCTTAGTTTTTCATTCCGGTTTCACTATCTTTATTTTGGTCGATGATATAACAAACATCATAGTTTGATTGATCTCATTAAAGCGACAAAACTTTGATCAATATGAGACCACTTTATTTTTATTTCAGTTTCATTTACTATTTAGTCGATGAAAGTCAAGAATCATTGATTATCGATTTCACGATTAAATCATGATTAAGACGAGCATACTTAGTGTATATACCCTTAGGTTTTTCTTTACCTTAGTACATTTCCCTTAGCAAACAAACATAACATAACACAAACTTAACAAGAGGTTCCTGTAGAGTACTACAAATACTTAGGGTGCTAATACCTTCCCTTTGTATAACCAACCCCCGAACCTTAGATCTCCCCCTTTAGGTTTTTTAACGATCTTGGACCTTTCCTTTGGATAAATCAAAGTCGGTTGTAAAAGAAAATAATGCAAGTTAAGTAATAGCTTGTTATCCGATTTTCACCGCAACAGAAATGGTGACTCTGCTGGGGACATCCCCCTAAGAGGGTTAAGCCTATCTTGTTTGTCTTTGTGTTATTTATATGTTTGCTTTCTTGTATACTTGTATATTTTGTATATCTATACATATTCATATCTGTATGTACCTGTTGTGCTTGGGCTTTTTTTGTGTGCAGGGTTGTTACTTTGAGTGGTGAGATAAGTCTTATACCCGGACTTGAGTGCACTTATTATAGGACGATGGTATTCAAGGAGGCTTTGAGGGAGTCGAATCCTGAAAAGATGAATTGAGGCACCATCACTCAATTGAGGCCCTCTTGAGAGTTTAGTCATGTTGAACGAATCTGGTCGTGAAAACGTTGCTACTCTCAACCTAGGAGCCCATGATATTGAGAACCGTAGTTACCAAACCCCACTTGGCCTTTTAGGATGTAGTGCAGTGACCATGATGGAGCCTATTTCTGAATTGGTTGTCACGCGATACTACACTCAGACGAGATCCTCTTGAGAATTTTATTGATTACCAAGTCATCTGGGAAATCCTTAAAATCTAAAAGATGGATTGTCGACTCTGGGAACTTCTTAGAACTCTGTTCTGCGGATACAGTAACCCTAGTACACACCCTGTGGTTGGTTCTTTACCCAGACTCCATGTTGTGATCTCGAACCTTTGATCCTGTTGCATATGTTTTGCATCCTGTTTGCATTACATTGCATATCATTTGCATCTTTGCATGATTCATTGCATACGTCTGTTCGTCCAGTTGCTCATTGCCAATTGTCTATATCTTCCAGTCGTCAAGTTGATTCCTCGACACTGATACCGGACTAGAACTAATTACATACGCAAGATGTCAGAGCAAGAGATACACAATGTTGAGGTCCGAATGGAGATCGATGACCTCAAATCAAGTATGACTAAACTCACTGAGATGATTCAAGTTTTGCTTGCTAGAGGAGAGCCTCCCCAAAGGACGGTCATCCAGGAAGTTTCAAGTGCTGATCCTCCACCGGTTCAAGTGCCACCTTCAACCTGGCCCGAGTTTGGTTTGCCACACAACTATTCTCCACCTCTTGCATCTACTGCTATGGTTGGTCAGAATGCTATGCCTGTCTTTCAAGCTCCTGTTTTCGCCGAGCCCAGACCTGTGGTTCATGCTGTTCCACAGACTGTTTGAGCTTCTTTCGAGAATCCCCTTTATGAGTACAATGCTGCCAGTGCTCAAGGTGAAGACCGGGAGGACTTTGTTGAACCTGAAGTTGTCTGAGAGCAGTTTCAGAGCATAGAGAGGAGACTCAAAGCCGTTGAGGGCACTGATTTCTTCAATGTGGATGCAGACAACATATGCTTAGTGTCTGACCTTGTTATACCTCATAAGTTCATAACTCCAGATTTTGTGAAGTACAAGGGTCATTCTTGCCCAAGAGCTCATTTGGTCATGTATCTTCGCAGGATGACTGCTCATGCCAAGAATCAGAAGTTGCTTATCCACTGTTTTCAAGACAGCTTGAGTGGAGCATCACTCAAATGGTACATGGGTCTCGAGCAAAACTCTATCCATAGCTTCCAAGACCTTACAAATGCCTTCATAAAGCAGTATAAGTATAACCTCGACATGGCTCCTGATCATCGTCAACTGCAAAACATGTCTCAGAATGATAAAGAGTCTTTCAAGGAGTATGCTCAACGCTGGAGAGAGTTGGCTTCCCAGGTTGAACCTCCTTTGGCTGAGAAAGAGTTAACCGGAATGTTCATGGATACCCTGTCCCCATTCTATTGGGAGAAGATGGTTGGAAGTGTTTCCTCCAATTTCACTGATTTGGTTACTATTGGCCAAAGATTAGAGGAAGGTCTTAAGAAAGGAAAAGTATCCAAGGCTGTTGAATCTTCTAATGCTATGAAGAAATCCTACGGGAACTTTCAGAAGAAGAAGGAAGATCAGACTAATGCTGTCATGGTTGAAGCAAGAAGGCCTCGTCCCCGACCTCAGTATGCTATTCACCCTGTTGTTGCTGCTATTACTCCTATGGTTGCTGCACCATGACCAGCTCAAGCTTTCCAACGTCCGGTTGCAGGACAAAGCCAGTATCGTAATAGGGGTCAATTTGATCCCATTCCCATGACTTACACTGAACTTTATCCTGGTTTGGTTCAACAAGGTTTGATTACCACAAGGCCTCTGCCTCCTCCTCCAAATCCTCTTCCAGCCGGCTATAGGGCTGATCTTCATTGTGAATACCATCAAGGTGGTGTAGGCCATAACTTGGAAAGTTGCTTTGCGTTGAAGGCTAGAGTACAAGAGCTGATGAGGAACAAAATCCTCTCTTTTAAGGACAATCCCAATGTCCAGAGTAACCCTCTGCCAGGGCACGCCAAGTGAAGCTTCAGTCGACTTCAGCATGCTATTCTCCTAAAATCTAGTGTTTCAGACAGGATAGCTCATCCTTGTGTTGATTAGTCACTAGGCCTTGTTTCTTGTTGTTTGCATTTTCCTTATTTTGTAATGATTGTTTTCTTTCAATTATGTTTGTACTTTCTCAATGAAATGAGCATTTGCAACTTTTTGATTCAATTCATTTGTGTTTGCTATTTACTTCTTAATGCTTCCTCTTTCATGAAAAATAAAATTAAAAAAATTCTCTTTTCCACTTTCTTTTTGATTATGCAAAGATTGAAGGGAGGATGATGAAAACGTTATACCCATAATTGCTGTTGGTATGCTTTCAAATCAAAACTTTGCTGACGATGTAAGGCATTGTTTCAACTCCTAAACACTGGAGACATAAGGAAGATAATCCCTCTTTAACCCCTTCGAGCCTTGAAGTAGGAGTTTCTTTTCTTTACAAATAAAAACCTACAATCTTGACCTGGGGCAGGGTAGTTCTTAGTTAACTGGATTGTGCATTCAATTACAAGAGCTTCATGCAAGACGACTTTCAACAAAATGTTGCACTCGCAGTTTTCCTTCGCACACGGCAAGCAAGTGTCGAAAATCTCTTTCAAGTCAAACGCCAATGATGATTCACTGTAATCCTTAAGCCAGACAGTCACTAAAAAAAAAGAGACAAAAAAAAAAGAAAAGAAAAGAAGAAAGAACAAGCATGTATGACAACCAAAAGTTGTAAGGAAGCAGTGATCGCCATCTCAAGTCCATTGAATTTTGAACCATCATCGTTATCATCAGTGCAATTCCTAACTCATGGGAATTTGAGTGCATAGTTTGAGTTAACTGAGCATAGGACTGAAGTTCATCACGTAGATTGGGTGGGTACAAATAAACTTTGAGCCTTTATCCTTTGTTTCTTAAACCGTGAACCAGGCCACGTTACAACCCTCGAAAGGCCTAATTGAAGCAAGGTCATTTTGAAAGCATACTACAGCAAGGTTGCGTAACCTGACTCCTAAAGATTTTTGCAGATCATTTGTTTTGGTATCACACCTTTTGCTTTACTTTTCACTCCTAAATGTCTTGAACCGCCGTGTTCAGACCAGTGATTCATTTGTGTTGCAATTTGATTTTGATTTCAAAAGTTGCATGAACTTTGCATTTACCATGTTTGTACAAATACTTTTGTTTGCAAACTAGTTTTTTTCTTAAGGAATTTTCAAACATTTGAGAAACTTGGTCGGTGATCCAATCAGGGGCAAGTTTCCTTCCATATCCTGTCGAGAATCAGTTCAAGATTTGTGGTTTAATGGCGACTTCTCAGAATTGGTTTAGCTAGAAGATCTTTCAAGACTCATACTGGGGAAAACTTTCTAAGAGCACCATGAACAGTTATTATAGAATCAGACAAACTGAAGCAATGATTAGTTCATCTACAACAGTCAGTTAATCTGGGGCAGTTTAATTAAAGAATCCCCAAGCAGCTCTTCATCCTTCCTACAAGGATCATCACTTGATACAGTTTACCAGTGTGGCAGAGATGTGTCCAGCAATAACATCTCTAGTCCCCTAGCAGAATGACAGTGATCCCCATGTTGAGGAATCAGTCTTCCAATCTTGTCTTCCCAGAGAGTCGAGCCATGTCGTCGACATCTGCATTTGCATTCGATCATATATCATCTGCATAATTCATATACCATATGCATAGCACGAGTGTTTCATCCTCATTTGCATTTCTCCCGAGGTCGTGTCGTTATCCACGTCTTACCTTACCAAAACATTATCCGTCTTTTCATTCAGTGCCATTCCTGAATGTTATCGTTTCATGATTGTCTTCTCTCATTCCAGTGCTATTCCTGGATCTATATTCTCTCACTCTAAGTGACATTCCTGGATGTCTGTCTCTTGTGATCTCCAGTGCCATTCCTGGATGTCTGTCTCTTGTGATCTCCAGTGCCATTCCTGGATATCTTGTTCCCCTTGTTTCTCCCAGTGCTATTCCTGGAAGTTTTGCCTCTCTTTTGTAATCCTCATCAAATTTACTTGGATATCTTTCAGTGTCATTCCTGAAAGTCTTTTTTGTCCATTCAGTGCCATTCCTGGATGAGTTTTCTCCTTTGCATTCAGTGTCATTCCTGGATGTCTTTCTCACTATCATTCGATACCATTCCTGAATATAGTGATCTACCTTTACTTTCAGTGCCATTCCTGAAGGTTCATAGTCATCCAATGCTTTCTTGGATTTCACCTTTGTTCACATTCATTTAATGCTGTCTTGAATACTGTGGTTCCTTTTGTCCAATGCTTTCTTGGATTTCTATCTTGTTCACTTTCATCTGATGCCTTCTCAGATATTATGAGTTATACCTTTCATCTAAAGCCATTATTGGATGACTGGTGTTTTTTTTTTACATTCAATGTCATTCTTGAATGTAGTCTTTGTTCACTTTATCTAAAGTCTTTATTAGATATTGTGATCTATACCTTTCATTCAAAGTCGTTATTGGATGTCTAGTTTCTTTACCATCTGATCCTATCCAGATGTGTCTCTCCTTCTGATGTTTTTTCAGATCGAGTCATTGTTCACTTTATCTAAAGCCGTTATTAGATATTGTGATTTATATCTTTCATTCAAAACCATTATTGGATGTCCAGTTTCTCTACCATCTGATGCCTTTCCGAAGGTATCTCTCTTTCTGATGTTTTTCAGATCGAGTTCACATTTGTCTAAAGCAGTTATTAGATATTGTGATTTGTACCTTTTGTTCAAAGCCATTATTGGATGACTGGTTTCTTTGCATTCAATGCCATTCTTGAATGTAGTCTTTGTTCAAATTCGTCTAAAGCCATTATTAGATATTGTGATTTGTACCTTTTGTTCAAAGCCATTATTGGATGACTGGTTTCTTTGCATTCAATGCCATCCTTGAATGTAGTCTTTGTTCACATTCGTCTAAAGCCATTATTAGATATTGTGATTTGTACCTTTTGTTCAAAGCCATTATTGGATGACTGGTTTCTTTGCATTCAATGCCATTCTTGAATGTAGTCTCTGTTCACATTCACCTAAAGCCATTATTAGATATTGTGATTTTTACCTTTCATTCAAAGCCATTATTGGATGACTGGTTTCTTTTGCCATCTGATGTTTTTCCGGATGTTTCTTTCTCTGTCTTTTTTGGTTTTTCTTGAAGATCCCGTTTGAACTCTTCAGTATAAGAAAATCCCAGAAAATCTTTTGTTGGTGTCTATCCTTTTATCCCAAATTGATCCCCAAGGGAGATCATGTCTTCTTTCTGGTTCCATGCCCAGTAAAGAGTGTACTTTCATTTCCCTAGTGTCGTCCGGTCACCTATAAACCTGTCGTCCATCTCCTTGGACTTTCCCCTAGTAGAGAGCCCCTCTCTGGCTCCCATCCCCAGTGAGGGCCTGTAGGATTTCCTCTTTATTTTTCTATCCCCGGTGCATCCTTAGAGTCTCCCCAGTGAGTCTATCGTTGGACAGTCTGTATCCCCAGTGAGTTTTTCTCGTGAATGCTAACCTTATCCTTCCCCAGTAAGCTCACCTGTGGTGGATTGCCCTTCATCCTTGGTGTCTTGTTTGTCTGCATTCTTGCACTATTATATCATCATACTAGAAGTTCATGGCATGTCAGCATTTGCATGTCTACTGCTTGTCCTTAGCATCTGCATTCCATCTAAGGGAAAAAATTTCGGTTTGCTATATTTAAATACCTTTCACCTTGATGCACCAAGGATTTCCATTCCTCGTGCCATCCGGTAAAGTTATTTAAATAGGGGCAACTGTTGTACCCCAAATTTTACCCTCTGGTTCTGATCGTTTGCATATCCTTTTCATTGGTATCTGTTTTCGCATTTTTAGTAAACATATCAATAATCATGCATTTTTCGTTAGAGTTTAATTTGTTTTATTTCTTTTTTTTACTAACTATTTTCAATTATCTTTTTTATTATTTTTAGTTTTGTTATTATTATTTCTTTATTATTATTATTATTATTATTAATTTTATTATTATTAATTTTATTATTATTAGTTTTATTATCATTATTAGTTTTATTATTATTAGTTTTATTATCATTATTAGTTTTATTATTATTAGTTTTATTATTACTATGCTTTATTATTATTATTATTACTTTTATTTTGTTTATCTTCATGGTAAGTGGGGACCACTATAATACAAACAAGGTCACATGGATTGCCAACTTGGATATATCAATGGCCAAGAATCATCCTCATAAAGTCACATGGATTGCCAACTTGGATTTATCAACGGCCAAAAAGCATTCTTACACTTCAATTATTAATGGCCAAGAATCATTCTCATAAAGTCACATGGATTGCCACATCAACACTCCCACTTTATTCACACTATAAATAAGATTTCTCATTCTCTCATTTTGAAGACACCATATTCACCCCACACAAAGGCTGAATACTCTCTCAATTTTCTCCCTCAATTATTCTTGCAAATTTTCTGGAGAGAAGGCTCGTCTTCATTTTTCCATAACTCGTGTCATTGAAGAGGCAGTGGACCGTCTCCACTAGGTAACATTCACCTCTTTTATTTCTCCGTTTTCAAAGTGCCATGATCATTTATCTATGCTGTTATCAAGGTCATTAGCATGTTAATATTTTTCTGGAAAAAGTATTGTAATATCCTATAATGTTTGTTTGGTTTTATTATGAATGATGTTTAAAAGATAAGATAAAAATTCAAAAAGACAAAAAACATGCTTCATCACCACCCTTTTATTATTTCATACTATTTTTATTTTATTTTCCATTTATTTCTTAATTTTGTTTCTCTAGTTTTTATTTTAGGAGCACTTTGAATTTTTAGTTTCAATTTATCATGTTATTTCTTGAATTCATAACTTTTTCTTTCGAATTTTGTTTTGATTTTTATTTTTCGCTTACGATCTTTATTTCGATTTTTAGGGCCAATGATATTACAAAATCACGACTTAGTTGATTTATGCAAAATGACTAAAAAGTCTTGATATGTATGAGGCTCATTTCTTTATTTTTGTTGGTCAATGAAAGTCGAATATCAAAAGATTATCGATCCTCCGATTAAATCTTGATCAAGACGAGACTAACTTTATTCTTCATTTCGAGTCCATTTTCTTTACATTAGGCCGATGACATTGCACAAATCTTGACTTCGATTATTTCAAATCAATAAAGTCTTGATAAATATGAGGCCACTTTTTACTTATTTTTATTGGTCGATGAAAGTCAAAAATCTAAGATTATCGATTTATCGATTTAAATCTTGATTAAGACGAGACCAACCTTATTTTTTCATTCCGGTTTCATTATCTTTATTTTGGTCGATGATATAACAAACTTCATAGTTTGATTGATCTCATTAAAGCGACAAAACTTTGATCAATATGAGACCACTTTATTTTTATTTCAGTTTCATTTACTATTTAGTCGATGAAAGTCAAGAATCATTGATTATCGATTTCTCGATTAAATCATGATTAAGACGAGCATACTTAGTGTATATACCCTTAGGTTTTTCTTTACCTTAGTACATTTCCCTTAGCAAGCAAACATAACATAACACAAACTTAACAAGAGGTTCCTGTAGAGTACTACAGATACTTAGGGTGCTAATACCTTCCCTTTGTATAACCAACCCCCGAACCTTAGATCTCCCCCCTTTAGGTTTTTTAACGATCTTGAACCTTTCCTTTGGATAAATCAAAGTCGGTTGTAAAAGAAAATGATGCAAGTTAAGTAATAGCTTGTTATCCGATTTTCACCGCAACAATCATCACTGGGCCGAAGTCCTAACATTGTCATAGAAATGCTATGAATGCATGATACACAACGTCATAATCATTATCGCCAAAAATATCATTATATGCATCATCATTCACCAAAACATCATGTTAATCATGTCATCATATATTCATCAAAACATCACAGGTCATTATCTCAATATCATCAAGAACATCATAGTAAAACATCAGAAATATCACAACACCAAAATCTCAGAACATCACAGCATCATAAAAAAATTTCACAAACAACATCAATTCGCTGCTGAGTTCGCTGTGCGAACACATTCGCTGGGACCTTTGTCGTGCGAAGCTCTAGTGAATCCCAGAATCCCAACAAAGCCCCCATTCTGCCTCCCTTCGCCACTTCATTCACTTTGCGAAGCCCTTCGCTGGGACATTCGCTGTGCAAATCCACGACACGACTTCTCAGAAATCAACCCAGAATCATCACAGTTATCGCGCATTCGCTGCGCTACTCGCTTTGTGAGTCTAGGCGAACATTCGCCTTGTGAGTGTTTCGTTCGCTTTGCGAACTAGCGATTGCAGGGAATCGCTGCTACGCATCAGTAGCATACCAGACCCGCAATATATTACGAATTCAACGTCAGTTCACCTAAAAACATCCCTACAACATTCCTAAGGCATTATAACTATTAAGGACACAAAACCTACAACTATTAGGTCGATTAAATTCACTTTTGTAACTCGAAATCACCTAAACCTTCACAAACTCCCAAGGTTCCCATAAACCCTGGTTCATAAAGGGACCGACTTACTTGTATCGAAATACTCAGGAAGTGGTGTTCCGTTGAAATCGACGACCAGGAAAAGATGTATCGAAATGCGCTTGAAAGGCCCTTGAAAAAGGTGTCAACGGCGGTACAAGTATAAAAAAAATAGGGAACATTGTGGACTCACACTTGAGGGAGAGTATTGAAATAATATAAGCAAGTGTGAGTAAGTGGGGGAAATAGTCTCACATTGGATGAGAATGTGGTGACTTGAGCATTTATAAGTGGGAGAATCCACCCACCTATCACCTTAAGATTTTAGGTGGACAAGTGGTGTGTCTCTCACAAAGGTGTTTAGTCCTACACTATGTATCAATGCTCCCTAGTAACTCCCCCAACAGTTTGTTTAAGTTTTATTAAAAAAATAATTTTTATAGTGTGATATTATTTTAATTAAAAAATTATAAATATTTTTTTTTTAAACTTCAAATAAAAAATTAATTTAAATAGTTATTTTTTAAATATTATTTTAGGTATTTTAACACTTTAATAATTTTATTTGGATATCAAAATTTAAAACAACACTTAAATTTAAATTTAAATTTATTTCAAATAGTTTTTTATAAAAATTATTTTTAAATACATCTTCTTAAAAAAATTGTAATTTTGAAATATATTTTAATTTTCAATAATATATATTTATGGGTCAAAATTAATCTCTCAATTTATAAAAATTTAATTTAATCTTTTTAATATTATAAAAAATATTTTTTTTAATTAAAACAAACCAACCTTTACTTACCATTCTAAATCCCATAAAAATAAGCCCTACTATACCAATTATTATCCACTTACTCTTTTTAAATATTTTTCTATATATAAGAATCTTTAAAAAATATATATTTAAAATATCATTTTATACAATAAACAAATCTCACTTTAATTGGTAGAAATATTATTTAGTAATAATTATTAAAAGTATTCTTCCATCTTAGCTAACAATTTATATTTATCTTCTAACCAAACTCATGACTCTTTACTGAATTGGTGAAACCCCATTGATTTTGATGCTCCCTTTATTATATATTTCAAAACCATACTACAGTCCACATCTACTAACTGCTCTCGCACAAACAAACCATCTTTTTCATTTTATATATAAGTTTTTTTAGGGTCAAATCTGAGTCTACCCAACATGATGATAATTACATTGATTTGAAATTAGATCATTAGATATTTTTCTTAAAAAGTTCAATAAAATAAAGTAAATTTTTACGTTACAAAAGAAGTTAATCTTTTTTTGAAATGAATATACTTAAATTTTAACTATTATTTTTTAAATGTCAATATTCTCTACGCGTAATTGTAAATAATTAATTCTTTAAATTGAGGTTGAGTTTGAATTTAGAATTTCTGGTTAAACTAAAAGATATCTCTTACTATCTTATACAAATATTCTTAGATATTAACTATTCATTTACAAACTCATTTTGAATTATACGATTCTTTTAAATAAATTATAACCAAAAAATTCTAACTTAAATATTTTAGATAATTACTAAACCGTTTGCAAACAAATAGTCTTTTTTCTTTTTTTGGTTAAAAGGAAGAAAAGATGGTTGAGGATAGAAGGATGGGCTTAGAGATTAGAATACGTTCTATGTGGTTGAGGATAGAATGATGGGCTTAGAGATTATAATATGCGAAAGTCCAAAAATAAAGTTAAGATTGGTTTATTTATAACAGCTAATCTCCCAAACTTTTTGCCTACAATCTTTTTATAATAAATAGTTTGATATATTTAAAAAAAAATGTTGATAGAATAATATTTTATTTTATGAAAAAAAATGTTATTGCTAGAGATTAAACTTTAGATCAACAACTTAAATCCATTTAACTTAACTACACATAATTTTAAGAGTTTCATTTAGTAATAGAAAATGAGTTTAATGGTGATGCACTGACAGTGTAAAAATATTTTACACTGTCATCCAATGAAAATATATTATTTTGCCATATCATACAAGTATTTTAAATTTTACAGTGTGACTTGGCGGGATGCATCATCGTCATTGGTTGATAGTGTAAAATTAATTTACACTGTCAGTGCATAACCCCTTTTCTCATAAAAAATAAGCTTACTCAACTTAATAATTTTATGAAAAAAATATTAAATTTAATATCAAATTGATACTACCTCCGTCTTTTATTATAAGTCGCTTTGGAAAAATATTTTATACCACAATATAAGTTGTTTTATAATATCAATAAATAATTAACGTTATTTTTTCTATTATATCCTTAAATATTTATTATTCTTTCTCCTTTCAATTATGTAAATTTATCTTTTCAATATTATTAATGAAAAATAATTTTGTAAAACCCTTCATATTTTTTCTTTTCTACACCATAATTATTACATTTTTTAATATATGTGAAAAGTAAAAAACGATTTATAATAAAAAACAAAAGGAATAGTTATTATTTATTATTGAGTATATTAAATTTATAATATTTTATAAAATTTTAAAATATTTAATATTTTATCAAGAGAATTAAATTCCATTTATCATATAATAGAGAAATAAAATGTCAACTTTATATAAAGTAGAATATAATATGTTAGTGGGATGATTGTTGATATAGAGAGAATGAGAATAAGTAATTTATTTTTTAAAAGAATAATGCATTATTAGAGATAAGTAAAAGAAATAGATATAGAATGATGAAAAAAATTAGAAAGTCTATTGAAACATGCTAGTAGGCACACATTTTACAAAAATGTCATCATTGTGTGTGTTAATATCCAAAATAACTAGTAACACGAGTCTTCTTCCGCTAGGGTTTGCGAATGCAAATCACAAAAATCAAACTGAAAGAGATGATTTGGAAAATTAAAGTACTAAAAGAGTTAAAGGAGGAGAGACAATCTTTTCCTTTATGCCAAATATACCACTGGTATATAAAATATTAGGGTGTGAGCATGCTGATGATAATAAAAGTAAGGGGACTATTACGTATAAAAATATGGTGACAGGAAAGAAGATGAAGGAAACTGAAGAAACAATGGAACACACTCATACAAATGCGATATCAAATGGTGGAAGTGAAGTAACTAGAGGTTTGGAGATTGAAGAGAAGAAATTTGAGGGGTACGGATTTCCAAAATTTATACTCTCAGAAATGGAAGAAAGAAAGATTGCAAAGCTATAGAAACAAGGAGTAATTGTCAAGATGCTGGGGAGAATGATAGGGTACAAGGCGCCTGAAAATAGACTCCAATAGGTGTGGGCAAGGAGAGGAGTCCTAAATATAGTAGATTCAAGGCAAGAATATTACTTAGTCAGTTTCACTAGTAAAGAGGATCAATAGTCACCCCTAATGGAAGGCTCTTGGCTAATACCCGATCATTACCTTTCAGTAAGGGAATGAAGTGCCAATTTTTGTCCTTCAAATGATGTTATCGAACAACTTGCAATATGGGTTAGGATCTATGGATTACCTATTGAGTATTACGATGACAGAGTTGTTACTTTTATTGGTGATCATATTGGTAAGACAAAATTACACCAGAGGTCATTCAAATTTTTTTTTGTAACAGGTTGGTCCTTTAAGTTTTTTTGTAACAACTTGGTCCTTTAAGTTACCAAACGTGTGCACTATTACCCTTTTTAACAGAGTGAGTGTGCTAATTATGGATGCAATTATTTTGAGTGGTATAAAAATATGAAGTGCAACCAGAAATACAACAGTCACACATTACTAAATGTCCAAATATGAGAAAAAAATGTAGAAATCACCCTAAAGAACCAAGTTGTTAAAAAAACTTAAAAGACCAATCTGTTACAAAAAAATAACTTAAAGGACCTCTGATGTAATGTTTCCTATTGGTAAAATGGTTAAATTGGACAAAAATACGCTTATAGGGGAAAGAGTAAAGTATGAAAGGTTGTGCATACAAGTTAATTTGACTAGTCATCTGTTAGCAATGCTCTCTATCAAAGGTAGGTATTGCAATGTAGAGTATGAAGGATTACATCTACTATGTCTAATTTATGGTAGATTTGGACATTATACGGAAGTATGTGTGGAGAAACGTGAAGTAGTGGTAGAGATGAGTGGTGTTCAGGAGGCAAAAGACAGTGGAAAAGGATGAGGTACATAGAAAACAACAACAAAAAATGCAGGGCCATGTACAGTTATTCAAAAGATGAAGAGGCCACGGAGGTATAAGCCAGAGTTGGAGAATGACAGGCATACAACAAAGGGGAGTGGTGCTCTGATAGTTATAGGTGAAATCAATGCACGATAGCAAATTAAAGGATACATATTTAATGCTTTTAATGAGGAATTTGTTAATGTTTTGATTAATGAGCAATGTCCTATCATTGAAGAAAATAATGTACCCAAAATTGCATGCAAATATGTTGATGAGGAAAAATATTCAAAAATTGAATGAATCAATAGAATTGCAAGATGTGTTGGAGAAGGCTACTATTATTAAAAAAGAAAAAAAGTAACAATGAAAGCTTGATTATTGCTTCACATGGAATATTAAAAGAGAAAAGAAATGGGGAATACATGGAAAGAATAAGAACAATCTAGACAAGATTATGGAAGAAATGGATTAGCTGAACTCATCAAAGGCTTAAAACTGGATGAAAACGTGAAATTTGATAACCCAAATAAGGGAAAGCTGATTGTTGGGCCACATATGTCTAAAGGTAACAGTTTGGAACAACTAGGTCTACATGAATTTAGGTCCCAAGGATTTATTAAGGAAGGAAACATGAGTATTGAGGAGATGAATTACATTTCAAAAATAACAAAAAACTTTGAAGAGAAGAACAAGGGTGAGTAAGAAAGCCCTCAGAAAGCAATTGATAATAATGCCGAAGAAGGAGATGAATCAGATATAGACATGGTCAATGGAAATGAGGTTAATCAATCGTTAAATAATTCCTTATGGTATCTAAACAACTCAAGTTATTAATCTAGAATTTTAGAGGAAATTTTATTAAATCTTTTCTTTGAGTTTGTAAGAAGTATATTCTTGATTTTCATCATGATATATCCATAATTATGGAAACAATAATTGAGCTTGGGAAGCTTTATAAGAATTTCAAGAAAATAGGGTTTGATGGTTATGAATTCATAGAAGTTAGAAGTTTTTACAGAGGAATAACCATGGCGTGGAAAGCAGAGAAGGTGACTATTATAGTTCTAGACAAGCATCTTTGATTCATTCACACAAAAATCAAGCATGTAGATGAAGAGGAATGCATTTCCACTCCTATTTATGCTATTCGTAGAGAAGAACTAAGGAAGGAGTTATGGGATGAGTTGAAAAAATAGCTTTAAAGGTGAATTGTGGGTGGTTGCTTGAAGGTGACTTCAACGACATAATGATAGCGGCAAAAAAATGGGAGGAGTTCTGGCATTAAATAGAAAGTGAGATTTGTTCAAAGATGGAGTTAACACTTGCAACCTTAGGGATATTGGTTCATTGGGAACAAATACATGTGGAAAGGTATAATATTTCATGGGTAACTATGGATTACAAAAGGCTTGATAGAGATTTGTGTAATGACATTTGGAGACTTCAGTTCCTAGATGCCCAGGTCAAAGTCCTTACTCATATAGACTTCTTTGATCACCATCCTATTCTCATGTCTCTAAAGGATAATTAGAGTAGAAGATTGGAAAAAACCTTAAAATTTGAATGTGTTTGGGTGCTAGAAGATACTTATGAAGACATGCTTAGATCATCTTGGGATGATAAAATCACCTTTGTTTATAACTTAGCTAAGGTTAGAAGTTAAGTAAATAACTAGAATATGTATATGAATAAAAGTATTTAGAAAAAGAAAAATCAGCTAATGAGAAGAGTGAAGGGAATTCAAAGAGCTATATATAATGGAAGAGATCACAATGGTTTAACGAGATTGGAAAATAATATTCAATAGGAAATGTAGAAGACTTTTCATCAAGAAGAAGTGGTGTGGTACTAGATGAAAAAACTAAATGGCTAGTGGATGGGGATAGAAATACTCGTTACTATCATGTTAAAGCAGTTCAAAAAAGAAGAAAGGAGATTATAACCACAATCAAAGATGCAAATAGAGACTATATTAAGGATGTTTAAACCATAAAGTAGATGTTTAATGAATGCTATCATAAATTTCTTTAATTTAACTTCTGATCAGAGTTTTAGAATCAGAATTGGTGTTCAGATTCTGTTTAATTCATTAGCAGCGGATATAACAGGAGTAAATAAAATAACACCAGAAGACACAACAGATTTATCTTTGTTCCTCCCCTAACTGAGAGTACTTCAGTCCCCTTGCCTCACAAGAGATTTTCATTATAACCACTTTATGATTACAATCGCTTATGCTTCTGCATAAGACTTTTACAATTGCTCAGACAAACTGTCTGAGACTTTCTTTGCTTATAGCACATGTCTAAGACTTTCCCTTGCTCACACCTTCTGACCAAGCCACTTGCTCCAAGGTCTTCAGGTTGAGACTTCCCCTTTCTTAAAGCACGTGTCTAAGACTTCTCTTGCTCAAGCCCTCTGACCGAGCCACCTGCTATTGGGATCATTAGACTGAGACTTCCCCTTGCTTAGAGCACATGTCTAAGACTTCTCTTGCTCACGCCCTCTGACGAAGTCATCCCCACTGCTCAATCAAACTAGCTAAATAAGACTTTCACAGCTCAAGCACTTAAGCAATGAGACTTACGTGGCTTAAGCATCTTGGCTTAAGACTTGTTGCTTGAATCCCACTGAGACAATACTTTTTGCTCAAGCACATAACAAGAGACTTAATCTAAACTATTGAAGGCTCAGCTGAATAGAGAAAAGGTGTACATGATGCAAGCATCAGAGGTACGGAAAATCACCATAACAAAGACCTAAAGCTTTTAAGATATCTAAGATATTTAATGATAATAAATCTTAAGGATTTTACAATTACAACCTAAAATAGAAAATCAACATATTACATTAGAGTTGATAATTGATTGATCTTGCTACTCCTTCATTAGAAGAATCCTTGTTAAGATTCAAACTTGAATATTCATCCATATATATAGCCTTTGAAGAAACTAGTCGTTGAGGAAGTTTCTTGATCAAGTGTATTTGCCTTTACTCCATAGTACAAGAGACGTTGAAGATGGATGCACAACAGATTCTGAATCTAGTGTGAAACACGTTTAACCTTTGAGTCTTCAAAAGGTTTTGTACTGATAGAGCCATTCGGAGCAGACATCCGTAGAACGTACAAGCCTTTCTTGAGCCTTGTAATCTTGTAGACTCGAGCTGACAAGGTGATAAGACAATAAAGCTTTATTTTTGCAGTACGGACAATCCACAGGTTTATCACCAACTCTGAATGGTACTAGATGCTGATATACAATTACCAAGTGTAGTAAATCGTCTAAATGCTGAGGCTTTCAGCTCAGAGTCTGCGTCAAGCCACACTAGCAATTGTTCTTCAGACTCTACCATCAGAAGCTAGCAATGAAGAAACTCCCGAATGTGTCTAAGTAAAATAAACTATGATTATTTATGTACAAGAACAAGAACCAGCTTAAATAAAACACACATCAAATAAACCATTGCTCTTTTAATACTTTTGTTATCATAAAAAAAGAGAATACGTCATGATCAAATCTTGTTCTAACAATATCCCCTTTTTTTATGATGACAAACACAAGTATTTAAAGGACAATGTTGGGCATTTAATTTTCTCTGCAACAACAGGGTATGAGGTTTGTAAGCTCCCCCTGAGTCTGATAGTCCACAGATGAGTTCTATTAACTCTAACACCAAGAACTATTTTTCAAGAAAAAAGAAATTAGTCTTCTTAGAAACATCAGGGTCTAAGGTTTGCAAGCTCCCCCTGAGTCAAACAGTTCCAAGGTTGAGGTTTGTAAGTTCCCCTTAGTTCCATATTTAAGAAAACCAAAATAACAACATTTTAACTTCCTTTGGCAACATCAGAATACGAGGTTTGTAAGCTCCTTCTGAGTCTAATAGGCTAAGTCAGAGGTTTGTAAGCTCTTACTAACACTATGTACAAGAGAGTTAAAATATGTTTCCCTTTTTAACTTTCTTTGGCAACACCAGAATATGAGGTTTGCAAGCTCCTTTTGGGTCTGATAAGCTAAGTCTGAGGTTTGTAAGCTTTTCCTTAGACCTATGTACAAGAAAGTTAAAAATATGCCCTGGGCAAGGTAACCATAAAATACAGAAAATAAATGACAAGAATATCAATTACCAATATGTACAGGACAAGTATTCAATGGGTTCAGTTTCCACTTAAATACTTACTATTATTTCTCCCCATTTTGTCACATAAAAAAGAATAAAAGAAAAAGAAAGGAAAGAGAAAGAATATCACTAATAAATGTAACTCAGATCATCATTACATGATCAGTTTCCAAAGAGGAAGAATAATCAAGTAATAAGAGTCATTAAGGTTTGTAAAGTGCATGCCTTGAAGTTTTAGTGGTCGTTACTATTCCAAGAATTAAACAAGGATTAATTAGAGACATTTGGTATCCACATAAGCCATTATAAAAGCACCCGACTCCTAAGTCATTTTCATCAATCATCAACCTAGAGATATGAAATCATCAACTGAGAGTCGTAATACATCTGTCGTAACAGACGCAACCGAGATCTCTACAAGTTTGGCAATCCAATCCCCTCAAAGGCGAGCTGCTTATGAGTCCTTTACAACTGAGCCTCTGCCCTCAACAATAATTTCTACAAAAGAGGCAACTTCAGCAGTACTTGAACGACCTTTAGAAGGAGGTTCAGCAGTAGTTGCTTTGAAGCCACGGAGAAAAAGCATGAAGAGGTCAAAATAGAAGAAAATGAGGGTCAACAAGCAGTTCTACTGCTCTCTTCCAGTCATAGAAGAGGAATAAGTGATTGATTTTGAAGACGAAGAGGTGGGCTATAGCAACAGTGGACGCTGCTTGGCACGAGATGCATTAGCTAGGGATCTCTTCTAGAATCACCTTGTTCGCTTTTTTTTTTTAAATTTTTTTTGTAATCCATTAATTTAATATTAATGAAATAGTTTTTCTGACCAATACTACTTCAACATGCAATTACATTCCAGTAATTTCTTTAGATTTTCTGAAGGTACATTAACAAAGTGAAACTGACACAGAAACGACAATTAAAATAGATCAAACATAAACTCATAGTTATTCATATAATCTTAATAGGATAGACTACTATATCGCATTTCCAAGAGTCATTATTAAAATACTGATAAGATTTAATCAGTACTTAAATAATATTAAAATTAAGACAATGTATGTAACACGTCTATAAAAGGACTCTAGTAAGCTTTCTTCCATCATCACTTAATCCCTAAAACACCAAGATGTATAAGTAAAAGCAAATATGAGTTCCAAAGAGAGATTTCAGGAAGGCAGCACTACTGAATGCAGCAACTCAAGCAAATCAAAGCAAGGCAGCAGCTGAAGGATCTGCAAGCAAGCAGACAGCTTCAGAAGTGCCCTCCTCTTCAGTATCCTTTGTGAAAACTCACAGAAGAAGAAGATCTTCTCGATCCAGACGCAGAAACAAACTAAGAAAGAAGGCTTTGGAGTTTGCTAAGGAAGAATGACAAGATTTCTTAGATAATCTAGACATTTCAGATGATCCTAGGGAATTCCTTAGGACACATCCATTAGACTAGAAAATTTAATTATCTTGTAATAGCTTCCTTTTTATTAATAAAATAAGTTTCAAACACTTGAGTTCTTTTATCTATTTCAGATTCTCATTGAACAACACGAATAAATATTAATAAGTTAAAACTGAACACAAGCATGAACAAACTCTGAATTTATTAATAAGATGCTTAATACTAAGATTTCAACAACATACAAAGCATAACTATGCAGAAATCTAACATCAGAATCTTTCATAGATAGCTTCAAACTTGTCTCTCCAAATCTTGGAAGAACTAGCCTCAGAACTTATGCTAACCCCTTGCTGAACAAGTATTTCAGAAATGACTCGTCCATAAGGATTGAAGAAGATCTTTCCCTTTTAAAAAGAAGAAAGAGACCTCTTCAGATCGTCAAATATAACTTGAGGAAGATCAATCTTCAAATCTGAATTAAGAAGTAGAAACAAATATTTTTCAATAGGGTCCACTTAGTATAAACCATTATCCTTAGGAAGTAAGTTTGAATTCAGAATCTGATTCTAAACAACAGCATCAAGAAGAAGATTTGAGACCTCTGAAGTATTAGATGGGTCTACAAAGATAAGCCGCGAAGGAAGATAGTGTTACCAAACAAGAGTTCCCGGGATTTCTCCAATCTCCTCACAATTGATCATATTTGCAATCACTTTATAGGTTACTGTAATAGAAACACTAGTTACTCTAGACAGAATAACATACTCAGAATTCAGCTCAACAATGGAGGCATTGATCCAAAACTCTTTGACAAGACTTGGATAAGTGAGACCATAAAGCATCTCAAAGTAGCCATTCCAACCTTGTTTAGACACAGTCTTCTAGAAGTTGAAACTAATTTTAAGCAACTCATCAAAATTCACAAACTTTTCATTGATGACAACCAGCTGATTCAAAGGAGAATTAACTGAAGAATATCGCAGGTTTGGTTTGATCAACACAAAACTAAGAAGAAGAGAAAGAAGAAGAAGAAGAAGAAGAACTGGACAAGAATCTTACAAATATAAGAATCTTGTCAGAAAAAGGACACAATGATGTTTCACAAGATAGGGAATAGTAACAACAAGTGCCAAAAAAGAAAGCATCATTACCCAAAGGTTCTGTATCCAGTAAATATTCCAATTCCACTAGATGAGTTTCACCTTTATGAAAAGTTAAGTATTATAAAAGTTTTTGAATTTTTTTTACTTAAACTGTTATGACAATAAAAAAGAATCTTCTTCTGAATCTAAAAAACTGACAACTTTCAAAAAATATCATCCACCAGAGTCTAGTTGATCTAGACTTAGACAGAGATATCATCTGTCAGTCACAAGTCTCTAAGGTTCTATTTAGAACTAGCACTTTATCTTGAAACAAGAGTCATGAGTGATAGATGAATATTGAATTATCTTCTTTAGACAACTAATAAGCAACAATATCAACATAAGAGTGAGAAAAATGTTTCCATAAATGTGATCATCATCTGGCTTAATAAGACATTCAATATAGACAAACACAATAGAGTTTCCTCTTAAAGATTTCTGAAGTTCTTCTTTACAAAAGAACTTCTCTAGAAGTCTAACAAAAACTTTGTATTTATATCAATACAAATATTTCATTGAATCAAAAGATAAACTAGAAAAGAACAAGGATACCTGTTTTTTTTACCAGACTTAATTCAGTATTCAGACTTGACCAATAGAGTTTGAACACAACTTTGAGTGGATTCTGATTCAATGGTTGTCTAACCATTGATTCCACTACTCTCACCAAATTCAGTACCATCAGTACTTGAGTCTGGGCTGTTGGCTCTTCTTCCAATAAATGTTGTAAACAACCTTATGGAAGATGCCTCTGCTTCTTTCCTTGATATCTGTAGCAGATACATTATGATACTCATATTTCTATAAGACCATACATGTAAGTACAAACATACTCTTATTTACCTTACGTCTCAATCTAATAGAAAAACCATAAGTCACTCCAGAGTATAAGTCTATAATGAGATATGATAGGAACAACATCTTGTTCTAAGCAATGTCACTAATCTCATTATCTGGGATTAAATCTTTTGACTCTGAAATCATTGACAAGCTCAGAACCAGATGGTGTTAGCTATCAAAAATTGACATAAAGTAGATCAAAGTATTGTCTTAGTACGGCTGATAGAACTAAAAAAGAAATTGAAGATTTCTCATAGAAATGTCTTTTAAAACAACTTCCATGATGATCCTCAACCAAGAAGCAATGGAGTTTCTTAAGATATCACCTTAAAGAACAAACTCCACACTATCAAATATTTTAAAGCAAGATAGCTTTAACAACATCTCTTTATCTTCAATAATTGATTTTTATTTCAGAACACAAATGCTTCTTTTCATCTTTATCCTGCACTAATATCAACTTCCAAAGACTAGACATTTAAAAGCATCTGATATTAGGTTCTTGTAGTGTTTCTTCTTGCTTTTAGATCTGGGAGATCAGTTTAAATACAAGTATTTCAGAAACATCTGAAGTTACTCATCTAACTACAAATATCACAATCCATTCAGTCAGTATGGAAGTACTTCTGATAAGAAACCAAAGTCTCTCATCATCAGCTATTCTAAGGAACTTAGCCAAATTGAGAAGGTCATATGTTGAATAGTTTTTCATCATCAAACTTCATTTCTTTTCTTTGAAGATTGCAAGACAAATCTTCAGAACACGGCAGATTCAAGATGTAAACATAAAAAAATCCGTGACTTTAGATTTAAGTCAAAGAACAATCTTCTCAGAATTTGGTTGAAAATATTAGATGAAGTGCAACTACTTCAAGCTTAAAAAATTGATTCCCACAAATCTGAGCACAAGAATTCAAAGATAGTCTAAGCATCAGACATATCAATGATGTTGATATACTCAGAAGTGAGATAAAGCATCTACCAGAATGCAACTACCTCTGAAGATATTCAATGAGCATCTTTTGAGTTGATGAAAGAGATTTTCAACCATCAACTTCTATAGCAATACCTCTTTCAAGGATATTTTATAGACCTTCAGCAACCCTCTATAAAGACCAATGAGTTAAAAATGTGTTTAACTTTTCCATCATTTAAATTTAGTGGAGTTATCCATTTGAATATGGTAGGAAAAGCTATATGATATTTTTCATGTGGCACTTGATTCCTTCTTGAAGAAGAAATATACTATTTTCATTGGATCATTATTTGCGCCACTCTTAAGTGTTAAGCATAGACCATGCTTTGATACCAATTAAAGGTGTGAAAAGTACACAAGAAGGGAGTTGAATTGTGTTTCACGTTTTCTTTAATTTAACTTCTGACCAGAGTTTCAGAATCAGAAACGGTGTTCAGATTCTGTTTAATTTACTAACAGCGGATATAACATAAGTAAATAAAATAATAGCAGAAGACACAAAAGATTTATCCTGGTTCCTCCCCTAACTGAGAGTACTACAATCCCCTTGTCTCACAAGAGATTTTCATTATAACCACTTCATGATTACAATTGTTTATGCTTCTACATAAGACTTTTACAACTGCTCAGACCAACTGTCTGAGACTTCCTTTGCTTAGAGCACATGTTTAAAACTTTCCCTTGCTCACACCTTCTGACTGATCCACCTGCTCCAAGGTCTTCAGGTTGAGACTTCCCCTTGCTTAGAGCACATGTCTAAGCCTTCTCTTGCTCACGCCCTCTGACGGAGCCATATGCTCTTCTGGTCATCAGACTGAGACTTTCCCTTACTTAGGGCACATGTCTAAGACTTCTCTTGCTCATTCCCTCTGATGGAGTCTTCCCTACTGCTCAATCAGACTAGCTGAATAAGACTTTCATAGCTCAAGCACTTAAGCAATGAGACTTATGTGGTTTAAGCATCTTGGCTTAAGACTTGTTGCTTGAATCCCACTGAGACAAGATTTTTTGCTCAAGCACATAGCAAGAGACTTAATCTAAACTACTGAAGGTTCAGCAGAATAGGGAACAAGGTGTACATGATGTAAGCATCAGAGGTACACGAAATCACCATAACAAAGACCTAAAGCTCTTAAGATTTCTAAGATATTTAATGATAAGAAATCTTAAGGCTTTTATAATTACAACCTAATACAAAAAATATGTATATTACATTAGAGTTGATAATTGCTTGATCTTGCTACTCCTTCATCAGAAGAATCCTTGTTAAGATTCAAACTTGAATCTTCAGCCATATATATAGCCTTTGCATAAACTATCCATTGAGGAAGTGTCTTGATCAAGTGTCTTTTCCTTTACTCCATAGTACAAGAGACGTTGAAGATGGATACACAGTAGATTCTGAATCCAGTGTGTAATCCGTATAACCTTTGAGTCTTTAAGAATTTTTTTACTAATAGAGCTGTTAGGAGCAGACATTCGTAGAACGTACCAGCCTTTCTTGACCTTTCGAATCTTGTAGACTCGAGCTGACAAGTTGATAAGACAATACAACTTGCTTTCTGTAGTACGGACAATCCACAACTTTATCACCAACTCTGAATGGTACCAGATGCTGATATACAACTACCAAGTGCAGTAACTCGTCTGAATTCTAAGGCCTTTAGCTTAAAGTCTGCGTCAAGCCACACTAGCAATTGTTCTTCAGACTCTGCCACCATAAGCTAGCAATGAACCAACTCCCAAGTGTGTCTAAGTAAAACAGATTTTGATTATTTATGTACAAGAACCTGCATAAATAAAACACACATCAAATAAACCATTGTTCTTTTAATACTTTTGTTATCATCAAAACTAAAATAGAATATGTCATGAACAAATCTTGTTCTAGCAGATTTATGTTTGATCCCTAAAATTCCTAACCCTTAATATGTGCATCAATTTATGCCAATATCTTTGTGTAATTATATTTGTAAAGTGTTTTGCAAAATTATAGTTAATAGATTAGAGAATTGTATAGATAGTGTAGTGTCTCCTTACCATACATGTTACATTCCTAGAAAGAGTATTCATGGGAACACTGTGGTTATACAGGGAATGCTTCATAGTATGCATCGCTTTAAAGGAAAGACAGGTTTATTTGCAATCAAAGTGGATCAAGACAAAGCATATAATATGATTCGTTGGAGATTTGTGGACAATGTTCTAAATGAAGTAGGTATTCCTGACAAGCTCATGACAGTAACCATATAGGCAATTAAATATGTGAAAATTAATTTTTTGTGAAATGAGGAAAAGGAATATTAGTTTGATACTAAGAAATGCTTAAGGTAGGGAGACCTTATATCTCCCTATTTGTTTGTTTTGTGTATGGATAAACTGTCTCATATGATAAGTGAATTAGTTGAGGAAGGAACATGGGAATGTATGAGGGCTGGTAGAAGAGGACCTTTGATCTCCTAACTTATTGTTAGGTCTTTGATTGGCTACATTTTGGCTAAAATAAGTTTACAGCAAGATGTTGGGTAAGATGTCCTGACATGGTTGATCAGACATAAGTATAGATGTGGCTATAATACTTGGCAGGATGTCGAGTAAGATGTTGAAGCATCATCAACTGTCATGACAACATTACTGTAATGATAGATGTCATGACATCTTGATCTGTTACAGCAGGCACTACTGTTATGTGTTTCAGACAGATGTCATGACATCTTAGTCTGGTATAGCAGGTGTTGCTGTTTTGCTGTCATGTGATGGTTAATCAAGATGTCGAAGGAGATGTCACGACATCTTTGTCTGATACAGCAGGTGCTGCTATTGTATATCTCTTGACGGATTTGATTTGATTTGATGAGACCTTTTTGGATATACCTCATCATTATATGCAGGCCAAGGAGATTTATTAGGAACAAAGTGCAGATTTGATTGGATTTCATAAAAAGGATCTTGGAGACTTTTTAGGAAACTATTTAGAGATTTGTTCCTATTTTTGTCGATAAGATCTTGCAGCTGAATTAAAATGTGAAGATTAGATCTGATTAAAGAGTCCAAGCCCATACTGCAAGAGTCTATAAATAAGAACTTGCTAGACCTAAAATAGAAAGTACATACAATAACAAGCCCTCGGTGCAACATAAGGGTTTAGGGTTTTGAGAGTATCTTGTGTAGTTTGTAAGTCACCCTTGTATCTTCTGATACTATGTGGTCGACATAGGCTGTTGTAAATTGTTCTCACTCGAAGCTTTGAAGCAAGAGTTGAGTATTGTTCTTGGTTGAGGCTTTTAAGCAAAATCGAGTATTGTTGTTAGTCAAGAGTCTTGGCTGAATTTTGTATTGGAAGGGGTGTCTTTCAATGGGGTAGATACAATTATGGTTAGTAACTGTTAGATAATCACAGGTTGTGATTTAGGAAGTGAGAGGGGGTTCTCTTATCATTTAGATGTGACTTCTAATGATAAAGTCTTCATTGGGTAGTGATAGGTTAGCGTGGGTGCTTTCTGCAAACCTGAGGTTGTTTGCATAAAACTATACTACTGATAGTGATTACTTCTTCCTGGATTGGTATCCCCTAAATGTAGGTGAGTTGCACCGAACTGGGTTAACAATTTCTGTGTGTTGTTTATCATTCTGCTTTTTCAGTTCAGTCTTGATTAACATGTTGGATCAGATGTCGTGACATCTGTGAGTGTACAGTTATGATATTCAAGGTATCAGTCTGCTGTTGCACCTCCAAGTTTAAAAGATTATGTAGCACAATGTCTTGACATGTGTTAGGACATCTGCTGTCTGCATAGGCCAGAATTTCAATTGGTATCAGAGCATGCACCCTTTCTAGTTCTGGATGAGATCTTTGGGAGATACTTTCTGGCGTTTAAACAAGGAGGATTTTTGAAGATCAGATCAATCAACTCAAACATACCAAAGGGTATTAATGGATGAGAGGGATGTTCTGGATCGAAGGGAGCAACCCGGAGGTTGTTCATGTTGCTGAGGAGATTCTACAATAACTACAGGAGAAGTGGCTAGTTCTTTTGTTGGTGTGTCTTGTAAGATGTTGTGACATCTTATTAGGGCAAGAAGGATCTATTCCTTGGTGGTTCCGCTGCATGTGTTTCTGATGGAAGAGCTCTAGAATTATGGGATTCTGGAGTTGTTACTAAAGACAGTTGGTGGAGGGTCTCAATCGTCGACCTCTCTATATTTGAAGATATCTGCATTCTTTTATTCCAAAGTCGGGAGCGATAGAGTGAAAGGAGTTGTGGTTAGATATCTGGTATGGTGACATGGTACTTGGAAGCTTGGTTTCTTGGTACAGTTGAAGTCAGTTGAAGAGGAGAGGAGTTGAGTTAAGTTTATCAGATTCTTGCTCTAGGAGTTTGATAAATGATTGGTCGGCTAGGTTGTCAAAGATACATGAGAATTCTCTCAAGTCTACTCATAAAGGCATCTCAGTCGTGTATCTGGAGTCTTCTAGTTACTCTTCTGACAAGAAGGTGTTTCTTTGAAACACAATCTGAAGAAAGTAGAGGTTGTTTATTTTCACCATCCAAAAACAGTAAGGAAGGATTCATCTCTCTTGACCCTAAGAGTGGATCCAATCGGATTGAAGAATTGTTGAGGTAAATAAGATTTGTTCAGAGAAAGTCTTAGTTACTTGAGTCAAGGGTGGCAGCCTTTGTATCTCAACATTGTCCTTTGAAGAAGATACTTGCAAAAAGATTGAATACTTTATAAGTGTTCATGACATGATCTGGTGGAGCTCAGCTACAACAATGAAGAAGGGTTACTGGACAGGGATTTAAGATCAATTGCTATTTGTGGAATCCACAAGTATTTAATTGATTATCCTTGAAAGTCAAGATTGTTGATGTTCAACAACATGTTGGAACATCTCATCATCAGAGTTTGTGCAGAATCATGGGAGGGGTATTGCATACACTTTAGCATCTGTTTTAGTCTTAGGCGGTGACCTAAGAAGTGGCTTCAGTCGGGTGTAACAGAAGCATGTGTTCTCTGGAGAGTTTCCTGGAAAGAAACTAGTATGGACTTTGATGCTGTTGAAGATGAAGATGAAGATGAAGACATCATAATCTTGATGGTTACAGCTTGGATCAGTTTGTTTCTGATCTAGGTGCTTTGGAGCATGGGTTTTTGCTCTGTTTGTGAAGGTCGAGGATAAGTGGCAGTTATCTCTGGCTTTCTATTGACGGCTCTACTAAGGGAAGTGACATTCTTTGGTATGGCTATGGGGTAGTCTTGGACTACTTACTTTCTGAAGATTCAGACGTGGCAGGTTTGAAGTCTTTGGAGTTTCAATGCAGGATGGAGGTTGTCTACTCAAACTTGGTTGTTGAATCAAGTCTATGAGAGTATGGAAATCTGTTTCTGCAAAGGGAGGAGGTTCTTCTAAGTGGCAGAAGGAGGAGCTGAATTCAACAGTTGGATGTCATATCAGAATGTTCTGACATCTAGCTTAACATCAGAAGTCTCAAATGGTGATGTGGCACATCAGCTTAAGATAAGGTGATCTACAGGAGAATGGAAGGTACAGATGCTTCAAAAAGGTCTATCTCATGCAGTTTGCGGGAGCTGTGGATGGGAAGATGTTACATGACTAAGAGGCTTGGTGAATCCAAGATGTCTTGCTATGGGGCAAGTAGTTCATGTGACTTGAAGATCTGATTTCATTAGTGTATCAGTGTATCTTGTGGGAGTTCTGAAGATGGGTGAGGTCAATCAAAAAGTGGCATTTGGTTGATTTCACAATGGGCATTCAAGCAGGATGCTTGAAACTGATTGCTCTTGTACAGAAGAGTAGTTAGTTGAAATTGTAAGGAGGTTCTGGTTCTCTGGGATCTTGTGGCAGAAGTTCTGGGTTGAGAATGGAAGCATGCCTTCTTTTGGTGGATGAGAGTTTATTTCTCTCTGGGTTTCTGAAGTTTTCTTTGTTCAAGCTGGTGGCACAGTGCTATGTGAAGATCTTCAGTTTGGATTACTATGCTGATAGTAAGTCCAGTGGTGGAGCATATCAAGAACCATGGTGTGTGGTGTCTGTGATGTGTGAAGAATGTCCTAATAGATGTTAGAACATTTTCGGGGTTAGTTATCCTTGGAGTAGGATTCTGAGTTCACATCTTATCCAAGAGGTATTTATCTTGTCATACGGGAGAATGATGGGTAAAGGATTATCTTGGGAGCTTGATGTGAATGTGACATGCTAGAAGTGGATCAGTTTGGTGCTTGTGGAGCAAATGGGCTGAAAATTTCTGGAGCATGTGTTTGATGTCCTTCAATTGTGAAGAACATATGGGTGAGCTAGCAAACTAAGGGGCCCTGTGCGTCTCTTTAAGAAATGTGAAGCATTCAGATTCAATTGGGTTGTATCTCAGGGAACAAGGAGATCTATACATGAGAATTTAGGAGGAATTCGTGTGGTGTATGGATAGTTTTAGGACGAGAGGGATCAATGGAGCTTTGGCCTCAATCCAAGAGTTTGTTAGTTATGGTACAAGGATGTGTTCCTGGTACTCTCACTATTCTGATATTCAAGGTATCAATCTGCTGTTGCACCTCCAAGTTTAAAAGATTATGTAGCACAATGTCTTGACATGTGTTAGGACATCTGCTGTCTGCATAGGCCAGAATTTCACTTATGTTTGTTGATGATATACTTCTATTTGAAAGAGCTACATAGAATCAAATAACCTATATAATGGAGGTGTTTGATATGTTTTGTTCTGTTTCAGGTCAGAAGATAAGTTTTGAGAAGTCTAGCATCATGTTCTCCAGGAATATTATAGTCCATGCAAAAAGGAATATTATACAAGTGTCAAGCCTAAAGTAAACAAGTGAGTTAGGTAAATATCTTGGAGTTTCTCTCATAGGGATAAGCCCTAGAGTTAAGGCTTACAATTATCTTATTAAGAAAGTAAATGTTAAACTCTCAAATTGGAGAGGAAATCAACTGTCTTTTGTAGGAGAGGCTTTATTAACCAAATACGTCATAGAAGTAATTCCTACTTACACAATGACTAGCAGTAGTATGGTTCCAAAAACGTGACTAAAAGGGATCCAAAAGATTCAAAGAGATTTCATCTAGGGTGACATTGAAGGGAGGAAGTATTTACATGCGGTTAGATGGAATAAGATATAAAGACATAAGAAGTATGGTGGTTTGGGAATAAGAAAACTCACTAACATGAACAAGTCTTGTATTGATAAATTACGATGGAAGATCAAAAGTGGTGATAATTCTCTTTGGTGTAAAGTAATGAGAGGAAAGTATGCTATAAATAATACATTGGCTATTGAAGTTGATGTCAAAGTGCATGACTCTAGTTTGTGGAAGCATATAGTGAATGCGTGGCCCCTCTTGGATAATATGTCTTTTTGGACAATTGGAAGAGATATAAAAATAACATAATGGCATGACTATTAGGTGGCAGTGGGGATCAAGTTGACATTTTTCATGGGGAAAAACATTGAAAACCAAGAGAATACTACTGTTGCTGAAATTACAACAAATAATGGGAATTAGAATCGGAACTAGTTAAGAAGTCTGTTTTCTCAGGAAATTTTGGACAAAATATCAGAAATTCAACCATCAAGGATTGGTGATGGTGAGAATGTATGCTAATGGGACATAACAACTAATGGAGTGTTTTCAATTTCTAATTCCTTTGAAACCATTAGTATTTTTGGAAACGGGGACAATAATGCTCAATGGAATAAAATTTGGAAATTAAAGGATGATGAAAAAACTAGAATGTTCATATGGTTTGTTCATGACAATTGTATTGAAATAAATCAACTCCTAATTTGACTCAAGCTTCGTGATTCATATTGTGTGGATTGTGCTAGAACTGTGGAAACTATCTTACATGCTTTGTGAGATTACAAAACTGGGAGACAAGTCTGGATGTCTCTACTAAAGGATACTCACTAGGAGTCATTTTTTAACCTGAATATGCAGGAATGGATTGAACAATACATGCGGCACAATGAGAGCAAGGGTGGTAATGAAGACTGGAAAGCCATATTGGCAACTGCTTGTCATACAATTTGGTATTGGAGAAACTAGATAATGCTTGTTGCTGACTACATAATACCACACAATCAGTCAAATGATATGAAAGTTAAATATTATAGTATGAGCTTGAATTTGAAGGGAGCAGGTCTGAGTCTTCTTCGAAGAATAAGAAGTATAGTTAATCATGACTCTGAAATTCGTGTATTTCATATTTATCATGAAGCAAATAGGTGTGCACACACACTTGCGAGATTAGGAGTTAATCATAGAGAATGAGTTCTTTTCTATGATGATTGTCTCCAAGATATGTATGATACTCCCTCCGTCCCAAATTATAAGACGTTTTGGGCTTTTCGCACAAATTAAGAAACTTAATTATTACTTTTTGAGAAAGACAAATTATGTTTAACTTTACAGTAATACCCTCATAATTATATAGGAGAGAAAAATTAAAAGAGTTGAAAGAATAAATAATAATAAATATTTAAGGGTATATTGGGGAAGATGTCATTTATAATGCATTGAGAATGTAAGGTGACTTATAATTTGGGACAAATTTTTTTGACAAAGTGACTTATAATTTGGGACGGAGGGAGTATTTATTTAGCAGATCTTATAGACTTTCTTTAGTAGGATTGGTAGAGTATAATCTTTTTCTGTTTTGGACTTAGGCCCGCTTGAATAAAAAAAATCATTATTATTGAAATGGATTTGTAACATACTCTGCAAAACTCAAAATTAAAATTTTAAATTCTGAAAACTCAAACTTTTTAATGTTTTAAAACTTTTTTCCTTCGAAAATCTCATACCATTTAATGTGTATTATAAAACAATACTAATTATTTAAAAAATGGATAAATAAAATGTTTAAAAGATAAAAAAAATTTTCTTCTTAAGGGTGGGTTGGAAAGACATATATACAAAAGAAAAAAAAAAACCTAATAACGAATATTAGGCACTGTATTAGATTTAAGAAAATTTTACCTCATATCTTTACCATTATCCATTTACCCCTACATTTTTTGAAATATTCCAATTCTACACTTCTCACTTATCAAATAATTTTATTATTTAATATTTCTAATTCTACACCCCTACCAAAGTGTACCGAATGACTTTGTCCAAAATTTTCCGATATGTAATTTTTCTTTACTGGATAACTTGCAGTCAAGTTTTCCGATATGTTTTTTTTTTCTTTACCATATAACTTGCAATCAAGTTTTCTGGTATGTATTTTTTCTTTACCAAATAACTTGAAATCAAGTATTCCGATATGTAATTTTTCTTCATCGGATAACTTGCAATCAAGTTTTCTGGTATTTTTTTCCCCTAAATAACTTGTAATCACGTTTTTCGATATGTAATTTTTATTCACCGGATAACTTGCAATCAAGTTTTTCAATATGTAATTTTTCTTCATCGAATAGCTTAAGTTTAGACAACATGGAAAAACGGTGGCCTAAAGTAAATAAAATCATTGCCTAAAGTACTAGGCAACAGTTTTTCATGCGTGGGATATACAAATTTTCTTAAGTTAAAAAAACAAGGAAAAATTGTAGCCTAAAGTAAATAAAATCGTTGCCTAAAATACTAGGCAATGGTTTTTTTATATATGTGGGATATACAATTTTTCGTAAGTTGCGAAATCATGTCTATTAAAATAGACCACGATTTTATTTACTTTAGGGCAAAGTTTTTAATTGTTGCTTAAACTCAAGTTATTCGATGAAGAAAAATTACATACTGAAAAACTTGATTGCAAGTTATCCGGTGAATAAAATTTACATACTGAAAAACTTGATTGCAAATTAATTGGTAAAGAAAAAATATATACTAGAAAACTTGATTGTAAGTTATTCGATGAAGAAAAATTACATACGGAAAACTTGATTGCAAGTTATTTGGTGAAAGAAAAAATACATACTAAAAAACTTGATTGCATGTTATTTAGTGAAGAAAAAATACATACCGAAAAACTTTGAACAAAGTTATTCAGTACACTTTGATAGGGGTGTGAATTGATAAATATTAAATAATAAAATTATTTGATAAATGAAAATAGTATAATTGAAATATTTAAAAAAAATATAAAGGTAGGGGGATAATAGTAGATGTATGAGCTAAAATTTTCTAAATTTAGCCTTTAAAATTAGACAGAATTCTTATTTTTGTAATGTTCACATCTTGAAAATTAGTTTTCATACTTCCTAGTTGAATCTATACCCCCTTAACATAAAATATTATTTACATTATCATTTAAATACTAGTGCTTCGAAGAAAAAAACATAAATATTTTTAATTATCAATTATTTTTTATAAAAATCAAAAGATCTGGTAGTAACAAACAAAATCTTTCGGCTAAAAGTTAATTTTTATATGATGAATATGAGTATATAATGGAACATAAAATTGATTTATAATAATGAATTTTGTCTATACCTATAAGTCAAGTTTTCCTTTAAAAAAATTCAAAATAAAAAAATTTAAACACTGGTATATTCAAATAGAAACTTTAGTGTTTAGAAAAATATATAAATACAATATTTCAATTCAAAATTGGTGGATATGTAATCACATGTCTTTTTTAGGTGTATGAATGTAACAATACGTAATTGGTTTGCCTCCTTTCAAATTTCTTGCTCATTTAATTATTTTTCTTTACATGTCTGTTTAGGTATATGAATGTAACAATACATAATTAGTTTGGCTCCTTTTAAATTTCTTGCTCATTTAATTATTTTTCTTTACATGTCTTTTTAAGTGTATGAATGTAACAATAGGTAATTGGTTTGGCTCCTTTCAAATTTCTTGCTCATTTAATTATTTTTTTTGGGCCCTTTCGAGCAAACTCACATGATTTTTCGTGCTCGTGTTTTTATCTTGTTGAATTAATTTAGTAAGATGCAATAATCGATCATGTATAAATGTACAAATAAAAATTGCAAATCCAGTTTTAAAAAATAAATATAAAAAACTACATAAAAACTCAAATTTTATTTAATGTCCTTTGATGTTATTTTGTTAAAAATGCTCAAATAAAATTTCAAAATTTTTTAAACCAAATCAAATCAAATTCAATAATATTTAAATTAATTTTACTCATTATATTATATTTTATCTACAAGTACTAGAGTTGTCGAAATTGGCTAGCTTATATAGGTCGATCCTAAAAAGTCCGCTACCCATTACCGCTAGTCTGTATGGACTGTGGGTAGCCCGTTAAACCCGCATAACTTTATATTTTAAAAAAATAATACTAATCCTTATATTGTCTAACTTCAAAATAACACATTGATTTTTCTTACCGCACTAAATTTTATCTATATTCTATTCAATTTTTTTCTTTTAAATCTTATACATTAATATAATCAAAACTCTTTCATCGTATTTTATTAATTTCTCTTATGTTAAATATTCGAGTATTATTTTATACAATTTAGACATGTGTTGTATTTAAAAACACATTATAATATTTATAAAAGATAATATAACTCTTAAAAATGTATTATGTTTAAAATAATATAATTTTTAATTTCATTTATAATAAATATTATGAAGTTTTTATTTTAAAAAAGTTTGTTTAGGGCTGGGTATCTAGGGCCGAGTTTAGGTAGTAATTTTTGAACTAATATTTCAAACGAATTTTTTTGGCCTAACACTAAAAAAGCCCGAGGCCCGTTAGGGCCGACTATTTTAAGCTCGGGTAACTCATTTTGAGAGCTCTATCAAGTACCAACATAAATTTTAGGTGTGTTGAATTTACACAAAAATAAATTAAAACACAACTGTATTTGAATTGTACACAAATGTAGTTTTACCTAAGTTATATTAGACTTTTGAATTTGTTGCCTTCTTCGTTGATTATGTTGTGTGTGGATACATATGTATGAGCAGTATGCACTAATTAAGGTTGATTTATGGCCATCAATGTCATTGAGTATGCTCATTATTATAATTAATATGCTCTTTAAATGTATTGCAAAAGTGCTTAAAACCTCCTAATAACGTACTCTATCTGCGTCAATACTGGGTCAGCAGTAGGGATGACAATGGGCAAGGTACTATAATAGTCATCCTCATATCTGCAGTTTGAAAAAAAATCTTCGTATCTGATCTCATACTCACGTGGACACCAACATTTGTACCTGTACACATGCCCTATGGGTACATAAGTACTCATACCCATACTTGTTTACCCGCATTTCTAATAAAAAACTTGATCAATTATAATTTATCAGGTCATTTTAAGTTTTTAACGATATTAAAAAATTCAAGGATGTTATCGTTGAGTTAAGAAATAAACAAACACTTATTTTAAAATGCATACAAGTTTAATAGTAATGCATTTAATAAAATTGATAAAGTGTGTATGTAATAATAAAAATGAAAAAATATAAATATATATTGTGTGGGTATGGGGCGGGGTGAGTACTAAGGTACCTGTACCCGCACCCTTATCCGCTTATTTTTGTGGATAACTGTCCATGCCCGTACCCATTTCGTGGGTTTTTACTAACCCGTTGTGGGTAATTTTTGGGGGTACCCACTGGGGGATTAGTCCAATTGCCATCCCTAGTTATTAGGCCGAATTTATCTCTTAGCTTAGGGTTATGCTGACTTTGAAGTAAGGGAAGTTCGCTCTTCTCTCTTTGGAGAGGGCTCATTCGGCCTCGTTTAAAGTCGCTCCAAGCTCTTCCACTTCTTATGGAGTACTCTCTAAGGTATTGGTGAGACTGCTATTTATAAGGTCAGTCTTTATTGGGCCCGAATGTTATTATGAAAAGTAAATGTACCATTACACAGTCCTCAAACATGAGTCGTGTAAGGGCGAAGTACTTTGAGTGAAATACCATGACATTACACAATCCATCAGCACGAGAAGTGCATGGGATAAGGGATTTGAGTTAAATGAAGGTGCGAGAAAGGCACCAGAAAGGGGGGGGGGGGTTTGAATTGTGTATTTACTCTTTTAACAACTTTTCGCATCTTGTCGTTAAAGTACTTAGGATAACATCAGAGTTCGTTGAGAGACTCTGACTAACGAAGTTACATTCAGACTTGTAATGCATGAAGCATGAGAACCTACAAGAGTCTGAACACTATGAGTAACATTCAGAACTTGCAGAGCGGAAGCTTATCAGAGTTGCAAGGTTCTGACTTGCTTGTGTAAGGTTCTGATACTCGATATAGAAATATAAACAAGACATTAAGCATAAGAGTAAAGAACACACGATATATCCTGGTTCACCACAAGGGCTAATCCAGTCCACCCTCCTCAGGTGATTTCGCCTTGAACACAAGGTCTTAATCCACTATAATCAATCTCGATTACAGATGCACGAGAAATAGTCGGTGACTAACAACCTGCACATCGCACTGTGACTAACCCACAATGACTTACGTCAATGTCATCTCAAGTACCTAGATCATCACATGATCCCTTGAGGCATCTCTCTCAGTGAACCGTTCAGGGATCCAATCAGGATATACCGTTCACTGGAGGAATCACAATGAGTTCCATCAGGGATCCCACAAGAGTCTGATCAACATATGATCCTCTTTGAGATGTTACTATCATTGACCCAACGTTCCAAGATCTTCTAAGATCTCTAGCCAGGATTTCACGATAACCAGCAGTCACCGTCTCCCCAAGTATTCCGATCAACCCGTGATCTACTTGAGGCTTCCATCAACAGTGATCCGTTCAGGGATCTAATCAGGACATAACGTCCACTAGAGGAATCTTAATTCTTAAGTCGAATTGGCAGACTGGAGATGAGTGTGGTGCTTCCTTGTAAGCAGATTCTCCTAAGTTTAAGTACAAAGAATACACAAGTATTCGAGCAAGATGTGAGCAACAGCTCCTTGCTATCCTAAGAAACTACAAAGATGTATAAAGATTTGACAATTGTTGACATCTTGTAGATCTTCTTCTTCTTCGTCTTCTTGGGTGAGCAAGCTATGAGCAACAACTCCTTGCTTCATGTGACACCCCCAATCTATACCCCAAAGCTATTAAAGCGATAAATAAAAATTCAAAATTTCATCAGAGTATATTTAAGACATGCACGACATAGACCTGAGACGCCACAATAATTTGAAACAGACATACAACACCTGCTCATACAGATATGCAACCATTCAGGTAGTATTATACCCACAATTCAGAAACAGAATATAAGCGGAAAATCCGTAACTGAATATCAACATATATATATATATATATATATATATCATGAAAGTTTTTTTGTCATATACAACATCATACATGTACAATCCAAAAGATACATATACATAGTACAAAATAATCACAAACGGCCACCCTAACTACTCGGTGTCACATATCAGAGCCGACCGACAAAAGAATGAAGACGCAAAGCTTCACAAAAAGACCTCCAGCAACTCTAATCTGCAATGCCTCATAGAGCATTATAAAATAGCAGAAGGGTGAGAAAAACAATCATATTACAGTTGCATATAATTATATATTAACACAGAAATACACAGGTAAAACATTCTCACCACAAATGCACCACAATCAAATACACCACAACACAATACAATTCTCATGTATCAAATACCCATACACCTCAATCATACACAATACACTCATCATCAATACAATTTCACATATTCCATCTCATGAATCACATTCATAATTCTATGCACAATTAATCCATGATTTATGCAAATGCACAGAGACCGACACAACGACTTTATGCACATGCCATGCGGTACCGAATTCCAATATTTCTCATCACTAGTTCACTCAGGAACTCTGCTGGAATCATCGCTCGTTACTGAGGATCACTCAAGTAACACCCCGTCGGGCCTACGATGTTCCCCGTCGCTTTAGGTCCTCTTGGTATAAGGCGCACAACATTTATGGATTGTTTTAGGTCCTCTCGGTATAAGGTGCACAATCCGATCGCTCACACCCCACATGGGCACACGATCGTCTATAACCATCGCTTTAGGTCTTCTTATTTTTAAGGCGCACGATATATCAAATCGCTTTAGGTCCTCTTATTTTTAAGGCGCACGATGTTATAGCAGATTCCCTCTGGAATCAATCCGTCACTCAGGACGCCACAACAATGCATATCATGATGCTTGGCATACAATGACTCGTGACAGTTAATATGCACACATATACACATCCATAATCATGCATACATCAACAATTACCATACATCGCATTTTCTTACCGTAAGACCACCAACCATCATCACAATATGTATTTCATGTAATTTCATCACTCAACAGTACGCAAGTCATACAATATCCACACCAACAGCATATTGCACGTACACATCAAGTTCACACAATTAAACGGCAAACTTCGACAACAAAAACAACACATTTTCTAATTCTCGACATAATTTTATCGGCCAACAATCTCAAAACCATCATCATAAGAAAGTACATTTCACAAGCTTTCTAACGCATCAAACCACACCTCAAACCGAAACATAGATCAAAAGTTACAAAGAAAACAAATTGGGAAAAACTGCTACATTCGCAGTGCGAAGCTCCTAGCGAGTCCTTCGCTACTCCATTCGCAGTGCGAATGTCCCAGCGAACCAAGGCAGAAGCAAAAATAGCCTAGAAAATTCCCACCGTTCGCAGTGCGAACCATCCAGCGAATGCTCGCTACCCCATTCGCAGTGCGAACCCTCCAGCGAACAGTGGCAGAATGAAAAATACTACAACGTTCGCAGTGCGAACATCACGCGAACGCTCGCCACCCATTCGCTGGCCATTCGCAGTGCGAACCTGCGATTTCAGCCAAACCCAGCAGCGCACCAAATCACCCAAAAATGATATTTTCTCAAACCAAACATTTCCAAAACAACATATAACAATTAGAACCTATTCTAATCATGATAACAAGTATTCTACTACGTTTACACCGATTTTCAACCGCAAAACCATCGATTTTTCATCATATCTCTCATTTCAACCTAGAACTCAAAGCTATGGAAAGACAAGAAACATCCAAGCAAACACATACATAATCATACACAAACATAGTATAATCGAGTTTCGCACCCTTACCTGATTTAATCGTGTTCTAGAAAATCGGTTGATTGATTTCCAAGTTTTCTCAAATTCTCTCTTTTCTTCTCTTCTCCTTTTCTTTTCTTCTTCTCTTCTTTTCTTCCTCTTACTATTTTCTCTCTTTTTCTTTCTATTATATTCTAACTTAACAAAATAAATCAAAATGCCTAAATTACCCCTACACTCAAATATCTCGCAATTGTTCCCAAAACGCGATAAAATATATTCACGACGAAAAATAACATATTTTCATATAAAAGTCAGGAATAAAAGAATATAATAATAAAATACTCAAAACGACTCAAATAGATAAAACGGCAAAACTGACAAAACTGACCGGGGCGTTACACTTCAGATCTTCAATGTAGTGCTGACGAGAAGGTGGTTGATGACTTGACTGATTTTCAATGTTGTCTTCTTCATCAACAACTTCTGTACCAATTCATTGTTGTTGTGTTGAATGATGATCTTTGAGCTTCAGCAACAATGGCCATGTGTAAATGGTGATAGCTTTAGATATTCTAAGTGTTACAACGAGAACTCATCTTTGTTGCTATCTTCACACAATGACTTGATCAATTCGCCATTCATGGACCGAATTGATTACTTCAGAAGCGAGAACTCTTTTGTTTAAATAGCCCATTAGAAATATAGCCGTTTGAAATACTGCTGGTTGTTGGAAAAGAGACATTGTGTAATAATTAGCTATACTGACACATCTCCTTTTTGTTGTGGGAGAAGTGACGGGATATCTTCTTGAGCAGTGTGTACAGTTGTTCACAACGGTAACATTTGACTTCCAAACTTCAGAGGCTTCTGATGGTAAATTGATGAAGCATGAGTAGAGTCTTCTTAACAGGATATCTGATACGTCAAGTTTTCAGTCATCTGAACAAGTCCATTAGGAATCAGTCTTCAGAACTTCAGCATTTGTCTTTAAGAACATTATCCTTTACGTCTTCAAGTCTTCCGAATCTTCAGAACTGGTCCATTAGGAATCCGACTTCAGAGTCTTCAGAATACATAAGTCTTCAGAGTCTTTCTGCACTTGGTCTTCAGAGCCTTCCGCCTTCAGAACTTCAAGTCATGAGAGTCTTCAGTACTTCGGTTCTCTTCTTTAGAATCTTCTCAATCTTCAGAATCTCGACCATTTTCAGAGAGCATCCACAAGAGCATTGCAACAGCAATATCGACATCCTTGGATCTGACTGATCACAATCAGATACAGAAGCATTCTTGCTTCTTGCGACTTGTGTCACACATAGTAACTTCGCATATTATCAATTACGTTCATCTGGCTGGTGCTTGTTGGATCTGATAACTTATATGAATATGATCTGCACACAACACACGTTAGAACATAAAATGGTTCTTTCACAAATACTTATTGTTATCATCAAAAACTAGATTGACTCGTAGAGATGACTCTTGCTCTCACATGAAATACCATGACATTACACAATCTCCCAAGCATGAGGTGTGAAAGGGAAAAATTCTTTGAGTTGCAGGCCGAACCGTCCCCTTGGTCGGGCTCTTTCTAACGATTAAGCTTGGATTACTGGTAGATATCCCCCAACCTCATGATTAAGGATTCGAAATCTATTGTGTCTCTTACTCTAGCAATTATAAGTTTCTAAAAATTACTTTTATTTTGTTGTATTGATTAAAAATGTCTTGGAAACATATACGTCAGTCTAGGGTTTTTTTGTCTCTCTGCCTCCATATGGATATATCTCTTGATACTACATACTCTTGTCGCGCTTTTTGCATTTGAAGGGTTTTAATCTTTATATAAAATTTGGGCATCCTATTTTCAAATTTATCATTTCACTTTCTTCTCACTTTGCTAAACTTTTTTCCTCTCTTTAGTTGTTACTTTGTTGTACTTGCCACTTCATTCTTCAAACATTATTGAAACGAGGTATCTATTATTCTTTAGTGTCTTTTATTTCTTGCTTCTAGTCATGGTTTTTATTCATGAGTAAGATTCACTTGGGAAGGTTATTGAACTCACAAATTATTTTTAGAAATGTGAATTATGGAATCGATGTCTGAGAAGTTCAAAACATGGTGGTGGTCAAGTGGATTGGAGATTTATCGAGATGAAAATGTTTGGTAGTTATGTTGATTTATCTAGTGATAGTTCATGTAGTGATTCATATAGTAATAGTGACATTGAATTAGTGTCTTCTTCCCCATGATTGTCTAGGTCATCAATGTTGATTTCTACCTAAAAGAGTTTTTCTTTCTGGGATGATGGGATGAATAATACTCATCATACATGCTTACTAGTTAGATCTGCACATACCACATACCAAACAATGAAGCCGACGTGATATTAGAACCCTGTGTGAAAATAAAGAAGCTTGCATGAGGCTATATCAAGGGGTAGAAGATGAATAATTCTACTTCTATATAGGCATGATGTTTGACTTTGGGGTCTGTATCCTATTCACTATTGATTCATAACACATCTTGAAGGTTATCAATGTCGCCCTTTCCCATCTCTATCTAAACAATTAGGCCATTGTCTGAGGATTTGAAATTATATGCGTGGGACTTGGAGGTGAGATTTCGTGAAGTGTTATTCTAGGCATGGCATTCTTATCCCCTTATTCTTTAAACTATAAGAATCGAAAGAAAAAAAATTTCTTTGAGTCCGGGGTGGCCTCCATTGTCTAGAGGTCGTTTATGAGGAGGATGACACTCATAGGTTCTCACTACATTGGACGTGAGATCCATTTTTCATCACGGGTTATGACTTTGATAAAGTAAGTGAGGAGGAAAAAGATGGGGTTGACTTGTTGGAGAAGTTATGTATTCTAAGCGTGAGAGACTTTATGCAAAATAGGGGAGATTACCCAAAGTTTACGGAGTTCTTGGGTAATGTGTTTTTCCTGTCAGCGAGAATGGACCCCGTAATTATTTCTGCAAAAAAAAAAGGAGAATGGAGAAGTAAAAATATTTTAGGGGTGACGCTGGTCCTTCTAGCCACAAAAGTGATCCAAGTGGATTTCAAACACAAACTTCAAAGAAAAGAAAAGATGCATCGGAGGGGAAAGTCAACGAAAACCACTGGGGTGACGTGGGGGGTCCAACAAGGGATTTTTTTAACAAACATAACACCTTATAAAAAAAGACATATATAGGAAAAGACTGTCACCCTATTGTTTTATTGATTTGAGTCTTAGTGTTACATATCATCTCTCCATAAAGGCTTATTCTAACTATAATAATGCCTTAAGTTTACAGCGTTCTAGGCTCATGGAATTTCCTTGCCCTTTAAGCTCTCTATTTATAATCATCTTAGGACAATCTTTGCCATACTCGATAGGGATCATCCTAGTTTGGAAACAATTTTTAATCCTGGTTAGCACCACCACTTACTTCAGCACCAATTCAGCCTCTTTCATTTCTCTAGATATCAATAAAGTGTTATACCTTCTTGCCACCTTTTGTTTCACGGCAAGATGAATCTTTAGTGCCCTTAGGTGAAGGAGAATTTCATTTTTGGGAGAAACGTTGCGATGAGTTGACCTTTGACTACGATCATCTCAATACATATGGCGATATGGATAAGGCAAAGAAAACGGGCTCTCTAAAGATGCCCCAGCTGCTTATAACAAACTTGATGAAGAGTACCATGTCGGGGCAAGAGATGTTTGAGGAAGCAAACTTTTCTGAAAAGAGGGAGTCAACAATGAAGTCTAAACTCTAGAAAATGAAATAAATCTATGATCTTGAGAAAACTTTGCTTATGTCTATTAAAAATAGTTTGGCCACTCTTAAGAAGGATTAAAAAGACGCTGATACCGCACTAGAGAATGCAGGGTAGGAAAAGAGAGGATCATGGGAGATAAATACCTTGTAAGTGAGTTACTAGAATCAAGTTACAAAATACGCTCAAGTTGAAGATGGAGTGAGCAGTCTTAAGGAAGTTGTTATGACTCACGCTTATACTATAGAGTCATTTCAAGTGGAGTTATAAGATTCTCTCTTGGTCTATTTTCTGTCTGGAGATCAGGGCTTTGACAAAGTGAATGAGTAAGTTCGCTTTTTGTAACCAAATTTAGACCTTGGCGAGCTCGATTACTTCAAAGTTATCATTGATGTCGATTCGTAGAGGAAGCTAATCCTGAATATGGTAATTGAGTGATGGAAAATACCAAATACAAACACTAAGACCCTATCCTATCCTTTGATGGTGAAGCACCCACTAAGAATCAGGAGGTAATGGCACCACTGATGGCAATGTGGGGATCCAACAAGGACTTTATGTATTTTTTTCTTTATTTCATTTTGTTTGAGTGACTTTGTATCTATTCCCCTTTAGGGACTTTTGATTTAATAAAATTTTAATTTACTTTTTTTTTGTCTAAAAGACTTGTTTATTAGTGCTCTGGTTGGGGAAAGATTCCTTCTTGTTGATTTCCCTTTTAAGAGACCTAACGTCATAGACGATCTACCCCTCGATAGATTTGACTGATAAAATCCCATAAGTGCAAGTATACCTTGTAGGGTTCAAGAAATATTATTATGTAGGGAGATTCCCATAGGCGTAAGAATACTCTGTACGGAGTCGCCCTTAGGTGCAAAAATACCCCATAGGATTCTAGCAATAATACCCTGTAGGGAATCTCTCGTAGACGTAAGGATACCTTGATGGGTTCCAACAATAATACTTGTAGGGAGTTGAAGATGCAGTCAACTTTTGTACTTGGTTCCAAATAGACATTTTTTTTAAAACATAACACCTAATTAAAAACCCACGCCCTTGTAGAGGAAAATAGTGTCACCTTATTGTTTTATTGATTTCAGTTTTAGTGTTACGTATCATCTCTCTATAAAGGCTTCTTCTAATTATAATAATGCCTTAAGTTTGCAGCATTCCAAGCTCTTGGTATTTCCTATACCTTTAAGCTTTCTAGTTTCTAATCACCTCAGGACAATCTTCGCCATAATTGATAGGGATCCTCCCAGTTAGCAAACAATTTTCCAATCCTGGTTAGCACCACTACCTACTTCAACCCCAATTCACCATCTTTCATTTTTCAGGACACCACTCAAGTGATATACCTTCTTGCCACCTTCTGTTTCTTGCAAGATGGGTCTTTAGTGCCCATAGGTGAAGGAGAAATTCATTTTTGGAAGAAACGTTTCGATGAGTTTACCGTTGTTTACAATCATATAAATACATCTGGCAATATGGATAAGGTAGCGAAATTGGACCCTCTAAATATGCTCCGGTTTCTTGGAACTTACCTGATAAAGAGCACCATGTTAAGGCAACCGATGTTTAAGGATTTAGACTTTTATATAAAGAGAGAGTCGACACTGAAGTCTAAACTCTATCAAAACTTTGCATGTCTTCTAACGATAGGTTGAACACTCTTAAGAAGGATTAAAAAGATGCACATCCCATCCTAGTGATTGCAGGGTAGGAAAAAAAGAGGATCATGGGAGAGAAGTATACCTTGGAAGTGTACCAGAATCAAGTTATGAAACACACCCAGGTTGAAGCTAAAATGAGCGATCTTAAAGAAGTTGTTAGGACTTACGCTTCTAATATGTAGTCATTTCAAGTGGAGTTAGAGGAAGCTCGCATGGATTGTCTTCTCTCTGGAGATCAAGGATTTGGCAAAGTTAATGAGTAAGTTTTCTTTTTGTATCCAATGATCGACCTTGGCAAACTCAATTACTTTAAAGTTATCATTAATGTCAGTTCGTAGAGGAAGCTAATCCCAAATATGGTAATTGAGTGTTGGAAAGGACCAAAGCCACGAACATTAAGACCCCATGCCTATCCTTTGACGGATGAAGCACCCATCGAGAATTATGAGCCAATGGCGACTACTAGGGGTGATGTGGGGATCCAATAAGGGCTTTATGTATTTTTTTTTCTTTATTTCATTTAGTTTGAGCAACTTTGTATCTATTCCCCCATAGGGACTTTTGATTTAATGAAATTTTTGTCTACTCTTTGCTTTTTTAAATGTGTAAAAGACTTATTTAGTAGTGCTCTGGTTAGGGAAAATACGCCTTATTGTTGGTTTCTCTATTTTAGGAGACCTAGTGTCGTTGGAGATTTGTCCCTCATTAGGTGATTTTTATGCATATAGGGGCAAATCTATAGAGGGGCATATTGCCTACGATACCATGCATAAAAATAGTTGTTCACAAAGATCGCTCTAACGATCATATAATTGGTTAACAACTAGCAAAAACCAGTAAAACCGGCGTTTAACCAATCAAAAGTAGTTTAACCACTTTTCTTAAAATTAAAAAATAATTCCTGAAATAAAGCACCTAAAAAGTGCTTCAACTCAAGTTGGATAATTTCAACACTCACTACGCCATAAAATACCTTTAGCAGCGCTTTTTTTGGCCTTTAGCAGCGCTTTAAAGCGTTGCCTAAAGTGGCGATGCTATAGGTAAAGGCAACACTTTTTTAAATGCAAAAGCACTGCCTTAGGTCCCCTTTAGGCAGCGCTTTTTCAATAAAAGCGCTTTCTTTTGTCCCTTTTTGGGCAACGCTTTTAAAAGCGCTGTTTAATGTATCTTTTCTTCCTACTTTAGGCAGCACTTTTTCAATAAAAGCGCTTTCTTTTGTCCCTCTTTAGGCAGCGCTTTTAAAAATGCTGCCTAATGCATCTTTTCTTTCTACTTTAGGCAGCGTTTTTTTCAATAAAAGCGCTTTCTTTTGTCCCCCTTTAGGCAACGCTTTTAAAAGCGCTGTCTAATGTGTCTTTTCTTTCTACTTTAGGAAACGCTTTCTATAAAAGTGTTGCCTTAGGTCCACTTTAGGCAGCACTTTTTTTAGAAAGAGCTTTCTTTTGTACACGTAGAAAGCACTTTTTAAAAGCACTTTTTAAAAAGCACTTTTTTTGGAAGCGTTTTTTTGTTATAAGCGCTGCCTATTGTCCCTTTTTGTAGGAAGCGTTTTTTGTTAAAAGCGTTGTCATAAGTCTCATTTTTTAATTATAAAATGGCAGCACAAACCATTATAACTCAAATTTTTATCAAAACTTATCACAAACCTGTATAATTCAACACAAGCCTTTATTTCAACACATAGGCCTTATATACCATTATAATTCAACATATATACACCATTATAATTCAACACATAAACCTTATAATAACCATTATATATAATTCAACACAAACCTCATACACCAAAATAACCATTATATATAATTCAACACAAACCTCATATATACACCAAGAAAACATCCATAATTCTAATAACAACTAATCCACATCCAAAACCTTTAACTTCTAAAGATTCCAAAACTATACAACAACTTCCATAAAGTATACAACAACTTCCATAAACTATACAACAACTTCAATTCCAAAACTATACAACAACTTCCAAAACTATACAACAACTTCCATAAACTTCACACAAAAGAAAGAAAGACAATATACCTTATATGATTCTCATCTCAATAATGTATTGACATCATTCCTCCTTAATTTCTTCCAATTTATGTTTCATGTAAGTAGCACACTTGAATTCATCAAAGTACTACATAATATAACATAATATGCATGATTTAGTTAAAAGTAATTAATTATATGAAATATCCGATAAATATTAAAATAAATCCTAAGTTATAAATCATACCATGTTTGGAATCTCTATTTGTTCCAAATGAATGGTTTCTTTCATAAACCTCAAAACAAAATAACCGCAATCTATACCATTACGCTGACCAAGACACTACACATAGAAAAAAAATACGAATATATATCAGGATATATAATTTAACTTGTTTTATCAAGTAGCATCACTATTATAATCAAAATTGTGAAAATATACCTGCACTCTGATCCATGTAATGTTGTTTGCTTTACTCTTTGGTACTCGAGCTTGTCTTTGTGTTCGAAATATTTGTATAGCTCTAACATAATATAAACAAATATTTAGAACAATCTCACATAAATAAATAAATATACACACGAATATTTAGAACAATCTCATTACTTATGTATCAACCATCTTCTTCATATATGGGTATTTTGCTTGATCACCATCTAACGAATCCAAATAATATACTATTTCTTTTATCAGATTAATCGCAACGAACAACCAGTGTCCACTGTAAAATAAAACAAAAGTTTGGATGGAAATTTTCTTCACAATGTCAAAAAATGAAAGATTATAACATATGAAGTTAGAATGAAAATCTAACCCATGGCCAGTATTATATGGTAAAAGATACAACTTTTATGTATCTTTGTTGGTCATAAATGCATTGACCACTTCTTCCACCAACGTTTGACAAGCATATGTGCAAAAGGCTTGCCAAACTGAGTACTCACATCTTTCACCTTTTCAAAAATTTGGTCACCTGTCAATGTTGGTGGAGCTCTACATTGTTCTGGATTTCCATCGAATGTTTTTCTCCACCCACGGTAGTGATGATTAGAACTTAAGAATCTACGATGACCGAGAAAAACATTCTTCTGACAAAATTCCAATCGCGTCCAATCTGTGTTTTCTTCACAAATAGGACACACACATTGACCTTTAATGTTATACCCTGATAGATTTTCACCCTCAAATTGAAACTTTATTTCCTATATCCATTATAAACCTCCACACCGTTCTCCCACAAAATCTTTAAGTGTTCGATTAAAGGTGTCAAGTATACGTCTATGTCATTCCCTGGTTGTTTAAGCCCAGAAATTAACATAGATAACATCATGTACTTACGCTTAATACATAGCCATGGAGGTAGGTTATAAATCATAATAATCACAGGCCATGTGGTATGTGAGATACTTTCATCCACTGTGGTGAATCTGCTAGATGTCGAAACTTTCCATCTATAATTCTTTCATCTGCATGCCAAGTCAAGTGTTTTGCATCGGTTTCACCACGAAACATGCGTCTAAATCGCATAATTATAGGAAAATACCATAAGACTTTTGTTGGAGACAATTTTTTTATATCAAGAGACTTCGCATTTAGGGCACTCATTTAATGATGCATTTTCATTTCGAAACAAAATGCAATCATTTGGACAAGCATGTTTGTTATCATAGCTCATGCCAATAAAGCACAACATTTTTTTGGCCTCATAGGTTCGATTGGGAAGAACATTATCCTTCGAAAGCATGTCTTTCATAAGGGCTAATAACTCTGTGAAACTTTTATCCGACCATCCATTGCCCGTCTTTAAGTTGTACAACTTTAATACCGCAGACAATCTTGTGAATTTAGTGCAACCTTTATACAACGGTTTCTCTGCATTGCTTACCAACTTCTCAAACATTTTGGGACAATCCTGAAGATCTTCTTCAAGTGCTTCTGCAATCTCTTCGACTCGATCACAATAGTATGTATATGTGCCATTGTCGTTTGAAGCATAGGTCGTATTATCCCCTGATTCAACATTCTCGTTACTTATCTCGCCGTGTAATATCCAACATGTATAACTTCGATCAATTCTATGCCTCATAAATTTGATTCCAACTGAATTGCGTCAATCTAACGTCCATAACAGCAACCTAAGCAAGGACATGTGATTCGACTGAGGTCTTTGGTGTTCAACAGCAAACTTAACGAATTCTAATACTCCATTCTCGTACTCTTTTGACAATTGATTGGAAAACATCCATTTTTTATCCATGGTTTTACTAAGTAAGCTAAACAAAAACAAAAGAACAGCTAATTACTTGTAGAGAAGTCAGCAACTTCTGGAATCACACAGTGTAAGATTCTTGGAAACGATTTGAATTTCACTTTTCACAAGTAACCCCTATATCAAATTCACTAAGTTAGTAACTGATGGTGTATACCAAATATAACAATACAAATTTAGTATATAATAGGACAAACAAGATATAACGGAGAAACAAGTCAAAGTCTCAAGAATCAAATTTAGTAAACATCATCACTTCCTTCAATTAAGCAACATGGCATCGACGCACAAATTCAATCACATTAATTCAAGTAGCATGGTATAATTTGATTCATTACAAATGACACATCAACACTTAATGTTTCAACTCAAGTAAGTAAAAAAAAAACAACTTCATCACTTAAGTTCAATTAACTTCAAAATTCTATCCAACAAAGAATCATCAATTTGAGCATAAATCAATCACCAAAGTTATCAATTCAACAATTAAAAATTAATTTCATTATCATTTTCAATCAACAATTAGATTAAAACAAAGTAATCACTAAAAATTATCCTTCAACAATGTCATTATCATCAATTAATTTCAACAATTAATCACTAACATTCAACATCAACTTACAAAATTAACACCAATTCTCAAAATAAATTCACCATAAATATCACTATTTATCATCTTCAACCTTACTACAACAACAATTTCAAAATCAAATTCAAACAAAAACCACATCAACACTAATTCAGCAAATCAACAGCAACCACATCAACACTAATTCATCAAAATCAATTTAGCACACTAATTACAAAATCAAATTCAAACAACAACCACATCAACACTAATTCACCAATTCAAACAACAACCACATCAACACTAATTCATCAAAATCAAATTCAAACAACAACCACATCAAACAACAACCACATCAACCAAATCAAAAATACAATATAATTAGTTTCACATCTTCAACACTAATTCACCAACAATGTATGCTACGACTATGGCTTGCGAATCTACAAAAAAAGCAAAAGAAAAAATACCTCAAAATGAAGTTACGGCAGAGGGAGTTATGGCAGAGGCCTTCGTCGCGAAGAGAAACAGTCACGAAACAGAGGGAGTTAGGCGAAGGGAGAAGTCGTGAGAGAGGGAGATACAACGGAGGAAGCAGTTGCAGAGAGAGGGGGAGATACGGTGGAGAGAGTAGTTGCGAGAGAGAGAGTCTGAAAGTTAGGGTTTAAGACTGTCATACCCTAAATTTTGACTACAAGATTTCCCATCATTGTGCAAGTCATCACCAAAATATGGATGTACCTTCATGTCTCATCAACCCTCTTAAAGATTGTTGAACAGTCACCTCAACCAAGAATTAGGATTTCTGAGCCCTCTCAGAGCACTTAAGCAAATGATCAATCAAGAATTGACATGATCTTCAACTTGTCAAACCTTTCAAACATTCATGAAGGATCAAGAGGTCTCCCACATCAAGAATCAAGTACAAGAATGAAACATTTTAAGTTGATCAAGCCTCAAGATCATCAGTATCACCAAATTAGGGTTTTGATCGACCAAAGCCTCTAGAAGGAAATTTTCATCTAGGAATGAGCTAATACTTCAAAACATGGTTCAAGAAGCTCAAAGGGACCTCATTAGTCCAATCATGAGTTCAAAATAGCCTCAGGGGATGTATTCATCAAAAATCAGGAATTAGGGTTTTCTTGACCTAATTCACCCCTAAGTTGACTTTTGGAGCAAGGCATGAGCCAAGACCTCAGGAAATGTTTTGAAGACCTCAAATATCTTATATTGATCCCTTCCCAAGTTTAAATTGACACAAATAACTTGAGTCATGAGAAATATAAAGACTCACATTCATCTGGACCACAAACTAGGGTTTATGAGAAAAAGTCAACCCCACCTTTGACTTTTGACCAAGACATGATCTCAAACCTTGGAACACGATTCAAGACACTCTATAACACCTATGGAATCCATACACTAGGTTCAATTAAGCCCAAGGGGTTGATTTCATAAAGGATCACAAAGTTTTAAATTCATCTGATAAAAAAGTCAATTGTGATCAAAACCAAGTTTGACTTTTGAGATTTTTTGACAAATATGGCCTCCTCAAGTCAAAAACAATGTTAACTTATGATTTGGATCATAATAAATCAAGAAAAATCTATAAAAATAAGGTTAACTGCAAAATGGGCAACCTTGAGAAACTTAATTTTTCACTAAGTTATGGAAAAAATGGTTTTTACCCAACTTTGCAAGGCCATAACTTGTGATCCAAGCAACAATTTTCTTCATCCAAAGCTCAAATGATAGGTATTGTTACGTAATACAAGTTTGTCAACTACACAACATTCCAAATCTTATGGATTTTAAGTTATAGATTGAGCAAAATCACAAAAATTAAGAAGTGAACATTCTTGACACTTAGTGAAAATCTGCCAAGTTTTTCAGCTTTGGACACCAATGTTCAAAGGCACTTTTCATCATGATCCAAGATGAATCAAGACCAAATGCAAACATCAAAGTTGAAGTATAATATTTGGGCTTTTTAAAAAGTACAAGAGCCTCCCATGATTCAATTTGAGCAAGAAGTTATAAGCCTCACAAAATGGCATTTTTCACCCTGGCTTTCCAAGGCAAATTTGGCAACAACACACAATTTTGTTGTTTTAGTGACTTTTCAAGCCTTGTCATCATGTAAGACAAACATCTAAGATGCAATGCACTTGCTATCTGCAGAGGAATCATAGCATAGAGCCTTGCAAGTCAAGACACTATCTCTTAGGCATGTGGCATTCAAGTTTCAAATCCAAAAACTCCAAGTTTGTCATGAAGCATTGAAAGGATGCATAGAGGTGGCATGTATTAGTCCATGACTATCCAAATGAGTCAAGATTTATTCAAAGACCAGAAGACCTAAAGCTACAAAGATCAGCTCAAGTCAATGGCTAAAGGAGACTTGGTACCTTGGCATTTAAGAAAGTGTTACATGACAAAACACATTGGATAATAGCATGCTCCCTTATCCATTCATTATTCCTCTAAAAACAAACTTCCTCTCCTATAAATAGAGGCCATTTCTGATGTTTCAAACCACACCAAAATAATACCAAAGCCTTGTTTTCTCACTTTCCTTCTCTTACTTCAAAATTCAAGATTTCAAAGATCAAACTTAAAATTCTCAAAACCAGAGCTTCAACCACTCAAGAAACCATCCAAACACTTCACAAATCACTCATTGGAGGTATTCAAACCCTCACCTTCAACTCACAACACCAAAATTATAAAGTCAACCATCAAAACCTCAAATTTTGACTTTTCTGCATTTTCAAGCCATGTCTTGATTCAATCACTTTCAAAGCCAAACAACACTTCAAACACTCTCCAAATATCATCCCTAAGTTGTTCCAACAAGTGTCCCTCAACTGTAACACCAATTGAGGGAGTTACCATTTTGGTCACTTTTGACACTTTTGCAAGAAAGAGCCAGTTTATGATCCAGAGGTTTCTAGTTGATCTTGATCATTCTAAAAGCTTCTAAGGGGTCTATTAAGAGTGTCAAAGGAATTGGATTACTTATGTCACAAGCATCTTAAAAGTTAGCAAGTGGAGCTTCAAGAGGTAAGTGCATAACAACTTGAACTTTGTGAAATATGCATTGCTTTGATGTCCATTGATCATGAACATGTCATACATATCATATTTGTTGTGTTTTAATCAATTTGTCATGCTATTATTGCTTGTATGAAGTTGTAGCATAGAACTTGCAAATTTTGACCTATTTTGAAACCACTATCGGGTTTAAAAATGTAGGTATTTTTAGAAAATTCCAAGATCACCATTGGATTCCTCATGAAATTCTTAGTATGATCCATCTTTATTTCATCCATTTTCATGGAGAAATAAGAAAGTTATGACCTTCTTGCAAGAGGCACAAAATCAGGCCTCCTTGGGCAAGGGTCAGGCCTAGAATCATGCTACCCATATGTATTCATGGGTTCAACACCCACCCATGCCATTTTGCCCAATTTCCACTATTTTTCACATTTTTCCTTTTTTTGTTGATATTTTTGATATTTTATTTCAAATAATTATTTTCTAAATCAATTTTAATTATTTGAAAATGATTTTTTGCACAAAAATCGCCCACACATTAAAAATATTTTATTTACCAAAAATCACAAAATATTTTTTATTTGATATATTTTTAAATATTTTTAAGAATTTATTTTAATTTGTTTTAAATATTTTTAAGAATTTATTTTAATTTGTTTTAAACATTTTTAAATAATTTATTTTTCTTGATTTTTCAAAACCAATTTGATTTTAAATCATCATGTGAATAAAACCTTATTTTCCAAACCTTAAACATAAATCATAACATGTTTATTGTATTTATTTGATATTTTTAATTAATTTTCCCTTTTCAAAATACAAAAAAATAGGAATTAGGGTTTCCTTTGATTTGATCTTTCAAAACTTTATTTCAACATTTTTGGGCCTCTAAAAGAGTGTAAGACCCAACCTCTTTGTACACAAATAATTTTGGGCCTCTACTATAGTATAAGTCTCACAACGTCTTTCGGTATCACAGTGCGATCACTGTTTTCAAAATAAGTCATCTAGGTCTCTCCTTGAGTATAAGCCCCAATCTTTTGTACATAAACTTTGTTTTAAACAATAAACAACTTCCATGGGCCTCTCCTTGAGTTGTAAGCCCCATACTGTCATACCCTAAATTTTGACCACCAAAATTCCCCGTCATTGTGTAAATCATCATCACAATATGGATGAACCATCCTGCCTCACTAATCTCCTCAAAGAGGGGTGGGCATTCACCACAACCAAGAGTTAGGGTTTTGAGCCCTATCAGAGCACTTAGACAAAGGATCAATCAAGGAATGACATGATCTTCAACTTGTCTAACCTCTCAAATACCCATAGAAGATCAGGAGGACTCCCACATCAAGAACCAAGCACAAAATTGTTACATTCCAAGTGGATTAAGCCTCAAGATCGCCAATGTCACCAAATTAGAGTTTTGGTCGACCAAGGCCTCCAGTTGGAAATTTTCCTTTGGGCATGATCCTATGCTTTAAAACATAACTCAAGATACTCCAAGGGACCTCATGGACCTGTCGCGGTGAGAATCGGATACCAAGCTATTGGATTAACTTGAATCACTATTTTTGAAATTCACCACCGGTCTTTATTTTATCTAAAGGAAAGGTTAAAGATCGAAAAAACCTAAATTAAGAGAATCTAAGTTCGGGGGTTGGTTACGCCTAGGGAAGGTATTAGCATCCTAAACGTCCGTAGTACTCTACTGGAACCTCTTGTTATTACTTATGTTATTTATTTGTTTGCTTGCTAAAGGTATCTGTTAAGGGGAAGGACCTAAAGGTTGATGGCGATGCTTAAAAAGCAATCGATTTACAAGGGCAAAAATGGCTCGATGTGAATCGAGAGTTTAATTTGAAAAAATGGTTTGAATATACGGACGAAGAACAAAGATCGAAATAAGAGTAGAAATTTCTTTTTTAACTAATTAAAAAATATTTTTGGATTTTTAAATATAAAAAAATATAGATAATATATCAAGAGAGAAAAACAAATATTTTTTTTTTACATTTTTCTTCAATTTTTTTAACAAGTAAACTAAATGAGAAGTTTAGTCCTAAATTAGAATTAACTAACAAAAAACAATACATTAACAATTTATTAAAAATAAGGATTAAAATAAAACTCTAAATAAATCTACATAATTAATTAATTTTCTAATTAAAACTAATTTAGTTAAAACTAACTAATTAATATCTAAACTAATTAATCCTGATTAAAATTAAATTCTGATTGACTTAATTAAACTAAAAAACTAAAACATAAGCAAACTAAATGTTAGTAATTGATTTAAATTCTAAAAAAAAAGAAAAGCAAAAACTGAAATCTTCTCCAAAAAGAAGCTAAGCCCAGGCCCAACAGAGAGGGGGGCGGACCAAAAGATAGGGTTTGGATTGGGTTATCCGACCCGGTTCTTATGATAAACACGATTCACATTTGGTGTACCCTAAATCCCAACTTCCTCAGAGCAGCTTCAGTCTCTCTCCCATTTCCTCCCATGTTCATCACTCCCACTCGAACACAACCCTCTTCCTCGCTACTTCTCTCTCTCGCAAACCCAAAATCGCCTTCGCATCAACTCTTTTCGCACCGAAAACCTCTCTCCATCACTCTCTCTCTCGTTCGCTCAGTCACCAACGTCAAACAAACATGGCTAAATCTCGCGTAAATTACTCAATGGGTTCAAATCAACATATCAAATCGAACCTCTACAACTATTCAATTGAACTTATGATTTCAAGTGTGAAGATCGTACCTTCGAAGAATTCGACGCTGCGGCTTGACGACAACGACTTTTCGGGTAATGATTCCTTCAAGCTCTTCTTAGTGTGTGTTGTTATTTTGGTGAGCTGTAGATCTTTGTGAGGTGTTTGCTTCGTCTGCGATGCGTGTGTATGTTTCAATTTTTTTTCCCAAACCGTGTGTCTCTGAATTTTTCTCTACATATGCGTGTTTATCATGAATTTTTTGGGTTGTGGTCTTTTGTGTGGTGGTTTGCTTTGGTGTGAATCGATGTATGAATTTCTCAACTGTGTGTATGTTGCCGTCGTGAATGGTTGGTGTATGGAACTGTGTGTATGATACTGCTACCAATGTCCCCCCTTCTACTGTCTGATGAGTGTCCTTTTATAGGCCCTCTGAAACAAATTTCTGATTTTTGCAATGAATACGTGAGATTGTTTGTCGGGTTCTGCTTTGGAAGGAAAATTATATGGTTGTTAGTTGCTTGATTCCCTGCCATCTTTTATGATTGCTGCCATGAATGTGTGGTTAATTGGTTTCCACTTTCGAACCGACATGTCTTGACACGTCCTGATTTCCTTCCAGATTCAATTTGATTTACCATTGAATGTTTAATTTGATTGTGAGCTGTGTGTGATCTGTTATTGACTTTTTGTGATTTTCATGATTTTGTGCAATTAACAATTGATGAAGGGTTTCCATATTAGCTCAAACATGTTAGAACACATTTTTATTTAGTTAACTTCTCTTTGAATGCCTGATTTGGGGATAATAATTCTTTGTCTGGAAATTACAGGACATCTTCCCGTCATAACAGACTTTATCTGAACCAGGCTTTCTTGTTAAAGCCCCTGCTTGCTTTCCATAGCGCCGGTCCTCATATTAATTATCATATGGAGGGCTTTGTGAATATGAATGATAAAAACTGGCACGTCTAATCTCGTCATCATGAATCGTGGGGCTTACAGCGACACTCTTAGCGGTGGTTGCCAAACAATAGAATACATGAATGAAACAATTTACTGAACAAGGATCATCATCACCTGAACGTGGGACCAAGAGGCTTTCAAAAATGTGAAAAAGTTGTTTGTATCGTGAGAGTTTCTTTTTCTTTTTGGTTTTGCCTTTCTTGTAATAAATTTATCCCTCATCTGTAACTATGAACAATTATTAGAATGGTGACTTTGTCTAGCATATAGTTTATCCACATATAGTTTATCCACGGCTACGGCTAACGAGAAGGACCCATGTATCTCTAGCAATAAAAACACCTTGGTAACTGATATCCTTGGAATTCTCTGCCGAAAAAACACCACCCATAACAGAAGGGTTGACCTTGTAAGCTTCCAGTATTTGGTACTGACATGAATTGAAACATTTTTTGAATTTGTAAGGAATCTTGGACTTCTAATCTTGAAATAATGAACTTGAACCTTGTGACAAACTTTTGAATCTTGAATTTTAAAGTCCTAAATTTGTACTTGGATACGTGTTATAGCAACAAAGAAAAAGTGATCATGAAGTTTTGAAGCAAAGATATATTTTTGAGAATCTTGAATTTGGAAAATCTTTCAAAAATTTGAACCTTCTCAATGACTTAAATTTATACTTTTGGAATTAGTTTGAGCTTGTAATCTTGAACTTATGAATCCAATTATGATTGAATTTTGGATTTTTTTTTTTAGCATCTTGATTGAACTCAGTCTCTTTTCTTGATCATATGAAAGACTCTTTAAATTGATTTACGATTTTTAATCCATATTTTACCACTTCATAGCATATTGCTTGCGAACCACCAATCCAACTTTTTCTCTTGAAATCCAAAGAACAAATTATGGTTCCATCTTAGGAATAAGACTAAAATCTTTCTTAGATCAAACTTAATTTTTCTTTTCTTGCACTATCAAAGAAAGATTTGGATGATGGCGAACCCGGTACGCAAACCGTGAAGATACAACCCATAACATCACTTGCCACGAGATCCACAAACAATCCTCAAATAACCATGCTCAACACTAATAGCGAGAAGGACTTTGATTTTCCTCGAGACATAAGTAGAGCTTCTGAAAAATCTTGAAGACACCGACCAGTAGAATACCCTAGGATCTTCTTAAATCAGGATCCAATGGTCACGTCTTGAAACACTAAATTATGAGAGAGAGAACCATCTCCACTTGAAATTAAAGTTCTTGCACAAACTTGTTAGTAATAAAGCATGCAGATATGCAAGATGATGCACAAGAAAGTGGATTCTTATGGTCAAAAATTAGGGTATGACAGGACCCAATCATCAAGTCACTCTTGCCTCATGGGATGCATTCACCAAAAATCAGAAATTAGGGTTTCTTGACCTAATTCACCCCTAAGTTGACTTTTGAGACAAAACATGAGCCAAGACCTCAAGACATGATTTGAGGGTCTCTAATACACTACATTGATCCATTTGCCACAATGGATTAATCCAAGAAGCTTGATTCACAAGTTTCAATTTCATATGGACCACACTAAGGGTTTTGAGGGAAAAGTCAATTGTACTTTTGACTTTTGACCAAGACATGCTCCCAAACCATGGGACATGATTCAATACACCCTATAACACCTAATTAATATGTCCATTAAGTTTGATTTAGGTCAAGGACTTAATTTCACGAAGGATCACACAGTTTGGATTTCACCTGATAAAAAGTCAACTGTACAAAAAGTCAAAGTTTGACTTTTTGATTTTTTGGTCAACAAAAGTTCCTTAACCCTAAAATAATGTTAATGTGTGATTGGAATCATCATTCATGAAGAAAAATCAAAGAAAGTGCGGTTTCTTGAAAAAAGGGTAACCATAAAAAACTTAGAATTTTTCTAAGTTATGAAACAAAGTGGTTAGGGTACCAACTTCCAAGGACCATAACTTGAGATCCAAGCAACCATTTTGGGTGATCCAAAGCTGGATTTGTAGGCCTTGCTACACTCTACAAAAGTGTCAACTACATCTCTGTCCAATTCCTCATGGATTTCAAGTTATGATTAGATCAAAGTCACTAAAAAACATGAAAGTGCATTTTTTCCAACACTTAGAAGGCAGATTTCAAGTGAAACACCAAAACTTGAGGCACTTTTTCACACAGTTGCAAGATGAATCAATTCAAGGTGTAAACATCAAAGTTGTTGTGCATATTGCTAGCAATTCAAAGGGTCCATCAGCATGAAAAAACTCCATGGAAATCAAGAGATATGGCAGCTCAAAGTCATGCTGCTGCAACTGTTTTGAAAAATTAGTTTGCATGTTTTCTTACTTTACACGATTTTTGAGTCAAAGCCAAGGATCACTATGCCATATTCATCCATTCTGATCCTAATCCATCTGATCTAACCTGCTAAACTGAGTCAAAAATCCAAGGGATCTTCCAACTTGAGGTTAATGCATTTTGGCACATATGCCTTGAATTCAAAGGCATTTCTGTGAAATAGGGCACTTTCAACAAAGCCACTCTACTCAGTCAAGATGCTCACTTAAAAAACAATAAAAACATCTGAAGAATGTGGATTTGGTCAAGGCATAGTCCTGCTCTTGGGAGAGGCTAATTTGCCTTGCATGAGAAGAAATGCCACCAAGCTAAAGCCATTGAATGTGATTTGATCCAGCAACCATTCACTATTCTTCCAAGAAAAGAGTTGATCCACTATAAATAGAGCTCCTAACTGATCATTCAAACTACACCAAAGCAGCTTACAACATTGCTTTCTTTTATTTCCTTCTTAAACTCCAAATTTCATTGTTTTTGAGAAAGCACTATCGGGTTTTGAGTTGGGGGCCAATGCAGCTCAAACCAATGATTCACACACATCACATATAACATATAGAAGGTGTCTGAACACTCACCTCCCATCTGTGACATCAGAATCACCAAATGGCCACTCAATTGCACAAAAATCATGACTTGCTGCAGAAGGAATCAGATTGATCAATCCAGAGGTTTTCCAATCAACCTAAGCACTCAAACACATCCATTGAGGTACAAGGAAGCTGCCTAAATCATTGGAACTCATCTGTAACACCTCGAAACCAGAATTCGATTCTCACTTGCAGAGGTAAAACTTGAACTTGCAAACTCAATGAATCATGCATCATAAACATGTTTTCTTGTTACAATTGTGTTTCTGGATGTATGTAGATCATTTCCCCTCAATCAATTGTTGTTTACAATTCGTGTATAGGATTTCATTGAGTTCATGCGAATTTTAGGGTTCTTCAGGTTTTATCAGATTATGTTTTGATTCACTTGATTTCAATAAAAATGAGTATTCCCATTGTATTCCTCATCTGAAAACACACGATTTTCATATTTGGATCATGAAGAATGGTTGAGAAACGAGTGAGATAGGGGGCTTCACGTATTTGAGCTTGAGGATGAAGATGGCCATGGCGCCATTCTTCAGAAAATCAACTAGTTTTGATATATATTATTCAGTTGCCATAATATAACTGAATTGGCATTGCGCCCTAGTGGAAACACTAGTATGTTTGTGTGTGTGAGCGAGTGAGAGGTCTGGGGTTCGAATCCCCCTCGCCCTAGACCTTTGTCTGAGTACTCTGTGAGGGCTCAAAACCCTAATTCTTGGTTGAGATGAGTGCTCAACAATCCTTGAGAAATTTACGAGGCAATGAAGGTACATTCATATTGTGGTGGTGACTTGCACAATGATGGGAAATCTTGTGGTCAAAATTTGGGGTATGACACCCTTGTGTTGAAAGTTTTCAATAATCAAAGTTTTGTTAAAAACCCAATTCAAACCCCCATTTCTTGAGTTTTTCTCTACCTTCATAATTAACATTAACCAAATTTAAATAATAGTCAGACATATTCTTCTTAATTGAAACAAATTCCAATCAAAATATAAAAGAAAATAAGTTTTGAGATAACAACCCAAATAACTCAATATTCACATTGTTTGTTTATCAGTTCAACACGGTATAAAAACACCATCGGCAATAAACGACAATTTTGTAATGAAATCAAATTGATGAAAACAAACATAAAACAGAATGAAATTTGAATATAGTTACCGAAATGTCGAATGCCTTTTTGTGTTGTTAATGTTGTTGGCATAATGGTGAACGCGTAAGAATCGTTGAGCTTGATGTTTCTGCGAGTTTTATTCCTTAAGCAGTTTTGGCTTTAGCAAGTATTCTCTTCACTGTAATGAACTTGTATTTCACTTTGATCAGATTCTGAAAATTCCACTTTAAAAAAACTCAAATGCCCAACCTTCGAAACCGATTTGAACCTGTCAAACAAGAGAAAAAAATTGCACAACATAAAAGATCGAAAAAATAAGAATCCAGAGGCAATTGGTTCAACAATCAATACATTATTCTGTTTCATTCCAAAAATCCATCGAAGAAGTTCCATATTCATTCTCTCTATGCGGTTTGTGGAATGACTTTGGGGAATGAGAAACAAGGGTGGAAATCGGAAGTTGTGGATGATTTGAGGGTTTAATGGTGGTCCGGAGAGCACAGGATGGTGGTAGTTTGATGGAGGTTACCACCAGAATTGAGGTGGTGCGGTTGATTTGAAGGTGAAAAGAGTGTTGTTCCGGCGCTGTAAAACGGAGGAAGAAAGAGGTGAAACAAAAAAAAAAGAGGTGAGTGGGAGAAAAGGTTCGCCGGAAAATTGATGGTGATGGTGAATGGTGAGCAAACGGAAAGGTGAGAGGGTGAATTGATTTACACAGTGGATAGTGAAGCGGAGAAGAAAATGGGAATTAGGTGGTGAGGAAGATTGAAAGGAGGTAGGGTGAGTTTTGATGGTGGGTTTGAGTGTTGCTTACAGTGAAAACGGAGGGAGGTTTCATTTAAGGGAGAAGAAGAGGGTAATGAATTTCTTCATCAATCCAAGTGTAACGGTAAAATCGTGAGTGTAAGCTATTGTAGCGAGTGATTTTGGACGCGGTTCTTAAGCACTGTCGCTCTTTGGGGTTTACTACAGGTCGATTCATTTTTTATCCTATTGTGAGTTGACTAAGGAAGGGAAATAGATGTCTCCAATTAACCCTGCTTGCATACTGAGTTTAAACAGCGGTCTGTTAGGTTACGGATGCTATATGGTAATGGGGCCTTTCTTTCTTCTTACTTTATTAAGGTGGAAAACTGGGACTATTCATGGGGAATTTGTCAGATTGGGTGGAGATAAGGGACTTTAGGTTTTTTGGTTAGTGTGCTCGCTAAGATTTTTCTTTCAATCTTATGCCTACGTATTCCCGTTTACCGAAACAGGGAAATCAGAGCATTCGTAGTTCCTCCTATTCTATGGGAGGAAATGGTGTTTTGGTGTCTTGTTTGAAGCCCAAGATGTGAAGCGAAAGGTGATCTATATCTTGTTCAAAGACCAAGATGTGAAGCTGAAGGTGGTTTGTATCTTGTTCAAAGCCCAAGATGTGAAGCTGAAGGGTCTATTTGTATCTTGTTCGAAGCCCAAGATGTGAAGCCAAAAGGTGTTGTCTATAGAGAGAATTTGTCATCTCTAAAGAGGGTCTGTTTGTCACAACTGTTTATAAAGGAGAATTACTTTAACCAGGATATGTGAATCCGGAAATGCCATAATTTCCTTTATAGGGGGTTCCAACCTGAAGGAGAAGACTTTAACTCAGTGTAGAGCAATGCTATCTTTCCTTAGGAATTTTTCATGCTAAAAGAGGGATAGTGGCATGGATGTAAATAATCTAGAGGCTTGCCGCTTACAGCAATTAGATGAAGGGGAATGAGTTGTTGATGTTTGTGTACTGTGAACGAGGCACATCTTTGATGCTAAAAGGTTGATTGACTCAACCGAGGTTTTCCTTATACAAAGCCTAAGAGGAGGCTATTGGCCCAACAAGAGGGAGTTTTTATGTGTCTCGTACGAAGACCGAGAGAGAGGCTAAAAGGGTTGACTCAACAGGAGAATCTTTTATACTCAACAAGAGAGTGTTTTTGTATCTTGTACGAAGCCCAAGATGGAGGCTAAAGACGGTGACTCACCATGAGAATCTTTTATACTCAACAAGAGAGTGATTTTGTATCTCGTACGAAGCCTGAGATGGAGGCTAAAAGGTGATTGACTCAACAAGAGAGTCTTTTATACTCAACAAGAGAGTGGTTTTGTATCTCGTACGAAGCCCGAGATGGAGGCTAAAAGGGAGATTGGCTCAACAAGAGAGCCTTTTATACTCAACAAGAGAGTGTTTTGGTATCTCGTACGAAGCCCGAGATGGAGGCTAAAAGTTTTGACTCAACAAGAGAATCTTTGTATCTCGTACGAAGCCCGAGATGGAGGCTACAAGGTTTGACTCAACAAGAGGGTCTTTGTATCTCGTACGAAGCCCGAGATGGAGGCTAAAAGGTTACTGTTTCAGTTGAGTGACAGGTCCAGTATGTTGGTTAAGAGAAAATCAGTTCTTATATAAGTAACACTGTACTCATGGATTTGATCTGAGAATCGGGATTGTTTCCTGTTCTTTAAGGAAATGGGAAATCCAAAGGGTATTGAGACTGTCCAAGTCTGCGGGTGTCCTCCTATTTTTGAAAGGGACTTGAGAATGTCTTTGAGACTCAAGGAAATTAGACTGTCCAAGTCTAGAGTTTTATCTTTTGTACTATGCTTAAAGAAACAGTAGTAGTACGTTCACGGTAGAAAGATCTAGACTCTTTGAAAGACTGTTCTATTAAGATGACTAATTTCTGTTCCTATACCTCTAGGAGTTCGTCGGGACAATTTGTACGAAGTCCAAGAGGAGGTTGGAAACTTTTAAAAAGCCGAGGGACAATTTGTACGAAGCCCAAGAGGAGGCTATCATTCCCGGAGGAAGAAATCATTTATACGAAGCCTAAGAGGAGGTTGTGAATACTTCTAAGAAGCTGACGGGTCCTTGTACAACGCCCAAGAGGAGGCGGGGATGCTTTTAAGAAGCCTGTGGGTCCCCAAACCCCGAGAAGTTCAAGACAGGCTATTCACAAAGAATAGATCAAGCCAGGAAAGTTCGAGAATTTGGAAGAAACTCAAGGGATGCAATTCACGGAGAAGAGATCATCTCTGCAGAGTAGAGTTTCTTGACAATTCCTAAGGAGGACAGCCGAAGAGAAGACTATATCTGGTAATCCTATGGGGGATCTAGTATTGTCTATTTCTAAGAATGATCGAAACGGCTTTACCTAGTGCTAGACGTAGTTGCCGGGGAAACTCTAAATATCTATACTATTATTACACAGTTGATATGAGTTTATGAAAGAAGACTTACAGCAAAATAGCCCCACAATACAATTATATGCATATGAAAGCAGTAAATGAAAGCGTATAAACACTTACTCGGTTGTAGAGCTTCCATGCTGTTTGGTTAGTTGTTCAACAAAGAAAGATTGAAAACAACAGTATATTTCAAAATCAAAGGAGAAAGTGCTTTGAAAGGAAAGATTGGGGCTTACAGCTCAAAGAGAGGCCCAGGGTTTTAGTAGTGATTGCACTGTGATTTTGCATTTGTACAGAGGGGCTTATACAAGTGACTGAGGCCCAAAAAGGTTTTCTGTACAAAGGGATGGGTCTTACACTCTCCCAAGAGGCCCAAAAAGTTTTAAAGAAAAGAAATGGGTCTTACTACTCGAGGGTAGGCCCAGATGACTTTTTTTTGAAATGGCGATCGCGCCGAGATTTTGAAAACGCCGTGGGTCTTATACAATGACTGAGGCCCAAAAATGATTTGGTTTTCAAAGGGGGTTGGGTCTTACACTCTAATAGAGGCCCAAAAGTTTTGAATGAAAATAAATGGGACTTATAGCTCAAAGAGAAGCCCAATAGTCTTTTTTGTTAAAAGGCGACGATCGCGCCGGACTTTGAAAATGTATAGAGGGACTTATACAATGTGTGAGGCCCAAATTATTTATGTACAAAAAGGGGTGGGTCTTACACTCTATTAGAGGTCCAAAAGTGTATTTTAGGAAAAGAAATGGGGCTTACAACACGAGGGGAGGCCCAGATGATTTTCAGTTTGAAAATGACGATCGCGCTGAGATTTTTAACGTATCGGAACTTATACAATAACTGAGGCCAAAAATATTTTTGTACAAAAAGGGTTGGGTCTTACACTCTATTAGAGGCCCAAAAGTGTTTGAAAAAGATTTGTTAGGGTGAAAATCAAAGAAACACCGATTTCATTTTTTAAAGGCATTTAAAAAAAAATCAAGTAAAAAATGATAAAAATATCAAATAAAATCATTAATCATGTTATAAACAATGATTAAGGTTTATGAAAAAGTATTTTATCCACATGAATATTTAAAATCATTTTGGTTTTAAAAATCAAGAAAAAGAAATCATTTTAAAAGAATTTAAAACAATTTAATACAATGTTTTTGAATATATTAAAAATATATCAAATAATAATATTTTTTGTGATTTTTTGGTGGATTAAAATATTATGGAGTATGAATAAGAAGTGTGTAAAACAGAATTGGAAAATGATGATTTTTGCTATGTAAAAGAATTGGTTGAGTTTTGAAGATAAACTGAGAAAAAGAGGAAAGATGTCACAACATCACATTCGACATCTTTCATGAGTTTTGCAGATAAGAGAAAAAGGAAAGATGTCACAACATCACATTCGACATCTTAAAAAACCAAAACTGCACCTTGGTTTTCAACATCTTTGCTATCAAACTTCAAACATTCATAACTCTCTCAATTTTTAACAAAATTGAAATTCGTAAGAACCTATCTTGACCGATTTTTTGCAAGGAATCCAATGGTATTACTCATGCACACTGAAACTTAATGTACAGAACATGTAAAGCAAAAAACCAGAACTGCATGTTGATTTTAAACATCTTTGCTTATCAAAATTTCAACACTCATAACTCTCTCAATTTTTAACGAAATTAAAATCCGTAAGAACCTATCTTGACCAATTTTTCATAAGGAATCCAATGGTATCACTCATACATACTGAAACTTAATGTACAACACACACAAGGCAAAAAACCAGATCTGCACCTTAAGTTTAAAACAACATAAACTCCACATATAAACATGTTAAAGTGCAAACAGTAGGAGGATCATATCATACACATTAAGGACTACATTTTTGCTTCAAGAGTTGTTCAATATGATGCATGTATGTGGACAACAAAGGAAAGCATGATTCAAAGAATTCAAGTTGTGAATTTTACCTCTTTTTTGGAGATTTTGTGCAACCTACCAAGTGCTTTGTTCCAGAAATGATTTGATGCTTTGGACACCCTCAAATGACCTCTTAGAAGCTTTTAGGATGGTTGGAATCAGCTGGAAACCTCTGGAGCAAGTTTGAGCACTTTCTTGCAAAATGGGCAAAAGTGGCCAAAATGCCAACTCTCTCAAATGGTGTTCCAGATGTGTGGCACCATTTGGGACAGTTCAAGGATGATATTTGGAGTGTGTTTGAGGTTTTATCTGGTTTGAAAAGTGACTGAATCAAGACATGGCTTGAAAAATGCAAAGAAGTCCAATTTTGAGGTTTTGAGAGATGACTTTGTGATTTTGGTGTCACAGGTCACTTGTGATAGTTTGGATCACCTACATATGATGTTTATGAGGTGTTAGGATCATGAGATGTGATGGAAATGCTCTCTAACTTAAAAACTCAGAATTACCTTACTAAAGAAGGCATTTTGGAGTGAAAGAAGTGATTTTGAGGAAATCATCTGTTTGATGGCTTTGGTGTACTCAAACTAAGCACAAATGAGCTCTATTTATAGTAGAGCAAGTTTGTTTTGGCAGCAATAGTGAATGGTGGCTGCAGCAGAGGTTTGTTCAATGTTGGCCAATGAAAATCCAAGTCTCCTCTAGCCATTGACTAGAGGTTAGAGCATAGAGCTTTGGTTCCCTACTTGTTGGAGGAATCTTGACTGAATTCAGTTGCAAATGTGTCAGTCCATGCCACCTCTAAGCATCTATTGAATGCTCCAATCCAAAATTGGAGTCTTGTCCCTCTTTTAGGGATTTCTAGGTTTGGCATGTTACTTCTTGTTCCAAGGACTTTGGAGGCTTGGCTCAGTGATTGTCCCCTTTGGATTTGATCCTCAGATGTGTCCAAGATGATGACAAGGCTTGGAAATTCGTGTGGCACAAGAAATGTGCAAATCTGCCCTGAAAAATTCAGCTGCAGCAAGCCTTTTTGTAAAATCCATAACTCCCTGCTCAAGTATGCTACATGGACGTTCTAGGACTTTCTGGAAAGCTTAGATGACTTACTTCAACTTTGATGTTTGGCCCTAGACCTGGTTCAACTTGGATCATGGAGAAAAACATCCTTGAAGTTGGGACATTCTTGCTGGAAAAATATTAATGATGTCCTATGAAATGTTGGAACATCTGACATTAAGAACATTAATAATTCCAAACTTTAATCACTTGTATCTTTTAATCCACTATGATATTTTAAGTTGAAGTGAATTTCATCTTTGATGCTTGTCCTGCATGGTGACAAAGCTTGAAAATTGTGTGGCACAAGAAAAAAGTGCACAAAATCTGTCCTAAAAAACAGCTGCAGCAAGCCTTCTTGTAAAGTCCATAACTTCCTACTCGAGTGTGATAAATGGACGTTCTACAACTTTCTGGAAAGATGAGATAACGTAATTCAACTTTGATGTTCAAGGTTTGTGAAGATAAGACTTGTAAAGTTGTCAAAAATGACCTTGAACTTGTGTGATCAAATCTGTCCTAAAAGCTGTCATGAAAATTCTGTTTTATCAATGCCTTTTGCAGAGACCATAACTTTATGCTCGAGAATGATAAATGGGTTTTCTAGGACTTTCTGGAAAGGTGAGATGATGTACTTCAACTTTCATGCCCAGGGTTTTTCCTGAATCAACTTGGATCATGGAGAAAAACATCCTTGAAGTTGGGACATTCTTGCTAGAAAAATATTAATGATGTCCAATGAAATGTCAGAACATTGGACATTAAGAATTCCCAACTTTGATCACTTATATCTTTTAATCCTTATGATATTTTGAGTTGATTCCTTCTACGATGTTGAAGTATCAAATACCCTCTTTAAAAGCAGCTCTTACGCAAAATCAATGGATGCTTGGATCAATAGTTACAACCTTGAAAAGTTGTGCACTTGAACATGATTTTAACTTAGAAAAATTTCTAAGTTTCTTTCAATTTGATCAATTTTGCAATTTTGCATGATTTCTTGATTTAAATTTGATCAAATTAAATCATCCATCATATTTTCTTGAGTAATGGCTTGTGAAGCTCAAAGTTAACCAAAAGTCAAACTTTGACTTTCTGCGTCAGTTGACTTTGTATTAGATGAACTTGAGGCTTGATCCACTTGAAATGTTGCACTCTTGTGCTTAATTCTTGACGTGGGAGTTCTCTTGCTCCTTCATGGGTGTTTAAGAGGTTAGACAAGTTGAAGATCATGTCATTCCTTGATTGATCCTTTGCCTAAGGCTCAAAGAGGGCTTGAAACCCTAATTTTGATTGCAGTGAATGCTCAACAATTCCTCGAGGAGATTGATGAGGCAAAAAGGTACATCCATATTGTGATGATGATTTGCACAATGATGGGAAATCTTAGTGGTCAAAATTTGGGGTATGAAAGCTATTGATTAACTTAAATTGAAAAGCAAGAGTCGCCACTGCACTTTTATTTTATCCAAAAAGGAAAGGAAAAAGAGCGAACAAAACCTATACAAGCTCTACAACAAGAACAAGTGAACAGAGACTGGGTAAGGGGGTTGGTTACGTTAAGGGAAGGTGTTAGCACCCAAAACATCTATAGTACTTTATAGGAACCTTTTGAAATATTTACGCTTTTGGTCTGAAAATGTTTGTTTGAAATGAGATTGAGGAGATGAGAAAAGAAATTGTTTTTAAGATTTTTGTGTTTGGAGAGACTTGTCGTCTCATGCCTACGTACCCACAAAGTGCAATGTAGGATCAAAACCTCGTAGTTCGTGGTACAAAGAATGAAATGGTTTGTTTTGGTTGATTTTAAATGTAAAGACAAATCGTCATTTCCAAACGAATAATTCCGCTTAAAGAAATGAATCATGTCTAAACTTATGAAAAAAAGTTAAAGGAAAAGTGCACAAGGGCACAAAAAGAGTTTGAATGAGTTTAGTGTTTTTTAAAGTCTTTTGAAAAAGGTGTCAATATGCTTATGTAGTTTAGCATTTGTTAAGAAATGAAAAGAAAATAGTAAAATCACTTGACAAGTCAAGGTTTGATTATGAAAAAGGTGATAGTTTGAGATCAAGAAAGTTTTGAAAAAAGGAGAAAGTTTTGAAAATTGAAGAATGGATGGAGAAGAAGTGATTATCATAAAGCATAAAGTAAAAGCTAAGGATAAGAAAGATCTAACCACAAATGTAGTTGTCTTCATCATAAACCAAGCAAAAACGCAAGTCTTCAAAGTCTTCGAACCATAATTCCAAAGCAAAGGGAAAAGGTCCTAGTTCTAAGTCCAAGGATCCAAGAATAGCATTGAAGTCCAAGGTCTAGGTGCAAAACTCCATGTCCATTGCAAAGGATAGTAACCATAGTCCAAGATTAGGAGCACAAGTTTTTTAGAGGTTTTGGCCTTTATTAATGTTTTTGGTCCAACGGACAAAGAGAAAAAGGCATAAGCATAAACGTGTGTCCAACGGACAAAGGAAAAATTGCGGAAGCATAAACATGATATGAAATGATAATAATGGAGCATAAAAGTAAAAGAGAGATAGGGAGCGAGAAGGAATTGTAAACAAAGTTAGTACAATAGTATTGTTAATAAGTTAGTGATTAGTTGTTAGAGTAAGTGATCAATAGTAATTGAATAATTGCACTTAGGTCAAGGTTAATGAGAACTCATTAGAGGATTGATAAGACCAAAGCCTCCTAACAACAAGTTTCATAAGTGTAGAACCAAAAGACAAATAATCAATAATTTTTTATCGTTTTCCGACACGAGACATATGTTGCGCTATGTTAAGCAATCGCCGAGTAATTTACGGAGTAATTACCCTACAATGAGGTCGGTCAATAGATCTTTGTGCTAATGCATGCTAGATGAACAATATGTAAATTGTCATCCGAAAGCAATACCGCACGAAAAGAAAAGAAGGTAGCGATCTAGTCTTGATTAAAATTCAACAAAGGAATTCCATGATCCATAAGACTTTCATCGATCAAAAGAAAGGAGAAATAGATGAAGAGAAAGATGGATCTAACATTTATGATCCATCAACAACCAACACTGAGAATTTCAAGAAAATAAAATCAAAACGAAATTTAATGATTTTTCAAGAAAATGTTTAGAAAAACAAAATTAAAATGCAAAGGATCAACAACAAATTAGAATCTATTTTTCTTTAGAAAATCATTAAGAAAATAAAAAGAAAAAATAGTAAAAAAAAATTAACTACAAGAAATAAAAAGAGAGAAAATAAAACATAAAATAAAAAAAGGAGGGAGGTTTGAGTTGAAAGAATAGTGAAGGTAGAAGAAATTGAAACGGGCCAGGCCCAATGTTATGTTGAAAGCATTTTAAAGGAAAAAGAAAAAAAAACAAAGGAATAGGACCAGAACAAATAGTGAACGAAAAAATTCCTCTTCTTCTTCATTGCGACTTCGCCGTGAATTCAAATCCGCAGCGCTGGCACGCCTCACGGCGGCGGCCGCGGCGGCTACACCATCACCAGAACTACATCGTTCACAAAAACTCGCTCTCCTCTCTCAATTCTGCCATTGATTCAAATGGTTCATACTCAAACACCAGATTCGAATCAAATTCAAACACAAGGGAACAAAAATTACATTAGCTGATTCTTCAGGTAAGCAGTTTGGATTCCTTTATGCTTCCGCTTCCTTCTTTTTCTTTGATTCTGGACGCGAATTTTTGAAGTTGTTGTTGTTGATGTTGAGTGTTGTTGCGAGAAGGTTGTACAAAAATTAAAGGTTGGAGAAACTTATGGATTAAAGCTTGTAGAAATTGACAAAGGTTTTGACGTTATTCCCGTGAATTTTTAAGATGAAGATGGTTTGGATCTGAAACTGGGAGTTTATTGTTTTTGAAGCTTGATTGAAATTTTTGCAGGGGTTTTGTGGCTGTTCAAGCTTGAAAAATGGAGGATATGAGCTTGTTATTTATAGAGGAAATGTGGTGAGTTTGCTGAAAATTTGATTGAAAAATCTGCTGCCGTTTTGAATCTTTTTTTTGCGTTTCTGAAACTGGTTTTGGTGTATCGTTTTGCTCGTTGCTATGCATTTTGGTTTTTCTCAATGGCACAATGTCGTTTTTTGCTTTGTGAATTGTTCTGCTGCTGCGTTTTGATTCTTGCTAATTCGTTTTGATGCTCTGTCATTTTGATCTGATGGTTTATGCGTGACTTGCTACAAATTCTCGTGTGTCATTTTGCAATTTTGATTTGCAACTCATGTAACTCTTGTGGCTCGCGTTGTAGCTTGTGAAAAGAATTATGAAGGAACGACTTGAACTCGTATGCAGAAAGTAGCTGGAGGTTCTTTTGCAAAAGCAGCTTGTGGCTTGGTATAGTGGCTTCACTGAAAGCTTCATGGTTTGAAGTCATATTGACTCGGCTGGAAACATATCGTGTAACCTGAAATGTATGTGGGCCATGCTTTGTCATTAATTTTTTTCAATTGTAATTGTTGTAACTTTCAAATGTGTGGTGGGCTGTAAAGCATGTGTTGGCTTCATGTGGCATAAAATAGCTTCAACGTATGTGGCTGAGTACTGATGCTTGTTTCTCCTCACTATTATTTTTTTTGCAAGTGTTTTTGTGAATGTTACATGGCTTAATCTGTTGGCTGGAAAAAATGGAAAAGTGGGCCTTGTAATATTTCATCATCCTAGTCTTTTTTCAAAAAAAATTCTATGGATTCTTGTGTAATAACGGGCCTTAAAAGAATTTGGTGATGTTTGGACATATGGTTTTTTTATGGAAATTGGTTAGAAAATTTATACAAAAATGAATATGGTTTTGAGAAATATGGTTTAACATGTGATATGCAAAATTGGATATTGAAATAAAATGGATTTAAGGAAATGGTTATTAAATTGGAAATTAGAAATGTGGATTTCTATGGATATTGAGGAATGGTTCATGGATGTGGATATTTAAATGGATAAAAAATGGTGTATGGATTTTAAATTGGATAATGGATGGATACTTGGTTTAAAAGTGAATAAAAAAAATGGATAAGAAATGGTTTAGCAAATGGATATGCACCTACACCAATACTTTCCAACAACACGACCATGAAACCTCGATTTTAATCCAAAGCCAACTTGAAATTTTCCACAAAGCATCTGATTGAAATGCACATGACCACTACTAAACAATTTGCAACTAAAGCCACGAATGTCAACCTTGATTTTCTGAGTTTCTAGTTAATAAGTTCTGGATCACTTCAAATATGTCTGAATCAATCTCTGGGAAAATAAATCCACAGATGAACCCAATTTGGACTGATGAACTCAGACCATGATGAACCTGACTTTCTGAACTCAAACCTCACATGAGCCACTGCTTGGTAAACTGAAAAATCACAAGACATCTTGACCTTGAACAATCATTGCTTGAGAAACGAACTATTGGCAAAAATGACAGGCAGATGAAGCAAACTTGATAGTTTGACCAAGATTAGGTCAAACATCCATCTGAATTGGATCCAGAACAACCAGACACATTTGACTTGAACTTAGGCCTTTTGCCTTGACAACCCTGCAAAACCCTGGAAGCACAGAGAGGAGAATAGGCAAACTGCAACATATTTTTGGTATTTTGGTTAGAGGTTATTAACCATAAACAAATGATAAAGCAAGTGAGAAAATATACAGATACCCAGGAGAAACAAAGATTGTGATCTTGTTTGTGGTATGAGATGCAAATGAAATGAGCGAAATCTTAGGGGTAAAAATTAGGGTTCAACACCAAGCTGAAAAAATATTTTCTTCTTTTTTTACATGTTTTTGGAGAGAGAGAGAGAGAGAGAGAGAGAGAGAGAGAGAGAGAGAGAGAGAGAGAGAGGACAGAGAATTCTGACCTAGCTGCTAGCTAGCTGAGAGAAAGGAGAGGTTATATCATGGTAAGGCTGCGTTTGGATGTGAGTAAAGGACAAAAACCAATTTTTCTTCCTTCTTCTATTGGGACACGTGTCCTTTTGTCATTGGAGGGGAGGAGATATTTTTAGAATTTTCTGTTTTTCTTTATTAATCTATTTATTTAAATTTCTATTTTTTATAGGATGATGGAAAAGTGTGGATAATGTTTGATATTCCTTGATTAAATAGATCTAATGGCCAAGATTGAAATAAAGAAACACAACTTAATTTAAAATGGCAAAGTTACCCCTTCTAGAAACTTTATGAATTAAAATTAATTAAAATCAATTAAATCAATTAAAATTCACATCTTTTAAAATAATCACTATAAAATTAAAATGAAATATGATTATTTCTATTTAATTTTTAAAAATATTTTGACAAAAGAATAAAAATAAAACGAATCAATACGAATAAAAAAAATGAACGCAAAAATGCTCGAAAAATTAAAATAAATGCATTAAAATGATCAGCGCGAAATAAACTTCTCAGAAACATACAAGTTTTGAAATAAAAAATGACTGGTTAAAAGTCTCAGGCTGATCAAAGTGCGACCGAAAAAGTTGTCAAAAAAATAAAACGAGCACACCAGGTTAAACTACGTGAACTGTAGATTAATAATACTGACGTCTGCAAGCCCGATGTTTAAAATTTTTTTCCCACTAATTTCATGTACATTTGAAAATTGGTTCAATCGGTTTGTCTATAGATCCGAGAATTTATTCGGCTCGACATTTTAGGTATTATGCATGATGAAAGGCATGTTATTCTATGCAGATGATGCAAAGTAAAAGCAAAGTCGGATGTATGAAACATTTAAAATGTAACGCCCCGGTCAGTTTTGTCAGTTTTGCCGTTTTATCTATTTGAGTCGTTTTGAGTATTTTATTATTATATTATTTTATTTCTGACTTTTATGTGAAAGTATGTTATTCTTCGTCGTGAATATATTTTATCGCGTTTTGGGAACATTTGCGAGATATTTGAGTGTAGGGGTAATTTGAGCATTTTGATTTATTTTGTTAAGTTAGAATATAATAGAAAGAAAAAGAGAGAAAATAGTAAGAGAAAGAAAAAGAGAAAAGAAGAAAAGAAAAGGAGAAGAGAAGAAAAGAGAGAATTTGAGAAAACTTGGAAATCAATCAACCGACTTTCTAGAACACGATTAAATCGGGTAAGGGTGCGAAACTCGATTATACTATGTTTGTGTATGATTATGTATGTGTTTGCTTGGATGTTTCTTGTCTTTCCATAGCTTTGAGTTCTAGTTTGAAATGAGAGATATGATGAAAAATCGATGGTTTTGCGGTTGAAAATCGGTGTAAACGTAGTAGAATACTTGTTATCATGATTAGAATAGGTTCTGATTGTTATATGTTGTTTTGGAAATGTTTGGTTTGAGAAAATATCATTTTTAGATGAACTGGTGCGCTGCTGGGTTTTACTAAAATCGCAGGTTCGCACTGCGAATGGCCAGCAAATGGGTGGCGAGCGTTCGCATGATGTTCGCACTGCGAACGTTGTAGTATTTTTCATTCTGCCACTGTTCGCTAGAGGGTTCGCATTGCGAATGGGGTAGCGAGCATTCGCTGGGACGTTCGCACTGCGAACGGTGGGAATTTTCTAGGCTATTTTGCTTCTGCCATTGTTCGCTAGGACATTCGCACTGCGAATGAAGTAGCGAAGGACACGCTAGGAGCTTCGACTGCGAATGTAGCAGTTTTCCCAATTTGTTTTCTTTATAACTTTGGATCCGTGGTTCGGTTTGAGGTGTGGTTTGATGCGTTAGAAAGCTTGTGAAATGTACTTTATTATGATGATGGTTTTGAGAATTGTTGGCCGATTAAATTATGTCGGGAATTAGAAAATGTGTTGTTTTGTTGTCGACTTTTGCCGTTTAATTGGGTGAACTTGATGTGTATGTACAATATGTTGTTGGTGTGGATATTTTATGACTTGTGTACTGTTGAGTGATGAAATTACATGAAATACATATCGTGATGATGGTTGGTGGCCTTACGACAAGAAAATGAAATGTGTGGTAATTGTTGATATATGCATGATTATGGATGTGTATATGTGTGCATATTAAATGTCATGAGTCATTGTATGCCAAGCATCATGATATGCATTATTGTGACGTCCTGAGTGACGGATTGATTCCAGAGGGAATCTGCTATAACATCGTGCGCCTTAAAAATAAGAGGACCTAAAGCGATTTGATATATCGTGTGCCTTAAAAATAAGAGGACCTAAAGCGATGGTTATAGACGATCGTGTGCCCATGTGGGGTGTGAGCGATCGGATTGTGCGCCGTATACCGAGAGGACCTAAAGCAATCCATAAACGTCGTGCGCCTTATACCAAGAAGACCTAAAGCGACGGGGAACATTGTAGGCCCGACGGGGTGTTACTTGAGTGATCCTCAGTAACGAGCGATGATTCCAGATGAGTTCCTGAGTGAACTAGTGATGAGAAATATTGGAAGTCGGTACCGCATGGCATGTGCATAGAGTCGTTGTGTCGGTCTCTGTGCATTTGCATAAATCATGGATTAATTGTGCATGGAATTGTGAATGTGATTGATGAGATGGAATATGTGTAATTGTATTGATGATGAGTGTATTATGTATGATTGATGTGTAGTGGTATTTGATACTTGAGAATTGTACTGTGCTTTGTTGTATTTGATTGTGGTGCATTTGTGGTGAGAATGTTTTACCTGTGTATTTCTGCGTTAATATATAATTATATGCAACTGTGATATGATTGTTTTTCTCACCCTTCTGCTGTTTTATAATGCTCTATGAGGCATTGCATATTAGAGTTGCTGGAGGTCTTTTTGTGAAGCTTTGCGTCTTCATTCTTTTGTCGGTCGGCTCTGATATGTGACACCGGGTAGTTAGGGAGGCCGTTTGTGATTATTTTGTATTATGTATATGTATTTTTGGATTGTACATGTATGGTTGTATGTGACAAACAAACTTTCACGATATATATATATATATATATGGATATTCAGTTACTAATTTTCCGCTTTTATTCTGTAATTGGATTGTGGGCGTATTACTACCTGAATTGTTGCATATCTTTATGAGCAAGTGTTGTATGTTTGTTTCAAATTATTATGGCGTCTCCGGTCTATGTCGTGCATGTTTTAATTATACTCTGATGAAATTTTGAAATTTTTTTATTTATCGTTTTAATAGCTTTGGGGTATAGATTGGGGGTGTCACATAAATTGCCCGTACAAATTTATGGTATAACACTTGGTGACGGGTAAACTGTCATACTTCCAGAACGAGCGTCGTTCGCTCATTTGCTTGGAATTGAGGGTCAGTTCTGATTTTTGATGTTGTGTTGTGATTAGGCCACTATTTGGAGATATTTTGGTGTTGTTTATTTATGATTGTTAAATTAATCAATTAATATGATGTTGTGTATAATTGTGGTGATTGTATGGTGATTATTTGGTGATAATGCATGTTGTGGTGAATCATCATCATGGTGTACGGACTTCGGTCCAGTTTTGGTGTGCTCTGGTCCGATGGTGTGGATTCAGAAGTGAGTAGCTGGTTCCATATGAGAATCAGTGAAGTAATACTTATGGTGATGTTTACCGGTGTTTTTGGTAAACAATCACGAGTTTAAAAGTCTGTGAGTTTATCTCAAAAAATCTCCAAAGCAATTTATGCAAATAATTTGTGTGAACACATGTTCGTGTGAACTGAATACAATATAGAAAAAGCCTTTAAATGAAGTTAGGTTGTGATTAATGATAAGGTAAAATGCAATAAATGACATTAAACAAAGAAAAGGAAAAAGTACATGGTCTATTTAAGGAAGCAAAAAGACTATTAAAAATTAGTGGACGCAGACACATGCATGTTTTTCGCTCAACTGTTTTTCTCTTTGACTCGAGTACTCTAGTGGTATAGAGAGTATGTATGAAATTTTGCAACCTTTGATCCCATGTATGAGTCTTCTATTTATTCTATTTACAAAGTAACCATCGATGGCGGTTATGATCACTGTGGGATTATTGCATTTACTCCACGTCCAATCTTTAAGTTCCCACTAGTGTGCATACGTGTCTTCCAAGACACTATCTGCTTGCAACCCACGTTGAGTGGTAACTGCTTTCCACCTCTTTACGAACCCTTGATGGTAACCGCTCTAATGTGTTGTCGACACTGCCTATAAAAGGCCTCAAGACTTGTAAATTTACTAAGTCCTTTATATCACATGGTTTAGTCGACTGGTCCTCTTAATGGAATAAAGGCTTCTGCCGATTGTCCTTCTCAAGATTCTGGACATATTTCCAGGTCTTAGGGATTTATCCCTGAGAGTCCTCCAAACAGCGTCTCGCTGTGTTAATAGCTCGGTCGACCCCTCGTTGTCAGTCTGTCGACGGCTTATCATTAATTCTCTTCAAGACACTTCATTAATGTTTTCTCACGGTAAATGTCTTTTCATTGACATTCTTTGTCGACCTTCTAATACTTAAAAACTCCAAGTGTAACAGATGCCCCCAAAAAAAAGTCATTGTCGACCCATATATATGGGAAGAAAAGTGGCATTTTTTGTAACTACCCAGTCACTGGTCACATGCCACATCACTTGAGACATGCTTGTTAACAGTCATTATGACTCACTTTCTTACCAAACGTTGCGTCTTTAAAACGTGCAAACGTCAGTACATCATTACCCCGAATTCCAAGGTCATTAAATAGTTACTAAACTGGGATTTGATATTTTATTTTTGATTTTATTAATCATAGTTTTGTCCGCTTCGAGGCTGCTCATTAGCTCCAAACACGCCATCTGTACACGTTCCTTGGAGAAAATTTTCACCACCTTTTCTTTGTTCATTTAAGCCTCTTCTTCTTCTAATATCAACTTTCTTCCCTCATTCTTACCTCTGAAGCCAACAAAACAGAACCCTAAACAATATCATCCACCATTTTTTCCATTACAACTTTCTCATCTTACTCGTCCCCAGAAATGGCACCCAAACGTCTCATTCACGAACACCCTCCATTTTCCACTGTTCTTGATGAGCTAATTTTGGCCAATGATCGAATGTATAGTGGAGAACCACCTCTATAAGTCACTCGGAGATGTCCTTGGTATGTCAACAAGTTGGTTACTTATTCACTCGCAGATACCACTTTTTCTCTCATGGGCCCTATCCCTGAAGCTTCCAAACTGCCCATGTGTTTTGACGACTTCTTTCACAGTTGTTCAAAAGAGACTCGGGGCCATGTGGCTTTCAAAGGTTCCTCCTTTGACTTTGGGTTTCTGAAAAAACGAGTATTCTGTTCTTTTCCCCCTCTAAAGTCGCCGAATCAGTTTATATTACCTGGCTAGACTTGGTGGAATCGCAGAAAAGACCCATGTGGGAAGAACAAAGGATCTACGACCTTATTCAGCTCTCAAGGGTATGTTCCAGATGAAATCATGCCATGTTTCTAGCAGCGATGTATTTTTGTGAGGTTTCTACCAACACCTTCCAACTGCTTTGTGGGATGGTTACTCCCACCCTTTTTGACCTTGCTGCGATTGCTGGCCTTTGGCCTAATGAGGAAGATTACGAGCCTTCTGCTGATATTAATTTTAATTTTTCAAACCATGCTTACATCATCTTTATTGAAGAGCATCGGGGCTCTGGTGATATCATTGACGCTCGCGAACACATAACCTTCTTGACCTACTGGCTGATGCACACTTTCCAACTTTACTATGTTAAATTGGTTTCGACAACATATACTGAATAAACAAACACATCTGAAAATTTTATATAATGGTTGAGTTTGGTACAATAAAAATATAATGATAAACACAACTTTTCTACCATAATGTATCTAGTCTCTGCATCATTCATGATTCAACTTAAATAATATATGGCATTTTCGATGTCATTATCATCTTCTTGGGCTACATACTCCCAATTGTCGACTCAGATGCAGCAATGCACAACTTCATAGCTTTGTTCCTCATGGGGGTAACAACGTTGGAGGCTTCAACAGGTACCTCTTAATCTCATCAACAGCTAGTTGATGTTCTGGTCCCTATCTAAAACCTTCTTCTTTCTTTAAACACATTAGCGGTGAGAATAATTTTGTATTGCCACTTAGATTCGAAATGAATCTCCTTAGAAAGTTGATTTTTCCTAACAAAGACTGAAGTTGTTTTTTGTTGGTTGAAGACTCAATATTTTGTATGGCTTTTGTCTTGTTTGAGTTTATCTCTATTCCCTTCTTATGGATGACAAAGCCAAGAAAATCCCCGGCATGAACACAAAAAGTACATTTTAACAGGTTCATTTTAAGCGCATGTTTCCTCATCCTTTCAAACAATTGTCGAGGATAGTCGAGGTGACCATCCTTAGATGAAGATTTAATAACAGTGTAATCAATGTACACTGATCAGAGAATTTTAATGCACACTCTCTTATGTTTGTACTTAGCCATTTCCTTAGTTTGTTTCGTTTATTTTAGTGTTTTATTATGTTTTTATAATTAAGTCTTTGTTTGCCGTTAATCTATTTTCGCAGCTTATTTTCAGCATTAGCTGTTTTTTTATACATGTCCACTGTTTGGATCATAACTGGAGCTACGAGAATTGGATTTACGCGTTCTACTAGGCGTTGGAAAGATGAGACAAAAGCTACAACTTTCATGTTGTACGAAGAAGCTAATTTGGAGTGTAGCTGGCTTGAATAATTCGTTGAAGTTAGGACCTGAATTCTGCCTTTAGGAATATTTAGTTTTGGACCAGGTTTTGTATGTTTTTGACCCAGTTGGGTTAGAACCGAATTTTGTGTACTTCCCTATACCTAATAGTAGCCGTGCTACTGTTCATTATGTTCTTTTCACTATTCACATCTTTGCTTTTTGCTTTTGTACGAATCTTATGGAGAACTAACTTCTTCGGATTAATCTGCTGTAATCGGTTTCCGCCGACACTTTGAGGTTCTTTTAACTTCCAATAAAATCTATTTCCTTTCAATTCTTCTCTGTGATATCTTATTTGCTTAATTCGATTTTATCTTAGGGTTGATTGATTTATTCCGATGATTGCATGTTCTTATACTTTAATCGCGTTTGCTTAATCCGCGTATGTTTCTCGCGTTTGCTTAATTCACGGTTACTATATCTCATCTATTTTCTTAATTCGGAAATTAGGAATATGTATCATATAATATCAATTGCGCTTGTTTGATTGTTATTATAATTGAAAAGGGGATTGAGTCCGCTTATGAATTGGGAATTATTTGGATCGATGATAAGTTGGGAAACTAAAACAGCAGATTAACCGTTTTAGCTTATTTGATAATCACTTTTTCTCTTATTTTCTAAAATCGTAATCCAACCCCCCATAAATCGTTACTATAGTTGGTCAAATTCAATACAAGAGTCATTGCGATATGACTCGAGTCATTGTCGCTAAACTACCATTTTTCAAACTACTCGTTTTGATCCGTGCGCGACAGCAGATCAAATTGGCGCCTTTGTCGGGGATTCTTGTTGATTTTAGCCACTTTTAGAATCTTAGTTTAGAGTTTGTTAGATTTTTTTGTTTTTGGTTGTTGATTGTTAGGGTTGCAGTATAGTGATAAGCATTCAAGCATATCAGGTAAGTTTGGAAGCTACTGTTTCGATTTTCTCCGAATTTTTTCTAGAAAATCAGAAAGAAAAAAAAATTGACGAACATTAGTCATTTAGAATAAAATTCTAAAACTTTTTGGCCCTGAAATCGCAAATTTCTTATTTTTCTATTTTATTTGATTTATTTTATATTTTTATATTTTCAAAAAAATCCAAAAAAATTTGTAGAGAGTTATTTTGATTTTATTTGATTTTTAGTTATATTTTCATAATTTTTAGATTTTATTTTATTCGCTTTTTTATTTTTCCATTCTTTTTCTTAATAGGGACCTTGCTGGTATTTTCCTAATTGTTGTTGCATTGTTGAATTAGTTCTGTGTTTTCTTTTTCTTTGTTGATTTTTTTTCATATTAAATTTAATATGGTAAACCAAAGAACTCTTACAGAACTTGCTACCCATGATATGAATTATAATGCTTTATGTATTGAATTTCCTGATGTTACTGTACCTTTCGAATGGAACTCTGGTTTAATACACTTGTTGCCAAGGTTTAATGGTCTTGCAGGTGAGGATCCCGAATAAGCATTTGATGGAATTTCAGATTGTGCGCTCTACACCTTCCGGACCTTCACCAGAGGACCTTGTCAAGCAAATGGCTATAAATGATCTCCAATTTCAGCAACAAACAGATTCTAGTATTCAGGCTTTGCAGTCACATATTGGACAGCTTGTCACTTTAGTGAATGCCATGCAGCAAGCTCAAGAATCAAACCAACTACCTGCCCAAACAGTAGTGAATCCAAAAGAGTTGCTTTCTGATTTAGTTGATGACACTTATTCTGAATTGTGTTCTGATTTTCCATCATTAGCAGATTTTGATGATACTTACTCTTGTGATTCATGTACCGACACTAACATTTGCTCTGTTTGTGCTGAGATTAATGTTGCCATGCTGGGTGATGTTTTTCATGCAGATGAATTTATAGATGAAGTTATTTATGCAGCTGAAGCTCTTGACATCACGGCTGCCCCAACCTCACCATCCATTGAACAACCTCCTCCCTTAGAGCTTAAACCACTTCATAACAATCTAAAATATGCCTATTTCGAGAGGAATGAAAAGCTACCTATTATAATTTCTTCTAACCTTGATTTTGATCAAGAAAATAAGCTTTTACAGATTTTGAAGAAACATAAGAAGGGAATTGGATGGACCTCGATAAAAGATGGAAGAAAAGTTGTGAGGCAACCCCTTAATCCTATGATCTCTGATGTTGTGGAAAAGGATATCACGTTCACGTGCCCATTCGACACTTTTATTTATCTTAGATTCTTCTTTGATCCTAGAATAAAAGGCGAAGGCACTAATAAATATTTCAAGGTCAATGGATGCTACCCAAGGTTACTTTAATCTTTCTTTGGGAAAGGTTGCTTATGTGATCACCTATCCACCTTGACTACTCGGGTGAGTTCTTTCCTTTCTCTCTCTCTTATTTTATATTTATGTTCTTTCATTGAAGACAATGTATGTTTTAAGTGTGTGTGTGGGGGGGGGGGGCATTTCTTTGTTTTGTTTTCTTTCAGTTTTCTTTGTTTTGTTCTGCTTTCTTTAAGTGAAAAAAAAATTAAAAATTACTTAGAAACACAATGCATCTTTTGAAATTTTTATGCTATAGATTAATTTGAGGTTAGATTATGGAGACTTGGGAAAAATTCATAAGATCGGTACCGTTTTAACACCTTAAGTCTCCCGAATATGGAAATCGATTTAAATACTAGTTATGACATTGCCTTGAGTTCTCATCCTTGAATAGCTCTTAAGTAGTTTATCTAGAAGTCAGTACCATCTAGAAATCACACACTAAGTAATTAAGTTGATGCAATTAAGTTAATGATCATGTGCTTAATAAGAAATCTAAATAGGAATCCGCCTTTTAAGTTAGGTGACCCTCACCCGATCACTTAAGCTAACGATTGTGAAATCTTCAAAAAAGAAAAAAAAATGGTTAATTTTGAAATGTTGATAAGATATGGATCATAGTCACTAACAAGCTTATTTACCATGTGTTTGAATAGATAACGTGCTTAATGTGATTGCATTAGAATGAAAGAGAGCAAAAAGGAGGATGAGTAAGTTAGGCTTAAGCATAATAACATGATTCGCATTGGTTTGTATAGGAGGGAGGTTTATGACCGTACAATTGCGGATTTGTGTTCTTATGATATCCTTAGTGTGAAAAATTAGTACCTATCGATACAATCTTGACCGAAGAAGAGTTTGTAGCCTAGAATGAGTATCCAAATGCTATTGTATTTCATGAGTCTTGATACTATTTTGCTCGGAGTGCAAAAGTTCAAGTATGGGGGAATTTGATCAGTGCATTTTAATGCATATTCTCTTATGTTTGTACTTATACATTTCCTTAGTTTGTTTCATTTATTTTAGTGTTTTATTATGTTTTTATAATTAAGTCTTTGTTTGCCGTTAATCTATTTTCGCAGCTTATTTTCAGTTTTAGCATTTTTTATACATGTCCACTGTTCGAATCATAACTGAATCTACGAGAATTGGATTTACGCATTCTACTAGGCGTTGGAAAGCTGAGACAAAGAGCTACAACTTTCATGTTGTAAGAAGAAGCTAATTTGGAGTGTAGTAGGCTTGAATAATTCGTTGAAGTCAAGATCTGAATTCTGCCTTTAGGAATATTTAGTTTTGGGCCGGGTTTTTTATGTTTTTCGACCTAGTTGGGTTAGAACCGAATTTTGTGTGCTTCCCTACACCTAATAGTAGTCGTGCTACTATTCATAATGTTCTTTTCACTACTCACATCTTTAATTTTTGCTTTTGTACGAATCTTATGGAGAACTAACTTCTTCGAATTAATCTGTTGTAATCAGTTTTCGCCGACACTTTGAGGTTCTTTTAACTTCCAATAAAATATATTTTCTTTCAATTCTTCTCTGTGATATCTTGTTTGCTTAATTCGATTTATCTTAGGGTTGATTGATTTATTTTGATGATTACATGTTCTTATACTTTAATCGTGTTTGCTTAATCCGCAAATGTTTCTCGTGTTTGCTTAATTCACGGTTACTATATCTCATCTATTTGCTTAATTCGGAAATTAGGAATATGTATCGTATAATATCAATTGCGCTTGTTTGATTGTTATTATAATTGAAAAGGGGATAGAGTTCGCTTAGGAATTGGGAATTATTTGGATCGATGATAAGTTGGGAAACTAAAACAGCAGATTAATCATTTTAGCTTATTTGATAATCACTTATTTTAATCACTTTTTCTCTTATTTTCTAAAATCATAATCCAACCCCCCATAAATCGTTACTATAGTTGGTAAAATTCAATACAAGAATCCTTGCGATACGACTCGAGTCATTGTCGCTAAACTACCGTTTTTTAAACTACTCGTTTTGATTCGTGCGCGACAGCGGATCAAATTGGCATAGATCATTTTAAGCGCGTGTTTCTATCAGAGCAAGAGTTGTCTCTACATGTCGTCTCTATGTTTTGATGATAACAATGGTATTTTTGAAAGAACCATTTTATGTTCTAACGTGTTTTGTGTGCAGATCATAATCATAGAAGATATCAAATTCAACAAGCACCAGCCAGATGCGCGTAAATGATTATATGCGAAGTTACTATGTGTGACATAAGTCGCAAAAAGAAAGAATGCTTATGTATCTGATCATGATCAGTCATATTCAAGGATGCTGATATTGCTGTTGCAGTTCTCTTGTGGATGCTCTCTGAGAATGGTTGTGATTCTGAAGATTGCGAAGCATCTGAAGAAGACAATGTTATAGAGAACCGAAGTACTGAAGATTCCAATGACTTGAAGTTCTGAAGGTTGAAGGCTATGAAAACCAAGTGCAGAAAGATTCTGAAGACTTATGCGTTCTGAGGATCATAGTTCCAAAGGTCAAGTGCTGAAGACTCTGAAGATGGATTCCTAATGGACAACTCTGAAGTTTCAAAAGACTTGAAGTAGTAAAGGATAACGGATTTAAAGACAAGTGCTGAAGTTCTGAAGGCTGATTCCTAATGGACGACTTTGAAAGACTGAAGACTTGGAGTTTCAGATATCCTGTTAAGAAGTCTCTACTCATGCTTCAATTATTTACCATCAGAAGCCTATGACGTTTTGAAGACAAATGTTACCGTTGTGAAAGACTGTACACTGCGCCCAAGAAGATATATCATGTCACTTCCTCCACAGTAAAAAGGAGATGTGTCAGTACAACTAATTATTACACAACGTCTCTTTTCTAACAGCCAACAGTATTTCAAAGGGCTATATTGAACTTGGCTATTTAAACGAAAGGATGACTAATTATTGACAAGGTTGTTGGAAAGAAAAAGACATAATCATCCAAAACCACAACAATAAAAGTGTTGATATCTCTATTGTTGCTCAAATATGGAAAGATCAAAAATCAAAAACACAATATTCTAAGAATCTGAGTTCGTTGTTACAACATCAAGATTATCAATCTACAACAACAACCAGGTATTGATGAACTCGAAGAAGACGAAGAAATTAACAAAGTCATCAATCAACACCAACTACATCATCTTGGAGCTCATTGAAGATCTAAAGCAAGGGAGTTGTTGTTCGAAGCTTGCTCAACAAAGAAGATGAAGAATTCTTAAGATGTAATCTAAATGTAATATCTTGTACATCTTAGAATCATATAGTTTGCAAGGAGTTGTTGCTCATATCTTGCTGTAAATCTTAGAAGTTACGTTGTACTCAAATAGAGGAGAACCTGCTTGAAAGGAAGCACCTCACTAATCTTTGTTTCAATCAAAGGGTGTCGTCGTCTAGAGCTCCGCTGCTACTGGAAAATATAAGGAACAGAAACGGAAGAGAACGGAAACAAATGTAGGGAAAATAAAAGAAGTGCTCGAATGGGCCTTACCCCACTGCCTATGTATCTCATCGGGAACATGAGAATCAGAGCGACGTAGTTCCCCTCAACTAAGGGAAAGTTGTTTGTGTTTTTTAATGGAAACGTCGACGTCTGTGTCCTAGCAGTTAGGTGTTGCAGCTCGCTGTAGGGAGACTTAGACGTTACCTGTTTGCGGTAGAACGGAAATGACACATCCTTAAGGAAGGAGTGAATGAGATGAGAAGAGAATTCCTGAAGGAAAGACGTTATTGTTTGTTTGAAGTTTTTTAGAAAGAAGTGTTTTTGAAGTTGTTTGTAACTTGCATTGCACCCAAGTCTACAACATAGGAACGAATACATCGCGTATCGTCCCCAACAGGATGTACACTAGGTACCCTAGAAGAATGAAGGGAACCCAAGATGGAAGTTAAGTTATTTCTAAGAGGGAAGAAAGAAGGTTATGAAAGCAAAGCATCATTAAATGCTTAAACAACACAAATTGAATGATTAAAAGATGAAGGAAGAAATTAGAATGTGGATGCATATCCACACTCAAGAGACTTACCATTAGCCCCTAAAATAGTTAGTACAATTATTTACAACTGGAGAAACAAGTTAAGATGAATAAGTAAGGCTTAAACAAGTCAAGAACCAAAGTAAAAGCATCTTAAAGGTTAAGGAAAGCTTAAGATCAGAATGCACATCATAAGAATGTTCTCTAATACTATGAGATCAAACACAAATCAAATGTACACAAACAATGCTTTAAACCACAAAGAAATACATTATGAAAGAAGTAGATGAAGAATGAGTGGATATGCAAAGTGATCATGCATTAATGCTTCATGAAAGGTTAAAGTCAGAACCAATGTCATTTAGGAATGGTCTTACAATACTTATGAATCATCATGTAGTTCATAGATGAAATGATGTAAGAGGAAGAGATGAGAAAGAGAAAAGAAATGAGAAACAAGTTCACTAAGACACACAAAGTTACATATCAAAGATGCATATCATTTAAAATGATTGATGAATGCACATGGGCAGTAGCATATAATTGGTGAAGTGCAAATGAAACATGTAAGATGGCATACCAAATGCATACATGCAACACATAGAGCATAAGGAAAAGTGGGAGATGAAAGCATGTCAAAGTTCAAATTATAACACACAAATTCATATCAAATGAAAACATAAGTCAAAGTGACCTATAATGAAACTAAGATGACCTATAATATCATGCAAATGACCTATAATTTATGCACAAACAAACATCAAATGGTGGCATAAATGCCTCATCAAAACATATAAGAATGAGATAGAACAATGAGCACAAAAAGTAACTTCACATGCAAGGCATCAACAATTATCAAAACACAAGATACAATTGTGAAAATGAGCCACAACCCCCCTTAGTCAGAAGAGAATCATATCTCAAAAGTATGGTGCAAAACTCAACAAGAAACATGCTCAACAAAGTTCACAAATCCACCTTGAAACATCTCAAGAGAAAGCTCAAATAAGAACATCAAAACACATGATAAAATGATTTTAAAATCCAAAAGAAAATTGATTTAGATGCCTCAATGTGTTATTTAACAAATGCAAAAAGAATGGATTGAAAATATAGTGTGAGATGGGAGAACAAAAATGTACAAGTTGGAGTGTCAATGATGAACATCAATTAAAAAAGAAATTGAAAAAGAATTATGCAACTATGCTCAAAAATTCATGAAATCAGAATTAAAAATTAAAGAAAATTATTTAAATGTATCAACATGTCACATGAATTTATTTAGGATTTTTAGAATTTATTTACTATTTTTAACAATAGAAAACCAAACAGATATGGAAAAGAAATAAAAATAATAAAGGAAATGGGGTGGGGGTGCAGCGCAAGTAAAAAACATGTTATAAAGTGAAATGGGCTCGGGAAAGGGGGTGTGAAAATCAATCTGTGACCCAATCCAATTACGTATGATTATGTGTGATAGTGCGCATCATCAGTCAACATGTGTAATCAATCATAGCCATAAGATGACACTAATCACAAACAATCATCAATCTAACGCTCCACAATTCAGGCACATGACAATTATCACGCACACACCCACATGTAACCTCTCAGAATTAAAAAACAAAGTACGTGATAAGCCACATACTATTTTAATGTGTTGGCATTATAATGTACGTTGGATCAAAGTCAAGATGAGATCATCAAGTAAGTCAAGGAATCAAACAATTCAGAGCTCAAGTCCACAATATGCAACGTGTACGCACACACACAAGATCAACCTGAAGCCACAATAGAACACGTACAAACCACATGACTTTTAATGCGCTGGCACATCAACTACCACACGATACAAAAGATCAGACGACTATGATTAAAACTGCAATACCCTAACATTAAAACCTCACCGGCCGGAGAATGACCTCCGGTCATCTTCTCCGGCCACTCTCCGTCACCTGCAAGTTCCAAATATTCTAGAAACTGATAAAACCTATACCAATCGAAAGAAGAACTCATGCACATCACGAATACACAATCATTTTTCACATATCACATCAATATGAAGAGAATCGAAGAGATCAAACTTGCCCTAGGTTTTGAAACTATGCCTCTAAGAGGCCTATCAACTAGCCAGGACTCACGCAGCTTCTAATAAGCTATAAACGCCATGAAAACAAGCTAAACTCAGTGAAAAAAGTTGAGGAAGAAAAAACCTGAAGCTGTGAAGGATTTTGAAGTATTGAGAAAACCAGAGATATCTTGAGCTCTTGAACTTGTTGAGCAAAATAAATGCTACTTGTTCTTGAGATCTTGAAAATCAGAAGAGAAATTGAATCTGAGATTGGAGATAATGGAACTTTTCAATGCCTCAATGATTCACTCTTGCTTGATGGTGAAAATTGAAGGAGATTGATGAAAGAACAATGGTGAATGATGGTGAACTCGTGTAGATAGAGGGAGCTCAGAGAGAAAACTTGAAGTGTTTTTTTTTAGAGTGCGAGAATAAGAGTTTTTTCCAATTTTGTGTGAGTGTTTTTGATTTATATGTTGAGTTAATAGTGTTAACTCATGGTCAACTGAGTTGAACAGGTGTGGTTAAGTGAGTGCACCCTAACTAACTGAGTCAAGTTAGTTAGGGGCGAGTGAGTGAGGCTGTGATTTAGTGTGGAATGTTTATGATGTTTATGGTGGGGTTGATGGAGGTGAATGATGATGATGAAGTCACGGCTGCAGAAGCTTACTAAGCAAGTTTTGCTTTTTTCTCTTTTGATGTATGCTGATAGTGTGTAGTGTATGTGCAAAGGAATGTGTTTGTGCAAATGGGGAAAAGAGTGAATGATGTAGCATGTGCGTGCAAGCTAATGAAGCAACAACAAGCATGACATAACATTTTTGGCAGCCACACATTTAATGCAACAGTAGGTGTTTGAGAAAGAAAATCTCCCCCATGGATGGATGATAAAGCACGACTTTGGTGGCAAATGAAAGAGGGGACATGGGAGAATAAGATTGGTGTTGGAATTGGATTGAAATGAGGTTTGGAAGAGGATGGAAAATGGCTTAGAACTCATGCAACCAAAACTGCACTAAGGGCGTGGCAAGACAAATCATGGCATGGCAATGGGACCTATGGATTTTCAGCATAACACCATCAACTTGGGACCATCATAATCATCTCATAACTTGCTCAAATTAAAATATGTCCAACATAAACATTGTAGAGGGCATAGAAAGGAACAACTTTGATGTTGGAAAGTTTTCCATTTGAAGCTTCCTTGATGGAGAAAAATGGCTGGATATTTGGTACACCATGTGTTTGTCAAAATTATGGCCGGTGGGCCTAAGCTTGCCTTGCCATGACTTGGTTTTTGCCTTGATTTTACCAAACTTTGATTGACCATAACTCCCTCAATTTTGATCCAATGGAAGAGTTCTTTACATGGATTTAAAGCTTATAACATGAACTTTAATTGGCTCAACTTGGGCCTAAAGTTTGGAGCTTTTATCGTGGAGAAAGAGAGCCTCAAAGTAGGGTGCAAAATGCTCCAAACTTGCCATTTTTGGAAACCCTAAAGTTTCTATTTTTGGCAGTTTTGTGATTTCTTGATTTTTCATAATTCATCCATCATTTCTTGATCAAATCTTGTCCAATGGACATATATAACTTGAATTTCATGATTTTGACCTCAAAAAGTCAGGAGTTGACTTTTTTCACTGCACAGTTGACTTTTTTCCCCAATTTCTTGATTATCAAGCAACTGATCAATTGAACCTCTTCTGAAATGAATCAATGGCCAATCTTCCATCCTTAGCCACTTGATATTATGTAGAAAACATTGAAATCAAGTTTGAATCAAAATTTCCTCAGGAGACCTCTTGAACTCAAAACCCTAATTTTGATTGTTTTTTATAGGAGGTGATGCACTGTCCAATCTTCTTGATGAGTTACCATCTTCCAATGACCTGTGAGATCAAATAGGGATGATATATGATGTAAGAGACCTTTAAGGCTTGTGAGAGACCCTTGTCTCTTATTCTTTAGCTTTGGATGATCCACCTCTTTGAGAACCAACTGATCCCATGCCCTTATGCAAGATGCAATGCTAAATGCTTAATGTTTTATTTTTCTATGCTTGAATGCAATGCAATGAAATGAAAGCTCATTATAAATGATATGAATAAAGAGAGGGCAAATTTTGGGGTATTACAATCTCCAGAAAGCCAATTCTACTAAAAGAATTGAGATTCCTCCAGTGGATGTTATATCCAAATTGGATCCATGAACGGGTCACTGTTGATGGAACCTCATGTAGATCATGGGATAATCAGGATACTTTAGGAGACGGTGGCTGCTGGTCATTGTGAAATCCTGACTAGAGATTTGAAAGATCTTGGTATGTTGGTTCAATGATAGTCATATCTCGAAGAGGATCATTTGTTGATCAGACTCTTGTGTGATCCCTGATGGAACTCATTGTGATTCCTCCAGTGAACGTTATATCCTAATTGGTTCCCTGAACGATTCACTGCGAGAGATACCTCAAGGGATCATGGGATGATCTAGATACTTGAGATGACAATGACGCAAGTCATTGTGGGCTAGTCACAGTGTGGCTGTGCGGGTTGTTAGTCACCAGCTGTTGCCCGTGCATCTGTAATTGAGATTGATTATAATGGATTAAGACCTTGTGTTCAAGGTGAAATCACCTGGGGAGGGTGGACTAAATTAGCCTTGTGGTGAACCAGGATATATCATGTGTTCTTTACTCTTATTATGCTTTATATTATTGTTTATGTTTCTGAGTATCAGAACCTTACATAAGCAAGTCAGAACCTTGCAGCTTAACTCTGATAAGCTTCCGCTCTGCAAGTTCTGAATGTTGCATATAGCGTTCAGACTCTTATTAGTTCTCATGCTTCATGCATTATCAAGTCTGAATGTTTCTTCACCGGTCAGAGTCTCTCAATGAACTCTGATGTTATTTCAGTGCCTTAACAATAAGATGCGAAAAGTCTTAAAATAGTGAATACACAATTCAACCCCCCCCCCTTTCTTGTGTCTTTCTCGCACCTTCAATTGGTATCAGAGCTCTGGTTCTGTTATTGATGAATATTAAACACTTAACAGTGTCAGAAAAAGATCCAGACTTGGTGTGTAGAAATACTCTGGGTGAGAATTCAATCCACTTACAATTTCTGTAACAGCTCAGAAGATGACTGTGTACAATATTGTAATCAACTGGATTACTTGAGCAAGACACTGATTCTGGAAGTTTAGCAGTTGTCATCAACTAAGTCTTCCTCACTAAAGCCTTTTTGAAGATTTAAGAATCAGCTGATAAGATAGACTCATCAGATAAGTAGTAGTATCTGTTGAATACTTATCTTAGAAAATACGTGTGGATAAACCAAGTATTTGCTCAAGGTTGAATCATCAGAAAACAAGAAATCTTATTTGCTGAAGACTAATTCTTTATGAGTTTCTGAGATGTTTTCAAGAAACGGATTAGGTCCACCCTTGACTTTCTCGTTTGAAGCTCATTAAGAACTTCTTCATGTAAAGAAGAAAAATTATTGTTCTATGGTTTTGAACTTCAGAATCAAGTCTGCAGAAGAAGTCTGAAAACTGAAGATTTCAAACTCTTAGAAATGATTCAACATCTGAATCTTAACTGATCAAGAAGTTGGAAGATTCAATGAAGAACTGAATATTGTTTTATTGAAAAGCTTTGCAGTAAAATTGAAAGAATATTCAGGAAGGAGAAATCCAATTATTCATCAAGAATTTAATTAAGTATGAATTCTAAGTCTTGATTGAATTAACACAAACGATTGAGTTCTGATTATCTTGAGATTCTATCTCAGTTAAATCAAATATGATTGGGCAGATCACTATCTGATAATTCTCTCAGAAGTTCATGTTGCATAAATTCTGTAATCAGAAGTAGCTCAATCAAATGCAAACACGGAAATCATCTACTTAAAGTCAAAAGGAGTTAAGTTGCTGACGTCCTTCTGATTGAAGAAATCAGTTGACCTTTTTTTAAAAATGAATATGCTGTTAATTCTCTAATGGACAAACTCTAAACAAGTTAGATCAGCATTACAAAAAACAAGAAGTGTCGTGCATACTATGTCTCGTGTTACAAACATGTTTGATGATACTTGGTTCTGAACAAGCCTTGCATCTATTCGAAGAAACAGAGTCAGAAGATTTTTTTTAATGTCAATCAATTCTCTCTTGCACTCTCAGCAGTTTATGTTCAAGCTAAGGAATTACTGATCTTTCATAAGCATGCATTGGCTCAAGAGAGACCTTGATGGAAGAAATATGTTATGTTGATCAGAATATCTGTATCTGAAGATTACTCTCAGAAGTCAGAGGAGTGTTGCTAAACGAAAAAGAAAGGATCATCTGAAATATGATTCTTGAGATCAAAATGGAGGAGATACAAACATTTTTCAACTTCAAAATTCTAGAGTATGCAGGATTCAGCAAGTGTCAAATAGCTCAAGAAACCAGAAGTGGAAGGATGATAATCAGAAGCTCAGAGACAGAACTATAACAATAAAGATTTAAGACTATCTAAGGTATGACCCTCTTTATCCTAAAATAGTTAAACACTAATTTGGTCTGGTAGGTAGAAATAATTGATCTGAAATATTCTCTCCTTACAAGAAAAATCTTTTGACAATACGTGCACTCAAACGTAACCTCAATCATAATTGCGAATCTTGAGTAATCATAACATATCTCTGACAACATAAGTTTTTTTTAAATCTTATTAAAATTCTCTTGTGTACTTGATCTATGTTTTCCCTAGTATAGGCATAACTCATCTTACCTAGTTATATGTATAAATCACTTCTCCCTATTAAAAGATTTCATACTCAAATCCTTCTATCTAAAACCATAAGTGTCAAGGTCCTAGTTCCCAATATACCATCATGCCTCCACTAACCTTTCTTGGAAATCAAGATCTCCTTGAGATCATTCCTGAAAAACAATTTATAATCAATACCCTTCCTCTTTTGAGTTACATTGCTGGCAATCTAGCAGATGTGATATACACTCAACAATGGACTAAATACTACACTATGCTAGAGAAACCCATTTACGTAAATCTAGTAAAGGACTTCTGGAAGCATGCCTGCCTTGATCATTAAACTGGACATATCATCTCTTTTGTTCTTGGAGTTCCCATCACTATCACTCCCTTCTCTGTCATTCTAGCAACTGGATGTGAAAATGTTGGAATCACTGTTGACTGTGACCTAACCAAGTTCTTTGTTGCTAGAAGATTTGCATTCCTTCATAATCTTTCATCCGGATATGAACCATCCAATCCTGAAAATCTCCTACCTATTCCCAAAGCATGGTACAAACTAGTTTTTGTCAAATTTCCTTCCCAGAGGAGAATACCATGACATACTAAGATTCCATGACCATCAATTCATTCATTTACTGATGAATGATTTTCAGATAAACCTACCACACACTATCTTCAACTGTCTCTGGAAATCCATCTCTGAATCCAGAAACCTCACAAAGTCTTACATTCCTTATGCAAGAGTTTTATCTGAGATTTTCTTCAGAGAAGGTATTGTGGACATGATCAAAGAGAAAATTGAAGAAGATGGTCCTGAAAACCTTCCAGAAGATTGCTTGTTGAAGACTAAATGTGAAGTCTTTTGTGGTTAGGAGAACATGGTCTGTTCTGATGACTTAATCACGTCTTGTGTCCTTGTTGTTGGCCTCTTATCTGACTAATAGTTTAATTAATCATCTTATTACGTGTCATATTGTCTATGTATTCTCTATCAATTAATGAAAAGTCTCCTTTGGAGTAAATGACTTATCTCTTCTAAAAAATCCCTAAAATATTTAAACAATTACGATTAGAAGTATCTATTATCAAATGGAAACCCTCTGGTTTTCCAAAGACGTGAACGTATCACTTAATTAGAAAATGATTAATGCGTGCAACCTTGGTTATATCTTAAATCGTTATATCTACTTAAGAGTGCATAATGAGCAGTAAAATTTCTTGGAATTGATCAAAACATGATTATCCTCATTTAATATTTCTTATCAATACAGTAGGGTAGTAGTTTCGTGCCTTCCCCCTTGATGTCATTAATAAGTGACAGTTATTTCAGCCACTAAGTGGAGGGTAGTTACTGATTCATGATCGGTTGATATTCACGTATTAAAAAGACTAACTGCTCCCTGCCTTTTTCAATTATTTATGTCTCGTAGTATACCTTAGGCACTCATGACCTACCTAGGACATAATTAATGCAAACGATTGAGTTCTTAATCGCATTCCTCTATAAATACTAGGAACCGATCCTCCAACCTTTCTCATTCTTATTATAAAACTGATAATCATTCAAAACCTCCTGTGTGCTAAAACAATGGCTGCCCCGAATTTTAGAGGAAATGTAGAAACTCTAGAAATCATCTCTGAAAAACGACCAAACCTAGCTCGACTCCAACATGATGGTGTGGAAATTGTAAAGAGCATGCAGATCCAATCTTGGCATGGTTACTATTCCTTATTAAACGATCCTATCTTTTCGGCTCTTGTTAAAGAATTCTGGAAATACGCCAAGATTAGTAATGACGGCAATACCATCTGGTCATAAGTCTATCACCTCCCAATTGCTATCTCTATCTCCTTAATATAGAAGATCACAAAATGTGTCGCTTCTGGAGTCACTATTGATGACTATCAATCTGACTTGGGCATGGTAGAGAGATGCAAAATTCGATTTGATGATTCGGTGCCTTATGAACCAAACAACCCTGAGAAGCTTCTTCCTTCTCCCAGAACATGGTTCAGATTCTCTCTAACCAACCTTCGTCCTCGTGCAGCTGTAAGGAGCACTTTGTCCCATTATGACACAGTCTTTATCTTCCTCATGACGCATCACTTTAGGATTGACCTTCCTAAAACCATCTTCAATCACTTGAAACACTCTATTAAAGTTTTAAGAACTCAGATGCATTCTTACGTTCCCTACGGAAGGATACTCTCTAAGATAATGCTGAAAGAAAGGTTCTGGGGTTTGTTAAACAGACTTGGACCAGAACCTTCAGTGATTGAAACAAGATGTGAAAGAGTGGGCAATGTTGAAGATTTTGATTAAGTTTTTAAACCTCGATGTCTTAGTCGTTGTTATGTTGATTAGATGTCATTTTGTGTTGCTATGTGTTGATGTTCCTATCCTCCCTGTATAGTTCCAAATCGATTAATCAATGAAAATGCATATGTTTGGCTTCTAAAGATCTTATTATTATATTCACAACCTATATCTTTGATTGCTCTGAACCATTTAGGGTTAAGAAGATATCTTTTGAAACTACTTTATGTTAGATTGCTCATTATCATTTTGATGTCATTATGCTCAAATGCTCTAAACTTTTTGATGATGTCAAAAAATGGGAGAAATAGAAAAATAATTTTGATAGAAATCTTAAAAGAATAGAATGCAAAACTCAAAACAAGCAAATCAATCATATAAAATATGTTTACCACTAAAATCTATTGTTTGATGTTTAACCGAGGAACTCTAAACAAGTTCACTAGGCATTCTCAGAACAGGTTAAGAAAGAAGAACTCTGATAAAAGTTCTTATGAACTGTTTGTTCATATGATCGAAGTTGTACACTTTGTGAACATGTGTTCAGAATCGGATCTACCCAGTACTGTTCAGAAGTTGAGAACTTTCTGAAAGTCAAAGTTATCGTGATCTCTGTTTCACTTGGTTCAGAAGTTGTAAGCTGTCTGAGAGTATGATATTCAGAACATAAGAATCAGAAGAAGGAAAATCAGTCAAGACAAGTCTACATCTCAAGATGCTTTTCAGAAGAACTGAGCAAATCAGAAGTCAAGGACTGTCTGAAGATCTGGATTGAAGATCCAAGAAAGAGAAGTTCTGATTTTAACCAAGAATCAAATTGAGAAGAATTGATTTGGTATCTGACTAAATCTACACTTGGAAATCAGACTCAGTATATCAAGATTGGTATCAAACTCAGTATGTAGTAATATCAATCAGAGCTAAGACAAGAAATGTTTTCATACACCTTCTATTGGTATCTGATCAAAAATCAAGCTTTGATGAACCACTGAGTAATGACAGTAACAAGGTTCTAAGATGAAGGCCCGTGTTCAAAGTCAAACTCTGAAAAGTCATGATCATTATTGGTGATTAAAAATTTTATTTCTGAACTATGTTCTGAAGATCCCAACATCTGACTTATGGAAACTAAGGGGAGACTACCCAGAAGATTCAAATGTTAAAATCTATAATCTTCATCAAGTCTAAAACTCAGAGGGAGTTTCTTAAGACAGTGTTTGTCTCTGATAAATAGCGAGGCTATGTTATTAGATAAGAATTGTTCTGTTTTTGTGCTCAAATGATTCTGCTGAAAAGTAGAAAATGATTCAGATGACTCTGAAGATTATAAGCTCTGATATGACATCAAAAAGGAACTAAGTTCTAAAGATCTGAAGATGGAAGTTCTGATGAACTAGTCCAGATGCTGAAGACTTGTGTCTCCTTAAAGACAAAATAGAGAAGTAGTCCTTTTCTATTCTTTGTTCTGGCAACTCAAGTTGTTATTCTATATGTCTTTGGATCATATAAGATTCTAGATAATCAACAGATAAAACTTTGAGGATAACACATTCAGGGGGAGCTGTTGTTCCAGACTCTGAATATGTTTAGTTTTGGTGATTACCTTGTATAAAATGTTCAATCAAAATACATGGTTTTGTCATCATCAAAAGGGGGAGATTGTTAAAGCAAGAGTTGTCTCTACATGTCGTCTCTATGTTTTGATGATAACAATGGTATTTGTGAAAGAACCATTTTATGTTCTAACGTGTGTTGTGTGCATATCATAATCATAGAAGATATCAGATTCAACAAGCACCAGCCAGATGTGCGTAAATGATTATATGCGAAGTTACTATGTGTGACACAAGTCGCAAGAAGCAAGAATGCTTCTGTATCTGATCATGATCAGTCAGATCCAAGGATGTCGATATTGCTTTTGCAATGCTCTTGTGGATGCTCTCTGAGAATGGTTGTGATTCTGAAGATTGCGAAGCTTCTGAAGAAGACAATGTTATAGAGAACCGAAGTACTGAAGATTCCAATGACTTGAAAATCTGAAGGCTGAAGGCTCTGAAGACCAAGTGCAGAAAGACTGTAAAGACTTATACGTTCTGAGGATCATAGTTCCAAAGGTCAAGTGCTGAAGACTCTGAAGACGGATTCCTAATGGATAGCTCTGAAGTTTCGGAAGACTTGAAGTAGTAAAGCATAACGGATTTAAAGACAAGTGCTGAAGTTCTGAAGGCTGATTCCTAATGGACGACTTCGAAAGACTGAAGACTTGGAGTTTCAGATATCCTGTTAAGAAGTATCTACTCATGCTTCAATTATTTACCATCAGAAGCCTCTGACGTTTTGAAGACAAATGTTACCGTTGTGAAAGACTGTACATTGCGCCCAAGAAGATATATCATGTCACTTCCTCCACAGTAAAAAGGAGATGTGTCAGTACATCTAATTATTACACAATGTCTCTTTTCTAACAGCCAACAGTATTTCAAACGGCTATATTTTACTTGGCTATTTAAAGGAAAGGATGACTAATTATTGACAAGGTTGTTGGAACGAAAAAGATATAATCATCCAAAACCACAACAATAAAAGTATTGATATCTCTGTTGTTGCTCAAATATGGAAAGATCATAAATCTACAACACAATAATCTAAGAATCTGAGTTCGTTGTTACAACATCAAGATTATCAATCTACAACAACAACCAGGTATTGATGAACTCGAAGAAGACGAAGAAATTAACAAAGTCATCAATCAACCCAACTACATCATCTTGGAGCTCATTGAAGATCTGAAGCAAGGGAGCTATTGTTCGAAGCTTGCTCAACAAAGAAGATGAATTTTTTTTTAAGATGTAATCTAAATGTAATATCTTGTACATCTTAGAATCATATAGTTTGCAACGAGTTATTGCTTATATCTTGCTGTAAATCTTAGAAGTTATGTTGTACTCAAACAGAGGAGAATATGCTTACAAGGAAGCACCTCACTAATCTCCAGAAATTCAATTCTACTAAAAGAATTAAGATTCCTCCAGTGGATGTTATATCCAGATTGGATCCCTGAACGGGTCACTGTTGATGGAAGCCTCAAGTAGATCATGGGATGATCAGGATACTTTAGGAGACGGTGGTTGCTGGTCATCGTGAAATCCTGACTAGAGATTTTGAAAGATCTTGGTACGTTGGGTCAATGATAGTCATGTCTCGAAGAGGATCATTTGTTGATCAGGCTCTTGTGTGATCCCTGATGGAACTCATTGTGATTCCTCCAGTGAACGTTATATCCTGATTGGATCCCTGAACGGTTCACTGCAAGAGATACCTCAAGGGATCATGGGATGATCTGGATACTTGAGATGACAATGATGCAAGTCATTGTGGGTTAGTCACAGTGCGGTTGTGCAGGTTGTTAGTCACCGGCTATTGCCCGTGCATCTGTAATCGAGATTCATTATAGTGGATTAAGACCTTGTGTTCAAGGAGAAATCACCCGAGGAGGGTGGACTGGATTAGCCTTGTGGTGAACCAGGATATATCGTGTGTTCTTTACTCTTGTTATGCTTTATATTATTGTTTATGTTTCTGAGTATCAAAACCTTACATAAGCAAGTTAGAACCTTGCAGCTTAACTATGATAAGCTTCTGCTCTGCAAGTTCTGAATGTTGCATATAGCGTTCAGACTCTTATTAGTTCTCATGCTTCATGCATTATCAAGTCTGAATGTTCCTTCACCGGTCAGAGTCTCTCAATGAACTCTGATGTTATTTCAGCGCCTTAACAATAAGATGTGTCTAAGGCCTATGGGCATCGAAATCTCATTTTTGCTACGTCTTCCTCCACAATGAAAATTTGGTTGTAACCAGAGTATCCCTCGAGGAGACTCAAGTATTTGAATCAAGCTGCCTAATCGACCAATATCTCAGCCACTGGCATTTGATATTCGTCATTAGGAGTAGCAACATTAAGATCTCAAAAGTCAATGCAGACTCTAAGGGTACTGTTTTTCTTAATAACTGGAACAATATTAGCAAGCCACTCAACATACCTGGCAGGTATGACGAACATGTTCCAGAGAAATATCTCAATCTCAACTTTGATCTTGGACATGATTTCAGGTGCGAACCTCCATGAGGTCTGCTTCACTGGCTACTTGCCAGGTCTGATCGGCAACTTTAGCTCGACTAGATCACGATTGAGTCCACACATTTCATCACAGCCCCAGGAGAAGCAATCTTTGAACTCCATTAACACCTTAATTACTTATGCTTTTAAGTGTTGGGCAATTTGGGCACTAATGTACGTTGGACTTTTCGTTGTCCCATCTCCCAAGTCTATCTCTTCCAAAGGATCCTACACGTGCATTTTCTTGGTCAAGATCATTGGGTCTTTCTCGAACCCCAAAGGCTCGTCATCATAGATGCAATTTAACCTCCGACTTTCTGAAGTTGTTATTGGCTGGTAAAACCAAATTTATTTACCCAAGAGTTCTCAAGCTTAATGGCTTCGACAACCAATATTTGTTGAGATTCGGCCTCCAAGGCCACTAGTATTTTGTTTTCAGCCACATAGGCCGAAATCCGAGCCAACGCACTTGACTCAATCATGGTTTTCATCAGATTCAAACCATTAGTTATATCCTCCAAATGATTCATATTCCCAGGTAAACTTGTATTGAGGATGTAGATTCACTATGTAACATACCTCACCCCCTTTGAAGTTATATCCTCTTCCGGCAAGTTTACATGGAAAAATGTTAGCCAATTCAGGTCAAAGTTAAGCTTGTCGATGTGATTGACATCTACTCTGAAAAACTCTGATCAGCTTCGATGGTTTCGACAATCCCACCAGGCTTCTAAATGGTGATCCTCTGATGCATAGACGGGGGTACACATCCTACTACAGACAACCATTTTGTACGTAATAGCAGATTGTATTTTTCTTTAGTCGGCACCACCACGAACAGTGTTGGCCTTGTGGTAGTCCCTACCACTACGTCGACTTGAATAACCCCTAAGTGTTTGCTAGTTTTATTCTCATAATTGGACAATACCATGTTATTACAGGCTAAATTTGTGGTAAACTTGACTATTTTTTCCAAGAGGGACTGGGGCATAACATTGACACATGCCCCACAGTCGATCAAAACTTTTTTGATCCCCACGCCGTCTACCTTGGCCCTTATATACAAAGGCTTCAGGTGTTGTTGTATGGCCATGTCTAGCCTTTCAAAAATGGCATGGTCTTCATTCCCTGAGTCGTCATTCATTACATAATAGCACAGAGGTTTATGGGTAGCTAGTTCTTCATCGAGACCTTCTTCCTCAATCACGTATGTGATCATCTTGTACTCTAAGGGCAACACATATATCATATTAGAAATGATATTTAATTCTGGCTCAGACCCTGAATTGAAGTTGTCGGTCTCCATATCAACCTCTTCGACAGCTTTATCTTTTGTTGCTTTTTCCTCTTTTATGAGGGATAGATGGGGAAACAAGCTTTGCTTGACTAACCATCGACTAATTTGGCCTTTCTCAACATATTGAATGTTATCACTTCCGTTAGAGCATCCAGCCTCTCGTGCAGCTTTCTTATTTCTCTGGTGTCTCCTCCATTGAGTCCTAGTCATGGGATTTTTCCCATGTAGTTCTGCGAGACATAAGAGTACTTCTCTTAAACTTGAGAGTTGTCTCTGTATAAGGAACCATAATCAACATTCACTACTTCCATTTATCCCCACCAGTTTTTGATTTCTGAGCAGGGAGTAAACATTCTCTAGGAGATGCATCTGCAGTGGGGACATAAGTCATACCCTGGAATTTTGCTGGGCCTTTTCCTTTGTTGGAGAAAAGTTCCTTGGGTTTATCATGTCGAACAAATTTTTTGGCTTGGTAAGGGTTTGTTCTCTCCAGCTCTTTAGGGTTTCAGCAGCTTGCATGTGTAGGGAGGTCATGGCTTTATTTCGACCACATTAACCTCATTATCCTCCACACAATCATACTCTGAGTCGGATGAGTTTTCTATGTTGTCGACTTTGACATAAACTACTTTCTTTTTACTGAACTTGGAAGTTCTAGCCTTTTCAGCCTTTAAATGTTTGACTTGTCGAACTCTATCATCCAACTAGGCCATGTCTCTCAAGTATTGGGTGTCTAACTTCTTCCTAATGGAGTAGTCAAAACCTATTGTTGCCAGTTCAACTAACTCATGTTCTGCACTTGTGTAAAGCATCTCGCTTTTAAGGTTTTAAACCTATTGAGATAATCTTCAATGCTTTCTGCCACCTTTTTCCTCACACTGGCTAATTCCCTGAGGCTAATCTTACATTGCCCCGTGTAGAATTACTCATGAAATGCCCTTTCTAATTGGGCCCACATAAAAATGGAATTTGGGGGAATGATGGTGAACCATGTAAAAGTGTTCTTTGTCAATGAGTTTGGAAAATATTTGATTTTCAGGTTCTCAATGTTGGCTAAATCACCAGCCTCGGCCTGGTACCCGGGCGACGTGTTCGATGGTGGATTCACTAGTATCGCCAGCAAACTTGGTGAATTTTGGAAATTTCTAGCCCCTAGGAAATTCGATTTTACCTTACATATTCCGACGATTGGGATATATAGTTTGGCCTATGGAGGCCTGGGTTGAGGCCATTCTAGACCAAAACACGTTTGACAACATTGGTGATATTATATTGTACCCCCACGTTGTCCTATCGGGCTTGTCTCAAGACTTGGTCAGCATCTTGGTTGTGTTGCACTAGAACCATGTCGAGGCCTTCTGGCCATTTATTTTTTTCGACAACCCTATCTTCTGGGGGGTTATCCCCCTAAGAAATGTTAGGCACTGGAGTCGGTGGCACTGGTGGTGCCCCAAGAAAATCAACAATCCTACCCATTTGGTGGGTTAATTATTGATAACTTCTATTCGTGTTTTCTATAAATGGGATAAAAATGTTTCTTATCTACTGTGTAATTATGTGAACCATATCATGGTTACTTTCATCCATTAATTGTCTCATAACTTGGAGGGTATTATTGGTTAAGGACAAAGTACCATGGGGAGGAAAATACCCCATACCTCCTGGTGGTTGTCCTAGTTGGCCAAAGTTGCCCATTATGGATGCTAAAGCCGGATACAAATTAAACGGCGATAACGTTTCCATCACGTTTTTAGAATACATTGAAGTACTAGGGTGCAGACTTTCCTTCATTGTAGTTGACACGCCATACAGTTGTTCGTTCTGAGGCAATGAGAAATCTAGATAAGGAGGCCTCTGGTCTCCTAAATTCCGTAATTCCCTAGAAAAGGTTGGTGCGGTTGACGCTTGTGGTGTTGAAATTCCCACATCTAGCAGTATAGAATACGCCACTTCTTGGCTTATGACCATGGGCATCTCCTCGACTGAGGTTGGAGCCATAGAACTGCCGACACTAATAACTGTCGGTTGTCCTCCTGGGCTTGGAGTATTACTTTGGGAAGGGGTTTGGTTTTTTTGAGACATACCGGAAAGGTGCTTACCACTCCTCCAGTCATATAACACAGAAGGCCACAAAACGAAAGTCACTACAAAGTAAAATGACCTAAGGCACTACTTTTCTGCAAAAATATTCGCACAAAAGGGTCCCATCGGGTGTGTCAATTTGTTTACCAGTGTTTTTGGTAAAACACTCACGAGTTTGAAAATCTGTGAGATTAACTCGAAAAATTTCCAAAGCAATTTGTGCAAATAATTTATGTGAACACGCATGCATGTAAACTGAATGCAACATAAAAAAAAGACTATAAATGTAGTCAGGTTGTGATAAATGATAAGGTAAAATGCAATAAATGACATTAAACAAAGCAAATGTAAAAGTGCATGTTTCATTTAAGGAAGCAAAAAGACTAATAAAAAAGAGTGGATGCAAACACATACATGTTTCTCGCTCAACTGTTTCGCTCTTTGACTTGGGTACTCTAGTGGTATGAAGAGTATGTATGAAATTTTACAAACTTTGATCCCATGTATAAGTATCCTATTTATTATATTTAAAAGTAATTGTCGACGACGGTTATGATCACTGCGGAATTAGTGCATTTATTCCACGTTCAATATTCAAGTTCCTACTGGTGTGCTTACGTGTCTTCCAAGACGTTATATGTTTGCAACCCATGTTGAGTGGTAACTTATTCCCACCTCTATACGAACCCTCGATAATAACCGCTCCAATATGCTGTCAACACTTCCTATCATGGCCTTAAGACTTATAAATTCACTAAGTCCTTTATATCACATGGTTTAGTAGACTGGTACTCGTGATGGAATAAAGGCTTCTACTGACTGTCCTTCTCGAGATTCTGGACATTTTTTCAAGTCTTAGTGATTTATCCCTGAGCGTCCTCAAAACCACGTCTCGCTGTGTTAACAGCTCGGTCAATCCCTCGTCGTCGGTCTTTCGACGGCTTACCATTAATTCTCTTTAAAAATAATTCATTAATGCTTTCTCACTGTAAATGTATTTTCATTGACATTCTTTTTTAACCTTCTAGTAGCTAAAAATCCAAGTGTAACAGGTGACAGTAGTGATTTGATGTGCTTTGGTCCTATGATGGGGATTTAGGAGCGAGATGGAAATCTGTTGTCCATAATGGTACCTAGGGATGGAAAAATGGGCCCCGCCTATTGGGAATGCCCGTTTTGCCCTCATTTTCATGTGGGGGGGGCCAAGGGTTTAGGCCATCGCCCTCTAATGTGTCTGCCCCGCCCCATTTTCTTCGCAGGCTTTTGTGGGCAAAGGTAGTTATATAAGTTTTTGGGTTTTTTAGGCTTAAAAGGTGAAGTGCCCACGGACTTTCCCCGTCCTACCCTCACTTTTTTGCTGGGAGGACCTAGGTTTTAAGCCTGCATCCTCAACTATGCCCGCCCCGCCCTATTTTTTTGCGGGCTTTTGCGGGACGGACCTAAATGGGGTGGTCATACCCGTTTTCCACCCCTAATGGTACTACATGCATTGTGGAGTCGTGGTGTTAAGTACATTTTCATTCATTATTACATATGTATTAAATGACTATGTTGATATTGGTGATTGAAAATACTTTGGTGATGTATGCGAATGAATTGTGAGGAATGATGGTTGATGTTTGTTCAGGCTACCCTTGCATACTTTTGCACCATTATATATTATGATCGTATTCTCACCCCTTTTGGTGTCTATGTTGTTATGTGCTCCTTCTTTGGGTACAAAAGAGCAGGTAAATGAGTAGGTGCTTTGAAGCTGAAGGATGGTGTTGATGTTGTTCTTCTTTTTCCCGTTTTATGCGATATTTATATCTCGTTGCTCTGATCTATAACAATAGGCGGGTGAACGATTTGTTTTATTATTGTTATTATTTACTATGTTTTTTATGTTGAAAGCATTTTTCTGTAACCATGTTTTATGTTATGACACTTGTTTGGTTGTTGAATTATCTCAATTGATTTATTTTTGCTGTGATGAGCCTATATAAAGGTGAGCATGTGATGACATGTGTTTAAATTATGGCATGTTTGATTTAACCCGTGTTACAGAGCAAGTTTATGTTATTTTTGAGTGATACCCTTTGTGTGTAGTTGTTTTATTTTCAAATTATTTTGCGTTTGGAGTGCTAGGGTGTTACATTAGGTAGCATGCGATCTGAATCTAGGATGCATCCAATGGTTCCCTGCATCATATGCCTAAAGATCATGGAATGGTTATAATGCTTACATTATATAAAGAGGACACACACCATTTTTAAGGTGCAGTTCAAATTCAAACTTTGTTCACTCATCTTACTCACAAACTTACTTGAGCGTTGAAGTGTTAACCTTGCAGATCAACCACTTTATCATCGTTCCGGAAGTTCAAGTCCATAGTTGCATCTCGCAACCTCCAATCTCTGATCAAATATGGTTCCCTAGTGGAAGAGTGGTATTGTTTTTGGAAATTGATAGTTGATTCTCACGTTTAGCATGATTGAATACTCACCTCTTGATTCACCAAATTGAAGCTTCTCAACCTAGTAATTTGAATTTCCTGATATCAAACTACATATCCTCTATTTTTTAACTACTTCAGTAGCATATCAACTATGATTCTCAAGTTTTCAGATATCTGACCTTTAGATTTTCCAACAATTGTAGGTTATTGAGCCACTCACGCCCCTTCTATGCGAGAAGCAGCCGTTGTGACTCAAGCCGCAAAGGATTCACCGCCTCCTCCTTAAAGTTGTGTAAATCGAGTCATCGTGAGCACTTAATCACATCCAGATTCTGTTCAGCCTTCTTTGTTCATATGATCTGTTATGTAACTCTATCAAGGAGAACATTTATTTATGCCTTTAGCACCGCTTGTGGTATCAAGACTGGAGGCACTTCCTAGATTCCAATTATTACAAGCCTACCTCAACGTACAAAGCGCAAACAAATTGTTGAACAACATGTATAACATGGTTCAACAAAAAAAATCCCCAAGCAGTCGAAGAAAGGTTGTTTCGTCTTGAAGAAAGCTTGCACAAATTAAATCCAAGAGGTAACACGGTGCAGGAATCCGACTCCCAAAAAAGTCAAACAATCGTTCTTGATCTGGACGCATCTCACCGAGATGTAGTTCCAAGATCTCCAAATCATCAAAAGAGAAATAGACATCAAACTCCTCCTCACATTCCAGGAGGAAGCCGAGGTAGTTATGTTCCCCATGAGGAAAAAGTAGAGAAATGTTAGTGAAGATCCAGCTGAAATATCATTTGTATGCCTGTATTCTTGATAGCCATATACCAAAATCGCTGGAAAACCTCTGAAACTGAAGGAGTACGACAGAAAACGGGATCCTGACAAACATGTGCAGTATGTGGACGATCGCTTGAATTACTACCACGTCAATGAGGCAGAAAAGAGCAAGATCTTAGTACTAACACTAACAGAATTAACTAGGCTCTGGTTCAAAGCTCTTCCAGACGGGAGCGTCTATTCATGGACCGATTTGTGTGAGAATTTCACCATTTGTTTCATGGCTCAGAAAGAAAATCAGTGACAATGGCTACCCTAAGTGGAATCAAGCAGGGGAATAAGGAGATTTTGCAGTCGTATATCGACCGTTTTTCACACGTGGCTTTGGAAGTATGAGGCTTTGACGAGAGTCTCAAGTGATGTATTTTTTAGAACACATTAAGGCATGATATCTCTTTCAGAGATAAGCTTGAACGCATGGAAGCCCGTAGTCTAAATGAGCTACTAAACAGGGAAAAACCATTTATTAATCTTGAAGAAAAACGTATCGCCCAGGGAGATAGCCAGGAAACAAAATGCAGTATTGCCGCTTTCACAAGAGCCACAACCACTCCACCAATTACTGCATCCAACGGAGGGATGAAATCAAGAGTTTGATAAAAAGGGGTCGCTTGTATGAGTATACCAAAAGTGTCAAGAGCGATCGAGAAGAGACGCCAAAGAACAAGTCTCCATCAAAGGATGTTGATGTCGTTACTAACAGTGAAGAGGCTAGAAGTGAAAAAAAAAGGAGCAAGTAAGGGGAAGTTCCAGCACATTGCGATTATTACTAAGGGTTCACCCCGGGGAAAAAAATCGTCAAAAAGTACGATGAAGAGATAGATTGAAAAGTTGGTGTCTGTCCATTAGAAAGACTGAATCACCTCGATCAAGACCCCAAATAGAATAATGCTCAGATTTTAGGATAGTGAGAAAGTCGGGGAAGTCCTGAATAATATTTTCTCTCTGGTTATAACTACCATAATTGGCCACTTTAATGTATCTCAGATACTAATTGATGGCAGAAACTCTTGCGACATAATGTCTTTAGAGCTGTTTGAGAAAATGGGCTTCAAAAAAGGAAATTTGTGGCCATATAAAGGGTCAAACTTGCAAGCGTTCAACGACATGATAACCCGTACTCAAGGATACATTAAGTTGATGATATCCATGGGAGAAGGAAAAGATGTTAGAACCGTGGACTCACAGTTCCTTGTGGTTACCAATAAGAGCGTCCACAATTTCATTCTTGGCAAACCTTTCACAGAGGCTCTAGAAGTTATGGCTTCCTTAGTCCACCTTAAACGAAAATTCTACAATCTTCACGGTGATCGAGTTACAAAAATGCTAACCTCGCAGGAGCCAAAAGGATCTACAAGGCATTGAAACAAAATCAAAAGGAATGAAAGTGCATGGCCATGGAGATTAACAGAGCTTCCCTCAAGCAGCAAAGGTATGGATTTATTTCGACCACATTAACCTCATTCTCCTCCAAACCACGAGGATCAAGGAGCAAAGGTATATCCTAAAGATGAAGAGGAGCTGGTCGATTTTTTGAATCATTGTAGGTTGAAAGATTCAAAGGTAATGTTATGTCCCAGATGCAGCTCTGTGTTTGAGGGAGATAGCTAGGAAACAAAATGCAGTATTGCCGCTTTCACAAGAGCCACAACCACACCACCAATTACTGCATCCAACTGAGGGATAAAATTAAGAGTTTGATAAAGAGGGGTCGCTTGTATGAGTATACCAAAAGTGTCAAGAGCGATCGAGAAGAGACGCCAAAGAACAAGTCTCCATCAAAGGATGTTGATGTCATTACTAACAGTGAAGAGGCTAGAAGTGAAGAAAAAGGAGCAAGTAAGGGGAAGTTCCAGCACATTGCAATTATTACTAAGGGTTCACCCCGGGGAAAATACTCGTCAAAAAGTACGACGAAGAGATAGATTGAAAAGTTGGTGTCTGTCCATTAGAAAGACTGAATCACCTCGATCAAGACCCCAAATAGAATAATGCCCAGATTCCGAGATAGTGAGAAAGTTGGGGAAGTCCTGAATAATATTTTCTCTCTGGTTATAACTACCATAATTGGCCACTTTAATGTATCTCAGATACTAATTGATGGCAGAAACTCTTGCGACATAATGTCTTTAGAGCTGTTTGAGAAAATGGACTTCAAAAAAGGAAATTTGGGGCCATATGAAGAGTCAAACTTGCAAGCGTTCAACGACATGATAACCCGTCCTCAAGGATACATTAATTTGATGATATCCATGAGAGAAGGAAAAGATGTTAGAACTATGGACTCACAGTTCCTTGTGGTTACCAATAAGAGCGTCTACAATTTCATTCTTGGCAAACCTTTCACAGAGGCTCTAGAAGCTATGGCTTCCTCAGTCCACCTTAAACAAAAATTCTACAATCTTCACGGTGATCCAGTCACAAAAAATGCTAACCTCGCAGGAGCCAAAAGGATCTACAAGGCATTGAAACAAAATCAAAAGGAATGAAAGTGCATGGCCATGGAGATTAACAGAGCTTCCCTCACCGTCCAGTTAAGGAGCATGAATATTCGACCACCCGTGGGTAGAATAGAACATGCTAGTCAAGTAAGTAAGAGTGGACGACTCAACAAGCTACAACCCAATGAAAATAAGCATGCCTACCTGGTTATGTTTACAACCTTATTGTATTGTTTTCTTTTTGTATAATTGATTACCTCATTATAATGTACTACTATATTTCCATTTTAATGAATGAAACATCCTTGTGAAATATCTCTTTTCTTTGTGACCGTGAAAGGAAATGATGAGTCTGGGGTACGATCAAAGAGACCAAGGCCCCAACACAAAGACTTAGGAGTGCTATCATAAATGCCACAAAGGTATGAATAAATCAATCAAAACCCCACAATGAAAGCACGCGCACACACACATGCACACACATATTCACACACACACACACACACACATACACACACACACACACACACACACACACTTACATGCACGCACACACACACACACGCACGCACGCACGCACAAAGAAGTGGCAAAACCACTAAATTGGCACTAATCGAACCTCCCCTTTTGATAGTTAGCCACTCCAGAAGCCGCAGTGGGTCTGCCATACATAGGAGTGGCAAATAGGTATGTGCGCCCCACAAAAAGCTTGCAAAAAGTAGTGCGAGTTGAGAGCGCGGGCCAAAAAGTTTAACTCCTCCCACAAAAAAGTTAGGGTGCGGTGGGGTGGACTTGTGGGAACTATATCTTTTAAGCCTAAAAATGAAAAATTTTATGTTAATGGTCGAGCTACAAAAGCTCACAATAAAATAGGGTAGGGGTGGGAACATTAGAATGTGCATGCCTAAACCCTTGGACCGTCCTGCACTAAAGTGCGGGCAAAAGAGGCAAGCCTAACAGGGCGGGCCCATTTTGCTACCCCTAGCCACACATCAAACTCGAATAAAATTCTCACCTGGGGAGAGGCGTACCGACCCTTGGTTAGGTATAGCCCCAGAGACGTCCAATAAACTTTGAGCGAAAACCTCATAAGTTAATGCAAATCCTTGAGCAATTAACTTATGATCAAGCCCATACGCCTTAATCAGATAAAAGTAATATATCAATGTCAAATTCATATACTCACACTTCCTAATGCATGGTATTACATATACAAAAAAGGTGGTGAATGACACAATTAATCTCTGAGCGAAATGACTTTTCCATGTTAAATTATCTAGTACAGTCGTACCTTCTCCCTCGAAATATGCAAAGAAGAGTAAAAATGCTCTACTTGCAGTAAATAATTATTAATAGATTAAGAAACAGGCATGAGATTGACATTACATGATTCATCTAGTTTTCGTACCAAAGAGACATTTTCAAGTTGCAAGTTTTCAAGGTTCCCCTGAACAGAGAAGAGAGATGCCTCCGTATCAGATAGAGAAACCTAAGCAGAGCTAAAGCTTTACCTTCTTTGCTACTTCCCTTGCTAATAGTTTATGTTAAGAGTCCCACATTGGACAATATATGGCATGAACATGTGTTTATAAGTAGAGGTAATCCTCACTCTACCAACCAGTTTTGTAGGGTTGAGTTAGGCCCAACCACATTTCTTAACATGGTATCAAGAGCCTTGTTTAAGATCCAGTGGGCCACCTTCTATGGTTTCCGCTATCGGGCCACCCACCATTTATTTCTACGCTCTAGTTGTCTAGTCCTGAACGCGAGGGGTTGTGTTAAGAGTCCCACATTGAACAATATATGGCATGTACATGTGTTTATAAGTGGGGGTAATCCTCACTCTACCAACCAATTTTGTAGGGTTGAGTTAGGCCCAACCACATTTCTTAACAGTTTACTTGGTCAACTAACGAACTTGGGAGCTTGAAGGAACTCAAGGCATCACCTATCTGGGTAAGATAAATAGAAGCCTTTTGAACTTCTTGCAAGTATGTGTCTCGTTGAAGCATTAGTGTTGCGGTGAGAATCAGATGTCAAGCTATTAGTTAACTTGAATCACAAATCTTTAAATATTCACCACCGAGCTTTGATTCATCGAAAGGAAAGGGTAAAGATCGAAGAAACCCTAATAAGAGAATCTAGGTTCGAGGGTTGGTTATACTTAGGGAGGTGTTAGCATCTTAAGTATTTGTAGTACTCTATAGGAACCTCTTGTTGGTATTCGTGTTATGTTATCGTTTGCTTGCTAAGGGAATGTGATAAGAGAAATACCTAGGGATTAGTTTACTAAGTATGCTCGCCAAGACATCACATCTCATGCCTACGTATCCTGACGGGAATGGAATCAGAGCATTCGTAGTTCCCCTCAATGAGGGTGAGGAACTCTTGACTGTGGTCAAGGTTTCAAAGGGGGGAGGTAAGTATCCATGGCAAGATACTTACATGGAGTGCGGCGACTCCAAACCTAAGGCTAAGTTAAAAGGGAGGTAAGTGTTCATGGTAGAACACTTGTATGGAGTGTGGCGACTCTGATCCTAAGGCTAGGATAAACGGGAAAGGAAATGTCTATGGCAAGACATAGAGCACGACGACTCTAATCCTAAGGCTAGGATAAAAGGGAAAGTAAGTGTCCATGGCAAGACACTCACATAGAGTGCGGCTACTCTAATCCTAAGGCTAGGATAAAGGGAAGAAAAATCTCGATTGCACGACGGCGTGAGATAAGGGAATTAGTTAGGCTAAGTTGTGACATGGAAGTCAACAAGTGTGATCCTTTCCTTTGGATTTGGAATAAAGGGGGTGAATACCATTATGCAATAGCTGATCATAAAGCCTAATCCGATTCTATTTATCATAGATAGAATTGAATCAAAACTTAATGGGATATGGAAATCAAAGCGGGCAATCCTTCATATACAGTAAGTACACGAGCTATCAATAGGAAATATATTAAAGTCCTAGCAAGAATTAATAGTGAGATTCTCAACATTCAAACGAGAAAACTTCAATAAAATCTAATCAACACCAAAACATAATAAAAAGCTACACAACATTAATTTAAGAACTTAATCGCATGCTTAAACCAAAAGTAATCGATGATTAATTATGAGTTTGATTAAGAATGAATCATGAACTCTAATTAGAAATTAATCCCATATTTTAGTTAAAAATAAATTTCAACTCAATTTGTCACCATAGAAGAAAATCTACTAAAATAATGGTTTGACATGCCCATGGGCTCGGCCCATCTTTCCCCATAAAAAGAAAAGAAAAAAAAAGCTAGGCCTAGAAGGTTAGCCTGCTCCACGATGCATCAACAAACAAATATCAAAAGAAAAAAATAATTGCAACCAAACAAAGGGGTCGTGTTGTATTCTGATCCAACGACATGAGTTTCACAAGACCAATATTCCACCCTTGTCCTCTCTTCTCTCTCACGAACTATTCACCGCCGGAAAAAAAAAACCCCCTTCGTCCTCAATCTCTCTCGCGAACTCTTTCCTTTCCTCCCAATTTTCGTTTTCGACCTTTTCCCTCTCGCATTTACTTCCGTCTCAGCCATCCCTACTCTCTCTCATCTTGTCTCTCCTCTCTCAATCGCTTTGCAAATCTCAATTCCACAAAAATCAATACAAAAGCAAATGGATGCAGAATATTGAAAGGGGATAAGGAAGTTACCTGTCAGCGTAAACAAGACAATGGCGGCAGCGAACGATCCAAAGAACTCCAACGAGGGTTTCCCGCGGCGGCGATTTGAAACGGTGGAGAGCGGTTGTTCATGACAATTTCCAGCGTATTGTCTGTGTTTCCGTCTACTGTGACATTCTGTTAGCACTTGGAGTAATTTCGATACGGCGGTTTCGACAGCGTCAATGACTTCGAAGGTAACTCTCCCCTCCTTCTTCCTCTTCTCCAATTCTAATTGCGGTGTGTATGATGTGCGGGTCTGAATTTTTCTGGTGTGAAATTCTGGTACTGTGTATATGGGAATCTCTCTAAGTACTCACTGCTATGCGTATGTGTGTTTCAAGTGTGTGTGAATTTTCTCCGCAAATTGTTCGTGTGTCTGTGATGTGAAGTTTTTCTGATGAATCTGAATTTGTGATGCTCTGAATGTGTGTTTTGCTGCGTACAACTTTTTGGTGTGACGTTTTGTGATTTGTTGCCCTGATGAATACTGCTGTCTTGTCCTGGAATGAATCCTGCTCGCTTTTATAGGCCTCTTAGGATTAACACAATAATTTCGAAATTAAATCCGCGTTGGAACCGGTTTTGGTAAGAAACAAAGCTGTTGTGAACATGTTTGGGATATGTTTTGAGCTTGTTTTGGAAATGAAATTGGTTTTGTCTGAACATGTTTGCTTCACACGATTTTGTTTTCTTTTTTTAACTTATCATGTCAGCACGCTTTCGGAAACTTGATTTTGAAATGAATTTGAAAACACGTTGTTGATTTTCTGTGTGATTGTGCTTTGTTGTTGTCGGGAATGTTGTCAGTTGTCTTCTTGACTTATTGCTATTAAGTTCTTGCATATGATTTCTATGGCATTCCATGTAGGCAGTTTTGAGAAAATACCCTTGGTGATGTCAAAGGCAATGGAGAATCACCCAAAGAATCGTAACTATGGCCTGGGTAACTTTCTTCAAAAAATGCCAAGCCATTTGGTCTTCTTCTATCAACTTGGTAACTATCATGGTGTAGGAGTTTGTTTGTATGCCCATGAACTAATATTTTCTTTTGAGATTGATGCTTTAACCCCCTTGTTCTGTAATTATTTTTGGACAGGAAGCAAACATGGGTGGCAGACTGACGATAGATCTGCCCCTCAAGGCTAACTTGGATGACGCACAAAATATCAAGAAGTCGCTTCTTTGATTCATCCACAGGCCCAATAACCCACAAAATGCGTCTTGGAATACATTTGGTTTAATTCCAGCCATACCCAATGGTGGCTTAGACATGCTTCATCCAATGTGTTTACAAGGAGCGCTCAGACCACCCATTAATTCATCTTTAAATGTGAATATTCCCCGTCAATGATGCAGAGATTTTGAGCAACGTGGATTTTGCCTTAGAGGGGACATGTGCCCTATGGAACATGGTGTTAATCGAATTTTCATTGAAGATGTTCAAACATCAATTGTAGATCCTTTGGAGAATTTTGAATAGCTCTAAGATGTGAATTGAATTCCATTTCAATTTGTAAATCCTTTATGAATTTAATTACTTTGAATCTCTTAATTGAATGAGTGTTTTGTACTTGTTCCTTTGCGATTTGTAATTGTCCCATTCGTAAATTTTGAACATTGAAATACGGAAAGGGTATCGGAACTTTGTATTTAATCTAGTAATCATGTGATGAATCTTGTTCATGGAATCAGTATGGAGACTTCCTTGCAAAGAGCAATAGATTTGTGTCTTAGAATAGATAAGTAATGTGGGATTGAATTTTGAATTGTTTGAATTTTCTAATTCCTCCACTTTTAGGCTTTGAATCTTGAGACTTATGTTTTGTCAAAGAAAATCATCCTTGAAGACCTTGAACTTGACATGGAACTTTGAACCTTGAGATTTTGTCAAGAAATTCTAGAACTAAAGAATCCAATTTGCAAACCATGGTTTGGATTTGAAAATGGATGTCTGAATTTTGTGCTTAATTTTAGGTACTTGAACCTTGGCACACTTTAAATCTTCAAAACTTGAATTTTCATAACAACTTGAAATAATGCCTTGTATTTGAATTTTTGTGGAAAACATGAATCTTGAATTTAAATCTTATGTCTTGATGAACATCTCTTACAACTTAGAAACTTGAACTTGGATGACAACTTGGAATAAAGAGCTTAAAATGTGAGAAAAAAATGATCATGGGGTTTCTTAGATTCATGGATATGGAGATTTGGCCATTGAAGAAATTTATGAAAAATCTAGGCCACAATGTCATAAAATGAAACTTCATGAAATTGCACCTCATGTTGACAACCTTTTTCCCTTGAAATTTTGCCAAGACCACTTGAATTTCTCGAATCCATAAACAAGAACTAATTATCCATTTCAAGTGCACGGTTCACAAACCACAGAAATCCAAACTCTTCCACTTAACAACTAATAATCCAACTTCGCGAATAAAACCAAATTATGCCATGAGAAATCTTTTGAAAGTGAGGATACCACTTGCAATACAACACACCACCAAATTCCAACCAATTCTAAAATGACCAGGCTCAAAGCTAATGGACAGAAAAACCCCAATCCTCTTCTTATCTCCATAGGAATTCAACACTACTTGTAAGGATCCAGAATCCCAATGAGCACACACGCGACCTTCACGACCTTAGAACCCTTTGCAGCAACACCTAATTTCACAAATGAAAACAAACAAGAAAAGTCTAATAAAGTGGTTAGCTATGCATGGATGATTGACCTAGAAATGATATGTAACAGGTCAAGGAATCTAAGGGTAAAATTTGGGGTATAACAATTAGGTTATGGACGTTTTCCTCCATTAGTGGCATTTTCTTACGTCGACGGTCAGATAAAAGAACATCCCAAAGATTGGCCCCGCCAATGGCTAGCACGGTAGAAGCCTGACAGGTGTAATACACTAGATTCGACAACCCCTCCCCAAGGGCCTTGGACTTCTTTCACGGCCGAATCATAGAAGAGAAGGGCTATCTTCTACTCGGCTTCTGCTCTAGTGGTTGAATGCTTCTCCCTTTCATTGGCTTCCACCGGCCGCCTGGCCTAAACTGTCCTAGTCTGAACTTTTTCACCTCGTCAACTCGGACTCGGGCAAGCGGGTTAACTCGTATCCTCTTTTCCTTTGGAGTTGGTTACTGCCCCATCCCTTGATGAATTTCCTCGGGACCGACCTTCAAAGAAAGATCTGAACATTTGCGTTGATAAGATCACGAGACCAAGCCAATTCACATCCTTTTCTCTTGGTCTTCGAGTGCTGAGACCATATCTTCTCTCGCTCTGAAGGCTCTAAAATTTGACTAAATTTTGGTAAAACATGTTGTTGAACAAGATGTCCTAACATGAAGAATTCTGTTAAAAGAAGACATGTCAGACAAGATGTCCTATCTTGAGGAATCGACATCTTGGTCTGATACAGCAGGTTTGTTGCAGATATATTCCAAGATTTAAGGCGCAATCAGAACATGGATCAAGGATTGATTGAATAGAGATTTCGAAGCCCATGGACAACTAAAGATTATAAAAGGAAGACCAAGACCTAGGGCAAAGTATGAGTCCTTGTTAAGACTTTTGTAAAAAGTAAAAATAAGGATTTAGGGTTTTGAGAGTCATGTACTTTCTTGTATTGTAAGTCACCCTTTGTATCTGTTTGATACATTGTGGTTGACATAGTTTTACATATTCATAAACATGTAGGTAATGAATTGTATATTATTCTTGGATGAAGCTTTTAAGCAAATTCAAGTACTAGTGTTAGTCAAGAGTATTAACTGAATTTTGTGTTGAAAAGGGTGTCTTTCAATTGAACAGTTTGATGCAGTTACCGGAGGTTGTGACTGTTAGATATCACTGAGGTGATTTAGGAATTGAGATATGATTCTCTTATCTTGATGGGTTTCTAGATAGAATTGCACTGGGCAGGGAATTAAGTGATAAGTTATCGAAGGTTGTATACTTAGAATTAATACTACTGATAGTGAATTCATTCCTGGCTTGGTAGCCCCCAGATGTAAGTAATTTCCACCGAACTGGGTCATCATATCCTGGTGTTATTTATCATTATGTTATGTATAATTTAGTATGTTCTTATGCTATGAAATATATGTCTTGACAGATGTTGAAACATCTGTCATGACACTGTTATGATTCAGAGATATCATAATGTTCTTATTATGTCCTGTACTGCACAGGCGTAATGCTGGAGTCATGGCATTAATGGCCCTCCGACAAACTAACTGGACGGATGACCGGGCCATTGTAGCAGTAGCAGAAGTGGATTGTTCAGTGAAGCAGAGATCAATGTCTAGACATCTTTCAGGACATCTGAGATCTGCTACCATAATTTCTATTGGTATCAGAGCAGGCATCTTGTTCTGTTTCTGGATGAGTTCTAGGGAAGATACTTTCTGGCCTTTTGAACAAGGAAGGAGATTGCATGATCGGGTCATCCATTGCTGTTGTGGGGTTGGAAGCTAGGACGATAGCTTTTTGAATCCATCCAGACATCTACTGATGGTTGACTGATACTTTGTGAAGATTCTACCGTTGCTGCTAATAATGATACTATTATTACGCATGGTGCCTTATAAGATGTTCTGACATCTTACCTGGTGCTTGTTGAAGATGGGAATAACCTCTATAAGTGTTCAGGCCAACACTAGCTGGGAGATAATCTCAACCAGGTATCATGAAGGGTAATAGGAGGAAAAAGGTTGAGTTGAGGTCGTGTTTATCTAGTTCATGTTCTATGGGCTTGGTAAAACATTCTTTGTCATGTTTAAAATAGCCCAAGATACTTGAGTTTTTCTCTCAAGTCCACTCATAAAGGCACTTCTAAACGTGTTTGCTGAATAGAGCTCAGAAGAGAAGAAGTTCCAAGGGTACTTATTTATGAAGTGTGCCATGAGAATGTCATACCATTGAAGAGAGACAAGAGTAATTTATTTTTGTTTCCAACCTTATAAGAGATTGTCTTTGATTGAGGATTCCCTACCAGATTTCTTGGAAGGCAGTATATAGAAAGAACGGTATGCTTGTCAGCACAATTGGAACTAGAGTAAATGTTGATCAATGTCAAAGAGGTTTTATCAGTGTGAAGACACTGGATCTTTATGGAGAAATTGTTCATAGTGATCTCAATAGCAACTACGTGAGGTTTTTGAATCTTGGAGGGTCTTCTAAGGAAGAGTTATGTCTTGAAGATTCTTTACTAGGTTGTGCTGGATGTCTTATTCCTGGTTTTGTAGCTAGAGTAAGAAGGGATGTCAATCTGAAGAAATAGGAGTCTGTAAGGAATAGACTGTTACAGAGGGCTCATCTAGTGAAGAAGCTTTTGAAAGATTCAGGTGTTGTGGTTTTCTTAGTTTGAACACCAAAGAGAACACTGAACTGTCAAAAGGTTATGAAGCAAGTTGAATCCTGGATGTTAATCTTAATGTCTTAACATTGTAATCATCACCAGAATTCTCTAGATAAAAGGGATTCTAATGACATTTGGTGACTGAAAAATACAGATTTGGGATTTAAAATCAATTGCTATTTGTGGTCTTAGCAAGTATTTAATTGATTATCCTTTTGCTTGGTGTTCAAGAAAGATGATGTCACACCAGAAGGTCCAGCTTCAGACAGTTTCAAGAACTCAAGAACCTATTCCTTGCATCTTGCATTTGATGTGTCTTGAAGAATGGATACAGTCGGTATCATTTGTGCAGTTCTCAAAAGGTCTTTATCTTGTCCTTAATGTGATCTAGATGTGTAATTCTAGAAATGGCTTCAGAACCAATTTCAATGATCTGTTCATTGGAAAAGGAACTGATGTTCAACCAGATGTTGAAACATCATTGATCCAAGGAGTGAACTTCATGGACAAAGGAGTGTTGTGGTATATGCTCTGGAGGCTAAACAAATGTGTGTTGATCAAAGGTGTTGTAAATCTTCTTCTGATTGGATTTGAAGAAATTTTTTGTTGGCAGTTTAGGAATTCTCTTGAACAGGTGTGCTAGTTAACACATGATTAGCTTGATGAACATTCCTTGGTCCAGTTTACTTCTGATCTAAGCACATATGGGTGCAGAAGCTATGCTTCATTATTTCCTATAGGAGTACGTGTTCTGATTCCTAGTGGAAGACTATTAAAGGCATCTCAACTAGACTATATCTAGGATTCTTTCTCAGATTTCTTGAAGATTCTTCTGCTCATACATAGCCAGATTTGTGTGAACCTGCTTGTGGATACTCTAGAATAGTCTCTGGTATGGATGATTGTGTTGGGAAAAGGAACTTAACAAGATAGAGGTTGTTTACTCAAACTTGAATATAAAGTTCAAGTCTATGAGAACATGAAACTCTTGTTCTGTTGAGTTAGAAGAAATCCCAAGGTGCTTAAGGATGATAGATGTCACATGCTACTTCTGGTAGAAGCTTCATGTGTGTGAAGATTAAGCTGATACATGCGTGTATCATATCTTGACGTGGTGTAAGGATTACTATGCAAATGGTAAGTCCAATGATTGGCGTTTCAAGAATTAAAGTTCATGACTCCTCTGATTGAGACTGATGTTCTAAATGATGTTAGAACATCATTCCTGCTACTGGTTATTCTTGAAGGATGGCTGAGTTTGACTTTCAGCTTTGGAGCTATTTCTCTTCATTGTTGAGTATGGTGTAGAGCTACTGGCCAAGACTGTGTGTATTCTAATGATAGGGTCTGGTGGAAGTATCTCTAGAAAAGATTATATCAGGCTGTATCTTGAGTACAAAGCAGGCTGAAGTTGTAGCACTCTTCATATGGAGAAGGGGTTTGATGTCTTTCAAGTGTGAATGACATTTTGTCTAACCAAGGAGTTAAGAGAATTAGTGGATGTGAGCATTCCAGGTTTGATTGGATTTACTCTCAAGAACAAGTTTGTCTATGGCTGTAAAATTCAAGATGGATTTATACAGTGGGTGGATGTGTTCAGGGAGAGAGTGATCAATAGTGTTATTTGGTCTCTATCCAAGAATTTTTTTGGTTATGGTACAAGGACTGTGATCCTGATATTCTCTCACTTATGAGCATGAAGATGTTCAGGTGATTCATAAGAGATTGTAATGTCAGACAAGATATCTTAACATCGTGGTGTATTGATTCTTTAGCTTAGTAAATTCTGCTTGTGAGTTTGAATTGTTAAGGCTATTGAATTATTTCAACTATGTTCTTAATTCTTAGGAGAGACCTAAGAAATAGGATTGAGTATTGTATGGGAGAAGTTATCATTCTCTGCAGATTGGAATAAGATTCATGGGAGTCTTTGTTGATAAATGGGAGATGTCAGACATAATGTCTTGACATCATGGCTAGTTTCTTTTAATTCTGGTTGTAAGGAGTATGCTTGGGATTCATTGGAAGGCATTGTGACTATGCTTCAGGTTTACAAGAGAGAGTAGACAAAGTCTGACTGGGTGTCATGACATTATTTAGGACTTGTGGTTATTTCCAAGTAGCTCTATTTGGACGGTGTTCCTTGGACGGTGGAAAACGTGCCTTAGAGGAGTGCAAAACATGTTTCTTGGTACATGCGAATTCTTTGGACGGTTCTCATTAAAGAAGAAACAGTCAAATCTGAATTGGGTGGTGCACAGTCATTTATGATGAAGTTATCTACCTCAATTTATATCCTTATTGAATTGTTCTTCGGTAACTTCTATGGACCGTTAATTCCTAAGGAAACTACTTGGGTATTTAAAGGGGGTCGCTGCCTCTTGTGTCTCAGGTTGTCTCTTTTGGTGGGTTGTAAGGTTATGGCATTCGTCCGGGTTTGGGTGAGTATTGTATGGGTCTGGAACTTTGTTGGTTACTTTTTCCAATTTTTGGCTAAAAGGGAGGAGAAAGGTTGTGTGTTCATCTCGGTTGTGTGTTGTTTCTTACAACACATGAGTGATCTCGTTTTGTGTGTTGAGTTCATTCTTGCAGTTGTGTTGCAAGGATGTTGGATAAGATGTTCTAACATCCTGTCTGCGTCTCAGTTCTTTTTGTTCTGAGTTTTCTCTTTGTGTCTTGTGATCTAAGTTATGAACACAGTTGTGTCTTGTGTTCTGAGTTATCCAGAGGTAGGGTTTGATCCTATGAGCCCTGATTTGGATAATGGAGGATGGTAAATTGGGACTGGTTTTGAGGGGGAGTGTCGTGCATCTTCTTCCTCATGTACGCCAGGGAAAAGGGTACATGGCATATAACAGGTGGTGTGTGCTATGTAAACTATCCATATAGTTGGACAGGAAGAATGAAAGCTTTCACGAGTCACATTATTTTCTGCTAAACACGTCACAGGCTGGCTGAAATGACTTAAAGACTTTCTACTCATTCTCTCCTTGATTTCCTGGGTTTATTGTGCAAACGGAGTTTTAACCAAAATTTGTCAAAAGGGGGAGATTGAAGGCTCTAAGATTTGACTAAATTTTGGTAAAACACGTTGTTGAACAAGATGTCCTAACATGAAGAATTTTGTTAAAAGAAAACATTTCAGACAAGATGCCCTATCTTGAGGACTCGACATCTTTGTCTGATACATCAGGTTTGTTGCATATTTGTTCCAAGGTTTAAGGCGCAATCAGAACATAGATCAAGGAATGATTGAACAGAGATTTTGAAGCCCATGGACAGCTGAAGATTATAAAAGGAAGACCAAGACCTAGGGCAAAGTATGAGTCCTTGTTAAGACTTTTGTAAAAAGTAAAGATAAGGGTTTAGAGTTTTGAGATTCGTGTACTTTCTTGTATTGTAAGTCACCCTTTGTATCAGTTTGATACATTGTGGTAGATATAGTTTTACATATTCGTAAACCTGTAGGTAATGAATTGTATATTGTTCTTAGATGAAGCTTTTAAGCAAATTCAAGTATTAGTGTTAGTCAAGAGTATTGACTGGATTTTATGTTGAAAGGGGTGTCTTTCAATTGAACAGTTTGATGCAGTTACCGGAGGTTGTGACTGTTAGATATCACTGAGGTGATTTAGGAATTGAGATAGGCTTCTCTTATCTAGATGGGTTTCTAGATAGACTTGCACTGGGTAGGGAATTAAGTGATAAGTTACCGGAGGTTGTATACTTAGAATTAATACTACTGATAGTGAATTAATTCCTGGCTTGGTGACCCTCATATGTAAGTGAGTTGCACCGAACAGGATCATTATATCCTGGTGTTATTTATCATTATGTTATATACAATTCAGTCTGTTCTTATGCTAAGAAATATATGTCTTAACAGATGTTGAAACATCTGTCATGACACTGTTATGATTCAGAGATATCAGAATGTTCTTACTTTGTCCTTGTTCAGTGAAGCAGAGATCAATGTCTCGACATCTCTCAGGACATCTGAGATCAGCTACCAGAATTTCACGCTCGATTGGGCTCTATTTGCCTATTAACAGAAGTCATCTCCGAAAAAGTCTTTGTGTTCAACTCGCTTTGTTTGTTGATGTCACAAGGGCTGGAAGAGGAATTCCCCGATTCGATGTTGGAGCTGTGGAGCTTCCTTACCTTACCAATAAAGTCTGAGATTAGAGTCGGAATCGGTGAATCTTCTTTCCGCTCCCCTTGATTCTTGCGTTTTAGGGTTGGCTACTCAATCAATAGCGTATGTCTGATGCTCTTTTGGAGTACGAGGCCCCCACATATCCAAAAGCACAAGAATATAAGGACCTGACATACGTGACGCCCTATGGGAATCACCCAGAATACCAACTTCAAAGGCAGGCATTGAGGTAATTCCCCTCGAGATTCCGATCGAGAAAACCGAGGCAAAATCTTCACCATTAAGGTCGGAGCAGGAACGTTGATTGGTGTTGGAGTGTTCGAATGACCAATAATCGCTGAGAGAACTTGAACTCCCTTCCCTCTTTATTTGGAAAATAATTTCCTCATTCTTCAATGAATCTTCATATAACAATTATCAAAAAGTTATGGGCATTACAAGTAACAGAAATTAGCGGCATAAGATAAACCACTAGGAGCTTACTGAAAATGATGTCTGTCTCTTCCTTGGTACGAGCATCCATCAGTAGGCAAATTTCAATGAGTCTCTTCAAGTGCTTATTTGAGATTTCATCCTATGGAATAATGCCCCCGACATAGCCTAATTCTTTGACGAAGGTGATCAGTCGTTTCTTCAAATAAATTTCCTCTTGGCACAAGTCACTCTCCTTGTAGACGTATGATTTATTCCCTGTAAAAAAATGGTCTTGGTTCCAAAACTTATGAAAAAACGGGTACACCTATTCTCTGTCCTGGTCCCTATGGCGCATATTGTCGCATGAGCCTCTTCGTGAAGAAGGGTAACCAAAAAGAATCGATTTTCAAAATGTTTCATGCAATCGTAAAACACGTTGAAATAACAGGTAACCTGTTCCAATGGAATTAAGCACTGACCATGTGTGTTGTTCACCGAGTTGCGTTGTACTCTGAAGAGATGGAAGAACATGGATAACCGGGCCTTCCTCCAAAATAATCACACCAGTATTGGAAGACTTTGATATCGTCCTAATTCACATGATTCAGTTTCGAAGGAGCAATCATCAGGTGGTTCAAAACCTCTATTTCAAAACTATTGAAGGGCAAGCGAAGACCCAAGATCGAGAAAGCACACTCATAAAAAGGAATAATGCATCACCATAATCACAGATTTTTTTTTTATCCTCATTAGGGATCAATATGCTAGTCTAAAGAAGGACCCACGTCAAGGAAGGCAACTTCGAGGCCACCTGTGTGAGCAAAAGTAGAAACACAGATCATGAAAGAGAAAAAGTAACGCCTTAGGAAAATGTATAATTGACTCTGTTGAGATCGTAATGGATTACCAAATGAAAGATGATAGACACTATCGACTATTTAGATTGCCTTAGAAAAACACTCGAGTACTTTAACTCCCAAAGGTCATCATGATAAAGCCTACAAAAAGACATATGAAGCATGAGGCCAATTTAAGGCGCGAGTTCAAAATGACATCAACATCACCTCTTAACTTTCTGTTCAAGTCGGGTTATAAACGACATGAAAGGACAAACACAAAAAACCCCGCACTAAAAAACAGAGGCAAATGCTTGGAGCAACTGTTTTGGGCCCAACAACACCTCTTAACTTTTTAACTGTGACTCGACATCGATATGAGTGCCCATCAGAGAAGCTTCTAAGTGACCATGTTGTAGTAACTCTAGCTGAGTTGTGATCTGAGGGGATTTTATGGTGATTCTTTTTTATGCGAGAAAGTCCCTCGGTGAGGAGTTTCGCAATTTGTTGGTGTATCAACTTGTAGATGTTTGTTGGGAGTTCGTTAACACCGTAGATTCCTAGCGTGGCTTGTAGATGCCCGTCACAAGTACAGAGGATTAGAATAACGATGGGTGAGGAGGGTGTTACGGAGGATGAAGTGAAATTTGGTGTTGGAATGACGAAAGTTGAAAATATTCTTAACCGATCGATTGAAAAGAGATGTAACATGCAAGTAAATTATACCTGGACATGACTCTAAGTCATATTTATATAAGATAGACGATTATAACCATCCTTAGTTGGCCCGACATAAATTGTGGGCAATCATTGAATGCACTGTGGAGATGAAAACAATGACGGACTTCATGTCAACCCACTATAGTTTGTTAGCAATTAAAATGTTGTATTTAAATTGAATTGCGTAATTAAGTTATTTGTATTGAATTTTTGAACCATATGAAAACCGATGTTTATTACACCTAGTTAGTTAATAAATTGTTACTTGATTTAAAATACATTAAAAATAAATATAATATTAATTAGTAAGAAAAGTGTTGCATTGTTTTAAATATCCGGATATAATTGAATGGTTATTAACCGGTTTAGTGTTTAATGGTTTTGGTTATTCATTTATATAATCCGGATATAATTAAATGGTTATTAACCGGTTAAATTTTTTTGGATTCGGTTATAATACGGTTATTATCCAAAATCCAAATTTTTTAATTTTTAAAATAAAAAAATATATATTTTTTTAATGTTTTTTTTAAAACTGAATTTTTTTAAAAAATCCGGTTATATAACCATAACCAAATTTATAACTGGTTTTATAACCGGTTTTGATTAAAATGTGGTTTTGGTTATAAATTCAAACCATTTAAATGATTTGAAAATGGTTATGATTTGGTTTCTCAAAATAACCAACCATGCACGCCCCTGATATAAATTCATTAGTAATTGCCACAAGCGTTACCTTCACATTAATTGTACCGACATATATGAATTAAAAAAGGTAACAGCTTCAATTAAGAGTGTACCCGAAAAAAAAAAACATGAAAATGATAGTCTTGCCGATAGCTACATTTCAAGTTCTTACATGCAGAATGTCTGTTTCTCCGACAACACCGCTTTTTGCAAATCCTCCATCCGCACATCACCACCGCAAAACACCATCCTAGTTCCGCCGTGCACCGCCGCGTTCTTAACATTCCTCCACTCACACACCGTCCCATTCACAACCTCACACATGACAAGTTCGTCAAGTACCAACGTGTTCCGCAAGTAAACAAAATTACCAACCCAAACCACTTCAACCGAACCAAACTCCGAATCACCTTTTAACTTCTCCACCATCTCCTTCGGCATCGAACCTATTTCTTCCATTCCCGAACCTAATTCCTCCTTAACCGCCCATAGTTTCACTTCCCTCACGTTCCCCGCTTCACCCACCAATCCAGCCACCGTCAATTTCTCCGACAACGTACCGGTAACGGAATAGAACACACTCTCATCAGGACGTAGATCATACGGTCCTTCCCAAATCATCGTAACGGAATCAAACGAGTACGTCAAGCCGGAATTCTTCTCCGTCATGTACATCTTTTCTCCGACGACGGCGACTGATATCCAGGTCGACGCCGATGCGCTCTTCAGCATTGCAGGCATCGAAGGACACATGATCCAACCGCTGCGGCTCTCCATATCGTACATCTCTACCGCGAGAGGATCATCCTCGAAATCATACGCGCCACCAGCAACAACCACACGCCTACCAACCAGCGCTACTATTGGATCCACTCGCCACACGCGCGGAGCAGGTGCTTGGTGCCACTCGAGATGAAGCGCGTCGAGTGAAAAAGTGAATTCCGAAGGGGATAGCGTGTAAAGCAGAGTTGAGTGGGATGATCTAACGGTGGAGATTGCACGAGGTTTATTAATCAACGGTTGGTGGTTAGTTATCTTAATCCATGAGTCGGAACGAGGGTCGTAAGCGTGAGCGATTTTCAAGCGCGAAGAGAGAATTATGAGCCATGGTTTAATTTGTTTGATATGTTTAAGTGAAGAGAAAACAGCACTGTTCCAAGCTTTTGACACGTGACAAGATGGAACAAGATGGATGAGTGGCACGAGCGAGAAAATTGCTTCTAAAACATCGCCATGGATAGGTGCTTCTTCTTCGGGGCTTTTATGTGGGGGAACCATTGTTAAAGGAAAAAAGAAAGCTGTTTTTATTTTAAGTGCTTTTGTTTTGGGTAGTAGAGTTGGAGTGGGAGGGAAAGTGGGAGGGGTTTGAGAGATTTTATATAGACATGATAAAAGGAGAATTGTGTGAAAGCACTTTGTGCTGTTCAATGGATGGTTGCCACCTAATGTGTGTAAATTGGTGACCTATTGAAACGTTACAACCTACTATAGTTGATAGTAGTGATACGGTGTTTTAATTCCACACTTGTCTGATAGTGATACATACGGTGTTAATTTTCCTAAGCTCGCTACAAAAAGACACAACTTTTCGGATTCTTCCCATGAGGATAGCTACTAGATTGATCTATTATTAATCATTGTAATTAATAATAATTTTCGCCTCTCTCTTTCGGTCACAACATGAATCTCGACAACTTGTCTCTTGAATTCTAATAGAGCATTTGGCAAGGTTTAGATGTATATTATACTTCTTAAGTGGCTTGAGAGCTTATTTTAGGTCATTATAGAGGGTTTCTTTCCGTTGGGGTTTTTACAATCATATTGTCAATCTATGTGCGTGTAAGTGTGATGTCTATAATAATTTATTTATTTTTGATGTCTATAATAATTTATTTATTTTTGATGTTGACTGTAACACTCCAATTCCCATCGTGAATAAATAATACCTAAATAAATCAGAGTAGATAAAAATTTATTTTTTCTGACAGAAACAAAGAATCCACAATTTAAAGAAAATACAATCTCTGCTCATAATTTTTTATACATAACACAGACAATTGAATACCCTCAAGGGGAAACTTTCTCCATATAAAAGGAAAGATCAATTATGGAATTAAGCGGAAGATCCATAACCGACTTGTTTTACAAAATAAATTATCTTATAACGTCAAAGTACACATACAAAGTAATACAAAATATATTCAACAATTATATACATATATAACATAATCGTTCCCCGACTCCCGTGCTACGTATCAGAGCAGACAGACGACAAAGGATGGAGGACTAATCTCCACAAAAACCTCCAAGACACTAATCTGCAATTGCCTCATAGAGCAATAAACCACAGCAGAAGGGTGAGAAATAACAACTAAATCAAGATTGCATAATAATATGCAAATACATAACAATTCACATGCATAGTTATTCTCACCACATCATCGCATATTAACACATATATCATATCACATATACATAACACATATCAATTATCCAACATAATCACATATTTGCACATAAGGCGTACCAAGTCATAACATATGGAAACACCCCACACATCACATATCATATGTTTATGCATAAAACATATTATTCACAACCAATGCATTTATCACATATGCATATCAATTCACAATTCTCACACATAATGCATCACAATTCGCACACATAATCAATACATTCACAATTTATATAATGCACAGAGACCGACACAACGACTCTATGCAATGCATATGCGGTACCATCCATCCATCATTTTTTGTCACCAGTTCACTCAGGAACTCTGCTGGAATCATCGCTTGTTACTTAATGTAACTCCCCGTCGGGCACACGATGTTCCCCGTCGCTCACACCTCTTATTTTTAAGGCACACGATCCATCTAATCGCTCACACCTCTTATTTTTAAGGCACACGACGTTTATGGATCGCTCACACCCCACACGGGCACACGACCCGATCGCTCACACCTCTTTGTATAAGGCACACGATCGTCTATAATCATCGCTCACACCTCTTATTTTTAAGGCACACGATCCGATCCGATCGCTTTAGGTCCTCTTATTTTTAAGGCACACGATGTTATAGCGGATTCCCTCTGGAATCGATTCGTCGCTCACACCCACTAGGGCACACGACATCACAAGAATGCATATCATGATGCTTGACACACAAGAACTCATGACAATCAAATGCATCACCACAATTCAACCATATGAATTATCTCATAATCATTATTCATGCATTGAAAACACTTCAAACAATGCATTTCATCACGAACCACAAACCACAACAATCATGCAATCACAATTACTTCCACAAGGGATTCACGTCACAAAGGCTACCCACAACACATCATAACAACATACATTGATATTCAATCAAACAATGTATTTCACCACACAACAACATCATTAATCACGCATCGAGGTTTAACCCAAAACAATGCATTTACTGGCCATAAGGCCACAAACCATCATCACATCATTTAATCACATGCATTCACCTCCTATAACATCACACAAGTCATATGACATATATATCAAAAGCACATTGCGTGATACACATCAATTACACACAATTATAACCGTAAAAGTCGACAAAACGACACTATTCCAAATTCCCGACATAATTTAATCGGCCAACAATCTCGAAACCATTTTAATAAGAAAGAACATTTCATTAGCTTTCCAACGATATAAAGAACGTTCAAAACGGATAAACGGATCAAAAGTTACGGACTTAACAAGAAAAGTAATCGCGAAAAAACAACATTCTGCACCCTTGCTGGCCATACGCGTATTGCCCTGAGCCATACGCGTATTGCCCAGCCCCATATGCGTATTGCCTACTTTCCTTCCTTGCCATACGCGTATTGCCCTAACCAATACGCGTATTGCCCTACCCCGTACGCGTATTGCCTTGTCCCATACGCGTATGGGCAGCGAAAACCCAGAATTTTTCCTGCTGCGTTGTTGTTACGAATTTTCACCCAAAAATCCCATTTTTCATCCCCAAATCAAATTTTAACAGCAAAACAAGTACCAGCAATTGTTCCTAAACACAGTGTAGTCATACAACGCGATTTAAATCGATTTCTATCAATTATTCATCAATTTATCAATAAGGAAAACATTGTAAAAACAACCAAAACATATACACAACAACACATATACATATACAAGCAAGATATAATTGAAACTTCTCACCCTTACCCGATTAATCGTGCTTGAGACGGAGCTTTTCTCGATTTTTCCTCTCTTTTCCTCTTCTCCCTTTCTTTCTTCTCCTTTTCCTTATTTCCTTTCTCTTTTCTCTCTTTTTCTCTCAAAATTCTATTTTATGAAAAAAATATACCCAAGCAAAAGACCAAAATACCCCTCAGCTCAAATATCTCGCAAACGCTCTCAAAATGCGTAAAACATAACAACAATGATGAAATATATTTCGGAAATAAAAGTTGAAAAAAAATAATAATTTAATGCAAATATTTTATCTATCAGAGAAACTAACTAATTAACTCAATTAGCAGATAAAATACAATAAATTCACACATTTCACAAAATTCACATAATTGAAATAATTAAATACAATTAAACAAATCGAGGCGTTACAATTCTCCCCCACTTAGACATTTTCGTCCTCGAAAATATAACTGAGACGAATAACTCTGGATACGACTCTCGCATCCGACCAACAAACTAACATGCCAACAAAAGGCACACCACGAATAACACAAACTGACAAACCACCTTGCTAACAGCAACAACAACAACGACACGACAACGACAACAACCACAACGACAAGATGCAATGCGCATACAATGCACTTGACGACCAACTCACAACTCAAAGAATACACAAGTTACAAACACACACAGGTTCACTCATGAACCGAACCACAACAAGATCGTTACCATCACCACAGGTAACACTCCCCTAATTCCCCACACAGGAATTAGCCACACGCACTCGGACCATCACGATGGAAACGAGGCCACAACCAGGACAAGAACCTAAAGTTCCACGACCCAACATCGTTTCAACAACCTCTACAAAACCAGAATACCAAACATCCTTGTCCCACAACAATATTACAACAATGCTACGATTCCTTAATCGAACATACAACCAAAACATCCATCTACATAGTAGCCCATGAATAATATTTAAACCTTTCACTTAACACTTCCATTCTAAACGTCCAATGGTCTCATCATCCATACATGTTTCCAACGTTCAACCTACGAACTCTTATAAGTCACACACTCATATATGAATTATTCCACTTCACGCTTCCGTTGCACACTCTGATTACTCGTAACCATCAAAACTATCAATTTCACATCCAAAGTCTAACTCTTTCTCATATTCGCCAAAAATCACTGTTCACTATTAATATACCCAACCTCACACTCTACTGTGTTACCTCACACACCAGACACAAGTCTCGGAACTGCTCAAATCATTTCAATTCTCTGACCATCAAAACAGACATGCATAACAACTTTCGACTTAACTTTTCAGGCACAACCTTAGCTTTTCCCGAAGGGTAATCCAAGCCAAATTCATAACTCGTCACGAATTCCAACCTCCCTTGTTGTCTCATACTCTATTCCTTCAGACCAAACAAGTACTCAATATTCTTGTGATTACCAAACACTTCGAACCTAGAACCGCAAAGATAATACCTCCAAATATTCCAACACAATACAACCGCAACCAACTCCAAATCCTGAATAGTATAGATCCTCTTATGAATCCTCAATCGTCGTAAAGCATTAGCTACTATTTTACCCTCTTGCATTAACACACTGACTAAACTCAACAAGACACATCACCATACCTCATGAACGGTTTATTAGGATCACACAAAATCAAAACTGGAGCCGTAGACAACTTCTACTTCAGCTCACCAAAACTTACTCACAACAACATCCAAAACAAACGACTCACCCTTTGCAAGTCAACCGAAGTAATGAAAATGCTAACTTGGAAAAACCTTCCATAACCTCCGGTAATAACCAACTAAAGTCCAAAAAGTTTATAATCGCCTTAACCGACTTCAGAACCTCTCATTGTAGAACCACATCTACTTCCGATGAATCCATAACAATACTATCGTCAGAAATCACATATCCAAGAAACTAACCTCTTTCAACCCAAATTCTCACTTGAATAACTTAGCATAAAAAAATCCCTCTCTTTTCAACACTTGTAATTCAAATCTCAAACACTCTACCTGTTCTTCATCTGAGTTTATAACAGATCCGAATATCCTCAATCAAAGCCACTACGAACCTATCCAAATAAACATGGAAAATAAGATTCCTCTACTCCACCAACATTATAGATGCATTACTAATATCAAATAACATCACTGTACGTTGTAATGTCCAACCAAATTCCAAAAGATATAAATTCTTAAAGCTTTTGCAAAACTTTTCATTGGGCAACTGGTTACTCACATACAAGCTTAACCGAGTAAATAATAGCCTGTCCCGATGATAACAAACATAACCAGTCACATTAAATCGATCAAAGCCTCAAATCACACAATTCCCCACTCTTATCAAACATTCCAAACAATTGCAATTTCACTCAAACTCAGCCAAACCATTCCAGTTATCCATTCCTGAAAGTGGACACTTATTCTCAATCGTTACCTTATCCAACTGTCAGTAATCCATACACAATTTCTTCTATTGACAGTCCAAATTCCATAAATCCCAACATGTAGTAACCACCAACCAAAAAGAACTCTCAAATATTACATCCACACTTAGAGTTTTCTCAAGATTTCCATTAATGCTATAAAAATCCAAAGACTCCAAACCTCACCAGAACTCCAAGTTTTGCTTTCCATAGTCTCAATACCATCAAGGAAATTTCAAATCGTTTGCGATTCGTCACAATTCAAAACTCAAGCTATCCAGAACACAACCGCAAGTTTCCATACTACTCACTGGTTAACACGCAACCTCATGCTATCATCATTTTCCTTACCAACCCTGCTGGACCTCGTCAAGCCAACCCACTAATGTTTCATCCAAAAACACATCTGAAACCATGCATAAATGACGGCCCATCACTGTGACTTCCCTGCCAACTTCCAGAACACTACCATTACAGACCAAACAAACATCTTAGTCCCATCTACCAAGAGTTTTCTACTTACTTAGCAGATATAGACCTCGACTACTCACCTTCGTCCAATTTAAGTTCACACTCCACTCTCTGAGAACAACCATTAATGATACTCAATCGTTCTCTTTCAATGGCTTCCCAACTTAACCAACATACCAGAACCTCTAATTTGCCTCATCTTCTGATATAAGAATCTTCGTCGACTCAACAAAACAATCTGTAACCATTTCCTTAAATTCCAAACAATTCATTGAACACACTATCAAAGCCGGAAAGACACATCTATTCCATCCAACATAATTCCGTCTACTATCAACAAGAGATTAAGGGTGATCAGTTCCTCAATTTGTCAATAGACAACCGACAATCATGATGGGGCGTGAACCTTCTTTACCAAACTATAATAGCATTCCTTACATCCTGTGCACAAAACTACCTCGGGCACAAATCCTTGGTTGCCATAAACCTTACCTCCGCATTCCCTCCAGAATCTGGAACAACACTGTCCAAACAACACTTACAATCTTGCAATTTACAACACACTGAGCCAACACTCCACACCTGAAGCAACTTGGAGAAGTACCAGCTTCTCCCCCACTTATCTCATTCTAACTCCTGAAAACAAAGGATTAGAAAACCAGAAAGCACTGACAGTGTTTCCCACACATATCACGTACTAAGGGACAAACAACAACGAAAGTATTCAACTGTCACACCAACTGACTCAACAACTTGGCCGGACGGACCGACTTGCTCTGATACCACTAATGTAACACCCCAATTCCCATCGCGAATAAATAATACCTAAATAAATCAGAGTAGATAAAAATTTATTTTTTCCGACAGAAACAAGGATGCCACAATTTAAAGAAAATACAATCCCTGCTCATAATTTTTGATACATAACACAGACAATTGAATACCCTCAAGGGGAAACTTTTTCCATATAAAAGGAAAGGTCAATTATGGAATAAAGCGGAAGATCCATAACCGACTTGTTTTACAAAATAAATTATCTTATAACTTCAAAGTACACATACAAAGTAATACAAAATATATTCAACAATTATATACATATATAACATAATCGTTCCCCGACTTCCGTGCTACGTATCAGAGCAGACAGACGACAAAGGACGGAGGACTAATCACCACAAAAGCCTCTAAGACACTAATCTGCAATTGCCTCATATAGCAATAAACCACAGCAGAGGGGTGAGAAATAACAACTAAATCAAGATTGCATAATAATATGCAAATACATAACAATTCACATGCATAGTTATTCTCACCACATCATCACATATTAACACATATATCATATCACATATACATAACACATATCAATTATCCAACATAATCACATATTTGCACATAAGGCGTACCAAGTCATAACATATGGAAACACCCCACACATCACATATCATATGTTTATGCATAAAACATATTATTCACAACCAATGCATTTATCACATATGCACATCAATTCACAATTCTCACACATAATGCATCACAATTCGCACACATAATCAATACATTCATAATTTATGCAATGCACAGAGACCGACACAACGACTCTATGCAATGCATATGCGGTACCATCCATCCATCATTTCTTGTCACCCGATCATTCAGGAACTCTGCTGGAATCATCGCTTGTTACTTAATGTAACTCCCCGTCGGGCACACGATGTTCCCCGTTGCTCACACCTCTTATTTTTAAGGCACTTGATCCATCTGATCGCTCACACCTCTTATTTTTAAGGCACGCGACGTTTATGGATCGCTCACACCCCACACGGGCACACGACCCGATCGCTCACACCTATTTGTATAAGGCACACGATCGTCTATAATCATCGCTCACACCTCTTATTTTTAAGGCACACGATCCAATCCGATCGCTTTAGGTCCTCTTATTTTTAAGGCACACGATGTTATAGCGGATTCCCTCTGGAATCGATTCGTCGCTCACACCCACTAGGGCACACGACATCACAAGAATGCATATCATGATGCTTGACACACAAGAACTCATGACAATCAAATGCATCACCACAATTCAACCATATGAATTATCTCATAATCATTATTCATGCATTGAAAACACTTCAAACAATGCATTTCATCACGAACCACAAACCACAACAATCATGCAATCACAATTACTTCCACAAGGGATTCACGTCACAAAGGCTACCCACACCACATCATAACAACATACATTGATATTCAATCAAACAATGTATTTCACCACACAACAACATCATTAATCACGCATCGAGGTTTAACCCAAAACAATGCATTTACTGGCCATAAGGCCACAAACCATCATCACATCATTTAATCACATGCATTCACCTCCTATAACATCACACAAGTCATATGACATATATATCAAAAGCACATTGCGTGATACACATCAATTACACACAATTATAACCGTAAAAGTCGACAAAACGACACTATTCTAAATTCCCGACATAATTTAATCGGCCAACAATCTCAAAACCATTTTAATAAGAAAGAACATTTCATTAGCTTTCCAAAGATATAAAGAACGTTCAAAATGGATAAACGGATCAAAAGTTACGGACTTAACAAGAAAAGTAATCGCGAAAAAACAACATTCTGCACCCTTACTGGCCATACGCATATTGCCCTGAGCCATACGCGTATTGCCCAGCCCCATACGCGTATTGCCTACTTTCCTTCCTTGCCATACGTGTATTACCCTAACCAATACGCGTATTGCCCTACCCCATACGCGTATTGCCCTGTCCCATACGCGTATGGGCAGCGAAAACCCAGAAATTTTCCTGCTGCGTTGCTGTTACGAATTTTCACCCAAAAATCCCATTTTTCATCCCCAAATCAAATTTTAACAGCAAAACAAGTACCAGCAATTGTTCCTAAACACAGTGTAATCATACAACGCGATTTAAATCGATTTCTATCAATTATTCATCAATTTATCAATAAGGAAAACATTGTAAAAACAACCAAAACATATACACAACAACACATATACATATACAAGCAAGATATAATTGAAACTTCTCACCCTTACCCGATTAATCGTGCTTGAGACGAAGCTTTTCTCGATTTTTCCTCTCTTTTCCTCTTCTCCCTTTCTTTCTTCTCCTTTTCCTTCTTTCCTTTCTCTTTTCTCTCTTTTTCTCTCAAAATTCTATTTTATGAAAAAAAATATACCCAAGCAAAAGACCAAAATACCCCTCAGCTCAAATATCTCGCAAACGCTCTCAAAATGCGATAAAACATAACAACAATGATGAAATATATTTCGGAAATAAAAGTTGAAAAGAAATAATAATTTAATGTAAATATTTTATCTATCAGAGAAACTAACAAATTAACTCAATTAGCAGGTAAAATACAATAAATTCACACATTTCACAAAATTCACATAATTGAAATAATTAAATACAATTAAACAAATCGGGGCGTTACATTGACGACGCTCTTAAGAGAAGTTTTAATCATAAGTGTTGATCAAGTCAATCTGATGTTAATGACAACACTGTGAGATGAAGTTGTCATCTGATGTGGTGATCAAGTTGTACTAGCTCTCAAATTTATTAAGGAAAATCACATACACATTTTCAATTGATAAACAACCTCTCTTATTTTATTCAAATCACTAAAAAAAAATATTTGTGTGCCTAACTAGCTAAAAGCTCAAAAATGTTTTTCGTTAGTGCAATTTACAATATATAATCGATTAGCCCATAAACATGATTGACTATCTCTTTATGTAACATCTCTTTGGGAGAAGTTTGTTTTGGTGTTGAGATAAACCAATTGAAAAACTCTTGTTTGATTGTTGAGGTAACTAGTTAAAACATATGTTTGGTTGGGGAGGTCTCTATGACTAAAACTCTTAGTTAGTTTATGAGCTTAGTCTGATGATAAAAGCCTTTAGTTAGTTCGAGATTGTCCCGGTGATAAAATTCTTGGTTAAGAGGTCTCTGTAGTTAAAACTCTGTGTTTCGTTACGTTAGCCATTGTAAAACTCCAATCATTGTGTAAGGAGGTTCATGAGAAAATATTGTCAAAAGCTCACATCATAATGGAAACTCTCCATAATGATTTCTTGGAAAGAGGTGCAGGTCACTTCATTAGACCGAACTTTTATAAATCTCTGGTGTTTTTCTCTCTTCCCTTATCTCTTTATGTTTTAGTTATTTATATCTATTGCATTTCCATATGTCTGATTTTTTGTTTTATGCTCCTTTTATCATGTTTATTTATAAACGCATTTTAAACTCTTATTTATCAAAAGATTTTTATTTGGAAACAGTTTTTCAAACCCACACAATTCACCTCATCCCTCACCTTGTGTTTGGAGTCACATGTCCAATAAGTGGCATCTGAGTCTAACTCCAATTTAAAGAGTAATCGTCTCAGGAGGAAGATGATGACTACAAACACTTCTGCTCTTAACATGGAACTTTTCATGTACATACCTCCATCGTCTGATGGTGATAGGTTTGAATTACGGAAAGCTAGATTTAAATTTTTTATCAAAGCAATTAATTTTGAAATGTAGGATATTTTAATCAATGGTCTTTTTATTCATACATGCTATTTTAATGATGATGTATTAGATAAATCCTATTTTCATTGGACTGAAGAAGACAAGAGAAAAGTCAAAATTGGTTTTAAATTCAAACATCTTTTAATCAAAGCTTTAAGTTCCAAAGAATTTTATTATGGTTTTACTTGTGATTCTGCCAAGGAAGTGTGAGACACTCTTAAAATGATTTATGGAGTTTCTTCGAGTATCAAGCAAGAGAGAACAAACATACAAACCAGAGAAGTTGAAATGCCAAATGAATGTGAGACTCATTCTCATGGATTTTACTCAACAATTGGAACCCTTAGAGATCATGTTAAAAATGTTGTATTTAATAGTTATCTAAGGCTTAAGATTTGGAATAGAAATGTGATCCAATCCTCAATTTAAAAGATAACTCTGCATTTGTTGAGTTTTAGGAAGAATCTAGAAATGGAGAAATAATCAAGAAACACAAAGAATTGATCCAGATTTTGAAAGACAGAGGAATAAAATTAAGTTCTTTAGAAGAATATTCATCAAGAAGATCTTTTGAAGAAGTAGTAAAATCGACCCCAAGAGTCTCATTCAAACGAACAATCTCAATAGATGAAAAAACATTTGAAGAGCCATCATTAGATGAATTTGATGAAGGAAATACATCCATAATAAATGATGAAGAAGACCCATGGATTTTTGAAGGAACTTCGTTTAGCCAAGTCATGATTGAAGAAGCTTCAACAACTAGAATCTTTGAAAGTGGAGATGATGAAGAAACAAGATTTTGTGAAGAGTCAACTTTTGGAAGAATTTTCAGAGATCCCTCATATCAAGTCTTCTATGAATAAGAGGGATACAAATGGTGAATTAATGATATCAACATCAAGAGATTCAAATGTCTTCAAGAATATACTCGATGATACGTTCGAAGACTCTTATAAAACACCTCCTCAAAAAGGAGAATCTGATGAAGAAGATCATGTGTTCCTTAAAGCTTCGAAAGAAGACAATACTGAGGTAAATTCTCTAACTCATAATCAAATGTTTAAGCTAAGTGTTAAGTTAGTTAAAGAAAATGAGAAATTAGATAAGAGAATTATCGATGTTAAGCATTATTTCTAATTCTTAAAAATTAACAATAATATTCTTGGTGAAGAAATTGTTAGCATAAGAAGTGAATCCTTAAAACCAGATAAATGTGATTCTTGCGAATCTTTGAAAAATTAAGTAACCAATTTGCTTGAAACCTTAAATAAATTCATTAAGGAGAAAGGTAAACTCAATTTAATTCTTTCGAATCAAAAGGAATCTTTTAATAAGAATGATGCATGTTATAAACCTGATAGATCACATAATGATATCTGGCATGATAAGAGGAAATTTAATTGCTCTGTCTTTACACTACTATAAATAATATATTTTATGACAAAATTTTATCTTCACCCAACAAAAATTCGAGGTGTAAACCATAGACACGTCACATTTTTTTAAAAATACCATACATTCCCTCGATTAACCTGGAAACTGAGGGGTAAAGTATTTAGAGGACACACATCCGAATCCCAGCAACTACATTTTAGCACCTTTTAATTATAATTTTTTTATGACTTATTACCTCGGTTAGACTAAAAATCGAGGGGTAAAATATTTAGAGGAAACACCTTCGAAACCCAACAACTATATTTTAGATTTTTGTAAAAATTTTTTATGACCTATTACCTCGGTTGAGCTGGAAACCGAGGGGTAAAGTATTTAGAGAATACACCTTCGAATCCCAACAAGAAACTATATTTTATCACCTTTTAATTTTTTTCAATGTTTTTTATGACCTATTACTTCGGTTTTGCTTGAAATTAAGGGGTAAAGTAGTGTATTTTTATTTATTTATGACCAGTTTGATGAAAAAATTAAGTAATGAATCTTTGACATCCATTTATAAAGTAAAAATGGTCAAGACATTATTAACTCATCAATCCACATGAAACATAGTGATCTGCGTGAAATTTTCACTAGCCAATCAAAACGTGAATGCCACAACTATCCATCTTGGATGCAAAGTGATGAAATTTAAAATTAACATATTGAAAACAATGATAATGAAAGCAAGAGCAGAAAAATATTTCAAGGTTGGTTTCTTAATGTAATCATTTCTCTAGTAATTCCTTGTTAAAAGTGTTTAATGTTAGTTAGGAAAGCATGAAAGTAACTTATTAATGTTAGTTGTAGTTGTATCAAATAAATTTTTTAATGTTGTTGTTGTTGTTGTTATTGTTGTATTTGAAATTCAATATTTAACGATTTTATTAATTTTGTTTATTTGTTATTGTTGTTGTTGTTGAGAGTTAACGTTTAAAGAGTCTATGAATTTTGGCGTTGTTATTATTATTGTTGTTTTTGTTGTTGAGATTTAATGTTTAATGATTCTATTGATTTTATAATTTGTTGTTGTTATTATTGTTGTTGATGATGATTACGAGGAAGATAAAAAATTTGTCCACAAATTTGATGCCTTGCAGATAAAAAAAAGGTTTAAACTAATTTTGTAAATAGGACTTTACCCCCTCGATTATTGTTTAAAACCAAAGTAAAAAGTAGCGCAGTTTTGAAAATCCAAAAAATGCAGTTGTTGGGGATCAAATCCATCACTAGTACCACTTTTTCCCTCAGTTATTCAAAAACCAAGGGGTAAAGTGGCATGTTTTCATGTCTCCCTTTGTTACGTCGATTGTATAACCGAGGTTATATCCCTTTTGTAACATCCCGTTTTCTAATTATTTATTTAATTGAAATTGTGGGTATTTAATTACTTAAATAGAATTTTATGTGCATTTGGTGGTGTTTGGATGGTTAGTAGTAGTGAAATTCTGGTACCAGATATGTGATGTTACGTGTGATGTCACAACAACACACTCTGCAATGGACAAAGTAAAACAACAACAGAGTACACAAAGAATTATTTACCCAGTTCAGTTCAACAACTTAATCTGGGGGATACCAAGCCAGGGATGAAATTCACTACTTGTAGAATTAATTTACAGACTCAACAACCTAGTTGACAATCTCCTAAACTTAATTTCTACTAATGTACTTTCTACCTAAGAGCCCACTTAGGTATGAGAACACTACTCAATCCCTAAAACCTCTCAAAGATCAAACACTTTGAGAAACACCTTGATCTTGCTTCACAGCTTTGATCAAGTTACAAAACTCTCTTGCTTCACAGCTCTAGAGAGGACAGATTACACTCACAAATTCACACTTGAATGGTTAACACAATACTCGTACAAAGACAATGATTGACACTCAGTCTATGCTCTCTCTCTCTCTCTTCTGTACTTTTCCTTCAGGATTGATGCGCTTTATATAGCTATTTGATCTGGTCTTGGACCTGCTACAATATCTGACCTGATTTGTTATTTAAAACTGAATCTTCGACAGATTTTCTCTCTCAAAATCTTCTTAAATCTTCAGCCTTTACACTCTCCTACAAATCTGCATCAAATCTGTTTGTAACAGAAAATATCTCCTCTAAGATATTCGCATCCAATTACTCTGCCAACTCTTCCAAAATCCAGCTAAAACGCTTAACCCTAAAAACATCTCAGACCTGATATTTTACTGATCTGCATATCTGATGTCATGACATCGCATGTGACATCAGACTTCAAAACTTTAACAACTTAAACACTTAACATACACCAATGTTAAGACTCAATGTTAAGACATCACCCATGTGACATCAGCATTGAACACTTTATTTTACCAAAATTCTAGCCAATCCATGAACTAACAATCTCCCCCTTTGGCTAATTTTGGCTAAAACAATCTCTGCATTGCTCCAGCTCTTCATGCATTGAGTCTCAATCTCTGCATCAGAGACTTCAGCAGCGGATAAAATTTTAAAACAGTTAAAAACTCAGTTAAAAATTCCTAGCAGTTAGCAGTTCTCCTACAACACAGCTCCTAGCTCAAAATGTTGCACATACTTCATCAGCTTAGCAAAGGGTCAAGCTCCCCCTCAAAACCAGAACCAGCAAACAGCTGCACAAACACTCTCCCCCTCAACTTCTGCAGCAAATATGGGCTTGGCTAACTCTCCCCCTTTTTAGCCATAATTGGACAACCACCTACTAACTACCAGCTAGTCCTAAGCTAGCTCTCATTGTCAGTCTAAAGTCAACATTCAAGACAAGACAAATTGTTAGTTCTTTATTTTTTAAGGGTTGGCATTAATTTTGTAAAACAAATAATAACAGCAATATGTTAGATAAGATATTTTTTCTTGCTAAAGATGATCAGGTTGAGCAAGAAGTCCTAGAGTGCAAGAGAACATGTTGAGTTGAAGTGGTTTCAACATCTGGAACAACATGTCGTATCAAGATGTCCCATGAAAGATCATTCGACATCGCGCCAGAACTGAAGTGAATTAAAGATTCTGTTATGTCTTAACTAATGCAGAAGATTTAGGGAATAATATGCAAATTCTATGTGGCGCTAAATTAAAAAGGCTGAGGATTCAAATCTGAAATTGAGAAGAATATTGGAAAATATACACTTTCTAAATATGGAGATATTTTAGGAAGTTAAAGATTGTAGTCCTATTATGTAGCAGAAGTTTCTGCTAATTGGTAGCAGCTTATTTGCTGTGTCTGTGGAGGCCCAAATCCAGTTGGGAATAGGTTATATATAGATGCAGTGTAACCTAGAATAAAACTGAACCAAAGATGTAAAAGTTCTAGTATTAGGGTTGGTTCCTGTACCACTCGACATGTGAGTTGGACAGTTTGTTATTGTGATCCTCGAAACTGTTAAGTAAGAGGAGTGTTGTCCTTGGAGGAAGCTTTTAAGTAACTCTAAGTTGTGTCTTGGAAGTGTGTCTTCCTTGTTGAATTGTTGTTTAGGTAAAGAGCCGTTGATGCAGTGGCGGATTGTTGACTGCTAGACATCATTGCGATGATTGGGAGTGAGAAGAGTTTCTCATAGCTAGAGAGGATCTAGGTAGAAGGGTCATTGGGTAGTGATTAAGTGATAAGCTGTAAACGGAGAAGTTTAGCTTTGAATTGATACTACTGATAGTGGACTTCATCCCTGGCTTGGTAGCCCCCAGAGTAGGTGTGTTAAACCGAACTGGGTTAACAATTCTGTGTGTCTTGCTTTTATGTTTTCAGTACCGTGATTATTGTTATATACCTTGCCATTTGTGTTCATGTCAGACCTGATGTCGAATGGCATGTTATAGGACATCTGAATTCTGCACATGTACCAGAATTTCAATTGGTATCAAAGCTAGTCATTCTGTTCTGTATCTGGATGAGATCCAAGGGAAGATACTTTCTGGTTCATGGTCAAGGTAGAAGCTTTCTACTGAAAAGTTGTTTGAACTTGGAGAAGTTCATATAGGTGTGAGAATGGTCCCTAGAAGTGGAGGATGGACTGTTCGTGACAGGCAGTGGCATGTGTTTGGTAGTGTGGTTTGATTTATTTTCAAACCTGTGGTATAGGGGTATCACCTGGATTATGATGCTAGGGCTGATATGTGACACCTGAAGGGTTGAGGAGTTTGTGTGTTGATCCGCTGCGAATGTATATTTTATGGTGATGAGATGTGTGCAAGATTGCTTCAACTTACTGTGTCAACGATACTTGAAGACTTTTGTTCAAAGTCCACTCATAAAGGCATAAATAAGTGAAGTTGTAAGGAAGAGATCTGAGGTAAGAGAGAAGTAATTCACTTTTGTGTCTAAAAGTACTAATCTCCAGTCTTTAATCTCTTGGTGAGTTCCTTGGAATGATGTCCCATCTTGTGTTAGAACATCACAACAGAACTGTGAAGAATTCTGTGGTCTAAAGGAATGACTTAACAGATGCTCTGGGTGCTGAACTAATGTGTTTTGATCACATGAGTTTAGAACCTACTCCTGATCTGGAAGAGGAGGCATCTGGGTGGTTTGTCTAAGAAGTTTCTGGCTCTGGAACTTATCTTAGATGTGTGAGTTGGTCAAGGTGTGATCAACATGTTATTTACTCCTGAGGTCAGTTTATTTCTGGTCCTTGCTGCAGGAGTGGAGAATCTGAGATTCAAGAAGTATTATCACTAGTAGACTTCTTGGACATGAAGGTCAAAGATCAAAGAGGCATGATCTTTCTCTGGAAGCATCATCTGAATGATCGTGTAAAGCTAGACTAGTATTGACTGTGTGTGATCTAATCACAATCTGTGCTGCTGAGAATGATAGGGATTGATTACTGCTCTCATGCTCTTGTGATGTGATGGGTTATTTCGTTTTTGGAATGTAGTGTTTTTCATAGTGCATCTGGACTCTGTTCATGATGTCAAGACTGATGTCTTAGACACATATTGACAGAACATTCTGTTCAGAATGTTTTGATTCTTTGTTGAGATCACAAGCCTCTATCGGTTATGAAGGTCAAGCTGTAGGTGAATGTGTTCAGCAGGTATGTTGAACTGAGAGTGCACTGGTGGCCTTAGATAGAGATAAGTTGATCAAATTGGGATCTTGTGAGTATTGGTACAAGAGATGATTGTGTTCAACTTGTGAGTTGAACAAAGAGTGACCTCTTGAAGACATGAAGATGCGTCTTATGTTTTCCTTTCTTCAAGGTACGAAGAAGCACATGTTATTCTTGATAGGGGGAGAATGTCAAAATTTTATGTAGCTGGACGTGTGATGGGAGTTTGTTATTGGTACTAATCGTAATATGTCTAAAGAGATGGTCTGACTTCTGTTCTCTGTTGCTGCATTTTTATGATGTGCTTTGGCCAGAAGCAATTTAGACAGTTGCATTAAATGTGCTGGGATGTGTTTTGTGCAGTTGTGATCCTTATTGGATGTGTTTAGTGTAAATGGAACAGAATTAAAATAGATCTTTATTGCACTGTTGAAAGCATACAAGATTAGTAAAAGCAACAAACAAAGGGTCTAAAGGTTATCCCAACCCCCCGAATCAAGAAAAGTTTTCCAATCTTCATCCCATTCATCATCAGAAGCTTGAAGTTGCACTTGGTTTTTCTTTGTGGATTTCATCCTTGTCTCTGATGCCTTTCTTGTTCGTGTTGCTCCTGAAGTTGCCCCAGCTGTGGACAATGTTTTGTCCTTCAACTCCTGTGGATCTGGTTTCTTGACTTCCTACTTGTGTCTCTTTCCTGCATCCTTGTTAGACTGACTCATGGCTCTATCTGTGATGCGATGTTAGAAGCAAGGAAGCTTGGCTTCTTATACTGCATAGAGAGTCCTTGTTTGTATCGCCTGACCAGTCAAAGTGGTCTTTGGCTTGGGAACTTGTTTTCTTGGGAACCTGTTTTTTTCACTGGATACCAGAACTTCGTGTTTGGTGCCTTGGTAGGTTAAGAGGTTGTCCTATTGTATCTAAAAGGATGACCCTAGGTCTTGTCTAGTTGTCTGATGTGATTCTATTGAGTTTGCTGGTGCTAGTGGTGATCAGGTGATTGTGACTACCTGAAGGTGTGTTCTTTTGTCTTATGCTGATGTCCTACATATTGTTACAACATCATTACTTGTTGTGTTTCCTGGATGGAGGTCTAGGAACCATGCTTGTGGAGTTGGAAGAAGCAACATTATCGTCTGAAGTGGCAGTTCTGACATAATGTGGATTAGAATGGGCAGATTCTGATCCTGATGTTAAGAAGTTTGGTCTGGAAATATATGACTATTTTCATGATGAAGACTTCATTAGGTGCTTGTGAATGTAAGGACCGGAGGTTGTTGTCAGTGGTGTGATCTGATCAGAATGGCTGAAGAGAAGGAGGTTTCTTCTAATACAAGTAAAAGGTGATGGCAGTCCTTATCTTGTGGTGCAAGTGATCTAAAGACATTTGAATATGTGAGAAATTCCAAATCAAGTGGGTGTTTATATTGGACTTGGCAGACCATGTATATGAAATAAACATGATGAAATTATGCTCAACAAATACAAGAAGTGGCAGTTCTTAATGTTGAGAATGTGGCAATTTCATTGTGCTTTTATCTGGTGTCAAGTATTCATCTTCATAAGGAGCATTGGGTGTTTATGTCAGGGGGAGTTAAGGCTGTTGTCTATGGCCTATTACTGCAAGGGTGCAGATTGTTGTGAAGATTGCGCAGAGTGGTGTCAATCAACATGATGGGACATGTACTACTGAGTATGGTTGGGTGCTCCTAAGGCTGGTATGCTAGTGCTTATGAGGAGGCTGAAGAGTAGAATTGTTCTATCTAGGAAAAGTTAGTTTTTTGGAGGAATCGAGAAGGGATTGTGAGTTGTGTTGATCAATAGATGTCGTGCTTGTGTTTTGGATTCTTTCAAAGTGTCCTGGGTTGATAATATTGTGAGCCAGCAGACAATGTCTGATGCGATGTCAGAACATGGTATAGGACATGTCTGTCTTGAGCCAGACAAGGAATTATTCTGGACGGTGGTGTAGGGATAAGGTGGAACACGTGTCTTCGACTATGCATGGAACTGTTTTGGAACAGTTTATGGTAAAGATCAGTTAGGAAACAATAAAAGTGGTCAAGACCGTTTTGGACGGTAGGCATTGAATTTGGAAGGAGTTTTTGGTACCTAAAATAGTGTTTCTTTGACAAAAAACCTGGACATATTCAAAGCTCGTAAATTCCAAAGTAACTGGTCAGCTATTTATAGGGGTTGTTCTTTTCTCCTTCAGCCAGTGAGTGTTCTTGTTTCATAAGTCTTATGGCGTTTGTTCGGGTTTGGGTGAGCACTGCTTGGGTCTGGTTCTGTGAGGGCTTTCTTTGCCAATTTTTGGCTAAAAAGGGGGAGAAAGGGTTTACAAAATGGTTTGCACAGATGCTATGTCTGGAGTCTGCAGTTTCAAATGTGTTCAGAGATGTCGAAGAGGGTGTCCTTTCCTTGAGTTGGTGTTGAGTCTTTGTGACTTGTGTCCTGAGTAATGAACATAGCTGTGACTTGTGTTCTGAGTTACCTGGGCTGATAGATTGATACTTCTTAAGTTTCATCTCATGCCACAGGTCGACTAGGGGCGTCTGATCAATTAAGGTGTGCAGAAATCTCTTATGCCACCATTGGTCCTTTGTGTCTAGACAGACGTTTCTTTTCTGGAGGAGTCTTCTTCAATTAATCTGGGTCTGTCCTGGAAGGAAAAAGAAATGTGTTGTATTAAGGGGGAGTGTCAGGTATCTTCTTCCTCATGTACACCAGATATCTTCTTCCTCATTTGCACCAAATGACTTCAGGATTTTCTACTTCCTAATGTGCTGCCTGAAGTTATTGTGCTATGGTGCTCGAAGGTGATGTTATGGAGCTCATAGAATATGCTGAAAAGAGTTGTCAAACATGATGTCCTAACATCATTCAAGTATTCCCAAGAAGATGATTCTCCATGATTGCTGTTCACAGTAGCTACTGATGGTTACTGTTAGGTTCAGTAGTTGCTGATGACTACTGACAGTAGGTAGGGTTGTGATTGCCGCTGTAATATGAGTTGTAATGTGTATATATTTGTTTTAGCCAAAATTTGCCAAAGGGGGAGAATGTTAGTTATTTATTTTTAAGGGTTGGCATTAATTTTGTAAAACAAATAATAACAGCAATATGTTAGATAGGATATTTTTTCTTGCTAAAAATGAACAGGTTGAGCAAGAAGTCCTAGAGTGCAATAGAACATGTTGAGTTGAAGTGGTTTCAACATCTAGAACAACATGTCGTATCAAGATGTCCCATGCAAGATCATTCGACATCGCGCCAGAACTGAAGTGAAATAAAGATTCTGTTATGTCTTAACTGATGCAGAAGATTCAGGGAATAATATGCAAATTCTATGTGGCGCTGAATTAAAAAGGTTGAGGATTCAAATCTGAAATTGAGAAGAATATTGGAAAATATACACTTTCTAAATATGGAGATATTTTAGGAAGTTAAAGATTGTAGTCCTATTATGTAGCAGAAGTTTCTGCTAATTGGTAGCAGCTTATTTGCTGTGTCTGTGGAGGCCCAAATCCAGTTGGGAATAGGTTATATATAGATGCAGTGTAACCTAGAATAAAACTGAACCAAAGATGTAAAAGTTCTAGTATTAGGGTTGGTTCCTGTACCACTCGACATGTGAGTTGGACAGTTTGTTATTGTGATCCTCGAAGCTGTTAAGTAAGAGGAGTATTGTCCTTGGAGGAAGCTTTTAAGTAACTCTAAGTTGTGTCTTGGAAGTGTGTCTTCCTTGTTGAATTGTTGTTTAGGTAAAGAGCCATTGATGCAGTGGCGGATTGTTGACTGCTAGACATCATTGCGATGATTGGGAGTGAGAAGAGTTTCTCATAGCTAGAGAGGATCTAGGTAGAAGGGTCATTGGGTAGTGATTAAGTGATAAGCTGTAAACGGAGAAGTTTAGCTTTGAATTGATACTACTGATAGTGGACTTCATCCCTGGCTTGGTAGCCCCCAGAGTAGGTGTGTTAAATCGAACTGGGTTAATAATTCTGTGTGTCTTGCTTTTATCTTTTCAGTACCGTGATTATTGTTATATACCTTGCCATTTGTGTTCATGTCAGACCTGATGTCGAATGGCATGTTATAGGACATCTGAATTCTGCACATGTACCAGAATTTCACAAATCATAGAACATAAAAAGTGCTTAACAAGCCACAATATTCAAATTACATAATACAGTGTAGAACAAAAATAAAACTAAACTACTATCTAGAAAAGTAGCAAGGAAACTAGTCTTCATCCGAGCTGGCACCATCTCCACCATCTTCAGTTTCTGAATTTTCAGTATTGACAGTAGCACCTTTATCACCATCACCTTATTCCAAGGATTTTATCAGCAGTTCGATCTTCATCTTTCTTGCTGTGCTGGTACTAATGACCTCATCAAGATATTTGCAAGTGGCCTTCAGTTCTTCAAGTAATTCAGCCTTGGTACTCTTTTTGCCACCAACATCTGATGTTACAACAATGTCTGGAACATGATGTCCAGCAAACAACTTAGGATGCAAGGACAAGGCTGACTCCCTCTTGCAAGCTATATCTGAACTTGTTAAAGTTTCAGAATGTTGCTCCAAGATGATTCCACAAACAAGGGATGGGAATGCTATAGGTAACTTGATAGCATTTGTTTCAGCATGTTTCACCACTTGCTCAAAGATGTAGCTTCCAAAGTCAAACTTGATCTTCTTCCCAACAGCATAGATAAGCCTACCCAATGCAACAACTATTGTTGTCTTGTGGTTTGTTGGCACCCAGTTGGCTGCTCCAATTCTGTGAAGAATGGCATACTTGATGCTAAGTTTACTAGCCTTCAACTTCCCTTTCAATGGCCAAACCTTTACCTGACCAGCTGTAATCTCCTTGCAGACATCATTATCAGTGACTTCAAGCTCTGTAAACTCTTCTTCTTTTCTTCCTATGTAATTTTTGATAACCTCAGGAGAAAATCCAATACATTTTCCTCTCACGAACACCTTCATGAAATCTCCACTCCTTTTGTCAGAGATATTTATAGGAATGTTGACCATGAATTCCTTAACCAGACTGTCATAACATTTGGAGAACCTACAAACAGTCTTCACCAATCCCGCAGCCTTAATCAGCTCCATAATATCCTTCATCTCTAAAGCTTCTTTCCCAAGCTCCCTCTCTAGGGATAGTCTTCTTTGACATACAAATTTCCACATTGATGCACTGCTGGCATAATGAAAGGAAATGTTGTCAATTGGCACTCGAGGGACTTTGTCTGAGATTCTCTTCAAGATTGACTTTCTCACAGGAGTGATGTCTTGAACATCATCCTCAACATCAAAGTCAGAATCAGAATCTTCCCTGATCTTCCTCTTTTTGGAGGATGTAGCAACCTTGCTCCAAGATTTTGTAGGACCAACAACAGCAGTTTTCTTCTTGCCTTCAGAAGACTTCTTTGGAGAGGATTCAACAGTCTTTCCTTTCCTTGTCTTCAGTCTCTTAGCAATACTTGGAACAACATTTCCAATGACTTCATCATCAGATAAATCAACCACATTAATCACATCCTCATTCTTTTCTTCACCAAGAGTAGTTTCAACAGGTGATGTTCTAACATCTGCCTTAACAGTAGTTTCCTCATGCACACCATCTTCTTCCACTCCCACTTCAGAATCTTCAATAACAGACATAGCAAGTCTATGAAGATCTGAATAAACTCCTTGCATGTCTACCTTTTCTGCAGGCATTTGATTCAAAGGTACAGAAATTCCTTTCATAGGTATACTTTTGTCCAGGATTTTGGTAGCTAGATTACCCATTCTCTTGTCAACATCAAACTTTTCTTCAATAGTTTGAGAAGTGGATGACCTAGGTGATGTTTTATCGCTAAAAAGTACACTAGTGACTAGCCTCTTAGTCTCATTATCATTAAATTTAGTTCCAACCCTTTTGGGTTGAAGTTTGGAAGGTCTTGACATACCAGATTCAGGAACCATCATGGAGATGGGTTCTACATTCAAAGCTTCTTCTGCAGACCCCTCTTCTGTAGAAACCCTAGCTTTATCTCGCGAAGAGCTTTGAGAAACAGATTTCTTTGATGGAGAGGACATCTGTTTTGACATGGTTCCCTTGAGGCAGTATAGGTTCTGAGACAGATGATTCTTCTTGTTGAAGGAGATGAATAGTCGGGAGATATGAGCTTTGATGAAACGTGATATTGCTACAATAGGGAATGACGGTCTAAGGTATGGCGCCTGATTTTGTGTATCCCTTAAAGACCAATCAATGAGTTTCTCCCTCCAAATTAACTTTCCTTTTAAAAATTTAAAAGGATTCACATTAAGAGTAATTAACCCTAATTGACCTTTCAGCAGACTTTCCCACTTGTTGTCACAATCTGATGTTACAACATCAACCTTAACATCACCAGATAAACTGTCCACTTGAGGTACCCATTGAAAGTAATTATCTATGGATCTTATTCCCTTCATCACTACCTCATTCTGCTCATTTGTCACCACACACTCATCTTTGGTGTAGCTGACCTTACATCCATCATCACAGAGCTGACTTATGCTAATCAGGTTAGCACTCAAACCTTTGACAAGTAACACATTATCAAGATCAGGTCCATCATGACACTTCACTTTTCCAACACCTTTTACCACCCCTTTCTCTCCATTTCCAAAAGTAACATCAATTGATGAGCAAGAATTGACATCCACCAATTGGTTTTTGAATCCAGTCATGTGCTTTGAACAGCCACTGTCAAAGTACCATCCATCCTTAGCAGAGTGTCCATCTGAAAAGTGAGCCAAAAGACATTTAACCTCTTCTTTAGGAACCCACTGCTTAACAGCCTTGGGCCTGTTCACCTTCTGTCTGGGTTGAGGGTTAGACTTGGGATAACCATGTAGCTTGAAACAAGAAGACTGCATGTGTCCAAATCTGCCACAGTAAAAGCACCTAACTCTGTCTTCTCTGAAGTGGTTAAACCTACTGCCACCTTGATGATGATACTGCTGTGGCTGCCACCCATAATGTTGTCTTCTTCTCCCATAGTTTGACTGTCTTCTATGGTAAGGATGCTGTCCTTTTGGCTGTCTTCTATGGTGATGAGGCTTCCTTCTTCCATAATAATAAGGCACATCATTATTATATCCATAGCCATACATGTTTCCCTGATGTTGAGACATCTGATGGAACATGTTATGTTTGAACCTAGAAGCCTGCATGCTCTTATGATATTGTGGAGGCATATACTGCCTAGCTCCAGAAACATGTGCCTTCCTTTGATGAGGACCATGAGCATGCCTCTTCCCAACATTTTGAGGTTGTGGATGAGCTACCTGCTTAGGTTTAGGATCCTGTCTCTTTGTGTGATGTTGAGACATTGGTTGAGACATCTCCTTCTTGGTTCCTGAAGTGCTTGCTTCAGCAGATACCTTTTCCTCAACCACAAATTCTATGCCTGACTTATCTCCAGCAACCTTTTTTGTCTAAAGGATCTTGTCAAGTGTGTCTGTACCACTGTTCAGCATCCTAACAGATTTGTTCATATGATCAAGATGAGCTTTGACCAATAAGACTTCATTTTCCAAATTAGCTTTAGCAGTCTCAAGCTGAACAATCTGTTTCTTTTGTTTTTCACTTTCTTGACAGATTTCTGCACTCTTTAGACAAAGCTCTTGATAAGTGGATGCTAACTCCTCAAAAGTCAGTTCCTCATCACTTGAATCACCATCAGAAACAATTGTTCCAGTTAAAGCTTTGACATGTTTGGCTGACTCTCCTTCACTTTCACTGTCAGAGTCTGACCAAGAAACTGTCATGCCTTTCTTCTGCTTCTTCAGGAATGTGGGACATTCTTTCTTAACATGTCCATAACCTTCACACTCAAAGAATTGAACACCCTTGTCTTGAGCAGTCTTCTCTTCATCCTTCTCCTTAGACTTACTGATGTCAGAAGCGATGTTCTTGACATTAGGCTTGAAGTTCTTGTTCATTCTTTTGAACACCTTGTTGAACTGCCTTCCCAACATAGCAATGACCTGAGATAGATCCTCCTGGGATTCAGCACTATTCCCTTTCTCTTCTTGAGCATTTGAAACCAAGGCTATACTCTTTGGCTTCTTTTCAGGTTCTTCCTCATTCAACCCAAGCTCAAAAGTTTGAAGAGATCCAATGAGCTCATCAACCCTCATCTGGCTGATGTCTTGTGCTTCTTCAATGGCAGTCACCTTCATCTTGTACCTCTTAGGAAGGGACCTAAGGATTTTCCTTACAAGCTTTTCTTCTGACTTCTTTTCTCCAAGAGCACTGGATGCATTGGACAACTCAAGAATACTCATGTGGAAGTCATGGATAGTCTCGTCTTCCTTCATCTTCAGACTTTCAAACTTTGATGTTAGAAGCTGAAGTCTTGACATCTTAACTCTAGATGATCCTTCATGTGTAGCCTTCAAAATATCCCATGCTTCCTTAGCAACTTCACATGAGTTGATCAACCTGAAGATGTTCTTATCAACTCCATTGAAGATATCATTTAGGGCTTTAGAGTTACCAAGGGCAAGCTCATCTTCTTCCTTGGTGCATTCTTCTTCAGGCTTCAGCTTTGAGGTGCCCTCTTTATCTTTCCCAGCATCATCTTTCTCAAATACAACAGGTGCTTTCCATTCTTTTTTGATAGCCTTCCAAGCCCTGCTGTCCAAGGATTTCAAAAAGGTGACCATCCTTGGTTTCCAATAATCATAATTAGAGCCATCCAAAATAGGGGGTCTATTCACAAATCCACCAACTTCCTTGTCCATCTTACCAGAAAGTATCAGCCCTAGATCTCACCCAGATGCAGAGCAGGATGCCTGCTCTGATACCAATTGAAATTCTGGTACCAGATATGTGATATTACGTGTGATGTCACAACAACACACTCTGCAATGGACAAAGTAAAACAACAGCAGAGTACACAAAGAATTATTTACCCAGTTCAGTTCAACAACTTAATCTGGGGGCTACCAAGCCAGGGATGAAATTCATTACTTGTAGAACTAATTTATAGACTCAACAACCTAGTTGACAATCTCCTAAACTTAATTTCTACTAATGAACTTTCTACCTAAGAGCCCACTTAGGTATGAGAACACTACTCAATCCCTAAAACCTCTCAAAGATCAAACACTTTGAGAAACACCTTGATCCTGCTTCACAGCTTTGATCAAGTTACAAAACTCTCTTGCTTCACAGCTCTAGAGAGGACAAATTACACTCACCAATTCACACTTGAATGGTTAACACAATACTCATACAAAGACAATGATTGACACTCAGTCTATGCTCTCTCTCTTCTGTACTTTTCCTTCAGGATTGATGCGCTTTATATAGCTATTTGATCTGGTCTTGGACCTGCTACAATATCTGACCTGATTTGTTATTTAAAACTGATTCTTCGACAGATTTTCTCTCTCAAAATCTTCTTAAATCTTTAGCCTTTAAACTCTCCTACAAATCTGCATCAAATCTGTTTGTAACAGAAAATATCTCCTCCAAGATATTCGCATCCAATTACTCTGCCAGCTATTCCAAAATCCAGCTAAAACGCTTAACCCTAAAAACATCTCAGACCTGATGTTTTACTGATCTGCATATCTGATGTCATGACATCGCATGTGACATCAGACTTCAAAACTTTAACAACTTAAACACTTAAAATACACCAATGTTAAGACTCAATGTTAAGACATCACCCATGTGACATCAATATTGAACACTTTGTTTTACCAAAATTCTAGCCAATCCATGAACTAACAAGTAGTATTTGATGCCTTGGATTGGTAGTGCATAGTTCGAGTTATTTAATTAAATAATAGAATTAATAATATTAGAATAATGAGAATTATTATTAACTAATTAGAAGAAAATTATTTTATTTTATTTATTGGGATAAAATAGAAAAGTAGAAAATAGTAGAGAATAAGGGAGAATATTAGTGGTATTTTTATAAATAAGTGAGGGAAAAGTTGGAAGTCACTAATTGAGGGAGATTAGGTTACTGATAAAAAGGTTAGTAAAGGGGTTTTGGGATTTTTCCTGCGAAAAACAGAATTTTAGTGAAGAAAGAAAGAGGCAAAGGCTAGGACATAGGGAGAACATCCATTGAAGGAGGTTTAAGGAGTTTTGCTGGAAAATCTAAAGTAAGGGGAGATTACTCCTAATATTGGTGTAGATTTCATGATTCGATAGAGGGAAATCCTTAATCACGTTAGGTTTTTCTTAATATTGCTCTTTTTCTTAATAATGGTTGGACTTGGATTTTTAAAGTAATCTTGAAAATTAGAGACACTGTGAAGCATATGCAAGTTTGGAATGAGGTTATGCAGAAAACCAGGTTCAATATGAAAAAAGTTTACATGGAGTTGCTTGGTAAGGAACAAGAGGTGAATTGGCACAAGATATTCAATGATAATTTTACTAGACCAAGTGCAATATTTTTCAATTGGCTTGCTTGTCGTATGAGATTGTAACGAAATCAAGGATGCATCGGTTGGGTTTGTTGCATAACACAACTTGTTGTTTTTGTCAACATGAAGAGAACATTCAACATTTATTTTTTGAGTGTGCTGAATTGAAAGATATATGGAAGAGGGTTTTAAAGTGGTTACATGTCCACCATGAACCAAAAGAGTGGGATGCTGAATTGGAGTGGTTGCATAGGAGTAGTAAAGGTAAAGGTTGGAGAACGAGTTTGCTTAAAAGTGCCGCTACGGAGACCATTTATGAGGTTTGGAAATATAGGGATGATAATGTTTATGGGAGCAATGTAATTAACAATCATATAGATGATAAAGTCATAGATACAATTGTGTATAGGGGTTGGAAAATTCCTAAGGTTAGGAAACATATAGCTAGGCTTATGCTACCTAGTTAGTTTTTAGTTATCTTTGTCTTTTTTGTTTTGTTGGCTGAATCCGTGGGGATTGCCTTGTGTTTATCGGCCTTTTTAATCAATCAAATTTTTTGATTAAAAAAATGACGAACTTAACATAAATTATGTAATTGCATGATTATGTGGCATGTTATGTGATTATCGTGCATTGTTTTGTTGTGTAATTGGTGTGTTCTTGTTGATGAAACTGGTATGAAAGTGTGTTCATATGTTATTGTCAAATTGATGAACAAACCATGTCAAATCCATGATTAAATGAGTGAAATCGCATGTTAACTGATGCATAATTGATGTTTGGATGCTAAATGTTATTTCCCTTGATGTTGTTGTGCGATTTGGGGCCAGGGGATGTGAAATCGGAGTTCTATTTAGAACTGTAATGGAAATAAATGCAGTTTCTGCCATATGGTTCACGGTGACGGGCGTCACCCTAATGGCGCCTTGGTCGTCATCACTTTGGAGGTGCTGATGAGCGTCAGCTGCCTGAAAGGTAGACCGTAATGGTCCTCAGTCAGGGTTGGTTGGGACGATCATCACTAAGATGACGTGTGAGGTGACGTGTAGGGTGACAAGAGTCACCTTAGTGACGGGTAACCCGTCACGCTTTCAAAATGAGTTTCATTTGCTCAGTTGTGTGGAATAATTTTGTCGTTCTTATTTTTTTATGTGCTGTTTGATAAGTGCAAAATGTACCTATTTTTGTATATAAGTTTTGTTACACTTATCATTACTTTGTGTTAAAATTGGTTGAATAAACCCCGTTTTGTTCGTAAATAAGTTTACTTTACGTTTTCGGTGTATAGTGCGGTACCGTGTAAATATCATTGAATATGTTGTTTGTGTTGTTTATATGAATGCATGAAAAGGATCAAGGAAATTGTTTCATTTTGAGCACAACCACCTTAGCCAAATAGTCAATTCACCTTGTGAGTGTGTGAGAATTCGTAACCCCTTTGAGCTTTTTGATCCATGTTTCTATTTGAACTTAATGCTTGTCTATGAGTATTTAGTTCACTTATTTTTGAATGGATTTTGTTTTTTCTTGGACCTCAACTATGTGTTGTTGTATGAATTTTTTCCTTGCCTTAGAAAGTAGGGAGTATTCACATGATGATGTGGTTGAATTCAAGTTGGGGAGAGAATGGTTGTTTACTCATTGGTTGGATTCTATGAGGATTGAAAAAGAAAAGAAAAAAGAGAAAAATATGACAAAGAAAAGAAAAGAAAAAAGTGAAAAAGGAAGAAAAAGAAAAATCCTTTAAAAAGGAAACAAAAAGAGTTTCAATAATTGTGCTAATAAGTATTGTGTGTTGTGTAGCACTTGGGATTGTGGAAGAAGTTGGTTGAAATTTTGTGTGTGAATCTTTGTGAGTTTTCACTCCCTTAGGTTTAGGCAAGTTTTTGTTTCAATTACCTTTAGAAATTGCCCCTTGTTTGTTTACCCGACCACGTTACAACCTTGAAAGTCCTTGTGATTCTTGCCTTTGTATGTTCAATATGAATTTGTAGATGTATGCATAATTTAGTCTTTTGTTTGCAAGATTGTTGTGTGAGTGATAAGAACCTCATTTTGTGTTTTTCATCTACCGATGATTATTTTTGCTAGGTGTGACTCACATTTGAACTTGTGTTGTTTAAGAATTTTTGGAATGATTTTTGTATTTTGCATTTGTTTCGTGACTATATTATCGTTGCAGTTTAGTGGTAAATATTTACTTTTTGTGTGTACCGTTTTCATTTGAACCATTCATTCGTTTCCGTTTTTCAAAACCTGTTGATTCGTCATTCTTTGGATATTGCTTGTGCATTTTCAAGTTTGTTTGATTCTTGTTTGTGGAGAAACAATTATGTAAGTTGGGGAGAGTTTGATAAGTGCAAAATGTACCTATTTTTGTATATAAGTTTTGTTGCACTTATCATTACTTTGTGTTAAAATTGGTTGAATAAACCTCGTTTTGTTCGTAAATACGTTTACTTTACGTTTTCGGTGTATAGTGCGGTACTGTGTAAATATCATTGAGTTTAATTGATTTTCATTTATTTTTACAGGTGTTCCAGCAATGGGATTTTTCCATATTCATAAAGAGCATTGAATAAGCTTTCCAACGCTTCAAACCGTGCGTCAATCGGAGTTACGGTTCATGAGTTATGATCAAAACAAATTCTGGTTTGCTGTCATGTTCGCACTGCGAACCCCCGTGGCGAGCACTCGCTAGCAAGTTCGCACTGCGAACCCGGGGCGAATAAAAAGTGCCTGGAAGCATGAAAAACACCATTCTGGAGGAAGTTAAGGCGGCATATGTTCGCAGTGCGAACGGGGGTTCGTAGTGCGAACCTGGGCAGCAAAAACCACCTATAAACTTCATTTTTCAGCATTTTTTAGAGGATGGTTTTGGGGATTCTTGCTCCAACTCCATCAAACTTCATTTTTTCAGTAGATTAGCTTAGAAAACATCATGGAAGCTTGCATGTGGATGAACCGAGGTGGATTGATCGTCGATCGGCGCCGACAAACCGCGAGATGTTTGGTTCATTTCTGATTTTCTTTATGTCTTTCTTCTTTGTTGGTTTGTATATGTTTGTACTATGATCTCATTTATATTTGTCGCCCATGGCGTTGTATAAAACTTGCTTTACAAATCTTTATTGGTGATTGTCTCTGATTTTTGCTTTATGCGCGGGGTTTGGGTTGCGTTAGAGATAACCGTCGTAAACTTTGATTAGGGATGATTGTCTGTTAGTTTCTGGATTCTAGAGATAGATTTAGAGCTAACAACCTTCAATAGGCCTCGAAGCTTAATGCCTTCCGTGTTTCGAGGCTTCGCTCGCGAGAGTGACGAAGAGAGTGACACGGTTGTTATCTCAACTGTGCGTTAGAAATAACCTTTGTTGTGAGCGATGCTGGGTGATATTGAGGAGTATTGTAGGTGGAGTATAACTGGTCGGTAAGTTTAAGTTTGTGAGGGGTGATTTATATACATTGCCGGATAAGTTTGTCTGTCTGAAGAATAAATTCGTTTTATGTTTTAATATTTACTTTTCTGTTTGTATACGTTTAAACCATTTTAACCCAAACTCATTAACGCGAGAGACTGTCGAACGACATTCTTTCCCTCGAACCGATCTCTGTGGACACGACATAAATCTCGGAGGGAATTCTTCCGAAATAAATATTTTTGCTTGCTTGCCCTATTCTGCATTCAACACTGTTGTGAATTGGCTACTGTTTGGCAACTGCTTGGAGGTGTTTTATGTTGTTTATTATGTTGATTTATTTTATTCACTTGTTTTGCGTGGAGAATGATGTTGCTAGTTATTATGGTGATTATTTGGTAATTGCATGGTGATCATTTTTTGTGAGATTACATCTTATGGTGTGTACACGAGCGATTTTTCCGAAGATCGCCTTCTTTACATGTGAACTTTTAATTTATCCCAATGGTATGGAAGGGGAAAAATCTAAATAAACCCGTGGGTGCGTGCAATGCAAAACAATGCACTTAAGAGATCGGGAATCGGGATTGGTTATACAAATGGAAGGTACTAGCACCCTAAGTATCTATAGTATCCTATAAGAACCTCTTGTGTATATTTGTGTTACTGTTGATTAAGTTATTTGCTATATATTGAGGATTTGTTGATTGTGCTGAGTGATAAGATTGGGAAATGTTTTTATTGTTTTTTGTAGTGTAAGTTGAAATAAACTAAGAAAAAAGTGTAGGAATCTAATGGTTTTATTTATTATTGTGCTCGCTAAGATCTCGCAATCTTATGCCTACGTATTCTCAAAAGGAATTTGAGAAATCAGAGTGTTCGTATTTCCACCTACTAATGGGTGGAATTGGGTTTGAAAGAAGAGACAAGTTGTCATTTTAAGGAAGATATCTCACCTATTCACCACAAATATTTTGAGAAATAAGGGAAGAAGCTTTAAACTTGGATGTAGAAAATCCAGAGTAATGCCACATCTTCCTTTAAATGAGTCTTCGCATATTAAGAGAAGGACCTTGACTTGGATATAGATTCAACAAGGGTGCCACTTATATCACTTAAATGAAATAAGTGTTTTTGTACCATAATAAGAGAAGGACTCCAACTTGGATATTGAATCAACAAGTGTGCCACTTACATCACTTAAATGGAAAAAAAGTTTGAAATGTTTGATTTATATTGTGGGGAATAGAAGAGACATTTTTTCTATAGAGATGGCTCATGTCTCATCTCTGGGCAAAAGTTTTGAATTTAAAGCCAAAGGTTGGCTAGGTTTGACTTGAGGTTTGAGGTTTGAAGCCATAAAGGGGCTATGGTTTGACTTGAATGAAGTTGAAAACCTCAAGGGGAATCCTAATTTTTTATTGAAATTGAGAACCTCAAAGGGGATTCCTAGGGTTTGAACTAGGTTGTAGTTTGAATCCTAGAGTTAGAACTAAGTCTAAACTAAGGATGAGTATTGAAATGCAACAGTTGTATGAATGCAAGTGTTGTAAATGTCAAGAGAAACTTAACAAGACAAGATTGTTTAAGCTTTTAAACAAGTGTAGTCATTGAGGATGACATGAACATGGTATGATTAAGCATGATATATCAACATGTGAATGAGCATTAGACAAGTAGATATGTTCATCATGGTAAGAGTTTATGAAGGAAATACTTGAATATGTGAGCAACGGTTTAATCAATAAGGGAAATCACAAAGAAGTTCAAGTAATATGTTCAAGATGGAATTGAGGATAAAGGGTAAACAAAACCCTAATGGAAGTTTCATGAAGGTAAGCACATGAACAAAATAGTTGAACATGGTTGAATCAAAAGAATTTGCGAAATCCAAACTCAAGTGGAAGTCCTAGTCAAGAGGTTTTGAAAAGATCAATCAAGAGAAACCCTAAAATTTCACCTAATTAAACACTTAATCAAAGTATTTTTCAAAATAAATAATACTTAACCATGGTATATATAAGTTAATACAACATGTTATGTACATAAACAAAACTTTAAACAAAGTGTATCATGACCATAAAGACATATATGTATAACTAAGTCAAGAAAAGAATCAAAAGAAATCAAGAAAAGGCATGAAAAATACTTAAAAAGTACTAGTTTTTAACCTAATAAAATGTCAAAAATAAATATTATTTTTTGGGATTTTTTGATGGATTCTTAAAATAGGGAAGATAAATGAGAAGTGTGCCAAAAATTGGCTCAAAAAGATTAATTTTTCTTATTGAAATAATTTAATGAAGTTGTGAAGAAAAGTGAGAAAAATAGTGCTAAAAAAATAGGAATGGCCTTACCAAGGGTTGAACTCACGACCTTCAGGTCATGGGTTTAAAATTTTACCATTGAGCCATTTGCATGGGTTGTGATAGACAGCACGTGATGATGATAATTTATTAAGACTTGTTTTAAAAATGATTGAAAAAATAAAAGTGCAAAAGTCTGGGACGAGGGGGATTCGAACCCCAGACCTTGCACACATGAAGACTTGAAAACGCACGCTCTAACCATTGGGGTGGTGATACATCTGTTGTTTTAATTTCACAAAAATAATAATATAGTAAAACTTTTTGAAAAAGGGCGCCCCACCATGATCATCTTCTTCCTCGAGCATCATCTTCTTCCCATTTTTGAAATTATGAACTTCCTCAATACTCAACCAAATGGCATGATGTAAAAATTAAAATCGTTGGAAATTTCATGAGGAATTGAATGGCATTAACCAATTTCATTTATATTAAGTGTATCAAAAAGAATTAATCTCAACACCATATGAACCCTAACTGCAAAATTTAATATGAAATCACATATGTTCATGATACAAAGTAATTGATTGAGGGAAAATGATCCTTATATCATGACAAACATATTTGTAACTCAAATGATCAAGAATGATGCATGAATCATAGATTTCAGTTATTGAGGAAACTTACCTTGCAAGTGAGAATAAAATTCCTTGATAGAGGTGTTACAGATGCTATATCTTGATGCTAACAGTAGCCTTGAAGCAAATGATATGTGACTTGATGATTCTGGTGTTACAGAAGCAAGGTGAGTGTTTAGATCACTTCTATATGATGTATATTAAGTGTTTAGATCAATGGTTTGGTTGGAATTGTTTGGAGTTGAAGTTCCAAGTTTTCCCTCTCTTCAGAACTTTGAATTTTGGAAGGAAGAAGATTGCTTAGAAAACAAGGCTTGGCTATGTTTTGGTGTGTTTTGAAACATCAGATTGAACCCTATTTATAGGAGAATGTCTAAGATATTTGTGAATTTGAGAGGATTAGGATACATGCTATTATCCAATAGGTAATGTCATGTATCTATTACTTGACTGCCAAGGTACATAGCTTCCATTCTCACATGGCTACCAATTCTAATCTTTTGAGCTTGATTCTCTCACATTGCATCTCATCCCTTGGTGTTTTGATCATCCTTGGACAGATTGGGGAGGTTTTTGGCAAAATCACTATAGCACTTTAATGCTAGAGGACAAAACTTCACTTCATGGTTTTGAAATGATTTTTATCACATGCCAAAGATGCAATCTTGAAAATTCTATTATCCTCTTGCAGAGCATATTGTGTATGATAATTTTTGTGCTGATCTTATGAAGATATTAGGTTTGCAAGTTCATCCAAATCGTGTAACAATAAAATGTGTAGCAAATCTGTCTTACAAAACAGTTACAACAAGGCATGTTGTGAAATTCACAACTTCTCACTCAAGTAAGGTAAATGAATGTTCTTGGACATTTTGCAAAGCTGAGATATCATACTTCAACTTTGATGTTCAAAGTTTGTCTTGAATCAATGTGGATCATGGTGAAAAATGGCCCCAAAGTTGGCTCTAATACGAGACAAATTCTGCCTAAAAATTTTCTAAAGGTCTAGGTTCAAAAAGTATTGAACCTCCAACTTCATGGCATCATATCTCTCAATCTATGAATTTTTTGGGAATTCATCCTCAAGGAAAAAGTTGTAGTATGTAATAATCTCTTCAATTTGGTCTTTAGAGCAAAGAAAATGGTTACTTGGATTTGAAGTTATGGCCTTGACAAGTTGAACAAAAATCATTGAATTCCATAACTTAGAAAAAATTTCAATTTCTCCAATGTTGCCCTTTTTGCAAGTAACCTCATATTTCTTGATTTTTATTTATTGATCATGATCCAAACCACACATTATCACCATTCTTTACTTGAGGAACCCATGTTTGACCAAAAACATCAAAAGTCAAACTTTGGCTATGGTCAGTGGTTGACTTTTTATCAGATGAACTTGAACTTTGTGATCTTCAATGAAATCAAACCCTTGGGCTAATTGAACACCATGTATAGAATACAAAGGTGTTTTTGAGTGCCTTGAATCATATCTAAAGGCTTGAGATCATGTCTTGGTCAAAAGTCAAAGGTACAATTGACTTTTTATCAAACACCCTAGTTTGTGGACCAGATGAATTTGAATTCTTGTATTGCTTATGAATCAAGTTACTTGGATCAATCCAATCATATGAATGGACTAATATGAGGCATTTTGAGTCCTTGAAACATATCTTGAGGTGTTGGATCATTTTTTGCTTCAAAAATCAACCCAGACACTGAATTAGGTCAAAACCCTAATTTAGATGCATCTGTTGAGTTTGGGGCTTGATGATCTTGATTCAATGAAACTTTGTACTTGATTTTTGATGGATTAAAGCTATTGATCCTAATGGATGAATAAGGGGCTTGAGATGTTAAATATGATGCCTATTCCTTGATAATTCATCAGCTTGAGCTTTAGGGGGGCCACCTAACCTATAAAGTAAGCAAGCACACACATCTTGTATTTGTAATGGGTTAGTTATGCATAAATACACACACATATGTAAATGATGAATGTGGTGGATGAAGTGGCATCTTAGGGGTAAAAATTAGGGTATGACATGGTGAATCATGCATCATGGTGTACGGGCTTCGGTCTAGTTTTGGTGTGCTCTGGTCTAGTGGTATGGATATTGGAGCGAGTAGATAATTCCAATGAGGAGTTAGTGAACTGTTGCTTATGATGATATCGATGAATTTTGGTGTGCTCTGGTCTTATGGTGTGGATTCAGGAGTGAGTAGTCGATTCCATATGGGAATTGGTGAAGCGTTACCTATGGTGATGGTAACGATTTGGCGTGCTCTGTTCCTATGGTGGGGATTCACGAGCGATATGGACCCATGTTTTCCATAATTGTACTACATGCATTGTTGAGTCATGATGTTGAGTACATTTTCATATGTATTGAATGATTATGTTGATGTTGGTGATTGAGAATACTTTGGTGATGTATGTGAATAATGAAATTCTGGCCTATGCAGACAATAGATGTCCTAAAACATGTCAAGACATTGTGCTACATAATCATTTAAACTCAGAGGCGCAACAGCAGACTGATACCTTGAATATCAGAACTACACAATCACAGATGTCACGAAACCTGATCCAAAATGTCTATTATGAACCCTAACAGAAACTGTAAATTTGCAGAATGATAAAGAACACAACAATTGTTAACCCAGTTCGGTGCAATTCACCTACATCTAGGGGATACCAATCCAGGAAGAAGACTCCACTATCTGTAGAACTGTTACAAAGTTAAACTCCCCCGTTTACAACTTTATACCTAACATCTACCCAATGAACATCTTTACCAAGGCTAAACTCAAACGTTTACAGCCCTGATATGAGATACCCCACTCACTTCCCTTAATCACCAATTGTGATTTCTACATCATCCCTATCAATACAGAAATATGTTAAGCTTTCTTGACAAACAAGCTAACTCAGATTTGCTTAAAAGCTTCATCCAAGAACAATCCATAATCCAATACCTCAAGGCTTATAGATCTGTGCGACACCTATATCTGCCACGATGCATCAAACGATACAAAGGGAGACTTACAACCTAGAGAGCCAACGACTCTCAATACCCTAAACCCTTGTTTCTTACGCAAGAAAACAAGGTTACAAAAGGTGTACTAAAGGCATTTTAAAACCTAGGTCTAAGTCTTCTATTTATAGGCTTTTGCTTCCTTGGGCTTCAATCTTCTGTCCTTGATCCAAGTTCTGATTGCTTCCTTGATTGTTGCAACAGATTTAGAAACATCCTGCAATGTTCCAACATCTTGTTAAACATCAACAATCTTAACTTTCATGGATAATCAATTAAATACTTGTTGACTCCATAAATAGCAATTGATCTTAAATCCTTGTGCAATAACCCTTCTTCACTTTTGTAGCTAAACTCCACCAGATCACTTCATGAACACTTATCAAGTATTCAATCTTTTGCAAGTATCTTCTTTGAAGAACAATGTCTAGATACCAAGGCTGCCACCCTTGACTCAAGTAACTAAGATTCTCTCTGAACAAATCTTATTTACCTCAACAATTCTGAACGCTCCAATCAGATTAAATCCACTTTTAGGGTCAAAAGAGATGAATCGTTCCTTGCTGTTTTTGGATGGTGAAAATAAATCACCTCCACTTTCTTCAGATTATGTTTCAAAGAAACACCTTCTAGTCAGAAGAATAACTAGAAGACTCCAGATACATGACTTAGATGACTTTATGAGTGGACTTGAGAGAATTCTCAAGTATCTTTGACAACCTAGCCGATCAATAATTTATCAAACTCCCAGAGCTAGAACTTGATAGACTTAACTCAACTCCTCTCCTCTTCAACTGGCTCCAAACTGCACCAGGAAACCAAGCTTCCAAGTACCAAGTAACCATACCATATATCTACCAACAACTCCCTTCATTCTATCGCTCCCGACTTTGGAATAAAAGAATACAAATATCTTCACATATAGAGGCCGACGACTGAGATCTTCCACCAACTGTCTTCAGTAACAACTCGAGAATCCCATAATTCTAGAGCTCTTCCATCATAAACACATGCATCGGAACCACCAAGGAACAAATCTTGCTTGCCCTAATAAGATGTCAGAACATCTTATAAGACACCCTAACAAGAGAACTAGCCATTTCTCCTGTAGTTGTTGTAGAACCTCCTCAGCAACATAAACAACCTCCGGGTTGCTCCCTTCGATCCAAAACATCTATCTCATCCATTAATACCCTTGAGTATGTCTGAGTTGATTGATCTGATCTTCAAAACTCCTTTTTGTTTAAACGCCATAAAGTATCTCCCAAAGATCTCATCCAGAACCAGACAGGATGCCTGCTCTGATACCAATTGAAATTCTGGCCTATGCAGACAACAGATGTTCTAACACATGTCAAGACATTGTGCTACATAATCATTTAAACTCAGAGGCGCAACAGCAGACTGATACCTTGAATATCAGAACTACATAATCACAGATGTCACGACATCTGATCCAACATGTCTATCATGAACCCTAATAGAAATTGTAAATCTGCAGAATGATAAAGAACACAACAATTGTTAACCCAGTTCGGTGTAATTCACCTACATATGGGGGATACCAATCCAGGAAGAAGACTCCACTATCTGTAGAACTGTTACAAAGTTAAACTCTCCCGTTTACAACTTTATACCTAACATCTACCCAATGAACATCTTTACCAAGGCTAAACTCAAACGTTTACAGCCCTGATATGAGATACCCCACTCACTTCCCTTAATCACCAACTGTGATTTCTACATCATCTCTGTCAATACAGAAATCTGTCAAGCTTTCTTGACAAATAAGCTAACTCAGATTTGTTTAAAAGCTTCATCCAAGAACAATCCACAATCCAATACCTCAAGGCTTATGGATCTGTGCGACACCTATATCTGCAACGATGCATCAAACGATACAAAGGGAGACTTACAACCTAGAGAGCCAACGACTCTCAAAACCCTAAACCCTTGTTTCTTACGCAAGAAAATAAGGTTACAAAAGGTGTACTAAAGGTATTTTAAAACATAGGTCTAAGTCTTCTATTTATAGGCTTCTGCTTCTTTGGGCTTCAATCTTCTGTCCTTGATCCAAGTTCTGATTGCTTCCTTGATTGTTGCAACAGATTTAGAAACATCCTGCAATGTCAGATAATGTTGTCGAGACATTTGTTAGGACATTATCACTGACCAGTCTTCTTTCATCAGACTTCTTCATGTTTAAACATATCTTTTGACATTCTGTTTTTCCCAAAAATTTGCTCAAATCAGCAGAGCTTTTAATCTCCCCCTTTTGACAAATTTTTGGTTTAAACTCCTTAGGTAGAAAAAGAAAGTCCGGCGTTTGGTGGATATGATCGGAACACTTCTGAGGCTACTTCTTATCTCTGAAATTCCCAGCTGAATGTTGGTGTACATGAGGAAGAGTGCATAACACACTCCCCCTCAAACTTGTACTTGCCACAGAGGGATAAATCTTCCTCTGAAGAGGCATAAGAGAACCAGTAAGAAGGTTCAGTTGTATCATGCGTAACACTGAGTCCATAGAACATGTAACTCAGGTCACAAGACACAACCTGATCCCTAACTCAGACCACAAGGCACAAGGGAAAGATTCTGAGATTCTGATAGACTATTAGAACATCCTCTCCAAAATCTTTGCAGAACCAGCACCAGAGATGTATGTTGAGATACCCATCCATACAGATATTAATCTCCCCCTTTTTAGCCAAAATTTAGCAAAAGACGCCAATGCAGTTCCATATCCATATGATACTAATCCACACAAGAATGAAAGACATGATGAGTCAACCCACAATCTGGAATACCTCAAACAGATGCACTTTTAAATACCTAAACGCTTTCTCTAGATATCCAAGGTCCAACAAAGTTACCGCTGAATAATTCAAAGAGAAATAAATTTAGGTAGGTGAATTCAACATTAATAATTGTGCACCGCCCAACTAGGATAAGACTGTTCAACCTTTTTTAGAGTAACCGTCCAAAAAGGATCACTTGTAACAAAACACATGTTACTCATGCCTTCTCTTAGGAAGTACTCCCCACCGTTCGACACAGTCAGATAGGACCCACCCTCAGGTTTTAAATAATATCCTGACATTTTGTCAGTCTTGTTCAATATATTATAGTCACCACTCTGTTGACGAGTCCAAGGATAATCCTTTTAACCAGAAGAAGAATAGAGCTGGCTAAGATGTTAAGACGTTTCTTCAAACATCTTCTAGTTAGCACCCAAGAGATTTTTGTATTGATCAATAACTTCATAGTTTTATGATCACAGTCTGCAGAGAAAAATAAATTCTCCCAAACTCAACCAATGATTCTTAAGCATCCAATAAGAACCATTTACATTGCATTGCCAAGTCTCCCCCAACTTGCAACAATACAAAATGTCAAGACATCCTTCTTGACATCTCATCCTCCCAGGATGGACACATAATCACAACTTGCTTGACGCACAATGCAAACTGGAACTCCAACTGCACCCTCGCAGAAAAGAATCTTAGATCAAGGAGAAACTCCCCCTATCTAAGGTAACCAGTGCTCCTCCACAGAACACCTCGCTGTTGAATGGAAAACATAAGACGCATCTTCATGTCTTCAAGAGCGCACCCTCAGTTCAAGCCACCTGCAGAACATAAACATCAACCCTCTTATTGTTTCTTCTGACAAGAACCAATAATCACTCACACATGATCACCATCATGCTACCCATGAGGAAATATATAAGGATCATAATCCTACCATAACAAACTCTTGGCTTAAGATCAAAGTCCCATTGATCCCCCTCTTCCTGCAACCATCTACACACCACACGAACTCCTCTTGAATTCTCATGTATAGACCTCCAGCTGCTTGAGGCATACACCAATTGAATCAGAATGCTTCACATTCCTCAAAGAGACGCACATGGCCCCTTAGTTTGTTATAATGATGTCAGATATCGTATGCATGCTCTAGAACTTCACAACTGCCAAACTGATCCACTACTAGCATGACTTGCATCCATGGGCAGTATCCCCTTTGCAAGATTTTCCACTGACCTTACCAAGCCATCAATTTAGATAGACACCCCACAATCCAAGACAGTCATTCCTTATCATTCTCCTGTATTATAACCTGGAATACTTCTGATTTTCTGGTGAATATCCACTTCTGAACGCATCAAAAACCAGACCTTCATGCAATCAACACGTGATCCACTCCAGTATTCTAAAACCCTTACATCAGACTTCCAAGACAGTTCTTCTACTCCATCATTCTCCCATATGACAAGGTAGATACTTCTTAGACACGATGCAAGTAACCAGTTCCTCACAGAACCTGAAATCCTCCTCCAAGGATAACCAACCCAAAAATGTTCTAACATTATCTAAGACATCTTCCACACATCATAGACAACACACACCATGGTTCTTGATATGCTCCACCACTGGACTTACTATCAGCATAGTAATCCAAACTGAAGATCTTCACACAACACTGCTCTACCAGCTTGAACAAAGAAAGCTTCAGAAACCCAGAGAGAAATAAACTTTCATCCACCAAAAGAAGGTATACTTCCATCCTCAACCCAGAACTTCTGCCACAAGCTCCAAGAGAACCAGAACCTCCTTACGTTTTCAACTAACGACTCTTTTGGACAAGAGCAATTAGTTTCAAGCATCCTGCTTGAATTCACACAATGAAACCAACCAAATGCCACCTTTTGATTGATATCACTCTCCTTCAGAACTCCCACAAGATACACTGATCCACCAATGAAATCAGATCTTCAAGTAACATAAACTACTTGCCCCATAGCAAGACATCTTGGATTCCCCAAGCCTCTTAGTCATGTAACATCTTCCCATCCACAGCTCCCGCAAACTGCATGAGATAGACCTTTTTGAAGCATCCATAACATCCATTCTCTTATAGATCACCTTATCTTAAGCTGATGTGCCACATCACCAGCTGAGACTTCTGATGTTAAGCTAGATGTTAGAACATTCTGATACGACATCCAACTGTTGAATTCAGCTCCTTCTTCTGCCACTTAGAAGAACCTCCTCCCTTTGCAGAACAAGAGTTCCATGCTCTCATAGACTTGATTCAACACCAAGTTTGAGTAGACAACCTCCATCCTACTTTAAAACTCCAAAAACTTCACACCTGCCACGTCTGAATCTTCAGAAATAAGTAGTCCAAGACTACAACATAGCCATACCAAAGAATGCCACTTTCCTTAGTAAAGCACACCGTAGAAAGTCAGAGATAACTGCCACTTAACTTTGACCTTCAACCTAAGCAAAATCCCATGCTCCCACGTACCTAGATCAGAAATAAACTGATCCAAGCAATAACCATCAAGATTATGATGTCTTCATCTTCATCTTCAACAGTATCAAAGTCCAGACTAGTTTCTTTCCAGGAAACTCTCCAGAGAACACATGCTTCTGTCACACCCGACTGAAGCCCATTCTTAAGGTACCACCTAAGACTAAAACAGATGCTAAAACGTATGCAGTACCCCTCCCATGATTCTGTACAAACTCTGATGATGAGATGTTCCAACATCTTGTTGATCATTAGCAATCTTAACTTTCAAGGATAATCAATTAAATACTTGTGGACTCCACAAATAGCAATTGATCTTAAATCCTTGTGCAATAACCCTTCTTCACTGTTGTAGCTAAGCTCCACCAGATCACTTCATGAACACTTATCAAGTATTCAATCTTTTGCAAGTATCTTCTTTGAAGAACAATGTTGAGATACCAAGGCTGCCACCCTTGACTCAAGTAACTAAGATTCTCTTTGAACAAATCTTATTTACCTCAACAATTCTGAACACTCCAATCAGATTAGATCCACTCTTAGGGTCAAAAGAGATGAATCATTCCTTGCTGTTTTTGGATGGTGAAAATAAATCACCTCCACTTTCTTCAGATTGTGTTTCAAAGAAACACCTTCTAGTCAGAAGAATAACTAGAAGACTCCAGATACACGACTTAGACGCCTTTATAAGTGGACATGAGAGAATTCTCAAGTATCTTTGATAACCTAGCCAATCAATAATTTATCAAACTCCCAGAGCTAGAACTTGATAGACTTAACTCAACACCTCTCCTCTTCAACTAACTCCAAACTGCACCAGGAAACCAAGCTTCCAAGTACCAAGTCACCATACCAGATATCTACCAACAACTCCCTTCATTCCATCGCTCCCGACTTTGGAATAAAAGAATGCAGATATCTTCACATATAAAGGCCGACGACTGAGATCTTCCACCAACTGTCTTCAATAACAACTCCAGAATCCCATAATTCTAGAGCTCTTCCATCAGAAACACATGCAGCGGAACCACCAAGGAACAAATCCTGTTTGCCCTAATAAGATGTCAGAACATCTTATAAGACACCCTAACAAGAGAACTAGCCATTTCTCCTGTAGTTGTTATAGAACCTCCTCAGCAACATAAACAACCTCCGGGTTACTCCCTTCAATCCAGAACATCCATATCATCCATTAATACCCTTGAGTATGTCTGAGTTGATTGATCTGATCTTTAAAACTACTCTTTGTCTAAACGCCAGAAAGTATCTCCCAAAGATCTCATCCAGAACCAGACATGATGCCTGCTCTGATACCAATTGAAATTTTGGCATATACAGATAGCAGATGTCCTAACACATGTCAAGACATTGTGCTACATAATCATTTAAACTCCAAGGCGCAACAGCAGACTGATACCTTGAATATCAGAACTGCACAATCACAGATGTCACGACATCTGATCCAACATGTCTATCATGAACCCTAATAGAAACTGTAAATCTGCAGAATGATAAAGAACACAACAATTGTTAACCCAGTTCGGTGCAATTTACCTACATCTAGGGGATACCAATATAGGAAGAAGACTCCACTATCTGTAGAACTGTTACAAAGTTAAACTCCCCCGTTTACAAATTTATACCTAACATCTACCCAATGAACATCTTTACCAAGGCTAAACTCAAACGTTTACAGCCCTGATATGAGATACCCCACTCACTTCCCTTAATCACCAACTGTGATTTCTACATCATCTCTGTCAATACAGAAATCTGTCAAGCTTTATAGAAAAACAAGCTAACTCAGATTTGCTTAAAAGGTTCATCCAAGAACAATCCACAATCCAATACCTCAAGGCTTATGGATCTGTGCGACACCTATATCTGCCACGATGCATCAAACGATACAAAGGGAGACTTACAACCTAGAGAGCCAACGACTCTCAAAACCCTAAACCCTTGTTTCTTACGCAAGAAAACAAGGTTACAAAAGGTGTACTAAAGGCATTTTAAAACCTAGGTCTAAGTCTTCTATTTATAGGATTCTGCTTCCTTGGGCTTCAATCTTCTGTCCTTGATCCAAGTTCTGATTGCTTCCTTGATTGTTGCAGCAGATTTGGAAACATCCTACAATGTCAGATAATGATGTTGAGACATTTGTTAGGACATTATCTCTGACCAGTCTTCTTTCATCAGACTTCTTCATGTTTAAACATATCTTTTGACATTCTGTTTTTCCCAAAATTTGCTCAAATCAGCAGAGCTTTCAAATGATTTGTGTTGAATAATTGTTTATGTTTGTTTAGGCTACCCTTGCATACATTGTACCATTATATATTGTAAGCGTATTCTCACCCCTTTGTTGTTTGTATGGTTTTGTGCTCCTTCTCGGGGTACACACGAGCAGGTAAATGAGTAGCTGCTTAGAAGCTGAAGGATGGTGTTAAGGCTGTTCTTCTTTCTTTTCTCGTTTAAATGCATCATTTTAGATTCTGTTTCTATGATCTGTAACACTGGGCAGGCGAACAATTATTTATGTTAATTGTTATCATTTACAATGTTGTTGATAATGAAGGCATTTTGCCATAACTATGTTTTAAGCTATGAGATATATCTGGTTGTTGAATTATTTTAAATTGATTTATTCCACTGCGATGACTCTATGTAAAGGCGAGCATGTGATGATAATTGTTCAAATTAATGCATGTTTGATTAAACATGTATTATGGAGTAGGTTTATGTTGTGTTTGAGTGATGCCATATGTGTGTGGTTGTTTCATTTTCTTATTTTTTACGTGTTTCGGGGTTAGGGTGTTACATAGTGGTATCATTACAGGTAGTTCAATCCGGTCAGGTTTTTGAAATGTTAATTTTGCCTAGTATGCAACATGTGTGTGTACACTGTCGATGCATTGTTTCTTATAATATATGTTTGATGATGTGCAGAATGGCTGGAAGAAACAATCGTACTATTATGGATGCTTTGGAGTCAGTGGCTCATATGCTGCAGGGTCCGCATAATCAGGCTGGTGATGAGTTCCATAAATTGAAATTTTTTTAGAGAAACCATCTACCAACGTTCAAGGGAAGGTATGATCCAGAGGGTGCTCAAGTATGGCTCAGAGAGATCGTTAAGATTTTTTGAGTGATGGCCTGTATTGAGGAATATAAAGTATTTTTTGGTAATTACATGATTTCAGAGGAAGCCGAGTATACTGCCAAGTTTGAAGAACTAGTGAAGTTTTGTCCTTACTACAATGGTGCAACTATGGAGGGGTAGAAGTGTATCAAGTTTGAGAAAGGATTGTGTCCTGAGATTAAGTAGGGTATCGGTTATCAAGAGATTTGCAAGTTTCCTACGCTGGTGAGTATGTGTAGGATTTATGATGAGGACAACATGGCTCGTTCTGCTCACTACAAGAGTATTAATGAGAGGAAGGGAAAGAACCAGCATCGTAGGAAGTCATATAATGCTCCCACTGACAAGGGAAAGTATAGGGCTACTGATGAGAAAAAGCCTAGTGGGGGAGAGACTCCCGCATCTGTCAAGTGTTTCAAGTGTGGCAAGTTGGGCCACCGTACTAATGAATGCGGGAATAATGTTCTGAGGTGCTTCAAATATGGAAAGACAGGTCACCGTATTACAAATTGTAAGAGTGTTAGGCCGACTTGTTATAACTGCGTCGAATATGGTCACATCAATTATAATTATCAGAAGCTGAAGAAGGCATGGTCTGGAGGAAAAGTATTTGCTTTATCTAGATCAGAGATTACTAGTGTTGACTATTTGATTTGAGGTACGTGTTTCATTAATAGTACTCTGCTGATTTTTATTATTGACACGGGTGCAACACATTCATTTGTTTCGCTTGATTGTGCTGAGAGGTTGGGTTTTAAGTTGTCTTTTATTGTTGGGAGTATGATTGCTGATACCCTAACTTTAGGTCTGATAACCACTTCGTGGATTTGTTTGAATTGTCCACTTACTATTTTTGGTAAGAGTTTTAGGATGGATTTAGTTTGTCTACCTTTGAGAAATCTTGGTTTTATCATTAGAATGAACTGGTTGGAGTTCAACTATGTTCATATAAACTGTTACGACAAGATGGTATCATTTCCAGAGTTTGATGCAAGTGATGAGTTATTTCTGTTTGCTAAGCAAGTAGACGAGCTCGTGAAGGATGAGGCTGGCGTGTTTATGATATTAGCTTCTATGAAGGAGGAAAACAAAGTTGCGATTGGCGAGCTACCTGTGGTGTGTTATTTTCCAAAAGTGTTCCCAGACGATATTAATGATTTGCCGTCAGAGCTCGAGGTTAAGTTTGCTATAGACTTAGTACCTGGTCCTAGTCCTGTGTCGATGGCTCCGTATAGAATGTCTGCTTCAGAGTTAAGTGAGCTGAAGAAGCAATTGGAAGAGCTGCTTGAGAAGAAGTTTGTTGGCCGAGTGTTTTACTGTGGGGTGCTCCAGTGTTACTAGTTAAAAAGATAGATGGTAGCATAAGGTTGTGAGTCGATTATCAATAACTAAATAAAGTGACAATCAAGAACAAGTATCCACTCTTAAGGATTGATGATTTGATGGATCAGTTGGTAGGTGCTCGTGTGTTTAGCAAGGTTGATTTATGTTTGAGTTATCATCAGATTTGTGTGAAGCCAGAAGATATTCTGAAGATTACATTCAGACCAAGGTATGGTCATTATGAGTATTCAGTAATGTTGTTTGGAGTGTCTAATACACCTAGAGTGTTCATGGAGTACATGAATAGAATATTCCATCCGTATTTAGATCAGTTTATGGTTGTGTTTGTCGATGACATTCTGATATATTCAAAATCTGATGAAGAGCATGTAGAGCATCTGAAGGTTGTGTTGCAAACCTTGAAAGAGAAGAAGTTGTATGTGAACTTGTCCAAGTGCGAGTTTTGGTTGCGAGAAGTGAATTTCTTTGGTCACGTGATTTCTAGTGGTGGTATTGTTGTTGATCCATCGAAGATAAACGTTGTGTTGCAATGGGAGACTCTGAAGTCTGTTACAGTAAATAAAAGTTTTCTTGGTTTGGCTGGTTACTACAAGAAGGAGGATGTTTTGGTGGCAGGGAATAAAGAAGGAAGTAGTTAAGTTCATTTATGCTTGTTTGACTTGCCAGAAGTCAAAAATTGAAGATCAGAAGTCGTTGGGTCTGATGCAACCATTGAGTATTCTAGAGTGGAAATGGGATAGTATTTTCATGGATTTTGTGACAAGTTTTCCAAAGACGGCGAAGGGATGCGATTCCATTTGGGTCATTTTTTATAGGATAACTAAATCGACTCATTTCATTCCGATTAAAATCAGTTATCCATTGTAGAAGTTAGCCGAGTTACATATTGAAAATATTTTTTGCTTGCATGATATTCCATCGAGTATTGTGTCGGATAGGGATCTGAGGTCCACGTCGAGGTTTTGGAAGAGCTTACAATAAGTGTTGGGTACTAAGCTTAAGTTGAGTTATGCATATCATTCACAGATAGACGATCATACAGAGAGAACTATTGAATCCTTGGAGGAACTGTTGAGGGCTTGTGTACTAGAGCAAGGAAGTGTTTGAGATAAATATTTGTAGCTGATTGAGTTCACTTACAATAATAGTTTCCATTCTAGTATTGGAATGATCCCTTTTGAGGCATTGTATGGTAGGAGGTGTAAGACACCTTTGTGTTGGTATGAATCCGGTGAGAGTGTGGTCATTGGACCTGATATTATACAACAAACTTGTGAGAATATAAAGATGATACAGGAGAACATGAAAGATTCGTAGAGTCTCCAGAAGAGTTACCATGATACGAGGAGGAAAAAACTTGAGTTCCAAGAGGGGGATCATGTGTTTTTGCGAGTTACTCCAGTAATCGGTGTTGGTCAAGCTTTGAAGTCTTGAAAGCTTACGCCGCATTTTGTTGGTCCATACCAGATCTTGTAGAGGATAAGAGAGGTGGCCTATCAGATTGCTTTGAAATCACCACTTGCTAATGTTCATAATGTGTTTCATGTGTCTCAGTTGAGGAGACACGTTCCCGGTCCTTCTTAGGTGATCCAAGTGGATGATGTTCAAGTGAGAGAGAACTTGACTGTTGAGGCATCACCCATGCGAATATAGGATCAGGAAGTGAAGGAATTGTGTGGTAAGGAGATTACATTGGTGAAGTTAGTATGGGGAGGACCAGTTGGTGGAGGCGTGACTTGGGAGCTAAAGAGTCAGATGAGAGATTCGTATCCGACTGTGTTTCTTTCAAGTAATTTTTTAGGACAAAAGTTATTTAAGTGGGAGAGAGTTGTAACACCCCGTTTTTCTAATTATTTATTTATTTGAAATTGTGTGTATTTAATTATTTAAATCAGATTCTATGTGCATTGGGTGGTTAGTAGTAATATTTAATGCTCTGGGTTGGTAGTGCATAGTTCGAGTTACTTAATTAAATAAAAGAATTAATAATATTAAAATAATGAGAATTAATATTAATTAATTAGAAGGAAGTTATTTAATTTAATTTATTGGGATAAAATAGAAAAGTAGAAAAATAGTAGAGAATAAGGGAGAATATTAGTGGTATTTTTATTAAAATAAAATTAGAGATGAGAGGTGCATTTTTGGTGAATAAAGGAATAAGTGTGAAGGTAAGGTTAGAAGTCACTAATTGAGGGAGATTAGGTTACTAATAAAAAAGTTAGTAAAGGGGTTTGGGGATTTTTCTATGAAAAATAGAATTTTGGTGAAGAAAGGAAAAGACAAAGGCTAGGGCATAAGGAGAACATTCATTGAAGGAGCTTCAAGGAGTTTTGCTGGAAAATCTAAGGTAAAGGAGGTATTACTTCTAATATTGGTGTAGATTCCATGATTGGGTAGAGGGAGATCCTTAATCCCATTAGGCTTTCTTAATTTTTCTCTTTTTGACGAATGAAGGATGAACATAACATGAATTATGTAATTGCATAATTATGCATCGTGTTATGTAATTTTCGTGCACAATTTTGCTGTGTAATTAGTATGTTCTTGTTGATGAAATTGGTATGAAAGTGTGTTCATATGTTGTTGTAAAATTGGTGAACAAACCATGTTAAATCCATGATTAAATGATTGAAATTGCATGTTAATTGATGTATCATTGAAGTTTGGATGCTAAATGTTATTTTCCTTGATGTTGTTGTTTGATTTGGGGTCAGGGGATGTGAAATCGGAGTTCTGTTTTGAACTCTAATAGAAAAAAAATGCTTTTTTCCTTCCGATTCAGGGTGACGGACGTCACTCTAATGACGCCTTGGTCGTCATCATTTTGGAGGCGCTGACGGACGTCCGCTTCCTGACAGGTAGATTGTTATGGTCCCTAAGCAAGGTTAGTTGGGACGGTTGTCACTAGAACGATGTGTGAGGTGACGTGTTGGGTGACGGGCGTCACCTTGGTGAAGGGCATTACCTTGGTGATGGGTAACTCGTCACACTGCCATAACGAGCATCATTCACTCAGTTGTGTGGAATTGCTTTGTCTTTCTGATTTTGTATGTGTTGCTATGAATTAGCAACTGTTTGGCTACTGCTTGGAGGTGTTTTATATTGTTTATTGTGTTGATTAATTTAATTCACTTGTTTTGTGTGGATAATGATGTTGTTGGTTATTGTGGTGATTATATGGTAATTGCATGATGATCATTTTTGGTGATATTGCATGTTATGGTGAATCATGCATCATGGTGTACGAGCTTTGGTCCAATTTTGGTGTGCTCTGGTCCGGTGGTATGGATTCAAAAGCAAGCAGCTAATTCCAATTAGGAATTAGTGAAGCGTTGCTTATGGTGATAGCAACGAATTTTGGTGTGCTATGGTCTTATGGTGTGGATTCCAGAGCGAGTAGCCAATTCCATATGGGAATTAGTGAAGCGTTACCTATGGTGATGGTAATGATTTGGTGTGTTATGGTCTTATGGTGGGGATTCGGGAGCGAGATGGATTTGTGTTTTCCATAATGGTACAATATGCATTGTCGATTCGTGGTGTTGAGTACATTTGCATTCATTATTTGCATATGTATTGAATGATTATGTTGATGTTGATGATTGAGAATATTTTGGTGATGTATGTGAATGACTTGTGTTGAATACTTATTAATGTTTGTTTAGGCTACCCTTCCATACTTTGCACCATTATATATTATGAGCATATTCTCATACCTTTGTTGTTTGTGTGGTTTTGTGCTCCTTCTTGGGGTACATACGAGTAGGTAAATGCGTAGCTGCTTAGAATCTGAAGGATGGCGTTGAGGCTGTTATTCTTTCTTTTCCTGTTTTTATGCGGTGTTTTATATTACATTGCTTTGATCTATAACAATGGGCGGAAAATGATTAGTTCTGTTAACTGTTATTATTTGCGATGTTGCTAACGTTGAAGGAATTTTGCCATAACTATGTTTTATGCTATGAGATATATCTGGTTGTTGAATTATTTTTAATTGAGTAATTCCACTGCGATGAGCCTATGTAAAGGCGAGCATGTGACAACAGGTGTTCAAATTATTTCATGTTTTATTAAACCCGTGTCACACAGCTGGTTTATGTTGTATTTGAGTGATGCTCTATGTGTGTAGTTGTTTCAGTCTCTTAATTTTTTTTGTGTTTTGTGGTTAGGGTGTTACACCGTTCGCGTCCGAGATGACATGGGGTCATTTGTAGTAGTATTAAATGAAAAGTTTGTAATAAGCTTGGGCATCTCAAGCCTTTCCACTTTGCAAATTAAGAAGGTCTAAAGGGAATACCCCCAAACCTCTTAAAGTGACTAATGCACCAGGATCCAAAAAATATTGGGTACCAAAGCTGAAAACCTAATTTTGTTTTTTAGGAAATGCTTTACAACTGTAAAGGTTCTTATTACAATTTTTTTTTGCAAAGCATGTGTATGCTTTGAGTATACAAAAGATGTTTGGTGTTTATGATGATCCGTACTGGATAGAGTTGACATATCAAACTGATGGCGGTGTTCTACAACCTTGCGTGATCAAGTTATTCATTAGCATTGATGGTATTGTTTAGTAATCATATTATTTGTTGGCATTGATGATAATTCTAAATAGTCGTGTTTGACCTAGGTGTTCATAAGCATTGATGGTGGTGCACAACATTATTGATGGTCCTGATGATTTTGGAGTCTAAAAATCATTGGTGATTGTATCACTCCTAATGTAGTCGGGCCAGATCTCGTATCAAGTGATCACTAGATATGTACTTTTTATGATGGTTAGTTTTCCCTCTTGAGGGGGAGTTTTCTCAAGGTTTCTTGAGATTTTGAGGAAAAGCGTTTGGCATAAAATTGAATTGGAAAACTCAGAGTAAATTATCTAACAAGCGATATTGTACTCTTAGTGAATATATTTTTTTTATCACTAACATATTTTTCTTCACTAAAGAGCCAGATCGCATGTATCTAATAATCATCAAGCAATTCTACTTAAATCTCAAGTTTAAAGGTCTGACTCTCATTTCATCCAAAAAAGATGTGGAATTTCTCATTCATAGATAATCTTTTAAAAATATGTTTGAGCTACCCTACTATGGAGCAAAGTCGTCTTTGAGAACGTGCAAGGTGCGCTACCACACAGGGCCTCAAATTTGTCATGGTTAAACTATCGCTAAATAGAGTCTCAGAAAATATTTATCAGGTTAAATCTTAATGAAATATGACCTTTATTTTTTTTGTTCTTGCTAAACTATATGACTAACCAACATAAGGCCTCCAAAAACTTGAGAAGAATCTGCTATGGAGAAACATACACCTTTAAAGGACCTACCAAGTCAAAGAATTTCACTCTCAGGGTTTCTATGTTAAGCTTTGCGGTAGATCCCTGACATAACCATAAATTACTCTTAAAATAAGGCGTGTGAAGGCTATAGTTCACGTGGCATATCATCTACTCACTCGCATACTTTTTCCCAGATAAGGAATTCTTAAAGTTCTCATCAAAGAGGATATTATAGTATTATGGTTGCTAAGTCAACATCATTAAACCAATTGTATGGATGTCGTGTTTAGTTACATGATCTAGTGCAAGAAGAATCACTTAGCAGGATTGCACTATAAAAACTTAATCATCATGATTTTAGCCTTAACTGGTGTCAGCTTCATGGATGTACATATGTAATCCACTCTCAGATCAACTTATCTTCACTTATAAAAATCAAAGTTTGTGTCTTTTATATAGAATTGAGGAATAATCCCATGGAAGAAGATGATGATGAAGCTTAGCCAAACCCAGCAAATAATGAAGTGATCAACACCATTCCTGCAATAATTCAGCATAACACTCTCTCTATTCAAAATTTAATCAAGTAAGTTGACATCTTCAAGTAAAACATCGAGAAAATCCATAATCAAGAATGATGATAATGGTAGCAACTAGTAGTTGTCTCACTTTTATGTCTCATTTACTTAGTTTTGATCTTGTTTCCTTTTGATTCCTGTTTTCTTTCCCGTTTTATGTACTTGAATTCTGGTTTTCTAATTAATTAAGTATTTTTATTTTTTAAATGCTTTTTTCATGCTTTGGTGATCTATGTGCTTTAATACTTGCCATACATGTTTATTGTTTTTCCCCGCCTTTTAGATAATGCCAATGGATGTGATGTATATTCTCAAGGGGAGTATGGTATACTCTCTCTATTTATCAGATGGAATTTAACCACTCCAATCTACCACCTTTTTTTTATTGTTTTGTCCACCTTCCTAAGATATGTATTGTCAACATAAAAAATGGGGGAGAATGTGTATTCATATGCTTGCATGTATGATGTCTATAGAAATTTGTTTGATTTTTATGTTTCCAAAGCTCTTAAGATAAGTCCTTACCAAAAGTGATGATTAAGTAAGTATTGTTCAAAATGTATAGGCGTGCATGTTACCCCTACAAGGGAAGGAGTACTCAGAAGCCTTAGTAAGTATATTACGTTGTATGGTAGTTAGGACATGCCAACAGTGGCAAGAAGCCATGTACGGCGGTGTTTTGTGGTGGCTTTGAGGACATACTCATGTGAGGTGAGAGGTTCTAAATATGTGTTGGTTGCTTAAGTAAAAGTGTGTGTTAAGATATGTTTTCTCCTATTGGGGGAGAGGTATTTATAGAGGATTTAGGCCTAAGGTTTCCTTAGGAAAGGTCACCGCCCACCTAGTCAATCGTGGATTATTGCATCCCTATTTCCAAGGAAGACGTGGGTCAGTTATTGACACTGACTTCTCTCTGTCCCATAAAAGTCTTATCCCATGTTTCCCTTGAATGGGCGATATGGATGTTTTATGGAGCGGAGTTATCTCCTTGAGGGAGATATATGATTGTTGCCTCACCTGGGGGCGGCCTATATCCATCGCCCAATCTAGGTACTTTACAAAGATAACACTATATATTCCTTCAAGAACAAGGCTTTTGATGGAGGATGAAGTGTTTTTATATCATGGTATGATGGAGTATCTCGAGGCTCTGATTTTCATGATGATATGTGTGATGTGCTAGGCCTATTAGGCTCAGGGACTTTTTAAGGGTAATCATATTTTTTGGTCTCGTCCAAGGGACTCTAAGTCCTTCAGGAAAAGTTATATGTAGCCTTGCTGTTGAGACTATAAGTCCTTGAGGCAAGGCGTTGGTCTCATGCAGGACTTATATTGTAACGCCTTAAATATCCCCCGCGTAATTTATAATAATTATCAAAGTAAATTTAAAACATAAAAATTTAGGATGCCACATTAACCATAAACCTGCTCATGTAATCAGATATGTAACACATATACTTTTAAAAATTATTAATAATAATAACAATGAAACATGTCTGAAAATTTAACTTTTATTGCAGCAGAACATCGACAACTTGACAGTTTAATGATTCAAAGCATAATCATGTTTTTAAAGTAAACATAAACAACATCAACTTAAGAGATATCCAAATAATCTCCAGCAAACATAAAATTCATGAAAGCGTTCCATTCCCCGGTGTTACACATCAGAGCAGACGTCGACTCTATAAAAATAAAAGGAAGACTCCATCTTCCACTTACATCACCGCCTCTATGCGAGTTATCTGCACGATGCCCATGTAAAGGCAACATTCAAACAGAAGGGGTGCGATATCATAATTATATAAAGGTATGCATAATATTAAGCAAGTACCCATTCCACAACACACTTCCACACAATTAACACAACCACCATCCAACATAATAACAATGCAACCAATATGCAATACAATGAGACTCACAACACGACTCAATGCATGTGATACCAATATATGAACTCTCAAGTCCACCGTCTGATCCCCACCTAGGATCAGAGCACACCAATTTCTTACCATCACCCCCGATAACACTTCACTGATTCCATCACCTCTGAAATCAGCTACTCGCACCCAATCCCCACCTAGGATTGAGGCTCACCAAAAACGGACCACCGTCTAACACCATGAATTCATATAACATACAACATGCAACAATAATACCATGCTCAATAATCATCACCATAGTCAATGTACTTTGCCAATACTGGCCACCATGCATCAAACATATGCTACAACAGTCCAACAACATCAACAACAGTATAACAAGCAACAACAATGCATTTACGAATATGTCACACCACAACATAAACATTACAATGCATTTAACACCATCACATAGCAAATTATTCATGTTTAGGTACATAACCAATTTTTAGAATAAAGTTCGTCGCGTCATTTTCCCAACGCTTAGAACGGCACCCGAATCGGACACCCGTAACTAAAGTTATGAATTTTAGAAGTTTTCAAAACAATTGATCCCAATGTAATTGGTTACACCAAATGAGGTAACCAGTTACACCCCTTGTAACCAGTCCAGTCACGCAAATCCCACTTAGTGTAACCGGTTACCCAAATCCAGGTAACTGATTACACCATCCCAAAATTGCCCAAACACGCCTTTTCAAAGTAGTGTAACCGGTTACCCCAATTTTGGTAACCGATTACACTGTTATGAGAAGCACTTTTCTTCTATTTTCCCAAACGAAAATCACTTTTCTCTTCATCCCAAAACCCTCTTTTTCATACAAGTCGTGAATTACATTATTTTACACAAAAATCACTTTTTATAAAAGTCACAAAACCCAAATCTTTCCACAAAACCACTCATAACTTAAGTTCTGACTCTGACTCGCAACCCACAACAACACACAACTTCTACCATCAACAATTCCATCAAATGCATAATTCCAACAACAACATTACACAATTCACCATTCAATCATCAATCACAACACTCTAACACATCTAAATCATCAAAACAACATATAATTGCGTGATCCACATAAATTAATCCAACACCAATATACATTATGTTCATACAATTACCCATCATCCAATTTCAACCAAAGCTCATCAACAAAAAAGAATCATACAATTGAAATGTTTAAAACATATGAGAGGAATAATTTCTAACAAAGCAATCAATCCCTACCCACAAACTATTATACAAACCCTTAGATAATCGGAACCCCACCGTTACCTTAGAGTTCTTACAAAGTTTTCTTCTACCTCTAACAATGGTGATCTCCTCTTTCCCCTTGAGCCCTAGCCTTTTCTTTCACTTTTCTCTTGTTTTCACGTTCTGACAATTTCTATCCCTCAACTTCCTTCATTTCTTTATTTTATTATATTACTATAACTTAATCCAACTAATTAATATTAATAATTATAATAATACTAATTTTCATCAATTATTTAATTTAAACAATACTCACCTAATATTATTTAATTAAACAATTATTAACTAATATAATTCAATTAGTCTTACTCACCACACCACAAATTTCTACACTTTTGCTCACACACCCCCAACATCTTAATTCTATTCTTAAGGCCACTACCCCACACTAAGGGTAGCTCAAACACACCAAAACACCAATCAACACATATAATCACGCAACGTCACATAATTTTAATTACGAAAAATAAATAAAATAAATCGGAGTGTTACATATATCATGCCCTTATACAAAACTTTTGATCGAGTCTCTTTGGATAGATTTCGATCGCACTTCTTGGGCATGATTTCTGTGTCTGATCCAGCCCAAGGAAACCTTAAGTCTCTTAAGCAAGAGTTTAATTATTCGGGGGAATCTAAGTCCCTTAGGAAAAGTTATATGTAGCCCTGATGACGAGACTATAAGTCCCTCAGGCAAGGCGTTGAACCTCTCAGGCGATACTTTATCAAGCCCTCAGACAATACTTGTGACTAAGTTTATTAGGCTGGACTTCGATCATTCCTCTTAGGCGTGATTTCTGTGTCTGATCCTACTCGAGGAAACCCTAGGTTCCCCAGGCGAAATTTTAATTATCCTGGGGAATCTAAGTCCCTCAGGAGAAGTTAAATGTAACCTGGATGATGAAATTATAATTCCCTCATGTGAGGTGTTGGACCTCTCAGACGGGACTTCTATCTTGTCCTTACACAAGACTTCTGACTAAGTCTTTTAGCCTAGACTTCGGTCATGCATATTGGGCGGGATTTCTGCGTCTGATACCGCTTGAGGAAACACTAAGTCCCTCATGTGAGAGTTTAATTATCCTAGTGAGTCTAAGTCCCTTAGGAGAATTTATATGTAGCATAGCTAATGAGGTTATAAGTCCCTCAGGAAAGGTGTTGGACCTCTCTGGCGGGGATTCTATCAAGCCCTCAGACAAGACTTGTGACTAAGTCTCTTAGGCTAGACTTTAGTCGAGCCTCCTAGGCGTGATTTTTGTATCTGATCATGCCCGAGAAAACATTAAGTCCCTGAGACGAGAATTTAATTATTTTGGGGATTCTAAGTCCCTTAAGCAAACTTATATGTGTTCTAGCTGATGAGACTATAAGTCCTTCAGGAGAGGCATTGGATAACTTATTTTTTTTAATTTCCCAGAGGGGGAGGCAAGGATGTTGTGAGATCCAGTATCAAAATATTTCCTCAAGGCGTGACACGGATCTTAATTGTGAAATCCCGCATACAAATTATTTGGAAATATCTCTGTTGATCATAAAATGCTCAAGAAATTATTCACATATACACAATCATGGTGTCTATTAGGAAATTACAAACAATTATTTTAACTGTAATAATATTTAAGATGGAGAGCGTTCTAGGTTCCAGGAAAGAGAGGTCCTTCTAACTCCTGCAATTTTTATACCCTGTGAGGGAGCTTTTGGATATGGCCCCTCCTAGTTCGGTTGTAGTTTTTCTTGGCCCCTAGTGTCCTTTTGTTTTATATCTTGGCCCTTTCAGGGATTTTTTATAATCGTACAAATAACAGTGTCCCTTGGGGGCGCCTTTTATGTTAATTGCCTTTACTGTTATTATTTCATAGACATTTCTATACGATTAGTCCTTTGGCCCTTTGTTAAGGGCATCTGTTACCATCGTTCCCCTTGCAATAATTTATCTTCTTGTAAGAACTGCAAGGGGACCCATCGTTTTTCCAAGGAGGTGGCAAGGATCTTATTTAGGGATCCAATGTTTTTATTGGTTCTTTGTGTGGTAAGGATTCCACTTAGGGATCCAACGTTTTGATTGCCTATATAGGCGGCAAGGATTCCACTTAGGGATCCAGCATTTTGATCACCTCTATGGGCGTCAAGGATCCCACTTAAAGATCCAACATTTTGATGGCCTTTATGGGCAGAAAGGATCCCACTTAGGGACCCAACATTTTGATTGCCTCTATAGGCGGCAAGGATCCCACTTAGGGGTCCAACAATTTGATTGCCTCGTGGACAGAAAGGATCCCACTTAGGGATCCAACATTTTGATTGCCTCTATGGGCGACAAGGAACCCACTTAAGGATCCATCATTTTGATTGCCTCTAATGGGCAATCTTCTTTTAAGCTTTTAGGTTTCCTACAAAGAAAGGAATAGCTAGCAAACACAGATTTTGTAAGACAATAAAACGAGACGCCTCTTTAAAAAATACTCACCCTATGAAAAGCACAGAGGGAAAAGAGTGCACCCCTCGAGATAACTTGTTATTACAATCGGCATAGATGTAATACTTGCCTATAAAAAATAATAACAAAATAGCTAAACGACACTACAGAAAAATAAATGGATGACAACAACGAGGGTAGTTCTAGAGAGCATTACTTTTGGTCCTTCAATATTTAATTTTTTCACTAATTGGAGGGGGAACCTCCTTGCCTCTGCAGGTTCCTTGTCGAACCTTTATTCATAAGCCCGTTTTCTTAGCTTTTACACCTAGAGTGCAGACCCTTTTCAGTTTGAGGCTCTCCACATAACATTTTCTGGCAATCTCTTGATCTCCATGGACAACTCTTACTCGTCCATCGGAGAGAGGGTACTTCATGCATAAATACAAAGTGGACAAGGCGGCGCCCAACTGTCATAACCCAAATTTTGACCACTAAGATTTCCCATCATTGTGCAAATCAACATCACAATATGGATGGACCATCATACCTCATTAGTCTCCCCAAAGATGGGTGAGCATCCACTACAATCAAACTTAGGGTTTCAAGCCCTCTCAGAGCTATTAGACAAAGGATCAATCAAGGATGACATGATCTTCAACTTGTCTAAACCTCTCAAACATCCACAATGGATCAAGAGGACTCCCACATCAAGAATAAAGCACCAGGTTGCAACATTCCAAGTGGATTAAGCCTCAAGATCACCAGTGTCACCAAATTAGGATTTTGGTCGACCAAGGCCTCCAGATGGAAATTTTCCTCTGGGCATGAGCCAATGCTTCAAAGCATAACCCAAAATGCTCCAAGGGACCTCATAAACCCAATCATCAAGTCAATTTAGCCTCAGGGGATGCATTCTTAAAAAATCAGGAATTAGGGTTTCATGACCTAATTCACCCCTAAGTTGACTTTTGAGGCAAAGCATGAGCCAAGACCTCAAGACATGATTTGAGGACCTCAAATACACCACATTGATCCATTTACAACAATGGATTGATCCAAGAAGCTTGATTCACAAGTTTCAAGTTCTTCAGAACCACAGTTAGGGTTTCGCGAGAAAAGTCAATTGTGCCTTTGACTTTTGACCAGGACATGCTCCCAAACCTTGGGACATGATTCAATACACCCTATAACACCTATGAAATCAATCCATCAAGTTTGATTTAGGTCAAGGACTTGATTTCATAGAGGATCGCACAGTTTGGAATTCATCTGATAAAAAGTCAACTGTGGCCAAAAGTCAAAGTTTGACTTTTTGATTTTTTGATCAACTATGGTTCCCTAACCCTAAAACGATTTTAATGTGTGATTGGAATCATCATTCATCAAGAAAAATCAAGAAATTTTCTAAGTTATGGAACAAAGTGGCTAGGGTACCAACTTCCAAGGATCATAACTTGAGATCCAAGCAACCATTTGGGCTGATCCAAAGATGGATTTGTAGCTCTCATGGCATACTTTAAAAGTGTCAACTACACCTCATTCCAATTCATCATGGATTTTGAGTTATGGTTGGATCAAAATGGCTGAAAACATGAAATGTCACTTTTTCCAACACTTAGTGAAATTTTCACTAAGTCAGAATCTGTTTCACTTTTTTCAAAATGTAGGGGCATCATATGAGAGCATTCCAAAATGGCCAAGAACCCCATCAAATCCCATCTGAGCTAAGAGTTATGAGAGTGGAAATCTGCCTTGCTACAACTGTCATAACAAGGCAGATTTGTGCATTTTGCTTGATTTGAGCAATTTATGCAAATGACAAACAAGTTTATCCATCTGGACACCTCAGGGAGAGACCAAGGAGGGACAAACACTGATCCATAAGCCTCCCAAGTCTTTGGAACTAAAAATAGCATGCCAAACCTAAAAAACCCTAAAGAGGGGACAAGACTCCAATTTTGTTTTGGAGCATTCAATGGATGCACCAAGGTGGCATGAACTGAGCCATTTCCAACTAAATGAGTCAAGGATGATCTCTGAATAAGGGAACCAAAGGCCTGTGCTCTAACCTCTAGTCAATGGCTAGAGGAGACTTGGATTCCTATTGATCAACATTTGCCAAACCTCTGCAGCAGTTGCCATTCACTATTGCTTGCAAAATAAACTTGCTCTACTATAAATAAAGCTCATTTGTGCTCAGTTTAAGTACACCAAAGCCATCAAACTGATGCTTTCCTCAAAATCTCTTCTTTCACTCCAAAATTGCCTTCCAAAGCAAGTCACTATCGGGTTTTGAGTTTGAGAGCCATTCCAACCAAACCAATCACACACACACACCTCATAAACATCATATAGGAGTGATCCAAACACTTAACCAACAGATGGAACACCAATTTCACAAAATCACCAACCAATTGCTCAAGGTTTTAACCAAGTTGCAGCTGAGGTGCCATACTTTGTTCCAGCCATTTCCAAACAACTTCAAGCATTCAAACACAATCCATATGGTGTAGGGGAGCTGTTCAGATCATCACAACTCATCTGTAACACCTCCAACTCAAAAATCACTTTGCCCTTGCGGTCACGACCTTCAAGTAAGCCTAAACTTAGTCATCTCTTAATCTATGCATATTTCCTCGCACAATACTTTTGACAAATGTTCATAATCATGCATAGAGTGTTTCCCCTCAATTAATTGCTTTGTTTGAGTCATGTATCAAAATTCTCAGCCTTCATGCAAATTTTAGGGTTCTTGAGGTTTTGTCTTGATTTCTTATTCCATGCTTAAAATAAATGAAATTAAAGACCATAGACATGATCGTGAGGTGAAAACGAGTAGATTGATATGTGGATTGTGTGATTTCATCAAGTATTCAGTGAGATTGGTGAGAAAATGAAAATCTGCAGAAACAGAGGGGTGGCGTGTGTTCTTGGTGTGTTCTTGGTGCCATTTTTTGAATATTTGAATATTTGAATTTTGTGATTTTATTTAATTGATTAAAAAATTAATTTCTCCCTGAGTTTTAATGATTTTGAGTTGATTCTTTTTTTAATAATTCACAAAAATGTTAAAATATTTTATTTTGCCAAAAATTCCCAAAAATATTATTTATTTCATATACTTGATATTTTTGCAAAGAATTAATCTTTTATTTGTTTTTTAATATTTAAAATATTTTTTCCTCCTTGATTTTCCAAATTTAATTGGTTTCCAATCATTTTGTGGATATAGACATGATTTTTCAAACATTAATCCAAGATCACAACTTGTTTTTCACACATGTTTGATAAATTTGATTATTTTAATTAAATTCTTATTTAATTAAAATACATTTTTGAAATTAATTTAGGGTTTTGATCTTAATCACCCTAAACAAATCATTTTCAAACTCTTTGGGCCTCTGTTAGAGTGTAAGCCCATCCCCTTTGTAAATACACCACTTTTTGGGCCTCAGTGATTGTATAAGTCCCATTGTATTTTCAAAAACAACGGTGCGATCGTCGCCTTTTTAACAAAACCAATTGGGCCTCTCCTCGAGATATAAGTCCAATTCCTCTTCAAACTCTTTGGGCCTCTAATAGAGTGTAAGACCCAATCCCCTTTTAACTAAAACAATTTTGGGCCTCAGATATTGTATAAGTCCCTCGGCGTTAAAAGAAAAATCTCGGCACGATCGCCAGTTCAAAAATTAAATCATCTGGGCCTACCCTCGTGTTGTAAGTCCCATTTATTTATTTAAAATAAATCTTTGGGCCTCTAATAGAGTGTAAGACTCATCCCCTTGTACATAAAAACTTTTTGGGCCTCATATATTGTATAAGTCCCTCTGTACAGTTTTCAAAACAATGGTGCGATCATCGTTAACACTTGGGCCTCTCCTTGAGCTGTAAGCCCCAACAATCTTTTCAAAGCACTTCCTCCTTTGATTTTGAATTCAAATATATGTTGTTATCAAAACTTTCTTTGTGGAACAACTAACAAAACATCATGGAAGCTCTACAACGGGTAAGTGTTTATCCGCTTTCATTTACCGCTTTCATATGCATATAGCTGTATCGTGGGGCTGCTTCACTGTAAGTCTTCTTTCACATCCTTTTATATACTTGTCACATATCCAGTGTGTAATACTAGTATAGTTATTTAGAGTTTTCCCCGACAACTAAGTCTAGCACTAGGTAAAGCCTTGTTGGTCACTCTTGAATACAAACAAAACTAGATCCCCCGTAGGATTCCAGATACAGTCTTCCCCCCTCTTGGGGTTAAACAATATGGAACAAAGAGAAATTCAGTATTCTCGGTGAACCTTTTCTCAGACTGTCACCCTTAGAAATTGTCAAAGAAACTCTAACTCCCTAGAGATGATCTTTTCTCCGTGAATGGCATCTCTTGAGTTTCTTCCAAATTCTAGAACTTTCCTGGAATGAACTCTTCTCTGTGAATTGCATTTCTTGAACTTCTCTTGGTTTAGGGACCCACAGGCTTCCTAAAACCATCCCCGCCTCCTCTTGGGCGTTGTACAAGGACCCTTCGGCTTCTTATAAGTTCTCATGCCTTCTCTTGGGCTTAATACAAGGACCCTGACGACCTCTTAAAGGTATAAGGCATAACTTAGGCATCCTTTGCTAGAGCAGTCTTTCCAGCGTCAAAACTCTGACCATTTTAGGGTTGATACTCATCCCTTAATGCCCGCGCCTCCTCTTGGGCATTGTACAAAAGATAAAACTCTAGACTTGGACAGTCTAAACCTCTTGAGTCTCAAAGACATTCTCAAGTTCCTTTCAAACAATAGGAAAAAATACCGATCACTCTGGATCAATCTCCCGCAGAAACCCGGTCTCTCTCATGAGAGTTCCCCACACTTGGACACGCTTCAGGATCTCGATAATCCTCAGCATTAAGTCAGCCTCCTCTTGAGCTTTGTACAAATGATTCTCCCTAGTGGAGCTAACCTTCTCAGACTCTCTTGTTGAGTTAAACACCTTTAGCCTCCGTCTTGGGCTTTGTACAAGACATATAAAAACACTCTCTTGTTGAGTATAAAAGACTCTCTTGTTGAGTTAATCCCTTTCTAGCCTCAATCTCGGGCTTTGTACGAGATAGAAAAAACACTCTCTCGTTGAGTATAAAAGACTCTCTTGTTGAGTCAATCCCCTTTTAGCCTCAATCTCGGGCTTTGTACGAGATAGCATATCACTCCCTTGTTGAGTATAAAAGACTCTCTTGTTGAATCAATCAACCTTCAGACTCTCTTGTTGAGTCAATCAATCTTCGAACTCTCTTGTTGAGTCAACCTTTTTTAGCCTCCGTCTTGGGCTTTATACAGGACAGATAATAGTACTCTCTTTTTGAGTCAAACCCTTTTAGCCTCCATCTTGGGCTTTATACAAGATACATTCTCCTCAACGGAGTCAAAATCCCTTTTAGCCTCAATCTTGGGCTTTGTACAAGACAGAAAGAACATTTTCCTTAGAAAAGTCAAACTTCCCGCCTCTTCTTAGGCTTTGTATAGAGAAACCCCTGGTTGAGTCAATCAACCTTTTAACATCAAAATTGTGCTTTGCTCACAGCATACAAACATCAACAATTCCTCTTTAGAGATGACAAATTCTCTCTCTGTCAAAACCCTTTAGCTTCATATCTTGGGTTTTGAACAAGATACAAACCACCTTTAGCTTCATATCTTGGGCTTTGAACAAGATATAAACCACCTTTAGCTTCATGTCTTGGGCTTTGAACAAGACACCAAAACCATCTCTTTCCTCCCATAGAATAGGAGGAACTACGATCGCTCTGATTTCCCTGTTTCGTTAAACGGGAATACGTAGGCATAAGATTGTAAAATCTTAGCGAGCATACTAATCGAAAAACCAAAAATCCAGTACCTCCATACATCAATCAAGAAGCATCAGACCTAACATCTTACCAAAAAGACCTCGCAAATAGTCCAGACACTGTGTTCTTAAACGAAATAACCTAAGACAGACCCCCATTTTGATAGCATATGTAAACCAATAGTTTTGACTGTTTAACCTCAGTATGTGAGCAGGGTTAATTGGAGATATCTATTTCCCTTCCTTAATCAGCTTCACAGGATAAAAAATGAATCAGACTGTAGTACCGAAGCGATAGTGATTCGAAACCATAAAAATCACGCTACAGAAAAATGGCGACCACAGTGGGAGGAATTTCTCTCTTACAGGCTTAGGTAGAAGACCTTAAGTTCCCAAAGTGTCACAGAAATGACGACTTTGCTGGGGAGTCATTGTCTATATAGGATCATAAGACTAGAGGTCTAGGATGTTAGGATAAATATATATACTGCTTTTCCTAATTGATATCTGTGTTTACTTTTCTGCTAATGGGAATGCGTGTGATGCCGCATCTGGAAAGATTGAGTATACACCTAAGATAAGTGATGGCATTATACGGGTAATCTTACGGGGAGTGAATCCCAGATAAGAGGTCCCGGTCGACCATCAAATCAGTGGAGATGCCCTTTGCAGATTCAATGTCTATACGACTTCGGTTGTTGAAAGCAGATTGTTCCATTGGGTTATCCGAGAAGCTGAGGATTTTAGTAGACTGAAACTATTTTGTAGTGCGGAAGCTATCGGAAATAGTTGTCAAGCGATACTACCCTCATTTGAGATTACTCTAAGATACTACAGCTCGCTGGCGATCCGCTTGCTGTCGTTATCCCAAGAGGGGTCAGTGATTTTGAGGACAGGTACAAAAAATCACCAGTATAAATGTTTGGGGATGGGTAGAGCCTTGACTTCATGACACGGACCCTTTGACCCCATGTTTTTCTATGTTTTTGTGTGCTGCATTCATACATTCATTTAAAAAACATTAAAACAAAGAAAAAATTTCTCTTATAGTCTCTCTTTTTTTCAAATTAAACTAAGACAATGATTGCAAATGTCAGAAAAAGAGATTGCTAATGGATTTCGGTAGAAGGAAGACTCATAAGTATACCTTCAAGGTTCCAAAACTAGAGGATTTAAGAGGTATGGCGAGGATGATAACCAACCCTGAGGCTTTCAGAGTCAAGTATGGAGGACTGCTGTCTCTGTTAAGGGTCCATGTAATTGAAGGAATCCTGTCCATACTAATCCAGTTCTACTATCTAGTCTATCACTGTTTCACATTCCCAGATTATCAGCTAGCACCAACACTGGAGGAGTACTCTCACCTGACTGATTTACATATTACTGATCAAGATCCCTTTTCTGGACTGGAAGAAATTCCAAAGGATTAAACCATTGCAAGAGAAATCTATTTGGACGAGTCAGAAGCCAGGACTGATATGATCATTAAGGGCGGTATTCGGGGTTTTCCAGCCCAGTTCTTGATAAAGAAAGCTCTGTACTTTGCTAGTATAAGGAACATGGCCGCTTTCGAAAGCATCTTTGTTTTGCTTACCTACGGGTTATTTCTGTTTCCCAACATTGATAACTTCGTAGATATCAACGTCATTAAGATTTTTCTGATTGGAAACCCTGTACCGACCTTGCTCGCAGATGCTTATCATTTTGTACACCTAAGGAATTTGTACAGTGGAGGAATGATTACCTGCTGTACAAATGGTTCATTTCCCACTTGCCCAAGTCTGTTGAATTTTGGGATCCTAAGAATACTTTACGTTGGTCGTAGAGAATCATGTCTCTTACCAACCCTGACATCGATTGGTACAATCGAATCTATGACAGAATCAGAATCATTGACCGTTATGGAAATTTCTCAAATGTACCCCTTATAGGATCTAAGGGAGGAATCAATTATCACCCCATTTTAGTTCGTCGTCAATTTGGATACCCGATGAGGCATGTCCTGCGTAATGCTCATCTGGAAGGTCATTTCTTCAAGGAAGGAGAAAATGACAGGGCACTAAAGACAAAAATAGTGCATGCCTGGAAACATGTTCACAGGAAAGGAAGAGAGTCTCTAGGAAAACCAGTCTGTGTCTCAGTGGAACCTTATTTCCACTGGGTGCAAACTAGAGCTCTCAAGTTGAGAATGCCTTACCCTCATCAGGAAGTTCTTCCATTAAGGGACCCTATCCTTTATTTTATGTCTGATACGGAAAAACTTCATGTTACTCTCAACAAAGTTCAACAGGAGAAGAGGTCTTGGAAGAACAAGTACCGTATTCTCAATATGGAGTGCAAGAAAGTACATCAACTGTTAAAAGAAAAAGATGCTCTGATTGAGATTTTAGAGTAACATGCTGTAGAGAATCAAGAAGACCAAAGGAATTTGCTCGCTCCTTTCACTTGGCAAAGGAATGAAAACCCGACAACGACTCAAGAGCCCCGGTCAAAGAAAAGGAAAGTACCAGAACCAGTACTTGAGCTCTCCTCAGAGAGGACTCGGGACCCATAAGTTTAGATTTCCTTTTACAACACTATGTAAATTACTGTATTTCCATTCCGCGATCTTTAAATTCAATAAAATGAGGTTTCCCCACTGTTTGATATTTCCAATCCAATTGTTGAAGTTTATCTTGATTAAACAAAAAAAATATAATTAATATAATTATTGCATATCATTCATCATTTTCACGTAACACATTCTTCTTACCTACGAATCTCACGTTTGTGTCTCGGTTCTAGAGTCAAACTGTCTCATTCGTATAATACTCGGGCCAATCGACATAAAAAGATGGATGATCTCGAGGAAGAGAACAAAGAGTTGAGGGAAGAGATCGACACTCTGAAAGAGGATCTGAGAAAGCTACATAACGACATGCAAGCTCTAGCAGAAGCTCAGATGCAACAACAAAGGACTGTGATCTCAGAGATCACATCGACGCCAATAGTGGAAAAGTATGATCCTAGGTACAAAATTCCAAAAGATCGTCCCTGGGGCATGCCTATTAACTATATCCCAGAAGGATATGTTCCGCCGATCACTGAAGATCAGGGAACCGCAGCAGGAACCGCTGGGCCTGAAGGTTATAAACTTTCGGAAAGCGAAGATGCCTGGGGCATGACAGTAACTCGTGAAGGTTACAAACTTCGGGAGAGGGAAGGGCCTAGAGTCACCACCATGATGACTATACCACCACCCGTGGTACACACTGTCCCGAAAGGATAGATTCCACCGATACCTTTTGGTAGAAATGAAAGTATGTTCGACAGAATGAATGATTTCCAGGAATAGTTCCTGGAAATGCAGAAAGAACTGTAGGCTATTCGCGGTCAGGATTTATTTGGAAAGGACGCCACAGACGTTTGTTTGGTCCCCGATGTTAAAGTTCCGTACAAGTTCAAAGTGCCTGAATTTGAAAAGTACAAGGGTAACTCTTGTCTTCAAAGCCATTTGGTGATGTACGCTCGGCGAATGTCAACTCAGACAAAGAACCAAGAGCTACAGATTCACTATTTTCAAGGTAGCATAACTGGTGCCGCACTCAAATGGTACATGGGTTTAAACCGCACTAAGATCGACACTTTCAGAGATCTTGGCGCTGCCTTCGTTCAACAATATAAGTATAACCTGGACATGGCACCGGATAGAGATCAACTCAGAGCCATGTCACAGAAGGATAAGGAAACCTTTAAGGAGTACGCTCAGAGATGGCGTGAAATCGCCACCCAGATTTGTCCACCTCTTGAGGAAAAAGAGATGACAAAGATCTTCTTAAAGACCTTGAGCTCATTTTACTACGATAGAATGGTTGCCAGTGCACCCAGTGACTTTACTGAAATGGTAGGCATGGGAGTTCGTCTTGAGGAAGCAGTCCGAGAAGGACGTTTAGTTAAAAACGCTGGATCATCAAGTAGTACAAAATGATACGGTAGTGCTCTTCCTAAGAAAAAAAAGCAAGATATTGGTAATATCTCTCTCGGAAAGCAAAGGCGATGGTACCAACCAGTAGCAGCTGTAACTCCTGCTATCAACCCTGCGCCTGTTCCTACGTATCAACTCAGGTTGCTTAGAGCCAACCTAATCAACAGCAATATCAGCAAAGGACACAACAGCCTCTTCAGTAGGCTCGTCCTCCATATAACAACCGTACAACGCGACCATCAGGGTTCGACCCTATACCGATGTTGTACGCAGAATTGTTTCCACTCTTACCGGTCAAGGGACATGTCCAAACCAGGTCTCCTCTTATAATATCGGAGAATCTGCCTTTTTGGTTCAAAGCGGATCAGACTTGCCCTTACCATCAAGGAGGACCAGGGCATAACATAGAAAACTGTCTCAGTTTCAAATCCGATGTGCAAAAGCTTGTTAGGAGCGGGGTCTTATCTTTCAAAGAAACGAATCCGAATGTTCTCACGAACCCGTTGCCTCAACACGAGAAAGTTGCAGTGAACTTGATAGAAGAAGAGTCTAACAACAACTATCAAATTCATGATGTACTCTTATTGAGGGCCAACTTGGTCAAGATGCATTGTAGACAGAGTGGATACGGCCATGTGCTACCTCATAATTATCACCAGTGTGATATTTTCTCTAAAAACAATCAAGGATGTTCTGTGGTGCAATCAGCTCTACAGGAACAATTGGATCTCGGATGGATCCAAGAGCACTGAGTTCATGGAGTTAATATGAGGTATGCAAATTCCAACATCATTCAGAACCACGATATCCGTGCAATGAATTTCAACTTAGTGGCAATGTACTCAAGGCAAAGCTAGTATCATAATCTGCCGCGGCACGATTACAATTCCTGTCTCATTTGCTCAGTAAACAAACAGGGATGCTCTTTTGTACAAGAGGCCCTCCAGCGTCAGATGGATCTTGGGTGGATCCAGGACTACCATGATAGAAATCCTTATCAAGTTAACATGATTCAAATCTTCGATATTCGTTTGATGAATACCAGCTTGGTGAAGTTACACGCCAGACAGGTCCAACTCGATTTTCTCACTTCACATGATTATCTGAGCTGTAAAGTATGTTGTGAGAGTAACCAAGGATGTGCTCTCGTTCAAACAACTTTGCAACACTTGTTGAACCACTGGTGGCTTCCAATCTATCTGGACGAAGACACGCAACAAATTAGTGTGACAAACGGGAACCATACTAGGCATCAAAGTCAGGATGTCCAATCTATGGAAATAGACCTAGTAAGGTTACACTGCATTCAAAGCGGACGTGGCCAGGTGCCACTACACAATTACGAGCACTGTAGAGTCTGCTCGGAAAATAATCAAGGATGTTACCTCGTGCGAGCAGCCCTTCAAAGTCAGTTGGCTCCCAAGGAGATTTAACCATGTCCAAGTTCTGGATTAATCAACTGGACGCCAGACTATTTCGCTGATCAGATTAAGGATGTTATCGTGATCTCTGATTGCGAAAGGACCAAAGATGTTTGTACCATCATCCCTCTACTTGAAAAATCGAAGGTTCTTAAACAGGAATTGAATTAAGTTTATTACGACAGTCAGAGAAATCAGAAGGATCCTGTAGTTATCTATCTACCGGGACCAGTGCCGTACAAATCTAATAAGGCGACCCCTTACAAATACGGTGCAACAATAATTGAGAATGGAAGGGAAATTCCATTACCTTCCGTCGTGAATATTACATACATCAGTCGAGTAACACGGAGTAGTCGAATCTTTAACAGAGGAGTTGGAGAACCTAACAGAGAAAAGGAACCTCAAACAGAAGTTCTCAATCCACCAGTCGGTCAATCCAGTAATCCCGACCTTTCAAAGAATGACGATGAGATGCTGAAGCTCATCCAAAGGAGTGAATACAACATTGTTGATCAGCTAAACTCCTTCAAAGATCTCTGTGTTATCTCTTTTACTTAGTTCTAAAGCCCACAGAGAGGCTCTACAGAAAGTCTTAGAGCAGGCCTTTGTGGAACAGGATGTGTCGATAAGGCAATTCGACAGTATCGTCTCTAACATCACTTCCTGCAACAACTTGGGGTTTAGCAGTGAGGAATTTCCAGAAGAAGGCAAAAGTCACAACATGGCGCTCAATATCACAGTCAACTGCCAGCACGATGCCTTAGCCAGCGTACTGGTAGGTACCGGATTGGCTCTCAACGTTATGCCGAAGTCCACTCTAATGCGACTATCATTCAAAGGATCTTCGATGAGAGGCACTGAGGTCGTCGTCAAAGCATTTGACGGATCCTGAAAAACGGTTATCGGCGAAGTTGACCTTCCCATAACTATCGGTCCTCATACTTTCCAAGTCACTTTCCAGGTCGTGGACATTCGAGCAACATATAGCTGTTTGTTGGGAAGACCTTGGATACACCAGGCTGGGGCAGTCACTTCGACACTTCACCAGAAGCTGAAGTTCGTCAAGAATGACCAACTCGTCATGGTCTGTGGAGAACAAGCCTTGATTGTGAGTAACCTATCATTATCCACTTGTGTAGAACCCGAGGAGGTTGTTGGATCTCAGTTCCAGGCACTTTCGGTAAGCAGTGAGAATCAATTAGAGAAGGGAACATCAATATCCACGTATAATGATGCTCTCGAGGTGATCAAAAGTAGCAATGCAAAGGGATGGGGACAACTTGTAATTCCTACTGATAATAAAACAAAGAAGGGTCTTGGTTTTTCTTCAAACTGTACCCAGACTGCTACCAACGATGAAAGTCTTCATCCCATTCAGAACTTCTTCCATAGTGGAGGTTTCCTTCACCCAGTGTCTCAAGAAGTACATACCATCAACGAGGGAGATTCCTCCGATACAGATGAAGAATGGAAGTCCTATCTTAACGAGGACGGTTATATGTCTCAGGAAGAGGTTCCTACACTATTTTTCTATCCCGCACAGAGTCCGAGATTTATACCAAGGTCAGATGTCAAAATGATATACGAAGAGTTTGATCCAGAAGGATGCCGTGCTCCACCAAACTCATTAGAGGAAGACACTCTGATGAAAGACAACTTTGACAACGACTATTATGGCCCGATGGATGGTCTGCCTATCTGGAAGCCGTACCCAGGAGACTTGGGGCAAGAAAATCAGCCGAACAATGAAAATCAGCTGAGCGTCATTGGAAAAAATACCTGCGTCCCCACCATGTCTTGGGATCAACACTCAGGTCATTCAGAAAATATCCAGTGCGATGATGAATTTGCAAAGTTTGCAGGACTAGAATTCATCAACTATGCCTTTCCTGAGGTCTACGTCATCGAGAGAGTTGACTCCTCAAGTTCCAAAGAAGTATGGGACACCCTGGGACAACTGAGTGGCAAGTACGATTACTTGGTCAAGTATACCGCTCCCGAAAGCTCTCGTATCAGGCTCGAGGACATCCAACCAACTGGATGGGGAGATCTACCTGAGAGCACAGAGACTATGCAAAATACAACTGAGGAATCCTCCTACGATAACTCTGACTGGGAGACAGATTCCAATGATCCTGCTCCACCAGAAATCAGCGTTATTTCTGAAGACAAATCAAGGAAGGTACCAGACTTTGTGATTCACCGAGGAGTTCGCCGCCAATGGGTTGCAATCGATATTCCGAAGGTTGTTCATAAGTCAAAGTAATGGCCGTCTTTATCTTAACCTTTCACCATGCCCAGGTGAAACGGATGTTTTGATAGGGCTCACTTTCTGTAAATGTCCCTCTTCGCTTCGCCCAAAGCGACATAGTTTTGTTTTATAGGGTTGTAGTTTCAAGAATCGAAAAGTTCACAAATAAAATAACGTCGTTCTGTAATTTCCGCATTTATTGCTGTTTTCTCTTTCTGCTTTTTCAGAAAATGGTAATCCTAAAAAACAACTCAAATAATAAAAACAGGCAGTAAAAAAAATACACTGCATACACTCTTGCATTTCTCTCTATCTCTTCTAAAAAACAATCATCACGTCATGCAGATTGCTTGTTTTAAACCCCGTTGAAACATACGATCCAATGCCTTCTCCCAACTTTGAATTCCCGGTATTTGAGGCTGAAGAAGAAGATGACAAAGAAATTCCAGAAGAGATCTCCCGATTACTCAGACAAGAGGAAAGGTCCATTAAACCTCACAAAGAGCCATTGGAAACGGTCAACTTGGGTTCACAAGAAGAGAGAAAAGAAATCAAGATTGGGGCACTGCTCAGTCCAACTATCAAAGATAGTCTGATAGAGCTTCTCAAAGAGTTTCTCGATGTATTCGCTTGGTCCTATCAAGACATGCCAGGGTTGGATACCAGCATCGTGGAACATCATCTACCATTAAGATCCGAATGCCCGCCAGTAAAAAAAAGGTTGAGACGGACTCACCCAGACATGGCCATCAAAATCAAAGAAGAAGTCCAGAAACAGATCGACGTGGGTTTCCTCGCCACATCAAAATATCCTCAATGGTTAGCCAACATAGTACTAGTTCCGAAAAAGGACGGAAAAGTCAGAATGTGTGTAGACTACAGGGATCTGAGCAAGGCAAGTCCAAAGGATGACTTTCCCCTACCACATATAGACATGCTGGTAGACAGTACAACAAAGTTCAAAGTCTTCTCCTTCATGGATGGATTCTCGGGCTATAATCAAATCAAAATGGCGCCGAAAGACATGGAGAAAACTCCTTCATCATCCCATGGGGCACCTTTTGTTACAAAGTAATGTCGTTCGGTCTAAAGAACGCCAGGGCAACCTATCAAAGGGCCATGACTACTCTGTTTCATGACATGATACACAAAGAAATCGAGGTATATGTCGATGATATGATTGCCAAATCTAAAATAGAGGAGGAGCATGTGACCCACCTGTCAAAGCTATTCGAGTGGTTGAGAAAGTACAAACTCCTCTTGAATCCCAATAAGTGCACATTCGGTGTCCGTTCAGGGAAACTTTTAGGGTTCATCGTTAGCCAGAAAGGAATTGAGGTTGATCCTGATAAGGTCAAGGCCATTCAAGAAATGCCTTCTCCAAAGACTGAAAAAAAAGTCAGGGGATTCCTAGGACGTTTGAACTATATTTCCAGATTTATATTCCTCATGACCGCGACATGCGCGCCGATTTTCAAATCACTCAAAAAGGATCCGGACTATGTTTGGACAGAAGACTGCCAAACTTTCTTCGACAGTATCAAGGAATATCTGTTGAATCCACCGATTCTGTCACTTCTAGTGGAAGGAAGACCACTGATCATCTACCTAACAATCTTGGAAGACTCAATGGGTTGTGTACTTGGCCAGCAAGACGAAACAAAAAGGAATGAGTCTGCCATTTACTATTTGAGCAAGAAATTTACCGACTGCGAGCCTCGGTATACTATGCTCGAGAAAACTTGCTGTGATCTGGCTTGGGCAGCCAAACGTCTTCGCCAGTACATGATTCGTCACACTACTTGGCTAATCTCTGAAATGGATCCAATCAAGTACGTCTTCGAAAACCCTGCTCTCACGGAAAGGATTGCCCGTTGGCAGATGTTATTATCACAATATAACATCGAGTACCATGCTCAGAAAGACGTCAAAGGAAGTGTTTTAGCCGATCATTTGGCTCATCAACCGATTGACGATCAAGAATCACTCGGATTTGACTTCCCAGACGAAGATGTCATGTACTTGAAAATGAAAGATGGCGATGAACCTCTGCATAGTGAAGGGCCAGAACCAGGTTCCCAATGGGGACTTATCTTTGACAGAGCTGTCAATCATTATGGAAATGGAATTGGGGCAATCATCATAACACCTCCGGGTACCCACATTCCTTTCACTGCCCGACTGACATTCAAGTGTACAAACAATGAGGCCGAATACAAGTTTGTATCATGGGTCTCGAAGAAGCGATCGACTTAAGGATCAAGAACTTGGATGTATATGGTGACTTAACCCTAGTTATCAATCAAATCAAAGGAGATTGGAACACATACCAATCAGGATTTATTCCTTACAAAGACTACGCAAGAAGGTTGTTACCATTCTTCAACAGAATCGAGTTTCATCACATCCCTCGTGAGGAGAATCACATGGCTGATGCATTAGCCACTCTCTCTTCCATGATCAGCGTAGGTCAATGGAACGACTTACCTAAGATTGACATGATGCGCCTTGAACGACCCGCTTACATCTTCACGATTGAAGCAGTCATAGACGACAAACCTTGATATCACGATATCAATGCTTCCTTCAGAAACAAGAGTATCCACCTGGGGCATTAAGAAAAGACCGAAAGATTCTCCGAAGGTTGGCAGGAAACTTCTTCTTGAGCGGTGATACACTCTATAAGAGAAATTTTGACATGGACTTGCTCCGATGTGTAGACAGACCAAAAGCGAACATGCTGATAAAAGAAATTCACGAAGGATCCTTTGGCACTCATGCCAACGGACACACAATGGCGAGAAAAATTATGAGAGCAGGGTACTACTGGTTGACCATGGAATCTGATTGCTACAAGTACATGCGGAAGTGTCACAAGTGTCAGATATATGCTAACAAAATCCATGTACCGCCAACGCATCTCAAAGTTCTTTCTTCTCCAAGGCCTTTTTCTATATGGGGAATCAACATGATTGGCATGATCGAGCCCAAGGCTTCGAACGGACATCGGTTCATCCTAGTAGCCATTGAATGCTTCACCAAGTGGGTTGAAGCAGCGTCATACGCCAATGTTACCCGACTAGTGGTAGTTTGATTTATCAAAAGCAATATCATCTACTGTTATGGTGTTCTAAGCCAGATCATTACTGACAATGGATCCAACTTGAACAATAAGATGATGAAAGAGTTATGTGCTGAGTTCAAGATCGAACACCATAACTCATCTCCCTACCGACCCAAGATGAACGGAGCGGTAGAAGCGGCTAACAAGAACATCAAGAAGATCGTTCAAAAGATGGTTGTAACCTACAGAGACTAGCACGAGATGCTTCCCTATGCTCTTCACGGTTATCGTACATCTGTCCGCACTTCAATGGGGGCAACCCCTTTCTCTCTAGTATATGGCATGAAAGCAGTGCTCCCCATAGAGGTAGAGATCCCATCAATCCGGGTATTGATGGAAGCTAAGCTAACAGAAGCTGAATGGTGTTAAAGTCGACACGATGAGCTGAATCTAATCGAAGAAAAGAGAATAACGACACTATGCCATGGTTAGTTGTATCAATAGAGAATGAAGAAGGCGTTGACAAAAAGGTCCGACCTCGCATCTTCAGGAAAGGAGACCTTGTGCTAAAAAAGATACAATCATTTCTCACTGATTCCCGGGGCTCTGAATTATGACGGCCCCTACGTGGTCAAGAAAGCCTTCTCAGGCGGCGCCTTGAGACTTGTAACCATGGACGGAGAGGAATTTGCCTACCCTACAAATGTTGACGTAGTCAAGAAATACTTCGCCTAAATAAAAAAAATCGTCTCGGTGGATTGAAAACCCGAAAGGGCGGTCCAGGTAAAAATTAGAGACATAAGCAAAAATCATCCCGATGGATTGGAAACCTCAAAGTACAATCCAGGCAAAAATTAGGGATTCATGGCAAGTAACTACGTCCAACAAAGGGGAAAATCCCCCACCAGCAGTAATGCCATTAGTCATGAAAACTCCAGTCAAGGTCATCTTCGACGGAAGCTCAGGATGTCAAGAATTCAAAGTTGGTAGAAGAATATCGGTCATTATGTTTCAAAGCAGCCCTTTTTCCTTAAATTACCATTTTCTAACTTTGTAAATACTCTATGGAATCACGCGTTTGGCTGATTTCCATCCTATCAATAAAATTTAAGCCCTAGTGCTTTTGTTTGCAATTCTCATTTGTTTTAGCTTTACAGAATGATGTTTTAATGTGATTAACGATTCTTGAAATAAAACAAAAATGAATTTACTTGTCAAAATTTTTATGCTTTTAAAACAAAGGTGGCAATTTCTTTTGACTGTTGAACATCGATCGCTTCTCCGAAAGCAATTGAGCTTCAAAGTGCAGAATCAAAGTACTCCTTCTAACCCAGTGCACCTGAATGAAGGATCAACCGTGTTTCATCTGACACCCCCCGACAGAGTTCTTATCTCCTAAGCCCGACCAAAGGTTTTCCCCACAGGGACTATCTCTCCTAAGCAAGGCAGAATTGCTATTTTGAACCCAGTGGTACCTCTTCGTCCCCCGCAGTGGCCGAGTATCCAGTCGCGTTCATCTATTAGTTTGTATGTAGCGTCAGTTTTGTCAGCATAAACATACATACATCATGCATTATTGATTTACATTCATATTCATAGTGCATCACTATCACTCTAGTCGGTCTTGTTCCCTAGTGATAAAGTCCTCCCAGTCGAGTTGTCAGTTCTTTCCTTGTCAAGAAACGTCGTGTCTGAACAACCTCTCCTCTAGTTTATTTCTGGATTGAAGTTAGTCCCTTGACCACTTTGATAACTTGAACCTCTGAAAAACAAGAGAACTGTCGACAAACATCACTCTTCACTTTGGAAAATCCCCAGATTAAGGAAAATCCCTAGAGAAAGCCTCATAATCAAAGATTCGGCAATACAACAATTCTCCTTTGGAATATTCGCTGACAAAAAAGGTCATCATGACCTCAAAATTGGATTATATCAAATGGCATTTCCTCCGAGAAGATCTCGAGAAAAGTATGATGTAACATCCCCAAATAAGAAGCAGTCTCTCAAGAGACTTGCTTTCCCCGGTAGAGTCAATAAATGGCGTCTCCCACAGAGAATTTTGTGCACCTCTATAGCTCAGACGAATGGGTTTCCCCAGAAAGTCTGACATCAAAAGTTTTTCCATCAAATGGCATCTCCCTAGGAAAATTCGGCCAGAAGTTTGAGGAAAAATCGCTACGAACAGTGTCCCTTGTCAAGAAAGTTTATTGACAAAAGAAACTGAGACCAGTTCCTTGGTAGGAAACCATGATCGAGGGGAAGTTTATAAAAGAAACTAAGACCAGTTCCTTGGTAGGAAACCAGGACTGAGGGGAAGTTTATATCAGAAACTGAGACCAGTTCCTTGGCAGGAAACCAGGATCGAGGGGAAGTTTATTTCAGAAACTGAGGCCAGTTCTTGGTAGGAAACTAGGATCGAGGGGAAGTTTCTACCTTTTCTAAGCATCATTTCTTAGCAAAAGAAGAGGAATTTGTAAGCTACCATTCATAACCACCATCAAAATTTTGGGTATTCCGATATTTAATCATCTTGCACCCCGAATGCCCGAATACCTTCACCATTCACACCTTCGGGTCCAAGAAGATTAAATAGGGGCATCTGTCATACCCCAAATTTTGACCACTAAGATTTCCCATCATTGTGCAAATCATCATCACAATATAGATGGACCATCATACCTCATTAATCTCCCCAAAGATGGGTGAGCATCCACTACAATCAAACTTAGGGTTTCAAGCCCTCTCAGAGCTCTTAGACAAAGGATCAATCAAGGAATGACATGATCTTCAACTTGTCTAAACCTCTCAAACATCCACAATGGATCAAGAGGACTCCCACATCAAGAATCAAGCACCAGGTTGCAACATTCCAAGTGGATTAAGCCTCAAGATCACCAGTGTCACCAAATTAGGGTTTTGGTTAACCAAGGCCTCCAGATGGAAATTTTCCAATGGGAATGAGCCAATGCTTCAAAGCATAACCCAAAATTCTACAAGGGACCTCATAAACCCAATCATCTAGTCAATTTAGCCTCAGGGGATGCATTCTTAAAAAATCAGGAATTAGGGTTTCTTGACCTAATTCACCCTTAAGTTGACTTTTGAGGAAAAGCATGAGCCAAGACCTCAATACATGATTTGAGGACCTCAAATACACCAAATTTATCCATTTGCAACAATGGATTGATCCAAGAAGCTTGATTCACAAGTTTCAAGTTCATCAGAACCACAGTTAGGGTTTCGTGAGAAAAGTCAACTGTGCCTTTGACTTTTGACCAGGACATGCTCCCAAACCTTGGGACATGATTCAATACACCCTATAACACCTATGAAATCAATCCATCAAGTTTGATTTAGGTCAAGGACTTGATTTCATAGAGGATCGCACATTTTGGAATTCATCTGATAAAAAGTCAATTGTGCCAAAAAGTCAAAGTTTGACTTTTTGATTTTTTGATCAATTATGGTTCCCTAACCTTAAAATGATGTTAATGTGTGATTGGAATCATCATTCATCAAGAAAAATCAAGAAAAGTGGGATAACTTGTAAAAGGGGTAACCATAAAAAACATAGAAATTTTCTAAGTTATGGAACAAAGTGGCTATGGTGCCAACTTCCAAGGATCATAACTTGAGATCCAAGCAACCATTTGGGCTGATCCAAAGATGGATTTGTAGCTCTCATGGAATACTTTAAAAGTGTTAACTACACCTCATTCCAATTCATCATGGATTTTGAGTTATGGTTGGATCAAAATGGCTGAAAACATGAAATGTCACTTTTTCCAACACTTAGTGAAATTTTCACTAAGTCAGAATCTGTTTCAATTTTTTCAAAATGTAGGGGCATTTTTCGCTTGGATCCAAAAAGTGTCAAGATAAACTATAATCACACATGTATTGTATCATATGAGAGCTTTCCAAAATGGCCAAGAACCCCATCAAATCCCATCTGAGCTAAGAGTTATGAGAGTGGCAATCTGCCTTGCTGCAACTGTCATAACAAGGCAGATTTGTGCATTTTGCTCGATTTGAGCAATTTGTGCAAATGACAAACAAGTTTATCCATATGAACACCTTAGGGAGAGACCAAGGAGGGACAAACACTGATCCATAAGCCTCCCAAGTCTTTGGAACTAAAAATAGCATGCCAAACCTAAAAAACCCTAAAGAGGGGACAAGACTCCAATTTTGTTTTGGAGCATTCAATGGATGCACCAAGGTGGCATGAACTGAGCCATTTCCAACTGAATGAGTCAAGGATAATCTCTGAACTAGGGAACCAAAGGCCTATGCTTTAACCTCTAGTCAAAGGCAAGAGGAGACTTGGATTCCTATTGATCAACATTTGTCAAACCTCTGCAGCCGCTGCCATTCACTATTGCTTGCAAAACAAACTTGCTCTACTATAAATAGAGCTCATTTGTGCTCAGTTTAAGTACACCAAAGACATCAAACTGATGCTTTCCTCAAAATATCTTCTTTCACTCCAAAATTGCCTTCCAAAGCAAGTCACTATCGGGTTTTGAGTTTGAGAGCCATTCCAACCAAACTAATCACACACACACACACAGACACACACACACACACCTCATAAACATCATATAGGAGTGATCCAAACACTTAAACAACATCTGGAACACCAATTTCACAAAATCACCAACCAATTGCTCAAAGTTTTAACCAAGTTGCAGCTGAGGTGCCATACTTTGTTCCAGCCATTTCCAAACAACTTCAAGCATTCAAACACATTCCATATGGTGTAGGGGAGTTGTTCAGATCATCACAACTCATCTGTAACACCTCCAACTCAAAAATCACTTTACCCTTGTTGTCACGACCTTCAAGTAAGCCTAAACGTGGTCATCTCTTAATCTATGCATATTTCCTCGCACAATACTTTTGCCAAATGTTCATAATTATGCATTGAGTGTTTCCCCTCAATTAATTGCTTTGTTTGAGTCGTGTATCAAAATTTCCAGCCTTTCTGCAAATTTTAGGGTTCTTGAGGTTTTGTCTTGATTTCTTATTCCATGCTTAAACTAAATGAAATTAAAGACCATAGACATGATCGTGAGGTGAAAACGAGTAGATTGATATGTGGATTGTGTGATTCCATCAAGTATTCAGTGAGATTGGTGAGAAAATGCAAATCTGCATAAACAGAGGGGTGACGCGTGTTCTTGGCGCCATTTTTTGAATATTTGAATATTTGAATTTTGTGATTTTATTTAATTGATAAAAAAATTAATTTCTCTCTGAGTTTTAATGATTTTGAGTTGATTCTTTTTTTAATAATTCACAAAAATGTTAAAATATTTTATTTTACCAAAAATTCCCAAAAATATTATTCATTTCATATACTTGATATTTTTGCAAAGAATTAATCTTTTATTTGTTTTTTAACATTTAAAATATTTTTTTCCTCCTTGATTTTCCAAATTTAATTGGTTTCCAATCATTTTGTGGATATAGAAATGATTTTTCAAACATTAATCCAAGATCACAACTTGTTTTTCACACATGTTTGATAAATTTGATTATTTTAATTAAATTCTTATTTAATTAAAATACATTTTTAAATTAATTTAGGGTTTTGATCTTAATCACCCTAAACAAATCATTTTCAAACTCTTTGGGCCTCTATTAGAGTGTAAGACCCATCCCCTTTGTAAATACACCACTTTTTGGGCCTCAATCATTGTATAAGTCCCATTGTATTTTCAAAAACAACGGCGCGATCGTCGCCTTTTTAACAAAACCAATTGGGCCTCTCCTCGAGCTATAAGTCCCATTTCTCTTCAAACTCTTTGGGCCTCTAATAGAGTGTACGCCCCAATCCCCTTTTAACCAAAACAATTTTAGGCCTCAGATATTGTATAAGTCCCTCTGCGTTAAAAGAAAATTCTTAGCGCGATCGCCAGTTCAAAAATCAAATCATCTGGGCCTACCCTCATGTTGTAAGTCCAATTTATTTATTTAAAATAAATCTTTGGGCCTCTAATAGAGTGTAAGACCCATCCCCTTGTACATAAAAACTTTTTGGGCCTCATATATTGTATAAGTCCCTCTGTACAGTTTTCAAAACAACGGTGCGATCATCGTTAAAACTTGGGCCTCTCCTTGAGTTGTAAGCCCCAACAATCTTTTCAAAGGACTTCCTCCTTTGATTTTGAATTCAAATATATGTTGTTATCAAAACTTTCTTTGTTGAATAACTAACAAAACAACATGAAAGCTCTACAACGGGTAAGTGTTTATCCGCTTTCATTTACCGCTTTCATATGTATATAACTGTATTGTAGGGCTGCTTCACCGTAAGTCTTCTTTCACATCCTTTTATATACTTGTCACATATCCACTGTGTAATACTAGTATAGTTATTTAGAGTTTTCCCCGGCAACTACGTCTAGCACTAGGTAAATCCTTGTTGGTCACTCTTGAATACAAACAAAACTAGATCCCCCGTAGGATTCCAGATACAGTCTTCCCTCCTCTTGGGGTTAAACAATATGGAACAAAGAGAAAGGCAATATTCTCGGTGAACCTTTTCTCAGACTGCCACCCTTAGGAATTGTCAAAGAAACTCTAACTCCCCAGAGATGATCTTTTCTCCGTGAATGGCATCTCTTGAGTTTCTTCCAAATTCTCGAACTTTCCTGGAATGATCTCTTATCTGTGAATTGCATTTCTTGAACTTCTCTTAGTTTGGGGACCCACAGGCTTCCTAAAAGCATCCCCACCTCCTCTTGGGCGTTGTACAAGGACCCTTCGGCTTCTTAGAAGTTCTCATGCCTTCTCTTGGGCTTAATACAAGGACCCTGACGACCTCTTAAAGGTATAAGACAGAACTTAGTCATCCTTTTCTAGAGCAGTCTTTCCAGCGTCAAAACTCTAGCCATTTTAGGGTTGATACTCATCCCTTAATGCCCGCGCCTCCTCTTGGGCATTGTACAAAAGATAAAACTCTAGACTTGGATAGTCTAAACCTCTTGAGTCTCAAAGACATTCTCAAGTTCCTTTCAAACAATAGGAAAAAATACCGATCACTCCGGATCAATCTCCCGTAGAAACCCAGTCTCTCTCATAAGAGTTCCCCACACTTGGACACGCTTCAGGATCTCAATAATCCTCAGCATTAAGTCAGCCTCCTCTTGAGCTTTGTACAAATGATTCTCCCTAGCGGAGCTAACCTTGTCAGACTCTCTTGTTGAGTCAAACACCTTTAGCCTCCGTCTTGGGCTTTGTACAAAACATATAAAAACACTCTCTTGTTGAGTATAAAAAACTCTCTTGTTGAGTCAATCCCTTTCTAGCCTCAATCTCGGGCTTTGTACGAGATAGAAAAAACACTCTCTTATTGAGTATAAAAGACTCTCTTGTTGAGTCAATCTCCTTTTAGTCTCAATCTCGGGCATCGTACGAGATAACATATCACTCCCTTGTTGAGTATAAAAGACTCTCTTGTTGAGTCAATCAACCTTCAGACTCTCTTATTGAGTCAATCAATCTTCGAAATCTCTTGTTAAGTCAAACTTTTTTAGCCTCCGTCTTGGGATTTATATAGGATAGATAAAAGTACTCTCTTGTTGAGTCAAACCCTTTCAGCCATCATCTTGGGCTTTATACAAGATACATTCTCCTCAACGGAGTCAAAATCCCTTTTAGCCTCAATCTTGGGCTTTGTACAAGACACAAAGAACATTTTCCTCAGAAAATTCAAACTTCCCGCCTCCTCTTAAGCTTTGTATAAAGAAACCCCCGGTTGAGTCAATCAACCTTTTAGCATCAAATTTGTACTTTACTCACAGTATACAAACATCAACAATTCCTCTTTAGAGATGACAAATTCTCTCTCTATCAAAACCCTTTAACTTCATATCTTGGGCTTTGAACAAGAAACAAATCACCTTTAGCTTCATATCTTGGGCTTTGAACAAGATACAAACCACCTTTAGCTTCATGTCTTGGGCTTTGAACAAGACACCAAAACCATCTCTTTCCTCCCATAGAATAGGAGGAAATACGATCGCTCTGATTTCCCTGTTTCGTTATACGGGAATACGTAGGCATAAGATTGTAAAATCTTAGCGAGCATACTAATCGAAAAACCCAAAATCCAGTACCTCCATACATCAATCAAGAAGCATCAGACCTAACATCTTACCAAAAAGACCTCGCAAATAGTCCAGACACTGTGTTCTTAAATGAAATAATCTAAGACAGACCTCCTTTTTGATAGCATCTGTAAACCAATAGTTTTGACTGTTTAACCTCAGTATGCGAGCAGGGTTAATTGGAGACATCTATTTCCCTTCCTTAATCAGCTTCACAGGATAAAACATGAATCAAACTGTAGTACCAAAGCGATAGTGATTCGAAACCACAAAAATCGCGCTACACCAACAGGTTAAAATATGGTTGCCTTATAATCATATTGTAAGAAGAGGGGCATCAATAACCAAATACCTAACCTTTGTTTCTTTGGCCAGGTCCTGCTCTCCAAAAGTGTTTTTTAGTGTGATATATCCCTTTACTTGTACATTCACTACTACAAATAACACATCTTACCACGGTCGCAAAAGGGTTTTACCTCGGTTATCCAGGCGAGGTAACGAAGGGAGACATGAAAAAATGCCACTTTAGAAAGTAAATGGTCATTTGTTCGATCCCTGGCAACAACATTTTTTTTAGGCAAAATACCTTTTTTGGTCCTTTAACTTTAGCTCGGGGTTCATTTTGATCCCTTAACTTTAAAATGTGTCATATTGGTCTATTATCTCTTCAAAACGTTTCATATTAGTCCTTTTCGTCTTATTAGCGACGGAAAAAAATTCAAAAATCCGTCGCTAAATTCGTCGCTAATAAGACAAAAAGACTAATATGGAACGTTTTGAATAGTTAAGGGACCAAAATGACACTTTTTAAAGTTAAGGGACCAAAATGAACCCCGAGGTAAAGTTAAAAGACAAAAAAAGATATTTTGCCTTTTTTTTTTATTTTCCAAATTTTGTTGCGCGCGCCATATGCCTCTCGTTTTTATTTAAAAACCGAGGTAATAAGGTATATTTTCACCTCAGTTTTAAGTAATAACCGAGGGGTTAAATCTTGTTTATTGCCATATATAATTTATTTTAAATCTCATTTTCACTGGCCTCTATCATATAATCATAAATCTTGTAAACATATAATACCAAATTTACATTATTTTAAATCTTATTTTCACTGACATGTATCATATTTTGCACACAAACTACAAAATATGTGACAAAATTGGAATATATCATATTATTTTAAATCTTGTAAACACAGAATAACAAATTATCATTATTTTCAAAACCATATTTGAATATAAAAATGACAAAACCTCTGTACATATACAAATTAAGATTATAAAACTAAGAAAAACTATTGCTGTCAAAATTCAAAACAAGATAAGAAGGCACCGGCCCAACGTGATCAGATGTCCTTAAGATATATATACTGGAGGAGAGAAAAAAAAACCACACATAATCTCCACCATTTATTTTAAAATCTAATGGTTTAGATTCATTCTCATGTTCTCACATAAAAGTGGCATTCTCATATGATATGTTCCATATATATATATATATATATATATATATATATATATATATATATATATATATATATATATATATATAAACACACACACACCCCTGATGCTTCATCCATCCATTTGTAATGCATGTGGAGACAATCAGGAGAACATATCTCATAACATAGTATCCACAAGTCAAAAAACACAAGTAACATACTTACTTTTGGGTATGAAAAGTTTGGCTTTTTACCAAGTAAATTTCCTTTGATTACATTATGTTCTTCCATCGCTCTACACATCTAGGTTAAAATTAAACATGAATAAAAACTATTCAAATATAAAGTTAAAAATTTAGTATTAAGAATAATACCACTTACCCATTCAATATGTTAACCATAATTTCAGGCAGCACAGAGTGCAACGAGCAAACCACAACTATAGTATTTTTCCTCGGATATATTGCAATTAGTTGCCAATAATCACTGCATAAACATTCAGAATAATTAATAATATGTATAAAATTGATTTATAAATGAAAACACAAAGTAATATATATAATTACTCGCCGTAAAACAGGGCCAAATAACATTCTTTGTTCTCTGTCAACTTTTCTTGTACGTAAACAAATATATTCTTTCCTGTCAAACCGGGAGTAAGACCAAGCAGTGATGGGTATATGAAACAATAATTTTATATTATTTTCAACACACAACTCATGCATGAACCTGCAAGAGTCAAATCTTTATGTTATAGTACAAGAACATATGAATATAAATAAAAATCAACATAAAAGCTATAATTACGAGCACCAAATTTGTAATACATAATTGTCTAGGTACTCATCTCCCTTCAAAAATTAATTAATTGAATCCTTAGAAAGTATGAATAACTGACTTGGATTATGACTTAATGTAATACCCATGCATGGGTCTGGAATACTTTCTAATATCAATGATAGTTTCTCAGTGTTATTTAGTTTTGGTGGTGTGGTTTCAAAATTGCACTAGTTGGCCGAAAAAATTTCTTTCGTGCTTGTACCACCCATAACTTTATCAACTATATTTTCTTGAATTTCCAACTAATTTGAATTTGTGTGGCTTAGTAGAACCAACAATAAACATAATACAAAATATAATACAAAATTAAAATACACAAACAACAATAACAACAACATATAACTTATACCTCAAGCACATTGCAGGTACACTTCCCAGACATCTTCTCAAGATCCTCCTCGGCCATCCTCTTTCGCTCCTCATCGGCCTTCCTCTTTCGCTCCTCTTGCTCCTTCTAGACACTCTCCCGAACCTTCTATAACAACCTCTCCCTCTCCTCCTCCAAAATCATTTCCCGCTCCTCCTTTCACCGCTCCCTATCCTCCTCCAACATCCTCCGCTCCTCTATTCACTTCTCCCTTTCCTTCCCCCAACTTCTCCCTCTCCTCCCCCAACTTAATAGCAATAATCTCTTTAATCTCTCTCCTACAATTTTATTCTCTAGATGATTTAGATAGTCTAGAAAATAGCTTGAACCCAACACCTCTTCCAAGACCACAGACATGCCCATGATTCTCCTCAGTTCCAATTGCTTCTACCAAGATGTCACGACGACCTTGTGAAGCGAAGAGGCTGACTTTTGTTTATTCAACCAGACCATCCTAAAACACATATGCAATTTCATCTTTACCAAATTGATTTAACCAAAATAAATATTTAAAAAAAAAGTATCTACTTAAATATTTTGAGCCACTTCGCGTGTATCATCTGAAGTGAACTCACCGTCTTTTCTTTGATGTGCTCTATTCCATTTATCGTGGCGTGATGGTGGAGATAGAGTGCGATCGAGGCTTATAGAATCTCCCAACTCTAGTTCCTTTTTTTCTTTTTTATTTAATCATCTTCTTTTCAAGTTTTTGATATCTCCACGAGACAATCTATGTGGTTAGGTATTTCTAGCTTGATTTTCCTTTCTTTTTTGGCTCTTTGCAAAGAATTTAGGAGTGGTGCGAGACCTTACAAATTTCTCTCAAATGTCCTGATCAATAATTGAATACATCAAGTATGGAGGCTTATATCCAGGGTCATTTTCATCTTTTGGATGTTTAATATAATCATGGGTGAGTCACGTCTTAAAGCCCCTCCAACGCTCACCAGCATATGTATGCAAATTCTTTTTCACCATACTATCATCTGGACTAACATCAATCACCTCCTATGTTTACACAATACAATTGTTATTAGTATTAAACAAAAAACTAAATGATCATATATACTTGTAAACAAATCATAAAATACTGTAACATCATTCCATATTGCGTCTTTCAAGTCCCCGCCAACTTCGTGTCAACTATCTATCAAAATACTCACTTTACATCTACCTTGTAACATAATATAACCCATAAAATCCTCAGTATTTTCACCATAAGCCATGCCAGTTCTTATATCAACTGTAATCGGATAGCGAACACCATTTTCGTGGGCTTTTTTCCCCTTGGTATACATCATGGCACCTCTAGTTTTTCTTTTATGTTTAGTATTAACAGAGGTTGAAGCAGATGTTATATGGGAGGTGCTTGTCGAATCGGCCATGACTATCTAAATAAAACTTAAAATGATCAATATAAACTAGTTCAGTGAATCAAACAACACGTAGAAACATACTAACTAACGTTTTAGTGAATAAGTAAGATAATGATAAAGAAAAATCATTTCAGCGAATCAAACAACACGTAGAAACATACTAACTAACACTTCAGTGAAAAATTAAAATAATGATAAAGAGAATCTATTTCAGTGAATCAAACAACATGTAGAAACATTCTACCAATCATTTTAGTGAAAACAAATAAACAAACATACCTCAAAAGAGTTTTGGTTGGAATATAGTTTTGAAGAATATCTGTTGGAAGAGTTTTGATAAGAGTGATGATGACTATCACCTAAGGTATTTTTTCGAAATGAGAGTGACAAAATGATGTTTCATCTTTGATAGCAGTTTAAGTATTTCATGCAAAAGATGTGACATGTTAAAAAAAAATTAAAAAAAAAAACACAATAGCATCATATTTTGGGAACTCACTTAAAATATATATCATGTCAGTTTTTTTTTTTTATGAAAATTGAGGGATTTGAATATATAAAATAAAAAATTAAAATGGGGTTTTGAAAATAGTAATTTGAAATTGTTGATGCAAAATATTCTACCTCTCAGCTTGACCATGTAATCGAGGTAAATACTAATTAAAAATGAAAAAAAAATTAACAAAGAAAAAAAGTGAAGCTAGAAACCATTGAAAAAACAACATAAAATGTAGTAACTGAGATTCAAAGCGAGCTCCCTTATAGCTATATTCCCTTGGTTTTTAAGAAAACCGAGGGAACAAGTTGTTTATTATTATTTTTAAATAAAACATGGCACTCCCAAGACTTATTCCCTCGGTTTTTTATTGTTCGAGGTGTAAGCTCCATCATAAAAAACATTATTAGTAGTAATAATTCTTCCCAGAGAATCCAACCAATGAACCCTTGAATGATTTTTGGTCCTCAAGGTCGAGGCAAAGTCTTTCAAATGCCTTCCAATACATAATATATGCAGATCTTTCTTGGTTTACGAGAACTATTTTGATCTCTCATTCATCGCATCTGATAATAACGACCATTGAATTGGGTTTCTAAAAATGAAAACTTTTTTAAACCTAACACATCGAATAACAACCAGGGAATAAAAGTAATGAAACAGTGATTTTCATACTGGTTCACTATAACACAAGCTACCTTCAGTCCACCCGCCAAGGTGATTTTGCCTTATAAACAAGGACTTGATCCTTTACAATCAAACTTGATTACAACACAAAGACAAACAGTCAATGTCTTCTTGAGTATACAAACTAAACCCTAGTCATTCAAGGAATAAACATACAATCAAAAAGATTTATATAAAATGTGTTTACAAGATGCTTCTAGGAAAGCAGAATACACAAGTGAAATATAAATGTTAGATAAAATATTTATAATGAATAGTATGAATAAAAGTTCTTGTGTGAGTGTTTCTTTTCTCTCAAAATATTCAGAATAAGCACTGTTCACGTATGGTGATAGAGTAGTTTAAATTCGTTCATGTGAGATGCTTTTCCATTATTCCAAGTCTCATTTATATCGGCAATGAAGAGATTTATTGGAGGGTAGAGTTGGAATACCAAAATGCAGTTGTATCCTTGCATAACTATTTGTGAAAATGGGATACAAAATGGTACAATAGTACAATCCTTATCCCAAAAAATCAGTGTAGTGGAAGGAATATTTGATCATGTATTGTGTACTATTTTTCTCACATAAAACCTTTTGATCTTATCTTCAATATTCAGAATGCTTCTGATAAGTTGGTGATGAAGTATGCATAAGAGAAGAGTAAGAATCTGGTTGTGAGAATCTTCAGAAACTTTAGTCTTTAAAGTCTTGATCGAGTTCCTCACAACCTGTTCTTCATAGTCTATTGACAAAGATTACATTTGTTGGGGCACAGAGCTTCAAAGTGTAACAACTTTAGAAGTTTCAAAGTATTAAAGCTTTGCATAACTAGATGTCAAAAGCATCGTGAATGGAATCCAGAGCTTGATCAAATTTGTAAATATATAAACCAGAGTTAGAGTGCCCTAGTTTCAGAGTCTGATGACGTTACACATCATTTAGTCAGAGTCAGAACTTGAATATAAAATCTGTACACTGAGCAAAATTATTATGGTACAAAATTGTTCTCTAAAACACTATGTAATTTTATCATCAAATATAAGGCCAGATGCAGAACCAAATCTTGTTCTAACAATCTCCCCCTTTTTGATGATGAAAAAAACATACATTTTGATGAATAATTTTTACATGGTTTAATCACATAAAGGCATCATAGTGAGGTTTCTAGGCTCCCCATGAATCTTATTCTATTAAAATTATTTTTTAGCTTAGAACTTCAGAGTTACGTTTGCAAGATCCCCTTGAGTTTAAGTTTTAAAATAATTATAACACATAAAATGTCTTAATCAACATGAAAGAATTAACTTCCCTGAACAAGAAAACCTATTTGAAAAAGTCTTTAAACTTGACTAGGCTTCAGTTATCCGAAATTCTGGTTATGTGCATTCTTCAGATTCATGCCTGGTTAACTCATATGAACCTGGTTAACATCTTCTGGCTAAAGCTCTCAACTTCTGAATAACCATATTAACTTGTTTGAACAAAAATATTTTGCAAAGATGGTGAACTTATTCAGAGTTCCCAAATCATTTATCAGAGGAAGAAATTAGTCAAATGTTTGAGTGTCAGAAGGAAAATAAGTATATCAAAATCATATTCCACTCTTCTCCCCCTTTGTAATCAATCAAAAAGATAAATAACACATGCAAAGTAAAAGACACAAAAACTTCATTTCATTAAAAGTGCAAAAAGTACAGAAGAAAATGCAGAAATGATAAAGAGACTTAAACAAAAACTAGAAAGAAACAAGTTATAAAAATAGGTTTCTACGATGGGGGCGGTAGTCTTGACAGAATGGCTTGAAGCATCCCTTGAATCTTGGTGTTAGTCTTAGCGTGTTCTTGAACATTTCGTCTTGCTTGTATAGGAGGGATCTAATAACTTGATTCTCAGACTTCAACTCTTGAAGAGTCTTCAGCACCAAAGAAGGTTTAGAGCCAAAACCTTTAGCTTCCCCAATATTCTTGGTTCAAGGTAATGGTTTCCAAATCAGTGTTTGGAGGAGGGGGAGGAACTTCAGTTTCCATATGAGCAACATCTTCTACCACAAATTCAGGTTCAGGAGTGGGAGGTGGCTTCAGACTAAACAACTCCACAAGTGTCTCAATAACTCCATCTAGCTTGTCATGAAATCTCTTCTCAGCAGCCTTGTATCTAAGCTCCTTTAGATCCTAAGAACAGGAGTTCATCCACCTTCTGAAGTCAGACCATGCAGAATCACTCTGAGCTGGGTTGAAGCACTTAGTGCATTCTTATAGCAGAGAATGAAGATGCCCATTCTCTTCTTCCTAAACCTCCTAATTAGAACATCTACTTCCTCAGGTCAATAATTGGTTTGGTTTAGGTTTGGTTTTGTGGTTAGATAAGATGTGAATGATTTGGTCAGAAGAGTCAGGAGTCGATGGTTCATTGTTTCTGAGACGTTCCTAGAATGTGTCAATGATAGGTTCATCAACTAGGTTTGATTGAAGGGGTGGAGTTGGGGTGTCTTCTTGAAAGGCACGAGCTTCTGGTATGGTGATACTGACATAGGATGAAATAAAGTTGATTGTTTTAGAAGATGAGGTTTCTGGAATGGTTGGTTGTGTTTCAGTGGGGATTGATTTAGTTGATGGTAGTGTTATTGTTTCAGAAATTGTGGGGACAGTAGTAGTAGTAATGGTTGATTCCGAAATTGATGGAATTGGTATTGGGATAGTAACATACACAATTGGTATTGGAGTGGTTATTGTAATAGATATTAATTGTTGTTTTGAAATTAGTGTTGTTATGGTTCCAAAAGGAATGTAAGTTGATGTTGGAGTTAGGATTGAAGATGGTTGATAAGAATTAGATGAACTAGTGAAAACAAAACTAGTAGAACGAAACAATGTCTCAATCAGATGGGAGTTACCATTAGACTTAGTATTAGGAATAGCAACTTCAGCAGTCCTGGAGTTCCAGAACTGACAGCTTCTCTAGATCCCATGGTGTCCTTTAAAATGTCAGAAGTTCTGGAAATTTTGGTTGGGGGCTGAGTAGTTCTGGAGGGTCCTTCCCCAACAGACTTGGCCTTCCTCTTCCTTTTCAAGGAGTAAACATCTGGATAAGTTTTTGGTAACTCATCAAAAGAGTAAGCCACTTGCGTTACACCTGTTTCCAGACAATCAACTATGTAGGATCCCAAAACATCTTAAGGATCGTTCTTTGTGAATAGAGGGAAGTCATCAATGGGAATCCTTCTGGATCCAACAATATTCTTGTCCAGAAGTTCTAAAGGGCCAACCACAGTTGTGATTCGAGACATGTTCTTTAGATTCCTTCCATTGAAGGTCTTTCGAACTTCATATTCCACCTCTTTGGTAAAACCTACATCCATCAGAGTTTGAACCAATTTACTTTCAAAGAGGATATCAGAAATAAGCCTTCCCAAAGGTATCCACTTTCTGAGTTTTTGAGAGCCATCTCTTATTTCTCTTACTATCTCCCTCAAATGCTTGAAGAGTATTGAAGGCAGATTCATATTTGTACCAAAAGGTAGTACAACATGTGTTTCTAGATGGTGTTGATGTAATCATAAGAGTTTGTTGAGGTTCTGTGATGAATACAGACCAGAAGAATCTTGAACCAAATCTTCAGATGTTTGTGCAAGTTCTTAGCGTTGGAGAAACTCTTTCCATCCTGGAAAATGACCCTGGAAATAGCATTCATCCTATCCTTCTTTCCAGGCATCATAAAACATCTTTTCCCAGAACCATCATGGTTTAGGAGTTTTGCTATTGATTTCTCAGTTATGGTTATCTTATGCCCTAACACATAAGAAGTGATTTGAAGACTTGTGGTTTTAGCAAAAATCCAGAATTGCTTCACCAATTCAGTGTAGACAAGTCCTCTGAGACGATCAAAGTAACATTCATAGCCTTTAGATTTACCTTCTTCAGTTAAATCATATCCATTAACCTTCAAATTTTTAGAACCCACCATTAACTCACAGAGAACTTCTAACTGATCCAACTGGGATAGAAAAAGTGAGTTCATGGATTCCTTCTTTCATATGATCTTGTTGATGCGTAGATTGTTGATTTTGTTGAGCAGAATTGTTGTTATTGTTGTTGTTAAGCTTGTTCTTGAGATTGAGCCATTGATGAAGATGAAGAACGATTTTAGGGTTGTAGAGAGCGTTTGAAGGTTTAAAAGAGAGAAAGTGTAGGAAGTGAAAGTAGCATAAGTGTGTGAAGTGGGTTTTATAAAGGGTTTTAGCAATCATGACAGAATCTTGAACAATGCAATAAATTTGACAAGGGGAAAATCTTAGAGAGATTTTACTTATTACTAAGAAGTCTCATTACCCAATGCTTTAATCAGCCATTAGAAGCGTTTTAGTTTTCGAGACAACTGTCTTTAAAACTAATCCACTACCCAAGACTGATTGACAACTAATTAATGCTATAACTTTCAATATCCTGAATACAGAATGTTCAATAAAGAGGTTCTGACTTGATACTTTTGAAATTTGAAATCATTCACACTTTTGAAGACTCAACGTTCAGAGTCAGTAAATCTCAGAGTCTAATTAAATCATTATGAGAAAGTAAACTTTCTGAGATAATCATCTTTTTCATTCTAGACATAAATCCATTTTCAAATTTTTCGGAATGAAAACAATTCTATCTTCAGTAAGGGGTTTTGTAAAGATGTCAACCCATTGATGGTATGTATCAATAAATTTTAAATTTTAAAATTCCCTTTTGAACATAGTCATGTATAAAGTGATGTTTAATCTCAATATGTTTAGCTCTAGAATGTAAAATGGGGTTCTTAGATAAACAAATAGAAGAAGTATTATCACATAGTATAGGAATATTATTTTCATATATCTGGAAATCTTCTAGTTGCCTTTTCATCTAGATCACCTGAGTGTTGCATCTAGAAGATGCAATGTACTCAGCTTCTACAGTTAATAATGCTATAGTAGATTTCTTCTTGTTGGTCTATGAAATCAAATTTTCTCCTCGAAACTGACAACTCCCAGAAGATTTTTTTCTTTCAAGCCTGTCTCCATCATAATCTGCATCAAAATAACTTACTAGCTTGTACTCCTTTGATTTTCTATAACACAAGCCATAGTTAATAGTACCTTTCAGATACCTGAAGATCCTCTTAACATCGGTTAAGTGGGATTCTCTAGGATCTGATTGGAAGCGAGCACATAAACAAACATTAATAAAATGTTAGGCCTATAGGAATTTAAGTATAAGAGAAAGCCAATCATACCTCTGTATACCTTTTGCTCTACCTTAGCGCTTACCTCATCCTTCTCAAGAATATATGTAGGATGCATAGGAGTTTTAGCTATCGTGCATTCTGACATGTCAAACTTCTTTAGAAGTTCTTTGGTATATTTACTCTGATGAATATATGTTCCTTCAAGACATTGATTAATATGAATTCCCATAAATAACTCGAGTTCTCCCATCAGACTCATCTTAAATTCTGCCTACATAGACTTAGCAAATTCCTTGCACAAAACAACATTAGCAGAACCAAATATTATATCATCCACGTAAATTTGAACAACATGAATATCATTTTTGAATGTTTTACAAAACAAAGTTGTATCAACCTTCCCTCTGGTGAAATCATTTTCTACAAGAAATTTGCTTAAACTTTCATACCATTCTCTAGGTACTTGTTTCAGACCATACAAAGATTTCTTAAGTTTCAAAACGAAATTTGGGTTTTTATGATTTTCAAAACCAAGAGGTTGGTGTACATACACTTCTTCAGTTATGTAACCATTTAGAAATTCACTCTTAACATCCATCTTATACAAGACGATGTTATGATTAACAACAAAATAAATTAAGAGACAAATAGACTCTAACCTCGCAACTGATGCAAAGGTCTCAATATAGTCAATTCCCTCTTGCTGACTATAGTCATGTGCAACCAGTCTAGCCTTGTTTCTTACCACGTCTCCTTGTTCATTCAACTTGTTTCTGAAGACCCATCTTGTCCCAATAACATGAGTTCCTGTGGGTCTAGGTACAAGAGTCCACACATCATTTCTGGAGAATTGGTTCAGTTCTTATTGTATTGCCAGAATCCACTAGGTGTCCAGAAGGGCTTCATCAATATATCTAAGTTCTATAAGGGACACCAAACCCAGAAGCGTCAATTCAGAAGGTTTGAATGAGGATCTGGTTCTAACTGGCTCAGTCTTATCTCCCAGAATCGATTCTTCAGAGTGTGAAGACCTTTGTATGTGCTTTCTCAGAGAAGTCTGAACTTCAACAACTTCAAGTTGAGTAGTTTCAGAGTCTTTAGTCTCAGATTCATTGGCTTCTGATTCTTTACCTTCAAATCTTGAACAAGTGATTTCTAGATCTGCAAACTTTTCAACTAGCTTTAACTTTTCAGGGTCAAGCTTATCATCAAATCTAACATGAATTAATTCCTCAACAATTCGTGTTCCTGTGTTTTATACCTTATAAACCTCAGAGTGTTCAAAGTATCCTAACATAATACACTTTTGTGCCTTATAATCAAACTTGTTCAGATTATTTTTAGTGTTAAGAATAAAACAATCACAACCAAAAGGATCAAAATATGAAATGTTGGGTTTCTGTTCTTCCACAATTCATAAGGATTCTTACCCATAATAGGTCTTATAGTGATCCTGTTCTGAATGTAACACACTGTGTTGACTGCCTCTTCCTAGAAGTGCTTAGCCACATTATTCTCATTGATCTTGGTCCTTGTCATCTCTTGCAAAGTCATATTCTTCCTCTCTACAACTCTATTATGTTGTGGAGTTCTAGGGCAGGAGAAATCACGGGAAATGCCATTCTCATCAAAGAGTTCCTCAAAATCTTTGTTTTCAAATTCTACACCATGATCACTTTTGACTTTAACAATTCTAAAGTCTTTCTCGTTTTGCACTTGTGAGCAGAAGGTAGCAAACACACAACGTGGCTCATACTTGTGTCTTAGAAACTTAACCCATGTCTATCTGCTGTAGTCATCTACAATGACTAAACCATACAATGACTGAAGCAATTTTCAATGGTCCAAAAAGGTCAATGTGCAGAAGTTCCAAAGGCTTAAAGGTAGAAATAACATTATTTTCTTTGAAATAAGTTTTTGAAAACTTGTCTTTTTGACATGCTTCACAAAGAGCATCTGAAGAGAACTTCAGATCTAGGAGACCTCTGACTAAATTAGAATTCCTCCTCATTCTAACAAGGCCCAATCGTCTATGCCAGACTCATTGCTCTTCATTAATAGACATATGATATTTTACATTTTGATTTTTAAGGTCAGAAAGTCTAATCTTATAAATGTTATGCCTCCTCTTGCCATTGAAAAGGATAGAGACATCCTCTTGACTAACATCTTTACAAGAGTTCTGATTAAAGATTATATCATAACCATTGTCACTTAATTGACTTATGGACAATAAATTATGCATTAATCCTTCAACTAATAAAACATTAGTAAAAGAGGGGAGATAACTGTTACCAATTGTTCTGGAGCCTATGATCTTCCCTTTCTTATCACCTCCGAAACCCACGAAGCTACCTGCCTTCTTCCTTTCATGTGTCGTGAGCACCCAGAGTCCAAGTACTATGACTGGTGTTTCAAGTTATCTTCCCTTTCAAGGGATGTATCATTTCACACAGACGTATTCGCTAGAGAAACCAGCCAAGGAACCTTTGAAAGTCTGAAGCTTTTTGGATCTAGCTTTAGTCTATCAAATGTGTCCCAATACAGGATGTAAGCTAAATTTCTCAAATTTATAAACAATAGCTTGCTCTACCAGTCACACATTGCACCTTTATGACCATAGGGCCATTCTTATGCGGGAGGATTCATGTGATGTCTTTCTAGAAGATTGTTATCTCATGATCTAAATCACTTTATGGTTATACCTTAGGCTTAGTGGGCGAATCTTATAGCATCATGACTTGGCATACATATCTTATACGGGAGAAGCTAGATTATTTTCCCTTAGCAAACCCTCCCATTATGCTATTCAAAGTGTGAAAAATGTTTATCAATATCCAAATACATGATTGAAACATGAATAGGGTCTTGATTGATCATGGTAGCTCAACTGACCTCCTATATTGGGACACCTTCGTAGGATTGAAGATAGACCCCGAGCTCTTTCAACCTTTCAAAAGTTTGTTGGTTGGTTTCTCAGGTGAGCATGTGCAATTCAAGGGTTATGTCATCATCAAGACAGCATTCGAAAAAGGTGGGAGTCTGAAGATTGTGAAAGTACAATATATGGTAGTGAATGTATTGTCTCTATACAAAATCATCATTGATTAACCAACTTTCAATGCTTTGGAGGTTGTGCTGTCAACTTTGTACTTAACCATGAGATGGAAAGAAAGTGTTATTGAGACAGTTTAATAAAAAGAAGAAGAAAGATGAGTCGGTTCACCTAGATGATTCACACAAGGTCAACTACGTAGACCTAGATCTAATGGAAGACTTTATAGAAGACAAGTTGGTACACATGGAAGAGTTAAAGATTGTTCAAATAGGCCTTGATAAGTACCAAACTACATAAGTCAGAATTTTCCTGCCCATAGAAGAGGATGCCAAGGTTGTAAAATTACTACAAAAGAATGTGGGCCTATTTGTATGGGCTCTAGATGATATGCCCAGGATAGATCCATACGTCGTTTGTCAATAGTTATCTATACAATCCGGATTCAAATGTATCATTCAAAAGAAACACAAGGTTGAAGAAGAGAAATAGGGGTGGAAATAGGTTGGGCCGAGCTAGGATTTGCCAAGCCTAAGTCTGGCTTGCTAAAAACACTAAAGCCTAAGCCTGGCTTGTAGCCTGTTATAGGATTTACTTTAGGCCTGAGTCTGGCATTTTAAAATTCCTATTTAGCCTATTAGCCTACGTGAAAGCCTATTTATTTAGACATATGTGTCGCTCCCGAGGATTTTCATCCATGGTACAAACGCGAAAGTGGCGCGGAAAACAGAGTCGCCAGTAATGTGTATTTATCCCGAGAGAGGGAAAGGGAACACTGCGTAAACCTAAAGGGAAGGGAAAGAGCATGGTCTCAAGACCAAGAGAAATGGGTAAGGGAGTCGGTTACGCGAAGGGAAGGTGTTAGCACCCCACACGTCCATCGTACTCGATGGGATCCACGCTTGTTGTCTCGATCAAAGGGTGTTGTCGTCTGGAGCTCCACTGCTACTGGAAAGGAGAAGAAACAGGAACGGAAAAGAACGAAGAAACGACGAAGAAAAGAAAAAGAAGTGACTCGATAGGACATCGCTCGTCCTATGCCTACGTATTCCCTCGTACAATGGGAAAGTCAGAGTCAACGTAGTTCGGACACGAACTAAAGGGGGAAGGTTGCTCGCCAAGACATCGCCGTCTTGTGCCTACGTATCCTCAATCTGACGAGAGAGAGAGGAAATCAGAGCAGTCGTAGTTCAACCTAACGAGGCCGGTTAGTGTTTTTTACGAGCGACGTTAGATTCACGTCCGGCAGTTAGGGTCGATGCCTGTTTGTGACGAGACGGAAAATGACGTGCCCTTTTCTGAAAATGATTTGAACTGAAGAATCCTGAAGGATAAAAAAAAGGTTTGAGTTTGTTTTTTGGTGTTTTAGACAGAAGTGGATTGAAGTTAGTTCATGACTTACATTGCACTAGAGTCTACCATGCGGGAACGAGTGAATCGCATGGTCGTCCCCAAATGGGACGTATGCTAAACACTCTAGAAGAGGAGGGGAGACCCTTCATTCTTCATTTCCTACACTTAAGGCTTGAGCGCAATATTCGTTATATTTATTAAGTGTTTTAGAAGTGTTAAGAGATAAGAAGAGAAGACTCAAATAAAAAGAAAACACTAAGGGGAAACTAAATGTTCCTAATGTTGTCATGCAAAGGTGGCCTTATATTTGAGGTTGAAAGGGAAACGTCTACCTAAGTTAGCACGCAAAAGAAAGCCTAATGCTAATCCTACTCCAAGCTTAATAAAAAATTAAGTTGGACTAGGTAGCTCTAAGGGAGTGAATCCAAGACTTAAACAAGTCTTGAGACCCAAGGGAAGAGAAAGAGTGAAAGAGAAGAAGAAGAAAAGGCGAGTAAAACAAACAAGCAGCAGCTACAATGACGCCTCTGCACCTGCACAGCGGTTAAAAACCAGGAAACACACCAAACAACATTCAACAGCCCATTTTCAGTACACAAAACAGGTGTAAAAGGTCAAACAACAGCACATACAACAACACGTATCCACTAAAACAACAGTGGAAAATGGGACAGCGCACCATGCATTTGAAAACAAAATACTCATGCAAGCAATGATTGCAAATAGACACACAAAGCACGACAAACCAATCATAAAGGTTGCAAGCATCAAGAATGGATAACATGATCATGCTAATAATTCAGAAACAATTACTCAATAAAGTTGCACAAATCAAACATCGATCAAGACATCATGCATAAGCAACCATGGAAGCAAATAACAATCATGCATCATATGTCCATCAAGTTGAGCATCAATCAAGAATTAACACGATTCAAATGTGTGTGCATCGTGTTTATCGCATCAATTAATCAACAACGCAAACACAAACATTTATCGATGAAAATCAAGAATCGCGTGTCGAAAAATTGTGTTCATGCAATAGTGTGAGGTGCAACAGCTCAAGAATGATCCACAAATCATCATCATATCAATCCATAAAGTTTAGACATGAAAAGGTTCTCAAACAACCAAGAAAATGCAAGAAAATCAAGTTCTGCCTCAGTGGTAACCGGTTACAGCATACCTGCTAACCGGTTACATGGTTCAAAATTGCACAAATTACGCAGAAAATACACAAGATAACCGGTTACAACATAACTGCTAACCGGTTACTCTGGGATAGTGGTGAAAAAAATTCGGTTTCAAAAGCACTTTTCAACAGCAAATCACTTATGTAATCATGTTCAATGATCATGTAATCAACAATGCACGAAAATCAAGTTCAGAAACAACATTCAAACATCATTTAGATCCAATAATCATCAACATCCATAATTAAATTCACACAAATGAATCAAAACACACCAAAAATCATGGATCTACATTGTGAAAGTTGCAATTAAGCTAAAATGAGTATGGATATGAAATTAACCAACCTACAAAGCTGAGATTTGCTTTGGTGAGTGTTGTAAACAGAATTTGATGAATCCAAGTAGAGAAATCCAAGATCCACAAGCTCCTTGCACTCAAAAGTTGAAAATCCAAGCAATAAGCAACAAAACTCCAAAATCACTTTCAATAATCACTTCTGAAATTCTAGATCTAGATCCAAACGAAAATCACAAATGAAATGTAGCAATGAAGCGGTAATAAGTGGCTTTAGCTCAAGAATTAACAAGTTCCAATGAAGAACTTGTTAATCTCTATGGAAGAGCTTTGAGTGTGGTTGAAAATGGAGGTTGAGAGTGAAAATGTGAGAGAGAATTGAATAAGAATTCTGAAAATTGAGAGTGAAAAATGATCTAGGGTGGAGAGGTTTGGAATGAATTGGTTTAAGTAACCCCTAGGTTAGGAGTTAAGTTTGGGTTTGGAGTGAGGTTAAGTGGGTGGAAATTGGGGTGAAAAGTGGATTAGGAAATGAAATGAGGAATTAGAGCGAAAAATGTTGGAAGGAATTTGAATTTTGGGTGGAAAATGATGAAAATATCAATTCTAGATCCTTCCCCTGTAATGACCCGAAAATCTAAATCAATTATTTAATTATTTATTTAATTAATTTAGAAGGAATTAAGAGGTTTTTGATAATTTTGGAGAATTTTGGAGTAAAAGGGTGTTTTTGAATAATTTTAATAAAGTGAATGAGCATGTGTTATTTATATTATTATTATTATTAAAAATAAATTGAGAAAGGGCAAGGTGGTCTTATTGGAAAGTAAGTAAGGATAGGATGGGAAGTTCATAAGTTGGGATTTGTTAGCCAATGAAAGAGAACGATCATTTTCTCATTTTGTCGTATCTTTTGTGAAGAACACTGAAGAAGAGAGAAGAAGGAGAACTAGGGCTTGAGGATTACTAGAGGAATCTTGAAGAAAGAAGGAAAAAGGTTCAGATTACTCTAAGGTATGGGGAGAGTTCATAATTTCTTATAGTTTTATAGGAATTGGAGATGAATAGATTAAGGATTATATGAATTGTGTTGATTTTGATGATTGTTGATGTAGAATGAGTAATTTGATGAAAGTATGAAGGATTTGATTGATATGTATTGCTATATGTGTGTTTTGTGAGTATTTTTGATCAAATTTCATGGGAGAAACTGATTTTTGGGGTAATCGAAGTCAAAAACGCAGAAAAGCACTTTTCGGGAAAAGTTGGGTTTTGTCGCAGCCTGACACGGGCCGTGTCACACAACACGGGCACCCGTGTCAGCCTACTGGTTGGGGAAAAAAAATAATTTTGTTACAGAGCTTCTGACACGGGCCGTGTCACAGGACACGGGCGGCTGTGTCGGGCTTCTGTTCCTGTTGAAAGTTTTTCAGTTTTGGTTTTTTTGTGTAGGCCTCCTGACACGGGCCGTGTCACTGGACACGGGCGGTCATGTCAGGCCACTGAGTATTTTCCGTTTTTGCTGTTTTGACGTTTTTCGTGCTAATCTTTGCTGTCTCGTTGCTTTGTCGCTGTATGGATGATAAAACATGATTTTATGATGAATATTGTTGAAAATGAAATGAATGATGCACATGTTGATATTTGGATGAAATGAGGAGTTTAGCATAATTGCATTTCATGGCATTTTATGTTGGGGCTTCGGCCTATTGGTAGCTTCAATCCCATAGTGAGGATTGAAGTGATATGTTGTTATGTTGTGCTCCCTTGTGGAGGGTTGATGGCCAGTGTCCATCACATGGAGAAAAATCGGTACCACATGCATCCTTTGCATATCATTATGCTTGACATCGCATTTTATGAAGTAGTTGAGATTGTGTGGTGAATAATTGTTGATGATGATTCCAATGTTGTTGTTGCTTAATTATTTGTTTTCCATGTCCTTGTATTACTATAATGAATTATGTTTTCTCACCCTGCCTGCTTGGAAATGTTGCCTCTTAAGTGGGTAACTTGCAGATAACCAAGAATAGCTACGAGGTGACGAAGGAAGTAGCTTTGGAGTGTTTCGTTATTACTGTCTAGTTAGAGGCGTCCTGCTCTGTGTCATGTAACATCGGGTTGGGAAGATTGTTGTGAACCTCGTTTCTTTTAGTTTATGACTGAACTTTTATAATGTTGATGATGGTGTTTGATTTGGACATATTTATTATGAAGTATTTTATGGAATTGAAAATAAAAGTTGATTTCCGCTGCGTAGTTGTTAATTTTGATATTGATGAACGAGTAACCCGTGTTACGGGACAGGACAATGACTGTTACATGATGTCTTTGAATATGTGTGACACCCTTTAGGTTGTTTTTACTCTGATAATATGAAATGTTTTACTAGAAATTGTATGTGGGGTAGAAGGGTGTTACATTAGTGGTATCAGAGCAGGTCGGTCTGTCCGGCCTTTTTTTGTGTGGTCAGTCTATTGTCAGTCGTTACTTGTTAATGATTATTTGTTTCTTTCTGACGTGGTGAGTGTTGTGCAGAATGGCTGGAAACAACACACGCGCTCTTGCTCGGAACCATGCTCCTGTTGAGTTTCGTGCGTTGGAGAAGTTTTAGAGGAACAACCCACCGAAATTTGAAGGAACTCATGACTCGGCGAGCGCACAAAAGTGGCTCAAGGCGATTGAGAAGATTTTTAGAGTGATGGGGTGCTCTGATGCGCAGCAAGTGCAGTTCAGAATGCATATGCTGGAAGAAGAGGCCGAGGACTGGTGGGATAACACCCGTCAGAGGCTGGAAGATGTTGGCACTGTGGTGACTTGGAATGTGTTCAAGCAAGAATTTCTGGGCAAGTATTTTACTGAAGATGCTCGTGGTAAGATGGAAGTGGAATTCATTGAATTGAAGCAAGGAAATATGACTGTGGCAGAGTATGCTGCCAAATTCGAGAGGCTTGTGAAGTTTTGTCCCCATTACAACCGTGCAGATGCTGAACTTTCTAAGTGTCTCAAGTTTGAGAATGGGCTGAGACCAGAGATTAAGCAGGGGATTGGATGCCAACAGATTCGCAGGTATGCGGAACTGGTGGATAAGAGTAGGATCTATGATGAAGATAGCCGAGCTCGATTTGCTCACTACAAACAGCTAAGTGAAAAGAAAGATAAGGGTCAGTTTAGAGGAAAACCTTATGCGACCCGAGGTGATAGATGGAAACAGAGGGTATCAGATGAGAAAGTCAAGTAGGGGAGCCGTTAATGCACCTACTAAGTGCTATAAGTGTGGAGAGTCAGGTCACAAAGCTGATGGGTGTGCTAACAAAGTTCTGAGATGTTACCGTTGTGGTAAGACTGGGCATAGAATTGGTGATTGTCCGAATGAGGGTCCAACCTGTTTCAACTGTGGTGAACAGGGGCATATCAGTACTCAATGCCAGAAACCAAAGAAGATCGCTACTGCTGCCCAGACTACTGGAAGAGTGTTTGCTTTGGCTGGCTCAGAAGTTCCCAAGAAGGACAACTTGATTCGAGGTACTTGTTTTATTAACAATGTTGAGTTGATTGCTATTATTGATATTGGAGCTACGCATTCATTTATCTCTCTTGAGTGTGCTACTAGATTGGGTTTGAATTTGTCTAACATGAATGGTAGTATGATAATAAAGACTCCGACTAATGGTTCGGTGACTACCATGCTTGTTTGTTTGAAGTGTCCTTTGACAATCTTTGAGAAGAATTTTGTGATGGATTTGGTGTGCTTACCTTTGCACCAAATCGATGTTATCCTTGGTATGAACTGGTTGGAGTTCAACTACGTTAATATTAATTGTCATAGCAAGACTGTGAGATTTCCAGAGTTAGGTGAGGATGGTGAACTGATGTTCTTATCTGCTAAACAAGTGGATGAACTTTTATTAGAGGAAGCGTTGATGTTCGCAGTGTTTGCATCGTTGCCAGCTGATGGTGAAGCCATCAGTGCTGAGTTGCCTGTGGTTTGTGAGTTTCAAGATGTGTTTCCTGAGGATATAAGTGATTTACCTCCGGAACGTGAAGTTGAGTTTACTGTGGACTTAATACCAGGTACGAGTCCAGTGTCGATGGCTCCTTATCGGATGTCTGCTTCAGAATTGAGTGAGCTGAAGAAACAGCTAGAAGAATTGTTAGAAAGGAAGTTCATTCGACCTAGTGTTTCTCCATGGGGTGCCACGGTGTTGCTCGTTAAGAAGAAAGATGGTAGTATAAGATTGTGTGTTGATTATCGGCAGTTGAATAAGATGACCATCAAGAATAAGTATTCGCTTCCGAGAATCGACGATTTAATGGATCAACTCGTAGGTGCTTGTGTGTTCAGTAAGATTGATCTGAGGTCTAGTTATCATCAGATTAGAGTTAAAGCTGATGATATTCCGAAAACAACCTTCAGAATGAGGTATGGTCATTATGAATATACGGTGATGCCATTTGGAGTTTCTAATGCGCCTGGTGTGTTCATGGAGTATATGAACAGGATCTTTCATGAATATCTTGATAAGTTTGTGGTGGTTTTCATAGATGACATCTTGGTATATTCTAAATCAGAAGAAGAACATGCGGAACAATTGAAGATTGTGTTACAAGTGTTGAGGGAAAAGAAATTGTATGCTAAGTTGTCAAAGTGTGAGTTCTGGTTGAAGGAAGTGAGTTTCCTAGGCCATGTGATTTCAAGTGGTGGAATTTCTGTGGATCCCTCAAAGATTGATGCGGTGTTGCAGTGGGAGACTCCGAAGTCTGCTATGGAGATTCGTAGTTTTCTTGGATTGGCTGGTTATTATCGTAAATTCATTGAAGGTTTTTCTAAGTTGGTTTTGCCGTTGACGCAATTGACTCGAAAAGGACAAGCGTATGTATGGGATGTCGCTTGTGAAGAAAGTTTTGTGGAACTAAAGAAAAAGTTGACAACTGCTCCGGTGTTGGTTTTGCCAGACCCGAATGAGTCCTTTGTGGTTTATTGTGATGCTTCAAAGATGGGCCTTGGTGGAGTTTTGATGCAAAATGGTAAAGTGGTCGCTTATGCTTCTAGGCAGTTAAGAGTCCATGAGAGAAATTACCCTACACACGACTTAGAGTTGGCTGCTGTAGTATTTGTGCTGAAGATTTGGAGGCATTATCTTTTTGGTTCGAAATTTGAGGTATTCAGTGATCATAAAAGTTTGAAATACTTGTTCGATCACAATGGGTTAAACGTGAGGCAGAGAAGGTGGCTAGAATTATTAAAGAATTTTGAATTCGATTTGAATTATCATCCCGGTAAAGCAAATGTAGTGGCTGATGCTTTGAGTAGGAAGTCATTGCATATTTCGATGCTTATGGTGAGAGAACTTGAAATGATTGAGCAATTCAGAGACATGAGTTTGTTGTGTGAGACGACCGCTGATAGTGTGAAATTAGGCATGCTAAAGCTGACTAGTGGGATTTTGGAGGAAATTCGGGAAGGTCAGAAATCTGATTTGAAATTAGTCGACAGTTAATGAAGATTAATCAAGGTAATTGAGGTGAGTTCCGAATTGATGAAGATGGAGTTTTGAGATTTCGAGATAGAGTATGTATTCCGGATATTTCTGGAATCAAAAAGAGTATTTTGGGGGAAGGGCATAGAAGTCGATTGAGTATTCATCCTGGTGCTATGAAGATGTATCAAGACCTGCGTAGATTGTTTTGGTGGCCAGGTATGAAAAGAGATATTGTTGAATTGGTGTATGCATGTTTGACTTGCCAGAAGTCCAAGATTGAACATCAGAAGCCTTCAGGTATGACACATCCGTTGAATGTTCCTGAATGGAAATGGGATAGTATTTCCATGGATTTTGTGACTGGGTTACCGAAGACTGCAAGAGGTAATGACTCGATATGGGTTATTGTGGATAGGTTAACTAAGTCGGCGCATTTCTTGCCGATGAGAATTAATTACTCTATGCAGAAGTTAGCTGAAATTTATATTGATGAAATTGTGAAGTTGCATGGAACGCCTTCGAGTATTGTATCGGATAGAGATCCGCGGTTTACGTCAAGGTTTTGGAAGAGTCTACAGGATGCTTTGGGTACTAAGTTGAGGATGAGCTCTACTTATCACCCGCAGACAGATGGTCAGACGGAAAGAACAATCCAATCTTTAGAAGATTTGTTGAGAGCTTGTGTGCTGGATCAAGGAGGATCTTGGGATAGTCACTTTCCGTTGATCGAGTTTACATACAACAACAGTTTTCATGCTAGTATTGGGATGGCTCCATATGAGGCGTTGTATGGTAGACGTTGTCGAACTCCGTTGTGTTGGTATGAGTCGGAAGAGAGTTCTGTACTTGGACCTGAGATTGTGCAAGAGACAACAGAGAAAATTAAAATGATTTGGGATAAAATGAAGACGTCGCAGAGTCGTCAGAAGAGTTACCATGATAAGAGAAGAAAAGCACTTGAATTCCAGGAGGGAGACCACGTGTTCTTAAGAGTTACTCCGATGACTGGTGTGGGACGAGCTTTGAAGTCTAGAAAGCTCACTCCGCGCTTTGTTGTTCCGTATCAGATTATGCAGAGGATAGGAGAGGTTGGCTATTGGGTGGCTTTACCACTGTCACTTGCGAATTTGCATGATGTGTTTCATGTGTCGCAGTTGAGGAAGTATATTCCGGATCCGTCGTATGTGATTCAAATGGATGATGTTCAGGTGAGAGATAACCCGACGGTAGAAGCTTTGCCTGTGAGGATTGATGGTCGAGAATTGAAGCAACTACGAGGTAGAGAGATTGCTTTAGTGAAAGTATTGTGGGGCGGACCAGCTGGTGATAGTTGGACTTGGGAGCGTGAAGATCAGATGAAAGAGTCGTATCCGACTCTGTTTACCTCAAGTAATTTTCGAGGACGAAAATTCTTAAAGTAGGGGAGAGTTGTAACGATCCGAAAATCTAAATCAATTATTTAATTAATTTAGAAGGAATTAAGAGGTTTTTGATAATTTTGGAGAATTTTGGAGTAAAAGGGTGTTTTTGAATAATTTTAATAAAGTGAATGAGCATGTGTTATTTATATTATTATTATTATTAAAAATAAAATGAGAAAGGGCAAGGTGGTCTTATTGGAAAGTAAGTAAGGATAGGATGGGAAGTTCATAAGTTGGGATTTGTTAGCCAAAGAAAGAGAACGATCATTTTCTCATTTTGTCGTATCTTTTGTGAAGAACACTGAAGAAGAGAGAAGAAGGAGAACTAGGGCTTGAGGATTACTAGAGGAATCTTGAAGAAAGAAGGAAAAAGCTTCAGATTACTCTAAGGTATGGGGAGAGTTCATAATTTCTTATAGTTTTATAGGAATTGGAGATGAATAGATTAAGGATTATATGAATTGTGTTGATTTTGATGATTGTTGATGTAGAATGAGTAATTTGATGAAAGTATGAAGGATTTGATGGATATGTATTGCTATATGTGTGTTTTGTGAATATTTTTGATCAAATTTTGTGGGAGAAACTGATTTTTGGGGTAATCGAAGTCAAAAACGTAGAAAAGCACTTTTCGGGAAAAGTTGGGTTTTGTCGCATCCTGACACGGGCCGTGTCACACAACACGGGCACCCGTGTCAGCCTACTGGTTGGGGAAAATAAATATTTTGTTACAGAGCTTCTGACACGGGTCGTGTCGGGCCTCTGTTTCTGTTGAAAATTTTTCTGTTTTGGGTTTTTCGTGTAGGCCTCCTGACACGGAACGTGTCACTGGACACGGGCGGTCGTGTCAGGCCACTGAGTATTTTCCGTTTTTGCTGTTTTGACGTTTTTCGTGCTGATCTTTGCTGTCTCGTTGCTTTGTCGCTGTATGGATGAGAAAACATGATTTTATGATGAATATTGTTGAAAATGAAATGAATGATGCACATGTTGATATTTGGATGAAATGAGGAGTTTAGCATCATTGCATTTCATGGCATTTTATGTTGGGGATTCGGCCTATTGGTAGCTTCAATCCCATAGTGCAGATTGAAGTGATATGTTGTTATGTTGTGCTTCCTTGTGGAGGATTGATGGCCAGTGTCCATCACATGGAGAAAAATCGGTACCACATGCATCCTTTGCATATCATTATGCTTGACATGGCATTTTATGAAGTAGTTGAGATTGTGTGGTGAATAATTGTTGATGATGATTCCGATGTTGTTGTTGCTTAATTATTTGTTTTTCGTGTCCTTGTATTACTATAATGAATTATGTTTTCTCACCCTGCCTGCTTGGAAATGTTGCCTCTTATGTGGGTAACTTGCAGATAACCAAGAATAGTTACGAGGTGACGAAGGAAGTAGCTTTGGCGTGTTTCGTTATTACTGTCTAGTTAGAGGTGTCCTGCTCTGTGTCATGTAACATCGGGTTGGGAAGATTGTTGTGAACCTCGTTTCTTTTAGTTTATGACTGAACTTTTATAATGTTGATGATGGTGTTTGATTTGGACATATTTATTATGAAGTATTTTATGGAATTGAAAATAAAAGTTGATTTCTGCTGCGTAGTTGTTAATTTTGATATTGATGAACGAGTAACCCGTGTTACGGGACAGGACAATGATTGTTACATGATGTCTTTGAATATGTGTGACACCCTTTAGGTTGTTTTTACTCTGATAATATGAAATGTTTTACTAGAAATTGTATGTGGGGTAGAAGGGTGTTACATCCCCCACGTGCACATGCCAAGCACATGATCACAAATGATGCAAACAGAATTTCCCAAATTTTGCCCAGAGTAACCGGTTACAGCACATCTGCTAACCGGTTACTCAGTTCAAAAACTGAAGAAAAAGCGCAGAAAAACCAAAGGGTAACTGGTTATCAGATACGCTGTAACCAGTTACTCAGTGCAAATTTTGAATTTTGGCGCCTTTTGGAGGGAAACTTTGAAAAGTGACTTCTGATAGCTGTTTTGAACCTGTTAAACCTCTGAAACTCAAACCTTGATATTGCTACTGAGTAACACCTGAAAAGAACACAAATTCCTGCTGACACCTCAGAATATCCTGCTGAATTAATAATGCCTGATACTGGATCGCTTGATCAGAAAATGACTGTTGAACCTTCTGATTATCAAAACGCCTAATGAGCAAAATAAAAGCTCTAAAAGACCTTGAAAACCATCTGCTTGACCCTAGATACTGCTGAAAATAATGTTGGAGTTGATAACGCAGTGAGCTGCTAGAAAATACCTTGATCCCATGCACAAAAGAAACATGCAAAATGCAGAAATGACGATGCAAATGAAATGAAGCATAAGCCAAAAAGGTTAGCAACACTAGGGCAAATTTTGAGGTGTTACAGCTGCCCCTATTCAAACTTCTTGGATCCGAGGGTATGGAAGCAACGACTTTCAGACAATCGGGATACACGGAGATTGAATACCAAAATAACCTGGAAATTTGCAACCTGTGAGGATGATGGAATAACGCGAATACGAGAACGGCCGAAGGTGAACTCGGAAAGGCAGACCGGCCGAAGGCCGGACTAAACTGGGGATATAATGATACTACGAGAATGGCCGAAGGCGGACTCGAAAAGAAGAAAGACCAAGCCGAAGGTGGGCTTTCAAAGAAAGACTATGCCGAAGGTAGACTTTTAAACAAAGGATACGAGACCATGCCGAAGGTGGACTCGAAAAAAGAAACACCAAGCCGAAGGTGGGCTTTCAAAGAAAGACTATGCCAAAGGTAGACTTTCAAACAAAGGATACGAGACCGTGCCGAAGGTGGACTCGAAAAAGAAAGACCAAGCCGAAGGTGGGCTTTCAAAGAAAGACTATGCCGAAGGTAGACTTTCAAACAAAGGATACGAGACCATGCCGAAGGTGGACTCGAAAAAAGAAAGACCAAGCCGAAGGTGGGCTTTCAAAGAAAGACTATACCGAAGGTAGACTTTCAAACAAAGGATACGAGACCATGCCGAAGGTGGACTTGAAAAAGAAAGACCAAGCCGAAGGTGGGCTTTCAAATAAAGACTGTGCCGAAGGTAGACTTTCAAACAAAGGATACAAGACCATGCCGAAGGTGGACTCGAAAAAGAAAGACCAAGCCGAAGGTGGGCTTTCAAAGAAAGACTATGCCGAAGGCAGACTTTCAAACAAAGGATACGAGACCATGCCGAAGGTGGACTCGAAAAAAGAAAGACAAAGCAGAAGGTGGGCTTTCAAAGAAAGACTATGCCGAAGGTAGACTTTCAAACAAAGGATACGAGACCATGCCAAAGGTGGACTCGAAAAAGAAAGACCAAGCCGAAGGTGGGCTTTCAAATGACAATATGTAGAATCAACAGTTCCACAACGATGACTCCGCAGGGGAAAAAGAGAAATATAAACAGACAACTCTGCGGGGGAGTATAGGAAGGACCAACAAGAAGGACGAATCCACTGGTTGCGGTGTAGTGTTAACCAATATCTTCTGAATTTTGTTACTTTCTGTTGGGGAAAGAATCTGGTAAAGGATATCAAACCTGGCTTATGCTTCGAATGCATATGTTTGAATTTTTCTATGGCGTAATGCCCCATACGAAATGGAAATGCTACGCATTTGGGAGGATGCCAGGCAAAAATGTTTATGCAATGCAAAAGAGGCGTCTCAGCAAAATAAATGCTGAAGACCAAGGCAGCTCCACAGGGGATGACAAACTAAATTGTCCTTTGAAATAAAAGACCCTGCTGAGGAAGACTTCACTGAACGACTTCCTGATCACAAACTCTGCTGGAGATGAAAACTCCGAGAGAAATTCTACTCTGTTGGGGATGGATGGAAACGAATAATGAAGATGGAACCCAAAGAGAAATCCTCTCCGCTGGGGATTACCAATGACTTCCATCGAAGACAGAACTCAACACCTGGATTTGAAATATGCCAATAACCATTGGACTTAAGACCTACTGGAGATATCAAACGCTGTTGAGCAAACCACTGTGAAGATCACCATCAAACTTTGCTTGGGGATACCAGTCAATAATTCCAAACCTGTTTAGGGATATTACTGAACTCAACCTGCTGTTGAGAGATGCCCTTGCTTTTACCCTGCCGGGGAATATTAGTACTTTTACACTGTTGGGGAGTACCGGCCATGACCAACAAACTTGCTTGAGGAACGGTAGATGCTGACATCCACCCTACTAGAGGATAACAACAAGCTTACTCATCTGAGGGGATTAACTCACACCGTTGCTGGTGAGGAAAAAATTTCTCGAATAGCTGAGGAGAATGAGTGCTCAGGCCCTGCGGCGAAAATAACATCTTTGTCCAAAGAAGATATTCAATAAGTCTCTTTCTGGGGATGCGTCAACATCAACTTCTGACTGCTTGCAGAAAGAGTAATGAAACAACCACAACTCTAGCTGGGGAAATAATCCTCTGTACTCTGATGAAGAAGATAATCCTCGACACCCTGGCTGGGAAAACAACAACCTGCCGAGGAGGATGAACTTTTCAATATCAAGGAGAGTAGCTCTACTGGGGAAGGACAAACCTGTTACCCTGCAAACAGAATCAACAGAAAGTTCTATATGCAAAAAGGCTACTTCTATTATCATTACAACGACCGTTGCCTAAGCAATTTCATCTGTTTTCTGATATGCTTCGCAAAGCTTAACATTTTCGCATGCAATGTTTTATCAAGATATCAGACATTTTCACAAACAAAACAATAAAAGTAAAAAACACAAATGGAAAGCTTTTGAGTGAAATGAAAATTTTATTGAATGGAATTGGCCTGTGAATAGGCATTTACATTCGGAAGCAATTCCTGAAAAGAGGTAATTGCAAAAAAGAAATAAAATAAAATACACATGTCGGCAATGTGGGGAACAGAAATCCACCATGATTCAATTCAGCTATGACCCTATATGCCTCGCTTATCCGCAAATGTTTTGGCCTTCGAAGAGACTGACTGGACTAATTCCTTTCCTTAAAAAATTTCCATGTTTAAAAATTGTTCACAGATCGAACGCAGATCATAGCCTTTTGCTTTTAAATCCCTAACTTTTGCTTGGATCGCCCTTTTCGGGTTTTCAATCCACCGGGATACCCCTTTTTGCCAAAGTTGCCCTTTCAGGTTTTCAACTTTGCGGGTTTATTCTTTTTTTTTTTCTTTTTATCCCTAACTTTTGCCCGAACCCTTTTCTTTTTTATGGTTCGTCGGGATGCCCATTTTTTCCTGGACTTTCTTTTTGTGTCCAACGGGTCTATTTTATGCAAAGTATTTTTTGACTACGTCTGCGTTCACAGGGGACGTAAAATCTTCGCGATCCATAGTTGAGAGTAATAAGGCTCCACAAGAGAAAACCTGTCTTACTACATATGGCCCTTCGTAGTTTGGAGTCCATTTGCCCCTATGATCTGTTTGAGGAGGAAGGATCCTTTTCAAAACCAATTCACCAGTCTGAAAACACCGAGGACGCACTTTCTGATCAAAGGCTTTCTTCATCCTGCTCTAATACAATCGACCATGTGCAATGGCTGCCAGTCTCTTCTCTTCAATTAGGTTCAGTTGATTCAGTCTGGAACTGTTTACCTTGAAAATTGGTAAACAACCGCTGATCTTCTAAAACAATAAAGTTCTAGTAACTTACAGGATCGATCAGATTGATCCTAGGACATGTGTTGTATGTGTATTTAGAATATTTCACGATTTGCAAGGTATGCCTTTCAACAATGCTCATAAATAAAAAAGGTGTTTGAAGTGTAAAGGACAACGATAAAGATCAAAGAAACAACTAAGTCGAACAATACATCAAAAGAGAGAAAAGGCTGAATGTAAAGGTTTGATAAAAATTGGAATTAAATGCTGGAAAAGAATGCGTAAAGATCTAAAAAATGCAGAAAGATAAATGCTTGAAAGTAAAGGCTTTTTAAATGTAAACTTCAAAGTAAAGACTTGGTAATGTAATTAACTTGAAAGGTAAAAGTTTGTGAAGAAAAGATTTCAAAGTAAAGAATCTAAAACAGAAACTTCAAAGTAAATTGCATTGCAATAAAGGATGATGGTGATTACAATCACGTACATTCTCACTTCACTTTTTTCTCGACACACTGGATACTTTGAGTGAATATAGAGTTACTTGTAGAAATATGATTTTTTCACACCTATTCTAACTCTAGGACTAACCTATTTATAATACTCTAAAGTAACCACCATTTGACGGTTTTACTTCAAGATCACGCCACTTGGCACTTTGCATGTCTTCAACTTCTGGATCTTCGCCACCTGTCCTCTTTTCAAATTTAAATAGTAAAACTTCCCTTCACTATCTAGTTGTAACTGCAGCGCATTATCCATATCAGTTTTATCCTGTCGAATTGACTCTTTGAACGTAGAAATATTTAAAGTCTTGATATTCTTCTATTCGACTCAGGCTTTCAGCAAACATGGTCGAAGACCTTCTAGTCGAAGCCCTTTTTTTTTTGCTTATTATCTTAAAGAATACCTTCCCTTAAAGCCAAATTGTTTGAAATCATGTAGTGTCAAAATTAGGATCTAACAAATTGCCCCCCAAAAATGTCTTTGCGCCAGTATTGGTAGGAAGGTCATTTTTTGGTAACATGATTTTCGACGCCTGCTCATTCGATTATGGAAAACATGGTCCTAACTGACCAACCCACGATTTAGAAACTATTCGGTTTCTTTCAACCACGCTTATGACGTCATGTCATGATGGCAAATCTTCAAGCGTCTCTTCAGCCGTATTTACGAACAGTTTTCATCATCACTTTTCTTGGGATTAAGCATTTACAGTCTGCTCTTAACCACCACCATCCAACGATCTCAAAAGAGGACACGCGTCCCACTATCGTATCCATTTTAACGGTTGATTCAAAGTCCCCTCACCTTCCAAACGCCTATAAATACCCTTTTCTTCCAACTTAAAACTCTTTGCATTCTCAAACTTTCTTTCAACTTATTTTTCTTGTTCTCTAAACTCTCTTAAGAAACCCCAGAACGCATCTCACTTTTCTCTTCAACTCCCAACAATGGCGTCTTCACAACCCACTCACCAAGAAACAAAAAACCAAAAAGGTAAAACCACTCGGTTCAAGTAAACTCTCCCGCCATTTTCAAACATCCCCGAACCAAAGGTGGTAAAGAACCAACAGTTTATGCCAGAACCTCTTCTTGAAGAAGCAAGGAGCATTTATGAATCTCAGGTAATGATCCCTCTCCTTGTCTCTGATAAACCCTATGCTTCAGGTGACCCCCTAGCTGATGTTAAACCCACCAATGAAAAACTGGCTGAGTTCTTTCCTTCTTACCGCAAATCTAGACCTTTAGGGCAAAAAAGCAACCCTAATAAGGATGGAGCCTCCCCTGATACACCCACTATGACAAAAATGGATCTGAGGTACCTACATGATGGTACGAGATTGGTAAGAGCTGTCAACCCTTTAAAGGATTTTGACCTTTGGATGACCAGAATGGAAAGGGTCAAAGCTGATCATTGGAAATCCATTGGAATCTATGATCTGCTTATGCTGTCGAAGACCAACATCCCTTATTGTTTAAACTTGCTGGCAGCATCACTTTACTTCTAGGATAGTACCCACTACACCTTTCATCTTCCTTGTGGGATGGTTACTCCCACACTCTTCGACCTTGCTGCCATTGCAGGTCTTCGACCAGATGGCATTTCATATGATCCTGATACTGATGCAGAGGATACCATAGGGATGTCTGACTCCAAGCTCACATATACCCACTTCATCAACTACCACAAACGTGATACTGCAGAAATCACTGATAAGGAACACATTGCATTCCTCACCGTATGGCTGTTGAGGTATGTATTCTGTTCAAAATCCCTGCAGGTGGCCAAGAAGTATCTCACTCTGGCCAACCAATTTCACAACAATAGAGGAGTTTGCCTTAGTGGGTTGATTCTGGCGAACCTCTACGAGTCTCTCAGCGAAGGGGCGGCTCGACTCAAAGACTTGGAGGCCCAAGGTACTGTTCACTTGAATGACCCTCTCTGGCTACTTCAGTTGTGGCTCAATGCAACTTTTGAAGCTAGCCTTCCCAGGAATGGGCAGGTCGATGAGGATTCTGCTGAAATCAAAGAGAGGAGGGTCGAAGGTACCCGCCTGGTGAAACTCACGCCCAATGACGATGGGGAAACTCTCAAGAGAGCCTTCTCCAGTTATATTATGATGTTTGCAAAAAGGCATGAGTTCACACCTAGTATGGCTCCCTTTGCTGAGAGAAATTATGGACCTGAGTGGTTCACAAGGCCATTCCCTGATTCATCCACCAAACTCGACACCGAATCTATTTCAATCTGGGAAGCCTTTTTGATTCCTAGATTTATCGTTGAAAGGCTGAATCTTGGAAGAGAAATGGCAGCTTTAATTGCTTACCAACCAAATCTTGTCTCTTGACAGTTTGGGTTGGCTCAGATTTTCCCCAAGTGTCTATATGGGAAGAAAGGCCATGTGGTCCTTCACACTGCCAGTTTTGATGAAGGAATTGCTGCTGTTACTTTTGACTGGTGGAACGCTAGGAAAGCAACCCTTTCCCCTGTGTACTTTCAGCCCACATTCTTGTGTACCAAACCCTTCCATAACTGGTGGTCGAAGTACTACAGTGAGAAATTTCTTGATGTTGCTGCTTTCTCTTCCTTACTTGACCAAGCTTTTCTTGATGTGTAGGAGAAGACCAAGAAGAGTAAGTTCATTCATGTCAAAGAAATTCAAGCCTTTCAAAAGTACTTTGAAACTGCCTATCGACCAGATGATATTAGTCGAACCGTTCGTGAGGCTGCCTTCACTTTGAAGGAGAAATTTCTCCAAAAAAATGGATCAGTTGAAAATCCCTTCAAACGTTCCTCTTGAGAAACGTTATAAGGTAGCTTTTGAACTCTTCCCTCCAAAGTTCCCTCGACTGCCTAACGCTGATTTTAGAGTGGCACTTTCCCCCCCATTTCCAGACTGGTTTGTCTGTGGTGAGCACTTAAAACTCCTTCGACAGCAGTCTCAACCGAAAGCCCAACAGGTGGTTGCAACTAAACATACGCTAGACAGTTTCAAAGGACACCTTCATATAGGGGTCGAGGATGTCCGTGTCGAATCCGAAATATATGAAGGCTTGAGGCCCTTGATTTGTGATTTTTTAACCAACCACTCAATTATTAACCTTGTAATAATCGTCTGTCTTTCAGCCATGGCCAAGAAGACCAGCTCATCGAAGGGTGCTGCAAAGGTCGAAAAGGACACTGAAGGCACAAAGGTACTTTATATCCCTTGCCTAAGTCTTCTTGTGTAACTTATCTTCTAATATTTGCATCACCTTTTAGGCTGCTCGAAAACCTCCAACGCCTTCAAAAAAGGGCAAGAAAGGTGCTCAAGCAGTTGTTCCTCCAGATACTGATGATGAGTCCCCTGAGGAGATAGTAGTTAAGAAGAAAAGGAAGCTTGTCAAAGCTTCTGGAACTACCACCCAATCTCCCTCAAAGGCGGCAAGAATCCTTGAAAAGACATCTGCAGGTAGTGGTGTCAAGAAACAACTCTCCAGGGTTGCGTCAAAAACGACTGCTGGCGATCCTGAGAGTGCGAACTCAAGTCCTGATGCTGCGGATATACAGGTATGCGTACTATCTTCATTCAGTGTTTGGATTCCCTACTCAGACTTCTCCCAATCTCATTCCCTTTACTTGTGGTTTTTCAGGCTGATGTAGGTAGTTCTAACCCACCACAATCTTCCTTCAGCTTTACAATAACTCTGCTGAATAGCCAAGGTGAGCCAACTTATCACCCTACCTCTGACCTTGGTTCTGGATATAGTTCAATCAGCGAAATTAACCAACCTATCCCTCTTACAGTTCCTCCTCCTGCAGCAGACGAAACAAACAAAAGTTCTCCTGCCAGGACAACTACTCAACAATCCCAGACCGATGGCTCTGATCATGAAGAGGATGATATTTCTCATCAACAACCTCTCGACCAAACAGAGACTATTGGTATAGACATAGAAGGAAGGCCCACTGAAGCAGAAGAGGAGGAAGTCGAAGAAGAAGAAGAACAAGAAGAAGAGAGGGAAAGGCTTGAGCAAGATCAAGCCCACACACCTGTGGCTGCACCAGGTCCTGCCAACAATCCAACTCCTGGACCTACAGTCACTTCGACTGCTGGAGGACCCCCCACAGGAGACCCCTTGGCTGCCCTCAAATGGTCGAATCCTCGAGAGTATGCCAGGATGATACTTGGGAAGAAGTACAGCGCTTCAGGTACCAGCCTCAGTACTTCGACCAGCTCTGGGGGTCCAGCTCCAGATGATTTTGCCAGCCCTATCCTTCAAAAAATCAAGGACAAATTCTTCAAGGGAGACATTGTAACGCCCTAGTTTTTGTCAGTTTTAGTATTTTTATTTAATCGAGTCGTTTTTTATTATTTTATTTTATTTTCGACTTTTATCTGAAACTATGTTATTTTTCAATGTTGTGATATTTTATCGGGTTTTGTGATCGTTTGCGAGATATTTGAGTGTGGGGGTATTTTGGTCATTTCATGATATATTTACTTAAGTTAGAAAATAGAAAATAGAAAGATAGAAAAATAGTAAGAAGAAAAAGAAGAGAAGAAGAAAAGAAAAGGAGAAGAGAAGAAAAGAGAGATTTTGGGAAAACTTGGAAACCAATCAACCGACTTTTCTACGCGTTATTTAATCGGGTAAGGGTACGAAACTCGATTATCTTATCGTTGTGTATGATTATGTATGTGTGTTTGCATGTTGTATTGTCTTGTTCGATAGTTTTTCGGTTATAGGGCGAAAACGCGTAAACGAGTAGAAATCGATGTTTTCACGGACGGAAATCGATATAATTTGTGTTGTAGGATCTCTATATGTTTATGAACCATTGCTATTAACGGTTTTGCTGATGGAAGTGATTTGGGGGAAGAAAAATTGAAATTTTGGGGTAGTGAACAGTGCGTAACGAAGCAGAAATTCTGCTTCTGGTGTGAAGCGCCGGGCGGTGTGCTTGTTTCGCCGGGCGGTTCGTTCTTTCGCCGGGCGGTTTTGAGAGGCGCAGAGGTTACAAGTTCCTGACTCTTTTGAGTCAATTTGGTAGAATTAGTGTCGCCTGTGCTTCGCCGGGCGAGGTAGCAGCGAAGGGTGTTTCGCCGGGCGGTTGGAGTGTTTCGTCGGGCGGTAGTGAGAGATTTCCAAATAATACTTTTCCTTAAAAAATTCATAACTCTCGAACCGTATTTCCGATTTAAGCGTTATTTATATCGTTGGAAAGCTTATTAAATGTACTTTATTATGATGATGGTTTTGAGAATTGTTGACCGATTAAATTATGTCGGGGATTAGAAAATGTGTTGTTTTGTTGTCGACTTTTACCGTTTAATTGTGTGAACTTGATGTGTATGTGCAATATGTTGTTGGGGTGGATATGATATGACTTGTGTACTGTGAGTGAATGAAATTGCATGAAATACCTGTGTGATGATGGTTGGTGGCCTTACGACAAGAAAATGAGATGTATGGTAATTGTTGATATATGCATGATTATGGAGGTGTATGTGTGCATATTAAATGTCATGAGTCATTGTATGCCAAGCATCATGATATGCATTGTTGTGACGTCCTGAGTGACGGATTGATTCCAGAGGGAATCCGCTATAATGTCGTGTGCCCATGTGGGGTGTGAGCGATGATTATAGACGATCGTGTGCCCATGTGGGGTGTGAGCGATCGGGTCATGTGCCCGTGTGGGGTGTTAGCGATCCATAAACACCGTGTGCCCATGTGGGGTGTGAGCGGTGGGGAACATCATAGGCCCGACGGGGAGTTACAGTGATGTAACAAGCGATGGTTCCAGCAGAGTTCCTGAGTGAACTAGTGATGATAAACATTGGAAGTCGGTACCGCATGGCATGTGCGTAGAGTCGTTGTGTCGGTCTCTGTACATTTGCATAATCATGGGCTAATTGTGCATGAATTTGTGAAGTAATTGATGAGATGAAATATGTGTAATGGTATTGATGATGAGTGTATGGTGTATGATTGATGTGTAGTGGTATTTGATACCTGAGAATTGTACTGTGTTGCGTTATGCTTGATTGTGTTGCAATTGTGGTGAGAATATTTTACTTGTGTATTTTTGCGTTGATATATATATAATTACATGCAACTGTATTATGATTGTTTTTCTCACCCTTCTGCTGTTTTATAATGCTCTATGAGGAATTGCAGATTAGAGTGGCTGGAGGTCTTTTTGTGAAGCTTTGCGTCTTCATTCTTTTGTCGGTCGGCTCTGATATGTGACACCGGGTAGTTAGGGAGGCCGTTTGTGATTATTGTGTACTATGTATATATATCTTTTGGCTTGCACATGTATGACTTGACGTATGACAGATACACTTTTCATGATATATATATATATATATATATATATATATATATATATATATATATATATATATATATATATATATATATATATATATATATATATATATATATATATATATATATATATATATGTTATTCAGTTTTAGATTTTCCGCTTTATTCTAAAATCTAAAATGTGGGTGTAAGGAACTGAGTTCCTCTGTTGATTGCTACCCCACTGTTGCATATCTTTATGAGCAGGTGTTGTATGTATTGTTTCAAATTGATGTGACCCCTCCGGTCTATGCCGTGCATGTTTTAAATATACTCTGATGAAATTTTGAATTTTCTTTTACCGCTTTAATAGCTTGGGGGTATAGATTGGGGGTGTTACATTAAGTGGTATCAGAGCCAGTCCGTGTCAGTTTGTGTCAGTCCTTGTCGGTCTTGGCGTTTGGATGAGCTGTTTGTTTAACCATAGTCTCTGTTATTAGAAATGAACAGAATATGGCTGGAAGGAACGATGCTGCTTTAGCTGCTGCTATGCAGGCTATGGCTCGTGCTGTGCAGGGTGCACCGAATGCTGGAGAGAATGATGAGTTTAGAAAGAATAGACCGCCTGTCTTCAAAGGGAGACATAATCCTGATGGAACACAGATTTGGCTGAAAGAGATTGAAAGGATTTTCAGAGTGATGGATTGTGATGAGGACAGTAAGGTGAGATTGGGAACTCACATGTTACAGGAAGAAGCAGATGACTGGTGGGTTAGTACACGTCCTGTGTTAGAAGCTGGTGATGAAGAAGTTACTTGGGAATTGTTTAGCCAGGAGTTTCTGAGGAAGTATTTTCTCGAGGATGTTAGGGGAAAGAAGGAAATTGAGTTTTTGGAACTAAAACAAGGTAATATGTCTGTAATTGATTATACTGCTAAGTTTGTGGAACTTGTGCAGTTTTATCCTCATTATGCTGAGGCGACCGCGGAATTCTCTAAGTGTGTGAAGTATGAAATTGGATTGCGTCCTGAGATAAAATAGGAAATCGGTTACCAGAGGATAAGGAGGTTTGCTGATTTGGTGGAATGTTGTAGGATTTATGAAGAGGATAGTAAGGCTCGTTCTACTCATTACAAGAGTGTGAGTGACAGAAAAGGGAAGCAACAGTTCCGTGGTGGTCCGTATGTGACACTAGCCGATAAAGGTAAACAAAGGGGTACGTTTGATAGAAGATCAGGTGGAGGAGGTATGTCTGGTCCTCCGAAATGTTACAAATGTGGTGAGTTGGGGCATCGTCAGTTTGAGTGCAGGAAAGATGTGAGGAAGTGTACTAATTGTGGAGGGATCGACCATGTTGTAGCTGATTGTAAAAGGAAGAATATGGTAAAGTGTTACAATTGTGGAGAATCTGGGCATATTAGTACGAAGTATCCGAAACCGAAGCAAGCTCCAGCTGGTGGGAAGGTATTTTCTTTGGCCGGAACTCAAACTTCGAGTGCAGATCGTCTGATTAGAGGTACTTGTTTTATTAATAGTACGCCTTTAGTTGCTATTATTGATACTGGAGCGACTCATTCATTTATTTCGTCTGAGTGCGCGAAGCGTTTGAATCTTGTGTTGTCTTTGATGGATGGTAAGATGGTTATTGATACTCCAGCAATGGGGTCAGTAACTACTTCTTTGGTTTGTTTGAGTTGTCCTCTGACCATTTATGGTAAAGACTTTGAGATGTATTTAGTGTGTTTGCCGTTGGAAGGTTTGGATGTGGTTTTGGGAATGAATTGGTTGCAATTTAATAGGGTTCATATTGATTGTTACCATAAGTTAGTAAGGTTTCCTTCTCTTGAGGAAGACGAAGACTCGAGTTTCTTATCTACCAAAGAGTTAAAGAAACTTTTGGCAGATGAAGCTCAGTTGTTTGGGTTGTTTGCGTCGTTGACTGTGGATAGTCAAGTTTCACTGGATGTGTTTCCTGTTGTGTGTGAATTTCCTGAAGTGTTTCCTTAGGATATTTCAGATGTGCCGCCAGAGAGAGAGGTGGATTTTTCTATAGATCTAGTTCCTGGTACTAGACCTGTTTCTATGGCACCTTATCGTATGTCGGCATTTGAGTTGGTTGAGTTAAAGAAACAGTTGAGTGAGTTGTTTGAAAAGAGGTTTGTGAGACCTAGTGTTTCTCCTTGGGGTGCTCCAGTTTTATTGGTGAAAAAGAAAGACGGAAGCATGCGGTTGTGTATTGACTATCGCCAGCTAAATAAGGTGACGATTAAGAATAAGTATCCTCTTCCAAGGATTGATGATCTGATGGATCAGTTAGTTGGTGCTTGTGTGTTTAGTAAGATTGATTTGAGATCAGGATATCATCAGATAAGGGTGAAGGAAGAAGATATTCAGAAGACGGCTTTTAGGACATGATACGGTCATTATGAATATTCTGTGATGCCGTTCGGGGTTTCTAATGCACCTGGTGTGTTTATGGAATACATGAATCGTATTTTTCACGAGCATTTGGATCGATTTATTGTTGTGTTTATTGATGACATTTTGATTTATTCTAAGTCTAGGGAGGAGCATGCAGAGCATTTGCGTATTGTTTTGCAGGTTTTGAAGGAAAGGAAGCTTTTTTCCAAATTGTCCAAGTGTGAATTCTGGTTGTCGGAAGTGAGTTTTCTTGGACACGTAATTTCAGGTAACGGTATTGCTGTGGATCCATCTAAGGTAGAAGCAGTTCTACAATGGGAGGCTCCGAGATCTGTTACGGAAATTCGAAGCTTTTTGGGTTTGGCCGGTTATTATCGAAGGTTTATTGAAGGTTTTTCTAATCTAGCACTTCCTTTGACCCATTTGACTTGTAAAGGGCAAGCATTCATTTGGGATATTCGGTGTGAAGAAAGTTTTAATGAGCTGAAGAGAAGATTAACGACAGCTCCGATTTTGATTTTGCCGAATCCTACCAAACCATTTGTGGTTTATTGTGATGCTTCTTTGATTGGTCTAGGTGGTGTTCTAATGCAGGAAGGTAAGGTCGTGGCTTATGCTTTGAGGCAGTTAAGAGTTCATGAGAAGAATTATCCTACTCATGATCTTGAATTAGCGGCTGTGGTTTTTGTGTTGAAGATTTGGAGGCATTATCTCTACGGTGCAAGGTTTGAAGTCTTTAGTGATCATAAAAGTTTGAAATATTTGTTTGATCAGAAAGAGCTAAATATGAGACAACGTAGATGGTTGGAATTCTTGAAGGACTACGACTTTGGCTTGAATTACCATCCTGGTAAAGCTAACGTGGTAGCCGATGCGTTGAGCCGGAAATCTTTGCATATGTCCGCTTTAATGGTTAAGAAGTGGGAACTTTTGGAATTGTTTAGAGATTTGAGTTTGGTATGTGAAGTGACTTCGGATAGTGTGAGGCTGGGTATGCTGAAGGTTACTAATGATTTTCTGGTGACGGTAAGTGAGAAATAGAAGTTGGATGTGAAATTTGTGGACTTGGTGGTCGTTGGAGAAAGAGATGCGAATAGTGATTTTTAAGTGGACGTTAATGGTGTGTTGAGGTTCCGAGGTAGAATTTGTATTCCTGATGATGCGGAGTTGAAAAAGATGATTTTAGAGGAAGGACACCGGAGTAATTTGAGTATACATCCGGGAGCGAATAAGATGTACCAAGATTTGAAGAAGATTTTCTGGTGGTCTGGATTGAAAAGAGATGTGGCTCAGTTTGTGTACGCGTGTTTGACTTGTCAGAAATCGAAAGTGGAACATCTGAGGCCTAGTGGTTTGTTGCAACCGTTGAATATCCCTGAGTGGAAATGGGATAGCATTTCGATGGATTTTGTAACGGGGTTACCGAATACTCAGCGAGGGCATAATGCTATTTGGGTGGTTGTTGATAGGCTGACTAAATCGGCTCATTTCATTCCGATTGACATCAGTTTTTCTTTGGAGCGGTTAGCTGAGATTTACATCAGTATGATTGTGAAGTTGCATGGGGTTCCATTGAGTATTGTTTCTGATCGAGATCCTAGATTTACATCGAGATTTTGGGAAAGTTTACAGAAGGCGTTGGGTTCTAAATTGAGATTGAGTTCGGCTTATCATCCGCAAACAGATGGTCAGACGGAGAGAACGATTCAGTCGTTGGAAGATTTGTTGAGAGCGTGTGTTTTGGAACAAGGTGGTGCGTGGGATAGTTATCTTGCATTGATTGAGTTTACATATAATAATAGTTTTCATTCTAGTATTGGAATGGCACCGTTTGAAGCATTGTATGGACGAAGGTGTCAAACACCGTTGTGTTGGCACGAATCTGGTGAGAGGACGGTAGTAGGGCCAGAATTGGTACAGCAGACTACGGAAAAAGTGAAGCTTATTCGAGAGAAAATGAAGGCTTCTCAGAATAGGCAAAAGAGTTATCATGATCGGAGATGGAAGGATCTTGAGTTTCAAGAGGGTGATCATGTATTTCTGAGGGTTCCGCCGGTAACGGGTGTGGGTCGTGCATTGAAATCGAAGAAACTTACTTCTCGGTTTATTGGTCCTTACCAGATATCCGCGAGAGTGGGTGCTGTGGCGTATAGGGTGGCGTTGCCGCCAAATCTGTCGAATTTGCACGATGTGTTCCATGTTTCGCAGCTTCGGAAGTATGTTCCGGATCCGTCACATGTGATTCCGATGGATGAGGTTGAGGTAAGAGAGAACCTTACGTTTGAGGCTTTACCCGTTCGGATTTTGGATCGCGAGGTGAAGCAGTTGAGGGGCAAGGATATTGCACTTGTGAAGGTGGCGTGGGGAGGCGCTGCTGAGGGCAATTTGACTTGGGAGTTGGAGAGTCGGATGCGGGAGTCGTATCCAGAGTTGTTTGTTTCAGGTAAGATTTTCGAGGACGAAAATTTCTAAGTGGGGGAGAGTTGTAACGCCCCAGTTTTTGTCAGTTTTAGTATTTTTATTTAATCGAGTCGTTTTTGATTATTTTATTATTATTTTATTTTATTTTCGACTTTTATCTGAAAATATGTTATATTTCAATGTTGTGATATTTTATCGGGTTTTGGGATCGTTTGCGAGATATTTGAGTGTGAGGGTATTTTGGTCATTTCATGATATTTTTGCTTAAGTTAGAAAATAGAAAATAGAAAGAGAGAAAAATAGTAAGAAGAAAAAGAAGAGAAGAAGAAAAGAAAAGGAGAAGAGAAGAAAAGAGAGATTTTGGGAAAACTTGGAAACCAATCAACCGACTTTTCTACGCGTTATTTTATCGGGTAAGGGTGCGAAACTCGATTATCTTATCGTTGTGTATGATTATGTATGTGTGTTTGCATGTTGTATTGTCTTGTTCGATAGTTTTTCGGTTATAGGGCGAAAACGCGTAAACGAGTAGAAATCGATGTTTTCACGGACGGAAATCGATATAATTTGTGTTGTAGGATCTCTATATGTTTATGAACCATTGCTATTAACAGTTTTGCTATTGGAAGTTATTTGGGGGAAGAAAAATTGAAATTTTGGAGTAGTGAACAGTGCGTAACGAAGCAGAAATTCTGCTTCTGGTGTGAAGCGCCGGGCGGTGTGCTTGTTTCGCCGGGCGGTTCGTTCTTTCGCCGGGCGGTTTTGAGAGGCGCAGAGGTTACAAGTTCCTGACTCTTTTGAGTCATTTTGGTAGAATTAGTGTCGCCTGTGCTTCGCCGGGCGAGGGTAGCGGCGAAGGGTGTTTCGCCGGGCGGTTGGAGTGTTTCGCCGGGCGGTAGTGAGAGATTTCCAAATAATACTTTTCCTTAAAAAATTCATAACTCTCGAACCGTATTTCCGATTTAAGCGTTATTTATATAGTTGGAAAGCTTATTAAATGTACTTTATTATTATGATGGTTTTGAGAATTGTTGACCGATTAAATTATGTCAGGGATTAGAAAATGTGTTGTTTTGTTGTCGAATTTTACCGTTTAATTGTGTGAACTTGATGTGTATGTGCAATATGCTGTTGGGGTGGATATGATATGACTTGTGTACTGTGAGTGAATGAAATTGCATGAAATACCTGTGTGATGATGGTTGGTAGCCTTACGGCAAGAAAATGCGATGTATGGTAATTGTTGATATATGCATGATTATGGAGGTGTATGTGTGTGCATATTAAATGTCATGAGTCATTGTATGCCAAGCATCATGATATGCATTGTTGTGACGTCCTGAGTGACAGATTGATTTCAGAGGGAATCCGCTATAATGTCGTGTGCCCATGTGGGGTGTGAGCGATGATTATAGACGATCTTGTGCCCATGTGGGTTGTGAGCGATCGGGTCGTGTGCCCGTGTGGGGTGTGAGCGATCCATAAACACCGTGTGCCCATGTGGGGTGTGAGCGGTGGGGAACATCGTAGGCCCGACGGGGAGTTACAGTGATGTAACGAGCGATGGTTCCAGCAGAGTTCCTGAGTGAACTAGTGATGAGAAACATTGGAAGTCGGTACCGCATGGCATGTGTATAGAGTCGTTGTGTCGGTCTTTGTGCATTTGCATAATCATGGATTAATTGTGCATGAATTTGTGAAGTAATTGATGAGATGAAATATGTGTAATGGTATTGATGATGAGTGTATGGTGTATGATTGATGTGTAGTGGTATTTGATACCTGAGAATTGTACTGTGTTGCGTTATGCTTGATTGTGGTGCAATTGTGGTGAGAATATTTTACTTGTGTATTTTTGCGTTGATATATATATATAATTACATGCAACTGTATTATGATTGTTTTTCTCACCCTTCTGCTGTTTTATAATGCTCTATGAGGCATTGCAGATTAGAGTGGCTGGAGGTCTTTTTGTGAAGCTTTGCGTCTTCATTCTTTTGTCGGTCGGCTCTGATATGTGACACCGGGTAGTTAGGGAGGCCGTTTGTGATTATTGTGTACTATGTATATATATCTTTTGGCTTGCACATGTATGACTTGACGTATGACAGATACACTTTTCATGATATATATATATGTTATTCAGTTTTAGATTTTCCGCTTTATTCTAAAATCTGAAATGTGGGTGTAAGGAATTGAGTTCCTCTGTTGATTGCTACCCCACTATTGCATATCTTTATGAGCAGGTGTTGTATGTATTGTTTCAAATTGATGTGACCCCTCCGGTCTATGCCGTGCATGTTTTAAATATACTCTGATGAAAATTTGAATTTTCTTTTACCGCTTTAATAGCTTGGGGGTATAGATTGGGGGTGTTACATTAAGTGGTATCAGAGCCAGTCCGTGTCAGTTTGTGTCAGTCCTTGTCGGTCTTGGCGTTTGGATGAGCTGTTTGTTTAACCATAGTCTCTGTTATTGGAAATGAACAGAATATGGCTGGAAGGAACGATGCTGCTTTAGCTGCTGCTATGCAGGCTATGGCTCGTGTTGTGCAGGGTGCACCGAATGCTGGAGAGAATGATGAGTTTAGAAAGAATAGACCGTCTGTCTTCAAAGGGAGACATAATCCTGATGGAGCATAGATTTGGCTGAAAGAGATTGAAAGGATTTTCAGAGTGATGGATTGTGATGAGGACAGTAAGGTGAGATTGGGAACTCACATGTTACAGGAAGAAGCAGATGACTGGTGGGTTAGTACACGTCCTGTGTTAGAAGCTGGTGATGAAGAAGTTACTTGGGAATTGTTTAGCCAGACTCAATAAAGCTCTATGTGAGAAACGCCTTCAGAATCACAAGGTCAACTTCCTTGAGTTGAAGTCGAAACTCCCTTTCTGATTGTCTTATGATTTCTTGTTTGTAGTTCCACTTTTTGTTCATCATGTTTTATGGCCCTTTTAAGACCCCTTGTACAGACAATCTTAATGCCCTATGGCCTTTATCTAAATTCTTCTGTTTGCTATTAACTCTTCGACTTGCAAAATTTTTCTCTTAAACTTTGCTAACTGAGTAATTAAAGTATTCTGCCTTTTTTCTTGGAAATTATGAACATAACGCAGTTTTTTAACAGCTTAGTGTTCCAACGACACAAGTTTCTATTCCATAAAGGAATATTAATAGCGCAACCCTTGGGTCTATTCCCAAGGGTCATTTCACGTATTTCCATCGTTGACTGGCCAATCCTTACAAAGCCTTGCCTCTATAAAACCCTCTTCCCTCTTGGGATATTTTGCACCTACTACAGCAAGCATGAGTACTTCCTCAAAGAAGGCAATGACCAAGAAGGTGGCTGGAGAGACAAAGAAAGTTGAGGTAACAACTACTGCCCTCAATAACACTTCAACTGGAGCAACATCTCGCGCCAAGAAGAGAGAAACCAAGATGAGGGTCCCCAAGAAAGGACATTCGAAAGCACTAAACTCTGATGATGAAGCTGACGAAGATTATGTTGCCTTCCTCAACTCTATTAATTGGAGGGACTATGAATGATCTTTCTCCTGGGTTTCATGTTATTGTAATTTTTTTTATGCCATTTTGGCCCTACATGGCCTATTTTGGCTTTTGTAGTCTGAATGAAACTTACGTTTTAATATGAATTTCTTGTAAAATAGGCTTATATTTTTTCAAATATTTCCCATTTACCCTTAAGACTCTTAGATCACCCTCCATCTCTTGAATCTCATAAGCATTATTACTAAAAGCCTTAATAATTTGAAAAGGACCTTCCCATTTAGGGGACCACTTCCCCAAAGTTCTGGTCTTTCGAACCATAGGTAAGATCACTTTCCACACTAGATCTCCAGCTGAAAAGGTTTTAATTTTGACCTTTTTGTTATAAGACTTCTCCACCCTTTTCTTTTGCCTTTTCAGCAACTCTAATGCATGGAGCCTTTCTTCATCTAAGTCTACTAATTCATCAAGCATCATATTCCAATAAGATTCAGATGGAATCTCATGATGCCTTTGAATCCTTATTGATTGAAGATAAATTTCCACAGGCAGAACTGCATCATGAACAAAAGTCAGTCGAAATGGGGTAGTATTAGTTGCCTCTTTAGGGGACGTTCGACATGCCCAGAGTATTTGGTCCAATGTCCTGTGCCAATTTATTGGCTTTTTTCCCACATGCTTTTTTATCAACCCAATAACTACTTTATTTGCTTCTTCGACTTGGCCATTAGCTTGAGCATAATAAGGTGTGGACATTACAAGCTTGAATCCCATTTCTTTAGAAAACTCTTGCATTTTTCGACCAGTGAAGACTAATCCTTGGTCTGTTGTAATTGTCTCTGGGATTCCAAACCTATAGATGATTTGCTTTTGGATAAATTCAATCACATCTTCTTGATCAACATTTGGTAATGGGATAACTTCTACCCATTTGGTAAAATAATCAATACCTACCAAAATGTACTTATGATTTTTAGATGATGCTGGTCGAATCTCTCCGACCAAATCCAAAGCCCATCCTCTAAAAGGCCAAGGTTTCACTATAGAGTGTAATTCACTTGCAGGGACATGTTGAATGCCAGCGTGAACTTGACATTCCTGACAACCCTTAGCAAATTCCATAGAATCTTTTAACATGGTAGGCCAATACATACCTTGTCGAAACAACAACCATTTCATTTTATGGCCTACCTGATGTGCTCCACATGCCCCACTATGGACAGTTGAAAGGGCCAAGTATGCCTCTGCGTCACTGAGGCACTTAAGCAATACTCTATCAGGAGTCTTTTTGAATAATTCATTACCCAACAAGACATAACTTAAAGCTTGATACTTGATTTTCCTTTCTGTCGAAGCTATTGGATATTTCAGGTAATCCATTATAGGTTTCCTCCAATCCTTGTCAGTTATACTATCAACTGCCAGAATTGCGAAATTGTCTTCATCAATATATCCAAGCTTAGTTTCTTCCAAATCTGATGGGGCTAATCCTACTGACACCACCTTTCCTCTGACTTCGACTTCGATTGCATCTTGTAATTTGTCTTTCGAAACTTTATACCCTGATGCAATCTGAGCCAAGTCATTAGCTACCTGGTTTTCCAGTCTAGGGATGTGTCAAAAACTAACTGCGTCGAACTTTTTCAACAGTCGATTCACATCTACAAAGTACATAATCAAGTTTTCTTTTATGCACTTGTACTCTTTGGTCACTTGTTTTATGACCAGTTCTGAATCTCCCATTATTTCGACATGAGTTTCCCCCAATTCCAACAATACTTCAAGTCCAGCAATTAAAGCTTCATATTCAGCTTCGTTGTTAGAACAACGACCTTCAATTTTATACTTAAGTGTTGTTGGAATTTTATTAGGAGAAATAACAAGTACTCCTATGCCTATCCCATCTTTGTGGCTCGACCCGTCGAAATATAACTTCCAAGGTTCCACATCAAGATAGTTCAGGGGGGTCTCATTTGTAGAATGGTCAGCTATAAAGTCTGCCACTATTTGTCCTTTAACAGCTTTTAAAGGCTTATAAGTTAAAGAATATTCAGTTAATGCTAATGCCCATTTTCCAATTCGACTATGCAAAATAGGTTTGGACAACATATGTTTAATAACGTCATAACGAAAAGAAACATAAACATCAACTGGCTTTATATAATGCTTTAATTTGGTACAAGAGTAATAAAAACATAAACATAATTTTTAAATCATGCTATATCTAGTTTCTGCATCATTTAAAACTCTACTAAGGTAATAAACAGTTATTTCGACACCATCATCATCCTCTTGAGCTAACATGCTCCCTAAAGTTCTATCTGACGCAGCTATGTACAATCTCATACACTTATTGCCACGAGGTGGTGAGAGAATATGGGGGTGACTCAGGTACTCTTTGATCTTGTCGAAGGCTTCCTGTTGATCTTGCCCCCAGTCAAACTCATCCTTGCTAGCTCGAAGCAATGGTGAAAAGGCTTGCGTTTTCCCACTTAAGTTACATATAAATCTCCTCAAGAAATTTATTTTGCCCAAGAGAGACTGTAATTCCTTCTTTGTTGATGGTGCTTTTGCTTCCATAATGGCTTTGGTTTTATTCTGGTTAATTTCGATCCCCTTCTTATGGACCACAAAGCCTAAGAAATCCCCTGCCTGAACACAAAAAGCACATTTGAGAGGATTCATTTTCAGACCATGCTTTCTCATCCTTTCAAAGGAATGTCGAAGATGGCTTATATGATCTTTTCCTGAAAAGGACTTAACAACAATATCATCAATATATATTTGCATAAAAGTCTCAATAAAATCATGAAAGATCGAATTCATTGCTCTCTGTTAAGTTGCCCCAGCATTTTTTAGACCAAAAGGCATCACTACCCATTCATAAGTTCCCAATGCCCCTGGATATCGAAAAGCAGTTTTTGGGAAATCTTCCTCAGCAATGAATATTTGGTTATAACCAGAATAACCATCCAACATGCTCAAGTATTCATGTCTTGCAGCAGAATTAATCAGCATTTCTGCTACAGGAATAGAATATTCGTCTTTAGGGGTTGCAGAATTTAGATCTCTAAAATCTATATAAATCCTTAAAGAACCATTCTTTTTAATGACTGGTACAATATTAGCTAGCCATTCGACATACCTAGCTGTATGGATGAACTTGTATCTAAGTAGCCTTTCAATTTCCTCTTTGATCTTGGAAAGGATTGTTGGGGCAAACCGTCTTGGATTTTGCTTGACTGGCTTTTTCCTAGGTATGATAGGCAACTTATGTTCAACAAGCTCTCTCCTCAAACCGGGCATTTCATCATAGTCCCAAGCGAAGAAATCCTTGAATTCCTTCAACAGCTGGACCATTTCGACTTTAAGTAGTGGTCGAGATTAGCGCTAATATAAGTAGTCCTTTTTACTCCCCATTCACCCAAGTTAATTTCTTCCAAAGGATCTTGCGCCAGCATTCTAATATTATCTGACAGTGGATCCTTTTCAAAACCTAAAGGCTCATTATCATGAACAGCATCAAGCCTTTGGTTTTGGTCTTCAATTTGGGGCCCATCATGTGGCTTAAGTTCAAAGTCCTTACCAGGGCCTACTTCACAAATTTGAGTTTTGGCTTCGACAGCCATGTGGTTGTGTGCAGCCTCTAAGGCCGCTTGTAACTTAGATTCGGCCACATAGGCCGAAATTCTCTGTAGTGCGTCGAATTCAGTCATTGTTACTGAATTCACTTCCCCATCCTGTGGGGTCAACCTTAGGCAGCCCATCGTATGGGACATTGCCTTCTTCTCTTACGACTTCTCTGTCCCATCGAAACCCCTCCAGTGGGTGCAAGTGTAATGAGCAGAATGCATCGTCACCTAGGGTGAGATCAAATTCTGCTGGAGTACAAGGCGCAATATGTGCCAAATTTTTGTCGAACTCAACACCATCAACATGATTAACAGGCAACTTAAAGTAGCCTTGATCAGCTTCAATGTTTTCTACTATTCCATCAGGCCTCTAGATTGTTATTCGTTGGTGCATTGATGAAGGTACTGCCCCAATGCCATGGATCCATTCCCTTCCTAGCAAAAGGTTGTAGTTAGCTTTGCTTTCGACCACCATGAACAAGGTGGGTCTTGTCACTGTACCCACAGTCAAGTCAACCTGTAAGACGCCTAGAGTGGTCCCAATCTTCCCTTCATAGTTAGAGAGGACCATGTTGTGGGATTTAAGATCAGTGTCGAATTTACCAATTTTACTTAGCAGAAAATGTGGCATTAAATTGACAGTAGCCCCACAATCTACCAAGATCTTATTAATAGCCACGTTCTATACTTTCCCTATAATATACATAGGCTTCAAGTGTCCTTAATGGCCTCAGTTGGTCGCTCAAAGAAAGAATTCTGTTCTTCGACACAGTCGTTGTTCATTACATAATAGCACACAGGTTGGTGTGCTGCCATTTCTGCCTCAGTGTTGGCATCCAAGTTTTCCACTTCAGTCACTCTGTCATATTCCCTTGGCATTACTGACACTATGTTGACAATGATGTTTAAAGAAGCGTCAGAGTCTGAATCAAAATTGTGGGTCGACGCTTCATCTTCAACTGTTTCGACCATAAATTTCTCAGCTTCTTCCTTCTTGGAAGTAAACAGCCTTGACCCACCGGCAGCTGGTTTGTTGTTCTCATGCCAACACCTTTATTGCTAGCTGGCAGGACATTAGTGCTAGTCTCCGTCGAATCTTTAGCCTGAGCTTCCCTTAGAGCCTTCCTTCGTCTCTGTTCTCTCCTCCACTGGGACCTAGACATGGGATTTTTTCCTTTGTAATTCTCAGAAACATAGGCAGCTTTGTTGGAGGACTTGAATTCTTTCCTATACTCAATTGAAGAACCTCTAGCCACATCGAAACTTTTCCATCTTTGCTTCGCTTTTCCTGCTGCTTCGACGGGTTTAACCCACCTTCCGGTTGGTACTTTGCTGCTGGGCTTGAAAGTAGCTTGCTTGGCCCTTGGAATTTTTGGCCTTGGGCCATATTGTTTTTTAGTAGCTTTCCTTGGGTCAAAACGCCCTGGCTTTTGAGCAGCTCTCTTCTCACGTCCAGATTTGGCCTCTTTCCCCACTTGGAGGCCATGAGCAACTTCTTTATCGAAGATAGCACTGCATCGAGGGCACAACATAACTTCAGAGTTCTTCCCCTAGCACCTGTGGAGAAAATCAATGATGGTTTCATCCTCTCTGGGATAAGCCAGTTTGTCGTAGTCCTCTTGTTCATCAATATCCATGGCCTGTCTGTTAGTGACTTTGACCATGTTTATGTTGACTTCATCCTTTAAACGCATTTTGGAAAAGTCAATATCAAGGCTTTCAGCGGGCCTCGTCCATTTGTCTAAAATGATCAACAATCTCTCTTGTCACCATCTGCAATTTTGGTGCTTCAACTTCAGCATGGGTCTCGACTGTAGTTTCAGTGTCGAACCTTTGAACTTCAAAAGAGGTCCTAAAGTAATGCTCAGCAGCCATACATATCAAATGCTCAAGATGATAGCCATCCATTTCCTCAGCCTCTCTAATAAACACATCATCATTGGTAAGGTCCTCAGTAATCTCCACCACCGTGGCATTTCTGCCAAGAGCTTCGTTGGTACTAACACTATCCGAACTGCTATCAGATAATTCAACCAGTTCGACCATGTTAACCTCCTCAGGCTCTGCATAATTTTCTTCAGCTACTTCAAGGGGATTGGTATCAATCTTCATTTGGGTCTTAGTCTTCTCCCCAAATTTGAGCCTTCCCTCATGAATAGCATTCTGCACCAAATCCCTGAAAAGAAAACATTGAGACGTCTTATGACCCAAGTAATTATGGTATTTACAAAAACTTCTCTTTTTTCTTTGCTCTAAAGATGGTATTTTAGCACCAGGAGGTACTAACAAATCAAAAATTTCGTCACATTTAGTGATGTCGAAAGTGTATGTTTTCTTTGGAACCTATCATTCCTTTCGGTTTCGACAGGGTTTTTTCCATTCGAAGGAACTAATAATTTACAAGAATAAGGAGGGCCCTTCTTAAGTTCAGCAAGGTCTATCTCATTTTCGTCGAACCTAACAGACTCATCATACAGTTCTTCGATGCCTTCCTGGTATTCGACGTAAGCTACCTTCTTGTTTTTATTCACCCTAGCTTTCTCATCTTTGAGACGCTCTAGCTGTCGAACTCTGTCAACCAACTGGGCCATATCCCTTAAATACTGGGTGTCCAGTTTTTTCCTGATAGAGTAATCAAGGCCACCAGTGGCCATTTCGACAAGCTCATGCTCAGGCACTTGTGTAAAGCATCTAGCCTTGAGTAGTCGAAACCTATTCAAGTAATCATATATTGGCTCATTGAACTTTCGTTTCACACTAGCCAATTCTTTCAAACTAATTTTCGTCTGACCCATGTAAAATTGCTCATGGAACAAATGTTCTAACTGGGCCCAATTAAAAATCGAACCAGATGGTAACTTAGTGAACCACGTGAACGCATTTTTAGTGAGGGAACTAGGGAAATACTTCACCCTCAGACTCTCATCATTCGCAATCTCACCAGCTTCAATTAGGTAGCGCGCCACATGTTCGACGGTAGATTCTGTAGTATCTCCTGAGAACTTAGTAATCTTTGGTACTTTTGTCCTGGGAGGCAGTTCAGCTTGAAGTATATAGTCTACTATAGGCGAAGTAAAGTTTGGCCTAGAAAAACCCATATTCAGGCCATTTCGAGCCATTATTCTTTCGACCAAGGCTGCCAAATTGTTCTCTGCTGCTACATTGTTGCGTCAAACCTGATTCACCATGCGATCAGCGTCTTGATTTTTGTTCACTAGCACCATCCTTGGTTCCTCCTCTTCAAGTATTGGTATTTGATTTCTATGAGGCTCGTCCCTAGGTGGTTCGACCAACCCTAGATTCATTGGGTTCACTTGTTGAGCATTCTCCCTCATCTCGACTCCTTGATTTTGGTGTTGAACAGGAGCTGGCATTCCCATGAACTCTGCTATTCGTGCCATCTGGGTTGTCATCATTTGATTGGTTTGAGTAGTATTCTGGATCAATGGTTGGAAAATTTCTCCCATCATTTGAGACAAAGTATGTACCATTTGCATGTTGCTCTCATCCATTTGTTGCCTCAAATATGCTGCAGACTCATTCCTTAAGTTGGGCCCTTGAGCAGAATATCCCAAACCTACGGACTGGCTATTTCGACCCATGTTAATTCCAGAACCTGACTCCTGCAAAGGGGAAGATATCACATTTTCTAAATATACTGGAGGTGCAGTACGCAGATTCTGTATCATTGCCGTGGGCATGCCATAGATTGGGTTCCTAGGCAAAGACTGTGAAAATCCTAGGGGAGGAGACTGCCTGTACGTCGAACCTCCTCTTGGCAGAGTTTGAGGATTTGTCACTAATGGGCCAATGTACTCCAAGACTGGCTGAGTGTAAGGCCTCACGTATGTCGCCCCTGGTCCTCTGACGAAGACGCTGGCTCTGTCACCATGGTTGACACTGTTGACCCTCCTGTCGAAGGAACTGGAGTTAGTTTCACAATACTTCTTGGTAATTCTTGAGGATTGATGGTGCTGTTCTGAACACTTGAACTGCTTGGCTGAGTATTAGTCCCAACAAAACTGGGATTCAAATTTCCTTGGCCAGATGCCATTCTCCTCACGTTTCTTCTCTTTGGTCTATATTCGTTTGAATTGGCTACCTTTCCACTTCTCAAGTGCACACGATAGTTTGCCACAATCTCGACCAATGAAACAAAAATACTTAAGAAGGCAGTTATAAAACTTCCTTTTGGCGGTTATTTAAAAGTTACAAACTCCCAAATCCACGTTTAGCACGGTCCCACTGGGCGTGCCAATTTGTTTACCTTGAAAATTGGTAAACAACCGCTGATCTTCTAAAACAATAAAGTTCTAGTAACTTACAGGATCGATCAGATTGATCCTAGGACATGTGCTGTATGTGTATTTAAAATATTTCACGATTTGGTAAGGTATGCCTTTCGACAATGCTCATAAATAAAAAAGGTGTTTGAAGTGTAAAGGACAACGATAAAGATCAAAGAAACAACTAAGTCGAACAATACATCAAAAGAGAGAAAAGGCTGAATGTAAAGGTTTGATAAAAGCTGGAATCAAATGCTGGAAAAGAATGCGTAAAGATCTAAAAAATGCAGAAAGATAAATGCTTGAAAGTTAAGGCTTTTTAAATGTAAACTTCAAAGTAAAGACTTGGTAATGTAATTAACTTGAAAGGTAAAAGTTTGTGAAGAAAAGATTTCAAAGTAAAAAATCTAAAACAGAAACTTCAAAGTAAATTGCATTGCAATAAAGGATGATTGTGATTACAATCACGTATATTCTCACTTCACTTGTTTCTCGACACACTGGATACTTTGAGTGAATATAGAGTTACTTGTACAAATATGATTTTTTCACACCTATTCTAACTCTAGGACTAACCTATTTATAATACTCTAAAGTAACCACCATTTGACGGTTTTACTCTTAGATCACGCCACTTGGCACTTTGCATGTCTTCAACTTATGGATCTTCGCCACCTGTCCTCTTTTCAAATTCAAATAGTAAAACTTCCCTCCACTATCTAGTTGTAACTGCAGCGCATTATCCATATCAGTTTTATCCTGCCGAATTGACTCTTTGAACATAGAAATATTTAAAGTCTTGAAATCCTTCTATTCGACTCAGGCTTTCAGCAAACATGGTCGAAGACCTTCTAGTCGAAGCCCTTTTTTTAGCTTATTATCTTAAAGAATACCTTCCCTTAAATCCAAATTGTTTGAAATCATGTAGCGTCGAAATTAGGAGCTAACAGGAACGCACCCACTCAGCTTCATCAAGCTTCACGTCTGCCAGAATTCTTAAAGAAGGAATCTCAACCTCTAATGGTAGAACTGCTTACATACCATATACCAGTGAGAAAGGAGTTGCCCTAGTCGATGTGCGTACCGATGTACGATAACAATGTAAAGCATAAGGAAACATCTCATGCCAGTCTTTATAGGTCACTACCATTTTCTGCACAATCTTCTTGATGTTCTTATTTGCTGCTTCAACAGTCCCATTCATCTTCGGACGATAGGGAGAAGAATTGTGATGTTCAATCTTAAAGCTTTGACATAGCTCCTTCATCGTCTTGTTATTCAAATTTGAACCATTATCAGTAATGATTCTCTCCTGGACTCCATACCGGCAGATGATGTCCTTCTTGATAAATCTGGCTACCACTTGTCTGGTGACATTGGCAAACGAGGCTGCTTCCACCCACTTCGTGAAATAATCAATGGCAACCAAAATGAAATGATGCCCATTGGAAGCAGTCGGCTCAATCATTCCAATCATATCAATGCCCCACATAGCAAAAGGCCAAGGTGATGACAATACATTCAGAGGAGTAGGCGGTACATGCACCTTATCAGCATATATCTGGCATTTATGACATTTCCGGGCGTATTTGAAACAATCAGATTCCATAGTCATCCAATAATACCCCGCTCTCAACAGTTTTCTGGCCATAGCATGCCCATTGGCATGAGTACCGAAAGATCCTTCATGAACTTCCTCCATTAAGAAGCTTGCCTCGTGTTCATCAACACAACGCAGAAAGACCATGTCAAAGTTCATCTTGTACAGTATATCATCTTTATTCAAAAAGAAGCTCCCTGCCAATCTCCTCAGAGTTTTCTTATCTTTGGAAGACGCACCCTCTGGATACTCTTGACTCTTCAGAAAAATCTTAATATCATGATACCAAGGTTTACCATCTGATACTCCTTCAACTGCAAACACAAAAGCTGGTCTATCCAAACGCATAATTCTGATCGAAGGAGTTTCATTCCAACGATTCACCTGATACATCAAAGACAACATTGCCAATGCATCGACCATCTGATTCTCCAACCGGGGCATATGATGAAAGTCAATTCTGTCAAAGAAAGGTAATAACCTTCTGGCATAGTTGTTATAAGGCAACAAGTTCGCTTGACGAGTCTCCCATTCACCTGTAATCTGATTAACTACCAACGCAGAATCACCATAAACATCGAGGTTCTTGATTCTCAAATCAATTGCTTCTTCTAACCCCATAATGCATGCTTCATACTCCACCTCGTTGTTGGTACATATGAATGCTAATCGGGCAGTGAAAGGCATATGAGAACCTTTTGGAGTCGTAATGACTGCCCCGATTCTGTTACCGTATGAATTAACAGCCCCATAAAAACCATCTTCCATTGGGACCCAATTTCTGGCCCTTCATCAGGTAGAGGCTCTTCACAGTCTTTCATCTTCAGATACATAATGTGCTCATCAGGAAATTCAAACTTCATCGGTTGACAATCCTCGATTGGTTGCTCAGCAAGATATTCTGACAAAACACTTCCCTTAATGGCCTTTTGGGAAACATATTGAATAGCGTATTCTGTCAGAACCATCTACCAACGGGCAATTCTTCCAGAAAGCGCCTGCTTTTCAAACACATACTTGATCGGATCCATCTTTGAAATCAAGAGGGTTGTGTGGTTTAACATATACTGCCTCAAACGTTTAGCTGCCCAAGCGAGCGCATAACATGTTTTCTCCAGCATCGAGTACCTTGACTCACAATCAGTAAACTTTTTACTCAAGTAGTAGATGGCATGATCTTTTCTACCTGACTCGTCGTGTTGACCGAGCACACACCCCATTGAGTTCTCAAGAACCGTAAGATACATAATCAATGGCCTTCCTGGCACTGGCGGCATAAGGACCAGAGGTTCCTGCAAATATTCTTTTATTTTTTCAAACGGCTTTTGACAATTTTTGTTCCACCTGACCTCTTGATCTTTTCTTAACAACTTGAATATCGGTTCACACGTGGCTGTAAGATGACAGATGAATCTAGAAATGTAGTTCAACCTCCCTAAGAAACCACAAACCTCTTTTTCTGTTCTTGGTTCAGGCATTTCTTGAATGGCTTTTACTTTAGTAGGGTCAACCTCGATACCTTTTTCGCTGACAATAAAACCCAATAACTTTCTAGATCTCACCCCAAAGGTACACTTGTTCGGATTCAACCTTAGTCTGAACTTTCTCAACCTTTCAAACAATTTCTGAAGATTCACCAAATGCTCTTCCTCCGTTTGTGACTTCGCAATCATGTCATCAACATAGACCTCGATCTCTTTGTGAATCATATCATGAAAGAGAGTCACCATCGCCCGCTGATAGGTTGGCCCAGCATTTTTAAATCCAAAGGGCATCACTTTGTAACAGAATATTCCCCATGGTGTTATGAACGTCGTTTTCTCCATGTCTTCTGGGACCATCTTGATTTGGTTATACCCAGAGAAGCCATCCATGAAGGAAAACACAGAATACTGAGCGGTATTGTCCACTAACACATCAATGTGAGGAAGTGGGAAGTCATCTTTTGGGCTTGCTCTATTTAGATCTCTGTAATCAACGCACATCCTGACCTTTCCGTCCTTCTTAGGTACATGTACAATATTAGCAACCCATGGAGGATAATTTGTTACAGCAAGAAACCCATCATCTAACTGTTTCTGAACCTCTTCTTTAATCTTGACAGACATTTCCGGTTTTGTCCTTCTCAGCTTTTGCTTAACCGGAGCACATCCTTCTTTGAGCGGCAGCCGGTGTACCACGATGTCAGTGTCGAGCCCAGGCATGTCTTGGTAAGACCAGGCAAAGATATCCACATACTCTCGGAGCATTTCAATCAATCTTCCCTTGACAGTGTCTTCCAAAGCAGCCCCAATCCGTACCTCTTTCTTTGCGTCCTCGGTTCCCAAGTTAACAACCTCGATTTCCTCCTGATGAGGCAGAATGACCTTTTCCTCCTGTTTTAACAGCCAGGCTAATTCCTCTGGTAAGGCACAATCTTCATCAGTCCCCTCTTCAGCTTGATATATGGGATTATCGAAGTCATATCGAGCCATAGCTGAATCATGAGGGGTGGAATCTGAATAAGGAAACCTGCATGATTGATGATATATGTTTATTATGGATGCATCAAACAAAAACGCATTGCCATTTTGCTGTGGTTTTAATGCAAATAAGTAAAAAACAGAAAAGCAGGGATCAAAAAATTTGAATGTGAAAACATCCTTTATTAATGATAAAGAAAAAGCATACAAAAACATTCAAGCCCTACAAACAAGAATCACTACGTGTTGGGCAGAATGTAGGATTAACATAGATGACAAACAGAACCAATTACTCTGGTCCGATCACTTGAATGGCTTTCTCTGACGACCAGTTGAGAAGGCTTTGACCTGGAACACAAGGGCGGATCCAACTATCCATATCACAATCACTATCCCCATCTTCGCCAATAGCATTGATTCTGTCAAATAACACACCGGCACTGGTGAAATGAACTGGACCATAGAACTTGGGAGGCTCTTCAGGACGCCTGGGTGGCTTATAACCCAGCCCATGAGTATTCCGCTTTTCCTGGACATCAATAATCTGACCCCACTTTTGTGAACCGCCGGCTTCAACCACGGCCCGTGCATCCTTGAAGGAAGACATAAAAATCTCCGGCTGATGAACCACTGTAGGCTGAGCCACTTCAGATTGGCTACCTTCCTTGAGAGGCTTCTCAGTGATCTTCACTACTTCGAAACCCTGACAAAGAGTTTCATGTATTTCGCCATCTACCTCCACATACTTGAAAGTAGATAGCTGGCTTATCATGATATCCTCTTCTCCACAAATTGTCACCACATGTCCGTCTACCATGTACTTTAACTTCTGATGCAATGTAGACGTCACAACCCCAGCACTGTGAATCCATGGACGACCCAGCAGACAGCTGTAAGTAGGCTGGATCTCCATGATATAGAAGGTAGCATCGAAAACCTCTGGCCCAACCTTAATTGGTAGCACAATCTAGCCGAAAACAGACCTCTTTGAGCCGTCAAAAGCGCGCACCACCAAATCACTTGGTGTGCATATCAACCCTCGGGTGTCCATCTTCATCAAGGCTTTCTTAGGCAGAACATTCAAAGAGGATCCAGTATCCACAAGCACACGAGACATCAACAATCCACGGCACTCGACAGAAATATGCAAGGCATTATTATGGTTTCTCCCAGCTAGAGTCAAGTCAACATCAGTAAAACCCAAACCATTGCCTGCATTAACATGGGCCACTACCCCCTCCAATTGATTAACCGAGATCTCCTGGGGTACGTAAGCAGTATTCAGTACTTTCAGCAGTGCGTTTTGGTGTGCCTCGGAACATAACAACAGGGACAAGATAGAAATCTTGGACGGAGTCTGATGCAATTGATCAACAATTTTATAATCACTTTTCCGAATCAGTCTCATAAACTCTTCTACATTCTTAGAGAAAGAATTATCAATCGGCCCTGCCGTGGAGTCATTCACTACTGGCGCTTGTACATAACTATCTACAACCTGCTACCCTTTGTCTTGTCCAGAACTACCAGCTTGATCATTTGAAGGGATAAAGACTCTACCACTTCTCGTGATAGCCCCTTCCTCAATATTGTTTTCAACACAAGAGTTCACTACAGAAGTTCCCACCAGTTCTTGTTTCTGTCCATTAACGAACACTTCGGCTCCATAGTTCCAAGGAATGGCCTTGGTGCTCTCATATGGTACGGGTCCGGGAGCTGTAATAATAACCGGTGCTGGTCTTACCGGCCCTGAAATAGTGATTCTTTTGAAAGGGATAGTAATGGTAGCAACCTCACTTTTTTTGCTAACAACTTCTTTCTGTTGGTTACACCGGTCAAACTGCAATCGACCTTCATCTATCAACTTTTGAATTCCTGACTTCAACAAACCACACCCATTCATTTGCGACATACAATCTGAACAATTCTCCTCACATCCGGGGGACACTCCACCCCTCAATAACCTCTCCTTTACCACCATCAAAGGAGTCCTTAATTCATTAACATCCATAACCAACTTCAAAGATTCATTCTCTTCTAACACAGCATTAACCCTCGGCCCACCGTGGTTCGGTATTGGGTTTTGAATGACATTCGGCACGTCATTTGAAAAGTTAATGGCCTTTGAATCCACCAAGTCTTGGACTACATGCTTAAAAGCTTTGCATTCCTCAATATAGTGTCTGGGTGCCCCAGAATGAAAGTCACAGTGGGCGTTAGGATTATAACCCGGAGGTGGATTACCGGTGGAGGGAGCTAGAGTCCTTTTCTAGATTAACTGCAACTGTAGAAAATGCTGAAACAACTGTGAATACGGTAGAGGTGGAATATCAAAATGTAGGTTCTATTTAGGCCTTGGCTGATACTGACGCGGAGCCTGATTTTGCTGCTACTGAGGTGGAAGCGCTGCAGGAATTGTCACTGAAGCTACCTGCTGGTTATAACTCTGATGCTGCTTTCCTTTACCTCGGTAAGACGACACAGAATTAGTTTCCTCCTTCTTCTTATAATTCGCATAGGGTTTCTTCCCTTGACCAGAAGACGACCCATCACTACCTGCTACCTTCCCCGCTTTGATTCCACTCTCTAACATTTCCCCGACCATGATCAAATCAGCAAACTTGCCTGACGCGCAAGGTAACAGTTTCTCATAATAACGTCCCGGCAGAGTATCCATAAACAAATTCAGCATTTCCTTTTCCAACATGGGCGGCTCCACCCTTGCCGCTAGTTCACACCATCTCTGCGCATATTCTTTGAAGCTTTCATTATTCTTCTGAGACATATTCTGTAACTGGGTCCTGTTGGGAGCCATATCAGTATTATATTGGCAATGCTTGATAAAGGCCTCGACCAACTCTCTCCAATTACGGACATGGCATCTCTCCAGTTGCATGTACCATTCCAAGGATGCCCCAGACAGGCTGTCCTGGAAGAAATGCATCAGCAATTTCTCATCTTTAGAGTACGCGGCCATCTTCCTCGCGTATGCCCTGACATGCGTCTTGGGAAAAGTGGTACCATTGTATTTCTCAAAAGTGGGCACCTAAAATTTGTGCGGAATTACAACGCCGGGAACCAACCCCAAATCCTCCAGATCCATTCCTACAGAATTCTGATTCACCACACCCCTTAGTTGTTCTTCAATCAGTCTGAACCTTTGATCATTATCTACCTGAGGAGTAGCATCAACACCTTGCATAGAAAAAATGTCATCTTGCTGGTCTTCGAAACGACGACCATGAACAACACAAACACTTCCTCCTCCCACAACAGAAGGAATCACAAGCTGCTCTCCTCCGCCCGGAGGGATCACAACATCAGGAATGGGGATCTCTACGCCCACAGGGCCTCCTTGAGCACCATTATTGACAACGCCATTATGAACTCCGCCATGAAGAACCCCGTCTTCATCCACCCTTGCCACTAGGGGTTGGACCAGAGTCCTCAGTTGCTCTTGCCCCTGGGCAACACCTTGCATCAGCTCCATGAATTGGTCTATACGGGCCTGCATGGCAGCCATATCAGCCTGCATCTTCTCCATAATTGTCTTCTGATTTGATCTAGTAGGATACCGATGAGTTGACTGGCTATGAATCCTGCCTGCAACCAAATAAAGGTTAGAAAAACCTAGGACGAGCACCTGCGATGCAAAAAATGATTATGATTATGCATATGCAAATGAACATGTTTGAATATTTACAGGGCGATCCACCCCTTGATTCTAGTTTAAAGACAAGATAGGATGAAACTGCTGCTCATATAAATCACAGAAACTCACTGTCAGAGATTACAACCCAAGATAACAATAATAAGAATGAAACAAAAGAAGCAAAGATCCCAGCCAACAATTCTGGTGGTGACCCAAGATACAAAGAAAAAAAAACCACAGAGTATCACCCACTGCCTAAGCTAGAGCCTTCACCCCTAGGCCTCTTCACTTCAGCTCGTATCTTCAGCTCTTCTATGGTTGCTATGGCCTCATTCAGTCGTTCCTCAACTGCGTGTCTTTGGAACGTCCCTGATAAGATCTCCTCGTCTTTCTTCCTGAGCTTTGTCTTCAAACTCTCGATCTGCTCCAAATACTTATCTTCCTCCTGCTTGTTGGCTGTGATTGCAGTGTTTCGATTAGTATTGAACCTATGAATTTTCAGCGATGCCTTGGCCAAGTCTTCCTTCTTTGACTTTAGAACCCTGCTAACACCTTTTAAGGCTTGTCCTACCTTCTGTCTGGCTGTGACCTCTTCAGCTAGCTCTTTTTCTTTCTTAACGAGAAACTCTATCTTTAACTTAGCAACATCAACAGTTTCACCTCGCTCATGTTTCAACTGGTAGATTTCTCTTTGCAGCTCACCGTTCTCCTCTCGAAGTTTCTCCTTTTCGGCCCACAGTTTGTTATACTTCTCTATCTCAATTGTGGTCGGAGATTCAATCAGCAGGGGGTAAGATAGATGTTCTTTGCAGAAAGGTAGAAGTACATTCTCTACTCTCCTCTGAATCCAGTCCTCGTATGCAGGGAAGGCTTTGTTGTTACACTTTCCGAAAGAAATTTTTCCCTTCTTGTGGCGATCTCCCCAAGTATTTGCAGCTTCTTTTAACACTTCCAGGTTGGCTTCCCCACTCACATATAGAGACTCCTGAACATCTTGATCCTTTGGCGGCTCTTTCGAAGCATACCCAAATTGCCTAATCGTAAGAATAAGGTTGTAATTAACTCCCCCTTTCCTTCCTATTAGAGGTACGTTTGGGTAAACTCCACAGCTGATCAGGATCTCTTGGCCTAGCAAATCACGATTGATCCAAATCAAGTTGTCAGCCCTTAGTCCCATCAATCTCCTTGACCAATCCAATGTTTCTTTGGTGTCTACGAATGCCCCAGATTTGGGAAGGCGATCAGCAAACCACTTGTAGAAAATTGGAGCATAAAAGTAAAGAGGTCATCCTCTCCTCTTCTTATTCTTATAGTGTATCGAATAGTACAGATCCCCAAGCAAGGTAGGTACCAGATTCTTTGTGGTGAATATTCGGACAGTGTGCACGTCTACAAAATCCTTCACATTAGGGAACAACGTCGTTCCATAAACACACATAGCCAGAATTGCATTGAACACCGACCAACACTTAGCCTTAGCACAAATAGCAGCCTGCTCAATCAAAAACATCGTGTGAAAGCCTTTATAACCTCCTTTACTCGCAACATTTTTCTTCAGCAAAGACTGATCCAAACGTAAAGCAGCAACAACCTTTTCCAGATCGGGAAATTCCTTATAAGGATAGAAGGGAACTTCCTCTTTGACATAAACATCCAAAATGGGAGCATACTCTTCCAATGTCGGAGCTAAAAGATGATCAGCAAATAGAAAACACCGCAGGTGAGGGTCATAGAACTGCATCAGAGTGTACAGATCCCTGAACTCATAGTTGGTAACATCTCAGGCGAAACTCAGAATCCTCCCATATTCTCCTCTAAAGTCTGCCAATACCCCGGGTTTTGCCATAGCCGAGATCTTGTGCACAACATCTAAATGAAGCTCTGGGAACTTATATGGGATGATATTCTTTCTCTCTCTAGTGCTAGTATTCATCATTGACAGTCTTCGGACAACCGGAATCAAAGTTAGGATGCAACCCTACAAATGAACAAACATGTTAGAATGAAAAATGATGATGCAAATGCAAACATGGGATCAAGGCATCCATGATGCTCAAAACTGCTGATGTTCTGCTGACTGAATAAGACCCCAAATGTCAGAAACCCAGAATAACGACCCATTTAAACTGCCAGAAAAATTAGGATGATAACAGTACACTGATGAGAAATCCAGAAAACTAGGTAGGTTGAAGGCCAAAGTCACCTGCAAACCTGCAAACATCCATCCCCTCTCACATGTGGGTTCTAGAAAACGGGATCCTGAGTCTCGGATTCTCGATTTGAGAAGCAATAGTACATTCATCCCTCGGGGTACAATACTATCGCCAAACAAAAAGGTCGTCCACTGATTCCCCCAAAAATAAGGTCATCCTATAGTAAGTTCCCAGCATTGGGTCCTCGGATCGACAAGTGTAATGGGTTTGCCATTTCTGGACTGCCATTATCACATGCCGGGAGGAGAGGCGTTGCTAAGTCCTCGGGAGACGGTCGCCAGAGTCGACAGTTTTCCAGGTTATATTACATCGTCTGCCCCAAATGCGCAGGATAAAATATTACCAAGGAAACCTCGTCTGGATGTGGAGTTTTCATGTATACTAAGTCTGGCCAAATTCCAAACAAGTCACACTACTTTCCACGCTAATCATAGATGTATGCTCAAGCCTGGTTATTGGGCTTTTCTCTCATGAATCCGACCCACCCTACAAACAGAAAATCCAGCAGCAGAACAGTACAGCATAATAATAAAATGCAATGCTATAAATGCGGTAAAAACAGTAAAACAGTAATACAGTAATATACAACAAAATAAAGCACAACAGTAAACACCCAATGAAAACAAAAAAACAAGCGCTAGGATTGACTCGTAAAAGGGATGGACCAGCCAGAGGTCTATCTGTCCCCAGCAGAGTCGCCAGCTGTCGCTCCCGAGGATTTTCATCCATGGTACAAACGCGAAAGTGGCACGGAAAATAGAATCGCCAGCAATATGTATTTATCCCGAGAGAGGGAAAGGGAACACTGCGTAAACCTGAAGGGAAGGGAAAGAGCATGGTCTCACGACCAAGAGAAATGGGTAAGGGAGTCGGTTACGCGAAGGGAAGGTGTTAGCACCCCACACATCCATCGTACTCGATGGGATCCATGCTTGTTGTATCGATCAAAGGGTGTCGTCGTCTGGAACTCCACTGCTACTGGAAAGGAGAAGAAACGGGAACGGAAAAGAACAAAGAAACGACGAAGAAAAGAAAAAGAAGTGACTCGATAGGACATCGCTCGTCCTATGCCTACATATTCCCTCGTGCAATGGGAAAGTCAGCGTCAACATAGTTCGGACACGAACCAAAGGGGGAAGGTTGCTCACCAAGACATCGCCGTCTTGTGCCTACGTATCCTCAATCGGACGAGAGAGAGGAAATCAGAGCAGTCGTAGTTCTACCTAACGAGGTCGGTTAGTGTTTTTTACGAGCGACGTTAGATTCGCGTCCGGCAGTTAGGGTCGATGCCTGTTTGCGACGAGACGGAAAATGACGTGCCCTTTTCTGAAAATGATTTGAACTGAAGAATCCCGAAGGATAAAAAAAAGGTTTGAGTTTGTTTTTTGGTGTTTTAGACAGAAGTGGATTGAAGTTAGTTCGTAACTTACATTGCACTAGAGTCTACCATACGAGAATGAGTGAATCGCATGGTCGTCCCCAAATGGGACGTATGCTAAACACTCTAGAAGAGGAGAGGAGACCCCTTGTTCTTCATTTCCTACACTTAAGGCTCGAGCGCAATATTCGTTATATTTAATAATTGTTTTAGAAGTGTTAAGAGATGAGAAGAGAAGACTCAAAGAAAAAGAAAACACTACGGGGAAACTAAATGTTCCTAATGTTGTCATGCAAAGGTGGCTCTATAGTTGAGGTTGAAAGGGAAACGTCTACCTAAGTTAGCACGCAAAAGAAAGCCTAATGCTAATCCTACTCCAAGTTTAATCAAAAATTAAGTTGGACTAGGTAGCTCTAAGGGAGTGAATCCAAGACTTAAACAAGTCTTGAGACCCAAGGGAAGAGAAAGAGTGAAAGAGAAGAAGAAGAAAAGGCGAGTAAAACAAACAACCAGCAGCTACAACAACGCCTCTGCACCTGCACAAGGGTTAAAAACCAGCAAACACACCAAACAGCATTCAACAACCCATGTTCAGCAAACAAAACAGGCGTAAAAGGTCAAACAGCAGCACATACAACATCACGTATGCACTAAAACAACAGTGGAAAACGGGACAGCGCACCATGCATTTGAAAACAAAATACTCTTGCAAGCAATGATTGCAAATAGACACACAAAGCACGGCAAACCAATCATAAAGGTTGCAAGCAACAAGAATGGATAACATGATCATGCTAACAATTCAGGAACAATTACTCAATAAAGTTGCACAAATCAAACATCGATCAAGACATCATGCATAAGCAACCATGGAAGCAAACAACAATCATTCATCATATGTCCAGCAAGTTGAGCATCAATCAAGAATTAACACGATTCAAATGTGTTTGCATCGTGTTTATCAGATCAATTAATCAACAACGCAAACACAAACAGTAATCGATGAAAATCAAGAATCGCGTGTCGGAAAATTGTGTTCATGCAATAGTGTGAGGTGCAACAGCTCAAGAAAGATCCACAAATCATCATCATATCAATCCATAAAGTTTAGACATGAAAAGGTTCTCAAACAACCAAGAAAATGCAAGAAAATCAAGTTCTGCCTCAGTGGTAACCGGTTACAGCACAAATGCTAATCGGTTACACAGTTCAAAATTGCACAAATTACGCAGAAAATACACAGTGTAACCGGTTACAGCATAACTGCTAACCGGTTACTCTGGGACAGTGGTGAAAAAAATTCAGTTTCAAAGGCACTTTTCAGCAGCAAATCACTTATGTAATCATGTAATCAACAATTCACGAAAATCAAGTTCAGAAACAGCATTCAAACATAATTTAGATCCAATAATCATCAACATCCACAATTAAATACACACAAATGAATCAAAACACGCCAAAAATCATGGATCTACATTGTGAAAGTTGCAATTAAGCTAAAATGAGTATGGATCTGAAATTAACCAACCTACAAAGCTGAGATTTGCTTTGGTGAGTGTTGTAAACAGAATTTGATGAATCCAAGTAGAGAAATCCAAGATCCACAAGCTCCTTGCACTCAAAAGTTGAAAATCCAAGCAATAAGCAACAAAACTCCAAAATCACTTTCAATAATCACTTCTGAAATTCCATATCTAGATCCAAACGAAAATCACCAATGAAATGCAGCAATGAAGTGGTAATGAGTGACTTTAGCTCAAGAATTAACAAGTTCCAATGAAGAACTTGTTAATCTCTATGGAAGAGCTTTGAGTGTGGTTGAAAATGGAGGTTGAGAGTGAAAATGTGAGTGAGAATTGAATAAGAATTCTGAAAATTGAGAGTGAAAAATGATCTAGGGTGGAGAGGTTTGGAATGAATTGGTTTAAATAACCCCTAGGTTAGGAGTTAAGTTTGGGTTTGGAGTGAGGTTAAGTGGGTGGAAATTGGGGTGAAAAGTGGATTAGGAAATGAAATGAGGAATTAGAGTGGAAAATGTTGGAAGGAATTTGAATTTTGGGTGGAAAATGATGAAAATATCAATTCTAGATCCTTCCCCCACGTGCACATGCCAAGCACATGATCATAAATGATGCAAACAGAATTTCCCAAACTTTGCCCAGAGTAACCGGTTACAGCACATCTGCTAACCGGTTACTCAGTTCAAAAACTGAAGAAAAAGCGCAGAAAAACCAAAGGGTAACCGATTATCAGATACACTGTAACCGGTTACTTAATGCAAATTTTGAATTTTGGCGCCTTTTGGAGGAAAGCTTGGAAAAGTGACTTCTGATAGCTGTTTTGAACCCGTTAAATCTCTGAAACTCAAAACTTGATATTGCTACTGAGTAACACCTGAAAAGAACACAAATTCCTGCTGACACCTCAGAATATCCTGCTGAATTAATAATGCCTGATACCGGATCGCTTGATCAGAAAATGACTGTTGAAGCTTCTGATTATCAAAACGCCTAATGAGCAAAATAAAAGCTCTAAAATACCTTGAAAACCATCTCTTGACCCTGGATACTGCTGAAAATAATGCCGGAGATGATAACGTCGTGAGCTGCTAGAAAATACCTTGATCCCATGAACAAAAGAAACATGCAAAATGCAGAAATGACGATGCAAATGAAATGAAGCATAAGCCAAAAAGGTTAGCAACACTAGGGCAAATTTTGAGGTGTTACAATATGTAAATAAGAAATTCATATAATGTTTAAATAGATCAAGAAACTAAAATATCAATGAGACTAAAAGTTTGTTTCCATTGACTTATTTTAAATTATCTATTTGCATAAGTTTTGTAAGATTATTTGTTTAAGAAAACTTATGAAAACAACATATGACGTTGTTCATAAGGTGTTTTCATCTTATTTTCATAAATTCTCAAAGATAACTAAGTTTTATTTATTTATTTTAATTCAAATTACAAAACATAACATAATGATAATAAAAAAAATTATTCATATTTATTTAAATAGCTGATAGGCTTAAAAAGCTTTTTTTATGGCCTAAGGTCAAGCCTTTTTAACTAAATAGGCTATAAAAAAGCATAGGATTTTTCTATTAAAAAAAAGTCTTGCATGTCCTGAGCCTATGTAGGCTAGGCTGTAGGCCCCTGTTAGTCGGTCTGGCATATTTCAAGCCCTAAAGAGAAAAGTGAAGTCATGTTCAAAGAAGTAAAAAAGTTACTATAGGCCATGTTCATTCAGATGATCAAGTACCTGATCTAGTTATCCAATATTGTGATGGTCAAGAGGAACTAGGGAAAATGTTAAATGCGTGTGGAATTCACTAATCTCAATAAATCATTCCCCAAATATCCATATCCCTTTCCAAGCATCGATCAGTTGATCGACGATGCCTTAGGATTTAGAGTGTTGACTTTTATGGATGCCCACTCAGGTTACAACTAAATAAGGACGAGTCCTAGCGATGCACCAAAAATGACCTTTCATGACCAAAGGTTGATAGACACCGTATTTACTGGCCAGGTAGTCCGGAAATCGGAAGCATACATCAATGATATGGTGGTCGAAACCCCAAACCTGGGGGGACATAAGGATGATTTAAAGGAAACATCATCATCTATGAGAAGTTTTAATGTGCGTTTAAATCCAAACAAGTGTTCTTTCAGGGTTTAGTCCAGAAAGCATGGCCTTCTTTGAGGGCGTGCAAGGTGGGCTACCACACATGGCCTCAAATTTATCATAGTTAACCCGTGGCTAAATAAGGCCTTATAAAATGTTTATATTGGTTAAATAATTGTTAGATAAGGCCTCTATTTGTTTTTCCATCATTAAACTATGAATAATATATCCAGGCCCTCTGAAAAATTGAGACGCCTCTGCCATTAATTTTTTGGGTTTTAGGTTACCAAGGAAAGGTAATGAGGCGAACCAAGATAAATGTTAGGTGATCATAGACATGAGGAGCCCAAATTTTTTGAAGGAGGTTCAACAACTAACCAGATGAATTGCAACTTATCCAGGTTTTTGTCATGTGTTAGGGACACATCCATCCATTTCTTTGCAACATTAAGAAAACCAACCAATTATCATAAAGACTAATTATTCAATCAAGCAGGTATTGAAGAAGCTGAATTAGCAGGCATAATAGCAGCATTGGTCGGTAGAGCTCTTTGAATATGACATAACCTTCATATCCTAAACCAAAATTTAATACCATGCTCTAGCCAACTTCTTGATCTAGTTCAACATACTAGTTAAAGAGGAAGCCTCATGCCTCTGGACCTTATCAGTGGACGAGTCCTCTTACTTAAAAGGAATTTGAGCCAAAATTGTTTTGGATGATCCATACAAGGTCTTTTTGGAACAATCATTGTGTTTCGCTTTCCAAGCTAGTAATAACCAGGAAAAATACGAGGCTCTGATAGCAGGGATAAAACTAGCTCAGAATGTAGGAACCATTAATCTGTGGGCTAGGAGTGACTCATCACTAATCACTAAGTCAAGGGTTACTACAAAAAAAACAGCCTTTATTATCCAAATACATGCATAATATCCTCAAGATGGCAAAAGAGTTTGAGACTTTTGAGAGGATACACGTTCCTCAGTAAGATAATGTTTGGGCCAACCTTCTAGAAAAGATCGCAAGCATAAAGAAACGGGGGCTCAATAAAACAATGATATAATAAACTTTGAATGTTCCTAATACAAAGACTAGAGACATGCAATTGATAATGCTATATGCTAGCAATAGAAGTGTTGTGGTGAAAATCAGATATCAAGCTACTGTATTAACTTGAATCACAAATCTTTAAATATTCACCACCGAACTTTATTTTATCCAAGGGAAAAGGAAAAGATCATATAAAACCCTAAGTTTCAATGTAACAACAATGCTAAGAGATTGTAAGGTTCGTGGTTGGTTATACCTAGGGAAGGTGTTAGGATCCTAAGCATCTATAGTACTCTATAGAAACCTCTTACAAGTATTTGTGTTATTATTTGCTATTATTTTGAAATGTCTTGTGTTTAGGTTTTATGGGTGAGGATAGGAACCTAAGGTTTTATTACTAAATATGCTCGCCAAAACTTCGCGGTCTTGTGCCTACATATCCTTAAAGGATAGAATCAGAGCATTTGTAGTTCACCTCACTAAGGATGAATGAAAACTTGATTATGATCAATGTTCAAAGGGGGAGGTAAGTGTTATGGTCTTACCACTTATATGACTTGACAAAGTCAAAAGAGTTGTAAAATTCTACCATAAGTCTAAGTTATAAGACTTAATGAGGTCAAAGGGAAATGAGTATTGCTAGACTACCTATGACATTGAGTCAATGAAGTATTCTTTCCCTTGGATTTGGAAACAAGAGGCAACTAAGGATGGAAGCTAACAAGCTAACATCACTTGGGGGAGTAACTTGACAAAGTTGTAAGTAAACATGAACAATATGGATGAGATGAATAAGTATGACATTCAAACATGATATCAATTGCAAGCATTCAAAGTTACATTCAAACATGATGTTAATTGTGGTATGACAAAGATAAGGCATATGGTTACAACTAATCCAAGAGAATTGATGTGACAACATTTAAAGCAAAGGCTTGACGAAGTCATAAAAGAACAAGGTAACAACCAAGCACATTCAAAGTTTAAAGAAGTTTCAAATTAACATGGTGACAACCAAGATAAGAATATACAAGCAATTATGTTACAACACCTAAACAAACAAGAGATATAGTTCTAACAAGACCAAATCATGGATGACAAGTTTAAGTACATAATTAGGGTAAGCATGCATTAGGGTTTACTAACACCACTTAATCATGAATATAAGACAAGTTGTAACAACACTCAATCATGAATACGATTTAACATTCAAACATGGATAAGGATAAGTCATCACAATACTTAATCATGAATACAATTTAATATGAATAAGTTATAACAACACGTAAACATGGTAAGATTCAAAGGAACATGTGTGACAACATTTATTCAAGGATTCAATTCATGGTTCAAGTATGTCATGTATAAGTTATAACAACACTTAAAACATGGATGAGAACAAAGTTCAAACTTAACATGTATAAGTCAAAACATCACATAACATGAAGAGAATTCAAAGTTGAAATAAGGCATGTATAAGTCAAAGCATTACATAACATGGTAACAATCAAGATTCAAGGTAAACATGTATAAGTTAAAACATCACTTAATCATGAATATAATTTAAACATGAACAATTAAAGGTAACAACCAAGGCTTACTTGAACAAAGAGACATGTTTATGACAATAACATGTGGATGGAAGATGCAAACATATAAGAGATGACATGTGAGCATACATAGATGACAAGTTAAAGTTTAGACATCATATGGACAAGTTAAGACATCACTTGAATATTCCATCATGGATACAAGTTGAACATGTTTAATACAAGTAAGTGTCGCTCCCGAGATTTTCATCCTAGTACAAACGCGAAAGTGGCACCGAAACAGAGTCGTCAGCAATGTGTATTTATCCCATGAGAGGGAAAGGAAACACTGCGTAAACCTGAAGAACAGGAGGAAGGATAGAGCATGGTCTTGCGACCAAGAGAAATGAGTTCGGGAATCGGTTACGCGAGAGGAAGGTATTAGCACCCCCTCGCGTCCATCGTACCCGATGGGATCCACGCTTGCTTGCTTCAATCAAAGGGTGTAAGGAAAGATATTGAAAAAAGAACTGGAAAAAAGGAATGGAAAAGGAAAGGAAAGAGAAAGAAATGTAGGGAAAATAAAAGAAGTGCTCGAATGGGCCCTACCCCGCTGCCTACGTATCTCATCGAGAACATGAGAATCATAGCGACGTAGTTCCCCTCACTAGGGAAAGTTGTTTGTGTTTTTTAGTGGAATACGTCAACGTTCGCGTCCTGGCAGTTTAGGTGTTGCAACTCGCTGTAGGGAGACTTAGGCGTTACCTGTTTGCGGTAGAACGGAAATAACGCATCCTTAAGGAATGAGTGAATGAGATGAGGAGAGAAATCCCGGAGGAAAGACGTTATTGTTTGTTTTTGTCTTTTAAGAATTTTTTCATTTGTTTGCATATGATAGTGTATCCAAATCTTAGCCATTGGAATGTGTACATTCTCACATTCCAAGATGGAATGAGTAAGAAAGAACACTAAGGGTGAAGAAGACCCTCACACTTAGTTCCAATTATTAAGGTTCAAACGCACTAGCATACTTGTATTTATTAAGTGTTTTTGTTGATTATGAAATGAAGAAGTGCTTTTCTTTATTTGTATCTTCAACAAGTATTGCATTTAAGTCCCTCACACAAGATCAAATGTTTAACACATTGACCCAAGATGGGCCATATGCTGCACATTTTAAGATTATAAGAGAAGACCCCTTTATAATCTTTTCTTTATATGAAAGGCCTAAATGCAATAAGTGCATACCTTTATTAGATATCTTTTGAATTTTCTTTGAGATGAGAAGAGAGACTCAAGAGAGAAAAAAAAAGGGTAAAATCTATGTGAACTAAGACTCAATCCTAATTGATTAGTTAAGGGAGTGATCCTAATGGTTGGTGAGGTTTAAACACCTAAACTTTAAAGAAGGAATGAGCTAGACAATTCACTTCTAAAGTAGAAGATGAATTGTAACTCAAAAGGGGAAGTAAGGAGTTAATCAAGGTAAGCACATAGATGCTTAACAAAACACAAAGTCGAATTATAAAAGAAATGAAAGGAAATAAGTTTGAATGTGGATTCCTTATCCACACTCAATTTCAACTTACCAAAGCCCCTACATGGTTAGTAAACAAGGAAACATGCATAAGAAGTAAAAAAGTACTTAATGCACTATAAAGTTCAAAAGAAAAAGATGAAGAATCAAGTCTTATGATCACAACCAGAATGTAAATCATATGGATAACAAGTGAATATCATCATACAAATTCAATGGAATAAACAACAATCATCATCCATAGAATTCAAACATGTCTTCATAAGAAAGGAAGTTGAAAGATGAAAAGAAAGGGAAGAAACATGCATAAATGGTACATGTAATCTAAGGATCAGAATTGAAACTAGGTGGAAAATGACTTATAGACATCTCAAAGTATTCATGAATCAAACATCAAAACATTCAAGAAGTAATAGAAGAAGAATTGAAATGAAAGTTCAAAAAGAAAGTGCAAACAATACATGTTAATGATGCACAAAATTCAAATTGAAATGAACATGTAAAGCCAATGACCTATAATGTCACATGAATAGCTCACAAAATATGCAAAGAATCATACCAATATGCACAAAAGAAATCATGTAAACATGCACTAAAATTAGAATGATGTGACATGTTATTATGCTTCAAATGTAATGCAACAAACAAAAATCAAATGGACTTATGAAAATTATGCAAGCATGGTATTGGAATGCCTAATTCATAAGTGAATCATACATCCAACTAGCATGTAAAAATTCAAGGCAAAATGACTTCAAACAAAGCAATTAGGTCAAGTTGAAACATCATACAAAGTAGTGTAAAAACAAGCATCAAAACATGTCACAAAATGACGTAAAAAATCAAACAAAAATCATCTAACATGATTCAATGTATTAGTGAGTCAATGCAAAAAGAACCAAGTCAAAACAATTTATAATGAGCAAGAACAAAATTCCACAAATTCATATACCACATTTAGAATGCACATAAATGGAAATTCAAAGAGAATTATGGAACAGGGGAAAAAATGTCATAAAATCATGAAATAAAAATATGAAAAATTTCCTAAATGTCTTGAAAACACTCATGAATTTTTCTAGAATTTTCTAATGTTGTTTTGTAATTTTAAAAATTAAAAAGGAAACGTGCACAAAATGTAGAAAATAAAAAGACATGGAAATAAGAGAGGGGGTGCATGCATAGCAAATTAACAGTTCAAATTGGTTTGGGCTTTAGAACATGGGGTGCAAATAGCAATACCAAGCCTGGTCCACATCTGCGCAATCCACACCAACAATGGTGCACACTCAGTCAAACAAAAGTCAAGCAATCCACGCCATTGGATCAAGTCAAGTCAACAAGCAAGTCAAAGTAGTCAAATCCAAAACATACACGTGAAGGACCACACACACTATCATGCACTGCACCACACAAGGTTTAAAATGAAATCAGAATTGAACACGTGAGGTGCATGTGCATTTTAATGTGCTGGCGCGTTCTTAACCACACGGTGATGAAAAATCAATGGCCACGATTAAAACATGGTAAACCCTAGCATTAACAGTCACCGGCCGGAGATGACTTCCGGTCATCTTCTCCGGCCAACAACCACCACCTACAAACTCACATGTTCACCAAAACACACAAAACGCATACCAAAATGAAGCTCATGCTAAGCACATCACGAATTCACAGTTATTTTTCACATAACATGCACACACATAGAGAACAGAGGAGACAAAGATATGCCCTAACTTTTGGATCTAAGCCTCTACAAGGCCTATCAACTAGCCGGAGTAAGCAGAGCTTTTAGCAAGCTTTAAGCAACAAAAAACAAGTGATACTAAGGAGAAAACGTGCAATCAAAGTTCAAGAACTCAAACCTGAAATTGATGAGGCTTTGAGTATACAAGAACACCAGAGGAAAATGCTTCTTCCTTGAGCTTCACTTGGCCAAATAAAGGCTTTGATGGAGTAATTGATGATGATTCAGTGGATAGAAGTTGAAACCAAACTTCAAAACCAGATGCAATGTGGTGGTATTGAGAGAGAATCAGAGAGAGTTTTGGAGAGGAATGAACAAAGTGAGCTTCGAAAATCAATGGCAATGGTGAGATTAAGAGAAAAGAAGAGAGAGTTTCTGAGTGAGAGTGTAAAAAATGAAGTTGAAATGAAATTTGAGAGAGAGGTTTTGATTTATAGTGTGCTCTAACCATGGTTAACCTGAGTTGGTTAACTGAGTCATGGTGGTTTAAGTGAGTCATCCCTAACTAACTGAGTCAAGTTAGTTAGGGAGAGAAATGATAGGGTGAAGATGACTTATGGTAAGCTATGGTGAAGGTGAAGAGAAAGTGAAATGGCATGGCTGTTGTATCAGAAACTTGCTCGGCAAGTTTGTTCTTTCCACTTTCATGCAAGGCACGTGCTATAGCAGTGTATGTGATGTTCATGGTGTGTTCAAATAAGGGAAAGAATTGTTTGATGGATGTCTGAACCAAGTTATGCATCAAAGCTGTCAATGCATCAGTGAAACATAGGGAGATTTGATGATGTTTTTCTCTTTACTCAATGAATGGTTTGGTGAGTTTTTGGGTTCATTTGAAAAAATAAATGTAATGCTACAAGTTTGGTATGAAAATTGAGCTGAAATGAGGCTGTGAATAGGTTGAAAAATGACTTGGAACATCCATACTTGGAACTGATAGAAAGGGCGTGGCATATGGTCGACTGGCAAGGCAAACATGGCACTTAGGTTTCAGCATAATCACACCAAATTGGACTCAACATAACTTCTTAACCTTTGATCAAATGAAAAAAACATGAACACCAATTTTGAAGATCTCACATAGAGGAACAACTTTCATGTTGAAAGACTTTTCATTTGAGGCCTCTAACCATGAGTAATTGATCAAAACATTTGGCCCACCATCTGTTTGTGAAAATGACACGCGTGCGACCTGAAAGTTGACTAAGCTGACTTGCATTTTGCCCAAATTTCCCTCAACTTTGATCATCCATAACTCTTTCAATTCTTATCCAATGGAAATGTTCTACACATGGATTTGAAGCTTGAAACAAGATCTTTTGTTGTGGCTGAGTTGAATTTTCATTTGATGCTTCAATTTTGAATGGCCTTGGTTCAAACTCTGATGCAAGATAGCCCAAAATTACTATTTTTGGAAACCCTATTTCTTCCAAAAATGGCAACTTTCCACATCTTGATTTTTTCATGATTCCTTTGGAGTTTCTTGATCAAATTTTGTACATTGGTCACATATAACATGAATTTCATGGATTTGGCCCCCAAAAAGTCAAGAGTTGAATTTTTCCTCTGATTATTTGACTTAGTCCCAATTTCCCTGATTTTTGACCTTTCTTCCAATTGAACCACTTCTAAAACCAATTGAGGGGAAATTTTCCACACACATACACTTAAGGACATGTAGACTACCATGACATCAAGTTTTGTCCAAAAAATCAAAGATACCCTGATTTAATTGGAAACCCTAGTTTTGGTACCCACCTCCTAGGAGAAAAATGTGCAGTCTTCAATTTCAAATTCCTCAGAGTATGTTGTGTATCCTCTTAAAGGATGATAAGATATGCCATTTGAGGGTGACTTTGAACCAATGAACCATCTATTCTGAGGGTTTTCCTTCATTTTTGGGATTTCTTGCATAGTGAAAGATGTAGTGCTTCAATCTCATATTGAATATCACTTTCTTGATGTTTTGGATGATCAATAGAGATAGTATGAGACATGAAAAACCTCTTGGCTTGCCTTGAGACAACTTGTTTGACCTTTTGTGCCTTGAATAATTCCTTGATTGTCCACCTTTCCCCGGATCACATGCCTTGATGGTAAGAGGGATGCTATGCTTCATTTTTCTATGTTAAAGATGCAATGCAATGCTAATGAGATGGATATGATATGATATATGATAATGCTATGCTAGGATGCCAAAAGGGAGAGCAAATTTTGGGGTATTACAGTAAGTAACAACAAAACATTCATGTTAGGGTTCAAACATGGTCTTACACAAAAAGGAAACATCACAAAGAGTTTGGACATACAAACATGTATTCAAAGGCATGTTTAAGACAAAAATCAAGTATTTAAAAAAAAGTCTAAACATCGTATGATTCAAACAAGCCATATGTGCACATCAAGGTTCATACAAAACAAGAAGGAAAGTCACATATCAAGGACAAAAAGGCTAAACAAGAGCTCATGGTATGAACAAAGTTTCAACATGCATTTACATGTAAGCATTCACTTAAAAATGTGTAAAAAACAAGTTTAAACAAGGATGTACAATATCACAACATCATACAAGGTTTATACAAGATGCGCAAGGTTCATACAAGTCATTGTGAGCAAGGAAAAGCAAAGGATCATTCAAAGAAATAAAAAAGAACCTTAAGAAACCCTAAAAAGCCACATACTTTAAACACTCATATGTGCAAGAAAAATAATTATTTTTGAAATTTTATTTTTATAAGCAGAAAATAGACATTATCATGAGCATTTAGCAAAAAGAATGGGTCAAAAATCATTTAGGGTGAAGAAGTTATAGAGGTTTTAAGTTGTGAAGAAAAATAACAAAAATAAGTATTAAAAAGAAAGGGAGTGACCTTGGTGGGTGTTGAACCCAGGCCAAGTTAGTTCATGGTTCAAAATTAAACCATATGAGATAACACGGGTGTGTGAATATTTATGGAAACATGAATATATATGTAAAAAAAGCTTCATAAATGCAAAACAGAATAAAATTGCACAAATTATCAAAAAGGTGGTCAACCAGACTCGAACCCAGGATAAGGAGGACAAGAGAGTACTAAAGCGCACATGTTGAACCACTGGGATGGTGATACATCCATTGTATCACCCCATCCATTTAATAATATACCAAACCTTGCCCTAAAGACCCAGCCAAAGTGTCATGGCTGGTTTGAACCAAGAACTTCAACATTTTCATCATTTTGCAAAAGCAAACATAACTTTGTTAATACTCAAGGAAATTCAAAGATGTAAAAATATAACTTGCCTATTTTTTCACAAGGAACAGAATGGTGCAATTAATTTTGTCTAAAATTGCTTCTAAACTAAAACACAATAGTGAAACCTCAAAATAGCACAAACTTGCAAGTTCAATGGCACAGTCTCATACAATCATGATAAGCAACCTCCAATGGATCCAAAACATCATATACATCATAACAAACAAGTTCATACTCAATGTACATCAAAATAGGGCATGGTTTGAAAAGTTCAAGTTCAAAGTGAACTTACATCTTGAAGCAAAAATCCAAAATCCTCCAAAGATGTTACAGAGCAGGTTTGATGATTTGGATACCTTCAATGGACCTCCTATGAACCTTTAGAATGCTTAGAACCAGTTGGAAACACTTGGAACAAAATATCCTTTCCTTCTTGCAAAATATGAAAAGTGACCAAAATGGAACTTCAAGTAAATGAAGTTACAGAAGCAAAACAATGTTTGGAACAATTTAAGGATGATTTATAGAGTGTGTTGAAAGTGTTAGATGCCTTGGAAATGGTTTGGATAGAGTTTTGGGTAGTAAAGTGCAAAAAGTCAACAAAATGAGGTTTTGAGGGTTGACTTTCTGTTCTTGCAGGTTTGGGGTGAAGATGAAGGTTTGGACACCTTCAAGGGATGATTTATGATGTGTTTCAACGAGTGTTTGAGTGATTTGAGGTATGGAATTGAAACTGGTTGTGTTTGTGCAAGTTGCAATTTCTTGGCACAAAAGAAAGGTTGGTGTAAGATGTTGGTTTTTGAAGCTTTGAAGGACGGTTTATCTGGTTTTTGTTGTGTGTTAGAGGCTTGAAATGAGCCTCTATTTATAGGGAAAGAGTGAGGATCAAGGGCTCTACAGAATTCCAACTTAAAAAGTTCATGGTTTGGTTGAAATGCAAGGGATAGTTCCATGAATTTTAAAGTTCCAATGCACGGTTATAGGGAAAGAGTGAGTATCAAGGGCTCTGCAGAATTCCAACTTGAGGAGTACATGGTTTGGTTGAAATGAAAAGGGATAGTTCCATGAATTTTGAAGTTCCAATGCAAGGTACCATGCTTTCTAGAGTTGTTGGAAAGTTCAGACATCTTGCTTCTGTGAAAAGAAAAGATTTTATGCAGAGAAAACAATTTAGAAGCTCAAGAAAAGTTGACTTTGTGATTAAAGTCACTTTATGAGAATGGCAATGCAATCTTTTTGGCAAAACATTCCAAAAATGGTGAGATCACTTGGATAATGTCAAATCAATGTGTAATGCACCAAGGACCTGTGTAGTTCTCTGATTAGAGGAAGATTTACAAGTTACATAGGTTGTAAAACCAGATCTCTTGACTTTGGCTAGGATTTACACTCATGGTTTGCCAAGAACATAACTTAAAAAATCAGATTTTGAGGCCAACTTCTCTTCTTCGAAACTCCTAGCTCAAAAATGCTATGGATGAGTTCTTGTACTTTTTGAAAAGCCCCAAACATGCTCTACAAATTCCATGTTTGATGAATTTCTTGATTCTCAAGGGATCATAGTGAAAACTGGCTCCAAAGTTTGGTACTTTTGTGAACAAAAACTACCTTGAAAATTTTCTAAGTGCTGAAAGATTTTCACTAACATGATGGCCTCATAACTCAAAATCTATGCACTTTTTAGAGATTGACCCTAATTGACAAAATTGTAGTATGTTATGAGGGCTTCAATTTGATCTTTGGAAAACAAAAAATGGTGGTCTAGATTGAAAGTTATGACCTTTCAAAGTTGGCACAAAATTAGGGTTTTCTTCCATACTTAGAAAAAATTCCACTTCTTCCACTTTGGCCCTTTTGTAAGAAACCTCCAAATTCTTGGTTTTCCATGATAAAACTCATTTATCAAACATGTTTTCATGAAATTTAGCTTGAGGAATTCAATTTTGACCAAAAATCCCAAAAGTCAAAGAGTTGACTCTGTAGTAAAAAGCTTGTATATCAGATGAATTCAACTGTGTGATCTTTAATGATCTTGTATTCTTGAACCTTTCAAACATCATGGATGGGCTCCAAGGATGTATTTGAGCATCTTGAATCATGTCCCAAGGCTTGGGATCATGCTTTGATCAAAAGTCAAAGGCACATTTGACTTTGTTAAATAAAATCCTAATTTGGGGTCAGATGAAATTGAACTTCAATGAACTTGTAACATGACCAATTTGCACCTGATTTTTGATGGAGAAAGGCCTCTTGAGTGTATGCACACTTGGTAGGTTTATGATCAATCCAAGACATTGACTGATCAAGTAAAGATCCTCTTGATTCTCTTGATTCAAAACCCTAATTCACATATGAAACAAACAAAAAACAACTTGTACAAGATTAGGGTTAGCAATGCAATGAGAGATTCTCCTAGAATGATGATGAAACCTAGGTTCAAAATTTGGGGTATGACAGTTTCCCCTATTTAAATAACTTTACTAGATGGCATGAGTGGTGATAACCCTCATGGAATCAAAGTGAAAGGTATTTAAATATAGAAATAACTGGAAATTTTCCCCCTAGATGCAATGGTATGCTATGCTACAGACAAAACTGACTCTCTCGGAAAAATGCTAATTTTCATACCCCAAATTTTGACCACCAAGATTTCCCATCATTTTGCAAATCATTACCACAATATGGATGTGTCATCATACCTTATCAATCTCCTCAAGGATTGTTGAGCACTTACCTCAACTAAGAATTAGGGTTTTGAGCTCTCTCAGAGTACTCACACAAAGGATCAATCAAGAATGGACATGATCCTAAAACTTGTCTAGCCTCTCAAACACCCATAAAGGATCAAGAGGTCTACCACATCAAGAATCAAGCACAAGGTTGCAACATTCCAAGTGGATCAAGCCTCAAGATCAACAGTGTCACCAAATTAGGGTTTTGGTCGACCAAAGCCTCCAAATGAAAATTTTCATCTGGGCATGGGCCAATGCTTCAAAGCATGACCCAAGATAGTCAAAGGGACCTCATAGACCCAATCATCAAGTCAAAACAACCTCAGGGGAAGCATTCATCAAAAATCAGGAATTAGGGTTTCTTGACCTAATTCACCCTTAAGTTGACTTTTGAGACAAGACATGAACCAAGACCTCAAGACATGATTTGAGGGCCTCAAATACACCAAATTGATCCATTTACAACAATGAATTGATACATGAAGCTTGATTTACAAGTTTCAAGTTCATCTTGGCCACAATTAGAGTTTTGAAGAAAAAGTCAACTATACCTTTGACTTTGGACCAAGACATGCTCCCAAACCTTGGGTCATGATTCAAGACACCATAAAAAACCTATGGATGCCATCCATTAGGTTTGAATTAGCTCAAGAACTTGATTGTATGATGGATCACACAGTTTGGAATTCATCAGACAAAAAGTCAACTGTGCCCAAAATCAAGTTTGACTTTTTAAACTTTCTCACAAAGATGGCTCCCATAAGTCAAAAACAATGTTAATGTATGGTTTTGATCATCATTCATCAAGAAAAATCAAGAAAAGTGAGGTTTCTTGCAAAAGGTGCAACCATTGAAAACTTAAAATTTTCTAAGTTATGGAGCAAAAGTGATTTGGTACCAACTTTTCAAGGTCATAACTCCCAAACCACAAAGCCATTTGCTTCCATCCAAAGCTCAAATGAAAGCTCTCATGAAATACTTCAAATATGTCAACTACATATCATTCCAAATCATCATGGATTCTGAGTTATGGTTGAATCAAAATCACTAAAAACATGAAAATGCTTCTTTTTCCAACACTTAGAGAAAACTATGTCCAAGACAGATTTTAGGTGAAACACCAAAACTTGGGATCTGTACAAAGCAAGTCCAAAGGACGACTTCCCCTTGCAACACATTGACATGCTGATAGACAGTACAGCAAAGTTCAAAGTCTTCTCCTTCATGGATGGATTCTCGGGCTATAATCAAATCAAATGGCACCGGAAGATATGGAGAAAACTTCATTCATCACCCCTTGGGGCACCTTTTGTTACAAGGTAATGCCGTTCGTTCTAAAGAACGCGGGGGGCAACTTATCAAAGGGCCATGACAACTCTGTTTCACGACATGATGCATAGAGAGATTGAAGTGTATGTCGATGACATGATTGCCAAAACTAAAACATAAGAAGAGCATGTAGAACACCTATCAAAGTTATTCAAGCATCTGAGGAAATAAAAACTCTACATGAATACCAATAAGTGCGCGTTTGGTGTTCGCTCAGTAAAACTATTAGGATTCATCGTCAGCCAAAAAGGAATCGAGGTTGACCCTGACGAAGTCAAGTCCATTCAAGAAATGCCTTCGCTGAAGACTGAAAAATAGGTCAGAGGATTTTTGGCATGTCTGAATTACATCTCAAGGTTCATATCCCTCATGACTGCGACATGCGCGCCGATCTTCAAACTACTCAGAAAGAATCAAATTTTTGTATGAACAGAAGACTGCCAAAAAGCTTTCGACAGTATCAAGGAATATCTGTCCCAATAAGTCTTGGAAGAATCCATGGGTTGTGTACTTGGCCAACAAGATGAAACAAAAAGAAAAGAGTCTGTCATCTACTACTTAAGCAAGAAATTCACAGACTGTGAAACTCGATACACTATGCTCGAAAAAACTTGTTGCACTCAAGCTTGGGCAGCCAAACGTCTTTGCTAGTACAGGATTTGTCACACTACTTGGTTAATCTCCGAAATAGATCCGATCAATTACGTCTTTGAAAAAGCCTGCTCTTACGGGAAGGATTTCCCATTGGCAGATGTTGTTATCAGAATACGACATCGAGTACCATGCTCAAAAAGCCGTCAAAGGGAGTATTTTAGCCGATCATTTGGCTCACCAACCGATTGACGATCAAGAATCAGTCTGATTTAACTTCCCAGATGAAGATGTCATGTATTTGAAAATGAAAGATTGCGATGAACCGCTACCCAGTGAAGGGCCAGAACCAGGTTCCCAATGGGGACTAATTTTTTACGGAGTTATCAACAATTATGGAAACGGAATTAGGGCAATCATTGTAACACCTCAGGGTACCCATATTCCTTTCACTGCCAGATTGATATTCAAATGCACAAATAACGAGGCCGAATACGAAGCTTGCATCATGGGTCTCGAAGAAGTAATTGAATTAAGGATTAAGAACTTTGATGTGTATGGAGACTCAGCCGTGGTTATCAATCAGATCAAAGGAGAGTGTTATCAGTTTAGACTTCAATGAGGATTTGCAAATGGTATGACAATGCCTTTGCAACCTTGAAGCTTCTTGGGGATACTTAGGATTTCCCATTTTTTTATTCTCCCATATGTCAAAGAGACTTTATGTTTTATCAAAATGTTTTCAAAACATTTTCTTTTCAAAAACCTTTTCATTTTCAAAGCTCATTATTAACAAATAAATGGCATTTTGCATAACAAGAAAAAGGTAGAAGAAAAATAAATGACAACAGATGATTGGCAAAGTTTGTATTTTATTAAATAATGGTAGCTTGCAAATGGTAAAAGCTCCATGGAGTACTACAATTGTGAAAATGGCAATAGGGAAGGGTTTACATCGAATCCCACAATTATTACAATCCCTAATAACTAAGATGCCCCAGATCCTTGCTTTTGACGAAAATGATTGGATTGGTCTTCTGCTAATTCTTCAGTATTGGTAAACACCATCTGATACAGTCAAATGCCTCTTGTCCCTAACTTTTGTCTGGACCGCCCTTTCGGGTTTTCAATCCACCGGGACGCTCATTTTTGCCTAAGTCGCCCTTTCGTGTTTTCAACTTAGCGAGGTCTTATTTTTATTTTCATCCATAACTTTTAACTGGATCTCCTTCATAGGTTTAGATCCATCGGGATACCCATTATTGCTTAAGTCTCCATTTCTGGTTTTCGACCTAGCGGGTTTTATTTAGGCATAATAATTTTTTGACTGCATCGGCGTTTACGGGATGTGCAAGCTGTTCATCATCCATTGTTGTGAGAATTAAGGAACCTCCTGAGAAGAGTGTCTTCACAACAAATAGACCTTCATAGTTAGGAGCCCACTTCCCTCGGGCATCTTTTTGTGATGGCAAGATTTTCTTGAGTACCAGATCCCCTTCTTTGAATTCATGCAGGCGAACCTTCTTGTCGAATGTTCTCTTAAGCCTCTTCTGGTATAACTGCCCATGGCACATGGCTGTCACCCGCTTTTCGTCAATGAGGTTCAACTCTTTGTATCTGCTTTGGATCCATTCTGCTTCTTCCAACTTAGTTTCAATCAGAATTCTCAAGGATCGTATCTCCACTTCCATCGGGAGAACTGCTTCCATGCCTTAAACTAAAGAGAAAGGGGTTGCCCTTGTTGAAGTGCGGACTGAGGTCCTGTATCTATGCAAAGTGAAGAGTAGCATTTCATGCCAATCCTTGTAAGTTTTAACCATCTTCTGCAGGATTTTCTTGATGTTCTTGTTGTCATCTTCAACAACTCCATTCAACTTTGGACTGTAAGGCGAAGAATTATGGTGCTCGATCTTGAAGGATTCACACAATTCTTTCATAGTATTATTGTTCAAATTAGTTCCATTATCTGTGATAATTCTGTTTGGAATTCCGTAATGACAAATAATTTCTTTTTTTATTAAGCAGACAACCGCTTGATTAGTCACATTGGCGTATGAAGCAACTTCTACCCGTTTTGTGAAGAACTCGATGGCAACCAAGATGAAACGATGGTCGTTGGAAGCTTTAGGCTCGATTGCTCCAATCATGTCAATGCCCCACATAGAGAAAGGCCACGACAATGATAAAACATTCAACAGTGTTAGAGGCACGTGCACCTTATCAGCATAAATTTGGCATTTATGGCATTTCCTGGCATATTGGATGCAATAGGATTCCATAGTCAACCAATAATACCCAGCTCTCAACATCTTCTTGGACATAACATGTCCATTGGTGTGAGTTCCAAATGGTCCCTCGTGAATTTCCTCAATTAACAGGTCTGCTTCACGTCTGTCAACACATCTTAGCAGAGCCATGTCTTGATTTCTTTTATACAACACATCACTGCTGAGGAAGAATTTGGACGCCAATCTCCTCAAAGTCTTTTTGTCAAGAGCGGTAGAATGAGCTGGATATTCCTGGTTTTGTAGATACATCTTAATGTCGTGGAACTAAGGCTTTTCATCAATTTCCTCTTCAACTAATTGGCAGTAGGCAGGCTCGGTCTTTCACATAATCTGGATAACTGGTAATTCATTAAGGTATTTGACCTTCCACATAGAGGCTAGCATGGCCAAAGCATCAACAATATGGTTTTCAGACATCGGGACGTGTCGGAAAGTGATCGCATAAAAGTATTTGATCATCTCCACAATATAAGCTCGGTACATAATCAACTTTTCGTCTCGGGTCTCCCATTCACCCTTAACTTTATATATCACCAAAGGTGAATCTCCACTCACTTCCAGAAGTTTGATTCGGAGGTCAATGGTTGCTTCAAGGCCTAGAATTCATGCTTCATACTCGGCTATGTTGTTTGTACACTCAAAGCATAACCTTGCTATAAATGGAGTATAATCATCATCTGGATTCATCAAAATAGCTCCCATGCCATGCCCACTGTAATTAGAGGACCCATCGAACATCATCTTCCAACGGGAGCCTGGCTTGGGACCCTCATCTGGACCAGGTTCTTCATAATCTTTCTTTATCAACATAATGCCGCCATCAGGAAAGTCAAGCTTGAGAGGCTCATACTCTTCACCTGGTTGCTCTGCAAGGTAATCTGACAAGATACTCCCTTTAATGGACTTTTGAGTTACGTACTGGATGTCGTATTCGGACAAGAGCATATGCCAACGGGCAAGCCTTCCAGTATGAGCAGGCTTTTCAAAGATATACTTTATTGGATCCATCTTAGGGATCAATAAAGTAGTGTGACATATCATGTATTTCCTGAGACGCTTAGCAGCCCAAGCTAAAGCATAGTCCGGGTTCGGGAGTCGATTACGCGAGGGGAAGGTATTAGCACCCCCACGCGTCCATTGTACTCGATGGGATCCACGCTTGTTGTCTAAACAAAGGGTGAGTTATCCTAAAGTCTACGGCTAAACAGAAAAACATGGATGGGGAAGACTAAGATGGACTCGTAAGGATTATCGCAATCCAATGCCTACATATCTTTGTGGACGAAAGAAGAATTAGAGTCAACGTAGTTCGACGGACTACGCACTAAAGGGGGAGGTTGTTCGTCGAGATATCGTATCTGGTGCCTACGTATCCTTAATCGGACGAGAAAGAGGAATCAAAGCAAACGTAGTTCCACGTATGAGTCGGTAAGTGTTTTTTACGTGAGCGACGAGCTCTCTTCTGAAAACGGTTTGAAACTCAACAGTCCCGAAGGATATAAAAGCTTTGAATTTGTTTTTGTGTTTTTTAGACAGAAGTGGAATTAAGTTAGTTCGTAACTTGCATTGCACCGAAGTCTATGACATAGGAACGAATGCATAGCAAATCGTCCCAAGACGGGACGTCCACTAAACACTCTAGAAAAATGAGAGGAAACCCCTCATTTCTCATTTCCCACATTAAAGGCTCATGCGCAATACACGTTACCTTTATTAAGTGTCTTAGAATTGTTATGAGATGAGAAGAGAAGACTCAAGTCGAAAAGAAAATGCTACGGGAATTTTATCCTAATGTTGTCATGCAAAGATGGCCCTAAGGTTGAGGTAAAGGGAAATATTCTACCTAATGTTTGCATGCATGGTTTGAATCCTAATGTCTACTCTACCCCAATCTTAATCAACGATTAAGTCAGACTAGGGAACCTTAAGGGAGCATACAAAAACAAAGCAAAAACCAAAGAAATAAAACTAAAAATAGCGGCTATAACAGCGCTCCAGCACCTGCACAACGGTAAAATCCAGTAAAAACTCCAAACAGTATTTAACAGCTCAAGTTTTCATCACAAAGCAGTTGTAAAAGACAGCAGGCAGCAAGGGTATACAATTGACAGCACATAAACAATTCAGAACAACAGCTGTAAAAAGCAGGGCAGCATGCAAAGCATCTAAACAAATACCCAATCAATGCTCCAAGCAAGCAACAATTGCACACAAGCATACATATCTAGACAATTTGAGCATATGAATTGCAAGTATCAAGAATGAACAACAATGATCATGTTATCAATTCAAGAACAAATACTCAACAAAGTTGCACAACTCAAACAATGATCAAAACATCATGCACAATCAACCACGAAAACAAACAACAATCACGCATCACATGTCCGCAAGTTGAGCATTAATCAAGAATTTACATGATTCAAATGTGTGTGCATCATGTTTATCGCATCAAGTAATCAACAACGCAAACTTAAACACTCATCGATGAAAACCAAGAATCACGTGTCGAAGAATCGTGTTCATGCAATGGTGTGAGGTGAAACAGCCCAAGAATAATCCACAAATCATCAACATATTAATCCATGAAGTTTAGACATGCAAAGGATCTCAAACAAACAAGAAAATGCGAGAAAATCACATTCTGCAGTAGTGGTAATCGGTTATCACATATGTTGTAACCGGTTACTCAGCTCAAAATAGCCAAAATACGCTGAAAAACAACAGGGTAACCGGTTAGCAGATATGCTGTAACCGGTAACTCTGCAACAGAATTCAAAAAAATAGTGTCCAAAATCACTTTTCAGCAGCTTATCACTTCTCCAAACATCCAAATGATCATGCAATCAATTAATCACAAAATTCACATCAAATATCAGTAATCAAACACCAATTAGATCCAATAATCATCAACATTAAGAATCAAATTCAAGCAAAACGGATCCAAATCAACAACAACCAAAGATCTACATTGAATAAGTTGTAAATAAGCTAAATCAAGTATAGATCAAAGGAAAACCAACCTACAAAGCTGAGAATTGCTTTGGTGATTGTTGCAAACGAAAATTGATGAATCCAAACAAGAAATCCAAGATCTATGCAAGAAACTTCAAGATCCTAGCAAGAAACTTCAAGATCCAAACAATGTGATGATTTTGCTTCTAGCTTTCTTCAAAATCAGTTCCAAAAGCTCCAATCCAAGAGTAAAACAACAGCAAATTCAAGATTCTTTCAAGAATTGGTGAATGGATGAAGGTTTAGTTCCAAGATCAACAAATTTCAATGCAAAATTTGTTGAACTTTGATGAAGGAACTTTGAGTGAGAGTTTTGAAATGAGAGAAAAGTTGAGAGAAATGGAGTGAGATGTGTAGAAAATTCAGAAAATGGATCAAAGTTATGTGAGGTTTGGAATGAATTGATTTAAATAGAAGCTAGGTTAGGAATTCAAATGTGGTTTGGAGTGTGGCTTAATGAGTGGAATGGAGATTAGGAATGGAATTTGAAAAAAAGAATGGGGAATTAGAGTGGAAAATGTTGGAAGGAAATTGAACTTTGGGTGGAAAATGATGAAAATAAATCAATTCTAGATCCTTCCCACACATGCACAAGCCAAGCACGTGATCACAAATGATGAAAACACAATTTTTTCAAATTGTGCCCAGAGTAACCGGTTACAGCATATATGCTAACCGGTTACTTAGTTCAAGAAACTTGGAAATGCGCAGAAAAACAAAGGAGTAACCAGTTATCAGATATGCTGTAACCGGTTACTCAGCTCAAATTTTGAATTTTGGCGCCTTTTGGAGGGAAAATTGGAAAAGTGGCCTCTGACAGCTGTTTTGAACCCCGTTAAGCCTCTGAAACTCGAAACTTGATATTGCTACTGAGTAACACCTGAAACGAAACACAAACTCTTGCTGACACCTTAGAATGTCCTGTTGAATTAATAATGTGTGATGCCGGATCGCTTGATCAAAATGACTGCCGGAGCTTCTGATTATCAAAACGTCTACTGAGCAAAATAAAAGCTCAAAAAACCTTGAAAGCTATTTGTTTAGCTCTGTATACTGCTGAAATGTCTTTTGAATTGGATGAAACGCTGAGGTGCAAGAAATACCTTGATCCCATGCTCAAAAGAACTATGTAAATGCAAAATGACGATGCTAATGAAATGAAGCATAAGCTAAAAAGAGTTAGAGACAAGGGGGAAAACTTTGAGGTGTTACAGCTGCCCCTATTCAAACTTCTTGGATCCGAGGGTATAGAAGCAAAGGCTTCCAGACGGTCGGGATACATGGAGATTGAATACCAAAATAACCGCACAAATTTGCATCCTACAAAAGGAGAGACGACTCCGCTGGGGAACAAGTAATAAAAAGATGTAAGATCATAACACGGACGAGTGTCAGAGATCAATACGGACGAAGTATTGACCTGGATTGAAACAAACACGGATTAGCGTTGACTGTGATGGGGGATAAACACAGATGAGCATCTAAAAGGTTCACACACGGAAGGGTGCTTAAAGAACACGGACGGGTGTCAAAGGTCAATACGGATGAGTATTGAAATAAAGGTTCAAACACGGATGGGTGCTGAAAGGACACGGACAGGTGTCAAAGGTCAATACGGACGGGTATTGAAATAAAGGTTCAAACACGGACGGGTGCTGAAAGGACACAAACGGGTGTCAAAGGTCAATACGGACGGGTATTGAAATAAAACTTCAAACACGAACGGGTGCTGAAAGGACACGGACGGGTGCCTAAGGTCAATAAGGACGGGTATTGAAATAAAGGTTCAAACACAGACGGGTGCTGAAAGAACATGGACGAGTGTCAAAGGTCAATACAGACGGGTATTGAAATAAAGGTTCAAACACGGACGGGTGCTGAAAGGACACGGACGGGTGTCAAAGGTCAATACGGATGGGTATTGAAATAAAAGGTTCAAACACGGACGGGTGCTAAAAGGACACGGATGGGTGTCAAAGGTTAATACGAACGGGTATTGAGATAAAAGTTCAAACACAGACGGGTGCTAAAAGGACACGGACGGGTGTCAAAGGTTAATACGGACGGGTATTGAAATATAAGTTCAAACACGGACGGGTGCTGAAAGGACATGGACGAGGTTCAAAGGTCAATACAGACAGGTATTGAAATAAAAGGTTCAAACATGGACGGGAGCTGAAAGGACACGGACGGGTGTCTAAGGTCAATACAGACGGGTATTGAAATAAAAGTTCAAACACGGACGGGTGTTGAAAGGACACAGACAGGTGTCAAAGGTCAATACGGACGGGTATTGAAATAAAGGTTCAAACAAGAACGGGTGCTGAAAGGACACAGACGGGTGTCAAAGGTCAATACGGACGGGTATTGAAATAAAAGTTCAAACACGGACGGGTGCTGAAAGGACACGGACGGGTGTCAAAGGTCAATACGGACGGGTATTGAAATAAAAGGTTCAAACACGGACAGGTGCTAAAAGGACATGGTCAGGTGTCAAAGGTCAATACGGACGGGTATTGAAGAAAAAGTTCAAAAGGCGACTTTACTGGGGATTGAAATGCTAAACCGGACACGGAAGGGTGCTGGGAGAACACAGACGAGTGTTTAAAATCAATACGGGCAAAGTATTGAGGAAATAAAAAAAGAACACGGACGAGTGTCTAAAATCAATACGGACGAAGTATTGATGCAATGGAAAAAAACACGGACGAGTGTTTAATGCTAACAACTCTGAGGGGATAACCCAAAAGACCACCTGGACGGAGGGGTGAAAAGAAACCACGGACTGACGATCCTGACAAACAACTTTGCAGGGGTAAACTAAATAGTCTCTCCAAATGACCAAGTCCACGGCTTGGGGTATAAATTTGGACGATATCTCCTGAATTACAGCTTTTCTCGTTGGGGAACTCCTGGCAAACGAGAACTCAAACCTGGCTTATGCTTCGAATGCATATGTTTGAATTTTTTATGGCGTAATGCTCCATACGAAATGGAAATGCTACGCGTTTAGGAGGATTCCATGCACAATGCTCATGCAATGCAAAGGATCGCTCCGGAAAAATAAATGCTGAAGACGAAAGAAACTCCACTGGGGATGACAAACTAAATTGTCTCCGAGAACAAAACCTTGTTGAGGAAAGACACACTGAACAACTTTCTTGACCACAACCTCTGTTGGAGATGAAAACTCCAAGAGAACTTCCACTCTGTTGGGGATGAAGAAAAACAACTACTGAAGATGGAACCCAAAGATCTGCTACGGAATACGGTGCCAATAACCATTGTGCTTAAAACCTGCTGAGGATGTCAACTAAATGTTGATCAAACTGTTGCAAGAATTACCACCAACTCTGCTTGGGGATACCATTGAGCTTAAACTGCTGCAGAGGAAGTAACTTTACCCTCACCCTGCTGGGGATTAGATCAAACCATTGTCGACGAGACTATACTTCCTGACCGACTGAGGAAAGTAGACACCAAGACTCTGTGGGGATGATAACATCTTTGTCCAGGGAGAATATTCCACAAATCTCCCCTAGAGATACAACAACATCAACTCCTGAATGCTTGCTGGGGAATAATAATCCAAACACGACCTTGGCTGGATAAACAAACTTATGTACTCTGGCTGGGGAGAGCAACAATCTGCTGAGGGTGATGAAATTTCAAAGCTAGGGAGAGTAACTCTACTGGGGAGAAACATTGCTACCCTGCACACAACAACAACAGAATATTTTATATGCAAAAGTGGCTATCTAAACTACCATCCATAATGTCCATTGCCTGAGCAATTTCCATTGTTTTTCGATATGCTCTACAAAGCTTAAAATTTTCACATGCAATGTTTATCAAAATATCGGACGTTTTCACAAATAAAATAGTAAAGGTAAAAACATAAATGGAAGGCTCTTTGAGTGAAATGAAAAATTTTATTGAATGAATTGGCATGTAAATAGGCATTTACAACTGGAAGCAATTCCTGAAAAGAGGTAATTGCGCCAAAAAAGTAAAAAGAAAATACATATGTCGGCAATATGGGGAACAAATATCCACCATGATTCGATTAAGCCATGACCTATATGTCTCGCTTATCCACAGATGCTTTGACCTTCGAAGAGACTGACTGGACTAATTCCTTCCCTTCAAAATTCCCAAGTGTCACAAGTGCTTACAGATTGAACGTAGACCGTAGCCTCTCGCTTTAAAATCCCTAACTTTTGCCTGGATCGCCCTTTTCGGGTTTTCAATCCACCGGGATACCCATTTTTGCCAAAGTTTCCTTTTTAGGTTTTCAACTTTGTGGGTCTATTCTTCTTTTTTCTTTTTATCCCTAACTTTTGCCCGAACCTTTTCCTTTTATGGTTCGCCGGGATGCCCCTTTTTTGCCTGGACTTTTCTTTTAATGTCCAGCGGGTCTCTTTTATGCAGAGTATTTTTTGACTACGTCTGCTTTCACAGGGGATGTAAAATCTTCGCCATCCATAGTTGAAAGTAATTAGGCTCCACCAGAGAAAACCTTTCTTACCACATATGATCCTTCGTAGTTTGGAGTCCATTTGCCCTTGTGATCTGTTTGAGGAGGAAGGATCCTTTTCAAAACCAATTCACCTGTCTGAAAACACCGAGGACGCACTTTCTGATCAAAGGCTTTCTTTATCCTGCTCTGATATAACCGGCCATGTGCAATGGCTGCCAATCTCTTCTCTTCAATAAGACTAAGCTGATTCAACTTGGAACGCACCCAATCAGCTTCAGCAAGCTTCACATTTGCCAGAATTCTTAAAGAAGGAATCTTAACCTCTAATGGTAGAACAACTTCCATACCATATACCAGCGAGAAAGGAGTTACCCCGGTAGATGTACGCAATAAAGTACGATAACCGTGCAAAGCATAAGGCAACATCTCATGCCAGTCTTTATACGTTACCACCATTTTCTGCACAATCTTCTTGATATTCTTATTTGATGCCTCAACAACACCATTCATCTTCGGACGATATGGAGAAGAATTGTGATGCTCAATCTTAAAGTTCTGACATAACTCCTTCATCATCTTATTGTTCAAATTCGAACCATTATCAGTAATGACTCTCTTTGGGACCCCATAACGACAGATGATGTCCTTCTTTATAAACCGGACTACCACTTGCTTGGTGACGTTGGCATACGAGGCTGCTTCCACCCACTTTGTGAAGTAATCAATGGTAACCAAAATGAAATGATGCCCATTGGAAGCATTTGGCTCAATCTTTACAATCATATCAATGCCCCACATGGCAAAGGGCCAAGGAGATGACAATACATTCAGAGGAGTAGGTGGCACGTGCGCCTTGTCAGCATAAATCTGGCATTTATGGAATTTCCTGGCGTATTTAAAATAATCGGACTCCATAGTCATCCAGTAATACCCTACTCTCAACAATTTTCTAGCCATAGCATGCCCATTGGCATGGGTACCGAAAGAACCTTCATGAATCTCTTCCATTAACAGGCCTGCCTCGTGTTCATCAACACAACGTAGCAAGACCATGTCAAAGTTCCTCTTATACAACACATCATCTTCATTTAGAAAGAAGTTTCCGACCAACCTCCTCAGAGTTTTCTTATCCTTGGTAGATGCCACAGCTGGGTACTCTTGACTCTTGAGAAAACACTTGATGTCATTATACCAAGGTTTTCCATCTGATACGTCTTCAACTGCAAACACAAAAGCTGGTCTATCTAGACGCATGATTCTGATTGACAGTGTCTCATTCCACCGATTCACCTGATACATCGAAGCCAACGTTGCCAACCCGTCTGCCATCTGATTTTTTGATCGGGGTATATGATGAAATTCAACCCTATCAAAGAACGGTAACAACCTTCTGGCATAGTTGTTGTAAGGCACCAGATTTGCCTGACGAGTTTCCCATTCTCCTTTGATCTGATTAATCACCATCGCAGAATCACCATAAACATCCAGGTTCTTGATTCTCAAATCAATTGCTTCTTCTCACCCCATGATGCATGCTTCATACTCTGCCTCATTGTTGGTGCATATGAACGCTAACCAGGCGGTAAAGGGTATATGAGAACCCCTTGGAGTTGTAATAACTGCCCCGATTCCATTACCATATTGATTAACAGCCCCATCAAAAATCAAAATCCATTGAGATCCAATTTCTGGTCCTTCGTAAGGCAAAGGTTCATCACAATCCTTCATCTTCAAAAACATAATATGTTCATCTTGAAATTCAAACTTCATTGGTTGACAATCCTCGATCGGTTGTTCAACAAGATATTATGACAAAACACTTCCCTTAATGGCCTTTTGGGAAACATATTGAATATCGTATTATGTCAAAACCATCTGCCAACAGGCTATTCTCCCAGAAAGTGCTTGCTTCTCAAACACGTACTTAATCAGATCCATCTTCGAAATCAACAGGGTTGTGTGGTTTAACATATACTGCCTCAAACGCTTAGCTTCCTAAGCGAGTGCACAACATGTTTTTTCTAGCATAGAGTACCTCGACTCACAATCAGTGAGCTTTTTACTCAGGTAGTAGATGGTATGCTCTTTCCTACCTGTCTCGTCGTGTTGACCGAGCACACACCCCATTGAGTTCTCAAGAACCGTAAGATACATAATCAATGGCCTTCCTGGCACTGGCGGCATAAGGATCGGAGGTTCCTGCAAATACTCTTTTATCTTTTCAAATGCCTTTTGAAAATTTTCATTCCACCTGACCTCTTGATCTTTTCTTAACAACTTGAATATCGGTTCAAACGTGTGTAAGATGAGAGATGAATCTAGCAATGTAGTTCAACCTCCCCAAGAAACCACGAACCTCTTTTTCTGTTCTCGGCTCAGGCATCTCTTGTATGGCTTTTACTTTAGCAGGATCAACCTCAATACCTTTTTCACTAACAATAAACCCCAACAATTTTCCAGATCTCACCCCGAAGGTGCACTTGTTCGGATTCAACCTCAGTTTAAACTTCCTCAACCTTTCAAACAACTTCTGAAGATTCACCAAATGCTCTTCCTCCGTTTGTGACTTCGCAATCATGTCATCAACATAGACTTCGATCTCTTTGTGAATCATATCATGAAAGAGAGTCACCATCACCCGCTGATAGGTTGCCCCAGCGTTCTTCAATTCGAAGGGCATCACCGTATACCAAAACGTTCCCCACGGTGTTATGAACGTAGTTTTCTCCATGTCCTCTGGGGCCATCTTGATTTGGTTATACCCAGAGAAACCATCCATGAAGGAAAATACAGAGTATTGAGTAGTGTTGTCCACTAACACGTCAATGTGGGGGAGCAGGAAATCATCTTTCGGGCTTGCTCTATTCAAATCTCTGTAGTCAACACACATCCTGACCTTTCCATCCTTCTTAGGTATAGGCACAATATTAGCAACCCACGGAGGATAATTTGTCATAGCAAGAAAACCAGCGTCCAACTATTTCTGAACCTTTTCCTTGATTTTAACAGCCATATCAGGTTTCGTCCTTCTCAGCTTCTGATTAACCGGAGTACAACCCTCTTTAAGTGGCAGCTGGTGTACCACAATATCAGTGTCAAGCCCGGGCATGTCTTGGTAAGACCAGGTGAAGATATCCACATACTCTCGAAGCATTTCAATCAATTTTCCCTTGACAGTGTCTTCCAAAGCAGCCCTAATTCTTACCTCCTTCTTCGCATCCTCGGTTCCCAGATTAACAGTTTCAATTTCCTCCTGATGAGGTAGAATGACCCTTTCCTCCTGTTTCAGCAATCTGGCCAATTCTCCCGGTAAGTCACAATCTTCGTCAGTCTCTTCTTCGGCCTGATAGATAGGATTGTCGAAGTCATATCGAGCCATAGCTGAATCATTATTAGTGGCATCTGAACGAAGAAACCTGCATGATTGATATTTTATGTTTATTATGAATGCAACAAACAAAAACACATTGCCATTTTGATGTGAATAAAATGCAAAAAATAAAAAACAGAAAAATAGGGATCAAAATATTTGAATACGAAAACGTCCTTTATTGATGATAAAGTAGCAAACAAAAACATCAAAGCCCTATAGACAAGTATCACTACATCTTGGGCAGAACATAGGATTCAACATAAGCAGAAAACAAAGGTAATTACTCTTGACAGGTGTCGCTCCCAGGATTTTCATCCAGGTACAAACGTGAAAGTGGCGTGGAACACAGAGTCGCCAGCAATGTATATTTATCCCAAGAGAGGGAAAGGAAACACCGCATAAACCTGAGGAAGAGGAAAAGGAATGGTCATCGCAACCATAGCCTGGGTTCGGGAGTCGGTTACGCGAGGGGAAGGTGCTAGCACCCCACGCGTCCATCGTACTTTATGGGATCCATGCTTGTTGTCTATTCTAAGGGTGAGTTATCCTAACATCTATGGCTGCACTAAAACGGGGGAGGGGAAAACAAAGACAGACTCGGTAGGACGTCGTCGTCCTAGGCCTACGTACCCCCTTTGTGCAATGGGGAATTCAGAGTCAACGTAGTTCGGACCAAGTTCTTTTTGTGTTTTTTATGAGCGACGTTAAGTTCGCGTCCTACAGTTAGGGTCGATGCCTGTTTGCGACTCAGACGGAAAGTAACGTGCCCTTTTTGAAAATAGCCTTTAGTTTAACAATCCCGCAGGATAAAAAGGTTTGAGATTTGTTTGTATTTTTTAGGACAGAAGTGACTTGAGTTAGTTCATAACTCACCTTGAACCAAAGTCTATGACACGGGAACAAATGCGTCGCATGGTTGTCCCCAATGGGACGTATGCTCAACGCTCTAGAAGAGAGAAGGGGGTCTCCTCAATCTTCATTTCCTATGTTTAAGGCTCGTGTGCAAGGCAAGTTGACCTTATTAAGTATCTTAGAGATGTTATGAGATGAGAAGAGGGACTCAAGGGAAAAGAAAAAACACTAAGGGGGAAATCTATCCTAATGTTATCATGCAAAGATGGCCCTAAGGGGAGGTTTGGAGGGAGACTATCCTATGGAATTTAGTCCTAATGTTATCATGCAAAGGTGGCCCTAAGGGGAGGTTTGACAACAACCTAAGCCTAAAGAAAAGAAAAGATGAGAGAAAGAAAGAGTGAGGGTGGACATGGATAACTATCCACACCCTCAAATAACTTACCTCTACCTCTGCATAAAAGGTTAGTACAAAACAGACATAAGTAACTATAAGACAAATGAAACCCAAGCAAGTCACAAACCAAAGAGAAAAGGTTGTAAACCAAATGAAACTCATCCAAGTCAGAATGTGGATGACCTAAACATGTGCCTAAACATGCTATGCAAATGTCACATGAGACATGCAAACAGATATCAAAGCATCAAACATCAATAGAAGAAGAAGGAAGCATATAAGTGAAACATGTTCAAGTATGCAAGATGAAACATGAATGACATATGATATGAATGCAAAGCTCCAAAGTCAGAAACATACATCAAATGAAATGCAAATGAAGGATATGACATGGCATACATAAACCAAACATAAATCATGAATGAGCATGGATGAGAAGAAGTGAGAAAATAAGTCAAAAAGAGGCATGTAAATCAAACATTGAACATGGGCACACAATATGCAACAACCTCACACCAATGACCTATAATTATAAACAAGTGACCTATAATGATTCAAACATGATTCATGAATTCAAAGAATCAACCCCACATAATGGCACAAGTGCCTTCTCAAACAAGTAATCAGACATGATCAAAGATATGCATAAAAGAAGACCTCAAATGAAGAGCAATCAGACAATTAGCAAAACATCTTTAACAAATACCAAATTAATTATCAACACACCTCAACCAGGGTTAAACATTGTGTTAAAAACTCATGAAAAAATTCACAAGATATGTCACTCAAACAATCATGCAAAGATCAAGTAGGAAACATGGTTCAATATGCAAAAGAGAGGGGCCAAAATGCAACATGAAATGATTTTAAAAATAAGATAAAAATGTTTTAATGAACTTAAAAATGTTGATGAAACAATGCAAAAAGAATGGACTCAAAAGGTTTCATAGACTATGAGAAATAAAATAAACAAGTTAGAGTATGCATATATGGAACACATTCAAAAGAAAATAAACAAATAATTACTTCAGATGCTAAGAAATAAAATAAAAATAAAAAATAAAATTTTGGAAAATTTTATAAAACTATAAAAATGCTTCATGAATTTTTTGGTGATTTTTGGATGCAATTATCTATTTTTAAAAATTAAAAATGAAATAATGCAATTAAATAAAATAAATAAATTGAAATAAACATAGGGGGGTGTGTTCAGCAGCCCAAATACGTTGAAAATGAAAAGTGGGCTTAAAAGAGGGGTGCAAATGGCAAGCCCAGCCCAATAAAAAAACCAGCGAAACAAAAAAGGAACACAATGCAACCAGTCAACCAGTTGACTCATTACTCACCCTAGGATCCATCCAACGCATCAGATTTAGTCAACCAATACAATGTGTAAACATGATCAACGGCTCAGATTACCAAGTACATCATAATTATGAAACACGTGCAAACACAGAATCACTCAGAATTAAATAAAAGAACACGTGACTAGCATACCACAACATTAATGCGCTGGCATTGTGTAGGCCATCAGATTTCATCAACGCACCAGATCATTCAAAGGAAAGTGTGATGAGTGGGTTAGATTGAAGGTTCACACTAATTATCATGGCCGTCACACACACAAACCATAAAATAAAACATAATTTTAAACGACGTGGCAACATATGGACCACACGATCAAATCCATCAATGGCTGGGAACCCGTCTTCCTCACACAAACCCTAGCCGGCCGGAAAAAGAACCAGACGCCGGAGCCCTAGCTCCGGTCGTCATCTCCGGTGACCATCACCCCCAAAATCCCCAGAAAACACATATAAGTACACCAAATTGATCAGAAAAACATGAGGATTAATAATATCATGCTATTTTCCACAAACAAACAACGTACAAGGCAAATCGAACGAAAACAAGTTTGAACCCAAAACTTAAAACTCACGAAACAACCAAACCATACGTCCAAACTCAAAACAAAACACGTCAAAATCATCAGTGGATATCAAAGATCATTGTGCACATCAAAAAAGGGATTTTTAAGAGCATGCAAAGTGTCACTAACCTGAGATTACGCAACCTGTATCCTTGTTGTTAGCTTCAAGTGATGGGTGATTCGTGCTCTATGGATGCCAAGGAAGAAGATTGTGAAGGAAGTTTTTGAAAAACCCTAATGGATGATGAGATTCGAAGGAATGAAGCTTTAGGGTTCACACTTGAAAATCTCCTCAAAATCACGCGTTTCTTCCTCTAACCAGTGCATGAGTAAGCTTAAATATATTAGGTTATTCCGCTGATTAGCATTTGGGCCTTGTTAATTCCTCACTTAATGAGTTTTGGGTGAATTTGGAAATTTGCATAATGTGAAATACACCCTCCTCCATGCATCACACCCAAGACTTTGATGATGGATCATTCACATTTCAATTGCTAATCACACCTGTATGGAATTTGGGCCTTGAGATGTCTTGGTTTATGAATTTTCAATGATCTTGCAATTTTGCATAATGGGAAATAAGTGATGAATTTGTCATGGAATCCCTTAGTTCAAAGGCCAAAAATGATCCTTATGGAATGTACTTTGATGTTAGAATGTGCCTTGAAGCAATAGGATCAATTATAGGTCCATATGTCCTAAAATGCAAAAGTTGTGAAAATGGAACCATGAGAAAACCCTAAAAACCACCTTGCCTTCTTTTGATCATAACTCGAGTTTCACAAATGATATGGAGACCATCTAGTACTTGTTGGAAAGGGGAGAAAAAGATCTTCAACTTTCATGTTTTAGGAGAATTCACTTGAAGCTTCTTTGATGATGAAAAGTCAAGTTGAATGTAGTGTAAAAACTTGCCAAAAATGGAAACTTCTCATTATAGGTCATTTTCCAAATTTAGTAATTTTTGTACCAACCCTTGATTCTTGATAAATGGTATGAAAATTGACCCTTGAAGACCACATGAGGATGTGAGACCTTGAAAACCCTGAAGAGAACCTCAAAATCTCATAGTTGACTTCCCCTCTCACTGTTGACTTTTCTCCAATTCTCCTGATTTGCAATCCATTGGCCAATTGAATCTCTCATGAACCAAACTGATGGACCATCTTCCATTCCTAGATACTTAGGGACCCAAGGAATACCATGGAATCAAGTCTTGCCCAAAAAAATAGAAATAAACTGACTTTATAGCAAACCCTAATTTTGGTACCCTCAGTCTAGGAGGAAATAACACAGTCTCCAAATCCCAATTCCTCTGAATATGATGTGTATCCTCTCCAACAAAGATAAGATATGCCATTTGGTGATGATAAAAACCCAAGAAACTTGCCCATTGGAGCAATAAACCCAAGAATCTCAAAACCCTAATTTCTGCACTAGTTAGGAGAGAGTGATCCACTTGAGATCTCTTGGACAATATAAGGACTCTTGCTTGACCCTTTGAAGAACATCTTCTCCTCTTGAACTGCCTCAGGCACCTTGACCCCATGCTAAGAACCAATGATATGCACACATGATAATGCAAAAATGAAATGAAACATAAGCCAGTTAGTACTAAAGTTAGGAGAACAAATTTTGGGGTGCTATAACAGATCACTTGGATGACTTTCTCAGACGAAAAATTGCATAGACTTTGACCGGGAGTGTAGGGGCGGATCCACTCATCCATGTCACAATCACTATCCCCCTCATCATCAATGGCATTAATTCGATTAAAGAAGACACCAGCGCTTGTGAATTGAATTGGGCCAGCATACTTGGGAGGCTCTTGGGCTCGTCGGGGTGGCTTATACCCCAGTCCATAAGTATTTTGCTTCATCTGAACATCAATGACCTGGCTCCACTTATGGGAACTGCCAACTTCAACTACATCGCGTGCATCTTTGAAAGAAGACATCGAAAATTCCGGCTGATTTACCACTTCAGGTTGATTAACCACCTTGGGCTGACTGACTACACTTGGAGGTTCCTCGGGAATTTTCACAGCTTCGCAGGCTTGGCACAGAGTCTCATGTATTTCACCATCTACCTTCACATACTTGAAGGTTGATAGGTGACTCACCATGATGTCTTCCTCACCACAGACTGTAACAACGTGGCCATCCACCATGTATTTCAGCTTTTGATGCAACGTTGACGTTACTGCCCCAGCACTATGGATCCACGGACGACCCAATAAACAACTATAGGCAGGTTGAATGTCCATGATGTTAAAAGTAGCTTCAAAAATTTCAGTACCCACTTTAATTGGCAATACAATTTCTCCAAAGACAGACCTCTTGGAACCATCGAAAGCATGCACCACCAAGTCACTCGACGTGCAAATCAGCCCACGAGTATCTAACTTCATCAGAGCTTTCTTTGGAAACACATTTAAGGATGACCCAGTATCAACTAGCATATGTGACATTAAGGAGCCTGGCATTCCACTGAAATATGTAGTGCATTGTTGTGATTCCTCCTGGCTGGAGTCAAATCTAAATCAGTGAAACCCAAACCATTACCAGCATTCACGTGAGCCACAACCCCCTCTAACTGATTAACGGATATTTCTTAAGGTACATAGGCTGTGTTCAAGACTTTTAACAACGCATTCCGGTGCGCTTGTGAGCACAACAGCAGAGATAAGATGGATATTTTCGATGGCGTCCGATGCAGCTGATCAACAATCTTGTAATCGCTCTTCCTGATTAATCTCATAAACTCTTCAACAATTTGCGAGAAGGAGTTGTCAACTTGTTTTGTCATGGAATCATTCACGCCCTGCCTCTGTACAGAATCATCCGCCACTTGTTTCCCTTTATCCTGCTTGGAACTGCTGACCTGATTATCTGACTGAATGAAGACTCTACCACTTCTGGTGATAGCTCCTGCTTCGACAGTACTATCAACCTCTGAATTCACAGCTGGCATCCCCACCAATTCTTTCTTCTTTCCATCAACAAATACCTCAGCCCCATAGTTCCACGGGATGGCTTTGGTACTTTCATATGGGACTGGCCCGGGAACTTTAATGATGATCGGCGCTGGTCTTGTCGGTGCTGATATAGTTATTGTTTTGAAAGGAATTGTTATAGTGGAAACATCATTCTCTTTGTCAGTAATTTTTCTCTGCTGATCACATTTGTCGAACTGTAACTGTCCTTCATTAATCAATCTCTGAATACCCGATCTCAACAAATCCCAGTCGTTGGATTGCAACCCACATTCAGCGCAGTCCCCATCACAACCAGGGAACACCCCTCCCTTCAGTAACCTTTCCTTCACCACACACAAGGGAGTCTTCAGTTCGTTCACATCTAAAACCAAATTCAAGGATTCATTATCTTCAATAACGGAATTAACCCTTGGCCCACCGTGATTCGGAATTGGGTTCTGAATGACACTTGGCACGTCATTAGAGAAGTTGATGGCTTTGGAGTCTACCAAATCTTGTACTTTATGATGGAGCATCCTATACCCTTCAATTGTATGCCTTGGGTCACCAGAGTGAAAATCACAATGTGCGTTAATATCATAGCCCGGAGGTAATCTCCCAGTGGGCGGAGCCAATGTGCGGAGCTCCACTAAACGCAGTTGTAGCAAGTGTTGTAACAATTGAGCATAGGACATGGGTGGCTGATCAAAATGTCTTTCAGCATTTCTCTGTCGGTTTTGATACTGGTCGGGCTGCCTGTTTTGGTACTGATTAGGAGTATTCCTCTGCTGCTGAGGTGCAGCTGGAATAGTTACAGAGGCAATTTGTTGATTGTAATTTTGTCGAGCCTTTCCCCTACCATTGTACGATGAAACAAAATTTGTGTCTCCTTCTTTCTTTTTGTAATTTACATACGACTTCTTCCCTCCTCCAGACGAGAATCCATTGTTACCTGATATCTTTACAGTTTTGATCCCACTCTCTACTTTTTCTCCAACTAGGACTAAGTTAGCAAACTTTCTGGGCATACAAGGTACCAGTTTTTCATAATAATGACCCTGCAGGGTGGCCATAAACATATCGATTATCTCCCGCTCTACCATGGGGGGTTGTACCCTTGCTGCCAATTCCCGCCACCTCTGGGCGTACTCCTTAAAACTCTCATTGTTTTTTTGCGACAAACTTTGCAATTATGTTCTGTTAGGAGCCATATCAGTATTGTGCTGATAGTGCTTAACAAAAGCCTCCACCAGTTCCCGCCAGTTACGAACAGGGCACCTCTCCAACTGTATATACCATTCCAAAGACGCCCCAGACAGGTTATCTTGGAAGAAGTGCATCAATAACTTTTCATCATCAGAATAAGTAGCCATTTTTCTAGCATAGGCCCGAACATGGGTCTTCGGGAAAGTAACACCGTTATACTTCTCGAAAGTAGGCACCTGAAACTTGTGAGGAATTCTGACACTGGGGACCAGTCCCTAGTCATCCATATCCAAACCCAAGGAACTCTGATTCTCAACCGCTTTCAATTTCTCTTCAATCATCCTGAATCTCCAATCGTTATCAGGCTGGGGGCCAGCATCCCCACCTGGCATGGAAAATACATCATCCTGTTGGTCATCATAGCGACGACCATGTACTGCACAGATACTGTTACCTTCCCCTACTACAGAAGGGATCACAACATTCTCTCCTCCACCCGGAGGGATAACAACAGAAGGAACAAGAATACCTCCGCCCGGAGGACAACCATGGACACCATTACCCCCAACACCTCCGCCCGGAGGAATAACACCAGTATGAATGCCTCCATGAAGAACCCCGTCTTCATCAACTCTAGCAATCAATAGTTGAACAAGGGTCCTCAGCTCCTGCTGACCCACAACAACATTTTGCATCAACTCCATAAATTGAGCCATGCGAGCTTGCATCGCAACCATCTCGGCTTGCATTTGGTCCATGGCTTTCTTCTGCTTTTGTCTGGTAGAATATCGGTGAATGAGTTTATCAGGAAATCATGTCTGAAGAAAAGGACAAGATAAGAAAACCAGAGATAAACCTGTTATGCACAATGATTATGAATATGCAAATGCAAATTAACATGTTTGAATATTCGCAGGGCGACCCACCCCTTGATTCCAGTTTAATAACAAGATAGAACGAAACTTCTGCTCATATATTAAGAAACTAGAGGATAATCATTTGTCAATAATTACAGTCCAAAATACAGATAGAAGTCTGAATCATAGATCCCAACCAACAAGCCTGGCGGAGATCCAAACACAATAAAAGAGACAAAGAAATCTATGGCATGTTATCAAAGTCAACAAGTGCCAATCCTCCTCAGCCATTATGCTCCTTGCTCCAGTCTTGCGCTTCTTTGAACAGTTTTTTGGTGTCGGGATGCTTCGGTCTCTGGATCAACTCTTGAATGAGAACATCTCTTCTATGCATGATCCCTTTCAAATATCGACAGTGCAACTCCCAAGCATCTTCTTCGAAAATGCCATCCATGCTGGGACCCTCATTTCTAGGCCTCTTCACTTCAGCTTGTATCTTCAGCTCCTCTATAGTAGCTATGGCCTCACTGAGTCTGTCTTCGACTACTCGTCTCTCGAATGTCCCTGATAAGATCTCTTCATTTTTCTTCTTGAGCTTCAATTTTAGACTCTCAATCTGCTCCAGAAAATTATCTTCTTTCTGCTTGTTGGCAGTGATTGTAGTGTTTTGGTAAGAGCTGAACTTCTGAATTTTGGACAAAGCCTTGGCCAAGTCTTCCTTCCTAGACTTGAGAACCCTGCTAACACCCTTTAGAGCCTGCCCTACCTTCTGTCTGGCTGTGACCTCATCAGCTAGCTCTTTTTCTTTCTTAACGAGAAGCTCCGTCTTCATCTTGGCAGTATACATAGCCTCACCTAGCTCGTGCTTCAGCTGGCTAATTTCTCTACTCAATTCCCGATTCTCTTCTCGCAGTTTCTCTGTCTCAGCCCACAGTTTATTATTCCTTTCTTTCTTCACTGTAGTAGGTGGCTCAAACATCAGAGGGTACAAGGGTGGTTCTACTGAGAAAGGAAGGATCTCCTTTTTCGCTCTTTTCTGGATCCACTCCACATACGGAAAAAAAAACTTGTTGTTGCACTTCCCAAAGAAGGTATTCCCTCTCTTAAAAACTTGTCTCCAAGCACTCACAGTTTTCCTCAACATCTCTTGGTCCTCATTACCATTAAAGAACAAGGACTCCCTGATATCTTGATCTTCAGGGGGGGTCTCTCAATGCATACCCAAAATGCCTGATAGTGAGGGAAGGGTTATAATTAATTCCGCCTTTCCTCCCTACTAAAGGTATGTTTGGGAATTCTCCACAGTTGAAAATGAGCTCTATTCCCAGCAGACTATGATTAAACCAAACAATGTTATCAGCGGTCAATCCCATCAACCTCTTAGACCACTTCAAGGAATCCTTCGTATCAACGAAAGCTCCAGTTTCAGGAAGATGATTTAGAAACCACGTAGACAGGAGTGTGTAGCGCGAGTTTTTTTTGTGGTTGTGAAGCACTATCACTTTGGGGGTACTACAGTTCGATTCAATTTTTATCCTATTGAAGCTGATGAAGGAAGGGAGATAGATGTCTCCAATTAACCCTGCTTGCAAACTGAGTTTAAACAGATAACTGTTGGTTTACAGATGCTACAAAGATTGTGGGTCTCTCTTAGGTTATGTTGTTAAGAACACAGGGTTTAGACTATTGGTAGGATGTTAGGACTGATGCTTTTCGATTGATGTATGAAGGTACGGGATTTTGGGTTTTTGATTAGTGTGCTCGCTAAGATTTTTCAATCTTATGCCTACGTATTCCCGTTTAATGAAACAGGGAAATCAGAGCGATCGTAGTTCCCCCTATTTTATGGGAGGAAAAATGTTGTTTTGGTGTCTTGTTCAAAGCCCAAGACATGAAGCTAAAGGTGGTTTGTATCTTGTTTAAAGCCCAAGATGTGAAGCTGAAGGGTCTATTTGTATCTTGTTCGAAGCCCATTATGTGAAGCTAAAAGGGTGTTGACTTTAGAGAGAATTTGTCATCTCTAAAGGGGTCTGTTTGGTCTGTTTGTCACAACTGTTGGGTGACTGATTATAAAGGTGAATTAATTTAACTGGGATATGCGAATCCAGCAATGCCATAATTTCCTTTTATAGGGGATTTTCAACCTGAAGGAGAAGACTTTTAACTTAGTTTAGAGCAATGCCATCTTTCCTTAGGAATTTCTCATGCTAAAAGAGGGACAGTGGCGTGGATGTAAATGATCCAGAGGCTTACCGCTTACAGCAATTAGATGAAGGAAAAGGAGTTGTTGATGTTTGTATCCTGTGAGCAAGGCACATGTTTTGATGCTAAAAGGTTGATTGCCTCAACCGGGGTTTTCCTTATACGAAGCCTAAGAGGAGGTTGTTGACCCAACAAGAGGGAGTTTTTATGTGTCTCGTACGAAGCCCGAGAGAGAGGCTAAAAGGGGTTGACTCAATAAGAGAGTGCTTTTATATGTGTCTTGTACGAATCCTAAGACAGAGGCTCAAAGGTGATTGACTCAACAAGAGAGTCTTTTATACTCAACAAGAGAATGTTTTTGTATCTCGTACGAAGCCCGAGAGGGAGGCTAAAAGTGTTTTGACTCAACAAGAGAGCCTTTTATACTCAACAAGAGAGTGATTTATATCTCGTACGAAGCCCGAGATGGAGACTGAAAATGTTCGACTCAACAAGAGAGTGATTTTCTATCTCGTACGAAGTCCGAGATGGAGGCTAAAGGGAGATTAACTCAACAAGGGAGTCTTTCATACTCAACAAGAGAGTGTGAAAAGGTTAGCTCCGCTGGGGAGAATCATTGTATAAAGCCGAAGAGGAGGCTAAAAGGTGTGTTGACCCAACAAGAGGATCTTTTATACTCAACAAGAGAGTGTTTTTGTATCTCGTACGAAGCCCGAGATGGAGGCTAAAAGGGGATTTGACTAAACAAGAGAGTCTTTTATACTCAACAAGAGAGTGTTTTCGTATCCCGTACGAAGCCCGAGATGGAGGTTAAAGAGAGGTTGACTCAACAAGAGAGTCTTTCATACTCAACAAGAGAGTGATTTTGTATCTCGTACGAAGCCCGAGATGGAGGCTATTGGTGCCGGTAATTGTTTCAGTTGAGTGACAGGTCCAATATGTTGGTTAAAAGAGAAAATCAGTTCTTATAAAGAGACTGATTCCAGGTGAGATAGTACTTTGGTACTGATTAAAAGATCGTGGTTATTTCCTGTTCTTTAAGGAAATGGGAAATCCAAAGGGTGTTTGAGACTGTCCAAGTCTAGAGTTTCATCTTTTGTACAATGCCCAAGAGGAGGCACGGTCGTTAAGGGATGAGTACTAACCCTTAAATGGCTGGAGTTTTGACGCTGGGAAGACTGCTCTAGCAAAGGATGACTAAGTTCTGTCTTATACCTTTAAGAGGTCATCAGGGTCCTTGTATTAAGCCCAAGAGGAGGCATGAAAGCTTTTAAGAAGTCGAAGGGTCCTTGTACAATGCCCAAGAGGAGGCGGGGATACTTTTAAGAAGCCTGTGGGTCCCCAAACCTTGAGAAGTTCAAGACATGCCATTCACAGAGAATAGATCAAGCTAGGAAAGTCCGAGAATTTGGAAGAAACTCAAGAGATGCCATTCACGGAGAAAAGATCATCTTTGGGGAGTTAGAGTTTATTTGGCAATTTCTAAGGGTGCTTTTAAGAAGTCTGAGGGTCCCCAAACCTCGATAAGTTCAAGACATGCCATTCACAGAGAATAGATCAAGCCAGGAAAGTCCGAGAATTTGGAAGAAACTCAAGAGATGCCATTCACGGAGAAAAGATCATCTCTGGGGACTAGAGTCTCTTTGACAATTTCTAAGGGTGACAGTCTGAGAAAGGGTTCACCGAGAATGCTGCCTTTCACGTCTCCATATTGTTTAACCCCAAGAGGAGGGAAGACTGTGTCTGGTAATCCTATGGGGATCTAGTTTTGTTTGTATTTAAGAGTGAGCAACAGGGCTTTACCTAGTGCTAGACGTAGTTGCCGGGGAAAAATATAAATAACTATACTAGTATTACACAGTTGATATTTGACAAGTATATAAAAGTTTGTGAAAGAAGACTTACAGTGAGCAGTCCCACAATACAGTTATATATATATATGAAAGCGGGTAAACACTTACTCGGTTGTAGAGCTTCCATGCTGCTTGGTTAGTTTATTCAACAAAGAAAACTTTGATAACAATATTATAATCAAAATTAAAGGATAAAGTGCTTTAAAAAGATTTTTGGGGCTTACAGCTCAAGGAGAGGCCCAAAGTTTTATCAGTGATTGCACTGTGGAATTTGTGCAGGGAATTATACAAGTGACTGAGGCCCAAAAAGGTTTTCTGCACAAAGGGATGGGTCTTACACTCTCTCAAGAGGCGCAAAGGTTTATTTTTGTACAAGTGGTAGGGCTTACAGCTCAAGGAGAGGCCCAGGGATTTGTTTTGAAATGGAGATCGCGCCGAGATTTTCTTTTAACACAGAGAGACTTATACAATATCTGAGGCCCAAAAAGGTTTTGGTTAAAAGGGGGTTTGGGTCTTACACTCTATTAGAGGCCCAAAGAGTTATTTTTGTACAAGATATGGGGCTTACAACTCAAGGAGAGGCCCAGGGTTAAAAACAACGATCACACCGTTATTTTGAAAACTGTACTGGGACTTATACAATGACTGAGGCCCAAAAAGTTTTAGGTACAAAGGGGATTGGGTCTTACACTCTATTTAGAGGCCCAAAAGTGTATTTTTGAAAAGGAATGGGACTTATAGCTCGAAGAGAAGCCCAATTGGTTTTGTTAAAAAAGGCGACGATCACACTGCTGTTTTTGAAAATACAGTGGGACTTATACAATGACTGAGGCCCAAAAAAAGTGGTGTATTTACAAAGGGGATGAGTCTTACACTCTAATAGAGTCCCAAAATGGTTTTGAATAGGTCTTATAGCTCGAGGAGAGGCCCAAATGGTTTGTTTTAAACGGACGATGATCGCGGCGAACATTTCAGTGCCCTGAAGTTTGTAACCTTCAAGTTCTACTGTTATAACCCTTGCGTCTTCATTTTCCCAAGTTTGTAACCTTCAGGTCCGATGGTTCTTGCTATGGTTTCTGGGTCTTCAGTGACCAGTGTGATATATCCCTCAGGGACAAAGTTGAGACGCATGCCCCAGGGGTGCCCTTTAAGCATGTTGTATCGAGGATCATATGTCTCTGTTTTGGGCATAGATGTGATTTCTGATATCACAGTCCTTCGTTGTTGCTCCTGAGTTGCTGCCAGGGATTGTATGTCACTGTGAAGTTTTCTCAAACTTTCCTTTAGAGCGTCGATTTCTTCTCTCAGCTCTCTGTTCTCTTCCTCGAGATCGTCCATTTTCTTTTGTCGATTTGCCCGAGTATTGTATGAGTGAGACAATTTGACTCTAGAATCGTGACACATACGTGAGACTCAAAGATAAGAAAAATGTGTTATGTGAGAATGATGAATGATATATTTTTTTAGTTTTTTGTTTTAATAAAAAAGAAACTTCAACAATTAGATTGCAAATATCATACAGTGGGGGGGGGGAGACCCCTTTTATTGAATTCGAAAGATTTCTATATTTTACAAGGAAAAGTACAGTATTTAAAAAGTGTTGTAAGGAAAATGTCTAAGCTCATGGATCCTGAGTCCTCTCTGAAGAGAGCTCAAATGCCGGTTCCTGTATTTTCCTTTTCTTTAATTGGGGCTCTTCATCCGTTGTCGGGTCGTCAGTCCTTTGCCAAGTGAAAGGAGGGAGTAAATATCTTTGATCTTCCTGACTTTCTATAGCATGCTGCTCTAATATCTCAATCAGAGCATCCTTCTCCTTTAACAGTTCCTGAATTTTGGTACATTCCAATTTGAGGATTCGGTATTTGTTCTTCCAAGAGCTCTTCTCACGTTGAACTTTGTTGAGAGCTACCTGGAGTTTTTCCATACCAGACATGAAATAAAGGACAGATTCCTTTAACGGAAAAACTTCTTGGCGAGGGTAAGGCATCCTCAGCTTGAGGGCTTTAGTTTTCACCCAATGGAGATAAGGCTCCATGGAGGTACAGTTTGGTTTTCCTAGAGACTCTCTTCCTTTCCTGTGAATATGTTGCCAAGCATGCACTATTTCTTTCTTTAGTGCCCTGTCACTTTCCCCTTCCTTGAAGAAAAGACCTTCCAGATGAACATTATGTGGGATATTCTTCATCGGGTATCCGAGTTGACGGTGAGCTAAAATTGGATGATAGTTGATTCCTCCTTTAGTTCCAATAAGGGGTACGTTGGGGAAATTTCCACACCTGTCTATGATCTTTATCCCTTCATAAATTCTATTGTACCAATCTATGTCAGAGTTAGTAAGGGACATAATCCTTTGTGACCAGCGTAGAGTACTCTTATGATCCCAAAAAGCAGCAGACTTGGGCAAATGGGAAATGAACCATTTGTAGAGTAAGGGTACACTGCTTGTGATCCGTCCTCCGCTGTACAAATTCCTTAAGTGTACAGAATGATAAGCATCTGTGAGCAGGGTTGGTACGGGGTTTCCTATCAAGAATATCTTTACAGCATTAGAATCGACGAAGTTGTCGATGTTGGGAAAAAGGAACAACCCATATGTGAGAATAACAAAGATGTCTTCAAAGGCACTTATGTTTCCTATACTAGCAAAGTACAGAGCCTTCTCCATCATGAATTTAGCTGGTAAATCTTGGATTCCTACCTTGGTGGTCATGTGAGTCCTAACTTTTGACTCGTCCAAAGATATTGCTCTTGCAATGGCCTGATCCTTTGAAATTTCTTCCAGTCCAGAAAATGAAGCTTGATCAGTGATAGGTAAATCAATCAGGTGGGAGTATTCTTCTAGCGTTGGTGCCAGTTGGTAATACGGGAAAGTGAAGCAATGATAAACCGGATCATAGAACTGAATCAACATAGACAGGATTCCTTCAACTACGTGGACCTTTAATAGAGAAAACAACCCTCCGTGCTTAGCTCTGAAAGCCTCGGGATTGATAATCATCCTTGATAGTGTCCTTAAGTCTTCTTGTTTCGGAGCCTTGAAGGTGTACTTATGCGTCTTTCTTCTACCGAAATCCATAACGCAGCCTCTAATATTTGCAATTATTGTTTTAGTTTATTTTGGCAAAAAGATTTTTTCTTGTTTAAAAAGAGTTTTTCAGATGAATGCATGAATGCAGCACAAAAAAACATTTGAAAACATGGGTTCAAGGGTTCAACGTCACTAGCATGAAGTCATGGCTCTACCCATCCCCAAAGGCTGTACTATTTTGGTCAATTTTTGTACCTGTAGAACGGGTTCTAAGGTTCCCAAAATCATTTACCCCCCTAGGGATATCGACAGCATGCTGATTCACTCGAGCGTGGTGTAATATTCTAGGGTGAATCTCATTTGAGTGTAGTATCGCGTATCAACTATTCCCGATAGTCACCGCACAACCAAATGGTTATATGGTTAATGTCTACTAAATCCTCAGGGTCATGGGTACCACACTAGGAAAGACAATGCTTTCACGATAATCGGTCGTTTAACATCGATACTTCCGTACGGGTACCTCGACTGATTCGGTGGGCTACCAAGTTAGCTTGGTCGGGATTCACTCCCTACAAGTGTCACCTGTCTATGCCACCCTTATCTTAATGTTCTCTCAAACTTTCCACATGCGTATCAATCGCATTCTCATTTGACAGAAAATTAAACACGGATATCAAGTAGGAATAACAGTATATATATATAAATATATATATATATATATATATATATATATATATATATATATATATATATATATATAGTATATATTATAGAAAATGCTAAACAACCTAGACCTCTTAGGAACTTTGATCCTAAAGACTCCCCAGCAGAGTCACCATTTTTCTGTAGCGTGCGATTTTTATCGGTGACGCGACCACCTTACCGCAGTGGTTGGAATTGGGTGCTACTTTCTGATTTCTTATTTATCCTATGAACCTGGAAAGGAAAGGGAAGCTATCTAAAACTAACCTTGCACACAAATGTTTTCTTTAACAAATGCTAAGAGATTGGGGGGTCCGGGGTCAGGTTATACAAAGGGAAGTTATTAATTACCCAGTTTATATATGGTTATCCATAGATCGTTTAGCATGTTCTATTGTTATCTACTTACTGGTGTTTATCTGTTATAAAATGGGAAAGTTTCTCCTTTGGGAATGTTGAGAGAGTATTTTTCGTTGTATTCGGGTTTTCTGATGTTTTTTGGTAAGGTACTGGACCTAAAGTTTTTGTTATGTGTGCTCGCTAAGATTTCGTAATCTTATGCCTACGTATTCTGGTAAAGATGACAGGGAAATCAGAGAAATCGTAGTTCCTCCTATTCTATGGGAGGAAAAAGATGTTTGGTGTCTTGTTCAAAGCCCAAGATTGAAGCTAAAGGTTTGACTGAGAGAGAATTTGTCATCTCTAAAGGGAGATATCTCACCTATTCATCACAGTTGTTGGGGTATTTGATTATAAAGGAGAATTACTTTATCTGGGATATAAGAGTCCAACAATGCCATAATTTCCTTTATAAGAGGTCCTGAAGGAGGAAACTTTAACTCAGTATTGAGCAACGCCATTTTTCCTTAGGAATCTTTCATGCTGAAAGAGGGACATGGGCTTGGATGTAAATAATCCAGAGGCTTTCCACTTACAGCAATTAGATGAAAGAAAAGGGTTTACCAGGATAAGAGATGGACCACAACTTGGATTTTTTAATCAACAAGTATGCCACTTACATCAGTTATCTGGAATTAGGTTTGTTTGATTTGTCTGTTTTGATGTGTGATGTACATAGGAATGTCTTCATACAGAGAGAGCTCTTGATTTCCTCTGAGGGGATTTTGGTTTTATGTGCCTTGATTAAAGCCCAAGGTTGAAACTAAAAGGTTGACTCTGTTTAGGGAGTTTTATTTCTGTCTTGTACAAAGCCCAAGATTGAGGCTGAAAAGAGATTGACTCTGCTTAGGGAGATCATTATACAAAGCCTAAGAGGAGGCTAAAAGGAATTGACTCTTCCGGGGAATATTTTGTCTGTTTTGTACAAATCCCAAGATTGAGGCTAAAAGGGATTGACTCTACTAGTGAGAAGTTTTATCTCTCTTATATAAAGCCCAAGATTGAGGCAAAAGGATTGATTGACTCAGCTGGAGAATATTTTATCTGTCTTATACAAAGCCCAAGATTGAGACTAACACTGCTGAGGGAAAATCATTATACAAAGCCTAAGAGGAGGCTGGCTTCTACTGAGGATTATTGAGATCCAGATACAGGTCCAAATTGGGGAAATCAACTCTTGCTGAGGATTACAGAATAGTTGAGATATAAGATGCCTTAAGGTTCTAATTCTGTTGGTGTTGTATTGATAGTAGGTTGACCTTAACTAGGGAACTTAGGATGAAAAGTTTGAAGATTGAGTTTTAAAACCTATGGAGGTTTCAACTCTGCTGGAGATTCATTAAGTCATCAAGTTTTTTCCTGTGCTTTAAGGAAACTTGAAGGTTTCTTTGAGATCTAAGAGGATATGAGACTTTCCAAGTCTACTGGTATGAAGGGATTGATCTCTTAACTGGATAGTGCTTTTTGTATGAAGCACAAGAGGAGGCTAATGTTTTAAGGGATGAGAATCAACCCTAAACTGATCTGATGTTATGACTTACTAGAGGATTGAACTAGCAAAAGATGACTAAGTTCTATCCTATACCTGTAGGAGGTCTTTGGGTCCTTGTACTAAGCCCAAGAGGAGGCTGAGAACTTCTAAGAAGCCTGAAGGTCCTTGTACAAAGCCCAAGAGGAGGCTGGGGATGCTTTTAGGAAGCCTGTGGGTCCAAGCCAAATAAAAGTTCAAGAAAGGTTTCACCGAGAATAATCCTTTCTTTGGTGAACAGTTCTAGGGTTTGAAGAAATTTAAGAGAGGTTTCACCAGGAATAATCCTCTCTAGGGAAATTAATTTCTTGTACAGATACTTTTAAGTTGTGACAGTCTTGAGAAAAGTTTCACCAGGAATATTGCTTTTCTCTGTTCCATATTGTATAAGCCCAAGAGGAGGCAAGACTGTATCTGGAATTTCCTATGGGGAACTAGTTTTGACTGTGTTGAAAGAGTAACCACTGGTTTGATCTAAACCTAGACCTAATTGCTGGGGAAAACTCTAAGCAAGTATATATATATATATATATATATATATATATATATATATATATATATATATATATATATATATAACAAGTATGTAATAAAAAACAGTAGAACTTACAGGTGAGCAAGCTTCCAGCATTATAAACAAAGATGTATGGTTAGTTATTCAAGAAATTGAAGAAAGTTTTGATACAACCATAAGATTGAATTGGCGCTTATACGTAAGAAGAGGCCCAGATGAAAAACAGTAATTGTACCGTTATTCTGAAAACTGTATCGGGACTTATACAATGTCTGAGGCCCAAAATTTTGTATATTTACAAGGGGGTTGGGTCTTACACTCTAATAGGGGCCCAAGAGATTATTTTATTCAAGAGATGGGGCTTACAACTCAAGGAGAGGCCCAAGAATTATTTTTAAAAAGAAGGAAGATGGGACTTACAACCAAAGGGAGGCCCAGATTGTTTTTGTTTAAAAGGCGACGATCGCGTCGCGGTTTCGAAAAACAGAGTGGGACTTATTTAGTGACTGAAGCCCAAAATTTATTTATGTGATAAGGGATGGGGCTTACACTCTATTAGAGGCCCAAGAATGTTTTGAAAATGATTTGTAAGGGTGAAAAATAAACACGCCCTAATTTGATTTTAAAAATGTATTTTAATTGAATAAAATTCAATTAAAATGATCAAAGTTATCAAACAAGTGTGAAAAACAAGTTGTGATCTTGGATAAGTATTTGAAAAATCATGTTTTATCCATAGAATGTTTTAAAAATCATTTGCATTTGACAAATAAAGAAAAAGAATTTATTTAAAATGTTTAAAAACAAATAAAAGGAATTCTTTTCAAAAAATTCAAAATATATTAAATAAATAATATTTTTTTGATTTTTTTGTGGAATAAAATACTTTAACATTTTTGTGAATTTTTAAAAAAAAGAACCATTCAAAAATGATAAAAAATGAGAGAGAAATTAATTTTTGAAGTTTTTAAGAATTTGTGAAAAAAATGAAAGAAAATAGTGGTAAAAAGAATGGTATGGTCCTCCCAAGGTTTGAACCCACGCCCTTGGGGTGGTGAGATTAAAAGTTTACCAACTGAGCCACTTGCGTGTGACTGATAGAGAATGGCAAGAGTGAATAATATGTGAAATCCCTTTGAAAATGGTTTAAAAAAAATAAAACCAAAAGGTCTTGGGCGAAGGGGATTCGAACCCCAGACCATTCGCTCGCTACACACACAAAACCAGCTAATCAACCACTGGGGCGCAATGCCAATTCAAATATATAATGGCAAGTGTATAATATATACTATGTTTGGTTCTAAAAACCTGAAAATGGCGCCCTGGCCATCTTCTTCCTTGGGCCAACATCAGACTTGCATGATGCAAGCTATCTCTCTCGTTTCTCAACCATTTTACAAGAGGTAAATATGAAACTTATTCGTTTTTAACAAGGAACATGATAGTTCTTTTCAATTTCATTTAAATTAAGTGTAATAAAAGATTTCATGTTGTAACCAGATGAACCCTAAAAAATGCAAGAACTAAATGAAATCTCATACACACAAGATAGGTAGCAATTTATTGAGGGTTAATGATCTATAAGTAATCAGAATCATGATGCATGATTCATTGAGTTTGAAAGTTTAAGGCTTACCTCTGCAAGAAGCAATCGAATTATATTATAGAGATGTTTCAAAAGTGAAACAATGATCTGGATAGCTTCCTTAGGCCTCAAGGATTGTGTTGCAACCTTCAGGATGTTTTGAAACTCTTTGGATAAGCTGGCTCGACTCTGACTGTAGTTGGTCCATGTCAGAAATAGAGATGGTGATCCTGATGTTTCAGAAGTGTGAGGAGTGTTTGATCAGCTCATATATGATGTATGGAATGTGTTAGAACAATTGGTTGTAATGGAATGGCTCTCTAATGAAAAATTCGATAGTGACTTGCAAATGAAGGCATTTTTGGGGTGAGAGAGAGAGAGATTTTGAGGAAAGCAAGTGTTGTCAAGCTTTGGTGTACTCAAATGGATTACAAGTGATGTCTATTTATAGTGCAACAAGTTTGTTTTAGCATCAATAGTGAATGGAGGCTTGGACAGTCCCTTGGCTAATGTTGATCAAAAGGAATCATTAGTCTTTTCTAGCCATTAACTTGGCTCAGTGCAGCAGGTTACGAGTCCTTTGGTTTAGAGATAAGGCTTGACTCAATTCAGTCAGCAATGTCTTGATGCTTACCACCTTGTGAATCCATTGAATGCATTGGAACAAAATTGGAGTCTTTGAGATTTTTAGCTTTTTAGGGGACACATAGCTATATGTGAATCCTTGGACTTGGGAGGCTTGTGGATCAGATATTTTTCCTTTGATGTTATCCCCTGAGGTGGTCAAATAGATGGCAAGGCTTGTAATTGTCTAACTTAGCTAACTCGAGCAAAATGCACAAATCTATCTTGTACAAGACAGTTTGAAAGTGTCATTTTGGGAGGATCATATCTCCTTGCTCAAATTGAGTTATGGAAAGCTCATGTACTTTTTAGAAAGCCCTCATATGGTACAATTCATGTGTGGTCATAGTTTGTCTTGAAACTATCTGGATCCAATTGAGAAATCCTCATGAACATTGATGTTCAATGCTGAAACTTAGACAGTTTTGTACTAAGTGTTAAATCTTTGATTTTTCACCACTTTGATTCGTCCATAACCAAAAATACATGAAGAATTAGAGTTTCATGTTGTTGAAGCTTTTGTAGAATGTAGGAAGACCTACAAATCAGGCTTTGGATCACTCAAAATGGCTGCTTGGATCAAAAGTTATGGTCCTTGGAAGTTGGCACCAAAACCATCCAAATTTAGTAACTTAGAAAAAATTTTAAATTTTCAAGGTTACCCCTTTTACAAGTTACCATGATTTCTTGATAAATTATTGTTCAAATTACATTATAGATCATATTTTATGAGAATATGAGTCACAAGGATCATTTTTGCCAAAAAAGTCATGTTTTGACTTTGGGCTCCGGTGAGGTTCGGTGCGGAGAAACCCTAATTCCCCACTTTTGAGGAATGCATTCTCTGAGGGTATTTTAACTTTGAAAATGGACCCTTAGGGCTATCTTGAGCATATTGAGTCACATTTTGAAGCCTTGTCTCATTTCCCTATGAAAATTTCACTCTGGAGGTCTCAGTCGTCCAAAACCCTAATTTGGTAACACTAGGGCTTTCGAGGCTCAATCAACTTGGAATGTCGCAACTTTGTGCCTGATTCTTGATGTGGGAGACCTCTTCATCCTTCATGGATGTTTTAGAGGTTATACAAGTTGAATATCATGTCATTTCTTGATTTATCTTTTATCTAAATGCTCTGAGGGGGCTTGAAACCCTAATTCTTGATTGTAGTAAAGGCTCAACAATCCTTGAGGAGATTGATAAGGTATGATGGTACATCCATATTGTGGTGATGATTTTCAAAATGATGGGAAATCTTGTGGTCAAAATTTGGGGTATGACAGTAACCCTTTTTTTTCATTTATTTTGTGTCATTTATTATTATTGTCTCTTAAAACTTGTACTATATAAATGATAAAGACATGGCCTGGTATGGGACACCTCCTATATGAGGTGTGGAAACATACTTTTACGATATAAAAGATCAAAGTCAAAATAACTAGAATTGACTAGCCTAATGATTGCTTCTTATTTTGGGTGGTAAGGACATTGGTAATCGATAGCCACTGAAACTAAATTTAGAGAATACCTTTGATTGTTATTTAACTTTAAACAAAATTCTTTAGCTTGATTTGAAAGGCTATCTTTATAATTATCAATCTACTTGTGCATCTTTGATCACTTGATCAAACTTTAGCAATTTCTTGACTTCAAGTATTGTCATCATCAAGGTTTAGTAGTTTCTTCTATAACCTTATTATGCATGAGCTTAAACATCTAAGATCACTTTTTTATTTCACCTGTAAGCACATAAATCCATATTCTCCCCCAATTTTATGATGACAACACATCTCTCAGGGGGTGGTAAAAAGTAAACAAACATATAAAATTTGGAGTGGTTAAACTCCCCCTACATGAGTAGAGAGTACACTCTACTCCCCCTACATGAGTAGAGAGTACACTCTACTCCCCCTAAGAGTATACTTCTCTCCCTTTGTCACAATCGAAAATTCGGGTAAAGATTCTAGACAAATTTGTAAATATGTAAGTACATAGTTCATAAAGATCACCCATTTTACTAAGGTCTTTTTACGATAGCCATGTCCTTTTCTAAGTTATGAATGGATAAAGAAATTTGTTGAGTGATGTCAAGAAGGGTGTTGAAGGTTGTGTAATTTATTGCGGCTGGTTGAACCCTTACTTAATCTTCATCCATTTATTCATTCCTTAGTTATCATTGAAAATTTTGAACCCTCATGCTACTGAGTGAGGAGTGGTTGATCCTGGAGTATAATTGATCCACTTATTCTCCCACAATGTTGATTCCAACAATACCTAATATATTTGCGATCAAATCTACATATTGTAGTCTAGATGATTAATTTATCTTGAAATAGGTCACATGGAGAAGCATTCCATCAATCAAATTTGTTTAAAATTGTTGGGCTATTAGCCATAAGGGAACCACATCTTCCCTAATGACTACCCAAGGATTTCCTTATCTTGGAAGGAGTATCCTTGTGATTAGAAAGTGCACAACACTAATTTTTGCCTTCAAGTGGCTTACTTTTATGGGAAGATTCTTATCCTCTACGGGATTCATGACAAGGGAGAGGATGCATTTAAAAATTTGGAAATTTTTCAACGTTGAAGGTCCATTATAGGTTTATTATACCCCATAGAAGGGTAGTTCAAACATCCTTCCAAATTGATCTCTATGAATGTTAATTTCTACTCCTCTTACATATGACTTCCAGGATAGATATTCAATTTTAGATTGGAGTATAACTCATTTACAAGATTTGGGAATACTCTATCAGACACATTTGTGAAGATTTCCCTTAGAAATCCTTGACATATACGAACACGGGGACTGAAGTGGGTGAGAACATATTCCTCCATAACAGTAGGTTGTATTACTTTACAGTTGGACATTCCATTCTTTTATTGGCTTATTTATGTTGAACCTTCCATAAACAATCTTTTTGATGAATAATATTCATATTTAAGACATGTTGTTGGAGCCATGGATGATGATATTTATGGCGCATAGTAGAACTCACACAAAAACAAGAAGAAGATAGAACATAATGAGATGAAAAATAAGGGAATATAGTTACCTGTTTATGGCGTTCCTTCTGACGGTTTGGGCATCCAAAAAATTCAAAAAATTCTTGAAGATTTTCCCTAAAAAATATGAGAACCAAATCTTACTAAAATAGACCATATAATCAATTAGATTTGTGCCCTAGATCATTATGGTTTTTAAGATCTGGTGAGCTTTCCGTCAATGCACTGATTTGATTTACTTGGAGGTGAAGATTAACTTTGATTTTGTTTGAAATTTTAAACACGTAGGCTATCTAATTGACTAGTTCCTTGTTTTTCTGCCTCCTTGGTGTTTTTGGGCCTTGGGTTGAATTTTGAATTTGGCATACTACTTTTTGCATCCTTACTCATTATGTTTGCACCCTTTTATTTAAAAGTGCTAGAACCCCGTGCATTTTATTAGTAATAAAAGTTTTAAATTAAGAAGCTAATAATAAACTACTTATTTAGGGTTAAGAAAAGTTTTCTGATTATTCAACCTATAAACATCAAGTAACCTTAAACATCAAGTAACCTTGATAAAAACTCCCCCAATCAAGGGAACAACAAAACAATTTTGTATGTCCTCCTCTGTGAATTTTTGGATACGATAGTTGGTTAAAACAACAAGATAGATGAAACTATTATATACATATCATCTCAAACTACTAGGAGGTTAATTGATCATCACATATCATATATGTTAAGACCATCTGTAGCGCGATTTTTGTGGTTTCGAATCACTATCGCTTTGGTACTATAGTTCGATTCATTTTTTATCCTGTGAAGCTGATTAAGGAAGGGAAATAGATGTCTCCAATTAACCCTGCTTGCATACTGAGGTTAAACAGTCAAAACTGTTGGTTTACAGATGCTATCAAAATAGGGGGTTCTTCTTTAGGGTTATTTGTTTAAAAACACAATGTCTGGACTATTTGTGAGGTTTAAGATGTTAGGTCTGATGCTTCTTGATTGATGTATGGAGGTACGGGATTTCGGGTTTTTGATTAGTATGCTCGCTAAGATTTTTGCAATCTTATGCCAACGTATTCCCGAAACAAGGAAATCAGAGCGATCGTAGTTCCTCCTATTCTATGGGAGGAAAGAGATTGTTTTGGTGTCTTGTTCAAAGCCCAAGACATGAAGCCAAATGTGGTTTGTATCTTGTTTAAAGCCCAAGATGTGAAGCTAAAGGGTTTTGGATGAGAGAGAATTTGTCATCTCTAAAGAGGAGTTGTTGATGTTTGTATGCTGTGAGCAAGGCACAAATTTGATGCTAAAAGGTTAATTGACTCAACCGGGGTTTCTTTATATAAAGCCTAAGTGAAGGCGGGAAATTTGACTTTTTCGGGGAAAAAGTTCTTTTTGTCTTGTACAAAGCCCAAGATTGAGGCTAAAAGGGATTTTGACTCCGTTGGGGAGAATATATCTTGTATAAACCCCAAGATGGAGGCTGAAATGGTTTGACTCAACAAGAGAGTACTTTTATCTGTCCTGTATAAAGCCCAAGACAGAGGCTAAAAAGGTTGACTCAACAAGAGAGTCTTGAACAGGTGATTGACTCAACAAGAGAGTCTGAAGGTTGTTTGCCTCAACAAGAGAGTCCTTTATACTTAACAAGAGAGTGATTTATATGTCTTGTACAAAGCCCGAGATTGAGGCTAAAAGGAGATTGAATCAACAAGAGAGTCTTTTATACTCAACAAGAGAGTGTTTTGCTGTCTCGTACGAAGCCCGAGATAGAGGCTAAAAGGAGATTGACTCAACAAGAGAGTCTTTTATACTCAACAAGAGAGTGTTTTATATGTCTTGTACAAAGCCCAAGATGGAAGCTAAAAGTGGTTGACTCAAAAAGAGAGTCTTTTATACTCAACAAGAGAGTGATTTATATGTCTTTTACGAAGCCCAAGACGGAGGCTAAAAAGGACTGACTCGACAAGAGAGTCATTTATCTGTCTTGTATAAAGCCCAAGACGGAGGCTGGAAAAAGGTTGACTCAACAAGAGAGTTTGAAAGGGTTAGCTCCGCTAGGGAAAATCATTTGTACCAAGCCCAAGAGGAGACTAACTTACTGCTGAGGATTATTTAGATCCTGAAGCGGGTCTAAGTGGGGGAACTCTCATGAGAGAGACCGGGCTTTTGCTAGAGATTGATCCAGAGTGATCGGTGTTTTTTCCTATGTTTGAAAGGAACTTAAGAATGTCTTTGAGACTCAAGAGTTTTAGACTATCCAAGTCTAGAGTTTTATCTTTTGTATGATGCCCAAGAGGAGGCGCGAGCATTAAGGGATGAGTATCAACCCTACAATGGCCGGAGTTTTGATGCTGGAAAGACTGCTCTAGCAAAGGATGACTAAGTTCTGTCTTATACCTTTAAGAGGTCGTCAGGGTCCTTGTATTAAGCCCAAGAGAAGGCATGAGAACTTCTAAGAAGCTAAAGGGTCCTTGTACAATGCCCAAGAGAAAGTGGGGATGCTTTTAGGAAGCTTGTGGGTCCCTAAACCAAGAGAAGTTCAAGAAATGCAATTCACCAAGAAAATATCATTCCAGGAAAGTTCGAAGATTTGGAAGAAACTCAAGAGATGCCATTCACGGAGAAAAGATAATCTCTGGGGAATTAGAGTTTCTTTGACAATTTCTAAGGGTGACAGACTGAGAAAAGGTTCACCGAGAATACTGCCTTTCTCTTTGTTCCATATTGTTTAACCCCAAGAGGAGGGAAGACTGTATCTGGAATCCTATGGGAGATCTAGTTTTGTGTGTATTTAAGAGTGACCAACAAGGCTTTACCTAGTGCTAGACGTAGTTGCCGGGAAAACTCTAAATAACTATACTAGTATTACACAGTGGATATGTGACAAGTATATAAAAGGATGTGAAAGAAGACTTACAGTGAAACAACCCCACAATACAGTTATATACTTATGAAAGCGGTAAATGAAAGCGGATAAACACTTACCCGTTGTAGAGCTTCCATGTTGTTTTGTTAGTTGTTCGACAAAGAAATTAAAGAAAGTTTTGATGACAACATATATTTTAATTCAAAATCAAAGGAGAAAGTGCTTTGAAAAGATTGGTGGGGCTTACAGCTCAAGGAGAGGCCCAAGTTTTAACGATGATCGCACCGTTGTTTTGAAAACTGTACAGAGGGACTTATACAATATGTGAGGCCTGTAGCGCAATTTTTGTGGTCTTGGAGCACGATCGCTTGGGTACTACAGTTCGATTCATTTTTTATCCTATTGAGCTGATTAAGGAAGGGAAATAGATGTCTCCAATTAACCCTGCTTGCATACTGAGTTTGAACAGCGGTCTGTTAGGTTACAGATGCTATGTGGATGTTGGGCCCAATCTTTGGTTATTTTGCTGAGAACACAATGTCTGGATTATTTGTGAGGTTTTTGGTAATGTGTTTAGATTTGCTGCTTTTGGGTTGATTCGATGGAGATACTGGGTTTTGGGTTTTTGATTAGTATGCTCGCTAAGATTTTTTTCAATTTTATGCCTACGTATTCCCGTTTGATGAAACAGGGAAATCAGAGCGATCATAGTTCCTTCTATTCTATGGGAGGAAAAGAGGTTGTTTTGGTGTCTTGTTCAAAGCCCAAGACATGAAGCTAAAGGTGATTTGTATCTTGTTCAAAGCCCAAGATGTGAAGCTAAAGGGTTTATGGATGAGAGAGAATTTGTCATCTCTAAAGGGGGATATTTGGTCTGTTCATCACAACTGTTGGGTGACTGATTATAAAGGAGAATTACTTTAACTGGGATATGTGAATCCAGCAATGCCATAATTTCCTTTATAGGGGATTTTTAACCTGAAGGAGAGGACTTTAACTCAGTTTAGAGCAATGCCATCTTTCCTTAGGAATTTCTCATGCTAAAAGAGGGACAGTGGCGTGGATGTAAATAATCCAGAGGCTTGCCGCTTACAGCAATTAGATGGGGGGAGAAAAAGAGTTGTTGATGTTTGTATGCTGTGAGCAAGGCAAAAATTTGATGCCAAAAGTTTAATTGACTCAACCGAGGTTTTCCTTATACAAAGCCTAAGAGGAGGCGATTGACCCTACAAGAGGGTGCTAACAAGTGACTGACTCAACAAGAAAGTGCTTTTATGTGTCTTGTACGAAGCCCAAGACGGAGGCTAAAAGGTTTTGACTCAACAAGAGAGTCTTTTATCTGTCTTATATAAAGCCTAAGACAGAGGCTAAAAAGGTTTGACACAACAAGAGAGTCTTTTATACTCAAAAAGAGAGTGATTTGATGTCTCGTACGAAGCCCGAGATGGAGGCTAAAGGGTGTAACACCCCAAAATTTGCTTTCTTGCTTTTAGCTAACTGGCTTATGTTTCTTTGCATTTCTTGCATTAGCATTTGTGCATAGCATTGGTTCTTAGCATGGTATCAAGGTACTTGGTTCACTTCCAAGGAGTCTCAAGCCTCAAGGTGGTCTGAGGAGTTCATCATATCTTCACAAGATCAAGAATGGCAAGGGATTTCAAGTGAACCACACTCTCCTAATCAGATGGTCCAAATTAGGCTTTTGGTTCCCAAAGGCTTATTGATGGTTTTTACTTGCTCAAATACATTCTCATGAGGTTCTACATGCTTAGAAGTACTCATGGAGGAGGACTTGGCTAGTGATTCATTGTGGAAGATGTTCAATGGATCAGTTACTTGTGAAGTAAGCAAAAGTCAACAGTTCAAAAGGAAAGTCAACCATGGGTTTTCAAGGGTTCAAATCATGTTTCCCAAGTCCATGTACCTTTATTTGGTAAAGGAATAGCATGGATGACATCTTTCTTCAAGAATCAAGAGTTTGTGCGAAAGTTACTAAATTTGGAAAATGACCTATAATGAGAAGTTTCCATTTTTGGCAAGTTTTTCCACCACATTCAACTTGACTTTTCATCATCAAAGAAGCTTCAAATGAATTTTACTCAAACATGAAATTTGAAGATCATTCTCTCTCATTTCCAAAAAGTATTAGATTGTCTCCATACCATTTGTGAAACTCAAGATATGATCAAAAGAAGGCAAAGTGTTTTTAGGGTTTTCTCATGGTACCATTTTTCCACCTTTTGCAAATTGGTTCAAATTGAAGTATGATGACCTCTAATCATTCAATTCACATTTCCACATTCAAGTACACAACATAAGGATCATTTTTGACCTTTGAACCAAGAGATTTCGTGCCATGTACCTCACTTATTTCACAAAGTGTAAATTGGCAAGATGGATTAAAACTTACAAACCAAGCCACCACAAGGCCCAATTCCAATCAATTGGTGATCAGCAAATGAAATATGAGTGATCCATCATAGAAAGCATGGGAATGCACGTGTGGATTAGTGGTGGTATCACAAAATGTATTTTGGCATAAACCATCCAAAATCACTAACCAAGGGATTAATCAATTGCTAATTATGATCAGAGGTGTAATGAGATGTATATAAGCTAACTCATGCCCTCACTACTAGGTCATGCACTCCCATTTGTTCAGAATCTCATTTTTCTCACCCAAACCTTCTCTCTTCGAAACTCATTCATTACAAGCGTTTCTGAAGAAATTTTTTCATATTTGTGACCTACACACTTGGTAGAGCAAGAATCATCCATCATTTGAAGCTCTGAGCAAGGTTTGCATCAAGTTGATTTCAAGAGGGATCAAGTTCAAAATCCTAGATCTAGCCAGTTTCAAGTCTCTATTTGCATTTATTTTGCAAATAGAGCTCAAAAAAGGAGGATCTGCAGCTTTTGGAAGGATTTCTTGGTGTATTTCGAGCTCTGCAATCTTCAGGTTAGCTTACTTTTCATGATCATATAACTTGAATTTTAAGCTTGCATGATGATCTATGATGTTCACTGATGATGCTGATATGTTTGGTTTTGATTTTGGACGTGTGAATTGCTTGAATTTTGAGATTGAAAGTTTTAGATCCAAACTTATTTCTTTCGATTTGACTTCTATGTTGATCTTTTGGTGAAATGGTCATGATATTTGAGATCCTTGTTGAATTCTGGTCAAGATCATGTACTCATGTGCAATTTCTGGTAAAATTTTTTTTGGAGCTCACCGGATAAGGTGACCGGCGCTAGGGCTCCGGCACCTGGTGTATTTTCAATCCGGCGAGGGTTAAACGAAGAAGACATAATCCTGGCCATTCATGTTTCTGATCTAACGGTTTGTATGGTGCCAACGCATTAAAAACGTGTGTGCAGCTCACGTGATCTTTTAATTCTCATAACATGCTTTATGTGTGCGCGTACACTATAACTATGGTGTGTTGTTGATCTTGCATGTTGATCTTGCGTACTTGTTATTTCCGTTGACCTGTTTGTAAGCGTTGGATTGATCATGTGGCTTGTATGAGTCTCAGATATTGACTGGGTTCCATGTGGTTTTTGGTTGACTTCGCTCTTGGATCATTTGACCTGGGCTTGCTATTCCCACCCCCTGTTCAGCCCATTTAATATTTTTAAACGTGATTGTTTGCTGTTTGCACCCCTGGGTTCTTTATTTTCATTTTTATTTCATTTAACTGTTTTGTTTTGCATTTTAATTTTTTTAAAATTAGTTTTATGCATCCAAAAATCACCAAAAAAATCATGAAGCATATTTTTGCATTTAATTAATTTTGGACATTTTTTATTTCTGACCTTGGTCAATTTTCATCATATTTTTGGCTTTTTCTTTTATTTTCTTTGAAAATTCTTCTTATTTGCACACTTCAACTTTGAGAATTTATTTCTCATAGCACATAAAACATTTTGAGTCCATTCTTTTTGTATTATTTCATCAACATATTGGAGTGCATAAAAAAAATTTTCTCATATTTTTAAACTCTTTTCATATTGTACTTTAGCCCCTCTCTTTTGCATATTGATCCATAATCCTTTGCGCTCTTTGTCTAATTGTTTGAGGGACCTATCTTGTGAATTTTTGGATGAGTTTTTAATATGATGTTTACCCCTGGTTGAGGTGTTTTTAGATTTAATTTGATGATTTTTGAATCATGTTTACTATTTTTTTGATCATTCATGTTTGAGGTCTTCTTTTGTGAACATCTTTGATCATGTTGAATTACTTGCTTGAGAAGGCACTTGTGCCATTGTATGAGGTTGTTTTCTTTGATTTCTTGAGGCATGTTTAGATCATTATAGGTCTCTTGAATTCAAAATTTAAGTCTTTGGTGTGAGGTTGTTACTTATTTTGTGTACATGTTCCATGCTTGTTTCACATGCCTCTTTTTGACTTATCTTCTCACTTCTTCTCATCTATGCCTCTTCTTGGTTTGTATTTGGTTTGTGTATACCCTGCCATATCTCTTCTTTGCATCTCATATGATGTATGCTTATGAATTTAGAGCTTTGCATTCATTCCATATGTTATTCATGTTTCATCTTGCATACTTGAACATGTTTCACTTACATGCTTCTTTCTTCTCTCTCACTCTTTCTCATCCCATGAATCTCAAGACTTGATTAAGTCTTGGATTATTTTCCCTTAGAGCTACCTAGTCCAACTTAATTTTTGATTAAGCCTGGAGTAGGATTAGCATTAGGTTTTAGGTAGTCGTCCCTCCTAAGCCTCACTAACCATAGGTCATCCATGCATGATAACATTAGGACTCTTAGTTTCCCTTTAGAGTTTCCTTTTGGGTCTTCTCTCTTCTCATCTCAAACTTCTTGAAAACACTTAATAAAATATAACGTATATTGCCCTCGAGCCTTAAATGTAGGAAATGAAGAACGAGGGGTCTCCCCTCCTCTTCTAAGGTGTTTAGCATATGTCCCATTTGGGGGCGACCATGTGATTCACTCGTTCCCGCATGGTAGACTTTGGTTCAATATAAGTTACGAACTAACTTAAAACACTTCTGTCTAAAAAACACAAAACAAATTCAAATCTTTTTATCCTTCGGGATTGTTGGGTTTCAAACTTCTTTTTTTCAGAAAAGAGCTCGTCGCTCACGTAAAAAACACTTACCTATTCGTGGTCGTACCCATGAACTACATCAGCTCGGATTCCTCTCTCTCATCCGATTGAGGATATGTAGGCACAAGACAGCGATTGTCTTGGCGAGCAACCTTCCCCCACAGTTCCCATCCGAACTACGTTGACTCTGACTTTCCCATTGCACTGAGGGAGTACGTATGCCTAGGACAACGATAACGTCCTATCGAGTCACTTATTTTTCTTTTCTTCTTCGTTTCTCCATTCTTTCCGTTCTCGTTTCTTCTCCGGTCCAGTAGCAGTGGAGCTTCAGACGACGACACCCTTTGATCGAGATAACAAGCGTGGATCCCATCGAGTACGATGGACGTGTTGGGTGCTAACACCTTCCCTTCGCGTAACCGACTCCCGTACCTGTTTCTCTTGGTCGTGAGACCATGTTCTTTCCCTTCCCTCAGGTTTATGCAGTGTTTCCTTTCCCTCTCTCGGGATAAATACACATTACTGGCGACTCTGTGTTTTTCCGCGCCACTTTCGCATTTGTACCGTTGGATACAAATCTTTTGGGAGCGACAGCTGGCGACTCTGTTGGGGACTCTGGTTGACCTCCTGCTGGTTCATCCCCTTTAGCAAGTCTATCCTAGCGCTTGTCTATTTGTATTTCATTGGGTGTTTATTATGGTGCTTTATTTTGTTGTATATTACTGTATTACTGTATTGTTGTTTTACTTGTTTTACTGTATTTATAGCTTTTATTGCATTGCATTTCATTTTATTATTGTCATACTGGATATTGTTGTACTGTTCTGCTGCTGGATTTTCTGTTTGTAGGGTGGGTTGGATTCATGAGAGAAAAGCCTAATACCCAGGCTTGAGCATACACCTATGATTAGCGTGGAAAGTAGTGTGACTTGTTTGGCATTTGGCCAGACTTAGTATACATGAAAACTCCACATCCAGACGAGGTTTCCTTGGTGATGTTCTATCCTGCTCATTTGGGGCAGATGATGGAATATAACCTGGAAAACTGTCGACTCTGGCGACCGTCTCCGGAGGACTCAGCAATGCCTCTCCTCCCGAGATGTGACAGTGGCAAACCACGTTCTGTGGCAAATCCATTGCACATTCTCAATCCGAGGACCCAATGCTGGGAACTTACTATAGGTTGACCTTATTTTTTAGGGGAATCAGTTGAGGCCTCCTCGATTGGTGATGATGCCAAACCAGAAATGGTGAACATATCATCATTTCTCGACCTGAGAGCTCGTGATATTGAGGATCCTTGGCTTTCTAGAACCCACATGTGAGAAGGGATGGGTGTTTGCAGGTTTGCAGGTAACCGAAGCCTTCAACCTACCCGGTTTTCTGGATTTCTCATCGGTATACTGTTATTATCCTGATATTCTGGAAGTTTTATTGGGCCGTTATTCTGGATTTATGGCTTTCTGGTATTCAGGGTCTTATTCAGCCAGCAGAACAACATCAGTTTTGAGCATCATGGATACCTTGATCCCATGTTTGCATTCTGCATCATCATTTTGCATTCTAACATGTTTGTTCATTTGTAGGGTTGCATCCTAACTTTGATTCCGGTTGTCTGAAGACTGTCCATGATGAGTATTAGCAATGGAGAGAGAAAGAACATCATCCTGTACAAGTTCCCAGAGCTTCATTTAGATGTTGTGCACAAGATCTCAGCTATGGCAAAACCTGGGGTATTGGTAGATTTTAGAGGAGAATATGGGAGGATTATGAGTTTCGCCTGAAATGTTACCAACTATGAGTTCAGGGCCCTGCACACTCTGGCACAGTTCTATGACCCACACCTTCGGTGTTTCTGTTTGCGGATTATCTTTTGGCTCCAACGTTGGAGGAGCACGCTCTCATTTTGGATGTTTCAGTCAAAGAAGAAGCTCCCTTCTATCCTTCTAAGGAATTTCCTGATCTGGAATGGGTTGCTGCTGCTTTACATTTGGATCAGTCTTTGTTGAAGAAAAATATTGCTAGTAAAGGGGGTTATCAAGGCTTTCACACAAAGTTTTTGATCGAGCAGGTTGCTACTTGTGCTAAGGCTAAGTGTTGGCCGGTGTTCAATGCCATCTTGGCTATGTGTGTTTATGGAATGGCGTTGTTCCCTAATGTGAAGGATTTTGTAGACGTGCACGCCGTCCGGATATTCACCACGAAGAATCCGGTACCTACCTTGCTTGGGGATCTGTATTATTCAATGCACTATAAGAATGAGAAAAGGAGAGGCAGACCTCTTTACTTTTGTGTTCCAATTTTCTATAAGTTGTTTGCTAATCGACTTCCCAAATCGGGAGCATTCGAAGACACTAAAGAAACTTTGGATTGGTCAAAGAGATTAATGGGATTAAGGGCTGACAACTTGATTTGGATCAATCGTGATTTGCAGGGCCAAGAGATCCTAGTTAGTTGCGGAGGTTACCCAAATGTACCTTTAATAGGAAATTTGGGTATGCTTTGAAAGAGCCGCCAAAGGGCCAAGATGTTCAAGAGTCTCTATTTGTGAGTGAGGAAGCCAATCTGGAGGTGTTAAAAGAAGCTGCAAATGCTTGGAGAGATCGCCATAAAAAAGGAAAGACTTCTTTTGGAAAGTGTAACAACAAAGCCTTCCCTGCGTACGAAGACTGGATTCAGAGGAGAGTAGAAAGTGTACTTTTACCATTCTGCAGAGAACCTCCATCTTACCCCTTGCTGATTGAATCTCCGACCACGATTGAGATAGAGAAGTATAACAAACGGTGGGCTGAAAAGGAGAAACTTCGAGAGGAGAACGGTGAGTTGCAAAATGAAATTTACCAGTTGAAACATGAGCGAGGTGAAGCTGTTCATATTGCCAAGTTGAAGACGGAGCTTCTCGCTAAGAAAGAAAAGGAGCTGGTTGAAGAGGTCGCAGCTAAGCAATGGGTAGGGCAAGCTCTAAGAGGTGTTAGTAAGATTCTCAAATCCAAGAAGGAAGACCTAGCCAAGGCTTGGTCGAAGATTCACAAGTTCAATGCTTACCGAGATACTGCAATCACAGCCAACAAGCAGAAGGAGGATAAGTATTTAGAGCAGATTGAGAGTCTGAAGTGGAAGCTCAGGAAGAAAGACGAGGAGATCTTGTCAGGGACGTTCCAAAGACACGCAGTCGAGGAACGACTCAATGAATCCATAACAACCATGGAAGAGCTGAAGATACGAGCAGAGGTGAAGAGGTCTAAGTGGGAAAAGCTCTAGCTCAGGCAGTGGTCCTCAAAGGGTGCAAGATCATGATGATTTAAGAGAACTCAACTTTGTAGTTTGTAGTTTATTCTTTCTCTGTATTTTGGGTCACCACCTGAATTGTTGGCTGGGACCTTTGCTTATTTTGTTTCAGGCTCTTTATGGTACCTTGGGTTGTAATTTCTGACTGTGATTTTCTCTGATTTATATATGAGCAGCAGTTTCATCCTATCTTATCTTTAAACTAGAATCAAGGGGTGGATCGCCCTGCGAATATACAAACATGTTTGCATTTGCATAATGATAATCATTTTTGCATAGCAGGTTATCTCAGGTTCTCTGGTTTTCTTATGCTCTCTCTTTTTTCTCATTTAGGATTGATCAACCAACTCATCGGTATTCTACCAGGCTTAATCAAAGCAGAGTGATGGACAAAGTTCAGGAAGACATGGCAGCTATGCAAGCTCGCATCGATCAATTCATGGAGATGATACAGGGTGTGGTGCAGAGTCAGAATGAATTCAGAACTCTAGTTCAGCCTTTGGTGTCGCAGGTTGATGAAAATGGTATCTTACACGGTGGTTTTCTTAATCGTGTTATTCCTCCAGGCGGAAGTGGTGCTGGTATCAACATTCCTATTCTTGGTGCTGGTGGACAAGGTGGGATTCCTTCAGTGGTGGGAGAAGGAAGTACTGTTCGAGCTATCCATGGCCATCGTATTGATGATCAACAGGATGATGTTTTTTCAATCAGAAGCTTAGACGCTGGTCTACCTGTGGTCAATGATGAGAGGATCCATTTAATCGAGGCGCAATTGAAAGGGGTTGTGAAATAGGATGATCTGGGAATAGATTTGGACGACCTAGGGTTAGTCCCTGATATTGTCATTCCACACAAGATTCAGATTCCTACACTGGAGAAGTATAATGGTTTTACTTGCCTGAGAACTCATGTAAAGGCTTATACCAGGAAGATGGTTGCCCATGCCAAGGATGAAAAGTTAATGATGCACTTTTTCCAAGACAGCCTGTCTGGCGCGTCTTTGGAATAGTATATGGCGTTGGAGAGTAGAGATGTTTGTACTTGGAGAGAGCTTGTTGTAGCTTTTATCAAACATTACCAGTACAACACAGACATGGCTCCCAACAGAACTCAACTGTTGAGCATGTCCCAGAAAAGTGATGAAAGTTTTAAAGAATACGCGCAAAGGTGGCGTGAATTGGCGGCTAGAGTACAGCCACCAATGCTGGAAAAAGAGATGTTGGATATGTTTATGGACACACTGCCTAAGCACTATTATGAGAAGCTATTGCCTTGTTCTCTAGGCAAGTTTGCAGATGTGATTGCTATCGGACAAAAGGTAGAGGTTGGAATTAAGGCTGGAAAAGTTTCTAGTGGTGATGGATCATCCTCCGGGCATGGAAAGAAGCCATTTGATAATTATAAGAAGAAAGGAGAGGCCAACATTGTATCATCCCACAAGGGAAAAGGGAAACAGCGCCAGGGTAATAATCAACAAGTAGCATCGGTAACTATCCCAACAACGTTACCTCCACCACAGCAACAGAGAAATAATGCTAATCAGAACAGTCAGCAGGGCCAGTATCAGAACAGACAAAGGAATGCAGAGAGGCATTTTGATCAACCACCAATGTCATATGCACAGTTGTTGCAACATTTGCTGCAGTTGCGTCTAGTTGAGCTCGGTACCCTGGCTCCACCAACAGGGGAACTCCCACGAGGCTATGATGCTAACGCACACTGTGATTTTCACTCTGGTGCTCTGGGGCACACTGTGGAGAAGTGTAGGGCATTTCATCACAAGGTGCAAGACCTTGTAGACTCCAAGGCTATCAATTTCTCGAATGTTGGGCCCAATGTTATTCAAAACCCGATGCCTGATCATAATGGGCCGAGGGTGAATGCGATAATTGAGGAATGCGAAGCTTTGAATTTGATCATGGATATTGAGGAATTGATGACTCCGCTGGCTGTGGTTAAAAACAGGTTATTGAAGGGTGGCGTCTATCCGGGTTGTGATGAGAGCTGCTCAGATTGTTTGACGAAGGATAATAGTTGTGATTCGTTGAAGATGGGTATCCAGAGTATGATTAATGAGGGTTGTTTACAGTTTGATAGAGGTAATCAGCAAGAAGAGGTTGTTAGTGAGAAGGTTGCTACTATCACCATTCTGTTCAAAATGATTACTATTTCTGGTCCGGCAAGGCCACCACCAGTTATTATCACAAGGGCTGGACCCATTCCGTATGAAAGTACTAAGGCCATTCCCTGGAATTATGGCGCAGAAGTGTTTGTCAATGGACAAAAGCAGGAATTATTGACTACTTCACCAGTGAGTTCTGGTTCAGAGGTTAAGGTTGAAGCTGACGCTATAACAAGAAGTGGTAGAGTGCTTACTCCTGTTAATGATCAACCCAGTACTTCTAGGCAAGATAGGGGAAAAACAGGCAATGGATGGTTCTGTTCAGACTATAGTGATTGTGGATTCTACGGTAAAGCCGATTGATGATGCTTTTTCTGAAAATGTAGACGAGTTTATGAGACTCATCCGGAAAAGTGATTACAAGATCGTGGACCAGTTACATCAGACCCTGTCCAAGATTTCTATTCTGTCTGTGCTATTGTGTTCTGATGCTCATATGAATGCTCTTCTGAAAGTTTTGAATGCGGCCTATGTTCCTCAAGAGATCTTTGTTAACCAGCTGGAAGGGGTTGTAGCGCACGTGAATGTGGGTAATGGCTTAGGTTTTACAGATCTTGATTTGACTCCTACTGGGAGGAATCATAACCATGCCCTGCATATTTTGATTGAGTGTCGTGGTTCACTAATGTCACATGTATTGGGTGATACTGGATCATCATTGAATGTATTGCCCAAGCAAGCATTAATGAAGTTAGATACCAGGGGACTTATTTGTACACCAAGCAACTTGGTGGTGCGTGCTTTTGATGGCTCGAAGAGATCTGTCTTTGGTGAGATTGTGCTTCCGATCAAGGTTGGGCCAGAAATCTTTGCTGCAACATTTTATATAATGGATATTCAGCCAGCGTACAACTGTTTGTTGGGTCGTCCTTGGATCCATGGTGCAGGCGCTGTAACCTCCACTTTGCATCAAAAGCTGAAATATATGGTTGATGGTCATGTAGTGACGGTGTGCGGGGAGGAGGACATAATGATTAGTCAGCTGTCAACCTTCAAATACGTGGAAGTGGATGGTGAAATCCATGAGACGTTGTGTCAGGGGTTTGAAAAGGTGAAGGTTTCTGAAGAGGTTGTCCAGTCTGAAGCTATAGAGCAGCCTGCAGTGGCAGATCAACCTGAAGTTTCTATGTATTTGTTTAAAGACGCCAAAGCTGTGGTTGCAGCTGGTAGCTCGCAGAGGTGGGGCCAAGTGGTTGAAGTTCAGGAGAAGAGGGATACTTATGGATTGGGATACAAGCCATATAGGAGAGACGGGGATCCTCCCAAATTCTATGGCCCAGTCCGTTTCACTAGTGCCGGTGTTTTCTTCGACAGAGTTAATTCCATTGAGGAAGAAGGGGACAGTGATTGTGACATGGATAGCTGGATTCGTCCTTGCGTCCTAGGAGAAAGTCTGTGCAACTGGTCTTTCGAGAGAGTCATTCAAGTGACTGGCTTCGAGTAATTGCTTTGTTTTCCTATTATGTTAATCCTGCGTTCTGCCCAAGACGTAGTGATTTTATTTGTAGGGCTCTTAACTGTTGCATGTTTTGCTTTATCATCAATAAAGGACTTTTCACACTCAAATATTTTGATCTCTGTCTTTCTGTTTTATTTTTATGCATTAAAAACCCACATCAAAATGGCAATGTGTTTCTTTTGTTGCATACATAATAAAACATACCTCATCAATCATGCAGGTCTGTTTGTTCAGATGACACCGATCATGACTCAGCTATAGCTCGGTATGACTTTGACAATCCAATCTATTAGGCTGAAGAAGAGACTGACAAAGATTGTGAACTGCCCAAAGAGTTGGCCAGATTGTTGAAGCAAGAGGAGAGGGTCATCCTACCTCATCAGGAGGAAATTGAGATTGTGAATCTGGGAACCGAGGACGCCAGAAAGGAAGTAATGATAGGGGCTGCATTGGAAGACAGTGTCAAGGGAAGATTGATTGGAATGCTCCGAGAGTATGTGGACATCTTCGCCTGGTCTTACCAAGACATGCCTGGGCTCGATACTGATATTGTTGTACACCGACTACCACTTAAAGAAGGTTGTGCTCCGGTCAAGCAAAAGTTGAGAAGAACTAAACCGAAGATGTCTGTCAAAATCAAGGAAGAGGTTCAGAAACAGCTAGATGTCAGTTTTCTTGCCGTAACAAATTATCCTCCATGGGTTGCTAACATCGTGCCTGTGCCTAAGAAGGATGAGAAGGTCAAGATGTGTGTTGATTACAGGGATTTGAACAGAGCAAGCCCAAAGGATGATTTCTCGCTCCCTCACATTGATGTGTTAGTTGACAATACTGCTCAGTATTCTGTGTTTTCCTTCATGGATGGCTTCTCTGGGTATAACCAAATCAAGATGGCCCCAGAGGACATGGAGAAGACAACATTCATAACACCGTGGAGAACTTTCTGCTACAAAGTGAAGCCCTATGGATTGAAAAATGCAGGGGCAACTTACCAGCGGGCGATGGTGACTCTCTTTCATGATATGATTCACAAAGAGATTGAGGTCTATGTTGATGACATGATTGCGAAGTCATAGACGGAGGAAGAATATTTGGTAAATCTTCAGAAGTTATTTGAAAGATTAAGAAAATTCAGACTGAGGTTAAATCCAAACAAATGCACCTTCGGGGTGAGATCAGGAAAATTGCTGGGGTTTATTGTTAGTGAAAAAGGTATCGAGGTTGATCCTGCGAAGGTAAAAGCCATACAAGAAATGCTTGTGCCGAAAACAGAAAAAGAGGTTCGTGGTTTCTTGGGGAGATTAAAATACATTGCTAGGTTCATCTCGCATCTCACAGCCACGTGTGAACCAATCTTCAAGTTGTTAAGAAAAGATCAAGCGGTCAGGTGGAATGAAAATTGTCAAAAGGCGTTTGAAAAGATAAAAGAATACTTGCAGGAACCTCCGGTCCTTATGCCACCAGTGCCAGGAAGGCCTTTGATTATGTATCTCACGGTTCTTGAGAATTCAATGGGTTGTGTGCTTGGTCAATAAGACGAGTCAGGTAGAAAAGAGCACGCCATCTACTACTTGAGTAAAAAGTTTACTGATTACGAGTCGAGGTACTCGATGCTCGAGAAAACATGTTGTGCACTCGCTTGGGCCGCTAAGCGTTTGAGGCAGTATATGTTAAACCACACAACCCTTTTGATTTCGAAGATGGATCCGATCAAGTATGTGTTTGAGAAGCAAGCACTTTCTGGTAGAATAGCCCGTTGGCAGATGGTTCTGACAGAATACGATATTCAGTATGTTTCCCAAAAGGCCATTAAGGGAAGTGTTTTGTCAGAATATCTTACCGAACAGCCAATTGAGGATTATCAACCGATGAAGTTTGAATTTCCGGATGAGCATATCATGTATCTGAAGATGAAGGATTTTGAAGAACCTTTGCCTGATGAAGGACCTGAGATTGGATCTCAATGGAAGATGGTTTTTGACGGAGCTGTTAATTCATATGGTAATGGAATCGGGGCAATTATTACGACTCCACAGGGTTCTCATATACCCTTCACTGCCTGATTAGCGTTCATATGCACCAACAATGAGGCAGAGTATGAAGCATGCATCATGGGGTTAGAAGAAGCCATTGATTTGAGAATCAAGAACCTCGATGTTTATGGTGATTCTGCGTTGGTGGTTAACCAGATTACAGGTGAATGGGAGACTCGTCAAGCGAATCTTGTTACGTATAACAACTATGCCAGAAGGTTGTTACCTTTCTTTTATAGAGTGGACTTTCATCACATTCCCAGGGTTAAGAATCAGATGGCTGATGCATTGGCAACATTGTCATCAATGTATCAAGTGAATCGTTGGAATGAAACTCCTTCAATCAGAATCATGCGCTTGGACAGGCCTGCTTTTGTATTTGCAGTTAAAGGGGCATCAGATGGCAAGCCTTGGTATCATGACATCAAAGTCTTCTTGAAGAGTCAGGAATACCCAGCTGGGGCATCTTCCAAGTATAAAAAGACATTGAGGAGGTTATCAGGGAGCTTCTTTTTGAACAAAGACGATGTGTTATACAAGAGAAACTTTGACATGGTCTTGCTACGTTGTGTTGATGAACATGAGGCAGGCTTGTTAATGGAAAAAGTTCACGAAGGTTCCTTTGGTACTCATGCCAATGGGCATGCTATGGCAAGAAAATTATTGAGAGTTGGGTATTATTGGATGACTATGGAGTCTGATTGTTTTAAATACGCCCGGAAATGTCATAAATGACAGATTTATGCTGACAAGGTGCATGTACCGCCTACTCCTCTGAATGTTTTGTCGTCACCTTGGCCTTTTGCCATGTGGGGCATTGACATGATTGGGAAGATTGAGCCGACTGCTTCGAATGGACATCCTTTTATCCTGGTGGCTATTGATTATTTCACGAAGTGGGTGGAAGCAGCATCGTATACCAACGTCACCAGACAAGTGGTAGCCCGGTTTATTAAGAAGGACATCATCTGCCGGTATGGAGTCCCGGAGAGAATCATTACTGATAATGGTTCAAATATGAATAATAAGATGAATGGGGCTGTTGAAGCGGCTAATAAGAACATAAAGAAGATTGTACAGAATATGGTAGTGACATACAAAGACTGGCATGAGATGTTGCCTTACGCTTTGCACGGATATCGTACTTCGGTACGCACATCAATTGGGGCAACTTCTTTCTCACTGGTGTATGGTATGGAAGCAGTCCTACCATTAGAAGTTGAGATTCCTTCTTTGAGAATTCTGACAAACGTGAAGCTTGATGAAGCAGAGTGGGTGCGTTTCCGGCTGAATGAACTGAACCTCATTGAGGAGAAGAGATTGAAAGCCATCGTACATGGCCGGTTGTACTAGAGCAGGATGAAAAAAGCATTTGATCAGAAAGTGCATCCTCGTTGTTTTCAGGCTGGTGAATTAGTTCTGAAAAGGATCACTCCTCCTCAAACAGATCACAGGGGCATGTGGACTCCGAATTACGAAGGGCCATATGTAGTAAGACAGGTCTTCTCTGGTGGAGCCTTATTACTCTCAACTATGGATGGCGAAGATTTTACGTCCCCTATGAACGCGGATGTAGTCAAAAAATACTTTGCATAAAAGAGACCCGCTGAACATAAATAGAAGGTTCAGGAAAAAATGCGGCATCCTGGTGAACCATAAAAAGAAAAGGTTCGGGCAAAAATTAGGGATAAAAAGAAAAGAATAAACCCGCAAGGTTGAAAACCTGAAAAGGCAACTTTGGAAAAAATGGGTATCCCGGTGGATTGAAAACCCGAAAAGGGCGATCCAGGCAAATGTTAGGGATTTAAAAGCAAAGACTACGATCCGCGTTCGATCTGTGATCACTATTCATGCTTGGAAAAGTCGAAGGAAGGGAATCAGTCCAATCAGTCATCTTTAAAGGCCAAAGTATCTGTGAATAAACAAGTCATATGGGTTATAGCTGAGTCGAGTTATGGTGGATGTCTGTTCCCCACATTGCCGACATGTGTATTTTCTTTTACTTTTTGCGCAATTACCTCTTTTCAGGAATTGCTTCCAGATGTAAATGCCTATTTACAGGCTGATCACTCAATAAAGTTTGCATTTCAATCAAAGAGCTTTTGTTTTTGTTTTACCTGTTTTGTTTGTGAAAATGTCTGATATTTTTGATAAACATTACATGCTAAATGTGGTGCTTTGTGAAACAAGTGGGGAAACATTGGTAATTGCTTAGGCGACAGTCACTATGGTGATAATCAAAGTAATCATTTTTGCATGTAGACCTTTCTGTTGGTTTTGCAGGATGACAGGTGTACCTCCCTAGTAGAGCTCTCCCCAACTTTGAAGTCTGATCGTCCTCAGTAGTTTATTACCCTTCCCCATCAGAGTATCGAGGGTCGTCTTCCTCAACAGAGTATAAAGAGGTGATTCCCCGAGCGGAGTCATTGAGGATCGTCCCCCTCAGCAGGATATAAGGGGTTTTCTCCCAGCCAGAACTGTGATTTGGCTCACCTTTCTTCAGCAGGTGGTGTTTCCCCACAGAGTATGGGGCAGTCATTTTTTTTTCAGCTAGTCAGAAGACAGTGTATTTATCCCCTAGCAGAGTGGATGTTGACAACTACTATTTTCCAAGCAAATGTGTCGACGAGGATCGTCCCCCTCAGCACGACATAAGAGGATCGTCCCCCTCAACAGGAGTACAGAGGATTGTATACCCAGCCGAAGTTGTGTTTGGATTACTATTCCCCGGTAAACGTTCAGAAGTTAATTGCTCTAAGGTTGATGTTGTTGTATCTCCAGCAGGAAGTTCGTGGACAAAGATGTTATTATCCCCACAGAGTCTTGGTGTCTACTTTCCTCAGTTGGTCAGAAAGTATAGTCTCAGCGGCAACGGTTTGATCTAATCCCCAGCAGGGTGAGGGTAAAGTTATTTCCCTAGCAGCAGATTAAGCTCATATCCCCAAGCAGAGTCTGGTGGTGAGTGGTATCCCCAGCAGGTCTTAAGTCCAATCGTTTTAGGTAGGCGTCAAATCCAAGTTCTGAAACAGTTGGTCATCCCCAGCGGAGGAGTTTCCATCTTCAGCATTCATCTACCTCCCCAGCTGAATGGGTATTCTCTCGGAGTTTTGTCCATCTCCAGCAGAGTTGTGGATCTTGATATTCCCCAACAGAGTGGGTATTCTCTCGGAGTTTCGTCCATCTCCAGTAGAGTTGTTGATCTTGATATTCCCCAACAGAGTGGGTATTCTCTCAGAGTTTCGTCCATCTCCAGCAGAATTGGTGATTGTGATCTTCCATAGCAGGGTGAAGTTTTCCTCAGCACGTTTTCTTTGGTTTGATGACAATGTGGTTTGTCGTCCTCGGTGGAGCTGCTTCTGTTCTCAGTGTTTATTTCGCTGAGACGGCCTTTTTGCATTGCATAACCATTTTTGCATGGCATCCTCCTAAATGCGTAGCATTTCCACTTCGTGTGGAGCATTACGGCAAAATTCAAACATATGCATCCGAAGCATAAGCCAGGTTTGAGTTTTCCTTCGTCAGGAAAGCCGGATTTCAGGAAGATATCTTTTGACTTTACTCCACGGGTGTTGGGTTTGGTCATTCAAAGCAGTACTTGACATTCCCTTGCAGAGTTATTTTCCAGGATTGTTAATCCATGATTTCATTTTTACCCCTTTGTTCAGGTGGTCCTTTGGTTTATCCCTTCAAGGTTTTTACCGTCAGACACTCGTCTGTGTTTCCTTCAGCACCCGTCAGTGTTTGAACCTTTGATTTCAATACCCGTCCGTATTGACCTTTTGATGACACTCGTCCGTGTTGCCTCCCATTCCCCAGCGAGATTAATCCCCGATAAAAGTTGCTTTACAACCTTTTCGATACCCGTCCGTATTGAACCTTTTACACCCGTCCGTGTACCTTTTCAGTACCCGTCTGTATTGAAATCCTTTTACACCCGTCCGTGTACCTTTTTAGTACCCGTCCGTGTACCTTTTCGATACTCGTCCGTGTTGAAACCTTTTACACCCGTCCGTGTACCTTTTCGATACCCGTCCATATTGAACCTTGTACACCCGTCCGTGTACCTTTTCAGTACCCGTCCATATTGAAATCCTTTTACACCCGTCCGTGTACCTTTTCAGTACCCGTCCGTATTGAAATCTTTTTACACCCGTCCGTGTACCTTTTCGATACCCGTCCGTGTTGAAACCTTTACACCCGTCCGTGTACCTTTTCGATACCCGTCCGTATTGAAACCTTTTACACCCGTCCGTGTACCTTTTTGATACCCGTCCGTATTTGATATCTTTGATTCCTTGACACTCGTCCGTGTTTATCCCCAGCATAGCTAACACTCGTTTGTGTTTATCTCAAGACATTTCAATACATTGTTGGTATTGGTTTCCAACACTCGTATGTGTTATGACAGTGCAGCATTTGTTGCTTGTTCCTCAGTGGAGTCGTCCCTGCTTTGAGGATTTCAAATTTCAGTTTTCTTTTGGTATTCAACCTCCGTGTATCCCTATTGCTTAGAAGTCGTTACTTCCATACCCTCAGATCCAAGGAAGTTTGAATAGGGGCAGCTGTAACACCCCAAAATTTTCCTTCTTGCTTTTAGCTAACTGGCTTATGTTTCTTTGCATTTCTTGCATTAGCATTTATGCATAGCATTGGTTCTTAGCATGGGATCAATGTACTTGGTTCACTTACAAGGAGTCTCAAGCCTCAAGGTGGTCTGAGGAGTTCATCATATCTTCACAAGATCAAGAATGGCAAGGGATTTCAAGTGAACCACACTCTCCTAATCAGATGGTCCAAATTAGGGTTTTGGTTCCCAAAGCCTTCTTGATGGTTTTTTCTTGCTCAAATACATTCTCATGAGGTTCTACATGCTTACAAGTACTCATGTAGGAGGACTTGGCTAGTGATTCATTGTGGAAGATGTTCAATGGATCAGTTACTTGTAAAGTAAGTAAAAGTCAACAGTTCAAAAGGAAAGTCAACCATGGGTTTTCAAGGGTTCAAATCATGTTTCCCAAAACCATGTACCTTTATTTGGTCAAGGAATAGCATGGATGACATCATTCTTCAAGAATCAAGAGTTTGTGCGAAAGTTACTAAATTTGGAAAATGACCTATAATGAGAAGTTTCCATTTTTGGCAAGTTTTTCCACCACATTCAACTTGACTTTCATCATCAAAGAAGCTTAAAATTAATTTTACTAAAACATGAAAGTTGAAGATCATTCTCTCCCATTTCCAAAAAGTATTAGATTGTCTCCATACCATTTGTGAAACTCAAGATATGATCAAAAGAAGGCAAAGTGTTTTTAGGGTTTTCTCATGGTACCATTTTTCCACCTTTTGCAAATTGGTTCAAATTGAAGTATGATGACCTCTAATCATTCAATTCACATTTCCACATTCAAGTACACATCATAAGGATCATTTTTTACCTTTCCAAGACATTTCGTGCCATGTACCTCACTTATTTGACAAAGTGTAAATTGGCAAGATGGATTAAAACTTACAAACCAAGCCACCACAAGGCCCAATTCCAATCAATTGGTGATCAACAAATGAAGTATGAGTGATCCATCATAGAAAGCATGGGAATGTACGTGTAGATTAGTGGTGGTATCACAAAATGCATTTTGGCATAAACCATCCAAACTCACTAACCAAGGGATTAATCAATTGCTAATTATGATCAGAGATCTAATGGGATGTATATAAGCTAACTCATGCCCTCACTACTAGGTCATGCACTCCCATTTGTTCAGAATCTCATTTTTCTCACCTAAACCTTCTCTCTTCGAAACTCATTCATTACAAGGGTTTCTGAAGAAATTTTTTCATATTTGTGACCTACACACTTGGTAGAGCAAGAATCATCCATCATTTGAAGCTCTGAGCAAGGTATGCATCAAGTTGATTTCAAGAGGGATCAAGTTCAAAATCCTAGATCTAGCCAGTTTCAAGTCTCTATTTACATTTATTTTGCAAATAGAGCTCAAAAGAGGAAGATCTGCAGCTTTTGGAAGGGTTTCTTGGTGTATTTCGAGCTCTGCAATCTTCAGGTTAGGTCACTTTTCATGATCATATAACTTGAATTTTAAGCTTGCATGATGATCTATGATGTTCACTGATGATGCTGATATGTTTGGTTTTGATTTTGGACGTGTGAATTTCTTGAATTTTGAGATTGAAAGTTTTAGATCCAAACTTATTTCTTTCGATTTGACTTGTATGTTGATCTTTTGGTGAAATGGTCATGATATTTGAGATCCTTGTTGAATTCTGGTCAAGATCATGTACTCATGTACAATTTCTGGTAAAAAATTTTTTGGAGCTCACCGGATAAGGTGACCGGCGCTAGGGCTCCGGCACCTGGTGTATTTTCAATTCGGCGAGGGTTAAACGAAGAAGACACAATCCTGGCCATTCATGTTTCTGATCTAACGGTTTGTATGGTGCCAACGCATTAAAAACGTGTGTGCAGCTCACGTGATCTTTTAATTCTCATAACATGCTTTATGTGTGCACGTACACTATAACTATGGTGTGTTGTTGATCTTGCATGTTGATCTTGCGTACTTGTTATTTCCGTTGACCTGTTTGTAAGCGTTGGATTGATCATGTGGCTTGTGTGAGTCTCAGATATTGACTAGGTTCCATGTGGTTTTTGGTTGACTTCGCTCTTGGATTATTTGACCTGGGCTTGCTATTCCCACCCCCTGTTCAGCCCATTTAATATTTTTAAACGTGATTGTTTGCTGTTTGCACCCCTGGGTTCTTTATTTTCATTTTTATTTCATTTAATTGTTTTGTTTTGCATTTTAATTTTTTTAAAATTAGTTTTATACATCCAAATATCACCAAAAAAATCATGAAGCATATTTTTTAATTTAATTAATTTTGGAAATTTTTTATTTCTGACCTTGGTCATTTTTCATCATATTTTTGGCTTTTTCTTTTATTTTCTTTGAAAATTGTTCTTATTTGCACACTTCAACTTTGAGAATTTATTTCTCATAGCACATAAAACATTTTGAGTCCATTATTTTTGCATTATTTCATCAACATATTGAAGTGCATAAAAAAATTTTTCTCATATTTTTAAACTCTTTTCATATTGCATTTTAGCCCCTCTCTTTTGAATATTGATCCATAATCCTTTGTGCTCTTTGTCTAATTGTTTGAGGGACCTATCTTGTGAATTTTTGCATAAGTTTTTAATATGATGTTTACCCCTGGTTGAGGTGTTTTGATATTTAATTTGATGATTTTTGAATCATGTTTACTATTTTTTTGATCATTCATGTTTGAGGTCTTCTTTTGTGAACATCTTTGATCATGTTGAATTACTTGCTTGAGAAGGCACTTGTGCCATTGTATGAGGTTGTTTTCTTTGATTTATTGAGCCATGTTTAGATCATTATAGGTCTCTTGAATGCAAAATTTAAGTCTTTGGTGTGAGGTTGTTACTTATTTTGTGTACATGTTCCATGCTTGTTTCACATGCCTCTTTTTGACTTATCTTCTCACTTCTTCTCATCTATGCCTCTTCTTGGTTTGTATTTGGTTTGTGTATACCATGCCATATCTCTTATTTGCATCTCATATGATGTATGCTTCTAAATTTAGAGCTTTTCATTCATTCCATATGTTATTCATATTTCATCTTGCATACTTAAACATGTTTCACTTACATGCTTCTTTCTTCTCTCTCACTCTTTCTCATCCCATGAATCTCAAGACTTGATTAAGTGCTGGATTATTTTCCCTTAGAGCTACCTAGTCCAACTTAATTTTTGATTAAGCTTGGAGTAGGATTAACATTAGGTTTTAGGTAGTCGTCCCTCCTAAGCCTCACTAACCATAGGTCACCCATGCATGATAACATTAGGACTCTTAGTTTCCCTTTAGAGTTTCCTTTTGGGTCTTCTCTCTTCTCATATAAAACTTCTTGAAAACGTTTAATAAAATATAATGTATATTGCGCTCGAGCCTTAAGTGTAGGAAATGAAGAACGAGGGGTCTCCCCTCCTCTTTTAGGGTGTTTAACATACGTCCCATTTGGGGGCGACCATGCGATTCACTCGTTCCCGCATGGTAGACTTTGGTTCAATATAAGTTACGCACTAACTTAAAACACTTATGTCTAAAAAACACAAAACAATTTCAAATCTTTTTATCCTTCGGGATTGTTGGGTTTCAAACTTCTTTTTTTCAGAAAAGAGCTCGTCGCTCACGTAAAAAACACTTACCTATTCGTGGTCGTACCCATGAACTACATCAGCTCTGATTCCTCTGTCTCGTCCGATTGAGGATATTTAGGCACAAGACAGCGATTGTCTTGGCGAGCAACCTTCCCCCATAGTTCCCGTCCAAACTACGTTGACTCTGACTTTCCCATTGCACTGAGGGAGTAAGTAGGCCTAGGACAACGATAACATCCTATCGAGTCACTTCTTTTTCTTTTCTTCTTCGTTGCTTCGTGCTTTCCGTTCTCATTTCTTCTCCGGTCCAGTAGCAGTGGAGCTTCAGACGACGACACCCTTCGATCGAGACAACAAGCGTGGATCTCATCGAGTACGATGGACGTGTTGGGTGCTAACACCTTCCCTTCGCGTAACCGACTCCCGTACCCGTTTCTCTTGGTCGTGAGACCATGTTCTTTCCCTTCCCTCAGGTTTATGCAGTGTTTCCTTTCCCTCTTTCGGGATAAATACACATTACTGGCGACTCTGTGTTTTTCCGCGCCACTCTCGCGTTTGTACCGTTGGATGCGAATCTTTCGGGAGCGACAAAGGGGAAGTGACCTAACAAGAGAGTCTTTTATACTCAACAAGAGAGTGTTTTAGTATCTCGTACGAAGCCCGAGATAGAGGCTAAAAGGGATTTGACTCAACAAGAGACTCTTTTATACTAAACAAGAGAGTGTTTTATATCTCGTACGAAACTTGAGATGGTGGCTAAAGGTGTTTGACTCAACAACAGAGTCTTTTATACTCAACAAGAGAGTGTGAAAAGGTTAGCTCTGTTGGGGAGAATCATTGTACAAAGCCCAAGAGGAGGCTATTTATGCTGGTGACTGTTTCAGTTTAGTGACAGGTCCAATATGTTGGATAAAAGAAAAAATTAGTTCTTATAAAGGGAAAGATTAAAGGTATGGTTGTGCCTTGGCACTGATCAGAGGATCAGGGTTATTTCCTATTCTTTAAGGAAATGGGAAATCCAAAGGGTTTGAGACTGTTCAAGTCTACTGGTGGTTTGAGAAATTGATTCTCAGGTAGTTAATGATCTTTGTATGATGCCCAAGAGAAAGCTGGTGTGTTAAGGGATGATGGTCAACCTATTAACTGGTCTGACACTTGACTCAGAAAGACAACTCTAGCAAATTGATGACTAGGTTTTGTTCCTATACCTGTAGAGGTCTCTGGGTCCTTGTACTAAGCGCAAGAGAAGGCATGAGAGCTTTTAAGAAGCCGAAGGGTCCTTGTACAACGCCCAAGAGAAGGCGGGGACGCTTTTATGAAGCATGTGGGTCCCCAAACCCCGAGAAGTTCAAGACATGCCATTCACCGAGAATAGATCAAGCCAGGAAAGTCCGAGAATTTGGAAGAAACTCAAGTGATGCCATTCACAGAGAAAAGATCATCTCTGGGGAGTTAGAGTTTCTTTGACAATGTCTAAGGGTGACAGTCTGAGAAAGGGTTCACCGAGAATGCTTCCTTTCACGTCTCCATATTGTTTAACCCCAAGAGGAGAGAAGACTGTGTTTGGTAATCCTACGGGGATCTAGTTTTGTTTGTATTTAAGAGTGACCAACAGGGCTTTACCTAGTGCTAGACGTAGTTGCCGGGGAAAACTCTAAATAACTATACTAGTATTACACAGTTGTTTTTTGACAAGTATATAAAAGGATGTGAAAGAAGACTTACAATGATCAGCCCCACAATACAGTTATATACATATATATACATGAAAGCGGATAAAGAAAGCGGGTAAACACTTACTCGGTTGTAGAGCTTCCATGTTGTTCTGTTAGTTGTTCAACAAAGAAAGCTTTGATAACAATATTATATTCTAAATCAAAGGAAAAAGTACTTTGAAAAGATTGTTGGGGCTTACAGCTCAAGGAGAGGCCCAAGGTTTTATCAGTGATTGCACTGTTGTTTTGAAATTGTACAGGGACTTATACAAGTGACTGAGGCCTAAAAAAGGTTTTCTGTACAAAGGGATGGGTCTTACACTCTCTCAAGAGGCCCAAAGAGTTTAAAGAAAAGGAATGTGGCTTATAACACTAGGGTAGGTCCAAAGGATTTTGTTTGAAAAATGACGATCGCGCCGAGATTTCTTTAACATACATGGTCTTATACAATACATTGAGGCCCAAAAAGGTTTTATCTACAAGGGATAGGTCTTACACTCTATTAGAGGCCCAAAGGTTTATTTTTGTACAAGTGGTGGGGCTTACAGCTCAAGGAAAGGCCCAAAGGTTTTTGTTAAAAAGGTGACGATCGCGCTAAACTTTTTGATGGTCTCGGGACTTATACAATACACTGAGGCCCAAAAAAGGTTTTATTTACAAAGGATTGGGTCTTACACTCTACTAAGAGGCCCAAAGAGTTTTGAAAATGATTGATGAGGTTTGAAATCAAAGAAACCCTAATTTTATTTTCCTTTAAAAGTAAATATTTAAATAAAATCAATAAAAATGGTAAAAATACCAAATGAGTTTGAATAAACCACTTGTGATTTTTGTTTAAGGTTTGAAAAATGAGGTTTTAATCACAAGATGAATTAAAACTCATTTGGTTTTGATTTTCAAGGTAAATATTCACTTTTAAAATGTTTAAAAATAATTAAAAATGAATTTATTCACAAAAATACTAATTATATTAAATAAATAATATAAACTTATTTTTTTTTGTGGAATAAAATGTTTCATCATTTTTGAGATTTTTTGCAAAAAGAACCAATCAAAAATAATTAAAATTGAGAGAGTTATTAATTTTCCAAACTATTAAAAATAATATGAAAAATAGTAGAAAAGTGGAAAAATTAGCAAAACGAGGGTCTGGGGCGAGGGGGATTCGAACCCCAGACCTCTTGTGTATAGGGCGCGCGCCTTACCTCTGGAGTGGTGATACATCCGTTGATTGAAACACAACTAGAAATATACAAGGCTTGCCTTGTTTTTGGCCAGGCCTAAGGCAAGGCAAGGCAAGATTTTGGTTAGAAACGTGAAGGCCATAACTTTCTCATTTCTCCATGGATTGGGACAAAATTTAGGTTTATCCTGCCAAGAATTTCACAAGGAATCCAATGGTGGTGGTGTTTTTTTTTTTTCAGATCGTGCTCCTATTGAAAAACCCGATAGTGATTTTGAAATAGGCCATGATTTGCATTTTCTGTGCTATCTCTTGGTACAGACATGAATTACAGGATGAATTGGTTTAAACACAACACATATAACTTGTACAAGATGTGCATAATCAGTGGACCTCAAAGTAATGCATATTTCAAAGAGTTCAAGTTGAGATGCTTACCTCTTTTTGGAGCTTTTGTGCAATCTGCCAAGTGCTTTGTTCCAGAAATGATTTGATGCTTTGGACACCCTCAAATGATCTATTAGAAGCTTTTAGGATGGTTGGAATCAGCCGAAAACCTCAGGAACAAGTTTGAGCTCTTTTTTGCAAAAGGGGCAAAAGTGGCCAAAATAGCAACTCTCTCAAATGGTGTTCCAGATGGGGGGAACCATTTGGGATAGTTCAAGAATGATATTTGGAGGTTTTATCTAGTTTGGAAAGTGACTGAATCAAGACATGGCTTGAAAAATGCACAAAAGTCCTATTTTGAGGTTTTGAGATGTGACTTTGAGATTTTGGTGTTACAGGTCACTTGTGAGAGTTTGGATCACTTCTATATGATTTTGATGAGGTGTGTGTGTGATTGGTTTGGTTGGAATTGCTCTCAAACTCAAAACCCGATGGTGACTTGCTTTGGAAGGCAAATTTGGAAGTGAGAAGGTGATTTTGAGGAAAGCATCTGTTTGATGGCTTTGGTGTACTCAAACTGATCACAAATGAGCTCTATTTATAGTATAGCAAGTTTGTTTTGGGAGCAATAGTGATTGGAAACTGCAGCAGAGGTTTGGCCAATGTTGATCAATGAGAATCCAAGTCTCCTCTAGCCATTGACTAGAGGTTAGGGCACAGGCTGTTGGTTCCATTGGTCTTGGATATGTCTTGACTGAATTCAGTTGGAAATGGCTCAGTCCATGCCACCTTGGTGCATCCATTAAATGCTCCAAAACAGAATTGGAGTTTTGTCCCTTCTTTAGGGATTTCTAAGTTTGGCATGCTACTTTTGGTTCCAAAGACTTGGGAGGCTTATGGATCAGTGTTTGTCCCTCCTTGGTCTCCCCCTGAGGTGTTCAGATGGATAAGTGTGTTTTTCATGTGCACAAATTTGGCAAATCGAGCAAAATGCACAAATCTGCCTCCCTTTGACAGTTTTCAGCAAGGCATGTTGCCATTGTCATATCTCATGGCTCAAGTGGACTTTGATGGAGTTCTTAGCCATTTTGGAAAGCCCTCATATGATAAAACAATTGTTTGATCATAGTTGGTTTTGATACCTTTTGGATCCAAGTGAAAAATGCCCCTACATTTGGAAAAAAGTGAAGGCAAATTCTGATTTAGTGAAAATTTCACTAAGTGTTGGAAAAAAGTGACATTTTCACTTTTTGTGATTTTGATCATTCCATAACTTAAAATCCATGAGGAATTGGAATGAGTTGTGTTTGAAGCTTTTGTAGAGAGCCATGAGAGCTACAAATCCAACTTTAAATGGGGAAAAATGGCCTTGTGGTTTAGGAGACATGATCCTCCAAAGTTGGTACCCTAGCCACTTTGTTCCATAACTTAGAAAAATTTCTAAGTTTTTATGGTTACCCCTTTTACAAGTTATCCCACTTTCCTTGATTTTTCTTGATGAATGATGATTCCAACCACACATTAACATCATTTTAGGGTCAAAGAACCAAAATTGTGAAAAATCTCAAAAAGTCAAAGTTGACTTTTGTGTACAGTTCACTTTTTGTTAGATGAACTCCAAACTGCGTGGTTCTCTATGGCATGGTTCTCTATGAAATCAAGTCCTTGATGTCACACCCCATTTTAGTTATTTAGACGTCTTGTGTTATTTTATTTGCGTGACCTTGTTTGGGGGAGTGTTTTGAGTGCGTTTAAGGGTTGCCCTTAGTTAGGAAGGTGGGTTGGTTAGATAAAGCCTTTAGATTAATATTAATAGTGGTATAGTTAATAATAATAATAATTTAGTTAATAATAGTAATATTATTATTTTATTATTATTATTGTTATTATTGCTATTATTATTAATTAATTTAATTAAAATAGGATTAAGAGAATTAGGAGAGGTTTAAGGAAAATAGAAAGGTTTTGGCACGTGAAACGAGGAATAGAGAACCAAGAGGAGAGAAAGAACAAGGTGTGCTAGGGCTTGATCTTCTTCCCCAATTGTCTAAATTTTCTGCAAAGATTCGAGGTAAGGGGGGAGAAACGGGTTTAATATTGGTGATTCACTCATGATAGGGTAGTGGGGAGTCCTTAACCACGTAGGAATTTGTATGCAAACTGTTGTGTGGTCGATCTGTTGTATATGCCTGTTGTGATTCTGAAATCGTGCATGAATTGATGTGTGTTTCCATGAATTTTTGTTGTTGCTGCTATTATATGAACATCTGTTACAGGTCTGTCATTTTTATTCATATTGGGAGAACGATTTGAGATTATAGACCTGTAATACATGTAGTAATTCTAAGTACAAAAGAAAAGATGAAAATTGAACCTAAAATCAATGTAGAAATGAGTATAGGACTGGTTGGAAGTGAAGAAGTGTGGAAATCGTAGCAGAGTGCAGAATGGTGAGGCCTCTGGTGATTTGCGTAATAGATCTGGCCATACGCGTATAGGGTTAGGCCATACGCGTATGGGAGTGAAGGAAAAAGACCCTTACACGTAAGGGGAGCTTGAGGTGAGGGTTTGGCACGCGTATGGTGGCATGGAAATACACGTACGGAGTAGCCTTACGCGTATATAGATCTGAGAGTTGGAAATTGAAGGAAAAATGGGTCTCTGCTCATACGCGTATGAAGTTGGGCAATACGCGTATCGCAGGGCGAGGCAGGAGGCCTTACCCGTATCAGATGGGGGCATATGCGTAAGGAAGGGAGAGGGAGCAAGTCATACGCGTATGACTCAGGTCAATACGCGTATGGACAGTCTGAGTGCAGATTTTAACCGTTTTGCGATTTCTTTCCCATTTTCGCATCGGAATAGGTTTCTCTTGGTTTGAGAGGTTGGGAATAGGTGCCAGGTGCTGAGGAATAAGACATGGGTGATGAAAATATTAATTTTAATAATTTTAATTAATTAATTGGGTGTTTGGTGTGTATGAAGCAAATTACATGACGATGGTGTTGATGATATGTATGATGTGATCAGGAGGATCGTGTGCATGTATTTACACTTGTATACATGTTTTGTTGTGCATAGTGAGTCTTGCATATTCATGGTGATTGGTGGGATGAATCATTGCTCAGGAGGAGTGTATGTGATTCATCCGTACTCCTATATGGAGAATGGTGAGGGATAGATCATTGCCAAGTAGAGGTGTATGTGATCTATCCGGGGTTCAATTGAATGAACCAATGAGTCGGTACCGCATGCATGGTATCGTGTTGCATTACATTAGTAATTGATGTTGTTGATGATATTGGACAGTAGGTCGTGTTGGTGTGTTGTTGACTTATATATGTGAATGCTACCTTGTTATCATGTATTTATTCACCGATAATATTAAATGTGATTTCTCACCCCTTTGTTGTTGTTGTGTCTGTGCTTCTTCGGAAGTACAGATAATCCAGGTACTTAGATAGCTTGGATATTGGTGTTGCTTATCGAGTCCATAGGAGTGCTCTGATACGTAACAGGGGAACTATTTTGGGGATTTCATTCATTTTGTTATTTGTTATTCTTTTTGTTATGTATCTTTATTTTTTATGAACATTATGGTGAACCACGATTTTATGTGGAGTTTTGGTGTTATTGGCAGATGGCCGTAATTTGAATATTTTTCCGCTGCATATTTTATCAACAATAGAAGGATTTTATTTGTTGGCTTTTAATGTGACATTCCACTTAGTGAAAACTCTGACTTATCTTTAATATTTTGTTTTTTTTTTAATGGGAAAGTGGTGTGTTACAATTGGTATCAGAGCAGGTCCGTCCGTCCGGCCAGGTGTTAGAGTTGAGTATGTCCTTAGAATAGGAGTTGATTTGGTGTTCTGACCTTATGTTGATTGTTGAATAGTATGGCAGGAAGGAATGATGCTGCTCTTGCTGCTGTTATGCAAGCCATGGCACAGGCTGTAGAGAACGCCAATCAGGCTGGAGGTGATCAGTTTCGTGACTTAGCACAGTTCCAGAGCAACAAGCCGCCTACTTATGAGGGAGGTATCTTAGATCCAGAAGCTGCACAAAAATGGCTGAAGGCTGTAGAGAAGATCTTCAGGACCATGGGATGCAGTGATGCTCAGAAGGTACGGTTTGGTACGCATATGCTGGAAGGACGGGTTGAGGCTTGGTGGGACAATAGTCGTCAGAGATTGGAAGTTGTGGGTACTGAGATTACTTGGGCTGTGTTTCAAGCTGAGTTTTTGGAAAAGTATTTTCTGGAAGATATTCGCAGTGCGAAAGAGGTTGAATTTCTGGAGCTGAAGCAGGGTGATAAGACTATTACTGAGTATGCCGCTAAGTTTGAAGAACTGGTTCAGTATTGTGCCAACTACAATACTGAAGAAGCTATGACTTCGAAGTGTTTGAAGTTTGAGAACATGTTGCGTCCCGAGATCAAATTGGTTATTGCTTGTCTGAAGATAAGAAACTATCCAGAGCTGGTAAGCAGAAGCAGAATTTATGATAATGACAACAGAGCCAGAATTGCTCATTACAAAGCTGTGAATGAGAGAAGGGTAAACAGAGATTTGGAGGTACTCCTTACAGTGCTCCAACTGATAAGGGGAAACAGAAGACTGATGTGGGAAAGAAACCAAAGGAGAAGGGAGCAGGTGCTGATATGCTCAAGTGCTTCAGATGTGGTGGCGTGGGTCACCGTGCTAACAACTGTCAGAATGAGGTGAATAAGTGTTTCAAGTGTGGCAAAGCTGGTCATGTTATAGCTGATTGCAGAGCCACTATGCCTACTTGTTATAATTGTGGAGAGAAGGGTCACATTAGCACACACTGTGAGAAGCCGAAGAAGTCTCAGGCGTCTCAAATTGGTGGGAAAGTGTTTTCCTTGGTGGGAGCCCAATCCACTGAGGAGGAGCGTTCCGTCAAAGGTACTTGCTTTATTAATGATGTTCCTTTGATTGCTATCATTGACACGGGTGCAACGCACTCGTTTATTTCTGTTGACTGTGTGAAGAGATTAAGGATTGTGCCATCTACTCTAGAGCAGAGGATGACGATTGAAACTCCATCTATTGGTTCCGTGGTTACTTCTTTGGTGTGTTTGAAGTGTACGCTGACCATGTTTGGTAGAGATTTCAGAGTGGACTTGATTTGTCTGCCACTCGGTAGTCTTGATGTTATTTTGGGAATGAACTGGTTGGAGTTCAATCGGGTGTATATTGATTGCTTCAGGAAGACGTTACTGTTTCTTACTCCTGAAGAGGAAGCATTAGCAGATTCGCTATCTAGCAAGGAGTTGAGGGCGTTGTTGGAGGATGAAGCGAAGCTGTTTGCGGTGTTTGCCTCGTTATCTGTTGAAAGCAAGGCTTCAGTTAATGAATTACCAGTAGTGAATGAATTTCCTGAAGTGTTTCCAGATGACATCACAGAATTGCCTCCGACGAGGGAAGTTGAATTCGCTATTGATCTTGTACCGGGTACCAGACCTATCTCTATGGCACCGTACTGGATGTCTGCATCAGAATTAGCAGAGTTGAAATCTCAGGTCGGGGAATTGCTCGACAAGAAGTTTATCAGACCAAGTGTGTCACCGTGGGGAGCTCCAGTGTTGTTGGTGAAAAAGAAGGATGGTAGTATGCGTCTGTGCATTGATTACCGCCAGTTGAATAAAGTAACCATTAAGAATAAGTATCCACTTCCGAGGATTGATGACTTAATGGATCAGCTGGTAGGAGCTCGTGTTTTCAGCAAAATTGATCTGAGGTCGGGTTACCATCAGATTAGAGTAAAGGAAGATGACATTCAGAAGACTGCTTTCCGAACTCGCTATGGACATTACGAATATGCAGTGATGCCTTTCGGAGTGTCTAATGCGCCGGGTGTATTTATGGAATATATGAATCGTATTTTCCATTCTTATCTGGATCAGTTTATTGTGGTATTTATTGATGATATACTGATTTAATCTAAGTCTGACGAAGAGCATGCAGGTCACTTGAGGATTGCATTGCAGGTGTTGAAAGATAATAAACTGTTTGCAAGTTCTCGAAGTGTGAATTTTGGTTGAAGACCGTGAGTTTCTTGGGTCATGTGATTTCTGGTGATGGTATAGCGGTGGATCCCTCTAAAGTAAGTGCAGTACTTCAGTGGGAAGCTCCGAAGACCGCAACGGAGATAAGAAGCTTTTTGAGTTTGGCAGGTTACTATAGAAGATTCATTGAAGGGTTTTCTAAATTGGTGTTGTCATTGACTCAGTTGACCAGGAAGAATCAAGCTTTTGTCTGGGATGCTTCCTGTGAGGAAAGTTTTGAGGAACTGAAGAAGAAGTTAACTACAGCACCAGTGTTAATTTTACCAAGTCCAAATGATTCTTTTGTAGTTTATTGCGATGCGTCTAAGATGGGATTAAGAGGTGTGTTGATGCAAGGTGGCAAGGTAGTGGCTTATGCTTCAAGATAGTTGAGGGTGCATGAGAGAAACTATCCTACTCACGATCTGGAATTAGCTGCAGTGGTGTTCGTGTTAAAAATCTGGAGACATTATTTGTATGGATCAAGATTTGAAGTATTTAGTGATCACAAAAGTTTGAAATATTTGTTCGACTAGAAAGAATTGAATATGAGGCAGAGAAGGTGGTTGGAGTTCTTAAAGGATTATGACTTCAATTTGAGTTACCATCCGGGAAAAGCTAATGTTGTGGCAGATGCTCTGAGTCGGAAGACAATCCATATGTCTGCGTTAATGGTGAAGGAAATGGAATTGATTGAACAGTTCAGAGATTTGAGTATGGTTTGTGAAACCACACCGGAAAATATCAGATTGGGTATGCTGAAGGTGAATAATGACTTTTTGGACGTGATTAAGGAAAATCAGAAACTGGATGTGAAATTAGTGGACTTGATGCCTGCAGGAGAAGATGATCCTGATAGTGACTTTAAAGTGGATAATGTTGGTGTGTTGAGATTCCGGGGCAGGATTTGTGTACCGGATAATGAGGAATTGAAAAAGGCAATCTTGGAAGAAAGTCATCGAAGTAGCTTGAGTATTCATCCGGGAGCTACAAAGATGTACCATGATTTGAAGAAGTTGTTTTGGTGGTCCGGTATGAAGAGGGACATAGCTCAGTTTGTCTACGCTTGTTTGACATGTCAGAAGTCAAAAGTAGAGCACCAGAAGCCTTCGGGATTGATGCAACCGTTAGAGATTCCTGAATGGAAATGGGACAGTATTCCTATGGATTTTGTGACTGGTTTGCCAAATACGGCGAGAGGCTTTGATGCTATTTGGGTAGTGGTGGATCGACTTACGAAGTCCGCACATTTTATACCAATTAACATCAGTTTTCCGTTGTCGAAGCTGGCGGAGATTTATATTAGAATAATTGTGAAGTTACATGGTGTTCCGTCGAGCATAGTGTCGGATAGAGATCCGCGGTTTACTTCAGAATTTTGGAGGAGTCTACAGGAAGCCTTGGGTTCTAAGTTGAAGTTGAGCTCGACATATCATCCACAGACCGATGGTCAGTCAGAGAGGACCATTCAGTCGTTGGAGGATTTGCTGAGGGCCTGTGTATTAGAAAAAGGTGGTGCATGGGATACTCATTTGCCATTGATTGAGTTCACGTATAATAACAGTCACCATTATAGCATCGGAATGGCGCCTTTCGAAGCTTTGTATGGTAGGAGGTGTAGGACACCTCTATGTTGGTATGAAACAGGTAAGAATGTGGTGCTTGGACCTGAAATTGTGCAACAAACAACTGCGACAATTCAGATGATCTATGAGAAGATGAAAGCGTCTCAGAGTAGACAGAGGAGTTATCATGATAACAGGAGGAAAGATTTGGAATTCAGTGAAGGTGATCACATGTTCCTAAGAGTTAAGCCAGTGACCGGTGTGGGTCGTGCTTTGAAATCCAAGAAGTTGGATCCTAAGTTTATTGTACCATATCAAATCTTGCAGAGGGTTGGTACAATGGCTTATAGGGTGGCACTGCCGCCTAAACATTCAAACTTGCATGACGTGTTTCATGTGTCGCAACTTCGGAAGTATATTTCAGATCCGTCTCACGTGATTCAGAGAGAAGAGGTTCAGATCAGGGAGAATCTTACCGTAGAGATGATGTCGTTGAGGATCGAAGAATGTAAGATGAAACAACTCAGAGGGAAGGAGATACCTCTGGTGAGAGTGGCTTGGGGAGGTGCTGCAGGAGGCAGTGTGACCTGGGAATTGGAAAGCAGGATGCGAGAGTTGTATCCAGATTTGTTTCCATCAGGTAATTTTCGAGGACGAAAATAATTTAAGTGGGGGAGAATTGTAACCCCCCATTTTAGTTATTTATACGTCTTGTGTTATTTTATTTGTGTGACCTTGTTTGGGGGAGTGTTTTGAGTGTGTTTAAGGGTTGCCCTTAGTTAGGAAGGTGGGTTGGTGAGATAAATCCTTTAGATTAATATTAATAGTGGTATAGTTAATAATAATAATAATTTAGTTAATAATAGTAATATTATTATTTTATTATTATTATTGTTATTATTTCTATTATTATTAATTAATTTAAATAAAATATGATTAAGAGAATTAGGAGAGGTTTAAGGAAAATAGAAAGGTTTTGGCACGTGAAACGAGGAATAAAGAACCAAGAGGAGAAAAAGAACAAGGTGTGCTAGGGCTTGATATTCTTCCCCAATTTTCCAGATTTTCTGCAAAGATTCGAGGTAAGGGGGGAGAAACGGGTTTAATATTGGTGATTCACTCATGATAGAGTAGTGGGGAGTCCTTAACCCCGTAGGAATTTGTATACAAACTGTTGTGTGGTCGATCTGTTGTATATGCCTGTTGTGATTCTGAAATCGTGCATGAATTGATGTGTGTTTCCATGAATTTTTGTTGTTGCTGCTGTTATATGAACATCTGTTACAGATCTGTCGTTTTTTATTCAAATTGGGAGAATGATTTGAGATTATAGACCTGTAATACATGTAGTAATTCTAGGTACAAGAGAAAAGATGAAAATTAGACCTAAAATCAATGTAGAAACGAGTATAGGACTGGTTGGAAGTGAAGAAGTGTGGAAATCATAGCAGAGTGCAGAATGGTGAGGTCTCTGATGATTTGCGTAATAGATCTGGCCATATGTGTATTGGGCTAGGCCATTCGCGTATGGGAGTGAAGGAAAGGGAGCCTTACGCGTAAGGGGAACTTGAGGGGAGGGTTTGGCACGGCCCTCTGCTCATACGCGTATGGTACGCGTATGGTGGCATGGCAATACACGTACGGAGTAGCCTTACGCGTATATAGATCTGAGAGTTGAAAATTGAAGGAAAAATGGGTCTCTGCTCATACGCATATGAAGTTGGGCAATACGCGTAAGGCAGGGCGAGGCAGGAGGCCTTAGGCGTATCAGATGGGGGCATACGCGTAAGGAAGGGCGAGGGAGCAAGTCATACGCGTATGACTCAGGTCAATACGCGTATGGACAGTCTGAGTGCAGATTTTCACCGTTTTGCGATTTCTTTCCCGTTTTCGCATCGGAATAGGTTTCTCTTGGTTTGAGAGGTTGGGAATAGGTGCCAGGTGCCGAGGAATAAGACATGGGTGATGAAAATATTAATTTTAATAATTTTAGTTAATTAATTAATTAATTGGGTGTTTGGTGTGTATGAAGAAAATTACATGACGATGGTGTTGATGATATGTATGATGTGATCAGGAGGATCGTGTGCATGTATTTACGCTTGTATACATGTTTTGTTTTGCATAGTGAGTCTTGCATATTCATGGTGATTGGTGGAATGAATCATTGCTCAAGAGGAGTGTATGTGATTCATCCATACTCCTATATGGAGAATGGTGAGGGATAGATCATTGCCAAGTAAAGGTGTATGTGATCTATCCAGGGTTCGATTGAATGAACCAATGAGTCGGTACCACATGCATGGTGTCGTGTTGCATTACATTATTAATTGATGTTGTTGATGATATTGGACAGTAGGTCGTGTTGGTGTGTTGTTGACTTATATATGTGAATGCTACCTTGTTATCATGTATTTATTCACCGATAATATTAAATGTGATTTCTCACCCCTTTGTTGTTGTTGTGTCTGTGCTTCTTCGGAAGTACAAATAATCCAGGTACTTAGATAGCTTGGATATTGGTGTTGTTGATCGAGTCCATAGGAGTGCTCTGATACGTAACACGGGAACTGTTTTGGGGATTTCATTCATTTTGTTATTTGTTATTCTTTTTGTTACGTGTCTTTATTTTTTATGAACATTATGGTGAACCACGATTTTATGTGGAGTTTTGGTGTTATTGGCAGATGGCCGTAATTTGAATATTTTTCCGCTGCATATTTTATCAACAATAGAAGGATTTTATTTATTGGCTTTTAATGTGACATTCCACTTGGTGAAAACTCTGATTTATCTTTAATATTTTGTTTATTTTTTTTAATGGGAAAGTGGGGTGTTACACTTGACCTAAATCAAACTTTATGGATGGATTTCATAGGTGTTATAGGGTGTATTGAATCATTTCCCAAGGTTTGGGAGCATGCTTGGGTCAAAAGTCAAAGGCACAGTTGACTTTTCCCGCGAAACCCTAATTGTGGTTTTGATGAAATTGAAACTTGTTGCTCAAGCTTCTTAGACCAATCCATTGTTGCAAATGGATCAATGTGGTGTATTAGAGACCCTCAAATCCTCCCTTTAGGTATTGGCTCATGTTTTGTCCCAAAAGTCAACTTAGGGGTGAATTAGGTCCAGAAACCCTAATTCCTGATTTTTTATGAATGCATCCCCTGAGGAAAAATAGACTTGATGATTGGGTTCATGATGTCCCTTTGAGCGTCATAGGTTATGCTTTGAAGCATTGGCTCATGCCCAGAGGAAAATTTCCATCTGGAGGCCCTGGTCGACCAAAACCCTAATTTGGTGACACTGTTGATTTTGAGGCTTGATCCACTGGGACTGTTGCAACCTTGTGCTTAATCCTTGATGTGGGAGTCCTCTTGATCCATTGGGGATGTTTGAGAAGTTTAGACAAGTTGAAAATCATGTCATTCCTTGATTGATCCTTTGTCCAAGAGCTCTGAGAGGGCTTGAAACCCTAATTTTGATCATAGTGAATGCTCACCCATCTTTGGGCAGACTAATGAAGTACAATGGTCCATCCATATTGTGATGATGATTTGTACAATGATGGGAAATCTTGGTGGTCAAAATTTGGGGTATGATAGATGCCCCTATTTAATCTTCTTGGACCCGAAGGTGTGAATGGCGAAGGTATTCGGGCATTCGGGGTGCAAGAGAATTAAATATCGGAATACCCGAAATTTTGATGGTGGTTATGAATGGCAGTTTGCGCATCCTTCTTCTTTTGCTAAGCAATGATGCTTAGGAAAGGTAAACTTCCCCTCGATCCTGGTCTTTGTACCAAGGAACTGGTCTCAGTTTCTGAACTAAACCTCCCATCGATCCTGGTTTCCTACCAAGGAACTGGCCTAAGTTTTAGATATAAACTTCCCCTCGGTCCGAGTTTCCTACCAAGGCACTGGTCTAAGTTTCCGATATAAAATTCCTCTCAATCCTGGTTTTCTACCAAGGAACTGGTCTAAGTTTCTTTTGTAAACTTCCCCTCGATCCTGGCCTTCAGCCAAGGAACTGGTCTTAGTTTCTTTTCTAAGCTTCCCCTCGATCCTGGTCTTCAGCAAAGGAACTGGTCTCAGTTTCTTTTGTCAATAAATTTTCTTGAAAAGGGACGCTGTGTGTAGCGATTTTCCTCAAACTTCTCGCCGAATTTTCCTGGGGAGAAGCCATTTGATGGAAAAAATTTCGATGTCAAAGTTGCTGGGGAACCCAGTCGTCTGAGTTGTAGAGGTGTACAAACTTCTTTGTTGGAGACGCCATTTGTCGACCCTACTGGGGAGAACAAGTCTCTTGAGAGACTACTTCCATCTTGGGGATATTACATTATACTTTTCTCGGAGATCTTCTCGGAGAAATGCCATTTGATGTGATCTAATTTTGAGGTGCTGATGACCTTTTCTTCAGCGGATCTTTCGGAGAAAAACTGCTGTATTGCCAAATCTTTGATTAAGAGGCTTTCTCTGGGGATTTTCCTTAATTCGGGAAAGCGAGGATATCATCTTCAATGGCGAAGAGTGATGTTTGTCGAAAGTTCTCTGGTTTTTCAGAGGTTCAAGTTATCAAAGTGGTCAAGGGTCAACTCCAATCCAGAAATAAACTGGAGGAGAGAGATAGTGCAGACGCAACATTTCCTGACGAGGAAAGAACTGACAACTCGATTGAGATGACTTTTATCACTAGGGGATAAGACCGACTAAAGTGATAGTGATGTAATATGAATGCGAATGTAAATCAACCATGCATTAGGTATGTATGTTTATGCTGGAAAAACTGACACGACATACAGACCAGTAGATGAACACGACTAGATACTCGGCCACAGTGGGAGATGAAAAGTATCACTGGTTCACGATAGCAATTCTGCCTTGCTTAGGAGAGATAGTCCTTGCAGGGAACAATCATTGGTCGGGCTTAGGAGGTAAGAACTCTGCCGAGGATGTTGGATGGAGTATTCGCATCTGACATAACTGATCCTTCACTCAGGCGTACTGGTTTAGAAGGAGTACTTTGATTCTGCACTTTGAAGCTTGCTTACTTTTGGAGATGCAATCGATGTTCTTTCAATTTTCAACAGTCAAAAGAAATTGCCATCTTTATTTAAAAAGCAAAAAAAATTTGACAAGTAAATTCATTTTTGTTTTATTTCAAGAATCGGCAATCATGTTAAAACGTCGTTCTGTAAAGCTAAAACAAATAAGAATTGCAAACAAAAGCACTAGGGCTCAAATTTTATTGATAAGGTGGAAATCTGCCAAGCGCGTGATCCCATAGAGTATTTACAAAGTTTAGAAAATGGTAATTTAAGGGAAAAGGGCCACATTTAAACATAACGACCACTATCCTTATACCAACTTTGAATTCTGGACATCCCGAGCTTCCGTCGAAGATGACCTTGACTGGAGTTTTCGGATGAATGGAATGACTGTTGCTGAGGGACTTGCCCCTGTTGGATGTAGTTACTTGCCATTATCCCTAACTTTTTCCTGGATTGTACTTTGAGATTTCCAATCCACCGGGATGATTTTTTTTTATTTTGTTTTGTCTCTAATCTTTGCTTGGACCGCCCTTTCGGGTTTTCAATCCACCGAGACGTTTTTTTTAGTTTAGGCGAAGTATTTCTTGACTACATCAACATTTGTGGGGTAGGCAAATTCTTCTCCATCCATGGTTGCAAGTCTCAAGGCGCTGTCTGAGAAAGCTTTCTTGACCACATAGGGGGCGTCATAATTCGGGGTCCATTTTCCCCGAGAATCAGTGAGAAATGATTGTATCTTCTTGAGCACGAGGTCTCCTTTCCTGAAGACGCGAGGTCGAACCTTTTTGTCAAACGCCTTCTTCATTCTCTGTTGATACAACTAACCATGGCATAAAGCCGTAATTCGCTTTTCTTCTATCAGATTTAGTTCATCGTGTCGACCTTGACACCATTCAGCTTCTGTAAGCTTAGCTTCCATCAATACCCGGATTGATGGGATCTCTACTTCGATGGGGAGCACTGCTTCCATGCCATATACTAGAGAGAAAGGGGTTGCCCCTGTTGAAGTGCGGACAGATGTACGATAACCGTGAAGAGCAAAGGGTAGCATTTCGTGCCAGTCTTTATAGGTTACAACCATCTTTTGAACGATCTTCTTGATCTTCTTGTTAGCCGTTTCTACCGCCCCGTTCATCTTGGGTCGGTAGGGAGATGAGTTATGGTGTTTGATCTTGAACTCAGCGCACAACTCCTTCATCATCTTATTGTTCAAGTTATATCCATTATCAGTAATGATCTGGCTAAGAACACCATAACGGCATATGAGATTGTTTTTGATAAATCGGACCACCACTTGTCGAGTTACATTGGTGTATGACGCTGCTTCGACCCACTTGGTGAAGTAATCAATGGCTACTAGAATGAACCGATGTCCGTTTGAAGCCTTGGGTTCAATCATACCAATCATGTTGATTCCCCATATGGAAAAAAGGCCTTGGGGAAGGAAGAACTTTGAGATTTGTTGGCGGTACATGGATTTTGTCGGAGTATATCTGAAACTTGTGACACCTCCTCATGTACTTGTATCAGTCGGATTCCATGGCCAGCCAGTAGTATCCTGCTCTCAGAATTTTTCTCGCCATTGTGAGTCCGTTGGCACGAGTACCAAAGGATCCTTCGTGAATTTCTTTTATCAGCATGTCTGCTTCTGGTCTGTCTACACATCGGAGCAAGACCATGTCGAAATTTCTCTTATAGAGGGTATCACCGCTCAGAAAGAAGCTTCCGGCCAGTCTTCTGAGGGTTTTCCTGTCCTTCCTTAGTGCCCCAGGTGGGTATTCTTGTTTCTGAAGGAAGCATTTGATATCGTGATACCAAGGTTTGTCGTCTATGACTGCTTCGATCGTGAAGATGTAAGCGGGCCTTTCAAGGCGCATTATGTCGATCTTAGGTAGGTCGTTCCATTGACCTACACTAATCATGGAAGAGAGGGTGGCTAATGCATCAGCCATGTGATTCTCATCACGAGGGATGTGATGAAACTCAATTCTGTTGAAGAAAGGTAACAACCTTCTAGCATAATCTTTGTAAGGAATCAGTCCTGATTGGTATGTGTTCCAATCTCCTTTGATCTGATTGATAACCAGGGATGATTCGCCATATACATCCAAGTTCTTGATCCTCAAATCAATTGCTTCCTCGAGACCCATAATACAAGCTTCGTATTCGGCCTCGTTGTTTGTACACTTGAATGTAAGTCTGGCGGTGAAAGGAATGTGGGTACCCTGAGGTGTTATGATGATTACCCCAATTTCATTTCCGTAATGATTGACAGCTCCGTCAAAAATTAGTCCCCATTGGGAACCTAGTTCTGGCCCTTCACTGGGTTGCGGTTCATCGCAATCTTTCATTTTTAGATATATGACATCTTCGTCTGGGAAGTCAAACCCGATTGATTCTTGATCGTCAATCGGATGATGAGCCAAATGATTGGCTTAAATACTTCCTTTGACGGCTTTTTGAGCGTGGTATTCTATGTCATATTCTGATAACAACATCTGCCAATGGGTAATTCTTCCCGTGAGAGCAGTTTTTTCAAATACATACTTGATTGGATCCATTTCAGAGACCAACCAAGTAGTGTGACGAATCATATACTAGCGAAGACGTTTGGCTGCCCAAGCCAAAGGGCAGTAAGTTTTCTCAAGCATAGTATACCGAGTTTCACAGTCAGTGAATTTCTTGTTCAAATAGTAGATGGCAGACTCTTTCCTTTTTGTTTCGTCTTGTTGACCAAGTACACAACCCATCGAGTCTTCCAAGACTGTTAGGTAGATAATCAGTGGTCTTCCCTCCACTGGTGGTGATTGAATCGGTGGGTTCAACAGGTATTCCTTGATACTGTCGAAGTCAGTTTGGCAGTCTTCTGTCCAAACGCAGTCCTGATTCTTTTTTAGTAATTTGAAAATTGGTGTGCATGTCGCGGTCATGAGGAACATGAATCTGGAGATGTAGTTCAAACGTCCCAGGAATCCTCTGACTTGTTTTTCAGTCTTTGGAGAAGGAATTTCTTGAATGGCCTTGACCTTGTCAGGATCAACCTCAATTCCACCCTAAAAGTTTCCCTGAACGGACACCGAATGTGCACTTGTTGGGATTCAAGCGGAGTTTGTACTTTCTCAGCCGCTCGAAAAGCTTCAACAGGTGGGTCATATGCTCCTCTTCCATCTTAGATTTGGCAATCATATCATCGACATATACCTCGATTTCTTTGTGTATCATGTCGTGGAACAGAGTAGTCATGGCCCTTTGATAGGTTGCCCCGGCATTCTTCAAACCGAACGACATTACCTTGTAACAAAAGGTACCCCATGGGGTAATGAACGAAGTTTTCTCCATGTCTTTCGGCGCCATTTTGATCTGATTATAGCCCGTGAATCCATCCATGAAGGAGAAGACTTTGAACTTTGTTGTACTGTCTACCAGCATGTCAATGTGTGGTAAAGGGAAGTCGTCCTTTGGACTAGCCTTGTTTAGATCTCTGTAATCGACACACATTCTGACCTTTCCGTCCTTTCTTGGAACGGGTATGATATTGGCTAACCATTGAGGATATTCTGATGTGGCGAGGCAACCAGCGTCAATCTGTTTTTGTACCTCCTCTTTGATTTTGATGGCCATGTCCGGATGAGTTCTTCTCAACCTCTGTTTTACTGGCGGACATTCCGATTTCAACGGTAAATGATGTTCCACGATGCTGGTATCCAACCCTGGCATGTCCTGATAGGACCAAGCAAATACATCGGGGAATTCTTTGAGAAGCATTGTCAAACTCTCTTTGGCAGTTGGACTGAGCAGTGCTCCAATCCTGACTTCTTTTCTCTCTTTTTCCGAACCCAAGTTTACCGTTTCCAACGGCTCTTCATGAGGTTCAATGGACCTTTCCTCCTGTTTGAGTATTCGGGAGATCTCTTCTGGAATTTCGTCGTCAACTTCTTCTTCAGCCCCAAATACCGGAAATTCAAAGTTGGGAGAAGGCATCAGATCATACGTTTCAACGGTGTTTAAAACAAGCAATCTGCATGACGTGATGATTTGTGTTTAGAAGAGATAGAGAGAATGCAAGAGTGTGTGCAGTGTATTTTCTGATAACTGCTTGTTTTTATTATTGAGTTGTTTTTTAGGATTACCACTTTTTGAAAAAAAAAAGACAAAGAAAATAGCAATAAATGCGGAAATTACAGAACGACATTATTTTATTTATGAACAAGTCGATTCTTGAAACTACAGCCCTATAAAACAAAACTCTGTCACTTTGGGTGAAGCGAAGAGGGATATTTACAGAAAGCGAGCCCTATCAAAACATCTGTTTCACTTGGGCAGGGTGAAAGGTTAAAGACGGCAATTACTTTGACTTATGAACGATCTTCAGAACATCGACAAGAACCCATTGGCGGCGAACTCCTCAGTGAATCACAAAGTGTGGTACCTTCCTTGATTTGTCTTCAGAAATAACGTTGATTTCTAGTGGAGCAGGATCATTGGAATCTGTCTCCCAAGCAGAATTATTGTAGGAGGATTCCTCAGTTGTATTTTGCAGAGTATTTGTGCTCTCAGGTGGATCTCCCCACCCAGTTGGCTGAATGTCTTCGAGCCTGATGCGAGAGCTCTCAGGAGCAGTGTACTTGACCATATAGTCGTATTTTCCACTTGGTTGTCCCAAGGTGTCCTACACTTCTTTGGAACTGGAGAAGTCATCTCTTTCGATGACTTTGACCTCTGGAAAAGCATAGTTAATAAATTCTAGTCCTGCAAACTTTGCAAATTCATCGTCGTGCTAGATATTTTTTGAATGACTTGAGTGTTGTTCCCATGACATGGTGGGGACGCAGGTATTCTGTTCAATGATGCTCAACTGATTTTCATTGTTCGGCTGATTTTCTTGCCCCAAGTCTCCGGGGTACGGCTGCCAGATAGGCAGGCCATCCAGTGGGCCATAATAGTCGTGGTCAAAGTTGTCTTTCATCAGAGTGTTCTCCTTTAATGAGTTTGGTGAAGCACGACATCCTTCTGGATCACAATCTCTGTATATTGTTATGACATCTGACCTGGGTATAAATCTCAGACTCTGTGCGGGATAGCAAAATGGAGTAGGCACTTCTTCCTGAGACATATAACTGTCCTTGTTAAGATAGGACTTCCATTCTTCATTCGTATCGGAGGGATCTCCCTCACTGATGGTATGGACTGCTTGAGGCACTGGGTGAAGGAAACCTCCACTGTGGAAGAAGTCCTGAATGGGATGAAAACTTTCATCGCTAGCAGCAGTCTGGGTACAAGTTGCAGAAAAACCAAGACCCTTCTTTGTTTTATTATCAGTAGGAATGACAAGTTGTCCCCATCCTTTCGTATTGTTACTTTATATTGCCTCGAGAGCATCTTTGTATGAGAAAATAGAGGTTCCTTTCTCTGATTGATTCTCATTGCTCACCGAAAGTGCTTGGAACTGAGTCCCAACAACCTCCCCGGGTTCTATACAAGTAGATAATGACAGGTTACTCACAATCAAGGCTTGTTCTCCATAGACCGTGATGAGTTGATCGTTCTTGACTAACTTCAGCTTTTGGTGCAGCGTCGAAGTAACTGCCCCAGCCTGGTGTATCCAAGGTCTTCCTAATAAATAGTTATACGTTGCCCGGACGTCCATGACCTGGAAAGTGACTAGGAAAGTGTGAGGACCAATAGTTATGGGAAGGTCGACTTCGCCGATAACTGCTTTCCGAGATCCGTCAAAGGCTTTGACGATAACCTCACTGCCCCTCATCGAGGATCCTTTGAATGATAGCCGTATTAAAGTGGACTTCGGCATAACGTTGATGGCCGATCTTGTGTCTACCAGTACGCTGGCTAAAGCATCGTCCTGGCAGTTGACTGTGATATTGAGCTCCATGTTGTGACTTTTGCCCCCTTCTGGCAAATCCTCATCACTGAATCCTAAGTTGTTGCAGGAATTAATGTTAGAGATGATGTTATCGAACTGTCGTATTGACACATCCTGTTCCACAAAGGCCTGCTCTCAGACTTTCTGTAGAGCCTCCCTATGGGCTTCGGAACTGAGTAAAAGTGATAGCACAGAGATCTTTGAAGGAGTTTGTAACAGCTGATCAACAATGTTGTATTCACTCCTTTGGATGAGCTTCAACATCTCATCATTGTTCTTTGAAAGGTCGGGATTACTGGATTGACTGACTGGTGGATCAGGAGCTTCTGTCTGAAGTTCCTTTTCTTTGTTAGGTTCTCTAACCCCTCGGTTGAAGATTCGACCGCTCCGTGTTACTCGACTGATGTCTGCAATATTCACGACGGAGGGTAATGGAATTTCCTTTCCATTCTCCATTACTGTTGCACCGTATTTGTAAGGGATCGCCTTAGCTGATTCATACGGTAATGGTCCTGGAAAATAAATAACTACATGAGCCTTCTGATTTTTCTGACTGTCGTAAGTAACTTCAATCAGTTCCTGGCTAGGAACTTTTGATTCGTCCAGTTGAGGGATGATGGTACAAACATCTTTGTTCTGTTGATGATCAGAGATTATGACAATGTATCTGATTTGATCAACGAAGTAGTCCGGCGTCCAGTTGATTGGCTCGGAACTCGAACATGGGTGAATCTCTTTTCGGTCCAACTGACCTTGAAGGGTTGCTCGCACGAGGTAACATCCTTGGTTATTTTATGAACAGACTCTACTGTGTTTGTAATTATGACGTGGCACCTGGCCACGTCCGCTTTGAATGTAGTGCAACCTTACCAGGTCAATTTCCATAGATTGGACATCCTGACTTTGACGCCGAGTAGGGTTCCCATTAAGCACACTGATTTGTTGCGTGTCTTTATCCAGATAGATCGGAAGCCACCAATGGTTTAACAAGTGTTGTAAACTTCTTTGAACGAGAGCGCACCCTTGGTTACTCTCGCAACATCCTTTACAGTTCTGATAATTATGCGAAGTGAGAAAACCAAGTTGGACTTGCTTGGCGTGTAATTCCACCAAGCTGGTATTCATCAGACGAATATCAAAGATTTGAATCATGTTGATCTGATAAGGATTTCTATCATGGTAGTCATGGATCCACCCAAGATCCCTCTGACGCTGGAGGGCCTCTTGTACAAAAGAGCACCCCTGTTTGTTTACAGAGCAAGTCATACAGGAATTGTAATCGTGCCGCGACAGATTATGATACTAGCTTTTCCTTGAGTGCATCGCCACCAAGTTGACATTCATTGCACGGATGTCGTGGTTCTGAATGATGTTGGAATTCGTATAGTTCATGTTGACTCCACGAACTCGATGCTCTTGGATCCACCCGACATCCAATTATTCCCATAGAGCAGTTTGCACCACAGAACATCCCTGATTGTTTTTAGAGCAGATATCACACTGGTGATAATTATGAGGTGGCACATGGCCATATCCGCTCTGTCTACAAGGCATCTTGACTAAATTGGCCCTCAATAAGAGTACATCATGAATTTGATAGCTGTTGTTAGACTCTCCCTCTATCAAATTTATTGCGGCTTTCTCGTGTTGAGGCAGCGGGTTTGTGAGAACATTAGGATTCGTATCTTTGAATGATAAGACCCCGCTCCTAACAAGCTTTTGTACGTCGGATTTGAAACTGAGACAATTTTCTATGTTATGCCCTGGTCCTCCTTGATTGTAAGGACAAACCTGATCCGTTTTGAACCAAAAAGGTGGATTTTCTGGTACTGTAAGAGGAGACTTAGTTTGGACGTGCCCCTTGACCAGTAGTAATGGAAGCAGTTCTATGTACAACATGGGTATAGGGTCGAACCCTGGCGGTCGTGTTGTACGATTGTTGTTGTACTGAGGACGAGCCTGCTGAAGAGGTTGTTGTGCCCTTTGTTGATATTGCTATTGATTAGGTTGGCTCTGCGCAACCTGAGGTTGATATGTAGGAACAGGCGCGGGATTGATAGCAGGAGTAACAGCTGCTACTGGTTGATATCATCGCCTTTGCTTTCCGAGAGAGATATTCCCAATATCCTGCTCTTTTTTCTTAGGGAGAGCACTACCGTATCGTTTTGTACTGCTTGATGGTCCAGCATCTTTAACTAAACGTCTTTCTCGGACTGCTTCCTCAAGACGAACTTCCATGCCTACCATCTCGGTGAAGTCACTGGGCGCACTGGCAACCATTCTATCGTAGTAAAATGAGCTCAAGGTTTTTAAGAAGATCTTTGTCATATCTTTTTCCTCCAGAGGTGGACAAATCTGAGCGGCAATTTCACGCCATCTCTGAGCGTATTCTTTAAAGGTTTCCTTGTCCTTTTGTGACATTGATCTGAGTTGATCTCTGTCCAGTGCCATGTCCAAATTGTATTTATATTGTTGAACGAAAGCAGTGCCAAGATCTCTGAATGTACCGATCGTAGCGTGGTTTAAACCCATGTACCATTTTAATGCGGCACCGGTTAAACTATCCTGAAAGTAATGAATTAGTAGCTCCTGGTTTTTTGTCTGAGCTGAAATTCGTCGAGCGTACATCACCAAATGGCTTTGAGGGCAAGAGTTACCCTTGTACTTTTCAAAGTCGGGTACCTGGAACTTATGCGGAACTTTCACATTGGGGACCAAGCAAAGGTCTGCGGCGTCCTTTCTAAATAAATCTTGACCGCGAAGAACTTGTAGATCTTTCTGCATCTCCAGGAATTGTTCCTGGAATTCATTCATTCTGTCAAACATGCTGTCGTTTCCACCAGAAGGTATCTGTGGAATCTGTCCTTCCGGGACAATGTGTACCACGGGTGGTGGTATAGTCATCATGGCCGAGACTCTCGGTGCCTCCCGAAGTTTATAACCTTCAGGAGTTGCTGTCATGCCCCTGGCATCTTCACTTTCCCTAAGTTTGTAACCTTCAGGCCCAGTGGCTCCTACTGCGGTTCCCTAATCCTCATTGATCGGCAGAACATATCCTTCCGGGATATAGTTGATAGCCATGCCCCAGGGACGATTTTTCAGCATTTTATACCTAGGATCATACTTCTCCACTATGGGCGTAGATGTGATCTCCGAGATCACAGTCCTTTGTTGTTGCATCTGAGCTTCTGCTAGAGCTTGCATGTTGTTATGAAGCTTCCTCAGATCCTCTTTTAGAGTGTCGATCTCTTTTCTCAACTATCTATTCTCTTCCTCGAGATCATCCATCTTTTTCGGAAGATTGGCCCGAGTATTGTACAAATGAGACAGTTTGACTCTAGAATCAAGACACAAACGTGAAATTCATAGGTAAGAAGAATGCGTTACGTGAGAATAATGAATGATACGCAATGATTATGTTAATTGTGCATTTTTTTGTTTATTCAAAGTAAACTTCGACAATTAGATTGCAAATATCAAACAGTGGGGAAACCCCATTTTATTGAATTCAAATGATTGCAAAAATGGAAATACAGTAATTTACATAGTGCTGCGAAAGGAAATCTAAGCTAATGGATCCTGAGTCCTCTCTAAGGAGAGCTCAGGTGCTGGTTCTAGCCATGTGAAGCTAATTGTTTGAATCATATGCGCACATGCTTCTGAGGAGAAGTCTGAAGGACAACTTTGGTTGTGTATGGGAGAATTTATTTTTCTCTGCAGATTTTGGAAGAGCTTTGTGAGGGTCCTTATTGATGGGAGATGTCACACTTGTCTTGGTGTGTGTAAGAGAAGTTTATTTAGAGTTCAGTGGAAGGCATTGTGTGTGTGCTTCAGAACTTGTGGATGATTGTGTGAAGCATTCCTGACTGGATGGATGAAGACTGTGTCTGGAGTTTCCAAATGCTATGATGTACTAGTAAAGGAGCATCAGTTGTGAAATATAAGGGGAGAAATTCTGTCTATACTAGTGTGGTACTTGGATTGTTTGAGGATTAAGCATTTTGTGAATGCGTTCAGCAGGTGTGTTGAACAGAGGGTGCGCTCTTGAAGCCATGAAGATGAGTCTTATGTTTTCCATTCATTTAAGGTGGCCTTCTTGCAAAGGAGCACTGGTTATCTTAGATAGGGAGAATTGATCTTTTGTTGAAGAAGTTGTTTATCCAGATTGTAATGTCAGACAAGATGTCGTGACATTGTGTTACTGGTGAAGTTCATGGTGTACTTGATAGTTTAGACCTGGTTCTATAAATTTGTGTGTCAATGGATTGAATCAAAAGTATACATTTACACCAATGTTTGTCAAATTTTGGCCAAAAAGGGGGAGAGAATGTACAATAGTAGTTGTTGAGTATGGATTTTGTTATGAATATATTGGTTGGATGATTCAGAGGTTGATTTTGGAAATTTTTTTTGTGCTTGCTGAATGTTCAGAGTTTGTCCAATTGTGGCTAAAAAGGGGGAGAGTGTATGAACAGCTGTGAGCTGGTTCTTGGTTTGAGGGGGAGTTTGCCCTATGCTGATGTGAAAGTGAGTCTATGCAGCTTGTTGGTTTTTGTTGCTGCTGGTTAGTGAGTAGAGGTGCTGCTAGGTGTTTTGATGATGGCAGAGTTTGTTTTAGCACAAAATTAGCCAAAGGGGGAGATTGTTAGTTCTTGTGTTGGCTGGAATTTTGGTAAAACAAAGTTGAACAATGTTTATGTCATATGTCTGATGTCATAACATTGGTTCTTATCATTAGCTGTTGCAGGGTTGGAAGTCTTGTATGTTGATGTTATAAGTGATGTCTTGACATCACTATACCAGAACATCAGAACATCAGTTTGTGATGTTTTAGGGCTGCGCGTGTTAGGATGTTTTGTTGTTAGTGAGATTTTATGCTGAGAGATAGAGAGATTGCAGGCGAATTTATTGGAGAAGATTTATTCTAATACAATTAATTCTGCATATCTTGTGGAGAATAGTTTGTTACTATTTTTGTGCAAATAGACATAGAGAATTGTTCCTATTTATGTGGAGAAGATCTTGCAGCTGAACTAAAAAGTGAAGATTTAAAAGATACATAATATCCTGGAAATATTATGTGGAGTTGATTTAAAGGTGTGGAAGATTAAAGATAAAATCTAGTAAAGATTGAGTATTTAAAATATGAAGATTTGATTGAAGATTTAATTGAAGATTTGATTGAAGATCTATTTAGTAGCAGAATCTTTTGCAGATTTGGTACAGAAGATTTGTTGTGATTTGAAGGCCCAAATCCAGTTGGGAAAATGTTATAAATAGAATGCTTGTAATCTAGAATAGGTACGGGTCCAAGATGTAGATCATTAGGGCTTTGTCTAAGTGAACCACTCGGGTTGTGAGATGGTCACTGTGTTCTTACTCAGAAACCTCTAGGTAATGAGTTTTGTATTGTTCTTGGAGGAAGCTTTGAAGCAACTCCAAGATGTGTCATAGGAGTGTGTCTTTTATGTGTTTGTAGAGTTTTTTTTGGAAATCAAGTTGTTGATGCAGTGACGGAGATGTTGACTGCTAGACATCATTGCGATGATTGGGAGTGAGATGGAGTCTCTTATCTAGGGAGGACTTAGATAGAAGGGTCATTGGGTAGTGATTAAATTAGGTAGATTGTCAACTGGTTTGTTGAGTCTATAATTTGATACTACTAATAGTGGACTTCCTTCCTGGCTTGGTATGCCCCCAAATGTAGGTTGTTAGACCGAACTGGGTGAACAATCCTTGTGTGCTTCAGTGTTTTTATTGTCTTGTTCATACTGCTAATATTGATGTTGTGACATCACACTTAACATCACATATCTAATACCAGAATTTCACCTCCCATAGCATAGGAGGAACTACGATCGCTCTGATTTCCCTATCCCGGGAATACGTAGGCATAAGATTGAAAAATCTTAGCGAGCACACTAATCAAAAACCCAAAATCCCATATATCAATCGAATAGCATCGGTCCCCAACACCCTACCCCGACACTGTTTTCAACAAAATAACCCCAAAGGGCGAACCCCCCATTTTGATAGCATCTGTAAATCAACAGTTTTGACTGTTTAACCTCAGTTTGCAAGCAGGGTTAATTGGAGACATATATTTCCCTTCCTTCATCAGCTTCAATAGGATAAAAAATGAATTGAACTGTAGTAGCAAAGCGATAGTGATTCGAAACCACAAAAATTGCGCTACAGAAAAATGGCGACCACAGTGGGAGGTTCTTCTTTCTTGTTTTCCCAAGGGATGAAAAATCTTGAATTCAAGGTGTCACAGGCATAGTGATGTCACAGGGAACCAATATTATTGCTAGGATCGGCCCTCACTAGGATCTTAGGTCAAAAACCTTTAAATTGGGAAGGTACCACAGAATGGCGACTCTGCCGGGGAGCCATTTTTTGTCAGGAACATAGGATTCATAACTCCTAAAAGTCTAGGACATTAGGGCAAATATATATATATATATACTGCTTTTCCTAATTGATATCTGTGTTTATTTTTCTGCTAATGGGAATGCGTGTGATGCCACATGTGGAAAGATTGAGTATACACCTAGGAAAAACCTCTTTCAGTAGTACGGAAGCTATCAAAAATAGTTGTCACGCGATACTACCCTCTTCTGAGGTTCTTCGAAATAACATCACCTAGCACGGTTCCCGGCCCGCTGATGTTATCTCGACAAGAATCAATGATTTTGAGAGACAGGTACAAAAATCACTAGTATAAACCTTTGGGATGGGTAGAGCCTTGACTTCATGACACCGACCCTTTGACCCCATGTTTTTCCTATGTTTTTGTGTGCTGCATTCATGCATTCATTTTAAAAACATTAAAACAAAGAAAATTTTCTCTTCTAGTCTCTCTTTTTCAAAATTAAACTAAGACAATGATTGCAAATGTCAGAGAAAGGAGACTGCGCTAATGGATTTCAGTAGAAGGAAAACTTATAAGTATACCTTCAAGGTTCCAAAGTTAGAGGATTTGAGAGGTTTAGCAACAATGATCACAAACCATGAGGCTTTCAGAGCCAAGTACGGAGGTCTGCTACCTCTGTTAAGGGTCTAGGTAATTGAAAGAATCATGGAGGCACTCATTCAGTTTTACGATCCGGTCTATAACTATTTCACATTCCCGGACTACCAGTTCGCACCAACACTGGAGGTATATTCTCACTTGACTGATTTACACATTACTGATCAAGCTCCCTTTTCTGGACTGGAAGAAGTTCCAAAGGATCAAATCATCGCAAGAGCAATCTATTTGGATGAGTCAGAAGTCAAGACTCACATGACCACCAAAGGAGGAATCCCAGGTTTACCAGCCAAGTTTCTGGTAAAGAAGGCTCTGTACTTTGCTAGTATAGGGAACGTGACTGCTTTTGAAAGCATCTTTGTCTTACTCACCTACGGGTTATTTTTGTTTCCCAACATTGATAACTTCGTCGATATTAACGCCATTAAGGTTTTTCTCATTGGAAACCCTGTACCGACTTTGCTCGCAGATGCGTATCATTCTGTACACTTAGGGAATTTGTACAGCAGAGGGATGATCACATGTTGTGTACCCCTGCTATATAAGTGGTTTATTTCTCATTTGCCTAAGTCTGCCGCTTTTTGGGATCATAAGAGTGCCTTACGTTGGTCGCAGAAAATCATGTCTCTTACCAACTCTGACATAGATTGGTACAATAGGATTTATGACGGGATCAGGATCATTGACCGTTGTGGAAACTTCCCCAACATACCCCTTATAGGAACTAAGGGAGGAATCAATTATCATCCAGTTTTAGTTCGTCTTCAATTTGGATACCCGATGAGGCATGTCCCGCATAATGCTCATCTGGAAGGTCTTTTCTTCAAGGACTGAAAAAATGACAGGGCACTAAAGATGGAAATAGTGCACGCTTGGAAACTTGTTCATAAGAAAGGACGGGAGTCTCTAGGAAAACCGGATTGTGTCTCGGTGGAGCCTTATCTCCACTGGGTACAAACTAGAGCTCTCAAGCTAAAGATGCCTTATCCTCGTCATGGAGTTCTTCCGCCAAGGGAATCTGTCATGTACTTCATGACTGAAACAGAAAAACTTCAGGTTACTCTCAACAAAGTTCAACAGGAGAGGAGGTCTTGGAAGAACAAGTACCGCATTCTTAATGTGGAGTGTACCAAAATACAGCAACTGTTAAAAGATAAGGATGCTTTAATTGAGATTTTGGAGCAACATGCTGTAGAAAATCAGGATGACCAAAGGAATTTGCTCGCTCCTTTCACTTGGCAAAGGAACGAAAACCCAACAACGGCCCAAGAGCCCCGGTCCAAGAAAAGGAAAGCACCAGAATCAGCACCCAAGTTCTCCTCAGAGAGGACTCGGGACCCATTAGCTTAGGTTTCTGTTTCCGCACCTTGTAATTTACTGTATTTCCATTTCCGCAATCCTTTGAATTCAATAAAACGGGGGTGTCCCCATTGTTGTATATTTGCAATCTAATTGTCAAAGTTTATTTTGATTAAACCAAAAAGCAATTAATGTAATCATTACATTCATCATTCTCACGCCACGTATTCTTTTTACCTACGAATCTCACGTTTGTGTCTCAGTTCTAGAGTCAAACTGTCTCATTCGTACAATACTCGAGCCAATCGTCAGAAAAAGATGGATGATCTTGAGGAAGAGAACAGAGAGTTGAAAAAAGAGATCGACGCTCTGAGAGAGGATATGAGAAAGCTTCGTAATGACATGCAAGCCATGGCAGAAGCTCAGCTACAAAGAACTATGATCTTAGAGATCACCTCAACGCTCATAGTAGAGAAGTATGATCCTAGGTATCAAATGCCGAAAGATCGTCCCTGGGGTATGCCTGTTAACTATATCCCGGAAGGATATGTTTCGCCGATCACTGAAGATCAGGGAATCATAGCAGAAGCCGCTGGGCCATAAGGTTACAAAATTCAGGAAAGCGAGGATGCCAGAGGCATAATGAGGACTCCTGAAGGTTACAAACTTCGAGAAATGCCAAGATTCACTACCGTGTACCACCCCCTGTGGTGCACACTATCCTGGAAGGAAAGATTCCACAGGTGCCTTCTGGTGGAAACGAAAGCATGTTCGAAAGAATGAACGAGTTCCAGGAACAGTTCCTGGAAATGCAGAAGGAACTGCAAGCTATTTGTGGTCAGGATTTATTTGGAAAGGACGTCGCAGACCTTTGCTTGGTCCCCAATGTGAAAGTCCCGCACAAATTCCAAGTGCCCGATTTTGAAAAGTACAAGGGTAACTCTTGCCCTTAAAGCCATTTGGTGATGTACGCCCGGCGAATGTTAGCTCAGACAAAGAACCAGGATCTACTGATTCACTACTTTCAAGATAGTTTAACTGGTGCCGCATTAAAATGGTACATGGGTTTAAACCGCACTACGATCATCACGTTCAGAGACCTTGGCACTGCCTTCGTCCAACAATATAAATACAATTTGGACATGGCACCAGACAGAGATCAACTTAGATCAATGTCGCAAAAGGACAAGGAAACCTTTAAGGAGTACGCTCAGAGATGGCGTGAAATTGCCGCTCAAATTTGTCCGCCTCTTGAGGAAAAAGGGATGACAAAGATTTCTTAAAGACCTTGAGCTCATTTTACTAGGACAGAATGGTTGCCAGTGCTCCCAGCGACTTCACCGAAATGGTCGGTATGGGAGTACATCTAGAGGAAACCGTTCGAGAAGGACCTCAAGTCAAAGACATTGGGTCGACTAGCAGTACTAAGAAATACGGTAGTGCTCTCCCTAAGAAAAAAGAGCAAGATATTAGGAATATCTCTCTCGGAAAGCAAAGACGGCGGTACCAACCAGTAGCAGCTGTAACTCCTGCTATTAACCCCGCGCCTACGTATCAACCTCAGGTTGCGCAGAGCCAACCTAATCAACAGTAATTTCAGCAAAGGACACAATAACCTCTTCAGCAGGCTCGTCCTCAATACAACAACAACCGTACAACACGGCCACCAGGATTTGATCCTATACCCGTATCGTACGCAGAACTATTTCCGTTACTACTAGCCAAGGGGCATGTCCAGACCAAGGCTCCTCTTACGGTACCGGAAAATCTGCATTTTTGGTTTAAGGTGGATCAGACTTTCCCTTACCATCAAGGAGGACCAGGGCATAACATACAGAACTGTCTGAGTTTCAAATCCGATGTGCAAAAGCTTGTTAGGAGCGGGGTCTTATCTTTCAAGGATACAAATCCAAATGTTCTCACGAACCCGCTGCCTCAACACGAGAAAGCTGCAGTCAATCGATAGAAGGAGAGTCTAACAACGTCTATCAAATTCACGATGTACTCTTGTTAAGGGCCAACTTGGTTAAGATGCATTGTAGACAGAGTGGATATGGTTATGTGCCACCTCACAATTATCACCAGTGTGATGTCTGCTCTAAAAGTAATCAAGGATAATCGGTGGTGCAATCAGCTCTACAGGAACAGATGGATCTCGGATGGATCCAAGAGCACCGAGTTCGTGGAGTTATCATCATTCAAAACCACGGTATCTGTGCGATGAATGTCAACTTGGTGGCAATGCACTCAAGGCAAAGCCAGTATCATAATCTGCCACGACACGATTACAATTCCTGTCTGACTTGCTCGGTAAACAAACAGGGATGCTCTTTCATACAAGAGGCCCTCCAGCGTCAGATGGATTTTGAATGGATTCAAGACTACCATGATAGGAATCATTATCAAATCAACATGATCCAGATCTTCGATATTCGCTTGATGAAGACCAGCCTGGTGGAGTTACATGCTAAACAGGTCCGGCTCAGGTTCCTGGTATAACATGATTATCAGAGCTGTGAGGCGGGTTGCGAAAACGATCAAGGCTGTGCCCTTGTCCAGGAAACATTTCAGCACTTGTTGAACCACTGGTGGCTTCCAATCTATATGGATGAAGACACCCAGCAAATTAGTATCACTAACGGGAATCCTACTAGATATCAAAGTCAGCGTGTTCGGTCGATGGAAACAGACCTAGTAAGGTTACACTGTATTCAAAGCGGACGTGCCCAGGTGCCACTACACAACTATGAGCGGTGTGGAGTTTGCTCAGTGGATAATCAAGGATGCTACCTCGTGCGAGCAGCCCTTCAAAGTCAGTTGGAACGCAAAGAGATTCAACCATGCTCAAGTTCTGGATTAGTCAACTACCTCGCTGATCAAATCGAGGTCGTTGTCGTAATCTCTGATCATCAGAGGGCTAGGGATGTTTGTGCCATCATCCCTCTACTTGACGAATTGAGGGTTCCCAATCGGGAACGGATCGAAATTACGTACGATGGTCAAAAAAATCAGAAGGCTCCCATAGTCATCTATCTACCGGGACCACTATCGTATGAATCAACTAAGGTTATCCCTTACAAGTACGGTGCAACCACAGTCGAGAATGCAAATAAAATTCTGTTACCCTCCGTCGTGAATATTGCAGACATCAGTTAAGTAACACAGAGTGGTAGAATCTTCAACAGAGGAGTTGGAGAACCCAGCAGAGAAAAGGAACCTCAGACAGAAGTTCCCGATCCACCAGTCGGTCAATCCAGTAATCCCGACCTTTCAAAAAATAATGATGAGATGCTGAAGCTCATCCAAAGGAGTGAATATAACATTGTTGATCAGCTGTTACAAACTCCTTCAAAGATCTCGGTATTATCACTGTTACTTAGTTCAGAAGCGCACAGGGAGGCTCTACAGAAAGTCTTGGAGCAAGCCTTTGTGGAACAGGATGTGTCGATACGACAGTTCGATATCATTGTCTCTAACATCACTTCCTGCAATAACTTGGGATTTAGTGATGAGGAATTAACTGAAGAAGGTCGCCGTCATAACATGGCGCTCAATATTACAGTCAACTGCCAGGACGATGCTTTAGCCAGCGTACTGTAGACACAGGGTCAGCCCTGAATGTTAAGCCGAAGTCCACTTTGATGCAGTTATCATTCCAAGGCCCTCCGATGAGAACCAGCGAGGTCGTCGTCAAAGCGTTTGACGGATCAAGAAAAACGGCTATCGGCGAAGTCGACCTTCCCATAACTATCGGTCCTCACACTTTCCAAGTCACTTTCCAGGCCATGGACATCCAGGTAACATACAGTTGTTTATTAGGAAGACCTTGGATACATCAGGCTGGGGCGGTCACCTCGACCCTCCACCAAAAGCCAAAGTTCGTCCAGAACGACCAACTCGTCACGGTTTGTGGGGAGTAGGCCTTGCTCGTAAGCAATTTGTCGTCATCCACTTATGTAGAACCGAAAGGGATAATCGGAACCCAGTTCCAAACGCTTTCGCTACATAAAGACAATCAATCCGAAGGGGGGACTTCGATTTCCTCGTACAAAGATGCTATCAAAGCGGTCGAGAGTACCAATACAACAGGATGGGGGCAGCTTGTCATTCCTACTGACAATAAAACAAAGAAGGGTCTTGGTTTTTCTGCAACCTGTACCCAGACAGCTGCTAACGGTGAAAATCTTCGTCCGATTCAGAATTTCTTCCACAGTGGAGGTTTCCTTCAACCAGTAACTCAAGACGTGTATACCATCAATAAAGATGATTCCTCCGATACGGAGGAAGAATGGAAGTCCTATCTCAACAAGGACGGTTATACGTCTTAGGACGAAACCCAGACTCCCTTTTGCTATCCCGCACAGAGTCTGAGATTTATACCGAGATCAGATGTCGAAATGATATATGGAGATTGTGATCCGGAAAGATGTTGTGCTCCACCAAACTCATTAGAGGAGGACACTCTGATGAAAGACAACTTTGACCACAACTATTATGGCCCAATGGATGGTCTGCCAATGTGGCAGCCGTACCCAGGAGACTTGGGGCAGGAAAGTCAGCCGAACAATGAAAATCAGCTGAGCATCATTGAAAAGAATACCTGTGTCCCCACCATGTCATGGGATCAACACCTAGGTTACCCTGAAAATACCCAGCACGACGATGAATTTGCAACGTTTTCCGGACTAGAACTCATCAACTATGCTTTCCCTGAGGTCAACATCATTGAGAGAGATGACCCCTCCAGTTCCAAAGAAGTGTGGGACACCTTGGGACAACCTAGTGGAAAATACGACTATATGGTCAAGTACACTGCTCCTGAAAGCTCTCGTATCAGGCTCGAAGACATCCAGCCAACTGGATGGGGAGATACGGCGAAGAGTACAAATACTACGCAAAATACAACTGAGGAATCCTCCTACGATAACTCTACCTGGGAGACAGATTCCAATGATCCAGCTCCACCAGAAATCAGCGTTATTTCTGAAGACAAAAGAAGGAAGGTGCCAGACTTTGTGATTCACCGAGGAATTCTCCGCCAATGGGTTGTTGTCGATGTTCCGAAGATTGTTCATAAGTCTAAGTAATTTCCATCTTTACTTTAACCTTTCACCTTGCCCAGGTGAAACGGATGTTTTGATAGGGCTCACTTTCTGTAAATACCCCTCTTCGCTTCGCCCAAAGCGACAGAGTTTTGTTTTATAGGGCTGTAGTTTCAAGAATCGACTTGTTCATTAATAAAATAACGTCGTTCTGTAATTTCTGTATTAATTGTTGTTTTCTTTTTTTATTTTTTTTCAGAAAATGGTAATCCTAAAAAACGACTCAATAATAAAAACAAGCAGTGAAAAAAAATAGTCTGCACACACTCTGGCATTTTCTCTATCTCTTCTAAAAACAATCATCACGTCATGCAGATTACTTGCTTTAAACCCCATTGGAGATTGCTTGCATTTTCTCTATCCCTTCTCCCAACTTTGAGTTCCCGGTATTTGGGGCTGAAGAAGAAAATGACGACGAAATTCCAGAGGAGATCTCCCGATTACTCCGACAGGAGCAAAGGTCCATTGAACCTCACAAAGAGCCGTTGGAAACGATCAACGTGAGTTCAGAAAAAGAGAGAAAAGAAATCAGGATTGGGGCACTGCTCAGTCCAACTGCCAAAGAGAGTTTAACAAAGCTTCTCAAAGAGTTTCCTGATGTATTCGCTTGGTCCTATCAGGACATGTCAGGGTTGGATACCAGCATCGTGGAACATCACTTACCGTTGAGATCGAAATATCCGCCGGTAAAACAGAGGTTGAGACGGACTCACCCGGACATGGCCATCAAAATCAAAGAGGAGGTACAAAAGCAGATTGACGCGGGTTTCCTCGCCATATCAGAATATCCTTAATGGTTAGTCAACATCGTACCCGTTCCCAAAAAGGACGAAAAAGTCAGAATGTGTGTCGATTACAGAGATCTGAACAAGGCAAGTCCAAAGGACGACATTCCCTTGCCACACATTGACATGCTGGTAGACAGTACAACAACGTTCAAAGTTTTCTCCTTCAGGGATGGATTCTTGGGCTATAATCAAATCAAAATGGCGCCGAAAGACATGGAGAAAACTTCGTTCATTACCCCATGGGGTACTTTTTGTTACAAGGTAATACCGTTCGGCTTGAAGAACACCGGGGTAACCTATCAAAGGGCTATGACTACTCTGTTTCACGACATGATACACAAAGAAATCGAAGTGTATGTCGATGACATGATTGCCAAATCTAAAACAGAAGAGGAGCATGTGACCCACCTGTCAAAACTATTTGAGCGGTTGAGAAACTATAAACTCCGCTTGAATCCCAACAAGTGCACCTTCAGTGTCCGTTCAGGGAAACTCTTAGGGTTCATCGTCAGCCAGAAAGGAATTGAGGTTGATCCTGACAAGGTCAAGGCTATTCAAGAAATGCCTTCTCCGAAAACTGAAAAACAAGTCAGAGGATTCCTGGGACGTTTGAACTATATTTCCAGATTCATATTCCTCATGACCGCGACATGTGCACCAATTTTCAAATTACTCAAAAAGAATCAGGACTGCGTTTGGACAGAAGACTGCCAAACTGCCTTCGACAGTATCAAGGAATATCTGTTGAACCCGCCGATTATATCACCTCTGGTGGAAGGATACCGCTGATCATCTATTTAACAGTCTTGGAAGATTCAATGGGTTGGGTACTTGGTCAACAAGACGAAACGAGAAGGAAAGAGTCTGCCATCTATTATTTGAGCAAGAAATTCACCGACTGCGAGACTCGGTACACTATGCTTGAGAAAACTTGTTGCGCTTTGGCTTGGGTAGCCCAACGTCTTCGCCAGTACATGATTCGTCACACTACTTGGTTAATCTCTGAAATGGATCCAATCAAGTATGTATTTAAAAAGCCTTCTCTCACGGGAAGGATTGCCCGTTGGCAGATGTTGTTATCAGAATATGACATAGAGTACCACGCTCAGAAAGTCGTTAAAGGAAGTGTTTTAGCCGATCATTTGGCTCATCAACCGATTGACGATCAGGAATCAGTCGGATTTGACTTCCCAGACGAAGATGTCATGTATCTAAAAATGAAAGATTGCGATGAACCGCTACCTAGTGAAGGGCCAGAACCAGGTTCCCAATGGCGACTTATCTTTGACGAAGCTGTCAATCATTACAGAAACGAAATTGGGGCAATTATCATAACACCTCAGGGTACCCACATGCCTTTCACCGCCATACTTACGTTCAAATGCACAAACAAAGAGGCCGAATACGAAGCTTGTATTATGGGTCTCGAAGAAGCGATCGATTTAAGGATTAAGAACATTGATGTATATGGCGACTCAGCCCTGGTTATCAATCAGATCAAAGGAGATTGGAACACATACCAATCAGGATTGATTCCTTACAAATATTATGCAAGAAGGTTGTTGCCTTTCTTCAACAGAATCGAGTTTCATCACATCCCTCGTCATGAGAATCACATGGCTGATGCATTAGCCACTCTCTCTTCCATGATTAGTGTAGGTCAATGGAACGACCCACCTAAGATCGACATAATGCGCCTTGAACGGCCCGCTTACATCTTTGAGATCGAAGCAGTCATAGACGACAAACCTTGGTATCACGATATCAAATGCTTCCTTCAAAAACAGGAATACCCACCCGGGGCATCCAGAAAAGACAGAAAGACCCTCAGAAGACTGTCTGGCAACTTCTTCCTGAGCGGTGATACACTCTATAAGCGGAACTTCGACATGGTCTTGCTCCGATGCGTAGACAGACTAGAAGCAGACATGCTGATAAGGGAAATTCACGAAGGATCCTTTGGTACTCATGCCAACGGACACACAATGGCGAGAAAAATTTTAAGAGCAGGGTACTACTGGTTGACCATGGAATCCGACTGCTACAAGTACATGAGAAGGTGACACAAGTGTCAGATATACTCAGACAAGATCCATGTACCGCCTACACATCTCAAAGTTCTCTCTTCCCCATGGCCTTTTTCCATATGGGGAATCGACATAATTGGCATGATTAAACCCAAGGCTTCGAACGGACATCGGTTCATCCTGGTAGCCATTGACTATTTCACCAAATGGGTCGAAGCAGCGCCTTACGCCAATGTAACTCGTCAAGTGGTGGTCCGCTTTATCAAAAACAATATCATCTGCCGTTATGGTGTTCCAAGCCAGATCATTACGGATAATGGATCTAACTTGAACAATAAGATGATGAAAGAGTTGTGTGCAGAGTTCAAGATCGAACACCATAACTCATCTCCCTACCGACCCAAGATGAACAGAGCGGTAGAAGCGGCTAACAAGAACATCAAGAGGATTGTTCAGAAGATGGTTGTAACCTACAAAGATTGGCACGAGATGCTACCCTTTGCTGTTCACGGTTATCGCACATCTGTCCGCACTTCAATTGGGGCAACCCCTTTCTCTCTAGTTTATGGCATGGAGGCAGTTCTCCCCATAGAAGTAGAGATCCCATCAATCCGGGTATTGATGAAAGCTAAGCTTACAGAAGCTGAATGGTGTCAAAGTCGACACGACAAACTAAATCTGATTGAGGAAAAGTGAATCACGGCACTATGCCACGGTCAATTGTATCAGCAAAGAATGAAGAAGGCGTTCGACAAAAAGGTCTGACCTCGCATCTTCAGGAAAGGAGACCTTGTGCTTAAAAAGATACAATCATTTCTCATTGATTCTCGAGGAAAATGGAGTCCGAATTACGATGGCCCCTATGTGGTCAAGAAAGCTTTCTCAGGCGGTGCCCTGAGACTTGCAACCATGGACGGAGAGGAATTTTCCTACCCCACAAATGTTGACGTAGTCAAGAAATACTTCGCCTAAATAAAAAAAAACGTCTCGGTGGATTGAAAACCCGAAAGGGCGGTCCAGGCAAAAATTAGAGACATGATAAAAAATTATCCCGGTGGATTGGAAACCTCAAAGTACAATCCAGGCAAAAATTAGGGATAATTGCAAGTAACTACGTTCGACAAAGGGGCAAGTCCCTCGGCAGCAGTTACATCATCCGTCAGGAAAGCTCCGGTCAAGGTCATCTTCGACAGAAGCTCAGGGTGCCCCGAAGTCAAATTTGGTAGAAGGATATTGATCGTTATGTTTCAATGTAGCCCTTTTCCCTTAAAATTACCATTTTCTAACTTTGTAAATACTCTATGGAATCACGCGTTTGGCTGATTTCCATCCTATCAATAAAATTTGAGCCCTTGTGCTTTTGTTTGCAATTCTTATTTGTTTTAGCTTTACAGAACGATGTTTTAATATGATTAATGATTCTTGAAATAAAACAAAAATGAATTTACTTGTTAAACTTTTTTCTGCTTTTTAAAGATGGAAAATTCTTTTGACTGTTGAACATCGAAAGAATATCGATGGCTTCTCCCAAAGGCGGTGAAGTTTCAAAGTGCAGTATCAAAGTACTCCTTCTAAACCAGTGCACCTGAATAAAGGATCAACTGTGTCAGAGACCATTGTTTCATCTGATACCCCCGGCAGAGTTCTTATCTCCTAAGCCCGACCAACGTAGCTCCCCACGAGGACTACTTCTCTTAAGCAAGGCAGAATTGCTATCATGAACCAGTGATACTTTTCAACCCCCACTGTGGCCGAGTATCCAGTCGTGTTCATCTACTAGTCTGTATGTCGCATCAGTTTTGTCAGCATATACATACATACATCATGTATTATTGATTTACATTCATATTCATATTGCATCACTATCACTCTAGTCGGTCTTGTCCCCTAGTGATAAAAGTCTTCACAATCGAGTTGTCGGTTCTTTCCTGGTCAGGAAATGTTGCGTCTGAACAATCTCTCTCCTCCAATTTATTTCTGGATTAGAGTTGGCCCTTGACCACTTTGATAACTTGAACCTCTGAGAAAACCGGAGAACCCTCAGCCAGCATCACTCTTCACCATGGAAGATGATATCTTCACTTTCTCGGATTAAGGAAAATCCCCAGAGAAAGCCTTGTAATCATAGATTCGGCAGTACAACAGTTTTTCTCTGAAAAATTCACTGACGAAAAAGTCATCGGCACCTCAAAATTGGAATACGTTGTATGGAATTTCTCTGAGAAGATCTCGAAGAAAAGTATGATGTAATATCCCCAAGCGAAAGCAGTCTCTCAACAGACTCGTTTTCCCCACCACTTTTTCCATCAAATGGCATCTCCCCAGGAAAATTCGGCGAGAAGTTTGAGGAAAACCGCTACACATAGCGTCCCTTGTCAATAAAGTTTATTGACAAAAGAAACTTAGACCAATTTCTTGGTAGGAAACCAAGATCGAGGGGAAGTTTGAATCAGAAACTGAGACCAGTTCCTTGGTAGGAAACCCGGATCGTGGGGAAGTTTATTTTAGAAACTAAGACCAGATCCTTGGTAGGAAACCAAGATCGAGGGGAAGTTTGAATCAGAAACTGAGACCAGTTCCTTGGTAGGAAACCATGATCGAGGGGAAGTTTATTTCAGAAACTAAGACCAGTTCCTTGGAAGGAAACCAGAATCGAGGGGAAGTTTATTTTAGAAACTAAGACCAGTTCCTTGGCTGGAACCCAGGATTGAGGGGAAGTTTTTACCTTTTCTGAGCGTTATTGCTTAGCAAAAGAAGAAGGATGCGTGAACTACCATTCTTAATCACCATCAAAATTTTGGGTATTCCGATATTTAATCCTCTTGCACCCCGAATGCCCGAATACCTTCGTCATTCACACCTTCGGGTCCAAGAAGATTAAATAGGGGCATCTGTCATACCCCAAATTTTGACCACTAAGATTTCCCATCATTGTGCAATTCATCATCACAATATGGATGAACCATCATGCCTCATTAGTCTCCCCAAAGATGGGTGAGCATTCACTACTAGCAAAATTAGGATTTCAAGCCATCTCACAGTTCTTAGACAAAGAATCAATCAAGGAATGACAAGATCTTCAACTTGTCTAAACCTCTCAAACATCCACAAAGGATCAAGAGGACTCCCACTTCAAGGATTAAGCACAAGGCTGCTCCCTTCTAGGTGGATTAAGCCTCGAGATCGTCAATGTCACCAAATTATGGTTTTGGTCGACCAGGGCCTCCAGATGGAATTTTTCCTCTGCGCATGAGCCAATGCTTCAAAGAATAACCTAGGATGCTCCAAGGGACATCATAAACCCAATCATCAAGTCAATTTAACCTCAGGGGATGCATTCATCAAAAATCAGGAATTAGGGTTTCTTGACCTAATTCATCCCTAAGTTGACTTTTGGGACAAATCATGAGCCAAGACGTCAAGACATGGTTTGAGGGTCTCTAGCACACTACATTGATCCATTTGCAACAATGGATTGATCCAAGAAGCTTGAGCAACAAGTTTCAATTTCACATGAACCACAGTTAGGGTTTCACAAGAAAAGTCAACTGTAGCTTTGACTTTTGACCAGGACATGCTTCCTAACCCTAGGACATGATTCAATATACCCTATAATACATATGAAATCAATCCATCAAGTTTGATTTAGGTCAAGGACTTGATTTCATAGAGGATCGCACAGTTTTGAATTCATCTGACAAAAAGTCATCTATGCACAAAAGTCAAACTTTGACTTTTTGAGATTTTTCATAATTATGGTTCCTTAACCCTAAAATGATGTTAATGTGTGGTTGGAATCATCATTCATCAAGAAAAATCAAGAAAAGTGGGATAACTTGTAAAAGGGGTAACCATAAAAACTTAGGAATTTTTCTAAGTTATGGAACAAAGTGGCTAGGGTACCAACTTTAGAGGATCATAAATCCTAAACCACAAGGCCATTTTTCCCCATCCAAAGCTGGATTTGTAGCTCTCATTACCCTCTACAAAAGATTCAACTACACCTCACTCCAATTCATTATGGGTTCTGAGTTATGATTGGGCCAAAATGACTAAAACATGAAAATACATCATTTTCCAACACTTAGGAAAATTCTGGCTAAGGAAGATTTTGTTGAAAACACAAAAACTTGTGAGATCTTTTCACATAGTTGCAAGCTGAATCAAGTCCAAAGGTAAACATCAATGTTGTTGCATATGTTTCTAAGAATCCAAAGAGCCTCTCAGCATGAATTAATTCAACTTGAGCCAAGAGAAATCCATGCCCAAAGTCATGCTGCTACAAGCTGTTTTGGAAAAATCAGTTTGCATGTTTGCTTGCCACACACGATTTCTGAATCAAAACCAAGGATCATTATGCCACATGTACTCAAACCAATCACAATACATCTGATCCAACCTATAAAGCTGAGTCACAAAGCCAAGGAATCTTTCAACTTGAAGTTCATGCATTTTGTCACATTTTACCTTGAATTCAATGGGCATTAATGTGGAATAGTGCATTGTCAAGATTCTCACTCTCCTCAGTCAAGTTCTCTGATTAAACAACAATTAAAATGACTGAGGAATGTGATTTCTGTCAAGGCATAGCTGATCTATTTGGAGCAGCTGTTACACCTAATGCAAGAGGCATTTATGCCCAACCAATCCCTTTGAAGGTGATCTGATCCAGCAGCCATTCACTATTCCTCCAAGACAAGATTTGATCACCTATAAATAGAGGTTCCAATGGATCATTCAAGGCACACTAAAGCAAGTTATAGCACTTCTTTCTCTGAATCTCTCTTAAGTGCCAATTTTCTTTGTTTTTGAGCAACCACCATCGGGTTTTGAGTTGCAGCCCTAAGCAATCCATTCCAATTGTTCAAACACATCACATATGATGTATTTGAGGTGTCCAAACACTTAAACACCAACTGTAACACCCCTAGCTCAAAATCACCCTTCAACCAAGCCATTATGCCTTAATTATGCAGTTGGAGTTCTCCAGCTTGATCCAGAATTGTTCAGAGTGTTCCAAAGATTGCAACACACTCGACAACATCCATTAAAGCTGTAGGGATCATCAAATCGCATCTGGAACACCATCTATGCAGAGTTCCATTTCAGCTTGCATCAAGGTAAGCCTCAAAACTCCATCTTCATGATCCATGCATATTTCCTCGCATGATATTTTTGTCAATTGATTGCCATCATGTGTTGAGTGTTTCCCCTCAAGAAATTTGATTATAGCCCTCATAACCATGTCTGCACGACTGCTTTTACAAAATTAGGGTTCATATGGTCGTGATGATATAACTTGCTATACACTGAAAATAAATAGAATCAAGTATTGCCAACTTGTTCCTTGTTAAAAAACACACGAGTTTGGTGTTTGAATCATGTCAAATGGTTGAGAGATGAGTGACATAGGGGGCTTCATGCACGAGCTCGGGAAAGAAGATGGCCATGGCACCATTCTTTAGGTTTTCCAACCAAGTTCTCTATATATTTTTCATTTGCATATGTTTAATGAATTGGCATTGCACCCCAGTGGTTGATCAGCTGGTTTGTGAGTATTGGCAAGCGAGAGGTCTGGGGTTCGAATCGCCCTCGCCCCAGACCTCTTTTTTACCACTTTTTCCTATTTTTTGTTATTTTTCATATTTATTTTAAATGATTTGAAAAATAAATAACTCACTCAATTTTAATTATTTTTTATTGGCTCTTTTTGCAAAAAATCACAAAAATGTTAAAATATTTTATTCCCCAAAAAAATTAGATTTATATTATTTATTTAATATAATTAGTATTTTTGTGAATAAATGTCTTTTATTTGTTTTTAAACCTTTTAAAAATAAATATTCATCTTGAAAAATAAAAACCAAATGAGCTTTAATTCATCTTGTGATTAAAATATCATTTTTAAAACCTTAACCAAAGATCATAATTTGTTTATTAAAACTTATTTGGTATTTGTATCATTTTAATTAATTTTCTTTGAATAATTACTTTAAAAATGATGAAATTAGGGTTTTGTTGATTTTCACCCTAACAAATATTTTTCAAACACTCATGGGCCTCTAATAGAGTGTAAGACCCAACCCTTTTTAAACCAAAATAATTTGGGCCTCGGTCATCGTATAAGACCCACTGTGCTTTTAAAAACCTCGGCACGGTCGTCGTTTTGAAAAAATCTTTTGGGCCTCTCCTTGAGTTGTAAGCCTCATCACTGGTACAAAAACAATTTTTGGGCCTCTAATAGAGTGTAAGACCTAACCCTTTTTGAAAAACAAAACATTTTGGGCCTCAAATGTTGTATAAGTCCCGTTGTATTTCAAATGTTGGCGCGATCCTCGCCCGTTTAAAACAGAAGATCTGGGCCTCTCCTCGAGCTATAAGACCCCTTCAAAATCATTTTGGTCCTCTAATAGAGTGTAAGACCCAATCCCCTTTTAACCAAAACAATTTTGGGCCTCAGATATTGTATAAGTCCCTCTGCATTAAAAGAAGATCTCGGCGCGATCGCCAGTTCAAAAATCAAACCCTTGGGCCTACCCTCGTGTTATAAGCCACATTCTTTTTCTTTCAATCACTTTGGGCCTCTTGAGAGAGTGTAAGACCCATCCCCTTGTACAGAAAACCTTTCTTGGGCCTCAGTCACTTGTATAAGTCCTTGTACAAACGACAGTGCAATCACTGATAAAACCTTGGGCCTCTCCTTGAGCTGTAAGCCCCAATTTTCCTTTCAAAAGCACTTTCTCCTTTGATTTTGTAACATACTGTTATTTTCAATTTCTTTGTTGAACAACTAACCAAACAGCATGGAAGCTCTACAACCGAGTAAGTGTTTACCCATTTTCATTTACCGCTTTCATATGTATATAACTGTATTGTGGGGCTGTTTCACTGTAAGTCTTCGTTCATCAACTCATATCGACTGTGTAATACTAGTATAGATATTTAGAGTTTCCCTGGCAACTACGTCTAGAACTAGACAAAACCTTGACTCCTTACATCCGACGTTCTCCCGGATATTTCAACATAACCTAAACCATGAGAATTTTCATTTATAACAATTTTAGATAACTAGATCTAAGAAATCTCCCCCTTGAACAGTTCATATACAGAAGGCCAATGTTCCAAGTGAAACCCCTTCTGAAACTGTTCATCAGCCTCCTCTTAGGCTTAGTCCAAGGACCCACAGGCTTCCTAAAAGCATCCCCGCCTCCTCTTAGGCATTGTACAAGGACCCGTCGGCTTCTTAAAAGTTTTCACAACCTTCTCTTAGGCTTCGTATAATGATTCTTCCTCCGGGAAGATAGCCTCCTCTTGGGCTTCGTACAAATTGTCCCTCGGCTTCTTAAAAGTTACTCACGCCTCCTCTTGGGCTTCGTACAAATTGTCCTGACGACCTCTTAAAGGTATAGGAACAGAAATTAGTCATCTTAATAGAACAGTCTTTCAAGGAGTCTAGATCTTTCTACCGCAAATGTGATGTCTCTTAACTTCTCTTAAGCATAGTACAAAAGATAAAACTCTAGACTTGGACAGTCTAATTTCCTTGAGTCTCAAAGACATTCTCAAGCTCCTTTCAAAAATGGGAAGATAAAACCCGTAAGACTCGGACAGTCTAAAGCTCCTTTGGATTCCCCGTTCCCTTAGAGAACAGGAAATAATCTCGATCCTCGGATCAAATCCATGAGTACGATGTTACCAATATAAGAACTGATTTTCTCTTTTATCCAACATACTGGACCTGTCACTCAACTGAAATAATAACCATAGCCTCCTCTTAGGCTTTGTATAATGATCATTTCCTCAGGAAAGGTAGCCTCCTCTTAGGCTTTGTATAAATGATCCTTCTTCAGTGAAGTTAGCCTCCATCTCGGGCTTTGAATGAGATACAAGAACACTCTCTTGTTGAGTTTAAAAAGAGTCTCTTGTTGAGTCGATCACCTTTAGCTTCTATCTCTGGCTTCATACGAGATACAAATCACTCTCTTGGTGAGTATAAAATACTCTCTTGTTGAGTCAAACCCTTTTAGCCTCCGTCTTGGGCTGCGTACAAGACACATACAAAAACACTCTCTTGTTGAGTCAACAGTTTTAGCCTCTATCTCAGGCTTCGTACGAGACACATAAAAAAAACCCTCTTGTTGGGTCAATAGCCTCCTCTTAATCTTTGTATAAAGAAATCCCCGTTTGATTCAATCAACCTTTTAGCATCAAATCATACTTTGGTCACAGCATACAAACATCAACAACTCCTTTTCCCTCATCTAATTGCTGTAAGCGGCAAGCCTCTGGATTATTTACATCCACACCACTGTCCTTCTTTTAGCATGAGAAATTCCTAAGGAAATATGGCATTTCTCTACACTGAGTTAAAGTCTTCTCCTTCAGGTTGAAAATCCCCTATAAAGGAAATTATGGCATTGCTGGATTCACAGATCCCAGTTAAAGTAAATCTCTCCTTTACAATCAGTCACCCAACAGTTGTGACAGACATACCCTTCTTTAGAAATGACAAATTCTCTCTGAAGTCAAAACCCTTTTAGCTTCACATCTTGGGCTTCGAACAAGATACAAATAGACCCTTCAGCTTCACATCTTGGGCTTTGAACAAGATACAAACCACCTTTAGCTTCATGTCTTGGGCTTTGAACAAGACACCAAAACACCATTTACTCCCATAGCATAGGAGGAACTACGATCGCTCTGATTTCCCTATCCCGGGAATACGTAGGCATAAGATTGAAAAATCTTAGCGAGCACACTAATCAAAAACCCAAAATCCCATATATCAACCGAATAGCATCGGTCCCCAACACCCTACCCCGACACTATTTTCAACAAAATAACCCCAAAGGGCGAACACCCCATTTTGATAGCATCTGTAAATCAACAGTTTTGACTGTTTAACCTCAGTTTGCAAGCAGGGTTAATTGGAGACATCTATTTCCCTTCCTTCATCAGCTTCAATAGGATAAAAAATGAATCGAATTGTAGTACCAAAGCGATAGTGATTCGAAACCACAAAAATCGCGCTACAGTATTCCCGTTTGATGAAACAGGGAAATCAGAGCGATCGTAGTTCCTCCTATTCTATGGGAGGAAAATAGGTTGTTTTGGTGTCTTGTTCAAAGCCCAAGACATGAAGCTAAAGGTGAATTATATCTTGTTCAAAGCCCAAGATGTGAAGCTAAAGGGTTTATGGATGAGAGAGAATTTGTCATCTCTAAAGGGGGATATTTGGTCTGTTCATTACAATTGTTGGGTGACTGATTATAAAGGAAAATTAATTTAACTGGGATATGTGAATCTAGCAATGCCATAATTTCCTTTATAGGGGATTTTTAACCTGAAGGAGAAGACTTTAACTCAGTTTAGAGCAATGCCATCTTTCCTTAGGAATTTCTCATGCTAAAAGAGGGACAGTGGAGTAGATGTAAATAATCCAGAGGCTTGCCGCTTACAGCAATTATATGGGGGGAGAAAAAGAGTTGTTGATGTTTGTATGCTGTGAGCAAGGCATAGATTTGATGCCAAAAGTTTAATTGACTCAACCGAGGTTTTCCTTATACAAAGCCTAAGAGGAGGCGATTGACCCTACAAGAGGGTGCTAACAAGTGATTGACTCAAAAAGAGAGTGCTTTTATGTGTCTTGTACGAAGCCCAAGACGGAGGCTAAAAGGTTTTGACTCAACAAGAGAGTCTTTTATCTGTCTTATATGAAGCCTAAGTCGGAGGCTTAAAAGGTTTGACTCAACAAGAGAGTCTTTTATACTCAACAAGAGAGTGATTTGATGTCTCGTACGAAGCCCGAGATGGAGGCTAAAGGGGAAGTGACTCAACAAGAGAGTCTTTTATACTCAACAAGAGAGTGTTTTAGTATCTCTTACAAAGCCCGTGATAGAGGCTAAAAGGGATTTGACTCAACAAGAGAGTCTTTTATACTCAACAAGAGAGTGTTTTATATCTCGTACGAAGCCCGAGATGGAGGCTAAAGGTGTTTGACTCAACAAGAGAGTCTTTTATACTCAACAAGAGAGTGTGAAAAGGTTAGCTCTGCTGGGGAGAATCATTGTACAAAGCCCAAGAGGAGGCTATTTATGTTGGTGACTGTTTCAGTTTAGTGACAGGTCCAGTATGTTGGATAAAAGAAAAAATCAGTTCTTATAAAGGGAAAGATTAAAGGTATGGTTGTGCCTTGGCACTGATCAGAGGATCAGGGTTATTTCCTATTCTTTTAGGATATGGGAAATCCAAAAGGTATTGAGACTGTTCAAGTCTACTGGTGGTTTGAGAAATCGATTCTCAGGTAGTAAATGATCTTTGTATGATGCCCAAGAGAAAGCTGGTATGTTAAGGGATGAAGGTCAACCCATTAACTGGTCTGATACTTGACTCAGAAAGACACCTCTAGCAAATTGATGAATAGATTATGTTCCTATACCTGTAGAGGTCTTTGGGTACTTGTACTAAACCCAAGAGAATGCATGAGAGATTTTAAGAAGCAGAAGGGTCCTTGCACAACGCCCAAGAGAAGGCGGAGACGCTTTTAAGAAGCTTGTGGGTCCCTAAACCCCGAGAAGTTCAAGACATGCCATTCACCGAGAATAGATCAAGCTAGGAAAGTCTGAGAATTTGGAAGAAACTAAAGAGATGCCATTCACGGAGAAAAGATCATCTCTGGGGAGTTAAAGTTTCTTTGACAATGTCTAAGGGTGACAGTCTGAGAAAGGGTTCACCGAGAATGCTGCCTTTCACGTCTCCATATTGTTTAACCCCAAGAGGATGGAAGACTGTGTCAAGTAATCCTACGGGGATCTAGTTTTGTTTGTATTTAAGAGTAACCAACAGGGCTTTACCTAGTGCTAGACGTAGTTGCCAGGGAAAACTCTAAATAACTATACTAGTATTACATAGTTGATTTTTGACAAATATATAAAAGGATGTGAAAGAAGACTTACAATGAGCAGCCCCACAATACAGTTATATATATATATACACATGAAAGTAGATAAAGAAAGCGGGTAAACACTTACTCGGTTGTAGAGCTTCCATGTTGTTTTGTTAGTTGTTCAACAAAGAAAGCTTTGATAACAATATTATATTCTAAATCAAAGGAAAAAGTACTTTGAAAAGATTGTTGGGACTTAGAGCTCAAGGAGAGGCCCAAGGTTTTATCAGTGATTGCACTGTTGTTTTGAAATTGTACAGAGACTTATACAAGTGACTGAGGCCCAAAAAAGGTTTTATGTACAAAGGGATGGGTCTTACACTCTCTCAAGAGGCCCAAAGAGTTTAAAGAAAATGAATGGGGCTTATAACATGAGGGTAGGCCCAAAGGGTTTTGTTTGAAAAATGACGATTCTTTAACGTACTGGGTCTTATACAATACATTGAGGCCCAAAAAGGTTTTATCTACAAGGGATGAGTCTTACAATCTATTAGAGGCCCAAAGGTTTATTTTTGTACAAGTGTTGGGGCTTACAGCTCAAGGAGAGGCACAAAGGTTTTTGTTAAAAAGGCGATGATCGCGCCGAACTTTTTGATGGTGTCGGGACTTATACAATACACTGAGGCCCAAAAAAGGTTTTATTTACAAAGGATTGAGTCTTACACTCTACCAAGAGGCCCAAAGAGTTTTGAAAATGATTGATGAGGTTTGAAATCAAAGAAACCCTAATTTTATTTTCCTTTAAAAGTAAATATTTAAAGAAAATCAATAAAAATGATAAAAATACCGAATGAGTTTGAATAAACCACTTGTGATTTTTGTTTAAGGTTTGAAAAATGAGGTTTTAATCACAAGATGAATTAAAACTCAATTGGTTTTGATTTTCAAGGTAAATATTCACTTTTAAAATGTTTAAAAACAATTAAAAAGGAATTTATTCACAAAAATACTAATTATATTAAATAAATAATATAAACTTGATTTTTTTATGGAATAAAATATTTCAACATTTTTGTGATTTTTTGCAAAAGGAACCAATAAAAAATAATTAAAATTGAGAGAGTTATTAATTTTCCAAACTATTAAAAATAATATGAAAAATAGTAGAAAAGTGGAAAAAATGGCAAAAAGAGGGTCTGGGGCGAGGGGGATTCGAACCCCAGACCTCTTGTGTATAGGGCGTGCGCCTTACCACTGGGGTGGTGCTACATCCGTTGATTGAAACACAACCACAAATATACAAGGCTTGCCTTGTTTTTGGCTTGGCCCAAGGCAAGGCAAGGCAAGATTTTGGTTAGAAACGTGAAGGCCATAACTTTCTCATTTCTCCATGGATTGGGACAAAATTTAGGTCTATCCTGCCTAGAATTTCACAAGGAATCCAATGGTGGTGGTGTTTTTTTCATATCGTGCTCCTATTGAAAAACCCAATAGTGGTTTTGAAATAGGCCATGATTTGCTATTTCTGTGCTATCTCTTGGTACAGACATGAATTAGATGATGAATTGGTTTAAACACAACATATATAACATGTAAAAGATGTGCATGATCAGTGGACCTCAAATCAATGCATATTTCAAAGAGTTCAAGTTGAGATGCTTACCTATTTTTGGAGCTTTTGTGCAATCTGCCAAGTGCTTTGTTCCAGAAATGATTTGATGCTTTGGACACCCTCAAATGATGTCTTAGAAGCTTTTAGGATGGTTCGAATCAGCTGGAAACCTCGGGAACAAGTTTGAGCTCTTTCTTGCAAAAGAGGCAAAAGTGGCCAAAATAGCAACTCTCTCAAATGGTGTTCCAGATGGGGGGAACCATTTGGGACAGTTCAAGGATGATATTTGGAGTGTGTTTAAGGTTTTATCTGGTTTGGAAAGTGACTGAATCAAGACATGGCTTGAAAAATGCACAAAAGTCCAATTTTGAGGTTTTGAGAGGTGACTTTGAGATTTTGGTGTTACAGGTCACTTGTGAGAGTTTGGATCACTTCTATATGATGTTTATGAGGTGTGTGTGTGATTGGCTTGGTTGGAATTGCTCTCAAACTCAAAACCCGATCGTGACTTGCTTTGGAAGGCAAATTTGGAAGTGAGAAGGTGATTTTGAGGAAAGAATATGTTTGATGGCTTTGGTGTTCTCAAACTGATCACAAATAAGCTCTATTTATAGTAGAGCAAGTTTGTTTTGGAAGCAATAGTGATTGGCAACTGCAACAGAGGTTTGGCCAATGTTGATCAATGAGAATCCAAGTCTCCTCTAGCCATTGACTAGAGGTTAGGGCACAGGCTGCTGGTTCCCTTGGTCTTGGAATTGTCTTGACTGAATTCAGTTGGAAATGGCTCAGTCCATGCCACCTTGGTGCATCCATTAAATGCTCCAAAACAAAATTGGAGTCTTGTCCCCTCTTTAGGGATTTCTAGGTTTGGCATGCTACTTTTGGTTCCAAAGACTTGGGACGCTTATGGGTCAGTGTTTGTCCCTCCTTGGTCTCCCCCTGAGGTGTTCAGATGGATAAGTGTGTTTGTCATTTGCACAAATTTGGAAAATCGAGCAAATGCACAAATCCGCCTTGCTTTGACAGTTTTCAGCAAGGCATGTTGCCATTGACATATCTCATGGCTCAAGTGGACTTTGATGGAGTTCTTGGCCATTTTGGAAAGCCTTCATATGATACAACAACTGTTTGATCATAGTTTCTTTTGATACCTTTTGGATACAAGTGAAAAATGCCCGTACATTTGGAAAAAAGTGAAGGCAGGTTCTGACTAAGTGAAAATTTCACTAAGTGTTGGAAAAAAGTGACATTTTCACTTTTTGTGATTTTGATCATTCCATAACTTAAAATCCATGAGGAATTGGAATGAGTTATGTTTGAAGCTTTTGTAGAGAGCCATGAGAGCTACAAATCCAGCTTTGAATAGGGAAAATGGCCTTGTGGTTTAGGAGATATGATCCTCCAAAGTTGGTACCCTAGCCACTTTGTTCCATAACTTAGAAAATTTTCTATGTTTTTATGGTTGCCCCTTTTACAAGTTATCCCACTTTTATATGATTCTAATCACACATTAACATCATTTTAGGGTCAAAGAACCAAAATTGTGAAAAATCTCAAAAAGTCAAAGTTGACTTTTTGTCAGATGAACTCCAAACTTTGTGGTCCTCTATGAAATCAAGTCCTTGACCTAAATCAAACTTGATGGATGGATTTCATAGGTGTTATAGGGTGTATTGAATCATGTCCCAAGGTTTGGGAGCATGCCTGGGTCAAAATTCAAAGGCACAGTTGACTTTTCCCGTGAAACCCTAATTGTGGTTCTAATGAAATTGAAACTTGTTGCTCAAGCTTCTTAGACCAATCCATTATTGCAAATGGATCAATGTGGTGTATTAGAGACCCTCAAATCCTCCCTTGAGGTCTTGGCTCATGTTTTGTCCCAAAAGTCAAATTAGGGGTGAATTAGGTCAAGAAACCCTAATTCCTGATTTTTTATGAATGCATCCCCTGAGGCAAAATTGACTTGATGATTGGGTTCATGATGTCCGTTGGAGCATCATAGGTTATGCTTTGAAGCATTGGCTCATAACCAGAGGAAAATTTCCATCTGGAGGCCCTAGTCGACCAAAACCCTAATTTGGTGACACTGTTGATTTTGAGGCTTGATCCACTGGGACTGTTACAACCTTGTGCTTAATCCTTGATGTGGGAATCCTCTTGATCCATTGGGGATGTTTGATAGGTTTAGACAAGTTGAAAATCATGCAATTCCTTGATTGATCCTTTGTCTAAGAGCTCTGAGAGGGCTCTTGGATTGAAACCCTAATTTTGATCGTAGTGAATGCTCACTCATCCTTAGTCCATCCATATTATGATGATGATTTGCACAATGATGGGAAATCTTGGTGGTCAAAATTTGGGGTATGAAAAGGCCCACACCATTTTGGTTTCAAAAAGGGGTTGGGTCTTACACTCTATTAGACGCCCAAAGAAATTTAAAGAAAAGAAATGGGGTTTATAACACGAGGGTAGGCCCAGATGATTTGATTTTTGAACTGGCGATTGCGCCGAGATTTTTCTTTTAACGCATAGGGACTTATACAACATCCGAGGCCCAAAATGGTTTTGGTTAAAAGGGGATTGGATCTTACACTCTATTAGAGGCCCATAGATTATTTTTGTACAAGTGATGGGGCTTACAGCTTAGGGAGAGGCCCAATTGTTTTTGTTAAAAAGGCGACGATCGCGCTGAACGTTTGAAAACATACAGAGGGACTTATACAATGTGTGACGCCCAAAGGTATTATTTACAAAGTGGTTGGGTCTTACACTCTATTAGAGACCCAAAGTTTTTTTGTATTTGAAAAGTAATGGGACTTATAGCTCGAAGAGAGGCCCAATTGGTTTTGTTAAAAAGGTGACGATCGCGTCGTTGTTTTTGAAAATACAGTGGGACTTATACAATGACTGAGGCCCAAAAAGTGGTGGATTTACAAAGGGGATGGGTCTTACACTCTAATAGAGACCCATGAGTGTTTGAAAATGATTGATGAGGGTGGAATCAATCAAAACCCTAATTTCATCATTTTTAAAAGTAAATTCTCAAAGAAAATCAATAAAAAATGATAAAACACCAAATAAGCTTGAATAAACAACTTGTGATTTTTTGTTAAGGTTTGAAAAATGAGGTTTTAGCCACAAGATGAATTAAAACTCATTTGGGTTTGATTTTCAAGATGAATATTCACTTTTAAAATGTTTAAAAACAATTAAAAATGAATTTATTCATAAAAATACCAACTATATTAAATAAATAATATAAAATTGATTTTTTTGTGGAATAAAATATTTCAACATTTTTTTGATTTTTTTCAAAAAGAACCAATAAAAAATAATTAAAATTGAGGGAGTTATTAATTTTTCAAATTATTAAAAATAATAAGAAAAATAATAAAAATAGGAAAAAGTGATAAAAAGAGGATCTGGGGCGAGGGGGATTCGAACCCCGGACCTCTTGTGTGAAGTGCGCGCGTCCTACCACAGGGGTGGTGATACATCCGTGTATCAAACTCCAGCCACAAATATACAAGGCTTGCCTTGTTTTTGGCCTGGCCAAGGCAAGGCAAGGCAAGGTTTTGGCCAAAAACGTGAAGCTTGTAACTTTCTCATTTCTCCATGGATTGGGACAAAATTTAGGTTTATCCAGCCTAGAATTTCACATGGAATCCAATGGTGGTGGTGGTTTTTTCGGATGAGGTCCCCATTTTAAAACCCAATAGTGGTTTTGAAATAGGCCTACCTTTGCATTTTCTGTGCTACCTCATGGTACAGGCATGATCAGTGGACTTCAAAGCAATGCATATTTCTAAGAGTTCAAGTTGAGATGCTTACCTCTTTAGGAGCTTTTTGGGTAATCTGTCAAGTGCTTTGTTCCAGAAATGATTTGATGCTTTGGACACCCTCAAATGATCCCTTGGAAGCTTTTAGGATGATTGGAATCAGCTGGAAACCTCAGGGATTGAAACTAGCCCTTTCTTGCAAAAGGGGAAAAATGACCAAAATTGCAACTCTCTCAAACGGTGTTCCAGATGTGGGGAACCATTTGGGACAGTTCAAGGATGATATTTGGAGTGTGTTTGAGGTTTTATCCGATTTTGAAAGTGACTGAATCAAGACATGGCTTGAAAAATGAAAAAAAGTCCTATTTTGAGGTTTTGAGAAGGGACTTGTGATTTTGGTGTTACGCGTCACTTGTGAGAGTTTGTATAGCTTAGATATGACATATTGGATGTGTTTGGATCATGAGTTGTGGTGGAATTGCTCTCTAACTCAAAAACTCAGAGTTACCTTGCTAAAGAAGGCATTTTTGCCTAGAGAAAGAGATTTTGAGGAAAGCAAGTGTTGTAGTGCTTTGGTGTACTCAAACTGAGCACAAATGAGCTCTATTTATAGTAGAGCAAGTTTATTTAGCTGCAATAGTGAATGGCAACTGCTGCAGAGGTTTGGTAAATGGATCAGTGTTTATCCCTCCTTGGTCTTTCCCTGAGGTGTTCAGATGGATAAACTTGTTTTTCATTTGCATAAATAGCTCAAGTCGAGCAAAATGCACAAATCTGCCTAGTTATGACAGTTACAGCAAGGTATCTTGCCACTGTCATAACTCTAAGCTCAAATGGAATTTGATGGAGTTCTTGGTCATTTTGGAAAGCCCTCATATGATACAACATATGTGTGATCATAGTTTGTCTTGACACTTTTTGGATCCAAGTGAAAAATTCCCCTACATTTTGAAAAAAGTGAAACAGATTCTGACTTACTGAAAATTTCACTAAGTGTTGGAAAAAGTGATATTTCATGTTTTCAGCCATTTTGATCCAACCATAACTCAAAATCCATGATGAAATGGAATGAGGTGTAGTTGACACTTTTAAAGTATGTCATGAGAGCTACAAATCCATCTTTGGATCAGCCCAAATGGTTGCTTGGATCTCAAGTTATGATCCTTGGAAGTTAGTACCCTAGCCACTTTGTTCCATAACTTAGAAAATTTCTAACTTTTTTATGGTTACCCCTTTTACAAGTTATCCAACTTTTCTTGATTTTTCTTGATGAATGATGATTCCAATCACACATTAACATCATTTTAGGGTTAGGGCACCATAATTGATCAAAAACTCAAAAAGTCAAACTTTGACTTTTGGCCACAGTTGGCTTTTTATCGGATGAATTCCAAACTATGCGATCCTCTATGAAATCAAGTCCTTGACCTAAATCAAACTTGATGGATAGATTTCATAGGTGTTATAGGGTTTATTGAATCATGTCCCAAGGTTTGGGAGTGTGTCCTGGTCAAAAGTCAAAGGCACAGTTGACTTTTTTCGCGAAACCCTAACTGTGGTTCTGATGAACTTGAAACTTGTGAATCAAGCTTCTTGGATAAATCCATTGTTGCAAATGGATAAATGTAGTGTATTTGGGACCCTCAAATCATGTCTTGAGGTCTTGGCTCATGTTTTGTCCCAAATGTCAACTTAGGGGTGAATTAGGTCAAGAAACCCTAATTCCTGATTTTTTATGAATGCATCCCCTGAGGCCAAATTGACTTGATGATTGGGTTTATGATGTCCCTTAGAGTGTATTGGGTTATTCTTTGAAGCATTGGATCATGCCCAGAGGAAAATTTCCATCTGGAGGCCTTGGTCGACCAAAACCCTAATTTGGTGACACTAGCGATCTTGAGGCTTGATCCACTTGGAATGTTGCAGCCTTGTGCTTGATACTTGATATGGGAGTCCTCTTGATCCATTGTGGATGTTTGAGAGATTTAGACAAGTTGAAGATCATGTCATTCCTTTATTGATCCTTTGTCTAAGAGCTCTGAGAGGGCTTGAAACCCTAAGTTTGATTGTAGTGGATGCTCACCCATCTTTGGGGAGACTAATGAGGTATGATGGTACATCCATATTGTGATGATGATTTGCACAATGACGGGAAATCTTAGTGGTCAAAATTTGGGGTATGACACCATCCTCAATGAAAATTCTTTTATCGCAATCGTTGATATACACCATCATCGAGCTTTCTTGGATCACAAGCATTAGTAAAACCAAACGCTACCATGTATGTCAGGTATGCTCAAGGGTATACTTTTTGATTTGCAGTTTCATTTAATAAGCGCTACATTTTTATTAAATCTTCAAAATATCCCTGCAAAACACACTAGGTTTTCACCTTAGAGGTCTAGCATTGCTACCTTTAGATCTTCTTAATTTATCAAAACAAAATGGCTCTAGGTGGCTAAACCTATTACACTAAGAGCATTTGTAAACAGAGTGATTCAATTTCTTCCTATTACACCTTTTACTATGTGATTTACTATATTTAAACCCTAACCTACTTTTATTCAAGGAAGATGATTTGATAGAATCAAATCAAGGTTTTCTTCCCCCTAGTAAATTTATTTAGGGTTTCATGCAAGTCTTTCACTTCCTTTTTCATCGAGATACAAGTCTCATAATTATTATCTTGGTTTCTAAGGTTAGCAATTTCATATTTCAATGCTTCATTACTACTTTATAAAGACTAAAAATAATCTTTAAGGTCTAGGTTACGCTCTTTAACTCTATCATTTTCTTCGATTAGCTTAGCACTTAATTTAAAAAATTTCTTATATGATAACTTTCAAGAAAAATTCAACTTCTTCACTGGAAGAAGATTCTTCGAAGGTTTTACCAGAGGTTGATGCTTCGAGATTTCTCCTTGATGTTGAATATATAAATGTATTGTTCATTAAGACTTTATTCTCCTTTATTCTTTCTAGTATTCCACTAGATGATACTTCTTATTCATACTCTCTTCTTTATGAATTTCCGCCAGTTGACGTTGAATCTTTCGAGGATTGTTCAACCCTCGAGACTATTCATTCGAAGGAGATTACTAGAACTGGTTTTCTTCTTCACATGAGTTGTTAGATGAAATTTCTAATATATTCTTCTAGATTTGAGTTCGTGTGTTTGTCCTTTAACATTTGAATCATCTCATTCAATTTCTCAACGATTTCTTACTTCTTTGATTTTTCCTAAAAATCGTAAACATCCCCATCTCTCGATTTAAGGATTGGACCAGGTTTCTGATTCTAATTCTTAGTTCTTAGATATTTGTTAGTCAATAAAGTTCTAACATTATTTCTAAAATTTCAAAAGGTTGAAATAATTTATGAATGAAGTATTCATCTTCTTTGCAACATGTGTTTATTCTCTCTTGCTTGATAATTAGATAATCTTCATAGATTATTTCAAGAGTGTCCCATGTTACCCCATAAACCCCGACTAGACATTTAATAAAATATTTCAAATAAAACTGACATATTAGAGTGTCATGCATGCATCACCAAAGTATAAAGTCCTCAAATACCATATAGTCAAGTAAAATAAGCAGTGGAAATTAAAAAAAAAAAGTCTGACATAAAGTCTCAACAACAACTCCAACAAAATAAAACAAGACATAACACAAATGACGGAAGACATCCCATCCCTAGTTCTATATATTAGAGTGAATCCTCTAAGACCCAATGATAAAAGCTAAAGGGGGCATAAATGCCATCCCCTAACTCAACAAATACTCATGTACCTGATTGCTTGTACTCCCGAGAAGCACAGAAGCCACAACAACAAACAGGGGGTGAGAATACATCTAACAAATATTAACGGTGAAATTCAGCAAGACATGATAGTAATAACAAATATAACAGTATCCTCAATCACACCCAAACACAGTCATACAAATCATAATGAAAATGTAATACAGTGCCACCATCTCCATCTAAAATGCATGTGGTACCAAAATCACTGGGATCAAAGGTATATTACTGATATTCCTATGTCTCTGGATCCTCTCTGAATCGTGTCCCTCTCTAAACGTGAGACCGCTATAGTCCCCCTCTGAACTAGGCTATCACTGGACAAAAGTCCTACCTATCTCCGAAATACATGAATGCATGATCACAAACAACATAACATACAAAATCATCATCATCTCAAAATAATAACAAAACACAAGTTCTAATCGTTCACAAAAGGTTCCATTGTTGAACTTATAATTCGCCATAGTCAGCCATCACTGTAATCCCTCTCTGGATTACTAAACTCAAAACACCATTCAAGGTCGTCACTGCATTCCCTATCTGGAATACTATGCTAAAAATATATATTTTTTAAAAAGAATTTAATTATTTATCACAAAAGTTAAAGTTATATTATTATCAATTGTCCTCAACTCATCAAACTACTCAAAATAACTCAAAAAGTCCTAAGGGCTCATAGTTTCTCAAAATTTATTATTTTCTCAAAAACTCTTAAAATTTAAATATTATTATTATGTCAGTTCATCAACAGGGTAATGACAAGTAAATTACTTATTTTGCTAAAAAATGACCCTAAGGTCACAAAGGGACTCGAATGCCACAAGATGCTCTAAAATGTCATCGAAGGGCTCCCGGACTCCTAAAACTCTAGGCAATGCTCAAAAAATAGAAAAACAATAAAAATGTCTGAAATGCCAAAATCGCCCAAAAATCATAATCAAGCCAAAATCGGCCACCTCCATCAGACTGTCTGGATTATTAAACTCAAAACGTCATTTAAGACCATCACCTTAATCCCTCTTTGGATTACTATGCTAAAAAATTATTTTTAAAACAATTGAATTATTTATCTCAAAAGGTAAATTTATATTATTACCAATTGTCTTAAACTCATCAAACTACTCAAAATAACTTAAAAAGTCTCAAGGCCTCATAGTTTCTCAAAAACTTATTATTTTCTAAAAACTCTTAAAAAGTCAATATTATTATGTCAAATCATCAGCAGGGTAATGACAAGTAAATTACTCATTTTGCTCAAAAATGACCCTAAGGTCACCAGAGGGACTCTAATGCTACAAGATGCTCTAAAATATCATCGAAGGGCTCCCGAAATCCAAAAATTCCAGGCAATGCTTGAAAACTTGAAAAAACACCCAAAATGTCTGAAACGTCAAAAAAATGCCAAAAATCGAAAAATTCCAAAATCGCCCGAAAATCAGAAACAGACCAAAATCGACCACCTCCAACCGTCGTCGCCACTGCTGAGGTGCGACCATCTACGAAAATGCGACTTGAAGTCACAATGCCACCACTAGGCTGGCGCGGCCTGGCTATCACTGTCTGGCGCTGCCCGTCGCCGTGACTCGCTATTGTGCGGCCTATTGCAAGTGTCGACGCTAGAGTGCGACACGGCTCCCCGGCCGCCGTGTCGTGGCGCAACCTGCCGCCACGATACCTTTGCACGGTGGTGATCCCCGCCATCGCTGGCCACCGCCTTTCGAGCGCGACCCACGTGGCGCGACTCCCATGCTCGCGCCTTCGGCGGGGCGGCCGACCCCCTACTGATTTTCTGATTTTTGTGAAATCCTGATTTTAAAAAAAAAAAAAAGCTCTTTTTCAGTTTGAGATTCTTACCAAAAAGTTAATTTTCTTATAAGACATCTTAAAAATTAAGTTCTTTTATTTTAGGAAAGAAAACACAGAAAATCAATCGATCAGAAAATATCTTGAGAAAAATAAGTTAGAATCTCAAAAATACACATATTTGGGAAATCAAATGACCTAAACAAAGTTGTTGAATTACCCTTGGAAGTTCCCAATCCAACATAACCATAAACAACGATAAAGTTGATCATATCTATACAAAGTATCACATTTTAAATAACACTAAGAGACCTAAGGGGATTTATCCCAAATCCCCTATTAGAGTCTCAGAGCAAACGCACAACAACAACAACAATTCAACATAATTCACGTTAGGTAAGAAAACATCATAGTGCATTCATCACATAAAGGAAAATAAGGGAAACCCATAACAATCCCTAAGGGCGTTGATAGAAGGATACGGAACCCTCACTATCCTGCAAGCCTGAAGTCACATAAGTGCAGACAATTACCCCAACCTCGAATTTTCCATAAAGTTGATTCTCCTGGAAAATCCTTGAATCTTTAATCCCAAACCTTCACGTTCTTCCACAATCTTTGTGCCTCCTTTCATGTAATGCCTAAAGGGATTCTAACCAAATTTTCTCACAACTTTTAGTATTTATATGGGTTTATTTTCCAAAATTATGTTTTTTTCCCAATTAAATCCAATCATTTTTCCTTCTACCTTTACTCTCAATTATTCACAAAAATGCTCATTTCTCTTATTTAATCAATTAAATAATTATTTAAATCAAATAAATATTTATATTAAATAAATATTCCATTAAATAATTATATAATAATGATTATCCATTTTCTATTATTCTATTTGATTAGCAATAACTAAGTAATAATAAAAATAATACTATTTATCTGCTCTCACAGCTCTTAACCCTATTAATTAGTAAATTACAAAAATACTCCTACATTCCGAAAACATCACAATTCTCATATAATGAGCAAATTACGCAAACAATTAAATAAAATGCTTAAATACTAAGTTGGGGCTTTATTCCATATTTCCTTGGCAAAATTACAATTAAGGATATAGAAAATTTGATTTTCATCTAAAGACATGACTAAGAAATTTTTAACTTTAAAATCAATTTCAAACTTTCTCTTTTCTTATTTGGTCTAAAGAAAATATGATTTATCTACTACTTCACCATTAACACGATGATTAGGGACAAATAAACCTTTGATTTTAGTTTCCCACAATTCAAAATTAAAACTTTGAATGAATATTTTGAATATAGATTTCCACAATTTAAACCTATCACCATTAAATGGTGGATTTGTGTTTAGAAAAGTCTTATTGTTAAAAACAGTTTTAGAAGTCATCTTCTTCTTGAGACGATTAGTCTTTAAATAGAAGTTAAGCTCTGATGCCACTTGTTAAACATGTGACTCCATACACAAGAGGGAGATGAATTGTGGAGGTTTGAAAATAGTTGATTTAAAATAAAATCATTTTCAAAATCAAAGCTTTAAAATATTTTATCAAAAATGTATGAATAATAATGCAGCGAAAATTCAAAGTAAAGAAATTAAGTGGAAAATAAAAGAGATAACGAAAGATAAAATGACACCAGACAGCTATAGACAATTGGTATAATGAAGTGACATACTCCTCTCCCAAATAATTTATTTTGAGAGTATCCACTATTGCTTGAGAGATTTTAGAAGGGTAAGCCCAAGAACCCCCTTATACAAGGAAATGAAGTTTTAGGCTAACTTTTAATCAAACAATGAACATGGCTTGAAACAATTAGTCTTTACACAAAACTGAGATTTTGCACGGGCTTATCTCAAACCAAACCAAAGTTTTGACTTGGCTATCCTCCAAACCTAACCGGGATATTACACATGCTTTTCTTTAATGGCGGAGCTCATAAAATAAATATAAACTTATATTAATCCTCAAAATAAAATAAGAGCTTTTTCAATTGTTTAGCTCTAAAACAAAATAATCATTTTCCAAGGAAGAGTAATTTACTCAAGATAAAAATATACTATTGGTAAATTTATAATTAAGCCCTCACCCAGAACAAAAATCCTCACTAAACTCAAGAACGCTCTTAACACTATGGTTAAAATATGCGAGAAAATGTGAATGATTTAGAGAGATTATTAGAGATGTAAAAAGTGATGGTTTTCATGTTTATTGTGTGTTTTGAAATGATAGTGAAGCTCTCAATATATAGACCAAGAAATTGTGTAAATTTGGAAATAATCCATGACCCAATTAAATGACCAAATCGATTAAGTAGTGCAAATAACCGATTGTTGTTTTCCAAAATGGAAGATTTAGATACATAATCATTACCAATCATTAAAAGACCATCATAATCCATTATAAAATTCATTATGCATAGTATAATCGATTAGGCTATAAATATAATTGATTAGAGAACTTAGAAAAAAATTATTATTTAAAACATTTTTTTGGTTGTTTTAATAAAGTGAGATGCTTCTCAATGTTTTTAAATGTGTGTTTGTGTGTATGTGTGTGTGTGTGTGCCCGTGCGTGTGCCTGCATGTGATTTAGCCATAATACTTCCAAAAAAACCCTTATGTCTTTACAATACACTAATCACTCAAACGAACAAGATCAAACGAGCTTTCACGCTTTCTCTCTTTCACAATCTTAAGGTTCAAGTCTTGGCATTTTCTTTGACTTTAGCATCACACAAGAATGTTTAGTCTTCATGATGAAGATTTATATATTTCCATGTTAGTTACCATCATATGAGATGTTTAAGATTTAAACAAACAATGATCATAAACCCTAAGTCTTCAATTGAGAGTCGTTGTATTATGTTGTCGATTTTAAACAAAAGTATTTATCTTGATTCATAAGGATATCTTAATCTTGATCAACCACCTTGTGCATCTTTGACTGCTTGAGCTAGCTTTAGTAGTTGCTTGACTTCAAGTGTTTCATCATGACTTCAAGTGTTGTCATCATGACTTAAATTGTCGTCATCATAAAAAAACTTGTCATCATTAAATCTAAGTAGTTGCTTTTTAATCTTGCTACCAATGAGCTTTAACATCTTGGATCACTTCTTGATTGTACCTGTAAGAACATAGATCTTCAAGAATGACTTATAAGTAAGAATAATAGATTGTGTAGAAAATAGCTCTATAAAGAAGAAGAGGGAATGGATGGCTTGAAGTTTGATTTGAGAATGTGAAGAGGTAAGTGATGTTAAATTTTTTTAATAAATACAAATAACTTGTGAAAATAAAGGTCGCATTAGAGGCTAAGTAGATTAGAAGGATAAGGGTAATGATGACATCATGGTTTATGTGAATCTCGAGGAAAGGAATTGTTAAGCTAAAACGCTTAGTCCCCTATGGAAGAGCAAGAGACAAAAGTTCAAAGCGGACATGGGCACCAGAGGGACCAAGCTCGGGATGAAGCTACGTACCAAACAATCTTGACATTCTCGTCCATAGAGAAAGCACAAAAAGGAATTTGTCATGTACTACCGAATGGGCAAGTTCTGGTCAAGGATGTGGATCTATGTGCTTGCAACTACTGTCATGGTGATCCAAAGTGGTGGAGTTTGTTGATATCAAATTTGCAATCAAATTTTTGGTTTTGATGATGACAACACTTGATATCCAATGATATTCAATGAAATTCTTATCTCTTAAAGATAGCTCAAAAGGTCAAAGATGATCTCAGTACAAATATTTTTTATCAAGCCATCTTTTTTAAGATTCTCTAGTTAACACTACTATAAAATAGACCTTTTGTCACACTAAAATACAATGGTCTATTTGTTAACCGTGGTAATACCTCAATTTTGGACGCGCTTTTTTCATTTATATTTACGAAAATTCACTGCACTACGGTCAAACTAATAAACCGTTATTATACATTTATGGAGTGACAGAGTTCGAATCCTAACTCCAACAATTTTCTACTTTTTTCGTTACAATTGATGTTGTACTTATAATTATAATATATAAATTAAAATTGAAATACCTATCACCATGGTTGATAGCGAGATCCATTGTGAAAGTCATTACATTTTATCACGGTTTAAACAACCGTGGTGAAATTGTTTACTTAATTATAATATAAGCGGATTAGCTCTCGCTTCTTGACAATATCGTCGTATCTATCACATCAAAACCCTAGAACACATTTTCTCTCTTCTTCTTCGTCATTATCTCTCGCTTCATACATAAAGGTATTCTTCTTCTTCCTTGTTCAAGAGTATATGTTTTTTTTATATGTTGTTGTAGTTTTATGTTTTTGTATGTAGTTGTTGTATTTTCCGATTTTAAATCCTTTTCTCATCATGAATAATGGGAGCAACAAAATTATCCACGAGATTCAGGTTACAAAAGAGGTTATTGATATGGTGGACTTATGGTTGAACAAAGCCAATGAAGCTGAATCTGTTAGGGAACACATTATTCTTGTTCAACCTTCTAATGGAACGGGCTATAAGAAGATTCATTTCAAGAATTTTAACCCCGGAAAGATGAAGAAGGTAGAAGCTATTATGAATGACCTTATGAATCTGGATGTAACTGATCCCTAATCAGTTGAACACCTTGAGAACTGCACAAGTTCAACTAGGCATGAAGATTGAAGACCTTATTATGTTTGACATGATTTGTTGTTAGTTATTGTTGTTGACAATTTTTGGATTTGTTGTGGGTAGTTGTTGTTAACATGCTGCTTTTTTTCATGGCATGATTTACTTCCTTTTGGGTTAACAATGTACTGCTGGTTGTTGTTGCTTGTTATGTTATAATGTTAATGTTAGTTATATTGTGGTTGTTGTTGCCTGTTATCTTACATTGTGCTTCTTATTTATGTTTACGTGGCACTTTTTATTGTGGCATGATTTACTTACTATATGCTTTATTGTTACTTGTTATGCTATAATATTAATGCTAGTTTATGTTTTCAAAGCAGGTTAACTCATATTATAGGTGTGCTTCATAAATGCTTCATTTTGCCATGGATAAACATTACAAGAAGTAAGAATCAATTTTGGAAGCTTTATCCACCTTGTACTTTTTCTTCATGGCAACACAAAGTAGACTAGCTTTAGATCATTCCATGAATCTTTTCAATAAAAGCTATGTTGTTGTTGTTTTATTGATGTATATGTTGTTGGTGAGTTTACTATAATGTATGTAGATTGTTTGTTTCACTCCCTTCATTGAACATGCATTCATCTAAAGTGATTTAGAAAATAATAATTTGAAAAATTAATTTATATTTGAAATGCAACTTAGATCAAACATGATTTTCGAATTGCATTCATCTCGTAATTCATCTATATCGCTCTTTAACACATAGAACTTGATTTATTGCCCCAAAATTTTCAAAGCAATGGTTTATTCTCTATTAATTTATATTGCAAAACATCAAATGTGTTGAGAAATTAAATCATCTTCATCGTTGTCATCATAAAAATTTTCATCATTAATTAAAGTAATGATGATGATAGCGATGATGATGATTTAGAATTAGTCAACATATTGATGTTTTGCAAAATAAACTAGGAACGAACTGTTGCTTTGAAGAATTTGGGGCATTGTATCAAATACTATGTGATAAGAAACAAGATATGAATTAAGGTATGAATGCAATTTATAAAATAGTGGTTTGTTTAAGTTGTTTTTCAAGAATAATTTAACTTTTCAAATTATTATTGTCTATATCATACCCCAAATTTTGACCACCAAGATTTCCCATCATTGTGCAAATCATCATATGGATGTACTTTCACGCCTCATCAATCTCCTCAAAGAGGAGTGAGCATTCACTACAATCAAGAATTAGGGTTTCAAGCCCTCTCAGAGCACTTAGAGAAAGGATCAATCAAGAAATGACATGATCTTCAACTTTTCTAGCCTCTCAAACATCCATGAAGGATCAAGAGGACTCCCACATCAAGAATCAAGCACAAAGTTGCAACATTCCAAGTGGATCAAGCCTCAAGATCGCCTGTGTCACCAAATTAGGGTTTGGTCGACCAGGGTCCCCGGATGAAAATTTCTATCTGGGCATGAGCCAATGCCTCAATGTATCGTCCAATAAGCTCAAAAGGATCTCAAGAGCCCATCCACAATGGAAAAATCACCTTGAAGGTCCATCTATAAAAAAATCAAGAATTTAGGGTTTTGACCTAATTCAACCCTCGGGTTAACTTATGAAGTTAGGCATGACTTGAAGCTTCAAAATGAACTTCAAAGACCTCAAATACATCATATTGACATGTTTACAATATTTTATTGACTCAAAGAGCTCAAAACATAAGCCACAAGAACTCAAAACCATCTGATCACAAATTAGGGTTTTTGATGGAAAATGTCAACCCTATCCTTGACTGTTGGCCTACCCTTGATCTCAAACCTTAGGGAGGGGTCCAAGACATTCCTAAATACCCTTGGAGGACATTCATGAAGTTTAATTAAGCCCAAGGATTGATTTCACAAAAGGATCACAAAGTAAAAATTTCATTTGATGAAAAAGTCAACTATACAAAAATCCAAGTTTGACTTTATGGATTTTTGGTCAACCAAGGTTCGTTAACCCTAAAACAATGTTAATATGTGATTTGAATCATCATTCATCAAGAAAAATCAAAGAAAGTGAGTTAACTTGCTAAAGGGGTAACCATAAAAAAACTTAGAATTTTTCTAAGTTATGGAACAAAGTGGCTAGGGTACCAACTTTGGAAGGCCATATCTCTCAAACCCCAAGGCCTTTTTCTCCTATTCAACGCTCAGATGGAAGCCCTCATTACATACTTCAAAAGTGTCAACTACATGAATTTCCAATTCTTCATGGATTCTGAGTTATGGTTGGATCAAAATGACAAAAACTTAGAATTTACCACTTTTCCAACACTTAGACAAAATTTTGTCTAAGTTAGAAAAACAAGTGAAACACCAAAACTTGGAGTGTTGTTTCACATAGTTCTAGGCTGAATCAATTCAACATGTAAACATTAAAGTTGTTGTGCATATTGCCCACAGTCCAAGGAACTCATTGGCATGAAACAACTCAGCTTGAGCCAAGAGTTATGGTTGCTGCAAGACACCATGGCAAGGCTGTCATGAAAAATCAGTTTGTGAGATTTCTTGCCATACATGATTTTAAGCCAAAAAGCAATGATCACTATGCCACATTCATCCAATCTGATCCTAATCCATCTGATCCAACCTGCTAAGCTGAGTCAAAAAGCCAAGGGATCTTCCAACTTGAGGTTAATGCATTTTGTCACATTATTCCTTGAATTCAAAGGCATTTATATGCAATAGTGAACTTTCAATAAAGCCACTCTACTCAGTCAAGATGCTTACTTAAAAAACAATTAAAACACCTGAGGAATGTGGAATTGGTCAATACATAGCCCTGCTCTTGGGAGAAGCTAGTTTGCCTTGCATGAGAAGAAATGCCACCAAGCCAAAGCCATTGAATGTGATCTGATCTTGCAGCCATTCACTATTCCTCCAAGACAAGAGTTGATCCACTATAAATAGAGGTCCTAACTGATCATTCAAACTACACTAAAGCAGCTTACAACATTGCTTTCTCTCATTTCCTTCTCACACATCAAATTTCATTGTTCTTGAGAAAGTACTATGGGTTTTAAGTTGGAGGCCAATGCAACTCAAACCAATGGTTCACACACCTCATATACAACATATAGGAGTAATCTAAACCATCACATTCAATCTGTAACATCAGAATCATCAAATCACACCTCAATTGTTCAAAGTTACTAAGCAGTTGCAGGTTGGGTCCAGTTGGCTAATCCAGAGGTTTTCCAATCAACCTAAGCATTCAAACACATCCCTTGAGGTACAAGGAAGCTGTCCAAATCATTGGAACATAACTGTAACACCTCCAAACCAGAATTTGATTCTCACTTGCAGAGGTAAACCTTAAACTCTCAAACTCAATGAATCATGCATCATAAACATGTTTTCTTGTTACCATTGTGTTTCTGGATGTTTGTAGATCATTTACCCTCAATCAATTATTGTTTACACCTCGTGTATAGGATTTCATTGAGTTCATGCCAATTTTAGGGTTCTTCAGGTTTTATCATATTATGTTTTGATTCACTTAATTTCAATAAAATTGGGTATTGCCATTGTGTTCCTCATCTGAAAATGCACGATTTTCATATTTGGATCATGTGAAATGGTTGAGAGATGAGTGAGATAGGAGGCTTCACGTATTTAAGCTTGAGGATGAAGATGGCCATGACGCCATTCTTCAGAAATTCAACCAAGTTTTCTATATATTTTTCCATTGCCATATATTAAATGAATTGGCATTGCGCCCCAGTGGTTGATCAGCTGGTTTGTGTGTATTGAGTGAGCGAGAGGTCTGGGGTTCGAATCCCCCTCGCCCCAGACCTCTTTTTTATCACTTGTCCCATTTTATTTTATTTTTCATATTATTTTTGTTAATTATTTGAAAAATTAATTTCTCTCTCAATTTTAATCATTTTTTATTGGTTCTTTTTCTGAAAAATCACAAAAATATTAAAGTATTTTATTCTACAAAAAAAATCAGATTTATGTTATTTATTTAATATAGTTGGTATTTTTGTGAATAAATTCATTTTTATTATTTTTAAACATTCTAAAAGTGAATTTTTATCTTGAAAATCAAAACCAAATGAGTTCTAAATCATCTTGGGATTAAAACCTCATTTTTTTCAAACCTTGACCAAAAATCATAAGTAGTTTATTTAAACTTATTTGGTATTTTTATCATTTTTTAAAAAAGGAATTACTTTTAAAAATGAAAATTAAGGTTTTCTTTGATTTTTTATCTTTATCAAACAATTCAAACCTTTGGGCCTCTAATAGAGTGTAAGACCCAACCCTCTTTTGTAAATAAAATAATATTGGGCCTCAGTCGTTGTATAAGTCCCGATACAATTTTCAAAACAATGGTGCAATCACTGTTTTTCCATGGGCCTCTCCTTGAGTTGTAAGCCCCATTACTTGTACAAAAATAAACCTTTGGGCCTCTAATAGAGTGTAAGACCCAACCCCCTTTGTACATAAATAATCTCTGTCCTCAGTCATTGTATAAACCCCAGTACAGTTTACAGAACAACTATACGATTACTGTTTTTCATCTAGGCCTCTCCTTGAGTATAAGCCTCGACAATCTTTTCAAAAACAACTTCCCTTTGATTTAGGTTCAAATATACAGTTGTTATCAAAACTTTATTTTCTTAAACAACTAACAATACAGCTATGGAAGCTTGCTCGCTTGTAAGTTTTTATCCGCTTTCTTTTGCGCACTGGCACATATACATATTTGTTTGAACAGAGTTGAAGCTTGCTCACCTGTAAGTTTTTATCAGCTTTCATTTACTTGCTTTCATATATATATATATATATATATATATATATATAACTGTATTGTGGGAAGCTGCTCCCCTGTAAGTCCTTCTTTCATATCCTTTTAAATACTTGTCATATATCAACTGTATATATATACTAGTATCTCTATTTAGAGTTTTCCCCGGCTGCTAGGTCTAGAACTAGGTAAAGCCAGTTGGTCACTCTTTAATACAGTCAAAACTAGATCCCCATAGGATTCCCAGATACAGTATTGCCTTCTCTTGGGCTTAAACAATATGGAACAAAGAGAAAGGCATTATTCCCGATGAAACTTTTCTGAGACTGTTACTATTAGAAACTGTCAAAGAAGTTCATTTCCCCAGAGAGGATTAATTCCCAGTGAAACCTCTCTTGAATTTCTTCAAACCCTAGAACTGTTCATTAAAGAAAAGATTATTCCTGGTGAAACTTTTCTTGAACTTTTCTTAAGTGTGGACCCACGGGCTTCCTAAAAGCATCCCCGCCTCCTCTTGGGCATTGTACAAGGACCCTCAGGCCTCTTAAAGGTTCTCATGCCTCCTCTTGGGCTTAGTACAAGGACCCGACGACCTCTTAAAGGTATAGGAACAGAACCTAGTCATCCTTTGCTAGAGCAGTCTTTCCTGTGTCAAATGTTAGACCAATTTAGGGTTGATTCTCATCCCTTAAAACAACTGCCTCCTCTTGGGCATCGTACAAAGATAAACTCTTCCATATTAGTAGACTTGGACAATCTAATCCCCTCTCGGATCTCAAAGACATTCTCAAGCACCTTACAAACATAGGAGAAACCCTGGTCATTTTGGATCAATCTCCATCAGAGTTGAAATCCATGGGTTCTAAAACCCAGTTTCTCTCCTAAAATTCCCCAGCCAGGGTCAAAAGGCTATTAGTAAACCCTCTATCAAAACCTCAAGGCATCTGATACCTCAACTCTTCTGTAACCCTCAACAAGAGTTGATTCCCCATTTGGACCTGCCTCGAGATCTCAATAATCCCCAGCAGAAGCTAGCCTCCTCTTAGGCTTTGTATAATGATCCTTCCTTTCCTCAGCATAGTCAGCCTCCTCTTGGGCTTTGTACAAAGATTCTCCCCAGCAGAGCTGTAGCGCGATTTTAGTGGTTTCGAATCACTATCGCTTTGGTACTACAGTTCGATTCATTTTTTTATCCTGTTGAGCTGATTAAGGAAGGGAAATAGATGTCTCCAATTAACCCTAGTTGCGTACTGAGGTTAAACAGTCAAAACTGTTGGTTTACATATGCTATCAAAATAGGGGTCCTTCTTAGGGTTATTTTATTAAGAATAGAAGTGGCTGGATTATCTGTGAGGCTTCTGGTAGGGTGTTAGGTCTGATGCTTTGTATGAAGGTACGGGATTTTGGATTTTTGATTACTGTGCTCGCTAAGATTTTACAATCTTATGCCTACGTATTCCCGTTTAACGAAACAGGGAAATCAGAGCGATCGTAGTTCCTCCTATTCTATGGGAGGAAAGAGATGTTTTGGTGTTTTGTTCAAAGCCCAAGACGTGAAGCTAAAGGTGATTTGTATCTTGTTCAAAGCCCAAGATATGAAGCTAAAGGTTTGACTGAGAGAGAATTTGTCATCTCTAAAGAGGAGTTGTTGATGTTTGTATGCTGTGAGCAAGGCACAAATTTGATGCTAAAAGGTTGATTGACTCAACCGGGGTTTTCTTTATTCAAAGCCTAAGAGAAGGCGGGAAGTTTGAATTTTCCGGGGAAAATGTTCTTTCTATCTTGTACAAAGCCCAATATTGAGGCTAAAAGGGATTTTGACTCCGTTGGGGAGAACATATCTTGTATAAAGCCCAAGATGGAGGCTGAGATGGTTTGTCTCAACAAGAGAGTACTTTTATCTGTCCTGTATAAAGCCCAAGATGGAGGCTAAAAAAGGTCGAATCAACAAGAGAGTCTTGAATAGGTGATTGACTCAACAAGAGATTCTGAAGGTTGATTGACTCAATAAGAGAGTCTTTTATACTCAACAAGAGAGTGATTTGTTGTCTCGTACGAAGCCCGAGATTGAGGCTAAAAGGAAACTGACTCAACAAGAGAGTCTTTTACACTCAACAAGAGAGTGTTTTTTCTATCTCGTACAAAGCCCGAGATTGAGGCTAAAAAGAGATTGACTCAACAAGAAAGTCTTTTATACTCAACAAGAGAGTGATTTTTTCTATCTCGTACAAAGCCCGAGATTGAGGCTAAAAAGGCATTGACTCAACAAGAGAGTATTTTATACTCAACAAGAGATTGTTTTATATGTGTCTTGTACGAAGCCCAAGACGGAGGCAAAAGGGAGCTTGACTCAACAAGAGAGTCTGAAAAGGTTAGCTCTGCTAGGGAGAATCATTTGTACAAAGCCCAAGAGGAGGCTGACTTACCGCTAAGGATTATTTAGATCCTGAAGCGTGTCCAAGTGTGGGGAACTCTCATGAGAGAGTTCACGTTTCTACTGGAGATTGATCCAGTGTGGTCGGTGTTTTTTCCTATGTTTGAAAGGAACTTGAGAATGTCTTTGAGACTCAAGAGTTTTAGATTGTCCATGTATAAAGTTTTATCTTTTGTACCATCTCTAAGAGGAGGCACAGGTATTAAGGGATGAGTATTAACCCTAAAATGGCCGGAGTTTTGACGCTGGAAAGACTTCTCTAGCAAAGGATGACTAAGTTCTGTATTATACCTTTAAGAGGTCGTCAGGGTCCTTGTATTAAGCCCAAGAGAAGGCATGAGAACTTCTAAGAAGCTGAAGGGTCCTTTTATAATGCCCAAGAGGAGGCGGGGATGCTTTTAGGAAGCCTGTGGGTCCCCAAACCAAGATAAGTTCAAGAAATGCAATTCACAGAGAAGAGATCATTCAAGGAAAGTTCGAGAATTTGGAAGAAACTCAAGAGATGCCATTCACGGAGAAAAGATCATCTCTGGGGAGTTAGAGTTTCTTTGACAATTTCTAACGGTGACAGTCTGAGAAAAGGTTCACCGAGAATACTGCCTTTCTCTTTGTTCCATATTGTTTAACCCCAAGAGAAGGGAAGATTGTATCTGGAATCCTACGGGTATCTAGTTTTGTCTGTATTTAAGAGTGACCAACAGGGCTTTACCTAGTGCTAGACGTAGTTGCCGGGGAAAACTCTAAATAACTATACTAGTATTACACAATTGATATATCACAAGTATATAAAAGGATGTGAAGGAAGACTTACAGTGAAACAGCCCCACAATACAGTTATATACATATGAAAGCGGTAAATGAAAGCGGGTAAACACTTACCCGTTGTAGAGCTTCCATGTTGTTTTGTTAGTTGTTCAACAAATAAAGTTTTGATAACAACATATATTTTAATTCAAAATCAAAGGAGAAAGTGCTTTGAAAATATGGTTGGGGCTTACAGCTCAAGGAGAGGCCCAAGTTTTAACGATGATCGCACCGTTGTTTTGAAAACTGTACAGAGAGACTTATACAATATGTGAGGCCCAAAAAGGTTTTGGTTAAAAGGGGATTGGGTCTTACACTCTATTAGAGGCCCAAAGAGTTTGAAAATGAATAAAGATGGGTCTTACAGCTCAAGGAGAAGCCCAAAGATTTTTTGTTAAAAAGGCGACGATCGTGCCGAACTTTTTGACGGTATCGGGACTTGTACAATACACTGAGGCCCAAAATATTTTGGTTTCAAAAAGGGGTTGGGTCTTACACTCTATTAGAGGCCCATGAGTGTTTGAAAATTATTTGTTTAGGGTGATTAAGATCAAAACCCTAAATTAATATGAAAAGGTATTTTAATTAAATAAAAATGTAATTAAAATGATCAAAATTATCAAGCATGTGTGTGTCGCAGTGAAAATTGGATACCATAGTTATTTGTTAACTAGGATCGCATTTTTTTTATGTCACCACTGTCTTTGATTTTATCCAAGGGAAGGGAGAAAGACCGAATACCCACAATGCAATGCAAATGCACTAAGATTCTAAGTTCAGGGGTTGGTTATACCTAGGGAAGGTTTTAGCATCCTAGATATCTGTAGTACTCTACAGGAACCTCTTGATTCATTTTTATATTATCTGTTATTTGTTTTGCTAAGGGTTTAAGGGTAGGTGATTGATTTTTATTAATCCTAAGTGTGCTCGACAAGATATCGCATCTTGTGCCTACATATCCTGTCAGGAGGGAATCAGAGCACTTGTAGTTCCTTATTAAGGTTACTAAATTTGTTTAAAGGTCTAGGAGAGGAAGATGAGTCATCATCTTAAGAAGGACTACCACACTTTTGAAAATGTTTGAATTTTGTGGGGTATGAGATTGTATGTCCCTTTCTTTGAGATGATTAACATCTAATTCTCTTGTGTGGAGAATTAGGTAGGCTAAAGTTTGATTAAATAATTAAAATTGTGGGGGACTAACCTAGGAAATCTATCCTAAGTTGTCTAATAGTCTTATCTTAAGGGTGTCGAGTATGAATGCAAATGATATGCACCATGCACAATAACATGGTTATCATGCACGGGGTTTTCCCTTGGATATTTATGCGATTTGATTATTGTTATTTAGGCGAGGGTGCTAGCAAAGTGATGCTAGACTTGTGTCTTGTTATCGGTAGGTCGAATGCGATGCCCTAAGGCGATCGACTTACATGGGTAGAAAAGGGGCTCGACGTTGGATCGAGGATTTTTTAAAAGTTTGAAAAGGTTTAGACATTCAAAGCATACATATATTCATCAAGATAAGCATACAAAACATGGCATCAAATAAGATACAAACAAGATAATGGAAACATTCAAGTGTGCCATGATGGATTCTAATGGGAACGATTTATTAGGGAAAAAAGTTTTAATTTTTAAAGTTATTATTGAGGATCATGTTAGAGGTTATTTTGATTAAAAGTTTAGAGTTTTCTCATTAATACAAAAATGGTTTTAGTTATTTAAAGTTTTTATTATTTTAGTTTTTATATTAATAAAGTTAAAAAAAGATTTTCTTTTTAAACGCTTAATTATTTTAAAAATTTTGATTATTATTTTTAGTTTAAAGTCATGATAAAAAAAAGTTATCAAAGAAATTTTCTATTAATTTAGAAGAGGTTTTAATTTTAATAGAAATAAAAGTTTTGAAGTTTTATTAAAAGTTAATAAAGTTTTATTTTCTTAATTAAAAAAAGATTTTAATTTAATATTTTAAAGATTCTTAACAAAGGTCCTTTTTTTTATTAGAAAAAGAAAGATTCTGTGTTTTATTATTTATTTTTAGTAAAAAAAAAGTCATATTTTAAAAGGTTATAAGAAAAAGTTCTACATATTTATTTAAAAAAAAAAGGATTGATTACTGTTAAAAAGCTAAGATTAGTTATTTTAGAAAAGATTAAATATTTTTAAATATTATGGATTGGAATAATTATTAATAAAATGTTGTAAAAAAAGGGTTAAATTAAATTTTTTTAAAGTTGATTTAATAAAACGGAGTGATTGTTTGTTACGCAAGGAAGGAGGGTCCATCGCGGACCCTCAAATCACAAACGCATGGGTTGTGTGTGTCAATCTGAATGGTGAGATGGCGAGGGTGTATGGCAGTGTAACGTGGGTGCACATGTACGGAATCGTGAGGAGATAAAACAAGGAAAAGGGATACGCAGACCTTAATCCTCTCTCGTTCACTCTTCTTCCCTTCTCTCATCCATTCTTTCTCTCTCTCAGAAGGGTTTCAAAAACCTAAACGGCAAACGCCGCCCTCAAGCCCCCTCCGCCGTCGTCTCTCTGTCTCTCTCAATTGCTCTCGCACCTCACCTTCTCTCGATTTCTCTCGATCGCCCTAAATCAATAACAACCAAATCCCTAACCCCAGCAATCCCAATACCCCAATTCACTAATTTTTGAGGTGTTTACAATATACATTTTTGAGATCAAAGGATAAAAGTAAAAGGCTGTCAATATTCGATCTGTTCTTCGACCAGGTGCTCGCTCTCTTTGATATCTTTGGATACTCTTTCCTTTCTGTTGTGTGTAGATCGATTCCTTGAGTTGTGTGTGTATCTGGCTTTGAATTACGGTCGATTTGTATACCTGTTTGAATGAGTCGGTTGTTGTATTGGTGTTTTGGGTTGATAGGGCTATGATGAATTGTTTCTTGTATGGTTTGAATTAGCGTACAATTTGAATTTGGTGAATGATTTGGTGGAATTTCTGGTGTTTTGAATGGTTTCCTCTGTTGATGAATGTTTGGTGTGGATTTCCTCTGTGTGGTTTTAGTGTGTATGGTTTCTGTATCCTTGGCGTATGCGCGACACCTTTTGTAAACATAGCTGACTTAATCCTCAATTGAATGCTGAGATTTTGAGTAAAGGGTGGTTTCCAAATTGGTAGGAGCGTGTTGGGACAAGTTTGATTTTACCGTGATGGAATTTCCATTTCCAGCTGATCGTGTTTTGGGAAATTAATGCCCTGCTTAATTCACCATGTTTGGATTTTGTTTGTGGAGATCAACATTTTCCGTAATCGTATGCTTTTGATTTTCCTTCTTAATTATGATTGATGGCCCAAGAAAACTTCCATAAACCTTCTCCTTTTTTTTAATGTCTCTTGATTTTTTTACCAAATTGAAATCCTTCTTAGCGTAACATACACCCTCTTGCAAATTTCCTTCTGATGTGATCATGGTAGCAAGGAATTCTGGTTCGTATTCATCAGCTGTCATGCTTGAGAGATTATTTAAAACGTTCTGACTTTCCTTTGAATTTCACATCTGCAGGAGATATAAGCCTGGCTGGAAAACATCCCCACTTCACAAATGAGTATATGTCTTTGGAAAGAGGTATCTTTTATTTATATACAGCTTGTAGCAACTTCTTGAAAAGGTTCCATATAAATCACCATGAGCCTTAATTGATCCTTGCACACTATTTCAAGGGAGAGTTCGATGTGATAAATTTATAATACATTGCTGTACGCGTGATTTCTTGAATGCTTGATCCTATTTTGAATACTTGATTCCCTGCTCTTTTTCTATTTCAGTTTCAGCAAGGTCGCCGACAACAATTGTTTGACTTGGAATTTACTACTCCTTTACCTCTTCTGGGAATATCGTGAGCGTATACGACGTGCTGTGATGGGCTAAACTGATGGTTAGTATTTATCATTGTAGTTCTGCGTTTCATCACAACTTGTGCTATAAAGGATCATGCCTAATTAGAGATGAAAACTTCTTTCTGGCCCTTTGTAACCATGCAGGTTGCTGAGGCTGAAACAAGCTTGAATTATGATCGAATGACTGCCGGCAGTATTCGAGAATTCAGCTGGAATGTCCGAGATCAAATAGAAGGACTCCCGTTGTGTCATCCATGCCAGGCGTATTAGTTTGTCATCTGCCTAATACCAGCAACATTTCCAGGTGAATAAAGCGCCGTCGATTTCGCCATTGAATGACGAACAAAACATAGCCCTAATCTCCGTTCTATACTGGCTTCGGAATGCAGAATTCCATCATTTTCATGGTGCGGGAATGATTCTATCAACAACATGTCTGTTATTTCCTCTTGTGTTGTTAATATCAAACTCCAACGTGTCGACTTTTGTCTTAACATTGTCTTTGGTAACTTGGGATTAGAGTGTGTCATAACCGTTGCTCGAAACGCCGCTAATTCGCTTCAAGATTTTAGAAGACACTTGACACTGATATGTTGATTGCAGCATGCGTGGAATGAGGTTTGAACTTGGTTGATTCTCAGTTTTGTGCTTTTTCTTCTACAGTTACTACTAGTATAGAAGAAATGTGGATTCGTTATTCTTGAATCGAACTTTGGAACCTTGTTGCAGCATGCTTTCATTTGGCTTTTAGGAACATCTTCTGGCAGCTGATTTTCGATTTCATCTTGTGGTACGATCTCTTCTACCGGTGAGTACTTTCCATAGAGATTCATCAAACCTTTATCAATTGCACCTCATTTGCACTCAGATGGCAAATGGCTTAAGAGCTTGGACAATTCCATCAATTACGACGACGCCGAAAGGACAAGTTCAGGAGGTGAAGCCATCAACTCAATTCGTCAAGCCATGGTAATGGTATAGGTCTTGTTAGGAACTTCATTTGTTTTGACAGTGTTTTGGGTTCATATGTATCTCTGATGTAATTATCTAAAACAAGTGTGGAAGCACCATCATTAAATTTGTAGTACCTACTGCGCCCTTCTTAATTTCCAGATAATAAGTGTCACTTTCTCCATTAGGTGTCAACGCTAATTTTTGTAACAAGACAAGTTTGCTTAAGGATTTGTTGTTTTTGAAAGCTTTGTGTAAGCAAATGATGTATTATTTGGCAACTTCCATCAGCTGGGATAAGAATTTTGTATGGAAATATTTGGTTAACAATTTGATTGACTTTGGCATTAATCTTCAGATAGTAGATGATGTTGCATAGACTAAACGTGCCTTTTGTGCAGTGGGCATATGTCATAAATGATATTTTCGGTTTTGGAACATTGAAAACAAACTCTTACGTTCATGTCCTAACTTGTAATCATCTAAGAGTGGCACTCTGTTGTTCGCTTTTTGTAATCGTACTATGCTTTCCTTTGCGGTAGCATAAGTAACTCAATCATGTAAATTAAGTGAGAAATAGACTTATTGTTTCAAAAAACGCTCTCCAATATGAATATCGTTGTATTAACTAAAGCATAGCCTTGATGGCTCACCAGGGCAACGTCCTTTAATTGGTGCCTTGAGATTTCCATGCAATTCTTGAAATTTTGAATCCAACATGTAAGCTTTGAGTAATTTTGAAAAGTGGGAAGACATCGTGACTTGAATCCTTGAATAATGATTCTTTTCAAATCTTGTATTTTGCTTAAATCTTGAAGCTTTTTTACGAATATTGTAACTCGAACTTTATAATCTTGAATGAATTTAGGCTTGGTACTCTCTATTTGTAGCATTGCACTCTTGGGATCAAATTGCGCTTGGAATCTCGGACTTGCAAGCCTTATGCTTGGATGCATTTAAATCAAACCCATCATGCTTTGAATTCATTGGATAAAACTATCTTTTTTTACCTTGGAAATCACTCTTAGTACATTAATTGCACCTAAGTTTATAGCCTTGCTATGAGGATGAGGACTTGAACTTGACATGGGTATCTTGGAATTTTGAAACTTGGAATTAAGCTTGATTATCCCTCTTTAATCTCGTGAGAAAGATGATATGCCAAAACCACCTTTAATACGGCACATCACAACATTCCAACCTGTTCTCACACGGTCATATCCAACTGTACGTAGACCCTAATCCTTTCCGAATCTTTGAGGAATCTTGAGAAAAGTTGATCTTGTACTGACTAAGGGACCATAAGAATGAGGGCACGTCTCACAGAAGTCCAACGCGAACTTGCAGAGACCAGAGAACCTCCATAAACACGCACACAACACAACCTTCAATACTTTGAACTTTCTGCAACAGTACATGCTCTCGCAAAAGAAAAAAACAAAAAGACAAAGCTAGATAAAGCGGTTAGTTATGCACAAATGATTGACCTAATATGTTATGAAAAGGGGAAAGCGGGGATCTTAGGGTCAAAAATTAGGGTGCGACAGTGTGAAAAATAAGTTGTGATCTTAGATTAATGTTTGAAAAATCATGTTTATATCCACAAAATGATTGGAAACCAATTAAATTTGGATAATCAAGGAGGAAAAAATATTTTAAATGTTAAAAAACAAATAAAAGATTAATTCTTTGCAAAAATATCAAGTATATGAAATAAATAATATTTTTGGGAATTTTTGGCAAAATAAAATATTTTAACATTTTTGTGAATTATTAAAAAAAGAATCAACTCAAAATCATTAAAACTCAGAGAGAAATTAATTTTTGAATCAATTAAATAAAATCACAAAATTCAAATATTTGAATTTGTGAAAAAGGCGCCAAGAACTTGGCAAGAACACGCGCGTGTTCTGAGTTTGGCCTGATTTGCATTTTCTATCCAATCTCACTGAATACTTGATGAAATCACACAATCCACATATCAATATACTCGTTTTCACCTCACGATCATGTCTATGGTCTTTAATTTAATTTATTTTAAGCATGAAATAAGAAATCAAGAGAAAACCTCAAGAACCCTAAAATTTGCATGAAGGCTGAGAATTTTGATACACGATTCAAACAAAGCAATTAATTGAGGGGAAACATTCTATGCATGATTATGAACATTTGGCAAAAGTATTATTCGAGGAAATATGCATAGATTAAGAGATGACCAAGTTTAGGCTTACTTGAAGGTTGTGACAGCAAGAGCAATGTGATTTTTGAGTTGGAGGTGTTATAGATGAGTTGTGATGATCTGAACAGCTTCCCTACACCATATGGAGTGTGTTTGAATGCTTGGACTTGATTGGAAATGGCTGGATCACTTCATGGCATCTCAGCTGCAACTTGGTTAAAACCTTGAGCAACTGGCTGGTGATTCTAAGAAATCAGTGTTACAGTTGTTGTTTAAGTGTTTGGATCACTTCTATATGATGTTTATGAGGTGTGTGTGTGTGTGTGTGTGTGTGTGTGTGTGTGTGTGTGTGATTAGTTTGGTTGGAATGGCTCTCAAACTCAAAACCCGATAGTGGCTTGCTTTGGAAGGCAAATTTGGAAGTGAGAAGGTGATTTTGAGGAAAGCATTTGTTTGATGGCTTTTGTGTACTTAAACTAAGCACAAATGAGCTCTATTTATAGTAGAGTAAGTTTGTTTTGCAAGGAATAGGGAATGGCAACTGCAGTAGAGGTTTGGCAAATGTTGATAAATAGGAATCCAAGTCTCCTCTAGCCATTGACTAGAGGTTAGAGCACAGGCTGCTGGTTCCCTAGTTCAGAGATCATCCTTGACTCATTCAGTTGGAAATGGCTCAGTTTATGCCACCTTGGTGCATCCATTGAATGCTCCAAAACAGAATTGGAGTTTTGTCCCCTCTTTAGGGTTTTTTAGGTTTGGCATGCTATTTTTAGTTCCAAAGATTTGGGAGGCTTATGGATCAGTGTTTGTCCCTCCTTGGTCTCCCCTTGAGGTGTTCAGATGGATAAACTTGTTTGTCATTTGCACAAATTGCTCAAATCGAGCAAAATGCAAGAATCTGCCTTGCCATGACAGTTTGCAGCAAGGCACATTGCCATTATCATATCTTATGGCTTAAGTTGAGTTTCATGGGGTTCTTAGCCATTTTGGAAAGCTCTCATATGATACAACATATGTGTGATCATAGTTTGTCTTGACACTTTTTGGATCCAAGTGAAAAATGCCTTTACATTTTGGAAAAAGTGAAACAGATTCTGACTTAGTCAAAATTTCACTAAGTGTTGGAAAAAGTGGCATTTCATGTTTTCAGCCATTTTGATCCAACCATAACTCAAATTCCATGATGAATTGGAATGAGGCGTAGTTGACACTTTTAAAGTATGCCATGAGAGCTACAAATCCATCTTTGGATCAGCCCAAATGGTTGCTTAGATCTCAAGTTATGATCCTTGGAAGTTGGTACCCTAGCCACTTTGTTCCATAACTTAGAAAATTTCTAAGTTTTTTTATGGCTACCCCTTTTACAAGTTATCCCACTTTTCGTGATTTTTCTTAATGAATGATGATTCCAATCACACATTAACATCATTTTAGGGTTAGGGAACCATAATTGATCAAATAATCAAAAATTCAAACTTTGACTTTTGGGCACAGTTGACTTTTTATCAAATGAATTCCAAACTGTGCGATCCTCTATGAAATCAAGTCCTTGACCTAAATAAAACTTGATGGATTAATTTCATAGGTGTTATAGGGTGTATTGAATGATGTCCCAAGGTTTGGGAGCATGTCTTGGTCAAAAGTCAAAGATACAGTTGACTTTTCCTTCGAAACCCTAATTGTGGTCCAGATGAAATTGAAACTTGTGAATCAAGCTTCTTGGATCAATCCATTGTTGCAAATGGATCAATGTGGTGGATTGGAGACCCTCAAATCATGTCTTGAGGTCTTGGCTCATGTTTTGTCCCAAAAGTCAACTTAGGGGTGAATTAGGTCAAGAAACCCTAATCCCTGATTTTTTATGAATGCATCCCCTGAGGTTAAATTGACTTGATGATGGGATTTATGAGGTCCCTTGGAGTATTTTTGCTTATTCTTTGAAGCATTGGCTCATTCCCAGAGGAAAATTTCCATCTGGAGGCCCTGGTCGACCAAAACCCTAATTTGGTGACACTGGCGATCTTGAGGCTTGATCCACTTGGAATGTTGCAGCCTTGTGCTTAATCCTTGATGTGGGATTCCTCTTGATCCATTGTGGATGTTTGAGAGGTTTAGACAAGTGGAAGATTATGTCATTCCTTGATTGAACCTTTGTCTAAGGCTCTGAGAGGGCTTGAAACCCTAAGTTTGATTGTAGTGTATGCTCACCCATCTTTGGGGAGACTAATGAGGTATGATGATCCATCAATATTGTGATGATAATTTGCACAATGATGGGGAATCTTAGTGGTCAAAATTTGGGGTATGACAGATGCCCCTATTTAATCTTCTTGGACCCGAAGGTGTGAATGGCGAAGGTATTCGAGCATTCGGGGTGCAAGAGGATTAAATATCTGAATACCCGAAATTTTGATGGTGGTTATGAGTGGCAGCTTACGCATTCATCTTTTTTGCTAAGCGATGATTCTTAGAAAAGATAAAACTTCCCCTCAATCCTGGTTTCCTACCCAGGAACTGGTCTAAATTTTCTTTTGAGATAAACTTCCCCTCGATCCTGGTTTCCTACTAAGGAACTGGTCTTGGTTTCTGAAATAAACTTCCCCTCGATCCTGGTTTCCTACCAAGGAACTGGTCTCAGTTTCTGAAATAAACTTCCCCTCGATCCTGGTTTCCTACCAAGGAACTGGTCTAAGTTTCTGGTGTAACTTCCCCTCGATCCTGGTTTCCTACCAAGGATCTGGTCTCAGTTTCTTTTGTCAATAAACTTTCTTGCCATTTGACGAAAAAAAGTTTTGATGTCAGACTTGCTGGGGAACCCATTCGTCTGAGTGGTAGAGGTTCATAAACTTCTCTGTTTGGAGACGCCATTTGTCGACTCTATTGGAGAAAGTAGGTCTCTTGAGAGACTGCTGTCGCTTGGGGATATTACATCACACTTTTCCTCGAGATCTTCTCGGAGGAATGCCATGTGATGCAATCCAATCCTGAGGTGCTGATGACCTTTTTTGTCAGCGAATTTTCTAAAGGAGAACTGGTGTATTGCCGAATCTTTGATTAAGAGGCATTCTCTGGGGATTCCTTAATCCGGGAAAGCAAAGATATCATCTTCAATGGCGAAGAGTGACGTTTGTCGCATGTCTTCCTGTCTTTCAGAGGTTCAATTTATCAAAGTGGTCATGGACCGACTTCAATCCAGAAATAAACTGGAGGAGAGATCGTTTAGATGATTCACTTCCTGACGAGGAAAGAACTAACAACTCGATTGAGAGGACTTTTATCACTTGGGAACAAGAACGACTAGAGTGATAGTGATGCAATATGAATATGAATGAATCAATAATGCATGATGTATGTATGTATATGCTGACAAAACTGAAACGACATACAGACTAACGGATGAACATGACTGGATACTCGGCCACAGTGGGAGATGAAAAGTATCACTTGTTCACGATAGCAATTCTGCCTTGCTTAGGAGAGATAGTCCCCGTGGTGAACAACCGTTGGTCGGGCTTAGGAGGTAAGAACTCTGCCGGGGGTGTCAGATGAAACACGGTCTCTGATACAGTTGATTCTTCATTCAGGCGTACTGATTAAGAAGGAGTACTTTGATTCTGCACTTTGAAGCTCGATTACTTCTGGAGTAGCGATCGTTGTTCTTTCGATGTTCAACAGTCAAAAGAAATTGCCACCTTATTTCGAAAAGCAGGAAAATTTTAACAAGTAAAATTCATTTTTGTTTTATTTCAGAAATCGTTAATCATGTTAAAACATCGTTCTGTAAAGCTAAAACAAATGAGAATTGCAAACAAAAGCACTAGGGCTCAAATTTTATTGATAGGATGGAAATCAGCCAAGCGCGTGATTCCATGGAGTATTTTCAAAGTTAGAAAATGGTAATTTAAGGGAAAAGGGCTACATTGAAACATAACGACCACTATCCTTCTACCAACTTTGAATTCGGGACATCCTGAGCTTCTGTCGAAGATGACCTTGACTGGAGTTTTCTCTGATGGATGGCATCACTGCTGCTGAGTTGAACTGATCAGACGTAGTTACTTGCCATTATCCCTAACTTTTTCCTGGATTATACTTTGATATTTCCAATCCACCGGGATGATTTTTAATTATGTCTCTAATTTTTGCCTGGACCGCCCTTTCGGGTTTTCAATCCACCGAGACTTTTTTTTTAGGCGAAGTATTTCTTGACTACATCAAAATTTATGGGGTAGGCAAATTCATCTCCGTCCATGGTTGCAAGTCTCAAGGCGCCGCCTGAGAAGGCTTTCTTGACCACGTAGGGGCTGTCATAATTCGGGGTCCTTTGCCCCGGGAATCAGTGAGAAATGATTGTATCTTCTTGAGCACGAGGTCTCCTTTCCTGAAGATGCGAGGTCGGACCTTTTTGTCAAACGCCTTCTTCATTCTCTGTTGATACAACTGACCGTGGCATAGAGCCGTGATTCATTTTTCTTCGATCAGATTTTGTTCGTCGTGTCGACTTTGACACCATTCAGCTTCTGTTAGCTTAGTTTCCATCAATACCCGGATTGATGGGATCTCTACTTCTATGGGGAGCACTGCTTCCATGCCATATACTAGAGAGAAAGGGGTTGCCCCTGTTGAAGTGCGGACAGACGTACGATAACCGTGAAGAGCAAATGGTAACATCTCGTGCCAGTCTTTGTAGGTTATAACCATCTTTTGAACGATCTTCTTGATGTTCTTATTAGTCATTTCTACCGCTCCGTTCATCTTAGGTCGGTAGGGAGATGAGTTATGGTGTTCGATCTTGAACTCTGCGCACAACTCTATCATCATCTTATTGTTCAAGTTAGATCCATTATCGGTAATGATCTGGCTTGGAACACCATAACGGCAAATGATATTGTTTTTGATGAATCAGACCACTACTTGTCGGGTCACATTGGGGTACGACGCTGCTTCGACCCACTTGGTGAAGTAGTCAATGGCTACTAGAATGAACTGATGTCCGTTTGAATCTTTCGGTTTAATCATGCCAATCATGTCGATTCCCCATATTGAAAAAGGCCAGTGGGAAGAAAGATCTTTGAGATGCGTTGGCAGTACATCGATTTTGTCAGCATATATTTGACACTTGTGACACTTCCTCATGTACTTGTAGCAGTCGGATTCCATGGTCAACCAGTAGTACCCTGCTCTCAGAATTTTTCTCGCCATTGTGTGTCCGTTGGCATGAGTGCCAAAGGATCCTTCGTGAATTTCCTTCATCAGCATGTCTGCTTCTGGTCTGTCTACACATCGGAGCAAGACCATGTCAAAGTTTCTCTTATAGAGTGTATCGCCGCTTTGAAAGAAGCTGTCTGCCAACCTTCTGAGGGTCTTTCTGTCCTTCCTGAATGCCCCAGGTGGATACTCTTGTTTCTGAAGGAAGCATTTGATATCGTGGTACCAAGGTTTGTCGTTTATGACTGCTTCAATCGTGAAGATGTAAGCGGGTCGTTCAAGGCGCATTATCTAAATCTTAGGTACGTCGTTCCATTGACCTACACTAATCATGGAAGAGAGAGTGGCTAATGCATCAGCCATGTGATTCTCTTCACAGGGGATATGATGAAACTCGATTCTGTTGAAGAAGGGTACAACCTTCTCGCATAATCTTTGTAAGGAATCAGTCTTGACTGGTATATGTTCCAATCTCCTTTGATCTGATTGATAACCAGGGCTGAGTCGCCATATACGTCCAAGTTCTTGATCCTTAAGTCGAACGCTTCTTCGAGACCCATGATACAAGCTTTGTATTCGGCCTCGTTGTTTGTGCACTTGAACGTAAGTTTAGCGGTGAAAGGAATGTGGGTACCCTGAGGTGTTATGATGATTGCCCCAATTCCGTTTCCATAATTATTGACAGCTCCGTCAAAGATTAGTCCCCATTGGGAACCTGGTTCTGGCCCTTCACTGGGTAGTGGTTCATCGTAATCTTTCATTTTCAAGTACATGACATCTTCATATGGGAAGTCAAATCTGAATGATTCCTGATCGTCAATCAGTTAATGAGCCAAATGATCAGCTAAAATACTTCTTTTTATGGCTTTCTGAGCGCGGTACTGTAGCGAGCGATTTTGGACGTGGTTCTTAAGCACTTCCGCTCTGGGTTACTACAGGTCGTTTCATTTTTTGTCCTATTGAAGCTGATGAAGGAAGGGAAATAGATGTCTCCAACTAACCCTGCTTTGCAAACTGAGGTCAAACAGTCAAAACGGTTGGTTTACAGATGCGATCAATGTGGGGGGGCCTCTCTTAGGTTATTTTGGTTGAATTTAGACTTTTGGTAGGGAATACGGACCCGGATATTTTGGTGGATATGTGAGGATTTGTGACCTGAGGTTTTTTGATGTGGTGTGCTCGCTAAGATTTTTCTTTCAATCTTATGCCTACGTATTCCCGTTTACCGAAACAGGGAAATCAAAGCGATCGTAGTTCCTCCTATTCTATGGGAGGAAATGGTGTTTTGGTGTCTTTTTTAAAGCCCAAGACGTGAAGCTAAAGGTGGTTTATATCTTGTTCAAAGCCCAAGATGAGAAGCTGAAGGGTCTATTTGTATCTTGTTCGAAGCCCAAGATGTGAAGCTGAAAAGGTGTTGTCTTTAGATAGAACTTGTCATCTCTAAAGGGGTTTGTTTGTCACGACTGTTGGGTGACTGACTATAAAGGAGGATTACTTTAACTGGGATATGTGAATCCTAGCAATGCCATAATTTCCTTTATAGGGGGTTTTAATCTGGAGGAGAAAACTTTAACTCAGTGTAGAGCAATGCCATCTTTCCTTAGGAATTTCTCATGCTAAAAGAGGGACAGTGGCGTGGATATAAATAATCCAAAGGCTTTTCGCTTACAGCAATTAGATGAAAGGAGTTGTTGATGTTTGTGTCCTGTGAACGAGGCACAGTTTTGATGCTAAAAGGTTGATTGACTCAACCGGGGTTTTTCTTATACAAAGCCTAAGAGGAGGCTATTGGCCCATCAAGAGGGTGTTTTTATGTGTGTGTCTTGTACGAAGCCCAAGACGGAGGCTAAAAGGGTTTGACTCAACAAGAGAGTGTTTTTAGATGTGTCTTGTACGAAGCCCAAGATGGAGGCTAAAGGTTGACTCAACAAGATAGTCTTTTATACTCAACAAGAGAGTGTTTTGTATCTCATACGCAGCCCGAGATGGAGGCTAAAAGGATTATTGACTCAACAAAAGCGTATGTTTGTATCTCGTACGAAGCCCGAGATGGAGGCAAAAAGGATTTATTGACTCAACAAGAGAGTATGTTTGTATCTCGTACGAAGCCCGAGATAAAGGCTAAAAGGAGTGTTGTTTCAGTTGAGTGAAAGGTCTAGTAGGTTGGTTAAAAGAGAAAATCAGTTCTTATAAAGAGACTGATTAAAGGTAAGACTATGCTTTGGGATTGATCAGAGGATCAGGTTTATTTCTTATTCTTTAAGGAAATGGGGAATCTATAGGGGATTGGAGACTGTCCGAGTCTACTAGTGTTTTTCCTTACTTGAGAATGCCTTCGAGGCTCAAGGAGATTAGACTGTCCAAGTCTAGAGTTTTATCTTTTGTACTATGCTTAAAGAAACAGTAGTAGTACATTCACGGTAGAAAGATCTAGACTCTTTGAAAGACCGTTCTATTAAGATGACTAATTTCTGTTCCTATACCTCTAGGAGGTCGTCGGGACAATTTGTACGAAGCCCAAGAGGAGGCTGGAAACTTTTAAGAAGCCGAGCGACAATTTGTACGAAGCCCAAGAGGAGGCTCTCTTCCCGAAGGAAGAATCCTTATACGAAGCCTAAGAGGAGGCTGTGAATACTTCTAAGAAGTCGTAGGGTCCTTGTACGACGCCCAAGAGGAGGCGGGGATGCTTTTAGGAAGCCTGTGGGTCCCCAAACCCCGAGAAATTCAAGACAGGCTATTCACAGAGAATAGATCAAGCCAGGAAAGTCCGAGAATTTGGAAGAAACTTAAGAGATTCCATTCACGGAGAAAAGATCATCTCTGGGGAGTTAGAGTTTCTTTGACAATGTCTAAGGGTGACAGTCTGTGAAAGCGTTCACCGAGAATGTTTCCTTTCACGTCTCCATATTAATTAACCCCAAGAGGAGGGAAGACTGTATCTTGTAATCCTATGGGGATCTAGTTTTGTCTATTTAAGAATGACCAACAGGGCTTAGTGCTAGACGTAGTTGTCGAGGAAACTCTAAATATCTATACTAGTATTACACAGTTGATATGAGTTTATGAAAGAAGACTTACAGTGAAACAGCCCCACAATACAGTTATATGTATATGAAAGCGGATAAAGAAAGCATATAACCACTTACTCGGTTATAGAGCTTCCATGCAATTTGGTTAGTTGTTCAACAAAGAAAGATTGAAAACAACAGTATATTCAAAATTAAAGGAGAAAGTATTTTGAAAAGATGTTGGGGCTTACAGCTCAAGGAGAGGCCCAAGGTTTATCAGTGATCGCATTGTCGTTTTGTACAGAGGGACTTATACAAGTGACTGAGGCCCAAAAAGGTTTTCTGTACAAGGGGATGGGTCTTACACTCTCTCAAGAGGCCCAAGTGTTTAACGAAAAAGAATGGGGCTTACAACCCGAGGGTAGGCCCAGATGATTATTTTTTTTTATAGGCGATCGCGCCGAGGTTTTTTTTTAACGCAGGGGGACTTATACAATGTCCGAGGCCCAAAAAGTGTTGGTTAAAAGGGGATTGGGTCTTACACTCTAATAGAGGCCCAAAAGATTTATTTTTGTACAAGTGGTGGGGCTTATAGCTCAAGGAGAGGCCCAGGGTCATTTGTTTGAAAATGGTGATCACACCGAGATTTTTGAAAACGCGGTGGGTCTTATACAATGCATTGAGGCCCAAAAATGGTTTGGTTTTCAAAGGGGGTTTGGTCTTACACTCTAATAGAGGCCCAATAATAATTTTGAATGGGTCTTATAGCTCGAGGAGAGGCCCAAGATTTGTTTTTCAACGGACGATGATCGCGTCGAACTTTTTGAAATACAACGGGACTTATACAATAAGTGAGGCCCAAAATAGGTTTGTATTTACAAAGTATTGGGTCTTACACTCTATTAGAGGCCCAAGAAAGGTTTGATGAGGGTTGAATTAATCAAAAACCCTAATTTGTTTTCAAAATGTATTTTAATTGAATAATAAATTCAATTAAAATGACCAAAATTGTTTAAAATGTGGAAAACAAATTGTGATCTTCGATTAATATTTCAAAAATCATGTTTTGACCTACAAAATGATTAGAAGTCATTAAAATTTGCCAAATCAAGAAGGAAAAAAATATTTTAAATGTCAAAACCAATTAAAATATTAATTCTTTGCAAAAATATCAATTATATGAAATAAATATTATATTTGGAATTTTTTGTTAAAATAAAATATTTTAACATTTTTGTGAATTATTAAAAAAATAATCAACTCAAAATCATTAAAACTCAGAGAGAAATTAATTTTTGAATCAATTAAATAAAATCACAAAATTCAAATATTCAAATATTTGAAAAAGGGCGCCAAGAACATGGCAAGAACACGCGCCCTTCCTCTGTTTCTGCAGATTTGCATTTTCAATCCAATCTCACTGAATACTTGATTATATCATGCAATCTACATATCAATCTACTCGTTTCAACCTCACGATCATGTCTATGGTCTTTAATTTCATTAATTTTTAACATGGAATAAGAAATCAAAGAGAAACCTCAAGAACCCTAGTTTCTGCATGAAGGTTCAGAAATTCCATACACGATTCTAACAATGGAATTGATTGAGGGAAATCACTCCATGCATGATTATGAACATATGGCCAAATTATTGTGCAGCAAAAATTGCATGGATCATAGAGTTAGAAGAACTCATGCTTACCTCTTGCAGCTGGTGATCGTGTTTTGTGTTAGAGGTGTTACAGCTAGGTTCCAATGATCTGGATAGCTTCCCTGGGTGCCATGGAGTGTGTCTGGATGCTTGGAATGGATTGAAATGATCTGGAACTTGAGACGGTACCCCAACTGCAAATCTGTCAAGAACTTAAGCAACTGGCTGGTGATTTTGTGATTTTGGTGTTCCAGATGTTTTGTGAGTGTTTGGATCACTTCTATGTGATGTATGTGAGGTGTGTGAGTGATTGGTTTGATTGGAAAAGTTCTCAAACTCAAAACCCGATAGCGACTTGCCTTAGAAGGCAAAATTGGAGTGAAAGAAGAGATTTTGAGGAAAGCATCTGTTTGATGGCTTTGGTGTACTCAAACTGATCACAATTGAGCTCTATTTATAGTAGAGCAAGTTTGTTTTGCAAGCAATAGTGAATGGCAACTGCAGCAGAGGTTTGGCCAATGGTTGCACTTTGGAATCCAAGTCTCCTCTAGCCATTGACTAGAGGTTAGGGCACAGGGCTGTGGTTCGCTTGGTCTTGGATAAGTCTTGACTGAATTCAGTTGCAAATGGCTCAGTCCATGCCACCTTGGTGTATGCATTGAATGCTCTAATCCAAAATTGGAGTCTTGTCCCTCTTTTAGGCAATTCTAGGTTTGGCATGCTACTTCTTGTTCCAAGGACTTTGGAGGCTTGGCTCAGTGTTTGTCCCCTTTAGATTTGATCCTCAGATGTGTCCAAAGTGATGACAAGGCTTAGAATTATCTGATTTTTCCAAATCGAGCAAAAATGCAAAATTCTACCTAGCCTTGGCAGCTTTCAGCAATGCATATTGTCATTGTCATATCTCTTGGCCCAAGTGGAATTTGGTGATGTTCTTGGCCATTTTGGAAAGTCCTCATATGATACAACAACTGTCTGATCATATTTGGTTTCGATAATTTTTGGATCCAAGTGAAAAATCCCCCTACATTTGGAAAAAAGTGAAGGCAGATTCTGACTTAGTGAAAATTTCACTAAGTGTTGGAATAAAGTGACATTTTCACTTTTTGTGATTTTGATCATTCCATAACTCAAAATCCATGAGGAATTTGGAGGGAGGTCAGTTTTAAGCTTTTGTATAGGATAATGAGATCTACAAATCAAGCTTTAGATGGGGAAAAATGGCTTTGTGGTTTAGGAGTTATGATCCTCCAAAGTTGGTACCCTTGCCACTTTGTTCATAACTTAGAAAATTTTCTAAGTTTTTATGGTTACCCCTTTTACAAGTTATCCCCCTTTTCTTGATTTTTCTTGATGAATGATAATTCAAATCATACATTAACATCATTTTAGGGTTAAAAAACCATTTTTGTGAAAAATTTCAAAAAGTCAAAGTTGACTTTTGTGCACATTTGACTTTTTATCAGATGAATTCCAAACTGTGCGATCCTTTAGGAAATCATGTGTTTGACCTAAACAAAACTTGATGGACATGTTACATGGGTGTTATAGGGTATATTGAATCATTTCCTAGGGTTTGGGAGCATGTCCTGATCAAAAGTCAAAGATACAGTTGACTTTTCTCACGAAACCCTAACTGTGGTACTGATGAAATTGAGACTTGCTGCTCAAGCTTCCTGGATCAATCCATTGTTACAAATGGATCAATGTGGTATATTGGATACCCTCAAATCATGTCTTGAGGTCTTGGCTCATGATTTGTCCCAAAAGTCAACTTAGGGGTGAATTAGGTCAAGAAACCCTAATTCCTGATTTTCAATGTATGCATCCCCTGAGGTCAAATTGACTTGATGCTTGGGCCCATGAGGTTCCATGGAGTATTTTATGACATGATTTGAAGCATTGGCTCATGCCCAGAGGAAAATTTTCATCTGGAGGCCCTGGTCGACCAAAACCCTAATTTAGTGACACTAGAGATCTTGAGGCTTGATCCACCTGGAAGGGAGTAGCCTTGTGCTTAATCCTTAAAGTGGGAGTCCTCTTGATCCACTGTAGATGTTTGGGAGGCTAGACAAGTTGAAGATCATGTCATTTCTTGATTGATCCTTTGTCTAAAAGCTCTGAGAAGGCTGGAAACCCTAATTTTGACGGTAGTGGATGCTCACCCATCTTTGGGGAGACTGATGAGGCATGATGGTTCATCCATACTGTGATGATGATTTGTACAATGATGGGAAATCTTAGTGGTCCAAATTTGGGGTATGACAAATTCCCCTATTTAATCTTCTTGGACCCGAAGGTGTGAATGGCGAAGGTATTCGGGCATTCGGGGTGCAAGAGGATTAAATAACGGAATACCCAAAATTTTGATGGTGGTTAAGAATGGCAGCTTGCGCATCCTTCTTCTTTTGCTAAGCAATGATGCTTAGAAAAGGTAAAGAAACTTCCCCTCGATCCTGGTTTCCTACCAAGGAACTGGTCTTAGTTTCTGTAATAAACTTCCCTTCGATCCTGGTTTCCTACCAAGGAACTGGTCTTAGTTTCTGATGTAAACTTCCCCTCGATCCTGGTGTCCCACCAAGGAACTGGTCTTAGTTTCTGAACTAAACTTCCCCTCGAACCTGGTTTCCTACCAAGGAACTGGTCTTAGTTTCTGAAATAAACTTCCCCTTGATCCTGGTTTCCTACCAAGGAACTGGTCTTAGTTTCTGAAATAAACTTCCCCTCGATCCTGGTTTCCTACCAAGGAACTGGTCTCAGTTTCTAGAATAAACTTCCCCTCGATCCTGGTTTCCTACCAAGGAACTGGTCTTAGTTTCTGAAATAAACTTTCTTGACAAGGGACGCTATACGTAGCGGTTTTCCTCAAACTTATCGCCAAATTTTCCTGGGGAGATGCCATTTGATAGAAAAATTTTGAGGTGCTGATGACATTTTCATCAGCGATTTTTTTTTTCGGAGAAAAACTGATGTATTGCCGAATCTCTGATTAAGAGGCTTCCTCCAGGGATTTTCCTTAATCTGGGAAAGCGAAAATATCATCTTCAATGGCGAAGAGTGACATCGATTGAAGGTTCTCTAGTATTTCATAGGTTCGAGTTATCAAAGTGGTCAAGGGCCAATTCTGATCCAGAAATAAACTGGAGGAGAGAGATTGTTCCGATGTAACATTTCGTGATGAAGAAAGAACTGACAACTCGATTGAGAGAACTGTTATCACTAGGGGACAAGACCGACTAAATTGATACTGATGCAATATGAATATGAATATAAATCAATAATGCATGATTGTATGTATGTATATGCTGACAAAACTGACGCGACTTACAGACTAGTAGATGAACATGACTGGATACTCGGCCATCGCGGGGCGAAGAAGTACCGCTGGTTCAAGATAGCAATTCCGCCTTGCTTAGGAGAAACGGTCCCTGTTGGGAGCGACACTGGTCGGGCTTAGGAGATGGGAACTCGGCCGAAGAGGTCAGATGGAGCATTCGCATCTGACATAGCTGATCCTTCATTTAGGCATACTGGTTTAGAAGGAGTACTTTGATTCTGCACTTTGAGGCTCGAACACCTTTGGAGAAGCGATCAATGTTCTTTCGATGTTCAACCGTCAAAAGAAATTGTCATCTTTATTTTTTTTAAAAGCAGAACAATTTTAACAAGTAAATTCATTTTTGTTTCATTTCAAGAATCGTTGATCATGTTAAAAACATCATTCTGTAAAGCTAAAACAAATATGAATTGCAAATAAAAGCACAAGGGCTCAAATTTTATTGATAGGATGGAAATCAGCCAAACGCGTGATTCCATAGAGTATATACAAAGTTTAGCAAATGGTAATTTACAGGGAAAAGGGCTACGTTGAAACATAACAACCACTATCCTTCTACCAACTTTGAATTCGAGGCATCCTGAGTTTCTGTCGAAGATGACCTTAACTGGAGCTTTCCTGACGGATGATACAACTGCTGCCGAGGGACTTGCCCCTTTGTCGAAAGTAGTTACTTGCCATTATCCCTAATTTTGGCTTGGATTGTACTTTGAGATTTCTAATCCACCGGGATGATTTTTGATCATGTCTCTAATTTTTGCCTGGACCGCCCTTTCGGGTTTTCAATCCACCGAGACGTTTTTTTTCTTTTTTTCTTTTAGGCAAAGTATTTCTTGACTACATCAACATTTGTGGGGTAGGCAAATTCCTCTCCGTCCATGGTTGCAAGTCTCAAGGCACCGCCTGAGAAAGTTTTCTTGACCACATAGGGGCCGTCATAATTCGGAGTCCATTTTCCCTGAGAATCAGTGAGAAATGATTGTATCTTCTTGAGCACGAGGTCTCCTTTCCTAAAGATGCGAGGTCGAACCTTTTTGTCAAACGCCTTCTTCATTCTTCGTTGATACAACTGACCGTGGCATAGTGCCGTGATTCGTTTTTCTTCGATCAGATTGAGTTCGTCGTGTCGAATTTGACACCATTCAGCTTCTGTAAGCTTAGCTTCCATCAACACCCGGATTGATGGGATCTCTACTTCTACGGGAAGCACTGCTTCCATGCCATATACTAGAGAGAAAGGGGTTTCCCCTGTTGAAGTATGGACAGATGTGCGATAACCGTGAAGAGAAAAGGGTAGCATCTCGTGCCAATCTTTGTAGGTTACAACCATCTTTTGAATAATCTTCTTGATGTTCTTGTTATCCGCTTCTACCGCTCCGTTCATCTTTGGTCGGTAGGGAGATGAGTTATGGTGTTCGATCTTGAACTCTGCGCACAACTCTTTCATCATCTTATTGTTCAAGTTAGATCCATTATCAATAATGATCTGGCTCAGAACACCATAACGGCAGATGATATTGTTTTTGATAAATCTGACCACCACTTGTCGGGTCACATTAGCGTACGACGCTGCTTTGACCCACTTAGTGAAGTAATCCATGGCCACTAGGATGAACCGATGTCTGTTTGTAGCTTTGGGCTCAATCAAACAAATCATGTCGATTCCCCATATGGAAAAAGGCCATGGGGAAGAAAGAACTTTGAGATGCATTGGCGGTATATGAATTTTGTCGGAGTATATCTGTAGCAGTCGGATTCCTCATGTACTTGTAGCAGTCAGATTCCATGGTCAACCAGTAGTACCCTGCTCTCAGAATTTTTCTCGCCATTGTGTGTCCGTTGGCATGAGTGCCAAAGGATCCTTCGTGAATTTCTTTCATCAGCATGTCTGCTTCTGGTCTGTCTACGCATCGGAGCAAGACCATGTCAAAATTTCTTTTATGGAGAGTATCACCGCTCAGGAAGAAACTGCCTGCAGGTTTTCCTGTCCTTCCTTAGTGCCCCAGGTGGGTACTCTTGTTTCTGAAGGAACCATTTGATATCGTGATACCAAGGTTTGTCGTCTATGACTGCTTCAATCGTGAAGATGTAAGCGGGTCGTTCAAGGTGCATTATGTCGATCTTAGGTATGTCATTCCATTGACCTACACTAATCATGGAAGAGAGAGTGGCTAATGCATCAGCCATGTGATTCTCATCACGAGGGATGTGATGAAACTCAACTCTGTTGAAGAAGGGTAGCAACCTTCTCGCGTAGTCTTTGTAAGGAATCAATCCTGATTGGTATGTGTTCCAATCCCCTTTGATCTGATTGATAACCAGGGCTGAGTCGCCATATACGTCCAAGTTTTTGATCCTCAAATCAATCGCTTCCTCGAGACCAATAATACAAGCTTCATATTCGGCCTCGTTATTTGTGCACTTGAACGTAAGTCTGGCGGTGAAAGGAATGTGGGTACCCTGAGGGGTGACAATGATTACCCCAATTCCGTTTCCGTAATGGTTGACAGCTCCGTCAAAGATAATCCCCCATTGGGAACCTGGTTCTGGCCCTTCACTGGGTAGCGGTTCATCGCAATCTTTCATTTTCAAATACATGACATCTTCGTCTGGGAAGTTAAACCCAATTGATTCTTGATCGTCAATCGGTTTATGAGCCAAATGATCGGCTAAAATACTCCCCTTAACGGCTTTTTGAGCATGGTACTCTATGTCATATTCTGATAGCAACATCTGCCAACGGACAATCCTTCATGTGAGAGAAGGCTTTTCAAAGACATACTTGATTGGATCCATCTCGGAGACCAACCAAGTAGTGTGACGAATCATGTACTGGCGAAGACGTTTGGCTGCCCAAGCCAAAGCGCAGCAAGTTTTTTCAAGCATAGTATACCGAGTCTCGCAGTCGGTGATTTTCTTGCTCAAATAGTAGATGGAAGACTCTTTTCTTTCCGTTTCGTCTTGTTGACCAAGCACACAGCCCATGGAGTCTTCCAGGATGGTGAGGTAGATAATCAGCGGCCTTCCTTCCACTGGAGGTGATAGAATCGGCGGGTTCGACAGGTATTCCTTGATATTGTCGAAGGCGGTTTGGCAGTCTTCTGTCCAAACACAGTCCTGATTCTTTTTAAGTAATTTGAAAATTGGCGCGCATGTCGCAGTCATGAGGAATATGAATCTGGAGATGTATTTCAAACGTCCCAGGAATCCTCTGACTTGTTTTTCAGTTTTCGGAGAATGCATTTCTTGAATGGCCTTGACCTTGTCAGGATCAACCTCAATTCCTTTCTGGCTGACGATGAACCCTAAAAGTTTTCCCGAACGGACACCGAAGGTGCACTTGTTGGGATTCAAGCGGAGTTTGTACTTTCTCAACCGCTCAAATAGTTTTGACAGATGGGTCACATGCTCCTCTTCTGTCTTAGATTTTGCAATCATATCATTGACATATACCTCAATTTCTTTGTGTATCATGTCATGAAACAGAGTAGTCATGGCCCTTTGATAGGTTGCCCCGGCGTTCTTCAAACCGAACGACATCACCTTGTAACAAAAGGTACCCCATGGGTTAATGAACGAAGTTTTCTCCATGTCTTTCGGTGCCATTTTGATTTGATTATAGCCCGAGAATCCATCCATGTCGGAGAACACTTTGGACTTTACTGTACTGTCAACCAGCATGTCAATGTGAGGTAAAGGAAAGTCGTCCTTTGGACTAGCCTTGTTTAGATCTCTGTAATCCACACACATTCTGACTTTTCCGTCCTTTTTGGGAATGGGTACGATGTTGGCTAACCATTGAGGATATTCTGACGTAGCGAGGAAACCCGCGTCAATCTGTTTCTGTACCTCCTCTTTGATTTTGATGGCCATGTCCAGGTGAGTCCGTCTCAACCTCTGTTTTACTGGCGGACATTCCGATCTCAATGGTAAATGATGTTCCACGATGCTGGTATCCAACCCTGGCATATCCTGATAGGACCAAGCGAATACATCGGGGAATTCTTTAAGAAGCTTTACCAAACCCTCTCTAGCAGTTGGACTGAGCAGTGCCCCAATCCTGATTTCTTTTCTCTCTTTTTCCGAACCTAAGTTTACCATTTCCAACGACTCTTTATGAGGTTCAATGGACCTTTCCTCCTGTCTGAGTAATCAGGAGATCTCTTCTGGAATTTCGTCGTTATTTTCTTCTTCAGCCTCAAATACCGGGAACTCAAATTTGGGAGAAGGCATCGCATCGTATGTTTCAACGGGGTTTAAAACAAGCAATCTGCATGACGGTATGATTTGTGTTTAGAAGAGATAGAGGAAATGCAAGAGTGTGTGCAGTGTATTTCTTTTACTGCTTGTTTTTATTATTGATTTGTTTTTTAGGATTACCATTTTCTGAAAAAAGCAAAAAGAGAAAACAACAATTAATGCAGAAATTACAGAACGACGTTATTTTATTAATGAACATGTCGATTCTTGAAACTACAGCCCTATAAAACAAAACTCTGTCGCTTTGGGCAAAGCGAAGAGGGAAATTTACAGAAAGTGAGCCCTATCAAAACATCCGTTTCACCTGGGCAGGGTGAAAGGTTAAAGACGACAATTACTTTGACTTATGAACAATCTTCGGAACATCGACAGCAACCCATTGGCGGAAAACTCCTCGGTGAATCACAAAGTCTGGCACCTTCCTTGATTTGTCTTCAGAAATAACGCTAATTTCTGGTGGAGCAGGATCATTGGAATCTGTCTCCCAGGCAGAGTTGTTGTAGGAGGATTCCTCTATTGCATTTTTCATAGCACCGGTACTCTCAGGTAGATCTCCCCATCCAGTTGGCTGGATGTCTTCGAGCCTGATACGAGAGCTTTCGTGACTAGTGTACTTGACCAAATAGTCGTATTTCCCACTTGGTTGTCCCAAGGTGTCCCACACTTCTTTGGAACTAGAGGAGTCATCCCTCTCGATGACGCTGACCTCGGGAAAAGTATAACTGATGAATTCTAGTCCGGCAAGCTTTGCCAATTCATCTTCGTACGAGATATTTTCTGAATGACCTGAGTGTTGATCCCATGACATGGTGGGGACGCAGGTATTCTGTTCAATGACGCTCAGCTGATTTTCGTTGTTCGGCTGATTTTCTTGCCCCAAGTCTCCTGGGTACGGCTGCCACATTGGCAGGCCATTCATCAGGCCATAATAGCCGTGGTCAAAGTTGTCCTTCATCAGAGTGTCCTCCTCTAATGAGTTTGGTGGAGCACAGCATCCTTCCGGATCATAATCTCCGTATATCATTTCGACATCTAACCTGGGTATAAATCTCGGACTCTGTGTAGGAAAGCAAAAGGGAGTCTGTGTTTCGTCCTGAGACATATAATCGTCCTTGTTAAGATAGGACTCCCATTCTTCCTCCATATCAGAGGAATCATCTTTATTGATGGTATGAACTTCTTGAGGCACTAGGTGAAGGAAACCCCCACTGTGGAAGAAGTCTTGAATGGGATGAAGCCTTTCATTGCTGGTAGTATTTGTCTAGGTACAGGTTGCAGAAAAACCAAGACCCTTCTTTGTTTTATTGTTAATAGGAATGACTAGTTGTCCCCATCCTGTTGTATTAGCACTCTCAACTGCTTTGATAGCATCTTTGTACGAGGAAATTGAGGTTCCCTCTTTGGATTGATTGTCCTTGCTCACCGACAGTGCTTGGAACTGAGTTCCAATAACCTCCTCGGGTTCTACACAAGTAAATGATGATAAGTTACTCACGAGCAAGGCTTGTTCTCCACAGACCGTGACGAGCTAGTTGTTCTGGACGAACTTTAACTTTTGGTGGAGGGTCGAGGTGACCGCCCCAACCTGATGTATCCAAGGTCTTCCTAATAAACAACTGTACGTTGCCCGGATGTCCATGACCTGGAAAGCGACTTGGAAAGTGTGAGGACCAATAGTTATGGAAAGGTCGACTTTGCCGATAACTGTTTTTCTGGACCCGTCAAATGCTTTGACGACGACCTCACTGGTTCTCATCGGGGGTCCTTTGAAGGAGAATTGCATCAAAGTGGACTTCGGCATAACATTCAGGGCTGAACCTATGTCTACCAGTATGTTGGCTAAAGCATCGCCCTGGCAGCTGACTGTGATATTGAGCGCCATGTTTTGATGGCGACCCTCTTCTGGTAATTCCTCATCACTAAATCCCAAGTTATTGCAGGAAATGATGTTAGAGACAATGCTATCGAACCGTCTGATTGTTACATCCTGTTCTACAATGGCTTGCTCCAAGACTTTTTGTAGAGCCTCCCTGTGCGCTTCTGAACTGAGTAAACGTGATAGCACGGAGATCTTCGAAGGAGTTTGTAACAGTTGATCAACAATGTTGTATTCACTCCTTTGGATGAGCTTCAGCATCTCATCATCGTTTTTGGAAAGGTCGGGATTATAGGATTGAATGACCGGTGGATTAGGAACTTCTATCTGAGGTTCCTTTTCTTTGTTAAGTTCTCCAACTCCTCGGTTGAAGATTCGACCACTCTGTGTTACTCGACTGATGTCTACGATATTCACGACAGAGGGTAATGGAATTTCCTTTCCATTCTCGACCGTTGTTGCACCGTATTTGTAAGGGATAACCTTAGTTGATTCATACGGTAGCGGTCATGGTAGATAGATGACTATGGGAGCCTTCTGATTTTTCCTACCATCGTAAGCAATTTCGATCCATTCCTGGATGGGAACTCTCGATTCGTCAAGTAGAGGGATGATGGTACAAACATCCCTAGCCTTCTGATGATCAGAGATTACGACAACATCCTCAATTTGATCAGCGAGGTAGTCCGGCGCCCAGTTGATTGGTCCGGAACCCGGATATGGGCGAATCTCTCTACGATCGACCTGACCCTGAAGAGCTGCTCGCACAAGGTAACATCCTTGGTTACTTTCCGAACAGACTCTACAACGTTCATAGTTGTGTGGTGGCACCTGGCCACGCCCGCTTTGAATACAATGTAACCTTACTAGGTCAGTTTCCATAGATCGAACGTCCCGACTTTGATGCCGAATAGGGTTCCCGTTGGTAATACTAATTTACTGGGTGTCTTCATCCATATAGATTGGAAGCCGCCAGTGGTTCAACAAGTGCTAAAGGGTTTCCTGGACAAGGGCACAGCCTTGATCGTTTTTGCAACCCGCCCTACAGCTCTGATAATCATGTGATGCTAGGAACCCGAGCCAGACCTGTTTAGCATGTAACTCCACCAGGCTAGTATTCATCAAGCGAATATCGAAGATTTGGATCATGTTGATCTGATAGGGATTCCTATCATGGTAGTCCTGGATCCATCCAAGATCCATCTGACGCTGGAGGGCTTCTTGTACAAAAGAGCATCCCTGTTTGTTTACCGAGCAAGTCAGACAGGAACTGTAATCGTGCCGCGGCAGATTATGATACTGGCTTTTCCTGGAGTGCATCTCCACCAAGTTAACATTCATTGCACGGACGTCGTGGTTCTGAATGACATTAGAATTCGTGTAAACCATGTTAACTCCACGAACTCGGTGCTCTTGGATCCATCCGAGATCCATCTGTTCCTGTAGAGCTTATTGCACCACAGAATATCCTTGATTGCTTTTAGAGAAGATATCACACTGGTGATAGTTATGAGGTGGCACATGGCCATATCCACCCTGTCTGCGATGCATCTTGACCAGATTGGTCCTTAACAAGAGTACATCATGAATTTGATAGACGTTGTTAGTCTCTCCCTCTATCAAATTGACTGTAGCTTTCTCGTGTTGAGGCAGCGGGTTTGTGAGAACATTAGGATTTGTATCCTTGAAAGATAAGACCCCACTCTTAACAAGCTTTTGTACGTCGCATTTGAAATTGAGACAGCTCTCTATCTTATGCCCTGGTCCTCCTTGATGGTAAGGGCAAGTCTGATCCACCTTAAACCAAAAAGGCGGATTTTCCGGTACTGTAAGAGGGGACTTAGTCTGGATATACCCCTTAGCCAATAGTAACGGAAATAGCTCTGCGTACAACACAGGTATAGGGTTAAACCCTGGTGGTCGCGTTGTACGGTTGTTATTGTATGGAGGACGAGCCTGCTGAAGAGGTTGTTGAGTCCTTTACTGATTAGGTTGGCTCTGCGCAACCTGAGGTTGATACGTAGAAATAGGCGCAGGATTGATAGCAGGAGTCACAGCCGCTACTGGTTGATAACGTCGCCTTTGCTTTCCGAGAGAGATATTCCCAATATCTTGCTCTTTTTTCTTAGGGAGAGCACTACCGTATCGCTTTGTACTACTTGATGATCCAGTGTCTTTGACTAGACGTCCTTCTCGGACGGCTTCCTCAAGACGAACTCCCATACCGACCATCTCGGTGAAGTCGCTGGGTGAACTGGCAACCATTCCGTCGTAATGAAATGAGCTTAAGGTCTTTAAGAAGATCTTTTTCATCTCTTTTTCCTCAAGAGGTGGACAAATTTGAGCGGCAATTTCACGCCATCTCTGAGCGTATTCCTTAAAGGTTTCTTTGTCCTTTTGCGACATTGATCTGAGCTGATTTCTGTCGGGTGCCATGTCTAGATTGTATTTATATTATTGGATGAAGGCAGTGCCAAGATCTTTGAAAGTGCTAATCGTAGAGCGGTTTAAACCCATGTACCATGTCCTGATTCTCTGTCTGAGCTGACATTCGCCGAGCGTACATCACCAAGTGACTCTGAGGGCAAGAGTTACCCTTGTACTTTTCAAAATCGGGCATCTGGAATTTGTGTGGGACTTTCACATTGGGGACCACGCAGAGGTCTGCGGCGTCCTTTCCAAATAAATCCTGACTGCGAAGGGCCTGCAGTTCTTTCTGCATTCCCAGGAACTGTTCCTCCTGGAACTCATTCATTCTTTCGAACATGTTGTCGTTTCCACCAGAAGGTATCTGTAGAATCTGTCCTTCCGGGACAGTGTGTACCACGGGCGGTGGTATAGTCATTATGGCCGAGACTCTCAGTGCCTCCCGAAGTTTGTAACCTTCAGGAGTTGCTCTCATGCCTCTGGCATCTTTGCTTTCCCGAAGTTTGTAACCTTCAGGCCCAGCGGTTCCTGCTGCGGTCCCCTGATCCTCATTGATCAATGGGATATATCCTTCCGGGATATAGTTAAGTGGCATGCCCCAGGGACGATCTTTTGGCATTTTGTACCTAGAATCGGGCTTCTCCACTATGGGCATTGAGGTGATCTCCGAGATCACAGTCCTTTGTAGCTGAGCTTGTGTCATGGCTTGCATGTCGTTATGAAGCTTTCTCATATCCTCTCTCAGAGCGTCGATCTCTTCTCTCAACTCTCTGTTCTCTTCCTCGAGATCATCCATATTTTTCTGACGATTGGCCCGAGTATTGTACGAATAAGACAGTTTGACTCTAGAACCGAGACACAAACGTGAGATTCGTAGGTAAGAAGAATACGTGACGTGAGAATGATGAATGCAATGATTATATTAATTGTTTTTTTTCTTTGGTTTAATCAAAATAAACTTCGACAATTAGATTGCAAATATCAAACTGTGGGGAAACCCCATTTTATTGAATTCAAAGGATTGCGAAAATAGAAATATAGTAGATTACAAGGTGCGAAAATAGAAACCTAAGCAAATGGGTCCCGAGCCCTCTCTGAGGAGAACTCGGGTGTTGAATCTGGTACTTTCCTTTTCTTGGACCGGGGCTCTTGGGCCGTAGTCGGGTTGTCATTCCTTTGCCAAGTGAAAGGAACGATTAAATTCCTTTGGTCATCCTGATTATCCACAGCATGTTGCTCTAAAATCTCAATCAAGGCATCTTTATCTTTTAGCAATCGCTGTATTTTGGTACACTCTACAATGAGGGTACGGTACTTGTTCTTCCAAGACCTCCTCTTCTGTTGAACTTTGTTGAGAGTAACCTGAAGTTTTTCCATTTCAGTCATGAAGTACATGACAGATTCCTTCGGCGAAAGAACTTCGTGACGAGGATAAGGCATCTTTAGCTTGAGAGCTCTAGTTTGTACCCAGCGGAGATAAGGCTCCACCGAGACACAGTCCGGTTTTCCTAGAGACTCTCGTCCTTTCTTATGAACATGTTTCCAAGCGTGCACTATTTCCATCTTTAGTGCCCTGTCATTTTCTCCTTCTTTGAAGAAAAGACCCTCCAGATGAGCATTACACGGGACATGCCTCACCGGGTATCCAAATTGACGACGAACCAATACTGGATGGTAGTTGATTCCTCCCTTAGTTCCTATGAGGGGTACGTTGGGGAAGTTTCCACAACGGTCAATGATCCTGATCCCATCATAAATCCTATTGCACCAATCTATATCAGAGTTGGTAAGGGACATGATTTTCTGCGACCAACGTAAGGCACTCTTATGATCCTAAAATGCAGCAGACTTAGGCAAATGGGAGATAAACCATTTATGTAGCAGGGGTACACAACATGTGATCATCCCTCTGCTGTCCAAATTTCCTAAGTGTACAGAATGATACGCGTTCGCGAGCAAAGTCGGCACAGAGTTTCCAATGAGAAAAACCTTAATGGCATTGATATCGACGAAGCTATTAATGTTGGGAAACATAAATAACCCGTAAGTTAGTAAGACAAATATGCTTTCAAAAGAAGTCATGTTCCCTATACTAGCAAAGTACGGAGCCTTCTTTATCAAGAACTGGGCTGGCAAACCTGGGAGCCCACCCTTGGTGGTCATGTGAGTCTTGATTTCTGACTCATCCAAATAGATTGCTCTTGCAATGGTCTGATCCTTTGGAATTTCTTCCAGTCCAGAAAATGGAGCTCGATCAGTAATGTGTAGATCGGTTAGGTGAGAATACTCCTCTAGTGTTGGTGCGAGCTGGTAATCTGGGAATGTGAAACAGTGATAGACCGGATCGTAAAACTAAATGAGTGATTCCATGATTCCTTCAATCACATGGACTCTTAACAGAGGTAGCAGACCTCCGTACTTGGCTCTGAAAGCTTCAGGGTTAGTGATCATCCTCGCTAATCCTCTAGTTTTGGAACCCTGAAGGTATACTTATGAGTTCTCCTTCTACCGAAGTCCATGAGCGCAATTTTTTCTCTGACATTTGCAATCATTGTCTTAGTTTAATTTGAAAAAGAGAGACTAGAAGAGAAAAAATTTATTTGATGTAATGTTTTTTAGATGAATGCATGAATGCAGCACACAAAAACATAGAAAAAACATGGGGTCAAAGGGTCGGTGTCATGAAGCCAAGGCTCTTCCCCCCCCCCCCAAAGGTTTATACTAGTGATTTTTGTACCTGTCTCTCAACATCATCAGTTCTTGTCGAGAAAACACCAGCGGACCGGGAACCGTGCTAGGTGATGTTTTTCGAAGAACCATCAGAAGAGGATAGTATCGCATGACAACTATTTCCAATAGTTTTCGCACTACTAAAATAGGTTTTTCCTAGGTGTATACTCAATCTTTCCACATGCGGCATCACACGCATTCCCATTAGCAGAAAAATAAACACATATATCAATTAGGAAAAGCATTATATATTTGTCCTAAAGTCCTAGACTTTAAAGAGCTATGGATCCTATGTTCCTGACAAAAATTGCTCCCCGGCGGAGTCGCCATCCCGTGGTATCTTCCCAACTTTAAAGGTTTTGACTTAAGATCCTAGTGAAGTCAAAAATGTCCTATCCCAGTGAAGTCCCTAGTGAAGTCATCATTTTTCGGTTTCTACCTGAGAGATAAAAAAGAGAGCTCCCACGGTGGGCGCCATTTTTCTGTAGCGAGCGATTTTGGACGTGGTTCTTAAGCACTGCCGCTCTAGGTTACTACAGGTCGATTCATTTTTTGTCCTATTGAAGCTGATGAAGGAAGGGAAATAGATGTCTCCAACTAACCCTGCTTTGTAAACTGAGGTCAAACAGTCAAAACTGTTGGTTTACAGATGCGATCAATGTGGGTGGGGGGCCTCTCTTAGGTTATTTTGGTTGAATTTAGACTTTTGGTAGGGAATACGGACTCAGATATTTTGGTGGATATGTGAGGATTTGTGACCTGAGGATATTTTGATGTGGTGTGCTAGCTAAGATTTTTCTTTCAATCTTATGCCTACGTATTCCCGTATACCGAAACGGGGAAAGTAGAGCGATCGTAGTTCCTCCTATTCTATGGGAGGAAATGGTGTTTTGGTGTCTTGTTTAAAGCCCAAGACGTGAAGCTAAAGGTGGTTTATATCTTGTTCAAAGCCCAAGATGTGAAGCTAAAGGGTCTATTTGTATCTTGTTCGAAGCCTAAGATGTGAAGCTGAAAAGGTGTTATCTTTAGAGAGAACTTGTTATCTCTAAAGGGGTCTGTTTGTCACGACTGTTGGGTGACTGACTATAAAGGAGCATTACTTTAACCGGGATAAGTGAATCCTAGCAATGCTATAATTTCCTTTATAGGGGGTTTTAACCTGGAGGAGAAGACTTTAACTCAGTGTAGAGTAATGCCATCTTTCCTTAGGAATTTCTCATGCTAAAAGAGGGACAGTGGTGTGGATGTAAATAATCTAGAGGCTTGCCGCTTAGAGCTATTAGATGAAAGGAGTTGTTGATGTTTGTGTCCTGTGAACAAGGCACAGTTTTGATGCTAAAAGGTTGATTAACTCAACTGGGGTTTTCTTATACAAAGCCTAAGAGGAGGCTGTTGGCCCAACAAGAGGGTGTTTTTATGTGTGTGTGTGTGTGTGTGTCTTGTACGAAGCCCAAGACGGAGGCTAAAAGGGTTTGACTCAACAAGAGAGTGTTTTTAGATGTGTCTTGTACGAAGCCTAAGACGGAGGCTAAAGGTTGACTCAACAAGAGAGTCTTTTATACTCAACAAGAGAGTATTTTGTATCTCGTACGAAGCCCGAGATGTAGGCTAAAAGGATTATTGACTCAACAAAAGAGTCTGTTTATATCTCGTACGAAGCCCGAGATGGAGGTTAAAAGGACTCATTGACTCAACAAGAGAGTTTGTTTGTATCTCGTACGAAGCCCGAGATAGAGGCTAAAAGGAGTGTTGTTTCAGTTGAGTGACAGGTCCAGTAGGTTGGTTAAAAGAGAAAATGAGTTCTTATAAAGAGATTGATTAAAGGTAAGGCTATGCTTTGGGATTGATCAGAGGATTAGGGTTATTTCCTGTTCTTTAAGGAAATGGGGAATCCATAGGGGATTGGAGACTGTCCGAGTCTACTGGTGTTTTTCCCTACTTGAGAATGCCTTCGAGGCTCAAGGAGATTAGACTGTCCAAGTCTAGAGTTTTATCTTTTGTACTATGCTAAAAGAACAGTAGTAGTACGTTCACGGTAGAAAGATCTAGACTCTTTGAAAGACTGTTCTATTAAGATGACTAATTTCTGTTCCTATACCTCTAGGAAGTCGTCGGGACAATTTGTACGAAGCCCAAGAGGAGGCTGGAAAATTTTAAGAAGCCGAGGGACAATTTGTACGAAGCCCAAGAGGAGGCTCTCTTCCAGAAGGATGAATCCTTATACGAAGCCTAAGAGGAAGCTGTGAATACTTCTAAGAAGCCGTAGGGTCCTTGTACGACGCCCAAGAGGAGGCGGGGATGCTTTTAGGAAGCCTGTGGGTCCCCAAACCCCGAGAAATTCAAGACAGGCTATTCAAAGAGAATAGATCAAGCCAGGAAAGTCCGAGAATTTGGAAGAAACTCAAGAGATGCCATTCACGGAGAAAAGATCATCTCTGGGGAGTTAGAGTTTCTTTGACAATGTCTAAGGGTGACAGTCTGTGAAAGGGTTCACCGAGAATGCTGCCTTTCACGTCTCCATATTTTTTAACCCCAAGAGGAGGGAAGACTGTATCTGGTAAATCCTATGGGGATCTAGTTTTGTCTATTTAAGAGTGACCAACAGGGCTTAGTGCTAGACGTATTTTCTGGGGAAACTCTAAATATCTATACTAGTATTACAAAGTTGATATGAGTTTATGAAAGAAGACTTACATTGAAACAGCCCCACAATACAGTTATATGTATATGAAAGCGGATAAAGAAAGCATATAACCACTTACTCGGTTGTAGAGCTTCCATGCTGTTTGGTTAGTTGTTTAACAAAGAAAGATTGAAAACAACAGTATATTCAAAGTTAAAGGAGAAAGTATTTTGAAAAGGTGTTGGGGCTTACAGCTCAAGGAGAGGCCCAAGGTTTATCAGTTATCGCACTGTCGTTTTGCACACAGGGACTTATACAAGTGACTCAGGCCCAAAAAGGTTTTCTGTACAAGGGGATGGGTCTTACACTCTCTCAAGAGGTCCAAGTGTTTAAAGAAAAAGAATGGGGCTTACAACCCGAGGGTAGGCCCAGATGATTGTTTTTTTATTGGCGATCGCGCCAAGGTTTTCTTTTAACGCATGGGGACTTATACAATGTCTGAGGCCCAAAAAGTTTTGGTTAAAAGGGGATTGGGTCTTACACTCTAATAGAAGCCCAAAATATTTAATTTTGTACAAGTGGTGGGGCTTACAGCTCAAGGAAAGCGCCAGGGTCATTTGTTTGAAAATGGCGATCGCGTCGAGACTTTTGAAAATGCGGTGGGTCTTATACAATGCATTGAGGCCCAAAAATGGTTTGGTTTTCAAAGGGGGTTGGGTCTTACACTCTAATAGAGGCCCAAGAATAATTTTGAATGGGTCTTATAGCTCGAGGAGAGGCCCAAGATTTGTTTTTCAAAGGACGATGATCGCGTCGAACTTTTTGAAATACAACGGGACTTATACAATAAGTGAGGCCCAAAATAGGTTTGTATTTACAAAGGATTGGGTCTTACACTCTATTAGAGGCCCAATAAAGGTTTGATGAGGGTTGAATTAATCAAAAACCCTAATTTGTTTTCAAAATGTATTTTAATTGAATAATAAATTCAATTAAAATGACCAAAATTGTTTAACATGTGGAAAACAAATTGTGATCTTGGATTAATGTTTCAAAAATCATGTTTTGACCTACAAAATGATTAGAAGTCATTAAAATTTGCAAAATCAAGAAGGAAAAAATATTTTAAATGTCAAAAACAATTAAAATATTAATCCTTTGCAAAAATATCAATTATATGAAATAAATAATATTTTTGGGATTTTTTGGTAAAATAAAATATTTTAACATTTTTGTGAATTATTAAAAAAAGAATCAACTCAAAATCATTAAAACTCAGAGAGAAATTAATTTTTGAATCAATTAAATAAAATCACAAAATTCAAATATTCAAATATTTGAAAAAGGGGGCCAAGAACATGGCAAGAACACGCGCCCTTCCTCTGTTTCTGCAGATTTGCGTTTTCTATCCAATCTCACTAAATACTTGATTATATCATGCAATCTACATATCAATCTACTCGTTTCAACCTCACGATCATGTCTATGGTCTTTAATTTCATTTATTTTTAACATGGAATAAGAAATCAAAGAGAAACCTCAAGAACCCTAATTTCTACATGAAGGTTCAGAAATTCCATACATGATTCAAACAATGCAATTGATTGAGGGAAAACACTCCATACATGATTATGAACATATGGCCAAATTATTGTGCAGCAAAAATTGCATGGATCATAGAGTTAGAAGAACTCATGCTTACCTATTGCAGCTGGTGATCGTGTTTTGTGTTAGAGGTGTTACAGCTAGGTTCCAATGATCTGGATAGCTTCCCTAGGTGCCATGGAGTGTGTCTGGATGTTTGGAATGGATTGAAATGATCTGGAACTTGAGATGGTACCCCAACCGCAAATCTGTCAAGAACTTGAGCAACTGGCTGGTGATTTTGTGATTTTGGTGTTCCAGATGTTATGTGAGTGTTTGGATCACTTCTATGTGATGTATGTGAGGTGTGTGAGTGATTGGTTTGATTGGAAAAGCTCTCAAACTCAAAACCCGATAGTGACTTGCCTTAGAATGCAAAATTGGAGTGAAAGAAGAGATTATGAGGAAAGCATCTGTTTGATGGCTTTGGTGTACTCAAACTGATCACAATTGAGCTCTATTTATAGTAGAGCAAGTTTGTTTTGCAAGCAATAGTGAATGGCAACTGCAGCAGAGGTTTGGCAAATGGTTGCACTTTGGAATCCAAGTCTCCTCTAGCCATTGACTAGAGGTTAGGGAACAGGGCTGTGGTTCCCTTGGTCTTGGATAAGTCTTGACTGAATTCAGTTGCAAATGGCTCAGTCCATGCCACCTTGGCGTATGCATTGAATGCTCCAATCCAAAATTGGAGTCTTGTCCCTCTTTTAGGCAATTCTAGGTTTGGCATGCTACTTCTTGTTCCAAGGACTTTGGAGGCTTGGCTCAGTGTTTGTCCCCTTTAGATTTGATCCTCAGATGTGTCCAAAGTGATGACAAGGCTTGGAATTATCTGATTTTTCCAAATCGAGCAAAAATGCAAAATTCTGCCTAGCCTTGGCAGTTTTCAGCAAGGCATATTTCCATTGTCATATCTCTTGGCCCAAGTGGAATTTGGTGATGTTCTTGGCCATTTTGGAAAGCCCTCATATGATATAACAACTGTCTGATCATATTTGGTTTTGATACTTTTTGGATCCAAGTGAAAAATCCCCCTACATTTGGAAAAAAGTGAAGGCAGATTCTGACTTAGTGAAAATTTCACTAAGTGTTGGAAAAAAGTGACATTTTCACTTTTTGTGATTTTGATCATTCCATAACTCAAAATCCATGAGGAATTTGGAGGGAGGTCAGTTTTAAGCTTTTGTAGAGGGTAATGAGATCTACAAATCAAGCATTAGATGGGGAAAAATGGCTTTGTGGTTTAGGAGTTATGATCCTCCAAAGTTGGTACCCTTGCCACTTTGTTCATAACTTAGAAAATTTTCTAAGTATTTATGGTTACCCCTTTTACAAGTTATCCCACTTTTCTTGATTTTTCTTGATGAATGATGATTCAAATCATACATTAACATCATTTTAGGGTTAAAAAATCATTTTTGTGAAAAATCTCAAAAAGTCGAAGTTGACTTTTGTGCACAGTTGACTTTTTATCAGATGAATTCCAAATTGTGTGATCCTTTAGGAAATCATGTCCTTGACCTAAATAAAACTTGATGGACATGTTCCATGGGTGTTATAGGGTATATTGAATCATGTCCTAGGGTTTGGGAGCATGTCCTAGTCAAAAGTCAAAGATACAGTTGACTTTTCTCGCGAAACCCTAACTGTGGTACTGATGAAATTGAGACTTACTGCTTAAACTTCCTGGACCAATCCATTGTTACAAATGGATCAATATGGTATGTTGGAGACCCTCAAATCATGTCTTGAGGTCTTGGCTCATGATTTGTCCCAAAAGTCAACTTAGGGGTCAATTAGGTCAAGAAACCCTAATTCCTGATTTTTTATGTATGCATCTCCTGAGGTAAAATTGACTTGATGCTTGGGCCCATGAGGTTCCATGGAGTATTTTAGGATATGCTTTAGAGCATTGGCTCATGCCCAGAGGAAAATTTTCATCTGGAGGCCCTAGTCGACCAAAACCCTAATTTGGTGACACTAGCGATCTTGAGGCTTGATCCACCTGGAAGGGAGCAGCCTTGTGCTTAATCCTTAGAGTGGGAGTCCTCTTGATCCACTGTAGATGTTTGGGAGGCTAGACAAGTTGAAGATCATGTCATTTCTTGATTGATCCTTTGTCTAAAAGCTCTGAGAGGGCTAGAAACCCTAATTTTGACGGTAGTGGATGCTCACCCATCTTTGGGGAGACTGATGAGGCATGATGGTTCATCCATACTGTGATGATGATTTGTACAATGATGGGAAATCTTAGTGGTCAAAATTTGGGGTATGACATGTACTCGATGTCGTATTCTGATAACAACATCTGCCAACGGGCAATCCTTCCCGTGAGAGCAGGTTTTTCAAAGACATACTTGATTAGATCCGTTTTGGAGATTAACCAAGTAGTGTGAAGAATCATATACTGGCAAAGACGTTTGGCTGCCCAAGCCAGAGCACGGCAAGTTCTCTCGAGCATAGTGTACCGAGTCTCGCAGTCGGTGAATTTCTTGCTCATATAGTAGATGGCAGACTCTTTCCTTTTCGTTTCGTCTTGTTAGCCAAGTACACAACCCATTGAGTCTTCCAAGACTGTTAGGTAGATGATCAGTGGTCTTCCTTCCACTGGAGGTGATAGAATCGGCGGGTTCAACAGGTATTCCTTGATACTGTCGAAGGCGGTTTGGCAATCTTCTGTCCAAACGCAATCCTGATTCTTTTTTAGTAATTTGAAAATCGGCGCGCACGTCGCGGTCATGAGGAATGTAAATCTGGTAATGTAATTCAAACGTCCCAGGAATCCCCTGACTTGTTTTTCAGTCTTCGGAGAAGGCATTTCTTGAATGGCCTTAACCTTGTCAGGATCAACCTCAATTCCTTTTTGGCTGACGATGAACCCTAAGAGTTTCCCTGAACGGACACCGAAGGTGCACTTGTTGGGATTCAAGCGGAGTTTATACTTCCTCAACCGCTCGAATAGTTTTGACAGGTGGGTCACATGCTCCTCTTCTGTTTTAGATTTGGCAATCATGTCATTGACATATACCTCGATTTCTTTGTGTATCATGTCATGAAAAAGAGTAATCATGGCCCTTTGATAGGTTGCCCCGGCGTTCTTTAAACCGAACGACATTACCTTGTAACAAAAGGTGCCCTATGGGGTAATGAACGAAGTTTTATCCATGTCTTTCGGCGCCATTTTGATTTGGTTATAGCCCGAGAATCCATCCATGAAGGAGAAGACTTTGAACTTTGTTGTACTGTCTACCAGCATGTCTATGTGCGGTAAGGGAAAGTCATCCTTTGGACTAGCCTTGTTTAGATCTCTGTAATCCACACACATTCTGACCTTTCCGTCCTTTTTCAGAACTGGTACTATGTTGGCTAACCATTGAGGATATTCTGATGTGGTGAGGAAACCTGCGTCAATCTGTTTCTGTACCTCCTCTTTGATTTTGATGGCCATGTTTGCATGAGTCCGTCTCAACCTTTGTTTTACTGGCGGACATTCTGATCTTAACGGTAGATGATGTTCCACGATGTTGGTATCCAACCCTGGCATGTCCTGGTAGGACCAAGCAAATACATCGGGAAATTCTTTGAGAAGCTTTGTCAAACTTTCTTTGACAGTTGGACTGAGAAGTTCCCCAATCTTGACCTCTTTTCTCTCTTCTTGTGAGCCCAAGTTGACCGTTTCCAACGGCTCTTTGTGAGGTTTAATGGAACTTTCCTCTTGTCTGAGTAATCGGGAGATCTCTTCTGGAATTTCTTCATCATCTTCTTCTTCAGCCTCAAATACCAGGAATTCAAAGTTGGGAGAAGGCACCGGATCGTACGTTTCAATGGGGTTTAAAATAAGCAATCTGCATGACGTGATGATTATTTTTTAGAAGATATAGATAGAAATGCAAGAGTGCGTGCAGTGTAAAAATTTTTGGAAAACTGCTTGTTTTTATTATTTGTTGTTTTTTAGGATTACCATTTTCTGAAAAAGCGAAAAGAGAAAACAGGAATTAATGCAGAAATTACAGAATGACATTATTTTATTTATGAACTTGTCGATTCTTGAAACCACAGCCCTATAAAACAAAACTATGTCGCTTTGGGAAAAGCGAAGAGGGATATTTACAGAAAGTGAGCCCTATCAAAACATCTGTTTTACCTGGGCAGGGTGAAAGGTTAAGATAAAGACGACAATTACTTAGACTTATGAACGATCTTTGGAACATCCACTGCAACCCATTGGCGGCGAACTCCTCGGTGAATCACAAAGTCTGGTACCTTCCTTGAATTGTCTTCAGAAATAACGCTGATTTCTGGTGGAGCGGGATCATTGGAATCTGTCTCCCAGGCAGAGTTGTCATTGGAGGATTACTCTGTTGTATTTTGCATAGTGTTTGTGCTCTCATGTAGATCTCCCCATCCAGTTGGCTGAATGTCTTCGAGCCTGATATAAGAGCTTTCGGGAGTAGTGTATTTGACAAAGAAGTCGTATTTGCCACTCGGTTGTCCTAAGGTGTCCCACACTTCTTTGAGACTGGAGGAGTCATCTCTCTCGATGACGTTGACCTCGGGAAAAGCATAGTTAATGAATTATTGTCCTGCAATTGTTGCAAATTCATCGTTATATTGGATATTTTCTGAATGACCTGAGTGTTGATCCCATGATATGGTGGGGACGCAGGTATTCTTTTCAATGATGCTCAGCTGATTTTCATTGTTCAGCTGACTTTCTTGCCCCGAGTCTCCTGGGTACGGCTGCCAGATAGGAATACCATTCATCGGGCCATAATAGCTGTGGTCAAAGTAGTCTTTCATCAGAGTGTCTTCCTCTAATGAGTTTGGTGGAGCACGGCATCCTTCCGGATCACAATCTCCGTATATCATTTCGACATCTGACCTCGGTATAAATTTTGGACTCTGTGCGGGATAGCAAAAGGACGTAGGCACCTCTTCCTAAGACATATAACCGTCCTCGTTAAGATAGGACTTCCATTCTTCATCGGTATCGAATGAGTCTCCTTCGTTAATGGTATGTACTTCTTGAGACACTGGGTGAAGGAAACCTCCACTGTGGAAGAAGTTCTGAATGGGATGAAGACTTTCATTGTTAGTAGCTGTCTGGGTACAGGTTGCAGAAAAACCAAGACCTTTCTTTGTTTTCTTATTAGTAGGGATGACAAGTTGTCCCCATCCCTTTGCATTGTTACTTTTGATCACCTCGAGAGCATCTTTGTACGAGGATATTGATTTTCCCTTCTCTAGTTAATTCTCATTGCTCACCGAAAGCGCTTGGAACTGGGTTCCAACAACCTCCTCGGGTTCTACACAAGTGAACAATGATAGGTTACTCACGATCAAGGCTTGTTCTCCACAGACCGTGTCGAGTTGGTCATTCTTGACAAACTTCAGCTTCTGGTGAAGTGTCGAAGTGACTGTCCCAGCCTGGTGTATCCAAGGTCTTCCCAACAAACAGATGTATGTTGCTCGGATGTCCATGACCTAGAAAGTGACTTGGAAAGTGTGAGGACCGATAGTTATGGGAAGGTCGACTTCGCTGATAATTGTTTTTCGGGATCCGTCAAATGCTTTGACGACGACCTCACTACCTCTCATCGGAGATCCTTTGAATGATAGTCGCATTAGAGTGGACTTCGACATAACGTTGAGAGGCGATCCAGTGTCTACCAGTACGCTAGCTAAAGCACCGTCCTGGCAGTTGACTGTGATATTGAGCGCCATGTTGTGGCTTTTGCCTTCTTCTGGTAATTCCTCATCACTAAACCCCAAGTTGTTGCAGGAAGTGATGTTAGAGATAATGCTGTCAAATTGTCTTATCGACACATCCTGTTCCACAAAGGCTTGCTCTAAGACTTTCTGTAGAGCCTCTCTGTGGGCTTTGGAACTGAATAAAAGAGATAACACATAGATCTTTGAAGGAGTTTGTAACAGCTGATCAATAATGTTGTATTCACTCCTTTGGATGAGCTTCAGCATCTCATCATCGTTCTTTGAAAGGTCGGGATCACTAGATTGACCGACTGGTGGATTGGGAACTTCTGTGTCAGGTTCCTTTTCTCTGTTAGATTCTCCAGCTCCTTTGTTGAAGATTCGACCACTCCGTGTTACTCGACTGATGTCTGCAATATTCACGACGGAGGGTAATGGAATTTCCTTTCCATTCTCAATTTTTGTTGCACCATATTTGTAAGGGATAGCCTTAGTTGATTCATACGGTAGTGGTCCCGGTACATAGATAACTACATGAGCCTTCTGATTTTTCTGACTGTCGTAAGTAACTTCAATCAATTCCTGGTTAAGAACCTTCGATTCGTCAAGTAGAGGGATGATGGTACAAATATCTTTGGTCCTTTCATGATCAGAGATCATGAAAAAATCCTTAATTTAATCAGCAAAATAGTCTGGCATCCAACTCATTGATCCAGAACTTGGACACGGTTGAATCTCCTTGGGAGCCAACTGACTTTGAAGTGCTGCTCGCACGAGGTAACATCCTTGATTATTTTCCGAGCAGACTCTACAGTGCTCATAATTGTGTGGTGGCACCTGGCCACGCCCGCTTTGAATGTAGTGTAACCTCACTAGATCTATTTCCATTGACCGAACATCCTGACTTTGATGCCTAGTAGGGTTCCCATTAACCACACTGATTTGTTGTGTGTCTTCATCCATATAGATCGGAAGCCACCAGTGGTTTAACAAGTGTTGAAAAGTTCTTTTCACGAGATCACACCCTTGGTTACTCTCACTGCATACTATACAGTTCTAATAATTATGCGAAGTCAGAAAATCGAGCTGGACTTGTGTAGCGTTTAACTCCACCAAGCTGGTATTTATCAAACGAATATCAAAGATTTGAATCATATTCACTTGATACTGATTTCCATCGCGGTAATCCTGAATCCATCCAAGATCCATCTAACGCTGGAGGGCCTCTTATACGAAAGAGCATCCCTGTTTGTTTACCGAGCAAGTCAGACAGGAATTGTAATCGTGTCGTGGCAGATTATGATGTTGGCTTTGCCTTGAGTACATTGCCACCAAGTTGACATTCATTGCACTGATGTCGTGGTTCTGAATGATGTTGGAATTCGTATAAGTCATGTTAACTCCATAAACTCGATGCTCTTGGATCCATCCGAGATCTAATTGTTCCTGTAGAGCTGATTGCACCACAGAACATCCTTGATTGTTTTTAGAGCAGATATTACACTGGTGATAATTATGAGGTGGAACATGGCCGTATCCACTCTGTCTACAATGCATCTTGACCAAGTTGGCCCTTAAAAAGAGTACATCATGAATTTGATAGCTGTTGTTGGACTCTCCCTCTATCAAATTTACCGCAGCTTTCTCGTGTTGAGGCAACGGGTTCGTGAGAACATTAGGATTCGTATCCTTGAAGGATAAGGCCCCGCTCCTAATAAGATTTTGCACATCGGATTTGAAACTGAGACAGTTTTTTATGTTATGCCCCGATCCTCCTTGATGGTAAGGGCAAGTCTGGTCCGCTTTGAACCAAAAAGGCAGATTTTCCGGTATTGTAAGAGGAGATCTGGTTTGGACATGCCCCTTGACCAGTAAGAGTGGAAACAATTCTGCGTACAACATTGGTATAGGGTCGAACCCTGGTGGTCGCGTTGTACGGTTGTTGTTATATGGAGGACGAGCCTACTGAACATGATGTTGTGTCCTTTGATGATATTGTTGTTGATTCGGTTGGTTCTGCGCAACCTGAGGTTGATACGTTGGAACAGGCGCAAGGTTGATAGCAGGAGTTATGGCTGCTACTGGTTGGTACCGTCGCCTTTTCTTTTCGAGATAGATATTCCCAATATCCTGCTCTTTTTTCTTAGGGAGAGCACTACCGTATCATTTTGTACTACTTGATGATCCTGCGTCTTTGACCAAACGTCCTTCTCGGACTGCTTCCTCAAGACGAACTCCCATTCCCACCATCTCGGTGAAGTCGCTGGATGCACTGGCAACCATTCTGTCGTAGTAAAATGAGCTTAAGGTTTTCAAGAAGATCTTTGTCATCTCTTTTTCCACAAGAGGTGGACAAATATGGGCGGAAATTTCACGCCATCTCTGAGCGTACTCCTTAAAGGTTTCCTTGTCCTTCTGTGACATTGATCTGAGTTAATCTCTGTCTGGTGCCATGTCCAGGTTATACTTATATTGTTGAACGAAGGCAGCGCCAAGATCTCTGAAAGTGCCGATCTTAGTGCGATTTAAACCCATGTACCATTTGAGTGCGGCCCCGGTTAAACTATCTTGGAAATAGTGGATCAGTAGCTGGTTGTTCTGTGTCTGACTTGACATTCTCTGAGCGTACATCACCAAATGGCTTTGAGGGCAAGAGTTACCCTTGTACTTTTCAAATTCGGGCACTTTGAATTTGTGCGGAACTTTCACATTGGGGACCAAACAAAGGTGTACGGCGTCTTTTCCAAATAGATCCTGACTGCGAAGGGCTTGTAGTTTTTTCTGCATTTCCATGAACTGTTCTTGGAACTCATTCATTCTATCGAACATACTTTCATTTCCACCAGAGGGTATCGGTGGGATCTGTCTTTCCGGGACAGTGTGTACCACGGGTGGTGGTATAGCCATCATGGCAGAGACCCTAGGTCCTTCCCTCTCCCGAAGTTTGTAACCTTCAGGAGTTGCTGTCATACCCCGGGCATCTTCGCTTTCCCGAAGTTTGTAACCTTCAGGCCCAGCGGTTCCTGCTGCGGTTCCCATATCCTCAGTGATCGGCGGATCATATCCTTCCGGGATATAGTTAATAGGCATGCCCCAGGGTCGATCTTTCAGCATATTGTACCTAGGATCTTACTTTTCCACTATGGGCGTTGATGTGATCTCTGAGATCAGAGTCCTTTGTTGTTGCATCTGAGCTTCTGCCAGAGCTTGCATATCGTTGTGAAGCTTTCTCAGATCCTCTTTTAGAGTGTCGATCTCTTCCCTCAACTCTCTGTTCTCTTCCTCGAGATCGTCCATATTTTTTTGTCGATTGGCCCGAGTATTGTACGAATAAGACAGTTTAACTCTAGAATCGAGATGCAAACGTGAGATTCATAGGTAAGAAGAATGCGTTATGCGAGAATGATGGATGACATGCAATTATTATATTAATTTTTTTTAATCAAAACAAACTTCGACAATTGGATTGCAAATATCAAACAGTGGGGAAACCCCGTTTTATTGAATTCAAAGATTGCTGAATGGAAATACAGTAATTTACATAGTGCTGCAAAAGGAAATCTAAACTTATGGGTCCTGAGTCCTCTCTGAAGCAAGCTCAGGTGCTGGTTCTGGTACTTTCATTTTCTTTGACCGGGGCTCTTGAGCCGTTGTCGGGTCGTCATTCCTTTGCCAAGTGAAAGGAGCGAGCAAATTCCTCTGGTCCTCTTGATTTTCTACAGCATGTTGCTCTAAAATCTCGATCAGAGCATCTTTATCTTTCAATAGTTGTTGTATTTTCTTACACTCCACATTGAGAATACGGTACTTGTTCCTCCAAGACCTCTTCTCCTGCTGAAATTTATTGAGAGTAACCTGATGTTTTTCCGTATCAGACATAAAGTAAAGGACGGGGTCCCTTAACGGAAGAACTTCCTGACAAGGGTAAGGCATCCTCAGCTTGAGAGCTCTAGTTTGTACCTAATGGAGATAAGGCTCCACCGAGATACAGTCTGGTTTTCCTAGAGACTCTCTTCCTTTCCTATGAATGTGTTTCCAGGCATGCACTATTTCGGTCTTTAGCGCCCTGTCATTTTCTCCTTCCTTGAATAAAAGACCTTCCAGATGAGCATTACGCGGGACGTGCCTCATCGGGTATCCAAATTGACGACAAACTAAAACTGGATGATAGTTGATTCCTCCCTTAGTTCCTATAAGGGGTACATTTGGGAAATTTCCACAACGGTCAATGATTCTGATCCCATCATAGATTCGATTATACCAATCGATGTCAGAGTTGGTAAGAGACATGCTTCTTTGCGACCAACGTAAAGTATTCTTTTGATCCCAAAATGCAGCAAACTTTGGCAAATGGAAAGTGAACCATTTGTACAGCAGGGGTACACAGCATGTGATCATTCCTCAGTTGTACAAATTCCTTAAGTGTACACAATGATAAGCATCTGCGAACAAGGTCGGTACTGGGTTTCCAATCAGAAAAATCTTAATGGCCTGATATCAACGAAGTTATGAATGTTGGGAAACAAAAATAACCCGTAGGTAAGCAAAACAAAGATGCTTTCGAAAGCGGCCACGTTCCCTATACTAGCAAAGTACAGAGCTTTCTTTATTAAGAACTAGGCTGGCAAACCCTGGATTCCACCCTTAGTGGTCATGTGAGTCCTGACTTCTGACTCGTCCAAATAGATTGCTCTTGCAATGGTTTGATCCTTTGGAATCTCTTCCAATCCAGAAAAGGGAGCTTGATCAGTAATATGTAAATCAGTCATGTGAGAGTACTCCTCCAGTGTTGGTGCTAGTTGATAATCCGGGAATGTGAAACAGTGATAGACCGGATCGTAGAACTGGATTAGTGTGGACAGGATTCCTTCAATTACATGGACCCTTAACAAGGACAGCAGTCCTCCATACTTAGCTCTGAAAGCCTCTGGGTTGGTTATCATCCTTACCAGACCTCTTAAATCCTCTAGTTTTGGAACCTTGAAGTTGTACTTATGAGTCTTCCTTCTACCAAAATCCATTAGCAATCTCTTTCTCTGACATTTGCAATCATTGTCTTAGTTTAATTTGAAAAAGAGAGACTAGAAGAGAAGATTTTTCTTTGTTTTTAATGTTTTTTTTAATGAAATGAATGCATGAATACAGCACACAAAAACATAGAAAAAAACATGGGGTCAAAGGGTCGGTGTCATGAAGTCAAGGCTCTACCCATTCCCAAAGGTTTATACTGGTGATTTTTTGTACCTGTTCTCAAAATCACTGATTCCTCATCGGATGACGACAGCAAACGGATCGCCAAGCGAGCTGGTTCATCTTTAGAGTAATCTCAAATGAGGGTAGTATCGCGTGACAACTATTTCCGATAGCTTCCGCACTACAAAATAGTTTAAGTCCGCTAAAATCCTCAGCTTCTCAGATAACCCAATGGAACAATCTGCTTTCAACAACCGGAGTCGTATAGGCATTGAATTTGCAAAGGGCATCTCCACTGATTTGATGGTCGGCCGAGACCTCTTATCTGGGATTCACTCCCCGTAAGATTACCCGTATAATGCCATCACTTATCTTAGGTGTATACTCAATCTTTCCAGATGCGGCATCACACGCATTCCCATTAGCAGAAAAATAAACATGGATATCAATTAGGAAAAACAGTATATATATTTTTCCTAACATCCTAGACCTCTAGTCTTATGATCCTATACAGATAATGACTCCCCCAGCAGAGTCGTCATTTCTGCGGTACTGTGTAAACTTATGGTTTCACTCAGAAAGGTGCAAGAAAGAATGCCTCCCACTGTGGTCACCATTTTTCTGTGGCGGCCACAGTCAAAATGACTTGCTCAAGGTTTCTACCTAAAACTGTAAGAAAGAATTGACTCCCACTGTGGTCTCCATTTTTCTGTAGCGCAATTTTTGTGGTTTGGAATCAATATCGCTTTGGTACTACAATTCAATTCATTTTTTATCCTGTTGAGCTGATTAAGGAAGGGAAATAGATGTCTCCAATTAACCCTGCTTGCCTACTGAGGTTAAACAGTCAAAACTGTTGGTTTACAGATGCTATCAAAATAGGGGGTCCTTCTTAGGGTTATTTTCTTAAGAAACAAGTGTATGGATTATCTGTGAGGCTTCTGGTAGGGTGTTAGGTCTGATGCTTTGTATGAAGGTACATGATTTTGGGTTTTTGATTACTATGCTGGCTAAGATTTTGCAATCTTATGCCTACATATTCCCGTTTAACGAAACAGGGAAATCAGGGCGATCGTAGTTCCTTCTATTCTATGGGAGGAAAGAGATGTTTTGGTGTCTTGTTCAAAGCCCAAGTCGTGAAGCTAAAGGTGATTTGTATCTTGTTCAAAGCCCAAGATATGAAGCTAAAGGTTTGACTGAGAGAGAATTTGTCATCTCTAAAGAGGAGTTGTTGATGTTTGTATGTTATGAGCAAGGCACAAATTTGATGCTAAAAGGTTGATTGACTCAACCGGGGTTTTCTTTATTCAAAGCCTAAGAAGGGGAAAGAAGTTTAACTTTTCCAGGGAAATGTTATTTCTGTCTTGTACAAAGCTTAAGATTGAGGTGTAGCGAGCGATTTTGGACGCGGTTCTTAAGCGCTGGTCGCTCTCACTGTGGTCGCTAAGATTTTTTTTTCTTTCAATCTTATGCCTACATATTCCCGTTTACCGAAACAGGGAAATCAGAGCATTCGTAGTTCCTCCTATTCTATGGGAGGAAATGGGTGTTTTGCTGTCTTGTTCAAAGCCCAAGACGTGAAGCGAAAGGTGGTTTGTATCTTGTTCAAAGCCCAAGATGTGAAGCTGAAGGTCTATTTGTATCTTGTTCAAAGCCCAAGATATAAAGATAAAAGGGTGTTGACTTTAGAGAGAATATGTCATCTCTAAAGAGGGGGGTTATATGTCACAACTGTTTATAAAGGAGAATTACTTTAACCGGGATGTGTGAATCCGGCACTGCCATAATTTCCTTTATAGGGGATTTTATCCTGAAGGAGAAGACTTTAACTCAGTGTAGAGCAATGCTATCTTTCCTTAGGAATTTCTCATACTAAAAGAGGGACATTGGCATGGATGTAGATGATCCAGAGGCTTGCCGCTTACAGCAATTAGATGAAGGGGAAGGAGTTGTTGATGTTTGTGTACTGTGAACGAGGCATAGCTTTGATGCTAAAAGGTTGATTGGATCAACCAGTGGTTTTCTTATACAAAGCCTAAGAGGAGGCTAATATGTGTCTCGTACAAAGCCTGAGAGAGAGGCTAAAAGGTTTTTACTCGACGAGGGAGTCTTTTGATATCTCGTATAAAGCCCGAGATGGAGGCTATTTGACTCAACAAGAGAGTTTTTTGTATCTCGTACGAAGCCCGAGATGGAGGCAAAAATTTGTTTGGCTCAATAAGAACCTTTTTGTATCTCGTATAAAGCCCGAGATGGAGGCGAAAGGGCCGATTGACTCAACGAGGAAGTCTCTTATGTGTCTCGTACAAAGCCCGAGAGAGAGGCTAAACGTTGTTTGACTCCGCTGGGGAGAATCATTGTATAAAGCCCAAGAGAAGGCTATTGTAACTGGAGAAGGATCATTATACAAAGCCTAAGAGGAGGCTATGGTTACTGTTTCAGTTGAGTGACAGGTCCAGTATGCTGATTTTTAAAGAGAAAATCAGTTCTTATATGAGCAACACTATATTCAAGGATTTGACTCAAGGATCCGGGTTATTCCTGTTCTTTAAGGAAGTGGGAAATCCCATGGGTATTGAGATTGTCCGAGTATACGAGTTTCCTTCCTATTTAACGAAGGGTGCTTGAGAATGTCTTTGAGACTCAAGGAATTTAGACTGTCCAAGTCTAGAGTTTTATCTTTTGTACCATGCTTTAAGAAACGGTAGTAGACTCTTTGAAAGGACTGTTCTATGCAGATGACTAATTTCTGTTCCTATACCTCTAGGAGGTCGTTGGGACAATTTGTACGAAGCCCAAGAGGAGGCTGGAAACTTTTAAGAAGCCGACGGGTCCTTGTATGAAGCCCAAGAGGAGGCTATCATTCCCGGAGGAAGAGATCATTATACGAAGCCTAAGAGGAGGCTGTGAATACTTCTAAGAAGCCGAGAGGTCCTTGTACTAAGCCCAAGAGGATGCGGGGTTGCTTTTAGGAAGCCTGTGGGTCCTTGTACGATGCCCAAGAGGAGGCTGATGCTTTTAAGAAGCCCGTGGGTCCCCAAACCCCGAGAAATTCAAGACAGGCTATTCACAAAGAATAGATCAAGCCAGGAAAGTTCGAGAATTTGGAAGAAACTCAAAGATGCCATTCACGGAGAATACATTCATCTCTGGGAGTAGAGTTTCTTGACAATTACTAATGAGGACAACCGAAGAGAAGACTGTATCTGGTGATCCTATTGGGGATCTAGTTGTCTATTTCTACGAAACGAAACGGCGTCACCTAGTTCTAGACGTAGTTGCCGGGGAAACTCTAAATATCTATACTATTATTACACAGTTGATATGAGTTTATGAAAGAAGACTTACAGTGAAACAGCCCCACAATACAGTTATATGTATATGAAAGCGGTAAATGAAAGCAATAACCACTTACTCGGTTGTAGAGCTTCCATGCTGTTTGGTTAGTTGTTCAACAAAGAAAGATTGAAAACAACAGTATATACAAAATCAAAGGAGAAAGTGCTTTGAAAAAGAAAGATTTGGGGCTTACAGCTCAAGGAGAGGCCCAGGGTTTTATCAGTGAGCGCACCGTTTGAATTTGTACAGAGGGATGGGTCTTACACTCTCTCAAGAGGCCCAAAAGGTTTTAAAGAAAAAGAGTGGGCGTTATAACACGAGGGTAGGCCCAGTTGATTTTTCGTTTAAAAATGGCGATCGCACTGAGGTTTTCTTTTAACGCATAGGGACTTATATAATAAGTGAGGCCCAAAATGTTTTTGGTTAAAAGGGGGTTGGGTCTTACACTCTATTAGAGGCCCAAAAGTTTTGAATGGGTCTTATAGCTCGAGGAGAGGCCCATAAGGTTATTTTTCAAAAGGCGACGATCGCGCCGTTTGTTTTTGATGGTATCGGGACTTATACAATACACTGAGGCCCAAAAATGATTTAGTCAAAAAAAGATTGGGTCTTACACTCTATTAGAGGCCCAAAATATTTTGAAAATGATTTATGAGGGTTGAAAGTCAAAGAAACCCTAATTTTAATCTTTAAAAGTAATTATTTTAAAGAAAAATAAAAAAAAAATACCAAATAGGTTTGAATAAACCACTTGTGATTTTTGTTTAAGGTTTGAAAAATGAGGTATAAATCACAAGAGATATTTAAACTCATTAGGTCTTGATTTTCAAACTAAATATTCACTTTTAATATGTTTAAAAAACAATTAAAAATGAATTTATTCACAAAAATACTAATTATATTAAATAAATAATATAAATCTAATTTTTTTGTGGAATAAAATATTTCAACATTTTTATGATTTTTTGCAAAAAGAAACACTAAAAAATAATTAAAATTAAGTGAGTTATTAATTTTTCAAATTATTAACAAAATAATATGAAAAATAAGAAAATAGGAAAAAGTGATCAAAAAAAGGTCTGGGGCGAGGGGGATTCGAACCCCAAACCTTTCGCTCGCTAGTACACACAAACCAGTTGATCAACCACTGGGGCGCAATGCCAATTCATTAATAACATGGCAAGTGATAAATATAAGGCAAACTTGTTGGATAAATATAAGGCACCCTATCTCTCTCAATTATTAACCATTGGACATGATTCAAACATCAAACTCATGCGTTTTTTCACAAGGAAGAAGATGGCAATACCCAATTTCATTCATTTTCAGTGTATAACAAATTATATCATTGTGGCCGTATGAACCCTAATTTTGCAAAAGCAATCGTGCAGACATGATTATGAGTCCTACGATCAAATTTTCTGAGGGAAAACAATCAACACATGATGGCAAGCAATTGGCAAAAATATCATGCGAGGAAATATGCATGGATCATGGAGTTGGAGTTTTGAGGCTTACCTTGATGCAAGCTGAAATGGAACTTTGCATAAACTTTGTTCCAGTTGTGAATTAATGATCCCTACAGCTTCAATGGATGTTATGGAGTGTGTTGCAAGCTTTGGATCACTTTGAAACTCTTTGGATCAAGCTGGAGACCTCCACCTGCATATTTGTGGCATAATGGCTTGGTTGAAGGGTGATTTTGAGCCTGAGGTGTTACAGTCAGTGTTTAAGTGTTTGGACACCTCAAATACATCATATGTGATGTGTTTGAGCAATTGGAATTGATTGCTTAAGGCTACAACTCAAAACCCGATAGTGGTTACTAAAAAACCAAGAAACTTGAGGTTTAAGGAAGAATGAGAGAAAGCAGTGCTGTAACTGGCTTTGGTGTGAGTTGAATGATCCATTAGAACCTCTATTTATAGGTGATCAACTTTTGTCTTGGAGGAATAGTGAATGGCTGCTGGATCAGATCACATTCGCATGGATTGGCTTGGAGGATTTCTTCTCAAGCAAGGCAAACTAGCCACCCCCAAGAGCAGGGCTATGCCTTGACCAAAATCACATTCTTCAGATGTTTTTATTGTTGTTTAATCAGAGAACTTGACTGAGTAGAGTGGCTTTGTTGAAAATGCACTATTCCACATTAATGCCCTTTGAATTCAAGGCAAAATGTGCCAAAGTGGATGAATTTCAAGTTGGAATATTCCTTGGCTTTTTGACTCAGTCCTATCAGTTGGATCAGTTGGTTCATGATCAGGTTGAAGGCATGTGGTATAGTGATCATTTCTTTTGACTCATAAATCGTGGATGGCACAAAACTCCCAAACTGATTTTTCATGGCAGCCTTGACATGGTGTGTTGTGGCAGCCATAATTCTTGGCACAAGTGGATTGGTTTCATGCTATTGAGTTGCTTGGATTCTTGGCAACATTTGCAACAACATTGATGTTTATCTTTGGAACTGATTCAGCTTGTAACTGTGTGAAAAAACCTCACAAGTTTTGGTGTTTCCAACAAAATCTGTCTTGGACAGAATTTTTTCTAAGTGTTGGAAAAGTGGTACTTTCATGTTTTCAGCCATTTTGGCTCACTCATAGCTCAAAATCCACAATGAATTGGAGTTAGGTCTAGTTGAAGTTTTTGTAGAGGGCAATGAGATCTACAAATCAAGCCTTGGATGGGAGAAAATGGCTTTGTGGTTTAGGAGTTATGACCCTCCAAAGTTGGTACCCTAGCCACTTTATTTTTAACTTAGAAAATTTTTTAAGTTTTTATGGTTACCCCTTTTACAAGTTATCCAAATTTTCTTGATTTTTCTTGATGAATGATGATTCAAATCATACATTAACATCATTTTAGGGTTAAAAATCCATTTTTGTGAAAAATCTCAAAAAGTCAAAGTTGACTTTTGTGCACAGTTGACTTTTTATCAGATGAATTCCAAACTGTGCAATTCTTCAGGAAATCATGTCCTTAACCTAAATCAAACTTGATGGACATGTTCCATGGGTGGTATAGAGTGTATTGAATCATGTCTTAGGGCTTGAGAGCATGTCTTGGTCAAAAGTCAAAGTTACAGTTGACTTTTCCCGCGAAACCCTAACTTTGGTTCAGATGAAATTGAAACTTGTTGCTCAAGCTTCTTGGATCAATTCATTGTCCTAAATGGATCAATATGGTATATTAGAGACCCTCAAATCATGTCTTGAGGTCTTGGTTCATGAATTGTCCCAAGAGTCAACTTAGGGATGAATTAGATCAAGAAACCCTAATTCCTGATTTTTGATGAATGCATCCCTTGAGGCAAAATTGACTTGATGATTGGGTCCATGAGGTTCCATGCAGTATATTAGGTTATGTTTTGGACCATTGGCTCATGCCCAGAGGAGAATTTCCATCTGGAGGCCCAGGTCGACCAAAACCCTAATTTGGTGACACTGGCGATCTTGAGACTTGATCCACCTAGAAGGGAACAGCTTTGTGCTTAATCCTTGGAGTGGGAGTCCTTTTGATCCATTGTGGATGTTTGAGAGGTTAGACAAGTTGAATATCATGTCATTTCTTGATTGATCATTTGCCTAAGAGCTTTGAGAGGGCTTGAAACCCTAATTTTGATTGTAGTGGATGCTCACCCATCTTTGGGGAGACTGATGAAATATAATGGTTCCTCCATATTGTGATGATGATTTGCACAATGATGGGAAATCTAAGTGGTCAAAATTTGGGGTATGACAGATGCCCCTATTTAATCTTCTTGGACACGAAGGTGTGAATGACGAAGGTATTCGGGCATTCGGGGTGCAAGTGGATTAAATATTGGAATACCCGAAATTTTGATGGTGGTTATGAATGGCAGCTTAGGCATTCATCTTCTTTAGCTAAGCGATGATGCTTAGAAAAGGTAAACTTCCCCTCGATCCTGGTCTTCAGCCAAGGAACTGGTCTCAGTTTCTGATTTAAACTTCCCCTCGATCCTGGTATCCTACCGAGGAACTGGTCTTAGTTTTTGATGTAAACTTCCCCTCGATCCTGGTTTCCTACCAAGGAACTGGTCTTAGTTTCTTTTGTCAACTTCCCCTCGATCCTAGTTTCCTACCAAGGAACTGGTCTCAGTTTCTGAATTAAACTTCCCCTCGATCCTGGTTTTCTACCAAGGAACTGGTCTCAGTTTCTGAATTAAACTTCCTTGACAAGGGACGCTATGTGTAGCGGTTTTCCTCAAACTTATCGCCGAATTTTCCCGGGGAGATGCCATTTGATAGAAAAATTTTGATGTCAGACTTGCTGGGGAACCCATTCGTCTGAGTTGTAGAGGTGCACAAACTTCTCTGTTTGGAGACGCCATTTGTTGAATCTACTGGGGAAAACGAGTCTCTTGACAGACTGCTTTCATTCGGGGTCTTTACATCATACTTTTCTTGGAGATCTTCTCGGAGAAATGCCATATGATGTGATCCAATTTTGAGGTGCCGATGACCTTTTCATCAGTGGGTTTTTCGGAGAAAGGCAGCTGTACTGCCAAATCTCTGCTTATGAGGCTTTCTCTGGGGATTTTTCTTTAATCCGGGAAAGCAAGAATATCATCTTCAATGGCGAAGAGTGACATTTGTAGAAAGCTTCTCTGGCTTTTCAGAGGTTCAAGTTATCAAAGTGGTCAAGGGCCAACTTCCTTCCAGAAATAAACTGGAGGCAAGGTTGTTCAAACGCAGCATTTCCTGACGAGACAAGAACTGATAACTCGATTGAGAGGACTTTTATCACTAGGGGACAAAACCGACTAGAGTGATAGTGATGCAATATGACTGTGAATGTAAATCAATAATGCATGATGCATGAATATATATGCTGACAAAACCGACGCGACATACAAACTGACAGATGAACATGACTGGATACTCGGCCATTGCAGGGCAAAGAAGTACCGCTGGTTCAAGATAGCAATTCTGCCTTGCTTAGGAGAGATAGTCCCTGTTGGGAGCTATGTTGATCGGGCTTAGGAGATGAGAACTCGGCCGAAGCGTGTCAGATGAAACAAGGTCTCCGACACAGTTGATCCCTTCATTCAGGCGTACTGGGTTATAAAGAGTACTTTGATTCTGCACTTTGAGGTCCGATCACTTCTAGAAAAGTGACCGATGTTCTTTTGATGTTCAACAGTCAAAAGAAATTGTTGTCTTTATTAAAAAGCAGAAAAAGTTTTAACAAGTAAATTCATTTTTTGTTTTATTTCAAGAATCGTTAATCATGTTAACAACGTCGTTCTGTAAATCTAAAACAAATAAGAATTACAAACAAAAGCACAAGGGCTCAAATTTTATTGATAAGATGGAGATCAGCCAAACGCGTGATTCCAAGGAGTATATACAAAGTTTGAAAATGGTAATTTACAAGGAAAAGGGCTACGTTGAAACATAACAACCACTATCCTTCTACCAACTTTGAATTCGGGACATCCTGAGCTTCTGTCGAAGATGACCTTGACTGGAATTTTCCTCCGATGGATGGTGTAACTGCTGCTGAGGGACCTGCCTCTGTTGAACATAGTTACTTGCCATTATCCCTAACTTTTTCCTGGATTGTACTGTGATGTTTCCAATCCACCGGGATGATTTTTTTTTATTTTGTCTCTAAATTTTGCCTGGACCGCCCTTTCGGGTTTTCAATCCACCGAGACGTTTTTTTCTTTAGTTTAGGCGAAGTATTTCTTGACTACATCAACGTAGGTGGGGTAGGCAAATTCCTCTCCGTCCATGGTTGCAAGTCTCAAGGCGCCGCCTGAGAAAGCTTTCGTGACCACATAGGGGCCATCATAATTCGGAGTCCACTTGCCCCGAGAATCAGTGAGAAATGATTGTATCTTCTTGAGCACAAGGTCTCCTTTCCTGAAGACGCGAGGTCGGACTTTTTTGTCAAACGCCTTCTTCATTCTCTGTTGATACAACTGACCGTGGCATAGTGTTGTTATTCTCTTTTCTTCTATCAGATTCAGTTCGTCGTGTCGGCTTTGACACCATTCAGCTTCTGTAAGCTTAGCTTCCATCAATACTCGGATTGATGGGATCTCTACTTCTATGGGGAGCACTGCTTCCATGCCATACACTAGAGAGAAAGGGGTTGCCCCTGTTGAAGTGCGGACAGATGTGTGATAACCGTGAAGAGCAAAGGGTAGCATCTCGTGCCAGTCTTTATAGGTTACAACCATCTTTTGAACGATCTTCTTGATGTTCTTGTTAGCCGCTTCTACCGCTCCTTTCATCTTTGGTCGGTAGGGAGATGAGTTATGATGTTCAATCTTGAACTCTGCGCACAACTCTTTCATCATCTTGTTGTTCAAGTTAGATCCATTGTCAGTAATGATCTCGCTTGGAACACCATAACGGCAGATGATATTGTTTTTGATAAATCGGACCACCACTTCTCGGGTTACATTGGCGAATGACGCTGCTTCGACCCACTTGGTGAAATAGTCAATGGCTACTAGGATGAACCGATGTCCGTTTGAAGCCTTGGGCTCAATCATGTCGATTCCCCATATTGAGAATGGCCATGGGGGAGAAAGAACTTTGAGATGTGATGGCGGTACATGAATTTTGTCGGAGTATATCTGACACTTGTGACACCTCCTCATGTACTTGTAGCAGTCGGATTCAATGGTCAACCAGTAGTACCCTGCTCTTAGAATTTTTCTCGCCATTGTGTGTCCATTGGCATGAGTGCCAAAGGATCCTTCATGAATTTCTTTCATCAGCATTTCTGCTTCTGGTCCATCTACGCATCGGAGCAAGACCATGTCAAAATTTTTCTTATTGAGAGTGTCACCGCTCAGGAAGAAGTTTACAGCCAATCTTCTGAGGGTTTTCCTGTCTTTTCTTAGTGCCTCAGGTGGGTACTCGTGTTTTTGAAGGAAGCATTTGATATCATGATACCAAGGTTTGTCGTCTATGACTGCTTCAATCGTGAAGATGTAAGCGGGCCTTTCAAGGCGCACTATGTCGATCTTAGGTAAGTCGTTCCATTGACCCACACTAATCATGGAAGAGATGGTGGCTAATGCATCAGCCATGTGATTCTCTTCACGAGGGATATGATGAAACTCAACTCTGTTGAAGAAAGGTAGCAACCTTCTTGCGTAGTCTTTGTACGGAATCAATCCTGATTGGTATGTGTTCCAATCTCCTTTTATCTGATTGATAACCAAGGCTGAATCGCCGTATATGTCCAAGTTTTTGATCCTTAAATCAATTGCTTCTTCGAGACCCATAATACAAGCTTCGTATTCGGCCTCGTTGTTCGTACATTTGAATGTAAGTCTGGCAGTAAAAGGAATGTGGGTACCCTGAGGGGTAACAATGAATGCCCCAATTCCGTTTCCATAATGATTAACTGCTCCGTCAAAGATAAGTCCCCATTGGGAACCTGGTTCTGGCCCTTCACTGGGTAACGGTTCATCGCAATCTTTCATTTTTAGATACATGACATCTTCGTCTGGGAACTCAAACCTGATTGATTCCTGATCGTCAATCGGTTGATGAGCCAAATGATCGGCTAAAATACTTCCCTTAACGGCTTTCTGAGCGTAGTACTCTATGTCATATTCTGAAAACAACATCTGCCAACGGGCGATTCTTCCCGTGAGAGCAGGTTTTTCGAAGACGTACTTGATTGGATCCATTTCGGAGATTAACCAAGTAGTGTGGCGAATCACGTATTGACGAAGACGTTTGACTGCCCAAGGCAAAGCACAACAAGTTTTCTCAAGCATCGTGTACCGAGTTTCGCAGTCGGTGAATTTCTTGCTTAGATAGTAGATAGCAGACTCTTTCCTTTTGGTTTCGTCTTGTTGGCACAGTACACATCCCATTGAGTCCTCTAGGACTGTGAGGTAGATAATCAGTGGTCTTCCTTCCACTGGAGGTGAAAGAATCGGAGGATTCAACAGATATTCCTTAAACGTTCTAACAATCTTGACAGATGTTCAACGTGTTCACTCTCTATTTTTGATTTTGCAATCATATCATCGACATATACCTCGATTTCCTTGTGTATCATGTCATGAAACAGAGTAGTCATGGCCCTTTGATAGGTTGCCCTGGCGTTCTTCAAACCGAACGGAATTACCTTGTAACAAAAGGTGCCCCATGGGGTAATGAACGAAGTTTTCTCCATGTCTTTCGGCGCCATTTTGATCTGGTTATAGCCCGAGAATCCATCCATAAAGGAGAAAACTTTGAACTTTGCTGTACTGTCTACCAGCATGTTAATGTGTGGTAAAGGAAAGTCGTCCTTTGGACTAGCCTTGTTTAGATCCCTGTAATCGACACACATTCTGACTTTTCCGTCCTTTTTGGGAACGGGTACAATATTGGCTAACCATTGAAGATATTCAGATGTAGCGAGGAAACCCGCGTCAATCTGTTTCCGTACTTCCTCTTTGATTTTGATGGCCATGTCCGGGTGAGTCCGTCTCAACCTCTACTTTACTGGCAGACATTCCGATCTTAACGGTAAGTGATGTTCCACGATGCTGGTATCCAACCCTGGCATATCCTGATAGGACCAAGCGAATACATCGGGAAATTCTTTGAGAAGCTTTATCAAACTCTCTTTGGCAGTTGGACTGAGCAGTGCCCCAATCCTGATTTCTTTTCTCTCTTTTTCTGAACCCAAGTTTACCATTTCCAACGGCTCTTTTTGAGGTTCAATGGACCTTTCCTCTTGTCTGAGTAGTCGAGAGATCTCTTCTGGAATTTTGTCGTCATTTTCTTCTTCAGCCTCGAATACCGGGAACTTAAAGTTGGGAGAAGGCATCGGATCGTATGTTTCAACGGGGTTTAAAACAAGCAATCTGCATGACGTGATGATTCGTGTTTAGAAGAGATAAAGAAGAATGCAAGTGTGTGCAGAGTTTTATTTTACTGCTTGTTTTTACTTTTAATTGTTTTTTAGGATTACCATTTTCTGAAAAAGCAAAAAAGAGAAAGAAGCAATTAATGCGGAAATTATAGAACGACGTTATTTTATTAATGAACAAGTCGATTCTTGAAACTACAGCCCTATAAAACAAAACTCTGTCGCTTTGGGCTAAGCGAAGAAGGAAATTTACAGAAAGCGAGCCCTATCAAAACATCTGTTTCACCTGGGCAGGGTGAAAGGTTAAAAGATGGCAATTACTTTGACTGATGAATGACCTTCGGAACCTCGACGGCAACCCATTGGCGGCGAACTCCTCGGTGAATCACAAAGTCTGGCACCTTCCTCAATTTGTCTTCAGAAATAACGCTGATTTCTGGTGGAGCAGGATCATTGGAATCTGTCTCCCAGGCAGAATTGTCGTAGGAGGATTCCTCTGTTGCATTTTGCATAGCATTTGTACTCTCAGTTGTATCTCCCCATCCAGTAGGATGGATATCTTCGAGCCTGATACGAGAGCTTTCGGGAGCGGTGTACCTGACCATATAGTCGTATTTTCCACTCGGTTGTCTCAAGGTGTCCCACACTTCTTTCGAACTGGAGGAGTCATCTCTCTCGATGACGTTGACCTCAGGAAAAGCATAGTTGATGAATTCAAGTCCTGCAAACGTTGCGAATTCATATTCATGTTGAGTAGTTTCTGAATGACATGAGTGTTGATCCCATGACATGGTGGGGACACAGGTATTCTGTTCAATGATGGCCAGCTGACTTTCGTTACTCGGCTGACTTTCTTGCCCTAAGTTTCCTGGGTATGGTTGCCACATTGGCAGACCATCCATTGGGACATAGTAGTTGTAGTCAAAGTTGTCTTTCATCAGAGTGTCCTCCTCTAATGAATTTGGCGGAGCACGGCATCCTTCCGGATCACAATCTCTATAGATCATTTCGACATCTGACCTGGGTATAAATCTCGGACTCTGTGCGGGATAGCAAAATGGTATAGGCACCTCTTCCTGAGACATATAACCGTCCTCGTTAAGGTAGGACTTCCCCTCTTCATCTGTGTCAGAGGGATCTTCTTCATTGATAACATGTACTTCTTGAGACACTGGGTGGAGGAAACCTCCACTATGGAAGAAGTCCTGAAGGGGATGAAGACTTCCGTCGCTGGCAGCTGTCTGGGTACAGGTTGCCGAAAAACCAAGACCCTTCTTTGTTGTATTGCCAGTAGGAATGACAAGCTGTCCCCATCTTGTTGCATCGGTACTCTCGACCGCTTTGATAGCATCGTTGTATGAGGAAATCGAAGTTCCTCCTCCGGATTGTTCGTCCTTGTGTAACGAAAGAGTTTGGAACTGGGTTTCGATTATCCCTTCTGGTTCCACATAAGTGGATGATGATAAATTGCTGACGAGCAAGGCCTGTTCCACACAGACTGTGACAAGTTGATTGTTCTGAACGAACTTTAGCTTTTGGTGGAGGGTGGAAGTAACCGCTCCAGCCTGATGTACCCAAGGTCTTCCTAATAAACAGCTGTATGTTTCCCGGATGTCCATGACCTGGAAAGTGACTTGGAAAGTGTGAGGACCAATAGTTATGGGAAGGTCGACTTCCCCGATAACTATTTTTCTGGATCCGTCAAATGCTTTGACGACGACCTCGCTGATTCTCATCGGAGGGCCTTTGAATGACAATTGCATCAAAGTGGACTTTGGCATAACATTCAGGGCTGACCCTGTGTCTACCAGTATGCTGGCTAAAGCATCGTCCTGGCAGTTAACTGTGATATTGAACGCCATGTTATGACGACGACCCTCTTCAGGTAATTCCTCATCACTAAATACCAAATTGTTGCAGGAAGTGATGTTAGAGACAATGCTATCGAACTGTCTAATCGTTACATCTTGTTCCACAAAGGCTTGCTCCAAGACTTTCTGTAGAGCCTCCCTGTGGGCTTCTGAACTGAGTAATAATGATAATATCGAGATCTTTGAAGGAGTTTGTAACAGTTGATCGACAATGTTGTATTCACTCCTTTGGATGAGCTTCAGCATCTTATCATTGTTTTTTGAAAAGTCAGGATTACTGGATTGACCGACTGGTAGATCAGGAGTTTTTGTCTGAAGTTCCTTTTCTTTGTTAGCTTCCCCAACCCCTCGGTTGAAGATTCTACCACTCCTGTTACACGACTGATGTCTGCAATATTCACAACGGAGGGTAATGGAATTTCCTTTCCATTTTCAATTATCGTTGCACCATATTTGTAAGGGATTGCCTTAGCTGATTCATACGGTAGTGGTCCCGGCAGATAGATGACTATGGGAGCCCTCTAATTTTTCTGACCATCATAAGTAATCTTGATCCGTTCCCGGTTGGGAACTTTAGTTCGTCAAGTAGAGGGATGATGGCAAAAACATCCCTGGTCCTGTGATGACCAGAGATCGTGACAACATCCTCAACTTGATCGGCAAGGTAGTTCGGCGTCCAGTTGATGGGTCCAGAACTCGGATATGGACGAATCTCTCCACGATCCACCTGACCTTGAAGAGCTGCTTTCACAAAGTAACACCCTTGGTTACTTTCCGAACAGACGCTACAACGGTCATAATTGTGTGGTGGCACCTGGCCACGCCCACTTTGAATACAATGTAACCTCACTAGGTTAGCTTCCACAGATCGGACATCCTGACTTTGACGCCGAGTGGGGTTTCTGTTATTGATACTAATCTGCTGATTATCTTCATCCATGTAGATTGGCATCCACCAGTGATTTAACAAGTGCTGAAGTGCCTCCTGGACAAGGGTACAACCTCGATCGTTTTTGCAACCTGCTTTACAGCTTTGATAGTCATGTGATATTAGGAATCCGAGTCGGACCTGTTCAGCATGTAACTCTACCAAGTTGGTATTCATCACGCGAATATCGAAGATCTGAACCATGTTGATCTGATAGGAATTCCTATCATGGTAGTCTTGGATCCATCCAAGATCCATCTGACGCTGGAGGGCCTCCTGTACTAAAGAGCATCCCTGTTTGTTTACCGAGCAAGTCAGACAGGAATTGTAATCGTGTCGCGGCAGATTATGATACCGGCTTTGCCTTGAGTTCATTGCCACCAGATTGACATTCATTGCACGGATATCGTGGTTCTGAATGACGTTAGAATTCATGTAAACCATGTTAACTCCACGAACTCGGTGCTCTTGGATCCATCCGAGATCCATTTGTTCCTATAGAGCTGCTTGCACCACAGAACATCCTTGGTTGTCTTTAGAGCAGATATCACACTGATGATAATTATGAGGTGGCGCATGGCCATATCCACTCTGTCTACAATGCATCTTGACCAGATTGGTCCTTAATAAGAGTACATCGTGAATTTGATAGACATCGTTAGTCTCTCCTTCTATCAAATTGACTGCAACCTTCTCATGTTGAGGCAGCGGGTTCGTGAGAACATTAGGATTTGTATCCTTGAAGGATAAGACCCCGCTCCTAACAAGTTTTTGCACGTCGGACTTGAAATTGAGACAAGTATTGATGTTATGCCCTGATCCTCCTCGGTGGTAAGGGTAGGTTTGATCCACCTTAAACCAAAAAGGAGGATTTTTCGGTACTATAAGAGGAGATTTAGTCTGAATGTGCCCCTTAGCCAGTAGTAACGGAAATAGTTCTGTGTACGATATGGGTATAGGATCAAATCCTGGTGGCCGTGTTATACGGTTGTTATTGTATGGAGGACGAGCCTACTGAAGAGGCTGTTGTGTCCTTTGCTGATTAGGTTGGCTTTTTGCAACCTGAGGTTGATACGTAGGAATAGACGCAGGGTTGATAGCAGGAGTCACAGCTGCCACCGGTTGATAATGTCGCCTTTACTTTCCGAGAGAGATATTACCAATATCTTGCTGTTTTTTCTTAGGGAGGGCACTACCATATTTTTTAGTACCGTTCGTCGATCCAGTGTCTTTTACCAAACGTCCTTCTCGGACGGCTTCCTCAAGACGTACGCCCATGCCCACCATCTCGGTGAAATCACTGGGTGCACTGGCAACCATTCGGTCATAGTAAAATGAGCTTGAGGTTTTTAAGAAGATCTTTGTCATCTCTTTTTCCTCAAGAGGTGGACAAATTTGACCGGCAATTTCACGTCACCTTTGAGCATACTCCTTAAAGGTTTCCTTGTCCTTTTGCGACATCGATCTGAGTTGATCTCTGTCGGGTGCCATGTCCAAATTGTATTTGTATTGTTGGACGTAGGCATTGCCAAGATCTCTGAATGTGCTGATCGTGGCATGGTTTAAACCCATGTACCATTTGAGTGCGGCACCGGTTAAACTATCCTGGAAGTAGTGAATCAGTAGGTCCTGATTCTCCATCTGAGCTGACATCCACCGAGCGTACATCACCAGATGGCTTTGAGGGCAAGAGTTACCCTTGTATTTTTAAAAGTCGGGCACTTGAAATTTGTGCGGAACTTTTACATTAGGGACCAAGCAGAGGTCTGCGGCATCCTTTCCAAATAAATCCTGACCGTGAATGGTTTGCAGCTCCTTCAGCATTTCCAAGAACTGTTCCTGGAATTCATCCATTCGGTCAAACATAGTTTCCTTTTTACCAGAAGGTATTTGTGGAATTTGTCCTTTCGGGATAGTATGCATCACAGGGGGTGGTACCGTGACTACGGCAGTAAGTCTTGGCGTTTCCCGAAGTTTGTAACCTTCAGGAGTCTTCAGTATGCCCCTGGCATCTTCGCTTTCCCGAAGTTTGTAACCTTCAGGCCCAGCGGCTTCTGTTGTGATTCCCTGCTCTTCAGTGATCAGCAGAACATATCCTTCCGGGATATAGTTAACAGGCATGCCCCAAGGAAGATCTTTCGGTATTTGATACCTAGGATCATACTTCTGCACTATGGGCGTCGAGGTGATCTCCGAGATCACTGTCCTTTGTAGCTGAGCTTCTGTCGTGGCTTGCATGTCGTTACGAAGCTTTCTTATATCCTCTCTCAGAGCGTCGATCTCTTCTTTCAACTCTCTGTTTTCTTCCTCAAGATCATCCATCTTTTTCTGAAGATTGGCCTGAGTATTGTACGAATGAGACAGTTTGACTCTAGAACCGAGACACAAACGTGAGATTCGTAGGGAAGAAGAATACACGATGTGAGAATGATGAATGCAATGATTATATTAATTGTTTTTTGGTTTAATCAAAATAAACTTCGACAATTAGATTGCAAATATCAAACAGTGGGGAAACCCCTTTTTATTGAAATCCAAAGGATTGCGGAAATGGAAATACAATAAATTACAAGGTGCAGAAACAGAAACCTAAGCTAATGGGTCCCGATTCCTCTCTGAAGAGAAATCGGGTGCTGATTCGGGTATCTTCCTTTTCTTTGACCGGGGCTCTTAAGCCGTTGTCGTGTTATCATTCCTTTTCCAGGTGAAAGGAGCGAGTAAATTCCTTTGGTCATCTTGATTCTCTACAGCATGTTGCTCCAAAATTTCAATCAGAGCATCTTTCTCTTTCAGTAATTGTTGTATTTTGATGCACTCTATGTCGAGGGTGTGGTACTTGTTCTTCCAAGACCTTCTCTCCTTTTGAACTTTGTTGAGAGTAACCTGAAGCTTTTCAGTTTCCGTCATGAAGTACATGACAGATTCCCTCGGCGGAAGAATTCTGTAACGAGGATAAGGCATCTTCAGCTTAAGAGCTCTAGTTTGTACCCAGTGGAGATAAGGCTTCACCGAGACACAGTCCGGTTTGCCTAGAGACTCTCGTCCTTTCTTATGAATGTGTTTCCAAGCGTACACTATTTTCGTCTTTAGTGCTCTGTCATTTTCTCCTTCCTTGAAGAAAAGACCTTCCAGATGAACACCCCGTGGGACATGTCCATTGGGTATCCAAATTGACGACGAACCAATACCGGATGGTAGTTGATTCCTCCTTTAGTCCCTATGAGGGGTACGTTGGGGAAGTTTCCACAACGGTCAATGATCTTGATTCCCTCATAAATCCTATTGCACCAATCTATGTCAAAGTTGGTGAGAGACATGATTTTTGGCGACCAACGTAAGGCACTCTTGCAATCCCAAAAAGCAGCGGACTTGGGCAAGTGGGAGATAAACCATTTGTAAAGCAAAGGTACACAGCATGTGATCTCCCCTCCGCTGTACAAATTTCCCAAGTGTACAGAATGATAGCATCTGCGAGTAAAGTTGGCACAGGGTTTCCAATGAGATAAACCTTAATGGAGTTGATATCGACGAAGTTATTGATGTTGGGAAACAAAAATAATCCGTAGGTGAGCAAGACAAAGATGCTTTCAAAAGCAGTCACGTTTCCTATACTGGCAAAATACAGGGCCTTCTTTGTCAAGAACTGGGCTGGCAAACCTTGGATGCCACCCTTAGCGGTCATGAGAGTCCTGACCTCAGACTCGTCCAAATGAATTGCTCTTGCAATGGTCTGGTTCTTTGGAATTTCTTCCAGTCCAGAAAATGGAGCTCGATCAGTAATGTGTAGATCAATCAGATGAGGATACTCCTCCAGCGTTGGTGCTAGCTGGTAATCCGGGAATGTGAAACAGTGATAAACTGGATCATAAAACTGAATGAGCGCATCCATGACTTCCTCAATCACATGGACTCTTAACAGTGGTAGCAAACCTTCGTGTTTGGCTCTGAAAGCCTCTTGGTTTGTGATCATCCTCGCCAAACCTCTTAAATCCTCCAGCTTTGGAACCTTGAAGGTGTACGTATGAGTTCTCCTTCTACCGAAATCCATTAGTACAATCCTTTTCTCTGATATTTGCAATCACAGTCTTAGTTTAATTTGAAAAACAGAGAGACTAGAAGAGAAGATTTTTTGAATATTTTTATGTTTTTTAGATGAATGCATGAATGCAGCACACAAAAACATAGAAAAAACATGGGGACAAAGGGTCGTTGTCATGAAGTCAAGGCTCTACCCATCCCCAAAGGTTTATACTAGGGTGATTTTTGTACCTGTACTCATTATCATCAGCTCCTCCCAGGAAAGCAAAACAACAAGCGGATCGCCAGCGAGTTGTAGAGCAATCTTAGAGTAAGTGCCACTCACTGAGAATAGATCACCAGCCTCAAATGAGGGTAGTATCGCGTAACAACTATTCCCGATAGTTTACGCACTACAAAAGGGTTTGGCTCCTCAGCTTCTCAGACATTACAATCGGCTCATTGTCTAGGTGAGAGAATGGGTTACATTGGTCAGCCTCCACTGAGGTTGATGGTTGACCTCGTCGCCATCACTTATCTTAAGTGTATACTCAATCTTTCCACATGCGGCATCACACGCATTCCCATTAACAGAAAAATAAACACGTATAGCAATTAGGAAAAGAAGTATATATATTTGTCTTAATCATCCTAGACCTTTAAAGCTATGAATCCTAAGTTCCTGACAGAAATGGGTTCCCCGGCGGAAACCCCAATCTGTGGTTTTCACACAAGTGAAGAGAAAAAAGAAATCAGACCCCACGGTGGGCGCCATTTTTCTGTAGCGAGCGATTTTGGACGCGGTTCTTAAGCGCTGGTCGCTCTCACTGTGGTTGAGTTTACTACGAGTTGATTCATTTTTTATCCTATTAAAGCTGATGAAGGAAGGGAAATAGATGTCTCCAATTAACCCTGCTTGCATACTGAGTTTAAACAGCAGTCTGTTAGGTTACGGATGCGATCAATGTGGTGGGGGCCTTTGTATTGGTTATTTGTATTTTCGCCAATACTGATTTCTCTCTGGGATTTTGTTAGGATACTGCTTCAAATTATGGTATATGGGATTTAGGGTTTTTGTTTAGTGTGCTCGCTAAGATTTTTTTTTTCTTTCAATCTTATGCCTACGTATTCCCGTTTACCGAAACAGGGAAATCAGAGTATTCGTAGTTCCTCCTATTCTATGGGAGGAAATGGGTGTTTTGGTGTCTTGTTCAAATCCCAAGATGTGAAGCGAAAGGTGGTTTGTATCTTGTTCAAAGCCCAAGATGTGAAGCTGAAGGTCTATTTGTATCTTGTTCAAAGCCCAAGATATGAAGCTAAAAGGGTGTTGACTTTAGAGAGAATTTGTCATCTCTAAAGAGGGGGTTGTATGTCACAACTGTTTATAAAGGAGAATTACTTTAACCGAGATGGTTGAATCCGTCAATGCCATAATTTCCTTTATAAGGGATTTTATCCTAAAGGAGAAGACTTTAACTCAGTGTAGAGCAATGCTATCTTTCCTTAGGAATTTCTCATACTAAAAGAGGGACATTGGCATGGATGTAGATGATCCAGAGGCTTGCCGCTTACAGCAATTAGATGAAGGGGAAGGAGTTGTTGATGTTTGTGTACTGTGAACGAGGCACAACTTTGATGCTAAAAGGTTGATTAGATCAACCAGTGGTTTTCTTATACAAAGCCTAAGAGGAGGCTAATATGTGTCTCGTACAAAGCCCGAGAGAGAGGCTAAAAAGTTTTGACTCGACGAGGAAGTCTTTTGATATCTCGTATAAAGCCCGAGATGGAGGCTATTTGACTCAACAAGAGAGTTTTTTGTATCTCGTACGAAGCCCGAGATGGAGGCAAAAATTTGTTTGGCTCAATAAGAACCTTTTTGTATCTCGTATAAAGCCCGAGATGGAGGCGAAAGGGGCGATTGACTCAACGAGGGAGTCTCTTATGTGTCTCGTACAAAGCCCGAGAGAGAGGCTAAATGTTGTTTGACTCCGCTAGGGAGAATCATTGTATAAAGCCCAAGAGAAGGCTATTGTAACTGGAGAAGGATCATTATACAAAGCCTAAGAGGAGGCTATGGTTACTGTTTCAGTTGAGTGACAGGTCCAGTATGCTGATTTTGATAGAGAAAATCAGTTCTTATATGAGCAACACTGTATTCAAGGATTTGACTCAAGGATCCGGGTTATTCCTGTTCTTTAAGGAAGTGGGAAATCCCATGGGTATTGAGACTGTCAGAGTCTACGGGTTTCCTTCCTATTTAACGAAGGGTGCTTGAGAATGTCTTTGAGACTCAAGGAATTTAGACTGTCCAAGTCTAGAGTTTTATCTTTAGTACCATGCTTTGAGAAACAGTAGTAGACTCTTTGAAAGGACTGTTCTATGCAAATGACTAATTTCTATTCCTATACCTCTAGGAGGTCGTCGGGACAATTTGTACGAAGCCCAAGAGGAGGCTGGAAACTTTTAAGAAACCGACGGGTCCTTGTATGAAGCCCAAGAGGAGGGTATCATTCCCGGAGGAAGAGATCATTATACGAAGCCTAAGAGGAGGCTGTGAATACTTCTAAGAAGCCGAGAGGTCCTTGTACTAAGCCCAAGAGGAGGCGGGGTTGCTTTTAGGAAGCCTGTGGGTCCTTGTACGATGCCCAAGAGGAGGCCGATGCTTTTAAGCCCGTGGGTCCCCAAACCCCGAGAAATTCAAGACAGTCTATTCACAAGGAATAGATCAAGCCAGGAAAGTTCAAGAATTTGGAAGAAACTCAAAGATGCCATTCACGGAGAATACATTCATCTCTAGGAGTAGAGTTTCTTGACAATTCCTAATGAGGACATCCGAAGAGAAGACTGTATCTGGTGATCCTATTGGGGATCTAGTTGTCTATTTCTACGAAACGAAACGGCGTCACCTAGTTCTAGACATAGTTGTCGGGGAAACTCTAAATATCTATACTATTATTACACAGTTGATATGAGTTTATGAAAGAAGACTTACAGTGAAACAGCCCCACAATACAGTTATATGTATATGAAAGCGGTAAATGAAAGCAATAACCACTTACTCGGTTGTAGAGCTTCCATGCTGTTTGGTTAGTTGTTTAACAAAGAGAGATTAAAAACAACAGTATATTCAAAATCAAAGGAGAAAGTGCTTTGAAAAAGAAAGATTTGGGGCTTACAGCTCAAGGAGAGGCCCAGGGTTTTATCAGTGAGCGCACTGTTTGAATTTGTACAGAGGGATGGGTCTTACACTCTCTCAAGAGGCCCAAAAGGTTTTAAAGAAAAAGAGTGGGGCTTATAACACGGGGGTAGGCCCAGTTGATTTTTCGTTTAAAAATGGCGATCGCGCCGAGGTTTTCTTTTAACGCAGAGGGACTTATACAATAAGTGAGGCCCAAAATGTTTTTGGTTAAAAGGGGGTTGGGTCTTACACTCTATTAGAGGCCCAAGAGTTTTGAATGGGTCTTATAGCTCGAGGAGAGGCCCAGAAGGTTATTTTTCAAAAGGCGACGATCGCGCCGTTTGTTTTTTACGGTATCGGGACTTATACAATACACTGAGGCCCAAAAATGATTTGGTCAAAAAAAGATTGGGTCTTACACTCTATTAGAGGCCCAAAATGTTTTGAAAATGATTTATGGGGGTTGAAAGTCAAAGAAACCCTAATTTTAATCTTTAAAAGTAAATATTTTAAAGAAAAATAAAAAAAAATACGAAATAGGTTTGAATAAACCACTTGTGATTTTTGTTTAAGGTTTGAAAAATGAGGTATAAATCACAAGAGATATTTAAACTCATTAGGTCTTGATTTTCAAAGTAAATATTCACTTTTAAAATGTTTAAAAAACAATTAAAAATGAATTTATTCACAAAAATACTAATTATATTAAATAAATAATATAAATCTAATTTTTTTGTGGAATAAAATATTTCAACATTTTTATGATTTTTTGCAAAAAGAATCAGTAAAAAATAATTAAAATTGAGTGAGTTATTAATTTTTCAAATTATTAACAAAATAATATGAAAAATAAGAAAATAGGAAAAAGTGATAAAAAAAAAGGTCTGGGGCGAGGGGGATTCGAACCCCAGACCTTTCCCTCGCTAGTACACACAAACCAGTTGATCAACCACTAGGGCGCAATGCCAATTCATTAATAACATGGCAAGTGATAAATATAAGGCAAACTTGTTGGATTTTCTAAAAATGGCGCCATGGCCATCTTCTTCCTCCAGCTCGTGCATGAGGCACCCTATCTCTCTCAATTCTTAACCATTGGACATGATTCAAACATCAAACTCATGCGTTTTTTCACAAGGAAGAAGATGGCAATACCCAATTTCATTCATTTTCAGTGTATAACAAATTATATCATTGTGGTCGTATGAACCCTAATTTTGCAAAAGCAATCGTGCAGACATGATTATGAGTCCTACGATCAAATTTTCTTAGGGAAAACAATCAACACATGATGGCAAGCAATTGGCAAAAATATCATGCGAGGAAATATGCATGGATCATGGAGTTGGAGTTTTGAGGCTTACCTTGATGCAAGCTGAAATGGAACTCTGCACAAACTTTGTTCCAGTTGTGAATTAATGATCCCTACAGCTTCAATGGATGTTATGGAGTGTGTTGCAAGCTTTGGATCACTCTGAAACTCTTTGGATCAAGCTGGAGACCTCCACCTGCATAATTGAGGCATAATGACTTGGTTGAAGGGTGATTTTGAGCCTGAGGTGTTACAGTCAGTGTTTAAGTGTTTGGACACCTCAAATACATCATATGTGATGTGTTTGAGCAATTGGAATTGATTGCTTAAGGCTACAACTGAAAACCCGATAGTGGTTACTCAAAAACCAAGAAACTTGAGGTTTAAGGAAGAATGAGAGAAAGCAGTGCTATAACTGGCTTTGGTGTGAGTTGAATGATCCATTAGAACCTCTATTTATAGGTGATCAACTTTTGTCTTGGAGGAATAGTGAATGGCTGCTGGATCAGATCACATTCGCATGGATTGGCTTGGAGGATTTCTTCTCAAGCAAGGCAAACTAACCACCCCCAAGAGCAGGGTTATGCCTTGACCAAAATCACATTCTTCAGATGTTTTTATTGTTGTTTAATCAGAGAACTTGACTGAGTAGAGTGGCTTTGTTGAAAATGCACTATTCCACATTAATGCCCTTTGAATTTAAGGCAAAATATGCCAAAGTGGATGAATTTCAAGTTGGAATATTCCTTGGCTTTTTGACTCAGTCCTATCAGTTGGATCAGTTGGTTCATGATCAGGTTGAAGGCATGTGGTATAGTGATCATTTCTTTTGACTCAGAAATCGTGGATGGCACAAAACTCCCAAACTGATTTTTCATGGCAGCCTTGACATGGTGTGTTGTGGCAGCCATAATTCTTGGCACAGGTGGATTGGTTTCATGCTATTGAGTTGCTTGGATTCTTAGCAACATTTGCAACAACATTGATTTTTATCTTTGGAACTGATTCAGCTTGTAACTGTGTGAAAAAACCTCACAAGTTTTGGTGTTTCCAACAAAATTTTTCTTGGACCGAATTTTTTCTAAGTGTTGGAAAAGTGGTACTTTCATGTTTTCAGCCATTTTGGCTCACTCATAGCTCGAAATCCACAATGAATTGGAGTTAAGTATAGTTGAAGTTTTTGTAGAGGGAAATGAGATCCACAAATCAAGCCTTGGATGGGAGAAAATGGCTTTGTGATTTAGGAGTTATGACCCTCCAAAGTTGGTACCTTAGCCACTTTATTTTTAACTTAGAAACTTTTCTAAGTTTTTATGGTTACCCCTTTTACAAGTTATCCAACTTTTCTTGATTTTTCTTGATGAATGATGATTCAAATCATACATTAACATCATTTTAGGGTTAAAAATCCATTTTTGTGAAAAATATCAAAAAGTCAAAGTTGACTTTTGTGCACAGTTGACTTTTTATCAGATGAATTCCAAACTGTGCAATTCTTCAGGAAATCATGTCCTTAACCTAAATCAAACTTGATGGACATGTTCCATGGGTGGTATAGAGTGTATTGAATCATGTCTTAGGGCTTGAGAGCATGTCTTGGTCAAAAGTCAAAGTTACAGTTGACTTTTCCCGCGAAACCCTAACTTTGGTTCAGATGAAATTGAAACTTGTTGCTCAAGCTTCTTGGGTCAATTCATTGTCCCAAATGGATAAATATGGTATATTAGAGACCCTCAAATCATGTCTTGAGGTCTTGGTTCATGAATTGTCCCAAGAGTCAACTTAGGGGTGAATTAGGTCAAGAAACCCTAATTCCTGATTTTTGATGAATGCATCCCTTGAGGCAAAATTGACTTGATGATTGGGTCCATGAGGTTCCATGGAGTATATTAGGTTATGTTTTGGATCATTGGCTCATGCCCAGAGGATAATTTCCATCTGGAGGCCGTGGTCGACCAAAACCCTAATTTGGTGACACTGGCGATCTTGAGACTTGATCCACCTAGAAGGGAGCAGCTTTGTGCTTAATCCTTGGAGTGGGAGTCCTTTTGATCCATTGTGGATGTTTGAGAGGTTAGAAAAGTTGAAGATCATGTCATTTCTTGATTGATCCTTTGCCTAAGAGCTCTGAGAGGGCTTGAAACCCTAATTTTGATTGTAGTGGATGCTCACCCATCTTTGAGGAGACTGATGAAATATAATGGTTCCTCCATATTGTGATGATGATTTGCACAATGATGGGAAATCTAAGTGGTCAAAGTTTTGGGTATGACATGAGGCTAAAAGGGATTTTGACTCCGTTGGGGAGAACGTATCTTGTATAAAGCTCAAGATGGAGGCTGAGATGGTTTGACTCAACAAGAGAGTATTTTTATCTATCCTGTATAAAGCCCAAGACGGAGGCTAAAAAAGGTCGACTCAACAAGAGAGTCTTGAATAGATGATTGACTCAACAAGAGAGTCTAAAGGTTGATTAACTCAACAAGAGAGTCTTTTATACTCAACAAGAGAGTAATTTGTTGTCTCGTACGAAGCCCGAGATTAAGGCTAAAAGGAGATTGACTCAACAAGAGAGTCTTTTACACTCAACAAGAGAGTGTTTTTTCTATCTCGTACAAAGCCCGAGATTGAGGCTAAAAAGAGATTGACTCAACAAGAGAGTCTTTTATACTCAACAAGAGAGTGATTTTTTCTATCTCGTACAAAGCCCGAGATTGAGGTTAAAAAAGGTATTGACTCAACAAGAGAGTGTTTTATATGTGTCTTGTACAAAGCCTAAGACGGAGGCTAAAGGGAGCTTGACTCAACAAGAGAGTTTGAAAAGGTTAGCTTTGCTAGGGAGAATCATTTGTACAAAGCCCAAGAGGAGGCTGACTTACCGCTAAGGATTATTTAGATCCTGAAGCGGGTCCAAGTGTGGGGAACTCTCGTGAGAGAGACCAGGTTTCTGCTGGAGATTGATCCAGGGTGATCGGTGTTTTTTCTTATGTTTGAAAGGAACTTGAGAAGGTCTTTGAGACTCAAGAGTTTTAGACTGTCCATGTCTAGAGTTTTATCTTTTATACCATGTCCAAGAGGAGGCACGGGTATTAAGGGATGAGTATCAACCCTAAAATGGCCGGAGTTTTGACGCTGGAAAGACTGCTCTAGAAAAGGATGACTAAGTTCGGTCTTATACCTTTAAGAGGTCATCAGGGTCCTTGTATTAAGCCCAAGAGAAGGCATGAGAACTTCTAAGAAGCCGAAGGGTCCTTGTACAACGCCCAAGAGGAGGCGGAGATGCTTTTAGGAAGCCTGTAGGTCCCCAAACCAAGAGAAGTTCAAGAAATGCAATTCACAGAGAAGAGATCATTCCAGGAAAGTTCGAGATTTTGGAAGAAACTCAAGAGATGTCATTCACAGAGAAAAGATCATCTCTGGGGAGTTAAAGTTTCATTGACAATTTCTAAGGGTGACAGTCTGAGAAAAGGTTCACCGAGAATACTGCCTTTCTCTTTTTTCCATATTGTTTAACCCCAAGAGAAGGGAAGACTGTATCTGGAATCCTACGGGGATCTAGTTTTGTTTGTATTTAAGAGTGACCAACAGGGCTTTACCTAGTGCTAGACGTAGTTGTCGGGGAAAACTCTAAATAACTATACTAGTATTACACAGTTGATATATGACAAGTATATAAAACGATGTGAAGGAAGACTTACAGTGAAACAGCCCCACAATACAGTTATATAAATATGAAAGCGGTAAATGAAAGCGGATAAACACTTACCTGTTGTAGAGCTTCCATGTTGTTTTGTTAGTTGTTCAACAAAGAAAGTTTTGATAACATATATTTTAATTCAAAATCAAAGGAGAAAGTTCTTTGAAAAGATGGTTGGGGCTTACAACTCAAAGAGAGGCCCAAGGTTTAACGATGATCGCACAGTTGTTTTGAAAATTGTACAGAGGGACTTATACAATATGTGAGGCCCAAAAAGGTTTTGGTTAAAAGGGGATTAGGTCTTACACTCTATTAGAGGCCCAAAGAGTTTGAAAATGAATAAAGATGGGTCTTACAGCTCAAGGAGAAGCCTAAAGATTTTTTGTTAAAAAGGCGACGATCGTGCCGAACTTTTTGACGGTATCGGGACTTATACAATACACTGAGGCCCAAAATATTTTGGTTTCAAAAAGGGGTTGGGTCTTAAGCTCTATTAGAGGCCCATGAGTGTTTGAAAATGATTTGTTTAGGGTGATTAAGATCAAAACCCTAAATTAATTTCAAAAGGTATTTTAATTAAATAAAAATTTAATTAAAATGATCAAAATTATCAAGCATGTGTGAAAAACAAGTTGTGATCTTGGATTAATGTTTGAAAAATCATGTTTATATCCACAAAATGATTGGAAACCAATTAAATTTGGAAAATCAAGGAGGAAAATATATTTTAAATATTAAAAAACAAATAAAAGATTAATTCTTTGAAAAAATATCAAGTATATGAAATAAATAATATTTTTGGGAATTTTTGGTAAAATAAAATATTTTAACATTTTTGTGAATTATTAAAAAAAGAATCAACTCAAAATCATTAAAACTCAGAGAGAAATTAATTTTTGAATCAATTAAATAAAATCACAAAATTCACATATTTGAATTTGTGAAAAAGGCACCAAGAACATGGCAAGAACACGCGCGTGTTCTGAGTTTGGCCTGATTTGCATTTTCTATCCAATCTCACTGAATACTTGATGAAATCACACAATCCACATATCAATCTGCTCGTTTTCACCTCACGATCATGTCTATGGTCTTTAATTTCATTTATTTTATGCATGGAATAAGAAATCAAGACAAAACCTCAAGAACCCTAAAATTTGCATGAAGGCTGAGAATTTTGATACACGATTCAAACAAAGCAATTAATTGAGGGGAAATATTCTATGCATGATTATGAACATTTGGCAAAAGTATTGTGCGAGGAAATATGCATAGATTAAGAGATGACCAAGTTTAGGCTTACTTGAAGGTCGTGACAGCAAGAGCAATGTGATTTTTGAGTTGGAGGTGTTACAGATGAGTTGTGATGATCTGAACAGCTTCCCTACACCATATGGAGTGTGTTTGAATGCTTGGACTTGATTGGAAATGGTTGGATCACTTCATGGCATCTCAGCTACAACTTGGTTAAAACCTTGAGCAACTGGCTGGTAATTCTGAGAAATCAGTGTTACAGTTGTTGTTTAAGTGTTTGGATCACTTCTATATGATGTTTATGAGGTGTGTGTGTGTGTGTGTGTGATTGGTTTGGTTGGAATGGCTCTCAAACTCAAAACCCGATAGTGACTTGCTTTGGAAGGCAAATTTGGAAGTGAGAAGGTGATTTTGAGGAAAGCATCTGTTTGATGGCTTTGGTGTACTTAAACTGAGCACAAATGAGCTCTACTTATAGTAGAGTAAGTTTGTTTTGCAAGGAATAGGGAATGGAAACTGCAGCAGAGGTTTGGTAAATGTTGATCAATAGGAATCCAAGTCTCCTCTAGCCATTGACTAGAGGTTAGAGCACAGGCTGCTGGTTCCCTAGTTCAGAGATCATCCTTGACTCATTCAGTTGGAAATGGCTCAGTTCATGCCACCTTGTTGCATCCATTGAATGCTCCAAAACAAAATTGGAGTCTTGTCCCCTCTTTAGGGTTTTTTAGGTTTGGCATGCTTTTTTTAGTTCCAAAGACTTGGGAGGCTTATGGATCAGTGTTTGTCCCTCCTTGGTCTCCCCCTGAGGTATTCAGATGGATAAACTTGTTTTTCATTTGCAAAAATTGCCCAAATCGAGCAAAATGCACAAATCTGCCTTGTCATGACAGTTTGCAACAAGGCACATTGCCATTGTCATATCTCATGGCTTAAGTGGAGTTTCATGGGGTTCTTGGCTATTTTGGAAAGCTCTCATATGATACAACATATGTGTGATCATAGTGTGTCTTGACACTTTTTGGATCCAAGTGAAAAATGCGCTTACATTTTGGAAAAAGTGAAACAGATTCTGACTTAGTGAAAATTTCACTAAGTGTTGGAAAAAGTGGCATTTCATGTTTTCAGTCATTTTGATCAAACCATAACTTGAAATCTATGAGGAATTGGAATGAGGTGTAGTTGACACTTTTAAAGTATGCCATGAGAGCTACAAATCCATATTTGGATCTGCCCAAATGCTTGCTTAGATCTCAAGTTATGATCCTTGGAAGTTGGTACCCTAGCCACTTTGTTCCATAACTTAGAAACTTTCTAAGTTTTTTTATGATTACCCCTTTTACAAGTTATTCTACTTTTCTTGATTTTTCTTGATGAATGATGATTCCAATCACACATTAACATCATTTTAGGGTTAGGGAACCATAATTGATCAAAAAATCAAAAAGTCAAACTTTGAATTTTGGGCACAGTTGACTTTTTATCTGATGAATTCCAAATTGTGCGATCCTCTATGAAATCATGTCCTTGACCTAAATAAAACTTTATGGATTGATTTCATAGGTGTTATAGGGTGTATTGAATCATGTCCCAAGGTTTGGGAGCATGTCTTGGTCAAAAGTCAAAGATACAGTTGACTTTTCCTTCGAAACCCTAATTGTGGTCCAGATGAAATTGAAACTTGTGAATCAAGCTTCTTGGATTAATCCATTGTTGCAAATGGATCAATGTGGTGTATTGAAGACCCTCAAATCATGTCTTGAGGTCTTGGCTCATGTTTTGTCCCAAAAGTCAACTTAGGGGTGAATTAGGTCAAGAAACCCTAATCCCTGATTTTTTATGAATGCATCCCCTGAGGTTAAATTGACTTGATGATGGGGTTTATGAGGTACCTTGGAGTATTTTGGGTTATGCTTTGAAGCATTGGCTCATGCCCAGAGGAAAATTTCCATCTGGAGGCCCTGGTCGACCAAAACCCTAATTTGGTGACACTAGCGATATTGAGGCTTGATCCACTTGGAATGTTTCAGCCTTGTGCTTAATCCTTGATGTGGGAGTCCTCTTGATCCATTGTGGATGTTTGAGAGGTTTAGACAAGTTGAAGATCATGTCATTCCTTGATTGATCCTTTGTCTAAGGCTCTGAGAGGGCTTGAAACCCTAAGTTTGATTGTAGTGTATGCTCACCCATATTTGGGGAGACTAATGAGGTATGATGGTCCATCCATATTGTGATGATGATTTTCACAATGATGGGGAATCTTAGTGGTCAAAATTTGGGGTATGACAAGAGCTAACCTTTTCAGACTCCCTTGTTGAGTCAATCACCTCTTAATACTCTCTTGTTGAGTAAACCCTTTTAGCCTCAATCTTGGGCTTTGTACAAGACAGATGAAAACACTCTCTTGTTGAGTCAATATTTTTCAGCCTCCTCTTAGGCTTGGTATAAAGATTTCCCCTAGCAGAAGTCAACCTTCTCTTTGGCTTTGTATAATGATTTCTCCAGCTTGTTCAGCCACAATCCTGGGATTTGTACAGGACAGATAAAAGCACTCTCTTGTTGAGTCAAACCCTTTCCAGCCTCAATCTTGGGCTTTGTACAAGACACCATATAAATTTCCTAAAGCAGAGTCAATCCTCTTTTCAGCCTCAATCTTGGGCTTTGTACAAGACAGATAATACTCTCCCGCAAGGTCAAACTTCCTTCAGCCTCAATCTTGGGCTTTGTACAAGACACCTAAAATATATCCTTAGCTGAGTCGGTAAAGTCTCTTTCAGCCTCAATCTTGGGTTTTGTACAAGAAAGATAAAGATTTCTTTCCCACAGAGTCAGTCTTCTTTTCAGCCTCAATCTTGGGCTTTGTACAAGACACATACAAACCCTCCCCAGCGGAGTAAAAATCCCTTTTAGCCTCAATCTTGGGCTTTGTACAAGACAGACAAAAGATTTCCCCGGAAAAGTCAAACTTTTAGCCTCCTCTTAAGCTTTGTATATTGATATCCCCAAAAGAGTTGGTCTCTTTTATCCCTAATCTTGGGCTTTATACAAGACAGATGAACACTCTCTCGGTGAGTCAGTATTTTCCAGCCTCCTCTTAGGCTTTCTATAAGGACTTCCCTAGTGGAGTCAATCAACCTCTTAGCTTCAACCTTGGGCTTTGATCAAGGCACACAAAAATCAACATCCCCTTAGAGGAAATCAAAATCCCTCTGCAGGAAGTCATTTCTCTATATATCACTTATCAAAAGAGACATTCAAAACAAACCATAATCCCCGATAACTGCTGTAAGTGGCACACTTATTGATTCAAATATCCAAGCTGTTGTCCATCTTTTATCCTGGTAAATCCTATCTTTCATCTAATTTCTGTAAGCAGCAAGCCTCTGGATTATTTACATCCACGCCACTGTCCCTCTCTTAGTATGAGAAATTCCTAAGGAAAAATGGCATTGCTCTACACTGAGTTAAAGTTTTCCCCTTCAGGATAACACCCCATAAAGGAAATTATGGCATTACTGGATTCACATATTCCAATTAAAGGAATTCTCCTTTATAAACAGTCACCCAACAGTTGTGATAAACAGACAAGATGTCTCCCTTTAGAGATGACAAATTCTCTCTCTGTCAAACATTTTAGCTTAAATCTTGGGCTTTGAACAAGACACAAATACTCAACCTTTTAGCTTCAATCTTGGGCTTTGAACAAGACACCAAATATCTTTTTCCTCCCTTAGAATAGGAGGAACTACGATTGCTCTGATTTCCCTGTTTCTTTAAAACGGGAATACGTAGGCATACGATTGCGAAATCTTAGCGAGCATACTAATCAAAAACTCTAGGTCCAGTACCTTCATACTAATCAAATCTTAGGTCCAGTACCTTACCAAAAACATCGGAAAAACCCGAACATCAACAAAAACTCACTCTCTCTCATATTTCCCAAGAAACTTTCCCAACCCATTAATGGATAAACACCATCAACTAAAAAGCGAAACCTAAACTTAACAACATGTGGATAACCACATATAGGATGGGTAATTGACAACTCCCCATTTTATAACCTGACCCCGAACTCCCCGAATCTCTTTAATCGATTGTTCAATTAAACATTCGCGTGCAAGGTTAATTTAGATAGCTTCCCTTTCCCTTCCAATTTCACGGGATAAATAAGAAATCAGAAAGTAGCACCCCCCCCTCTTCATTGAGGAGAAGACCCAATTCCTGCGCTAAGGTGGTCGCGTCACCGACAAAAATCGCTCGCTACCGAAAAATGGCGACTCTGATGGGGAGTCTCATGAGGATCTATTTTACCTTAGTCATCATCGTCACCATTTTCCAACAGAAAAATGGCGACTCTGATGGGGAGTCTCATGAGGATCTGTTTTACCTTAGTCATCATCGTCACCATTTTCCAACAGAAAAATGGCGACTCTGCAGGGGATGTATTTGATCTGTTTAGGAATATAGACTATAATTCTTAAGAGGTCTAGGATGTTAGTTTTAGGAATGAATATATATATATATATATATATACATATATATATATATATACATATATATATATATATATCGCTTTTCCTACTTGATATCCGTGTTTATTTTTATGCTAATGGGAATGCGGGTGATGCCGCATGTGGAAAGTTTGAGTGATACCTAAGATAGGTGATAGCATAGACGGGTGGCCTTATAGGGAGTGATTCCCGAATAAGCGACCCCGGTAGACCATCAAATCAGTGGAGATACCCTTTGCGGATTCAATGTCTAACGACTTCGGTTGTGAAAGCAAATTGTTTGATTGTGGTATCCATGAAACTGAGGATTTAGTATACTGAAACCAGGTGACTATTTAGTAGTGCAGAAGCTATCGGAAATAGTTGTCACGCGATACTACCCTCAATTAAGATTACCCTAAGATACTACAGCTCGCTCGGGTGAACCAGCTTGCTGTTGTTATTCCAAGGGGGATCGATGATTTTGAGGACGGGTACAAAAATTCACCATAGTACAATCTTTGGGAATGGGTAGAGCCATGACTCCATGCTCGTGACGCTGAACCTTTGAACCCATGTTTTTTCTATGTTTTTGTGTGCTGCATTCATGCATTCATTTCATTAAAAAACTTTTAAAAAAAGATCAAAAAATTTTCTTTTCTAGTCTCTCTCTTTTCAAATTAAACTAAGACAATAATTGCAAATATCAGAGATAAAGATTGCGTTAAGGATTTCGGTAGAAGAAATACACACAAGTACACCTTCAAGGTTCCAAAACTAGAGGATTTGAGAGGGTTGGCAAGGATGATCACCAACCCTGATGCTTTCAGAGCTAAGTACGGAGGACTGCTGTCTCTATTAAGGGTCCACGTAGTTGAAGGAATATTGTCTATGCTGATTCAGTTTTACGATTCGGTTTATCACTGCTTCACATTCCCGGATTATCAGCTAGCACCAACACTGGAGGAGTATTCTCACCTGACTGATTTACCCATTACTGTCTAAGCTCCCTTTTATGGACTGGAAGAAATTCCAAAGGATCAAACCATTGCAAGAGGAATCTATTTGGACGAGTCAGAAGTCAGGACTCACATGACCGCTAAGGATGGAATCCAAGGTTTACCAGCCAAGTTTTTGATAGAGAAAGCTCTATACTTTGCGAGTATAGGAAACGTTACGGCTTTCGAAGATATCTTTGTTCTACTCACATATGGGTTATTTCTTTTTCCAAACATCGATAACTTCATTGATATCAATGCCATTAAGATATTTTTGATTGGAAACTCCGTACCAACCTTGATCCCAGATGCTTATCATTCTGTACATTTAAGGAATTTGTACAGCGGAGGAATGATCACATGTTGTGTAACCTTGCTATACAAATGGTTCACTTCCCATTTACCTAAGTCTGCTGCTTTTGGGGATCATAAGAGTACTCTACGTTGATCACAGAGAATCATGTCTCTTACCAACTCTGACATAGATTGGTACAATCGGATCTATAACGGGATGAGAATCATTGACTGTTGTGGAAACTTCCCCAATGTACCCCTCATAGGAACTAAACGAGGAATCAACTATCATCTAGTTTTAGTTCGCCGTCAATTCGGATACCCGATGAGACATATCCCGCGTAATGTTCATCTGGAAGGTCTTTTCTTCAAGGAAGGAGAAAATGACAGGGCACTAAAGACAGAAATAGTGCATGCCTAGAAATATGTTCACAGGAAAGGAAGAGAGTCTCTAGGAAAACCGGACTGTGTCTCTGTGGAACCTTATCTCCACTGGGTACAAGCTAGAGCTCTCAAGCTGAGGATTCCTTACCCCCATCAAGAAGTTCTTCTGTTAAAGGAATATGTCCTTTATTTTATGTCTGATACGGAAAAACTCCAGGTCACTCTCAACAAAGTTCAACGGGAAAAGAAATCTTGGAAGAACAAGTATCGCATTCTCAATGTGGAGTGTACCAGTATACAACAACTGTTAAAATAAAAAGATGCTCTGATCTAGATCTTAGAGCAACATACTGTAGAAAACCAAGAAGACCGAAGAAATTTGCTCGCTCCTTTCACTTGGCAAAGGACTGACAACCCGACAACGGCTCAAGAGCCCTGGTCAAAGAAAAGGAAAATACCAGAACCAGCACCTGAGCTCTCCTCAGAGAGGACTCAGGATCCATAAGCGTAGACTTTTCCTTTTACAGCACTTTGTAAAATACTGTATTTTCGTTTCCTCAATCTTTGAATTCAATAAAACTGGGTCTCCCCACTGTCTGATATTTGCAATGCAATTGTTGAAGTTTCTTTTGATTAAAATTAATTAAAATATAATTATTGCATATCATTCATCATTCTCACATAATGCATTCTTCTTACCTACGAATCTCACGTCTGTGTCTCGATTCTAGAGTCAAATTGTCTCATTCGTACAATACTCGGGCTAATCGACAAAAGAAAATGGATGATCTTGAGGAATAGAACAGGGAGCTGAGAGAAGAAATCGACGCTCTAAAAGAAGATCTAAGGAAACTTCACAGTGACATGCAATCTCTGGCAGCAGCCCAGAAACAACAACAATGGACTGTGATCTCAGAGATCACATCTACGCCCATAGTAGAGACGTATGATCCTCGGTACAACATGCCTAAAGATCGTCCCTGGGGCATGCCACTCAACTATATCCCTGAAGGATATATTTCGCCGATCACGGAAGATCTGGAAACTGCAGCAGGAACCGCTGGGCCTGAAGGTTACAAACTTCGGGATAGGGAAGCACCAAGAGTCACTGTCGTAATGACTATACCACCACCCATGGTACACACTGTCCCGGAAGGACAGATTCCACAAATACCTTCTGGTGGAAATGAAAGTATGTACGACAGAATGAATGAGTTCCAGGAGCAATTCTTGGAGATGCAGAGGGAACTGCATGCCATTTGCGGTCAGGATCTATTTGGAAAGGACGCCGCAGACCTTTGTTTGGTCCCCAATGTGAAAATTCCGCACAAATTCATGGTGCCCGAATTTGAAAAGTACATGGGCAACTCTTGCCCTCAAAGTCATTTGGTGATGTACGCTCGGAGGATGTCAACTCAGATGGAGAATCAACAGCAACTGATCCATTACTTTTAAGATAGTTTAACCGGTGCCGCACTCAAATGGTACATGGGTTTAAACCGCACCAAGATCGTCACTTTCAGAGATCTTGGCGCTGCCTTCGTTCAGCAGTATAAGTATAACCTGGACATGGCACCAGATAGAGATCAACTCAGAGCCATGTCGCAGAAGGACAAGGAAACGTTTAAGGAATATGCTCAGAGATGGCGTGAAATTGCCGCCCAGATTTATCCCCCTCTTGAGGAAAAAGAGATGAAAAAGATCTTCTTGAAAATCTTGAGCTCATTCTATTACGACCGAATGGTCGCCAGTGCGCCCAGCGACTTTACTGAAATGGTAAACATAGGAGTACGCCTTGAGGAAGCAGTCCGAGAAGGACGTCTGGTCAAAGACGGTGGACCATCAAGCATTACCAAAAGATACGGTAGTGATTTCCCTAAGAAAAAAGAGCAACATATCGGTAATATCTCTCTCGAAAAGCAAAGGTGAAGGTACCAACCAGTAGCAGCTGTAACTCCTGCTATCAACCCTGCGCCTGTTCCAAGTATCAACCTCAGGTTGCTTAGAGCCAACCGAATCAACAACAATATCAGTAAAGGACACAACAGCCTCTTCAGCAGGCTCGTCCTCCATACAACAACAACAACCGTACAACGCTACCACCAGGGTTTGACCCTATACCGATGTTGTATGCATAACTGTTTCCACTACTACTGGTCAAGGGGCACGTCCAAACCAAGTCTCCTCTTACAGTACCGGAAAATCTGCCTTTTTGGTTCAAATCGGATCAAACTTGCCCTTACCATCAAGGAGGACAGGGGCAAAACATAGAAAAATGTCTCAGCTTCAAATCCGATGTGCAGAAGCTTATCAGGAACGGGGTCTTATCCTTCAAGGATAAAAATCCAATGTTCACACGAACCCGTTGCCTCAACACGAGAAAGTTGCAGTAAATTTGATAGAAGAGGGATCTAACCACAACAATCAAATTCGTGATGTACTCCTATTAGGAACTAATCTGGTCAAAATGCATTGCAGACAGAGCGGATACGGTCATGTACCGTTTCACAATTATCACTAGTGTGATATCTGCTCTAAAGACAATCAAGGATGTTTTGTGGTGCAATCAGCTCTAGAAGAACAGATGGATCTCGGATGGATCCAAGATCACCGAATCCGTGAGGTCAACATGACTTATACAAATTCCAACATCATTCAAAACCACGACATCTGTGCGATGAATGTCAACTTGGTGGCAATGCACTCAAGGCAAATCCAGCATCATGATCTGCCATGGCACAATTACGATTCCTGTCGGATCTGTTCGGTAAACAATCAGGGATGCTCTTTTATACAAGAGGCCCTCCAGCGTCAGATGGATCTCGGATGGATTCAGGATTACCATGATAGAAGCCACTATCAAGTCAACATGATTCAAATCTTTGATATTCGCTTGATGAATACCAGTCTGGTGGAATTACACGCTAAGCAAGTCCGGCTCGGTTTTCTGACTTCACATGATTATCAGAACTGTAAAGTATGTCGTGAGAAAGACCAAGGATGTGCACTTGTTCAAAGAACACTTCAACACTTGTTGAACCCCTGGTGGCTTTCAATCTATCTAGATGAAGACACACAACAAGTCAGTATGGCTGACGGGACCCTACTAGACATCAAAGTCAGGATGTTCGATCAATGGAAACAGATCTAGTGAGGTTGCACTACATACAAAGCGGACGTGGCCAGATACCACCACACAACTATGAGCGTTGTAGAATTTGCTCAGAGGACAATCAAGGATGCCACCTCGTGCGAGCAGCCCTTCAAAGTCAGTTGGACCACAAAGAAATTCAACCATGTTCAAACTCTGGTTCGATTAACGTAATGCAAGACTATCTACCCAATCGAGGCAAAGACGTTGTCTTAATCCCTAAACGAGAAGTGGCCAAAGACGTATGCGCCATAATCCCTCTACTCCATGAATCAAGAGTTCCTCTTGATAATGGAAAGATCCTCAACCTCGAACCAATTGAGGTTGCCTACGATGGTCAGAAAAATCAAAAGGCTCATGTAGGTATCTACCTGCCGGGACTAATGTCGTACAAGTCCGATAAGGCTATCCCTTACAAATATGGTGCAACAACAATTGAGAATGGAAAGGAAACTCCATTACCCTCCGTCGTGAATATTGCAGACATCAGTCGAGTGATACAGAGCATTCGAATCTTTAACCGAGGAGTTGGAGAACCTACCAGAGAAAAGGAACCTCAGACAAAAGTTCCCAATCAACCAGTCGGTCAATCCGATAATCCTAACCTTTCAAAGAACAATTATGAGATACTGAAGCTCATCCAAAAGAGCGAGTACAACATTGTAGACCAACTGCTGCAGACTCCTTCAAGAATCTTTGTGCTATCTCTTTTACTCATTTCCGAAGCTCACAGGGAAGCTCTACAAAAAATTTTAGAGCAAGCCTTTGTGGAACAAGATATGACAATAAGACAATTTGACAGCATCATCTCCAACATCACTTCCTGCAATAATTTTGGATTCAGTGATGAGGAACTGCCGGAAGAAGGAAAAAATTACAACATGGCACTTAACATTACAGTCAACTGCCAGGATGATGCTTTAGCCAGCGTACTGGTAGATACCGGATCACCTCTAAATGTTATGCCAAAATCTACTCTGATGCGACTATCATTTCAAGGATCTCCGATGAGAGGCAGTGAGGCCATCGTCAAAGCCTTTGACGGATCCAAAAAAATAGTTATCGGCGAAGTCGACCTTCCCATAACTATCGGTCCTCACACTTTCCAAGTCACTTTCCAGGTCATAGACATCTAGGCAGCATACAGTTGTTTGTTAGGAAGACCTTGGATACACGAGGCTGGGACAGTCACTTCGACACTTCACCAGAAGCAGAAGTTCGTCAAGAATGACCAACTAGTCACAGTCTGCGGAGAGCAAGCCTTGATCGTGAGCAACTTATTGTCATCCACTTGTGTAGAACCAGAGGAAGTTGTTGGAACCCAGTTCCAGGAACTTTCGGTGAGCAATGACAACCAATCAGAAAATGGAACATCGATTTCCTCGTACAAAGATGCTCTCGAAGTGATCAAAAGTAATAACGCAAAAGGATGGGGACAGCTTGTCATTCCTACGGACAACAAGAGAAAGAAAGGTCTTGGTTTTTCCTCAACCTGTACCCAGACTGCTACTAACGATGAAAGTCTTCATCCCATTCAAGAATTCTTCCACAATGGAGGCTTCCTTCACCCCGTGTCTCAAGAAGTACATACCATCAATGAGGGTGATTCCTCCGATACGGATGAAGAATGGAAGTCCTATCTCAACGAGGACGATTATATGTCTTAGGAAGAAATGCATACGCCATTTTGCTATCCCGCACAGAGTCCGAGATATATACCAAGATCAGACGTCAAGATGATGTACAGAGATTGTGATCCAGAAGGATGTCGCGCTCCACCCAACTCATTAGAGGAGGACACTCCGATGAAAGACCACTTTGACTATGACTATTATGACCCAATGGATGGCTTGCCTATCTGGTAGCCGTACCCAAAAGACTTAGGGAAGAAGAGTCAACCCAATGATGTATATCAGCTGAGCATCATTGAAAAGAATACCCGTGTCCCCACCAAATCATAGGATCATTACTCAGGGCATTCATAAAACATCCAGCACGACGATGAATCTGCAAAGGTTGCAGGACAAGAGTTCATCAACTATGCTTTTCCTAAGGTCAACATCATCGAAAGGGATGACTCCTCTAGTTCCAAAGAAGTGTGGGACACCTTAGGACCCCCGAGTGGCAAGTATGACTTCTTGGTCAAGTACACCGCTCCTGAAAGCTCTCGTATCAGGCTCGAAGACATCCAGCCCACTGGATGGAGGGATCCACCTGAGGGTGCAAACACTGTGCAAGATACAACAGAAGAGTTCATCTACGGCAATTCTGCATGGGAGACAGACTCCAACGATCCTGCTCCACAAGAAATCAGTGTTATTTCTGAAGACAAACCAAGAAGGAAGGCACCAGACTTTGTGATTCACCGAGGAGTTCACCGCCAATGGGTTGTTGTCGATGTCCCAAAAGTCGTTCATAAGTCTAAGTAATTGTCGTCTTTGTTTTAACCTTTCACCCTGCCCAGGTTAAACAGATGTTTTGATAGGGCTCACTTTCTATAAATGTCCCTCTTTGCTTTGCCCGAAGCAGCGGAGTTTTATTTTATAGGGCTGTAGTTTCAAGAATCGAAAAAATCATAAATAAATAACATTTATTGCTGTTTTCGCTTTTTGCTTTTTCAGAAAATGGTAATCCTAAAAAACAACTCAAAATAAAGACAAGCATTTTTCAGAAAATACACTGCATATACTCTTGCATTCTCTCTATCTCTTCTAAAAACAATCATCACGTCATGCAGATTGCTTGTTGTAAACCCCATTGAAACATACGATCCAATGCATTCTCCCAACTTTGAATTCTCAGTATTTGAGGCTGAAGAAGAAAATAACGAAGAAATTCCAGAAGAGATTTCCTGATTACTCAGACAAGAGGAAAGGTCTATTGAACCTCACAAAGAGCCGTTAGAAACGGTCAACTTGGGTTCATAAGAAGAGAGAAAAGAAGTCAAGATTGGGCACTGCTCAGTCCAACTGTCAAAGAAAGTTTGATAAAGCTTCTCATAGAGTTTCCCGATGTATTCGCTTGGTCCTATCAGGACATGCCAGGGTTGGATACCAGCATCGTGGAACATCATCTACCGTTAAAATCAGAATGTCCTCCAGTTAAACAAAGACTAAGACGGACTCACCCGGACATGGCCATCAAAATCAAAGAGGAAGTACAGAAACAGATTGACACGGGTTTCCTCGCCATATCAGAATATCCTCAATGGTTAGCAAACATAGTACCAGTTCCGAAAAAGGATGGAAAAGTCAGAATGTGCGTGGACTACAGGGATCTGAATAAGGCCAGTCCAAAGGATGACTTTCCCCTACCACACATAGACATGTTGGTAGACAGTACAGCAAAGTTTAAAGTCTTCTCCTTTATGGATGGATTCTCGGGCTATAATCAAATCAAAATGGCGCCGAAAGACATGGAGAAGACTTCCTTCATTACCCCATGGGGCACCTTTTGTTACAAGTTAATGTCGTTCGGTTTGAAGAACGCCGGGGCAACCTACCAAAGGGCCATGAATACTTTGTTTCACGACATGATACACAAAGAAATAGAAGTGTATGTCGATGATATGATTACCAAATCTAAAACAGAAGAGGATCAAGTGCATCCCAACAAGTGCATGTTCGGTGTCCGCTCAGGAAAACTTTTAGGGTTTATTGTCAGCCAGAAGGGAATTGAGGTTGATCCTGACAAAGTCAAGGCCATTCAAGAAATGCCTTCTCCAAAGACTGAAAAACAAGTCAGAGGATTCCTGGGGAGTTTGAATTACATTTCCAGATTTATATTCTTCATGACCGTGACATGCGCGCCAATCTTCAAATTACTCAAAAAGAATCAGGAGTGCATATAGACGGAAGACTGCCAAACCGCCTTCGACAGTATCAAAGAGTATCTATTAAATCCACCTATCCTGTCACCTCCAGTGGAGGGAAGACCACTGATCATCTATTTAACAGTCTTGGAAGACTCAATGGGTTGTGTACTTGGTCAACAGGACGAAACGAAAAGAAAAGAGTGTGCCATCTACTATCTGAGCAAGAAGTTTACCGACTGTGAAACTCGATATACTATGCATGAGAAAACTTGTTGTGCTCTGGCTTGGGCAGCCAAACGTCTTCGCCAGTACATGATTCGCCACACTACTTGGTTAATCTCCGAAATGGATCCAATCAAGTACGTCTTTGAAAAGCCTGCTCTCACGGGAAGGATTGCCCTTTGGCAGATGTTGTTATCAGAATACGACATCGAGTACCATGCTCAAAAAGCCATCAAAGAAAGTATTTTAGCCGATCATTTGGATCATCAACCGATTGACGATCAAGAATCTGTCAGATTTGACTTCCCAGACGAAGATGTCATGTATTTGAAAATGAAGGATTGCGATGAACCGCTACCCAGTGAAGGGCCAAAACCAGGTTCCCAATGGGGACTAATCTTTGACGGAGCTGTCAATCATTATGGAAACGGAATTTTGGCAATCATCATAACACCTCAGGGTACCCACATTCCTTTCACTGCCAGATTGACATTCAAGTGTATAAACAACGAGGCCGAATACGAACTTGTATCATGGGTCTCGAAGAAGCGATTGACTTGAGAATTAAGAACTTGGATGTGTATGGAGACTCAACCCTAGTTATCAATCAGATCAAAGGAGATTGGAACACATACCAATCAGGACTGATTCCTTAAAAAGACTACGCGAGAAGGTTGTTACCATTCTTCAACAGAATTGAGTTTCATCACATCCCTCGTGAAGAGAATCACATGGCTGATGCATTAGCCACTCTCTCTTCCATGATTAGTATAGGTCAATGGGACGACATACCTAAGATTGACATAATGCGCCTAGAAAGGCCCGCCTACATCTTCACGAACGAAGCAGTCATAGATGACAAACCTTTGTATTATGATATTAAATGCTTTCTTCAGAAACAAGAGTACCCACCTAGGGCATCAAGAAAAGACAGGAAAACCCTCAGAAGACTGGCTGGAAACTTCTTCCTGAGCGGTAACACACTCTATAAGAGAAACTTTGACATGGCCTTGCTTCGATGTGTAGATAGACCAGAAGCAAACTTGCTGATAAAAGAGATTCACGAAGGATCCTTTGGCACTCATGCCAACGGACACACAATGGCGAGAAAAATTTTGAGAGCAGGATACTATTGGTTGACCATGGAATCCGATTGCTAAAAGTACATGAGGAGATGTCATAAGTGTCAAATATACACTGACAGAATCCATGTACTGCCAACACATCTCAAAGTTCTCTCTTCCCCGTGGCCTTTTTCCATATGGGGAATCGACATGATTAGCATGATCGAACCCAAGAGATCGAACGGACATTGGTTCATCCTGGTAGCCATTGACTACTTCACCAAGTGGGTCGAAGCAGCTTCATACACCAATGTAACCCGACAAGTGGTGGTCCGCTTTATCAAAAACAATCTCATCTGCCGTTATGGTGTTCCAAGCCAGGTCATTACTAATAACGGATCCAACTTGAATAACAAGATGATGAAAGAGTTGTGTGCTGAGTTTAAGATTGAACACCATAACTCATCTCCCTACCGACCTAAGATGCACGGAGCGGTAGAAGCAACTAACAAGAACATCAAGAAGATTGTTCAAAAGATGGTTGTAACCTACAAAGACTGGCACGAAATGCTACCCTTTGCTCTTCACGGTTATCGCACATCTATCCGCACTTCAACAGGGGCAACCCCTTTCTCTCTAGTATATGGTATGGAGGCAGTACTTCCTATAGAAGTAGAGATACCATCAATCAGGGTATTTATGGAAGCTAAGCTAACAGAAGTTGAATGGTGTCAAAGTCGACATGGTGAGCTGAATCTGATTGAAGAAAAGCGAATAACGGCTCTGTGCCACAATCAGTTATATCAGCAAAGAATGAAGAAGGCGTTTAACAAAAAGGTCCGACCTCGCGTCTTCAGGAAAGGAGACCTTGTGCTCAAGAAGATACAATCATTTCTCACTGATTCCCGGGGAAAATGGACTCTGAATTACGACGGCCCCTATGTGGTCAAGAAAGCCTTCTCAGGCAGCGCCTTGAGACTTGCAACCATGGATGGAGAAGAATTTGCCTACCCCATAAATGTTGATGTAGTCAAGAAATACTTCGCCTAAAAAAACGTCTCGGTGGATTGAAAACCCGAAAGGGCGGTCCAGGAAAAAGTTAGAGACATAAGCAAAAATCATCCCGATGGATTGGAAATCTCAAAGTACAATCCAGGCAAAAATTAGGGATTAATGGCAAGTAACTACGCCTGACAAGGTTGAATCCCTCAGCAGTAATGCCATCCATCAGAAAAAACTCTAGTCAAGGTCATCTTCGACAGAAGCTCGGGATGTCCAGAATTCAAAGTTGGTAGAAGGATAGCGGTCGTTATGTTTCAATGTAGCCCTTTTCTCTTAAATTATCATTTTCTAACTTTGTAAATACTCTATAGGATCACGCGCTTAGCTGATTTCCATCCTATCAATAAAATTTGAGCCCTAGTGCTTTTGTTTACAATTCTTATTTATTTTAGCTTTACAAAATGATGTTTTTAATATGATCAACGATTCTTGAAATAAAACAAAAATGAACTTACTTGTCAAGTTTTCCTGCTTTTAAAATAAAGATGGCAATTCTTTTGACTGTTGAACATTGAAAGAACAATGATCGCTTCTCTGGAAGTAATCGAACCTCAAAGTGCAGAATCAAAGTACTCCTCCTAAGCCAGTACGCCTGAATGAAGGATCAACTGTGTCAGAGACCATGTTTCATCTGACATCCCCGGCAGAGTTCTTACCTTCTAAGTCCGACCAACGTTGTTCCCCACAGGGTCTACCTCTCCCAAGCAGGACAAGATTGCTATTTTGAACCAGTGATACTTTTCATCCCCTGCAGTGGCCGGGTATCCAGCCGTGTTCATCCACTTAGTCCGTATGTCGCGTCATTTTTGTCAGCATAAACATACATACATCATGCATTATTGATTCATACTCATATTCATATTGCATCACTATCACTCTGGTTAGTCTTACCCCCAAGTGGTAAAGTCTTCTTAATCAATCGAGTTGTTAGTTCTCTCCTCGCCAGGAAATGTTTTGTCTGAAAAATCTCTCTCCCCCAATTTATTTTTGGAGTGGAGACGGTCCTCGACCACTTTGATAACTTAAACCTCTGAAAGGCAATAAGACATTCAACAAACGTGACTCTTCACCATTGAAGATAATGTTCTCGCTTTCCCGGATTAAGGAAAATCCCCAGAGAAAGCCTTCCAACTAAAGACTCTCAACAACACATTAATTTTTCTCTCCAAGATAGTCAATGATAATGAAGTCATCAGCACCTCAAAAATGGATTACATCACATGGCATTTCTCCGAGAAGATCTCAAAGAGAAGTATGATGTAATATCCCCAAGTAGGAAACAGCCTCTCAAAAGACTCGTTTTCCCCAGTAGAGTCAACAAATGGCGTCTCCAACAGAGAAGTTTGTACACCTCTACAACTCAGACGAATGGGTTTCCCCGGCAAGTCCGACATCAAAACTTTTTCCCATCAAATGGCATCTCCCCAGTAAAATTCGGTGAGAAGTTTGAGGAAAACCGCTACAAATAGCGTCCCTTGTCAAGAAAGTTTATTGACAAAAGAAACTGAGACCAGTTCCTTGGCTGAAGACCAGGATCGAGGGGAAGTTTATTTCAGAAACTGAGACCAGTTCCTTGGCTGAAAACCAAGATCGAGGGGAAGTTTATATCAGAAACTGAGACCAGTTCCTTGGCTGAAGACCAGGATCGAGGGGAAGTTTCACCCTTTTCTAAGCATCATTGCTTAGCAAAAGAAGATGGATGAGCAAGCAGCCATTCATAACCACCATCAAAATTTCGGGTATTCCGATATTTAATCCTCTTGCACCCCGAATGCCCGAATACCTTCGCCATTCACACCTTCGGGTCCAAGAAGATTAAATAGGGGCATCTGTCATACCCCAAATTTTGACCACCAAGATTTCCCATCATTGTGCAAATCATCATATGGATGTACTTTCATGCCTCATCAATCTCCTCAAAGAGGAGTGAGCATTCACTATAATCAAGAATTAGGGTTTTAAGCCCTCTCAGAGCACTTAGACAAAGGATCAATCAAGAAATGACATGATCTTCAACTTGTCTAGCCTTTCAAACATCCATGAAGGATCAGGAGGACTCCCACATCAAGAATCAAGCACAAAGTTGCAACATTCCAAGTGGATCAAGCCTCAATATCGCCTGTGTCACCAAATTAGGATTTGGTCGACTAGGGTCCCTAGATGAAAATTTATATCTGGGCATGAGCCAATGCCTCAATTTATGGTCCAATAAGCTCAAAAGGATCTCAAGAGCCCATCCACAATGGCAAAATCACCTTGAAGGCCCATCTATAAAAAAATCAGGAATTTAGGGTTTTGACCTAATTCAACCCTTGGGTTAACTTGTGAAGTGAGGCATGGCTTGAAGCTTCAAAAAGAACTTCAAAGACCTCAAATACATCATATTGACATGTTTACAAGATTTTATTGACTCAAAGAGCTCAAATCATAAGCCAAAAGAACTCAAAACCATCTGATCACAAATTAGGGTTTCTGATGGAAAAAGTCAACCCTATCCTTGACTGTTGGCCTACCCATGATCTCAAACCTTAGGGAGGGGTCCAAGACATTCCTAAATGCCCTTGGAGGTCATCCTTGAAGTTTAATTAAGCCCAAGTATTGATTTTACAAAAGGATCACAAAGTCAAAATTTCATCTGATGAAAAAATCAACTGTACAAAAATCCAAGTTTGACTTTTTGGAAATTTGGTCAACCAAGGTTTCTTAACCCTAAAACAATGTTAATATGTAATTTGAATCATCATTCATCAAGAAAAATCAAAGAAAGTGAGTTAACTTGCTAAAGGGGTAACCATAAAAAAACTTAGAATTTTTCTAAGTTATGGAACAAAGTGGCTAGGGTACCAACTTTGCAAGGCCATATCTCTCAAACCCTAAGGCCTTTTTCTCCCATTCAAAGCTCAGATGGAAGCCCTCATTACATACTTCAACAGTGTCAACTACATGAATTTCCAATTCTTCATGGATTCTGAGTTATGGTTGGATCAAAATGACAAAAACTTAGAATTTACCACTTTTCCAACACTTAGACAAAATTATGTCTAAGTTAGAAAAACAAGTGAAACACCAAAACTTGGAGGGTTGTTTCACATAGTTCTAGGCTGAATCAATTCAAGATGTAAACATCAAAGTTGTTGTGCATATTGCCTACAATCCAAGGAACTCATTGGCATGAAACAACTCAGCTTGAGCCAAGAGTTATGGCTGCTACAAGACACCATGGCAAGGCTGTCATGAAAAATTAGTTTGTGAGTTTTCTTGCCATTCACGATTTTAAGACAAAAAGCAATGATCACTATGCCACATTCATCCAATCTGATCCTAATCCATTAGATCCAACCTGCTAAGCTGAGTAAAAAAGCCAAGGGATCTTCCAACTTGAGGTTAATGCATTTTGTCACATTATACCTTGAATTCAAAGGCATTTATGTGCAATAGTGCACTTTCAATAAAGTCACTCTACTCAGTCAAGATGCTCACTTAAAAAATAATTAAAACACCTGAGGAATGTGGAATTGGTCAATACATAGCCCTGCTCTTGGGAGAAGCTAGTTTGCCTTGCATGAGAAGAAATGCCACTAAGCCAAAGCCATTGAATGTGATCTGATCTTGCAGCCATTCACTATTCCTCCAAGACAAGAGTTGATCCACTATAAATAGAGGTCCTAACTGATCATTCAAACTACACCAAAGCAGCTTACAACATTGTTTTCTCTCATTTCCTTCTCACACATCAAATTTCATTGTTCTTGAGAAAGTACTATCGGGTTTTGAGTTGGAGGCCAATGCAACTCAAACCAATGGTTCACACACCTCATATACAACATATAGGAGTTATCTAAACCATCACATTCAATTTGTAACATCAGAATCATCAAATCACACCTCAATTGTTCAAAGTTACTAAGCAGTTGCAGGTTGGGTCCAGTTGGCTAATCCAGAGGTTTTCCAATCAACCTAAGCATTCAAACACATCCCTTGAGGTACAAGGAAGCTGTCCAAATCATTGGAACACAACTGTAACACCTCCAAACCAGAATTCGATTCTCACTTACAGAGGTAAACCTTAAACTCTCAAACTCAATGAATCATGCATCATAAACATGTTTTCTTGTTACCATTGTGTTTCTGGATGTTTGTAGATCATTTACCCTCAATCAATTGTTGTTTACAGTTCGTGTATAGGATTTCATTGAGTTCATGCCAATTTTAGGGTTCTTCAGGTTTTATCATATTATGTTTTGATTCACTTAATTTCAATAAAATTGGGTATTGCCATTGTGTTCCTCATCTGAAAACGCACGATTTTCATATTTAGATCATGTGAAATGGTTGAGAGATGAGTGAGATAGGAGGCTTCACATATTTGAGCTTGAGGATGAAGATGGCCATGGCGCCATTCTTCAGAAATTCAACCAAGTTTGCTACATATTTTTCCCTTGCTATATATTAAATGAATTGGCATTGCGCCCCAGTGGTTGATCAACTGGTTTGTGTGTATTGAACGAGCGAGAGGTCTGGGGTTCGAATCCCCCTCGCCCCAGACCTCTTTTTTATCACCTGTCCCATTTTATTTTATTTTTCATATTATTTTTGTTAATGATTTGAAAAATTAATTTCTCTCTCAATTTTAATCAATTTTTTATTGGTTCTTTTTCTGAAAAATCACAAAAATATTAAAGTACTTTATTCTACAAAAAAATCATATTTATATTATTTATTTAATATAGTTGGTATTTTTGTGAATAAATTCATTTTTATTATTTTTAAACATTTTAAAAGTGAATTTTTATCTTGAACATCAAAACCAAATGAGTTCTAAATCATCTTGTGATTAAAACCTCATTTTTTCAAATCTTGACCAAAAATCACAAGTAGTTTATTTAAAATTATTTGGTATTTTTATCATTTTTATCATTTTTTAAAAAAGGAAATACTTTTAAAAATGAAAATTAGGGTTTTCATTGATTTTTGATCCTTATCAAAAAATTCAAACCTTTGGGCCTCTAATAGAGTGTAAGACCCAACCCTCTTTTGTAAATAAAATAATCTTGGGACTTAGTCGTTGTATAAGTCCCGATACAATTTTCAAAACAACGGTGCAATCACTGTTTTTCCATGGGCCTCTCCTTGAGTTGTAAGCCCCATCACTTGTACAAAAATAAACCTTTGGGCCTCTAATAGAGTGTAAAACCCAACCCCATTTGTACATAAATAATCTTGGGCCTCAGTCATTGTATAAGCCCCAGTACAGTTTACAGAACAACGATACGATTACTGTTTTTCATCTGGGCCTCTCCTTGAGTATAAGCCCCAACAATCTTTTCAAAAACAACTTCCCTTTGATTTAGGTTCAAATATACAGTTGTTATCAAAACTTTCTTTAATTTCTTAAACAACTAACAATACAACTATGGAAGTTTGCTCGCTTGTAAGTTTTTATCTGCTTTCTTTTACGCACTGGCACATATACATATTTGTTTGAACAGCATGGAAGCTTGCTCACCTGTAAGTTTTTATCAGCTTTCATTTACTTGCTTTCATATATATATATATATATATATATATATATATATATATATATATATATATATATATAACTGTATTGTGGGAAGCTGCTCCCCTGTAAGTCCTTCTTTCATATCCTTTTAAATACTTGTCATATATCAACTGTATATATATACTAGTATATCTATTTAGAGTTTTCCCCGGCAGCTAGGTCTAGAACTAGGTAAAGCCAGTTGGTCACTCTTTAATACAGTCAAAACTAGATCTCCATAGGATTCCCAGATACAGTCTTGTCTTCTCTTGGGCTTAAACAATATGGAACAAAGAGAAAGGCATTATTCCCGGTGAAACTTTTCTCAGACTGTCACTATTAGAAACTGTCAAAGAAGTTCATTTCCCCAGAGAGGATTAATTCCCGGTGAAACCTCTCTTGAATTTCTTCAAACCCTAGAACTGTTCATTAAAGAAAAGATTATTCTCGGTGAAACTTTTCTTGAACTTTTCTTAAGTTTGGACCCACATGCTTCCTAAAAGCATCCCCGCCTCCTCTTGGGCATTGTACAAGGACCCTCAGGCCTCTTAAAGGTTCTCATGCCTCCTCTTAGGCTTAGTACAAGGACCCGACGACCTCTTAAAGGTATAGGAACAGAACCTAGTCATCCTTTGTTATGGCAGTCTTTCTTGTGTCAAATCTCAGACCAATTTAGGGTTGATTCTCATCCCTTAATACAACTGCCTCCTCTTGGGCATCGTACAAAGATAAACTCTTCCATATCAGTAGACTTGGACAGTCTAATCCCCTCTCGGATCTCAAAGACATTCTCAAGCACCTTACAAACATAGGAGAAACCCTGGTCATTTTGGATCAATCTCCAGCAGAGTTGAAACCCATGGGTTCTAAAACCCAGTTTCTCTCCTAAAATTCCCCAACCAGGGTCAAAAGGCTATTAATAAACCCTTTATCAGAACCTCATGGAATCTGATACCTCAACTTTTCTGTAACCCTTAGCAAGAGTTGATTCCCCATTTGGACCTGCCTCGGGATCTCAATAATCCCCAGCAAAAGCTAGCCTCCTCTTAGGCTTTGTATAATGATCATTCCTTTCCTCAGCATAGTCAGCCTCCTCTTGGACTTTGTACAAAGATTCTCCCCAGTGGAGCTAACCTTTTCAGACTCTCTTGTTGAGTCAATCACCTCTTAATACTCTCTTATTGAGTCAACCCTTTTAGCCTCAATCTTGGGCTTGGTATAAAGATTTCCCCTAGCAGAAGTCAGCCTCCTCTTAGGCTTTGTATAATGATTTCTCCAGCTTGTTCAGCCACCTGGGCTTTGTACATGATAGATAAAAACGCTCTCTTGTTGAGTCAAACCATTTCCAGCCTCAATCTTGGGCTTTGTACATGACACCATATAAATTTCCTAAAGCAGAGTCAATCCTCTTTTCAGCCTCAATCTTGGGCTTTGTACAAGACAGATAATACTCTCCCGCAAGGTCAAACTTCCTTCAGCGTCAATCTTGGGCTTTGTACAAGACACCTAAAAAATATCCTCAGCTGAGTCGGTAAAGTCTCTTTCAGCCTCAATCTTGGGCTTTGTACAAGACAGATAAAGATTTCTTTCCCACAGAGTCAGTCTTCTTTTCAGCCTCAATCTTGGGCTTTGTACAAGACACATACAAACCCTCCCCAGCGGAGTAAAAATCCCTTTTAGCCTCAATCTTGGACTTTGTACAAGATAGACAAAAGATTTCCCCAGAAAAGTCAAACTTTTAACCTCCTCTTAGGCTTTGTGTAATGATATCCCCAGAAGAGTCAGACTCTTTTAGCCCCAATCTTGGGCTTTATACAAGACAGATGAACACTCTCTCAGTGAGTCAGTCTTTTCCAGCCTCCTCTTAGGCTTTGTATAAGGACTTCCCTAGTTGAGTCAATCAACCTCTTAGCTTCAACCTTGGGCTTTGATCAAGGCACACAACAATCAATATCCCCTCAGAGCAAATCAAAATCCCTCTGCAAGAAGTCATTTCTCTGTATATCACTTATCAAAATAGATATTCAAAACAAACACTAATCCCCGATAACTGCTGTAGGTGGCACACTTGTTGATTCAAATATCCAAGCTGGTGTCCATCTTTTATCCTGGTAAATCATATCTTTCATCTAATTGCTGTAAGCGACAAGCCTCTGGATTATTTACTTCCACGCCACTGTCCCTCTCTTAGTATGAAAAATTCCTAAGGAAAAATGGCATTGCTCTACACTGAGTTAAAGTTTTCCCCTTCACGATAACACCCTATAAAGGAAATTATGGCATTACTGGATTCACATATCCCAGTTAAAGTAATTCTCCTTTATAAACTGTCACCCAACAGTTGTGATAAACAGACAAGATGTCTCTCTTTAGAGATGACAAATTCTCTCTCAGTCAAACATTTTAGCTTCAATCTTGGGCTTTGAACAAGACATAAATACTCAACCTTTTAGCTTCAATCTTGGGCTTTGAACAAGACACCAAATATCTTTTTCCTCCCTTAGAATAGGAGGAACTACGATTTCTCTGATTTCCCTGTTTCTTTAAAACGGGAATACGTAGGCGTAAGATTGCGAAATCTTAGCGAGCATACTAATCAAAAACTCTAGGTCCAGTACCTTCATACTAATCAAATCTTAGGTCCAGTACCTTACCAAAAACATCGGAAAAACCCGAACATCAACAAAAACTCACTCTCTCTCATATTTCCCAAGAAACTTTCCCAACCCATTAACGGATAAACACCATCAAGTACAAAGCGAAACCTAAAATTAACAACCTGTGGATAACCACATATAGGATCGATAATTGGCAACTCCCCATTTTATAACCTGACCCCGAACTCCCCGAATCTCTTTAATCGATTGTTCAATTAAACATTCGCGTGCAAGGTTAGTTTTAGATAGCTTCCCTTTCCCTTCCAACTTCACGGGATAAATAAGAAATCAGAAAGTAGCACCCCTTCCTCTTCATTGAGGAGAAGACCGAATTCCTGCGATAAGGTGGTCGCGTCACCGACAAAAATCGCATGCTACAATCTACAACAAGTTTTATGGTTGTATATGTTTAGTGAGGTGTAAGGAAAAACAAGAAATCTACATATTTTATAATAAACTCAAGGTACTTTTCACAATGATTATATTCTGTAACTGTGGTGAAATGTTAATTATTTCTAATTAAATTGTTGTTGCTGCTGGGTTTCGACCCCATGACCTAAATATATATCACAACAATTGTTTAATATAACTGTTGTGATAGGTAGCATGCTACGTTGCTTATAACAACGATCACACACCCGTTGTGGAGACCACCATACATACAATCACACGCTGCCTAACAACGGATGTGAACCGTCATTATATGTGTTTCGTAACCATCATTATATGTGTTTTCCATAGTAGTGTAAGATGCCTAAAAGTATTACCTATAATATCAAGTCATCTCTTTGAAGTCAATTTTGCCATCCAACAATGTTCAAGTGGAGACTTTTGTTTATAGATTCTTGTTAGATGTCAAACATGCCACATATTTGTATTTGATACTTGGCATTTTTTAGCACTTTCTATGATTAATTGTTGATTTTAGTGGTGAATTATTGTTGTTCTTTAAACATTGTAATATACCTTTGGTGCTTGTAATATGTGTGCTATTGTGCAGGAAAAGGCACTAAATGATCAAGAAATTAAGACACAAAAAGATGATGCAAGTTTTCAAAGAAGGAGGAAAACAATAGTTGGTTCACTTTGTGAACCCTGGTGAATTCACTAGCGAACGTTCGCTTTGCGAACGGTGGCGAAGCTCCCAGAGAAGAGATCCAGAATGAGACAGTGGGAAAAGGGAGTAAAATTCGCTTTGCAAACAACTAGCGAGTGTTTGCTGCTTCACTCACTGTGTGAAGGACCTGGCGAAGGAATCTTGGCTGAGGCAGTGGCTAAAGGAACCAAAGTTTGCTTTGCGAATGTTTTGGCGAATGGTTCGCTTTGCGAATAAAACGTTCACTTAGCGAACCCGCGATGACAGCCAAGGGCGGTTTAAGCTTTCAGAGGCACTTAAAGTTCCATTTTTCTTCATTCGTTGGGCGAAGGGATCATTCGCTAGGCGAATGCATCAGAACACAAGTGTGTGATAAATAGATTTTTTAGTTTTCTTGGGAGAAAAACTTGATATTTTCACACCAAAACATATTTTTCTGAACTTTGATCATCCAAGAGTGAATTTTCACATAGAGAAGCAGAAGTCACATCCAATCTCGATTATTCGACTCGGATGTTCTTTCATCTCCACTTGAAACTTGTCATCCAAGCTACCATGAAAATGAGTAGCTAAACACTTCTTGTGTTAAGGTTAGATGTAGTTGATCTTGATTATATGTATTTCTTTTGATCATTTGTAATGAACAAGGTTTATGATCAATATAGATGAAGTTATTTGTTCTTAATGATGTATTTGTGGTTTGAATCACTCTAGACATAGATATTCCAAATCATGACCTAATATTTTTCATCTCTTGAAAACCAAACTCTAGACATAGATTTGGGATTTTTTATTCGCTTTGTGTTGATCTTAATGGTTGTTGTTTCGATTGTTAGCGTGAGACATCATCTAACGGTCTAAACAACGACACTCACGAATTTGCTTTAGACATAAACTTATTCGAGAGGATACGCGATTGTATTGGTCGGAAACTAAGTTCATATGCTTGATTAATCGGATATGTATGAATAGGATTAGTGAATTCTAATCTTGACATGCCTTTCTAAAACTTACAACATCTTTGCTAAAAATTTACTCTTTGCTACAAATTTATGTTAAACAAAACCAATAATCATTTGAAACTCCTTAACTTAAAACGTTTCGACTATTGAACGGGAAGCATCAAAATACCGCACAATCCCTGTGGAGATGATAAAAACACCCCCCGAAATACTGTTTCAACAAAATGGCGCCGTTCCCGGGGATTGTTGTTTGATATTACAAGCATTGCAATAGCTGTTTTGTTTTAAGCTTGTTAACTTTTTCTTGAGCTTGTTGATTTGTTTGGTTTAATGTGCAGACTTCGTTTTATGCAAGGGAAGTTACCTGCGGACCAACTTCTGTTCGATCCCGAGATTGAAAGAACCGCTCGTAAAATCAATAGCAGAACCAGGCGAAGGAGGCAACTTGCCAAAGAAATATGAGAGCGAGACGGAAGTTCAACTTCGACGTAAATACCACATTTACCGCCCATCATGACTGAACCACCACCACCACCACCTGCTTCTAGACCTTGTACTAACAGTCCGAGACACACCGCGCAATTTTTGCGCAATGCTCAGATCGGTCGGCATTCAGAAATGAAGACTGGTATTCTCTTGCTTCTATATCAGAGTCCTTTTACTGGTATGGATCATGAGGATCCTTATACACACCTGACAAAGTTCTATGAGATTGCGGGAGCAATTGGTGCGCCCGAAGCTGAAGAGGAATCACTGTTTAAGAGACTATTCCCGCATTCCCTCATTGGGCAGGCCAAGGAATGGTATCTTGACCAATCTACGACAATCATGACGGACTGGAATGTACTTGAGGAAAAAAATTTGGAACGATTTTTTCCACATAATCGTTTCATGGAGGCAAAGACCGCAATTGGGATTTTCACGCAAGGTGCAAACGAATCTCTCAACGAAGCGTGGGAGAGATTCAAATCTATGTTGAGGAAATGTAAAGGGCATGGTTTCGATGAGCTTTCTCAAATTCATATATTTAGAAACGGTCTTTAATTAGTGCAGAAAACATTGTTGGATGCCACCGCGGGTGGATCTTTGATGAGCAAGAGTGCCAAAGAAGCCATTGCCATAATTGACAAGATGGCTTTAAATGATCATCAGGGAAGCCATAACCGTGGCCCTTCTCAAAGGACTCCGGGAGTTTTGGAGTTGGGAACCAATGATGCTATACTTGCTCAAAACAAGTTATTATCCCAACAAGTTGAGTTGTTAACGAAACAAATGTCCAAACTTCCTCAACAACTCAAAGAGATTCATGATTCCTCAAGCAAAAATGTGCAAGTCTTGGTATGTGAGCTTTGTAAAGGTGATCACCCAACAGGATATTGTCCTCCTTGTCCTTCGATAGAAGAAGAAGAAGAAGGGAATTACATGAACAATCCAACTCAAAAACAAGGTTACCAAAGGCAACAACAACCGTATCACCAAGGATATCAAAATCAACAATCAAGACCGAATTATCAGAATCAAGGATATCAACAAAATCGACAAAATCCTTATCAACCTCAAGGTGGGAGTTCCAAACTTGAAGAAACTCTTAACCAATTTATTCAAATGTCCATGGTAAACCAAAATTCAAATGAAGCATCAATCAAGAATTTAGAGAACCAAGTTGGGCAACTTGCAAAACAAGTGGCCGAACAACAAACTGGGCCTTCTTTTTCCGCTAACACTCTACCAAATCCAAAAGAGCATCGTAAAGCTATTGTTACAAGAAGTGGGAAAGTGTTAAGAGAAGGAGAAAAAATGCGAAAGATGTGGATGTTCGAATTGAGGAGGTTGTTGAGGAGGAAAAAGTCTATGGTGTTGTTGTTGAAAATAATGAGGAGGAGGAAGTTGAAAAAGAAAAAGATAGTGATGAGATTGAAGTAGAAAAAAATGTTGAGGGTGATTTAGTTGAAAATGAAATGAGAAAAAGTGAGGAAGAAGAAAAAAGAAAGAGAGAAGAAAAATTGAAAAAAACTAGGAAGGGGAAGGAACCGTTGAATAATATTCTGATCCAACATTTACCATATCCTCATGGTCCGATAAAGAAAGATAGTGCGAGGCACTATGCTCGGTTTATGGATATTTTCAAACAATTGCAAATAAACATTCCATTTTCCGAAGCTTTGGAGAAAATGCCGAAATATGCAAAATTTATGAAGGATATTCTCACAAAAAAGAAGAGGTATACGGATCAAGAGACTATCATGGTGGATGCTAGTTGTAGTGCTATCATTCAACGTACTCTCCCGAGGAAAGAAAGTGATCCGGGACGAGTCACCTTGCCGCTTACAATAGGAAATATCTATGTGGGCAACGGGTTGATCGATTTGGGCTCTAGTATCAATTTGATACCTTTGTCTATTGTGAAACAGTTGAGACATATGGATTTGAGATCCACTCAAATGACATTGCAACTTACCGATAAATCCACTACCCATCCTCACGGTGTAGCGGAAGATGTATTGGTTAAAGTGGACAAATTCTTATTTCCCATTGACTTCGTGGTAATTGAAATAGAGGAAGATGAAGACGCTCCATTGATTCTTGGAAGACCGTTTATGAAAACTGCTAGAATGGCAATTGATATGGACGAAGGTCTTATGAAGGTTAGAGTCCAAGATGAGGAGGTTTGTTTCAATCTATTTGAAGCCATGAAACACAAGAATGACAAAGGCCATGAAACACAAGAGTGGATAGTCATGACGCTTGCGTGGTGGTGACCACGTATTGTTGTTCATGAGACCCACAACCAGACGATGTGCTATCAGGAGCTTTCTGCTACTGCATGTTATGCAGGCCAGTAGTTATTCTCTTGAGGAACTGTCGACTCTGGTGACCATTCTCGAGGACTCAGTTGCGGCACTCCTCCCGAGTTGTGATAATGGCAGACCAGAAATGGCAACCCCATTACACATTCTCGATCCGAGGACCCAATGCTGGGAACTCGCTATAGGATATCCTTTTTGAAAGAGAATCAGTGGAGGCACTCCTCGATTGGTGATAGTACTGTACCCCGAGGGATGAATGTACTATTGCTTCTCGACCTCAGTGCCAGAAGTTGAGGACCTTTCGTTTTGGAGAATCAGTTGAGGCCTCCTCGATTGGTGATGATGCCAAACCAAAAATGGTGAACGTATCATCATTTCTCGACCTGAGAGCCCGGGATACTGAGGATCCTAGTACCCACATGTGAGAGGGGTGGGTTGTTTACAGGTTTGCAGGTAACCTTGACCTTCAACCTACCCGGTATTCTAGTTTTCCTATCAGTGTGGACTTATCAGCATGGTATTATGGTATTCTGATTAGTCCGATATTTTGTTATTATGGTATTCTCTTCAAAACAGACTCATGAGCTTATTCAACCGTCAGCACAGCAGTTATTCAGAATATGTGGAAGCTTTGATCCCATGTCTTATTGCATTCATAACATTGCATTTGCATACTCATTTACATAGCAGGTGTTCGAGGCTTGGTTATTCTTATCCTGATCTGGTTTTCTTCAGAATTGTAGACTTAACTGCTCAAGCCATTCAGAAGTTGACCATGGATCTGGTTCAAGCAGAGTTGAGGGAAATGCAAAGCCAAATGGGGCAGTTTATGTGGGACATGGAAGCTTTGATTCAAGACCAGAAAATGCTGAAGGAAGAGGTCAATCAAATGAAGATTCAGATGAGTCTGGTCATGGAAGTTGTGAGAAATGTGCTCAAAAAAGATGATAATCCTATGCCTGAGGCTACTACAGAAATTGTCATTCCATCATTGCCTGTAGAATCTATCCCAAAGAGTGATTTACCTCACGAATTTCCTCATCAGCAGTTACCTCCCGTCTCCGAAGACAAACCCAAGGCCAAGAAGTACCCACCAAAGTCGAAGAAGGATGATAGAATCTATGATCCAATTCCTATGTCTTATGCTCAGCTGTTGAGGTATCTACTTCAGCTCCAATTGGTTGAACTTTGGGCGATAAATCCTCCTCGTGGAAAGCTCCCATTCGATTACGATGCAAATGCCCATTGTGATTTTCACTCTGGTGCGCCGGGGCATAATGTGGAAAAATGTAAAGCCTTTCATCATGTGGTCCAGGATCTGATTGACTTGAAAGCAATTGAATTCACGTCGGGCGGCGTAAGCGTACAAGGTGGTCTTACTCCTGTTGCTGCGAAAGAAGTGAATATCCCGGTTTCCCCTCCTGAAGTTGCACCAAGTCAGGGGTATTTCTTGCAGCCCGTGGTTTTAGAACCTTCTCGTCCTCAATTATTGCCTGCTCCTAAGCCAAGTTTAAGGGTGAAAGCGCCCACACGAGAGGAAGGAACAAGTTGGTATCAACAACAAAGCTATCATATGAAGAGTCAACAAAAGTCCAGAAGGCGAGAGAGAAAGTTTGATCCCATTACTGTTCCTTACAGTTATCTGCTTTCCCGTTTACTTCAAGACTCTTTGATCGAGCTAAAGGAAGCTTCTCCTGTTACGTATCCCCTGCCTCCAAACTATGACAAGAGTGTTAGATGCGAGTATCACTCGGGGATACAGGGGCATGCCATTGAAGATTGCAAGGTGTTTAGACACAAGGTGCAAGATCTCATTAAAGTTGGGTTTATCATTTTCACTGAAGATGGTCTGTATGTTAACTGAAGCTTCTCAAGTGATCACTTGAGACAGTAAAGACATCTCCTGAAGCAATCAGTCCAGTCGGAGCCAAGCCTCCTCAGCAATGGCGAATATCAATTTTCTTTATTGCATTTTCGTTTGTAGTTTTCATTACTGGTTAATGTTTGCATGTAATAAACTTGTTTGTTCTTAAATGATGATTTTAATGCAATAAATATGTTTTTCTCGAAAAGTTCATTCGTATTCACTCATTTAATGTTTGTATGCACTGAAATACTAACCGTCTTGTTTAAACTCTTGGAGGGAGGATGATGAGGTAAAAACGCAAAATCTTTGGTTGTATGCTTTTGGATAAAACCCTGTTGAGGATGTACAGGCATTGTTTCAACTTCTCAAACACCGAAGATATAAGGGAGTGAAACCTTTGTCAAACCCTGTTGAGCCTAGAAGTAGGAATTTCTTGCTGAAAAAAACCCTCAATCTTAACCTGGGGCAGGGTAGGTGTCAGCTAATTTGACCACGCATTCAAATTTTAAAAGGAATGTGCATCTAAGGATCAATTACACCTACGGTTATCCCTCACCAACCGAAGAGTGAGACGTTCGGAACCCTTTACAAGTCAAGACAAACCTGTGCCGCACGATTAGTTCAAAAAAAAGGGAAAAAGGAAAAAGAGAAAAGCCCGCTAAGTCAAAACTTGAAAACAAGTGACTTAGGCAAAAGATAGGGCATCCCGCTGGACTCCAAAATCGAAAAAAATTCAAAAGGAATAAGTCCAGGCAAAATCAGGGGAAAGCAAAAGAACGAAAATTGAAAAAATGAGAGGAACAAAAAGAAAAATCCTCGAGGAAAGAACAAGTCGTGTGACCACAGACACCAAAGGAAAAAAGGGGTGAATGTCACTCTGAAAACCGTGTGGGTTCCTTAACCATCTTCATACCGTTCATAACCTTTTGAAAGGCGAGTGCTTGTGTCGAGTTAGCTGAACGTAGGACTAGAGAACATCAAGGAGAATGGGTGGGTACAAACAAAATTTTGAGCCATAAATCCTTTTTCTTAAACCGCGAACCAGACCACATTACAACCCTCAAAAGTCCTAATTGAAATAGGGTTTATTCTGAAGGTGTATTTCAATAAGATAGCGTTCCTGACTCCCATGAGTTGTGCTAAAAGACCTTGGTTGGTATTGTATGTGCATGTTATTTTCCATTTAAAATTTTTGTGTTGCACCTTCACCAGTGACTCGTTCACAGGTGTAGGCGATATCTTTTCGAAAAAAGAAAAAGAAAAAAAAACTTTGAGATTAATATATGTGTTGCATTATAATTTTCATTCTTGGAATAAATATTTCCTGCTCACTTACATATACTTGACACCCGTAAGGCTTACAAAGTGAACATCATTCGAGAATTTTGATCACGCCAAAGTGAGATGCTTGAAAACTCCAGGGATGAGTGTGACAGGGGATGTGTTATCAAGTGATTATGTTGGGTGTGTGCTTTCACGGAAATTCGTGCTAAGAAGTTGTCAATCCGGGGCAGTTACATTGTGAAATATCTCTGCCGTTTGGTTAATCTGGGGAAATTATGTCGAGAATCTGGGGCAATCAAGTCGAGATTCAACAAGTCTCTCAAAGATCAGTTAAAGGTACTCCTTCACAGATCAGTCAGTCAGGGGCACAAATCATTTCAAGGCAGGGGCAGGCCACACCAAAAACAAGAAGGTATTCTCTCCGGAGGACGGTCAATCAAAAGCCATGGGGTAATATATGTCAGATCTTCATAATACATCCTGAAGACATGTTCATTTACAGGTTATGCTGTATCGGGGCACCTCTTTTGGTCATATCACATCTGCAGGGTTCATGGTGATAGTTAACACGTGACGTCCCTAGTAGATTTTCTCTCCTCGGCAGAAATAGCTGAAGTTTTTATCATTCAGCAGAGCATTATGAAGATTGTGAATTATTCTCCCCAGTAAGAGTTTAGGGGTTCGCTCTCCCCTAGCCAGTGTGGCAAAGTTTACTGCTTTTCAGCAAGAGTTCATATAAAAGTGTTGGGTTTGTGCTTCCCCAGTTTGCGGTAAAGTTGTTCCCATCTCCCCAACAGAGTAAGGGTAAGAGGCAAGCATCAAACAAAGGAGCAAGTCTGATCTGGTCCCCTAGCAGAGTTGATATTATCAACCATTATCCCCAAGCATATTTTTGGGTGGTGGTTAGCTTTCCCCAACAAGTCAAAGGTCGATTGTCATTGGCACTTTTCTTCAGCAAGATTCCTGGGATGTTTCTTCTAGCAGAAGTTTGTTATTCATACTTTCCTGCAGAATGGAGGCTTAGTCGGGATCTCGAGTAGTTATGACACTGAAGGCGATTCAGTTTGTTATCCCCAGCGGAGTTAGCCTCGTCTCTTCAGCATTTATTTTGCTGGAGTGCTCCTGTTGCATATCATAAACATCATTGCATAATCATTGTCATTGCATAATCATCAGCATAGCATTTCATGAAGCCTTGTAAAACCGAACAGAAAATCTATAGACCAACCTTGCTCGACACCTCCATCCATAGCCCACTTTGCTGGCATATTTCAAAAACCTGAAGCCCTATCCCTATTGGCGTTTCCTTCAAACCAAAAGTCCAATCCCTATTGGCACTTCATACAAAATCCAATCCCCATTGGTACCCAGAAAGATTTCGCCTTCGAAAAACAATCACCATCAGGTTTCACCTCTCATAGCCAGCAAAGTCCAATCATACTTGGCACACCCTTCTTTTCTCGGTAGCCCGAGCATGCATCGGCATTTTGCATATAGTGATCATTCCATCCTCAAATCGCGTAGCATTTCCATTTGATATGGATCATTACGCCATAGAAAGAAAATTCAAACATGTGCATGCGAAGCATAAGCCAGATTTGGTCCCTTGCGCAAAAGCCCGAATCAATGTTCAGTCAAAATGGCGACATATCCCTAGCAGACATTACAATCAATCCCTCTGCCTACTTCTTTTGGGTCGTAGATCATACGTCGATCTTACCCTCGATCAGTCCTTGTCCATTAACCCTTTGATGACGACATTCCAAAAACAAGTTTCCTTTCCGTCATTTCTATGACGATGTGTTATCTTTGGTCGAGTCCTCTTTCTGTCATCCCTATGACAATGTATTGCTTTCGGCCAGGTCTTCTTTCTGTCATCCCTATGACGATGTGTCCCTTCGGTCGGGTGTTCGGGCTGTCTTTCCGTCAATTCTTTGACGATGTGGCCCGTTGGTTATCTTTTCTCCCCGTCAACCCTTTGACGAGGTGTTTCTTGGGGTTCATCTGCTTTCTGTCATCCCTATGACAATGTGTTTTTTCCGTTCAGGTTTCCTTTCTGTCATCCCTATGACAATGTGTTAACTGTGGTCAGATTTTCTACGATGGAGTCTTCTTTTCGTCAAACCCCTTTGACGATGTGTTTTCTTCGGTCGAGTCTGCTTTCTGTCATCCCTATGACAATGTGTTTCCTTTGGTCGAGTCGTCTTTCTGTCATCCCCATGACAATGTGTCCCTACGGTGGAATTTTCTCCCTGTCATCCCTATGACAGTGGGTTATCCTCGGTCAGGTTTCCTTTCTGTCATCCCTATGACAACGTGCTTCTTTTGGTCGAGTCTTCTTTCTGTCATCCCTATGACAATGTGTTCCTTCCGTTGAGTCTTCCTGCCGTCAAATTACTTTGACGATGTGGTCTTCGGTTCGGGTATTCTTTGGGTTCCATCTTCATTCCGTCAAACCCCTTTGACGACGTGGTTCGCTGGGTATGTTGTCTTCCCGTCAAATTTCTTTGACGAAGTGTGACTGGGCTCCATTTACATTTTCACTCCTTGCGGCTAGCAAATTTTGCGGTTCTTTTTGTATTCAATCACCTTGTACCTTGAATGTCTGAAAGCAGTTGCTATCATCCTTTTAGGTCCAAGTTGATTGAATAGGGGCAGCTGTAGTACCCCAAAATTTGCCCTACCTTTTTCTGGCTTATGTTTCATTTTCATCTGCATCTCATTAGGTCATAACTCATAATCATATCATTGCATTGGTCTTCTAAGACATGGGATCAAAGGATTTTCTTGGCCTTATTCATAAGGGATTCAGTTGGTTTCTATTTCCTGTTAAGTTGGAGCAAGAGGTTGAATTCTCCTCATTGTAATCTTCCTGATCTGAGGTTTTCCTAGTCATTTTGGATTTGAAGTTGGATGTGGATTGAATACGATCATGTGACTTACTTGGAAGTCAAGACACAACTCCTTTTTTTCTAACCCATAACCATTTTGATATTCGTTTTAAATCACTTTCTAACCCATATTCATTTAATACCATTTTTCATTAATTCCAAAGTCAATATCCGATATCCATTTTTATTAATATCCATTTTCACTTTTCATATCCATTTTTATTCAAATTCATTTTTCTTTCTATAACCAAATTCATTTTATCCATTTTATCCATTACATCATTCATATCCAAATTCAATCCCTTTCACATTCAAATAATATCCAAACCATATCTTTAATCCATTCCACTTTTAAGTTCATGTTTAAGTTTGTGTCCAATTTAAATCCATAATTAAACCCACATCCATTTAAAATCCATTTATCCACTTCTCAAATTCAAATCCATATTTTCCAATAACCAAATTCATAAAACCATATTCATTTCTAAACCATGTCCATATCTATTTTTATTCATTTTTCTTTAACCCATATCTAAACTCATTATTCTTTTTAATCCATTCTAATACATATCCGTTTAATTAATCCAATCCATTGACTTTAAACCACTTTAGATCTACTTCTAAAAGCCAATATCCATTTCTTTAGAACGATTAACGTTTTGTTTTTATTTCATCATAGTTGTTGACAGAAGAAAAATACATTGCATAAAAAAGGTCCGTAGCAGTAAATAAGAATTCAGTACATATCAGGTGTATAGTTACATAACCAAAGTCCAGATCAGAAAATTAAAAAAAGAAGAAATACATGGCGCAGAGAATTTTAATAAAATTCATCACAAACCCTCCACAACAAAAACTAACAGAAACTCTTCAACCGAGTTCTCTCCAATCTCTAACAGTTTCTTAACAGAAGTTTCTAACAGAATCCTAACTAACTCTAACTGAATTTTAATTGAAAAAACCTATTTTACCCTCCCTGATTCCTGCTATAAAAACTTCATCCTCTTCATTCTTCAGGCTCTCTTCTTCATTCTGCACAATTTATCAATTCTCATTCTTCCACTTCAATTCTTCACTCTCTGCAACTTTTCAATTCATCTTCAATGTAGAACAAACTTCTTCTTGAATTGATCTTCATCACCAGAAACCACAACACCTTAGAATTCAGAACCAAACTTCATCTTTCGGATTCGTCATTCTTCTCCACGAGTGTTCATCACTCTTCATCTCACGCTCACAAACCAGCAACAAACTCTTCAACATCAACCTCCAAATCAATTCTGTAACAAACTTTTGATCCACCTTCAACCATCCTTCAGCATCGATTCTACTTCAAACTTCAAATACACAAAACCTGCAGAATCGGAAATCACAAGAAGCAACAACAACAATCAGAAGCGATTCGTAAATCGCAAAGAAGAGGAAGAAGGTGCAAGGTGCAGAAATCAGATTCAAAGCGGAGAAGATCGAGAAATTGAATTGGAATCAGAAAGTGAAAAAACCAGCTTACCTCGTGGAGTTCTTTCTCGTCGCAAACGAAGAGGCACCGGACTATCTCCGGTAGGTACGTTGATCTGTTTCCATTGATTCTGTGAAATTATTGCCTCAGCGTTGTAGTTGCGATAAGCATACTGTAGTTTCTTTTTGAACATCGCGTTGATTCTGAGTGGAGGAGAACAAATCCGATCGCGGTGCGGCGTCGTTTCTCGGCGTTGGTTTGTGAGCTGCGTGAGAGAGAATTTTTGTTTGAGTTGTCGAAGTTGTTTGCGGTGTAGGTGATGAGTTTTTCTCCGTCACTGCCAGCTGGGAGCCATGGCGTGGCGGCGATTGTCCTTGACACGGCCGAGCGCGATGGTTCGAAATGGTTGAGGTTGACGGTTTGATTTATTGAGGCGTTGAGAGAAGAGAGGTGACCGAAGGAGTGAGGTTGGAGAGAGGCTGAGACGGTGAAGCATTGGAGAAGAGGAGTCAACAAGAAGTTTGTTCTGGTGAGATTTTATGGATGGAGAGAGTGAAGGTTTCGGCGAAACAGAGAGACGGCGAAAGTTGAGAACGAAGAGGTTGAAGAAGAAGCATGGCGGCTGAGATGGAGAGAAAGAGAAGCACGATGATGGTGAAAATGGCGAGGGAGGTATGAACTGTTTGGATGGGGTTTTGTTACCGGAACGGTGACGAGTTCGTGATGGAGAGAACGACGAGAGATTTGGAAGGAGATGATGGTGACGGCAGAGGGAGTTAGGGTGTTTGATCTTGCTGAAAATCCTCTAGGGTTTTTAGTTTGTTTAGTCTTGTTTCTCATAACATAGATTTGGGCCATGTTCGTTTTGATTTCGCACATTCGGGCTGCTCTATACACCCCAGTTTCACTTCGTACCCCCCTCTGGAACAGAAATAGAGTTGTTGGGCTTGCAACATAGAGGCCTAGCACCTGATATTCCTAATCACACTCGGATCGCTCGCTGCACCCTCCCTTAATTGTTAAAAGAAAGATATTGGGCCAAACATAAAGCCCACTCGCCCAGAATTTGGTTTCACACCACTCCATATACTATCCGCACCTCCTCTTGGCTGAGTAGAATCATTTCTACACCTCTCTCCCTCTTTATTAATTGTTATAATTAATTGATTAGGTTAATTAGGATAATTGGATTTTAATTAGAATTTTCATTTAGATTTTAATACTAGTTTTTCTTTAGAACTAATTTTCTGTAGAATTAGTTTATAGTTTAGAGTTAGAATTATATTTTTAATTAGAAATTAATTGGAATTAATTTTAGGTTTAATATTAGTTTTAATTCTAGAGTTAATTTTAGGATTAGTTTTCTTTAGATTTAATTTTAGAATTAGTTTTGAATTGCCTTGAACTAATTTTAGGATTAATTTTAGAATTAGACAAATTAACTTTTCTTGTTAGAATTTAATCTTGATTTTTTACTTCGCATTTTAACTCTAACTTGGTTATTGTTGATTAATTGTTGACTATAATTTCAATTGCTCATTGTTGATTAATTTCTGATTTCTCTTTTATGAATAGCATGATATAATGCTATGTGTAGAATTTTCTCACATCCCTTTGGGATCCTAGCTCAACTTTAATCTTTGATTAAAGTGATGTAGGATGAGCATTAGGTAGTGTTATCCCTCTTTCTCTTCTTTAGGATTGGAGTTCTCATACCACACTTAATCCTTAGGATCTCCAAGCATGATAACATTAGGGTTTGAGTCTTAGTCTCCCCCATTAGATTTTACCTTTCTCAACCTTTGAGTCTTTCTTCTTCTTATCTCAAGACAAAAAGCAAAAACAGTTAATAATGGCATAACATGTATTGCACTTAAGCCTAAAGTGTGGGAAATGGAAGGAGGAGGGTTTCTCTCCACCTTCCTAGAGTGTTTAGCATACGGCCTGTTAGGACGACCATGCGATGCATTCGATCTTATACGATAGACTTGAATGCAATATGCGTTATAAACACAAAATAATCAAAATACTTCTTCTTAAAATACAAAAACAAACAATAACGTCTTTTCTTCGGGAATTCTTTTCTCATCTCTTCACTCCTTTCCTTAAGGATGCGTCATTTCCGTTCTACCGCAAACAGGTAACGCCTAAGTCTCCATACAACGAGCTGCAACACCTAACTGCTAGGACGCGAACGTTGACGTATTCCACTAAAAAACACAAACAACTTTCCCTAGGTAAGGGGAACTACGTCGCTCTGATTCTCATGCTCCCGATGAGATACGTAGGCAGTGGGGTAGGGCCTATTCGAGCACTTCTTTTATTTTCCCTACATTTGTTTCTCTTTCTCTCTCCTTTCCTTTTCCAGTTCTCCAGCTAGCAGTTCCTTTTCCAGTATCTTTTCCTTACACCCTTTGATTGAAGCAGCAAGCGTGGATCCCATCGGGTACGATGGACGCGTGGGGGTGCTAATACCTTCCTCGTGCGTAATCGACTCCCGAACCCAGTTCTCTTGGTCGCAAGACCATGCTCTTTCCTTTCCCCCAGGTTTATGCGGTGCTTCCTTTCCCTCTCTTGGGATAAATACACATTGTTGGCGACTCTGTTTCGGTGCCACTTTCGCGTTTGTACCTGGATGAAAATCCCGGGAGCGACAGATGGCTATGATAATATTTTAAGCATGATGTTGTGGCAAGTTACATAGTTACCTAGTTCTAGAATTTAAAATGTATTAGAACTTTGTTGTCTTTGTACAAATGATAATGTTGTTTCCTGTTACAACTCTATTTGAGTGCTTGTGTCATTTAGGTCCAAAAATCACAAAAGTGAGACACCTCCAGGTTATACTATATGCTTTGGATTGATGATAAATTTTGTTTTATACTTTTAATTCATGCTTTATCTTGTGATGTATGTGATTTTGTGGAAGTATTAGAAATGATCAAGGCACTTGTTGATATTGAGCACAACCATGTCCAAACAGTAATTTACCCGTGCATAGCGAGAATTCGTTAAACCCCCTTTGCGCCTAAATTGTTAGATCTCTTTTAGTGATGAACTTTGTGTTGTACATATTCTGAAAATTAAGTTCATCATTGAATTTTTGAGAGTTTCTAAAAAAATTTCTTCTTGAACCTTGGGACCTTTGTTTTAATTGACTTTATTGCCTTAAAAAGCAAGGAACATTCACTTAAGGTTTAGTCGAAAATAAGTTTGGGAGAATGAAAAAGAAGATTGGTGAATTACTCAAAATTTTGAAAACATTTAAGCAAGCATGAAAAGAAAAGAGTATGTGAATATTTGTATACAAAAGAGAAAAAGAATGCTTGCTTGAATGAGAAAAATAGGTTCAATAATTGTTTGAGGAAGTTTGAGAAGGTGTGATAAAGGAATGAAATTGGTGAATGAAGTTGAGATGTTGTGAATACCTTGTGAGTGAATGTGCTTTTGCATCGGCAATTTTGATTCAATGGCCTTTAGAAATGTCCCTTTATTGTTAACCCGACCAAGCGATAACCTTAAAGCCCTTAGTGATCTTTTGCTTCCATGATTTCTTTTGTGATCATTTAGATATTGTACGAATTGCTTAGTATTTACATGATTTGTCATTTGAGTGAATTTATCCCGTGCTTGCATGCGCGTTTTCCTTCAATCCTTTTTCGAAGAGGAGTGTTAGAATGACATGTGCATGATGATTTAGTTGTCTCTTGAAACATCGTCTGAAAGTTGTTTAAGATTCAAGTTCTTTTACATTGTCGATTCTAGGATTGTGTAATTGTTGCCTTGTTGCAATTCTTGTTTATTTGAGCTGTTTCTCTTATCTTGGTCGAATTAAATGCTCGAGTAAATCCTCTTGTTTTCAATAAGAGGCATACTTTGCTTGAGGACAAACAAAGAGTTAGTTGGGGAGAGTTTGTTAGATGTCAAACATGCCACATATTTGTATTTGATACTTGGCATTTTTAGCACTTTCTATGATTAATTGTTGATTTTAGTGGTGAATTATTGTTGTTCTTTAAACATTGTAATATACCTTTGGTGCTTGTAATATGTGTGCTATTGTGCAGGAAAATGCGCTAAATGATTAAGAAATTAAGACACAAAAAGATGACGCAAGCTGTCAAAGAAGGAGGAAAACAATAGCTGGTTCGCTTTGCGAACCCTGGCGAATTCACCAGCGAACGTTCACTTTGCGAACGGTGGCGAAGCTCCCAGCGAAGAGCTCCAGAATGAGACAGTGGGAAAAGGGAGTAAAATTCGCTTTGCGAACAACTAGCGAGTGTTCGCTGCTTCACTCGCTGTGCGAAGGACCTGGCGAAGGACTCTTGGCTGAGGCAGTGGCTAAAGGAACCAAAGTTCGCTTTGCGAATGTTTTGGCGAATAGTTCGCTTTGCAAATGAAACGTTCGCTTAGCGAACCCACGATGACAGCCAAGGGCGGTTTAAGCTTTCAGAGGCACTTAAAGTGCCATTTTTCTTCATTCGCTAGGCGAAGGGATCATTCGCTAGGCGAATGCATCAGAACACAAGTGTGTTATAAATAGATTTTTTAGTTTTCTTGGGAAAAAAACTTGAGATTTTCACACCAAAACATATTTTTCTGAACTTTGAACATCCAAGAGTGAATTTTCACATAGAGAAGCTGAAGTCACATCCAATCTCGATTATTCGACTCGGATGTTCTTTCATCTCCTCTTGAAACTTGTCATCCAAGCTACCCTGAAAATTAGTAGCTAAACACTTCTTGTGTTAAGGTTAGATGTAGTTGATCTTGATCATATGTATTTCTTTTGATCTTTTGTATATGAACAAGGTTTATGATCAATATAGATGAAGTTATTTGTTCTTAATGATGTATTTGTGGTTTGAATCACTCTAGACATAGATTTTCCAAATCATGACCTAATATTTTCATCTCTTGAAAACCAAACTCTAGACATAGATTTGGGATTTGTTATTCGCTTTGTGTTGATCTTAACGGCTGTTGTTTCGATTGTTAGCGTGAGACATCATCTAACGGCCCAAACAACGACACTCACGAATTTGCTTTAGACATAAACTTATTCAAGAGGATACGCGATTGTATTGGTCGGAAACTAAGTTCATATGCTTGATTAATCGGATATGTATGAATAGGATTAGCGAAATCTAATCTTGACATGTCTTTCTAAAACTTACAACATCTTTGCTAATAATTTACTCTTTGCTACAAATTTATGTTAAACAAAACCAAGAATCATTTGAAACTCCTTAACTTAAAACGTTTCGACTATTGCAAGCATCAAAATATCGCACAATCCCTGTGGAGACGATAAAAACACCCCTCGAAATACTGTTTCAACAATTCTCCAGTGGTTTGGTTTCTCAACTCTTAGATGATGGTTATCAACTTGAAGACAACTCAAGCCTCATCAAGCTAGAAGATTCAAAGTTATTGTGTGATGCTATATTCAAAAAGATACTTAGACTTGAAGCTTTATAAATGTGAAAGAGAGGAAATGGAAAATCTTTCCTAGTCTATTATTTTGAGTGACCAGAGTCTTGTAAAGGTACAAGGGTATTTATGGAATTACTAAGGAAAAATCACATACACACACATAATTAAAACATTTGAGGAGTCTGTCTTAATTTGTTAAAACCGCTTGAAAATGTTGTCAAGGCCAGACTAATTGATTAGAGAACTATATGATCAATTGGAAGCACTTTATACAAAAACAATCGATTAGCCATACTAATATAATAAATTATTTCACTTTGTAACACTGACAATTGATTGGAACAAGTCTCTTAATTGTTTGAAACGACTAGAAATTAAAACATTCCATTGTGGGGTGTAATAATCGATTAGCCTAACCGATTATGACATTTATTTCTCCCATGAATTCTTTCCAAATTTAAACCTCATTTTGTCATATAAATAGAGATCTACTTAATCATTTCAAACAACTTAGAAAATGATCTTTAATTCTACATTTCTCACCCTCACACCATTTACTATAAATCTCTCTTTTTCTCACTTGAATTTTTCCTTAGTGTTTTGAGAGTGTTCATATGCTTTAGAGGATAGCCAATATAATCTTGATTTAGAGAACAATCCATGCAAAATCTCTATTTGATTCAGAGGATAGCCAGTTGAACTCCGTTCATTATTGGTTTGAAAGTTAGCCATTAAAAAACTTCAAATCTTTATAAAAGGAGGTTTGTGGGCACATCATTATTAAAAGCTTTCAAATAATGTGAACTCTTAAAAAGAATTCTTGGGGAGACGATTAGGTCACCTTCATTTAGATTGAACTTATATAATTTGAGGGTATCTTTTTCTTTCCCTTATCTCTTTTATTTTTCCAGTTATTTTCTTTCCTCTAGTTTTCCGTATGTTTCTTTAGTTTGCTGCTTATTTCATTGTTTATTTTACAAATGATTTTAAACTCGGATTTTCTCAAAATTTTGTTTTTAATCAATGTTTTTCAAACCTTCACAATTCAACCCCCTCTTGTGCTTGGAGTCTCATGTCCAACAAAGAAGGTGATAAGAGCACATATCAAGATAAGACTGAAACCTTTGTTAAAGCATTTCACCCTTACGAGCCTCGTGCTTGAGAGAGTGTGTACATCTCATTTTTTCTAGAGATAATACTAGGACATTTACCTAAAACATTCTACCCCTGCGAGCCTCATGCTCGAGGGACTGTGTACATCCCGAGTTTTCTAGATATAAGACCGAGACTTTTGCATAAAGCATTTCTCCCCTACGAGCCTCATACTTAGGGGACCGTGTACATCCCAAATTTTCTTGAGATAAGACTAGGACTTTTTCCTAAAGCATTTCACCCTTACGAGCCTCGTGCTTGGGAGACTGTGTGCATTTTAAATTTTCCAGAGATAAGAATAAGACCTTTGTCTAAAGCGTCTCACCCATACGAGCCTCGTGCTTTAGGGATCATGTACATTCCGAGTTTTCTACATCCTAGACATTTACTATAGGGTAGATCCCACCCCTTTTACAAGGTTGAACTCTAGAGCCACACCAGCTCGTCTGAATGGCACGAATATGAATATGGAGCACATGCCCGCCAGTGGCGCGTAACGACTTAGGAATGTTAGTGGGTCGGGTAGGAGGTACCGACTAGATTTTTATATGGGTCAATTTTCAACCCCAAATATCTAAGATACATATTTACGATTAATTATGAATATCAGATATAATAATCTCTTCCATCAAAGTCGGATCTCAATCACCATTAAAGACCAGTCAATCACATTTAAGGGTATGTTTGTTTTGAAAGAAATATAAAAGAGAGAAAGAGAGACGAGAGAAGTAGAGGAGAAGTGATTTATGTAAGTTGTTTGGAAGAGAGTAGTAATAGAGGAGAGAGACCAAAATAGTGTGGATCCCACAGTTTTTTTCTTCTTCCCAATTATGCGAAGAAAGTGGATAGAAAGTTTCATTATTCTCTTTTTTCCATTTATGCCATTGCTTTCACCCTATATATTATAAAAAAGAATGAGTTTATTGGAATATTAGTTTTACTCAATAATGCATGGAGGTGATGAATTGAAATTAACTTTTTTTATTTATTAAAATCAAAGATATAAATTAACATGTGAATTGAGATTTGTGGTGATTTAATTTAATTATTAAAAATCAAATTTTAAAATCAAATTTAAATTAAATTAATTTTCATTAAAAACTTTTAAATTAAGGGTAATTTAGTACTTTTGAAAATAATCAATACTTCTTTCTTCTCTATTTCTCCTATTCTTCTCTTAAACCAATCAATATATCAAATCAACTATATTTCTCTTATATTTTTATCTCTTAACACTCTTTCTCACCTATTTCTTTCTTATCATTTTCTTCTCATTGCCAAACACATCCTAAAAGTATTAATTGCTTAGTATTTCAAACAGGGAAGTCAATATCACTATAAAAAAGAACACAGAAGAAAAGATAAATGATTGAGAAAACAACAAATCTTCTAGAATGCTGTAATATCGTGTGGTCCTTATCGCATTCATAATGCTCCGAATCGTCGTGGGGGCCCTATTTAGGCTTTATTGGATGGAAGGGAGCCTTTAATTCACCTTTAAGTCTCAAGTGGGGCTACTAGTGGAGTGAGATTGACTCTTCATAGCTTGAAATTTCGGAATTCAATTCTAACTCGATTTCCTTGCAAAACCTTGTCACTCAAAGTTTTTAATCATTATAAAGAAAAAACCCAACACTAGTACAAGAAAAAAAAGTACTACATTTCATATAGTGGTTTTAGTAACATCAGGACAATCAACTCTATATGCTTAGTTATTTCGGGTGTGCTATGTTGACACTGAAATCTCTTACACAGTATTCATTGCAAATCAATTTTAACGTGACACAAAAACCAAGAAGAGTAAACAAAAATTAAAAAAAGAAAAACAAAAGTATGTCAAACAGTATAAAAATATGGTGTGGTTGTAATTTTTCAGTGTCTTCCTAACATTTCTCTAATTATTTTATAAACTATGAAAATGATTCCTTATGCCATATATTATTAATAATTCATTTTGGCTGTTTCATAAAAAAAAAAAACAAAAAGAATAATGTAAATATTTCTGTCATTGGGGAAGACAAATTTAATGACTCCGAAAATCATTGGTGGACAAGAAGCTGAAAATGCTGAAGCTGTCAGGATGGCACAAGAAGCTGAAAATGCAGAGAAAGCTAAATAAGCCGCTCTGGTTGCTTCTGTAGCGCGATTTTTGTGGTCTTGAAGCACTATCACTCGGGTACTACAGTTCGATTCATTTTTTATCCTGTTAAGCTAATTAAGGAAGGGAAATAGATGTCTCCAATTAACCTTGCTTGTATACTGAGGTTAAACAATCAAAACTGTTGGTTTACAAATGCGATGTGGACGTGGGCCCCAACTTTGGTTATTTTGCCTGAGAACACGGTGTCTGGACTATTGGTGAGGTTTTTGATACTGTGTTTAGATTTTATGCTTTTGGGTTGATTGATGGAGGTACTGGATTTTGAGTTTTTGATTAGTATGCTCGCTAAGATTTTTGAATCTTATGCCTACGTATTCCCGTTTAACGAAACAGGAAAATTAGAGCGATCGTAGTTCCCTCCTATTCTAGGGGGAAAAAGGTGTTTTGGTGTGTCGTTCGAAGCCCGAGACAGAGGCTAAAAGTGATTTGTATCTTGTTCAAAGCCCAAGATGTGAAGCTAAAAGGATTCCGGACGAGAGAGAATTTGTCATCTCTAAAGAGGAGTTGTTGATGTTTGTATGCTGTGAGCAAGGCACATATTTGATGCTAAAATGTTGATTGACTCAACCGAGATTTCCTTATACAAAGCCTAAGAGGAGGCGATTGACCCAACAAGAGGGTGTTTTTTATTTGTCTCGTACAAAGCCCGAGATAGAGGCTAAAATGGGTTGACTCAACAAGAGAGTGCTAACAAGTGAATGACTCAACAAGAGAGTGCTTTTATGTGTCTTGTATGAAGCCCAAGACGGAGGCTAAAAGGGTCTGACTCAACAAGAGAGTACTTTTATCTGTCTTATACGAAGCCTAAGACGGAGGCTAAAAGGTTTGTGACTCAACCAGAGAGTCTTTTATACTCAACAAGAGAGTGTTTTTTTTGTGTCTTGTAAGAAGCCCAAGACGGAGGCTAAAGAAGTTTGACTCAACAAGAGAGTCTTTTATACTCAACAAAAGAGTGTTTTAGTATCTCGTACGAAGCCCGAGATGGAGGCTAAAAAGGAGATTGACTCAACAAGAGAGTCTTTTATACTCAACAAGAGAGTGTGAAAAGGTTAGCTCCTCTAGGGGAGAATCATTTGTACAAAGCCCAAGAGGAGGCTACCTCACTGTTGTGGATTCTGGAGATCCTGAAGCGGGTCCAAGTGTGGGGAACTCTCATGAGAGAGAGACCGGGTTTCTGTCTATGTTTGAAGGGAACTTGAGAATGTCTTTGAGACTCAAGGGTCTTAGACTGTCCAAGTCTAGAGTTTTATCTTTTGTACAATGCCCAAGAGGAGGCAGGGGCATTAAGGGATGAGTATCAATCCTAAAGTGGCCAGAGGTTTTACACTGGAAAGACAGCTCTAGCAAAGGATGACTAAGTTCTGTCTTATACCTTTAAGAGGTCGTCAGGGTCCTTGTATTAAGCCCAAGAGAAGGCATAAGAACTTCTAAGAAGCCGAAGGGTCCTTGTACAACGCCCAAGAGAAGGCGGGGATGCTTTTAGGAAGCCTGTGGGTCCCCAAACCAAGAGAAGTTCAAGACATGTTATTCACAGAGAGTAGATCAAGCCAGGAAAGTTCAAGGATTCGGAAGAAACTCAAGAGATTATATTCACGGAGAATAGATCAACTCTGGGGAGTAGAGTTTCTTTGACAATTTCTAAGAGTGACAGTCTGAGAAAGGGTTCACCGAGAATGTTGCCTTTCACGTTTCCATATTGTTTAACCCCAAGAGGAGGGAAGACTGTATCTGGTAATCCTATGGGGGATCTAGTTTTGTTTGTATTTAAGAGTGACCAACAGGCTTTACCTAGTTCTAGACGTAGTTGCCGGGGAAAACTCTAAAATAACTATACTATTATTATATAGTTGATATTTGACGAGTATAAAAGGATGTGAAAGAAGACTTATAGTGAAGCAGCCCCACAATACAGTTATATACATATGAAATCGATAAATGAAAGCGGATAAACACTTACCCGTTGTAGAGCTTCCGTGCTGTTTGGTTAGTTGTTCAACAAAGAAAACTTTGATAACAATTTTATATTCAAAATCAAAGGACAAAGTGCTTTGAAAAGTTTGTTGGGGCTTACAGCTCAAGGAGAGGCCCAAGGTTTTAATGATGATCTCACCGCTGTTTTAAAAACTGTACAGAGGGACTTATACAATATGTGAGGCCCACAAAGTTTTTATGTACAAGGGGGTTGGGTCTTACACTCTATTAGAGGCCCAAAAAGGTTTTTGTACTAGTGATGGGGCTTACAACTCAGGGAGAGGCCCAGATGATTTGATTTTTGAACTGGCGATCGCGCCGAGATTTTCTTTTAACGCGGAGGGACTTATACCATATCTGAGGCCCAAAATGGTTTAGGTTAAAAGGGGATTGGGTCTTACACTCTATTAGATGCCCAAAGAGTTTGAAAAAAGTTTGATGAGGGTTGAATTAATCAAAACCCTAATTTGTTTTCAAAATATATTTTAATTGAACAAAAATTCATTTAAAATGATCAAAATTGTTAAACATGTGTGAAAAACAAATTGTGATCTTGGATTAATGTTTGAAAAATCATATTTATATCCACAAAATGATTGGAAATCAATTAAGTTTGGAAAATCAAGGGAGAAAAAATATTTCAAATGTTAAAAACAAATAAAACATTAATTCTTTCCAAAAATATCAAATATATGAAATAAATAATATTTTTGGGATTTTTTGATAAAATAAAATATTTTAACATTTTTGTGAATTATTAAAAAAGAAATCAACTCAAAATCATTAAAACTCAGAGAGAAATTAATTTTTGAATCAATTAAATAAAATCACAAAAATTCAAAAATTCAAAAATTTGAAAAAGGGCGCCAAGAACATCTTGGCCTTGCCCACGTGCTCTGTTTTGCCCAGATTTGCGTTTTCTCACCCATCTCACTGAATACTTGATGAAATCACACAATCAACATATCAATCTACTCGTTTTCACCTCACGATCATGTCTATGGTCTTTAATTTCATTTATTTTAGGCATGGAATAAGAAATCAAAGAGAAACCTCAAGAACCCTAAAATTTGCATGAAGGCTCAGAAATTCCATACACGATTCAAACAAAGCAATTGATTGTGGGAAAACACTCTATACATGATTATGAACATATGGCCAAATTATTGTGCAGCAAAAAATGCATGGATCATAGAGTTAGAAGAGCTCATGCTTACCTCTGGCAACTGGTGATCGTGTTTTGTGTTAGAGGTGTTACATGTAACGCCCCCGTTTTTGTCAGTTTTATTTAATCGAGTCGATTTAATTATTTTCTTTTTATATTATTTTATTATTGACTTTTATTTGACAATATATTATTTTTCATCGTTGTTTATGTTTTATCGCATTTTGAGAGCGTTTGCGAGATATTTGAGAGTAGGGGTATTTTGGTCTTTTTGGGGGTAGATATTTTCATAAATAGAAAGAAAAGAGAGAAAAATAGTAAGGAAAAAGAAAAAGAGAAAGAGAAGAGAAAAAGAGAAAGAAGAAGAAGAAAGAAAGGGAGAAGAGGAAAAAGAAGGAAAATCAGGAATTCATCCGTTTAAAGCGCGAATAATCGGGTAAGGGTGAGAAGTTTCAATTATATCTTGCTTACGTATGTATATGTGTATGTTTTCTTGGATTGTTTTGGATATTTTATTATAGTTTTCATTTTAGGTCGAAATGGTAAAAATGCGTAGAAATCGATGTTTTCACGGACGAAAGTCGGAATAAATCGCGTAGTAGAGTCGTGTGATGTTGGGTCTTGATTTAGTGTGATCGTTTGATTGAATCGAGTTGAATTTGTAACTTTTGTGTTTTTGATATATATTGATGTTTTGTGCAAATTGATGTTGTCGTCGGGTAAAAGTGTTTGGATACGTCTGGTAACATTGGTATAGGTTGATATTTAATCGGGTAAGGATAGGAATTAATCGGGAATGGTTAATTGTGTGTTTTCGAGTGGTTTTGAGCGAGTTTGGAGTTGGGATAAATTGATAAAACTATGTTTCAAAATATTTCAAAAATGAAAAATGTGCTGGATGGCTTTTTAATGGTGAAAATATTGTAGTATGTTGAATTCTGAGATCGCAGCTTTTTACGGAATCGAAATCGGAGGTCCGGAAGTCATTTAACGATCGAAAACTGAGTTTTTATCAAATTCTACGCAGTATGCGTCGACCTAAAGCATCATTGCGTCGACCTAAAGAACCCTTGCGTCGACTCATGAGTCGACCTGAGCATACTCGCGAGTGATACAAATTTTCCAAAATGTCCGATTTTGTTTTCCTCATAACTTTTGAACCGTAAGTCCGTTTTGACCCCCGTTTGAAGCGTTGGAAAGCTAATGAAATTTTCTTTCTATTAAAAATGGTTTGGTGGGTAAAAGATGATTTAATTAATTCGTGTTTTTTGAAAAATAGTCGGATTGTCGGGTTTTTATCGCGTTAATTGTGTGCGATTGATGTGTTATCATGCTATATGCTTTTGTTATGTAACGTGTAGCTTGTGTACTGTTATATGATGCGAATATGATGGTTTGTGGCCTTATGGCAAATATGTGCATTGTTTTGGATTAGACCTCGATGCGTGATTAATGATGTTGTTGTGTGGTAAAATACCTTGTTTGATTGAATATCAATGTATGTTGTTATGATGTATTGTGGGTCGCCTTTATGGTGTGAATCCCTTATGAGAGTAATTGTGATTGTATGATTGTTGTGGTTTGTGGGTTGTGATGATATGCATTGTTTATGTGAAATTTCAATGTATGTTGTTTGGTGGGCTTTAAGGTTTGAAATGCATTGTTTGAATTGATTTGCAATGCATGAATGTGATGAGGTTGATTAATTCATATGGTTGACTTGTGAATGTATGGAATCGATGAGTTGAAATATATGCATGATTATGGTTACATATATGTGTGAAGATGCATTTGATTGTCATGAGTCATTGTATGCCAAGCATCATGATATGCATCTTGTGCGATCGTGTGCCCATGTGGGGTGTGAGCGATCGGATCGTGTGCCCATGTGGGGTGTGAGCAATCCATAAACGTCGTGTGCCCATGTGGGGTGTGAGCGACAGATTGGTTCCAGAGGGAATCCGCTATAACGTCGTGTGCCCATGTGGGGTGTGAGCGATGATTATAGACGATCGTGTACTCAAGTGAGGTGTGAGCGATCGGGTCATGTACCCGTGTGGGGTGTGAGCGATCCATAAACGTCGTGTGCCCGTGTGGGGTGTGAGCGACGGGGAACATCGTATGCCCGACGGGGAGGTACAGTGATGTAACGAGCGATGGTTCCAGCAGAGTTCCTGAGTGAACTAGTGATGAGAAATGTTGGAAGTCGGTACCGCATGGCATTTGCATAGAGTCGTTGTGTCGGTCTCTGTTCATTTGCATAAATCATGGATTGATTATGTGTGAGAATTGAGAATGGATGCATTACGTGTGGAAAATCATGATTTGATTGATTATGTGTGGGAATTGTACATTGATTTGTTATGTGTTGAGATTGTGATAGCATTGGTAATTTGATGTGCATATGTGATAAATGCATTGGTTGTGGATAATATGTATTATGCGTAGACATATGCTATGTGAGGTGTGATTTGTTTCTAAATGTTATGACTTGGTATGCCTTATGTGCAATTATGTGAGTGTATTGGATACTTGATATATGCTATGTTGTTGGATTAGTAGATATATGTTACGTATATGTGGTAAGTTATATGTATTAGTATGTGGTGTTTGTTGTGAGAATAGCTATGCATGTGAATTGTTATGTATTTGCATATTATTATGCAATCTTGATTTTAGTTATTATTTCTCACCCTTCTGCTGTTTTATAATGCTCTATGAGGCATTGCATATTAGAGTTGCTGGAGGTCTTTTTGTGGAGATTTGCCCTCCGTTCTGTTATCGGTCTTGGTGTCTGCTCTGATACGTAGCACGGGAGTCGGGGAACAATTATATATATATATATATATATGTGTGTGTGTATACATTTGTTGAATGTATTTTATAGTACTTTTGTATATATAATTGAGGTTCTAAAATGATTTATTTTGTAAAACAAGTCGGTTATGGATCTTTCCGCTTTATTCCTTAATTGACCTTTCCCTTTTAGATGGAAAAAGTTTCCCCTTGGAGGGTATTCTATTTTATGCTATGTATCAAATTTATGAGCAGGGATTGTGTTTTATTTCTTTAAATGTGACATCCCTGTTTCTGTCGGAAAAATAAATTTTTATCTACTCTGATTTATTTATGTATTATTTATTCGCGATGGGAATTGGGGTGTTACATTAGTGGTATCAGAGCAGGTTGGTCCGTCCGGCCAAGTTGTTGAGTCAGTTGGTGTGACAGTTAAATACTGTCGTTGTTGTTTGTCCCTTAGTACGTGATATGTGTGTGGAACACTGTCAGTGCTTTCTGGTTTTCTAATCTTTTGTCTTCAGAATTGAGAATGGAATAAGTGGGGGAGGAACTTGTACTTCTCCAAGTTGCTTCAGTTGTGGGTTGGCTCCGTGAACCGTTGATTGTAAGATTGTAAGTGTTGTTTGGACAATATGGTTCCCAATTCCGGAGGGAATGCGGAGGTAAGGTTTATGTCGACTAAGGATTTTTGCCTTAGGTAGTTTTGTGCACAGGATGCAAGAAATGCTATTATAGTTTGGTAAAGATGGTTTATGCCCCATCATGATTGTCGGCTGTCTATCGACAAATTGAGGAACTGATCACCCTTAATCTCTTGTTGATAGCAGATGGGAATTATGTTGGATGGAATAGACGCGTCTTTCCGGCTTTGATAGTGTGTGAAATGAATTGTTTGGGATTGAGAAAATAATTACGGATTGCTTCGATGAATTGATAAAGACTCTTATACTGGAAGATGAGACGGATTTGAGGTTTGGATATGCTAAGTAAGTAGAAGAACTTTTAGGACGTGAAACTAAGATGTTGTTATGTTTGTGACGATAGTTTTCTAGAAATTGGCAGGAAGGACACAGTGATGAGCTACCGGTTGTGCGTGATTTTCAGACGTATTCCCGGATGGAATATTAGATGATAGTATTAGAAGTACCCGGACTGATAGAGCAGTTGGAAGATTTACTGGAAAGGAGAATTGTGAGGCCAAGTGTGTCGTCTTGGAGAGCTCCAGTATGGTTAGTAACAAAAAGGAGGGATGATTGAATGGAATAACAAGCATTATGATGGTATTGGTATTGATACTATGGAAAGCGAAACTTAAAGTTCTGGAGAGGTTTGGAGTCTTTGGAATTATAGAGCATTAATGGGAATTTTGAGAAAACCTTAAGGGTGGATGTACTATTTGAGAGTTCTTTTGGGATGGTTGTTGCTACACGTGGGGATTTATAGAATTTGGATTGTTAAGAGAAGAAATTTTGTATGGATTTCTAACAGTTGAATAAGGTAACGATCGAGGACAAGTGTCCACTTTCATGAACGGATGACTGGAATGGTTTGGTTGAGTTTGAGTGAAATTGCAATTGTTTGGAATGTTTGATAAGAGTGGCGAATGGTGTGAGTTGAGGCTTTGATCGATTTAATGTGACTGGTTATGTTTTTTATCGTCGGGATAGGCTGTTATTTACTCGGTTAAGTTTGTATGTGAGTAACCAGTTACCCAATGAAAAGTTTTGCAAAAGCTTTAAGAATTTTTATCTTTTGGAGTTTGGTTGGGCATTACAACGTGCAGTGATGTTATTTGGTGTTAGTAATGCGTCTGTAATATTTGTGGAGTAGAGGAATCGTATCTTCCATATTTATTTGGATAAGTTCGTAATGGCTTTGATTGAGGATGTTCAGACCTGTTGAAAACTCAGAGGAAGAACAGGTAGAGTGTTTGGGATTTGAATTACAAGTGTCAAAAAGAGATGAAGTTTTCTGCTAAGTTATTCGAGTGAGAATTTGGGTTGAAAAAGGTTAGTTTTCTTGGATATGTTATTTCAGATGAGAGTATGGTTATGGATCCATCGAAAGTAGATGCAGTTCTACATTGAGAGGCTCTGAAGTTGGTTAAGGAGATTAGAAACTTTTGAGCTCAGTTGGTTATTACTGCAGGTTATGGAAGACTTTGCTAAGTTCGTACTTCAGTTATCTCAGTTGACTCGCAAAGGGTAAGTCGTTTGCTTTGGATGTTCATTGTGGGGGAAGTTTGAGAGAGCTGAAGTAGAAGTTGTCTACGACTTCAGTTTTGATTCTGTGTGATCCTGATGAACCGTTTGTGAGGTATTGGGATGCGTCTTTGATGAGTTTAGTTAGTGTGTTAATGCAAGAGGGTAAAGTCGTGGTTTATGCTTTACGACAATTGAGGATTTATAAAAGGATATATACTATTCTGAATTTGGATTTGGTTGCGGTTGTATTGTGTAGGACAATTTGGGGATATTATCTTTATGGTTCTAGATTCGAAGTGTTTAGTAATCACAAGGATATGGAGTACTTGTTTGGTTTGAAGGAACAGAGTATGAGACAACGAGGAGGGCTGGAATTCGTGACGAGTTATGAATTTGGCTTGGATTATCCTTTGGGAAAAGCTAAGGTTGTGCCTGAAAAGTTAAGTCGAAAGTTATTATGCATGTCTGTTTTGATGGTCAGAGAATTAGAATTATTTGAGCAGTTCCGAGACTTGTGTCTGGTGTGTGAGGTAACATAGTAGAGTGTGAGGTTGAGTATATTGAGAGTGAACAGTGATTTTTGGTGAATATGAGAAAGAGTTAGACTTTGGACGTGAAATTGGTAGTTTTGATGGTTACGAGTAATCAGAGTGTGCAACGGAAGCGTGAAGTGGCATGATTCGTATATGCGTGTGGGGCTGGTAAGAGTTCATAGGTTGAACATTGGGAATATGTAGGAGTGTTGAGACCATTGGACGTTTCAGGATGGAAGTGATATGTGAAAGGTTTAACTATTATTTATGGACTACTGTGTAGATAGATGTTTTGGTTATATGTTCGATTGAGGAATCGTAGCATTGTTGTACTGATGTTGTGTGACAAGGATGTTGGTATCATGGTTGTGTGGAGGTTGTTTAATCGATGTTGTGTCGTGGAACTTGTGTTCTTGTTTGTGTTGTTGCCTCGTTTCCATCGTGTTGGTTCGAGTGCGAGTAGCTAATTCCGGTGTGTGTTCGTAGCTTGGGTTTTCCTTGAGTCGTGAGTTGGTCGTCAAGTGCATTGTATGGGCTTTGCATCTTGTCGTTGTAGTGGTTATATGTGTCGTGTCGTTGTTGTGGTTGCTGTTAGCAAGGTGGTTTGTCAGTTTGTGTCTTTCGTGGTGTGCTTTTGTTGGCATGTTAGTTTGTTGGTCGGATGCGAGAGTCGTATCCGGAGTTGTTCGTATCGGTTATATTTTCGAGGACGAAAATGTCTAAGTGGGGGAGAGTTGTAACGCCCCAGTTTTTGTCAGTTTTATTTAATCGAGGCGATTTAATTATTTTCTTTTTATATTATTTTATTATTGACTTTTATTTGACAATATATTATTTTTCATCATTGTTTATGTTTTATCGCATTTTGAGAGCGTTTGCGAGATATTTGAGAGTAGGGGTATTTTGGTCTTTTTGGGGGTAGATATTTTTATAAATAGAAAGAAAAGAGAGAAAAATAGTAAGGAAAAAGAAAAAGAGAAAGAGAAAAAGAGAAAAAAGAAGAAGAAAGAAAGGGAGAACAGGAAAAAGAAGGAAAATCAGGAATTCATCCGTTTAAAGCGCGAATAATCGGGTAAGGGTGAGAAGTTTCAATTATATCTTGTTTGCGTATGTATATGTGTATGTTTTCTTGGATTGTTTTGGATATTTTCTTATAGTTTTCATTTTAGGTCGAAATGGTAAAAATGCGTAGAAATCGATGTTTTCACGGACAAAAGTCGGAATAAATCGCGTAGTAGAGTCGTGTGATGTTGGGTCTTGATTTAGTGTGATCGTTTGATTGAATCGAGTTGAATTTGTAACTTTTGTGTTTTTGATATATATTGATGTTTTGTGCAAAGTGATGTTGTGGTCGGGTAAAAGTGTTTGGATATGTCTGGTAACATTGGTATAGGTTGATATTTAATTGGGTAAGGATAGGAATTAATCGGGAATGGTTAATTGTGTGTTTTCGAGTGGTTTTGAGCGAGTTTGGAGTTGGGATAAATTTATAAAACTATGTTTCAAAATATTTCAAAAATGGAAAATGTGTTGGATGGCTTTTTAATGGTGAAAATATTGTAGTATGTTGAATTCTGAGATCGCAGCTTTTTACGGAATCGAAATCGGAGGTCCGGAAGTCATTTAACGATCGAAAATTGAGTTTTTATCAAATTCTGCGCAGTATGCGTCGACCTAAAGCATCTTTACGTTGACCTAAAGAACCCTTGCGTCGACTCATGAGTCGACCTGAGCATACTCGCGAGTGATACAAATTTTCCAAAATGTCCGATTTTGTTTTCCTCATAACTTTTGAACCGTAAGTCCGTTTTGACCCCCGTTTGAAGCGTTGGAAAGCTAATGAAATATTATTTCTATTAAAAATGGTTTGGAGGGTAAAATATGATTTAATTAATTCGTTTTTTTTGAAAAATATTCGGGTTGTCGGGTTTTTATCGCGTTAATTGTGTGCGATTGATGTGTTATCATGCTATATGCTTTTGTTATGTAACGTGTAGCTTGTGTGATGTTATATGATGTGAATATACATGATGGAATGTTGTGATGATGGTTTGTCGCCTTATGGCAAATATGTGCATTGTTTTGGATTAGACCTCGATGCGTGATTAATGATGTTGTTGTGTGGTAAAATACCTTGTTTGATTGAATATCAATGTATGTTGTTATGATGTATTGTGGGTCGCCTTTATGGTGTGAATCCCTTGTGGAAGTAATTGTGATTGTATGATTGTTGTGGTTTGTGTCTTGTGATGATATGCATTGTTTATGTGAAATTTCAATGTATGTTGTTTGGCGGCCTTTATGGTTTGAAATGCATTGTTTGAATTGATTTGCAATGCATGAATGTGATGAGGTTGATTAATTCATATGGTTGACTTGTGAATGTATGGAATTGATGAGTTGAAATATATGCATGATTATGGTTGCATATATGTGTGAAGATGCATTTGATTGTCATGAGTCATTGTATGCTAAGCATCATGATATGCATTTTGTGCGATCGTGTGCCCATGTGGGGTGTGAGCGACGGATTGGTTCCAGAGGGAATCCGCTATAAAGTCGTGTGCCCATGTGGGGTGTGAGCGATGATTATAGACGATCGTGTGCCCATGTGGGGTGTGAGCAATCGGGTCATGTGCCCGTGTGGGGTGTGAGCGATCCATAAACGTCGTGTGCCCGTGTGGGGTGTGAGCGACGGGGAACATTGTATGCCCGACGGGGAGTTACAGTGATGTAACGAGTGATGGTTCCAGCAGAGTTCCTGAGTGAACTAGTGATGAGAAATGTTGGAAGTCGGTACCGCATGGCATTTGCATAGAGTCGTTGTGTCGGTCTCTGTGCATTTGCATAAATCATGGATTGATTATGTGTGAGAATTGTGAATGGATGCATTACGTGTGGAAAATCATGATTTGATTGATTATGTGTGAGAATTGTGCATTGATTTGTTATGTGTTGAGATTGTGATAGCATTGGTAATTTGATGTGCATATGTGATAAATGCATTGGTTGTGGATAATATGTATTATGCGTAGACATATGCTATGTGAGGTGTGATGTGTTTCTAAATGTTATAACTTGGTATGCCTTATGTGCAATTATGTGAGTGTATTGGATACTTGATATATGCTATGTTGTTGGATTAGTAGATATATGTTACATATATGTGGTATGTTATATGTATTAGTATGTGGTGTTTGTGGTGAGAATAGCTATGCATGTGAATTGTTATGTATTTGCATATTATTATGCAATCTTGATTTTAGTTGTTATTTCTCACCCTTCTGCTGTTTTATAATGCTCTATGAGGCATTGCAGATTAGAGTTGCTGCAGGTCTTTTTGTGGAGATTAGCCCTCCGTTCTGTTGTCGGTCTTAGTGTCTGCTCGGATACGTAGCTCGGGAGTCGGAGAACGATTATATATATATATGTGTATACATTTGTTGAATGTATTTTGTAGTACTTTTGTATATATAGTTGAGGTTCTAAAATGATTTATTTTGTAAAACAAGTCGGTTATGGATCTTTCCGCTTTATTCCATAATTGACCTTTCCCTTTTAGATGGAAAAAGTTTCCCCTTGGAGGGTATTCTATTTTATGCTATGTATCAAATTTATGAGCAGGGATTGTGTTTTATTTCTTTAAATGTGACATCCCTGTTTCTGTCGGAAAAATAAATTTTTATCTACTCTAATTTATTTATGTATTATTTATTCGCGATGGGAATTAGGGTGTTACATTACAGCTAGGTTCTAATGATGTGGATAGCTTCCCTAGGTGCCAAATGATGTGCCTGAGTGCTTGGAATGGTTTGAAACAAGCTGGAGCTGAAGATGGTATCCCAACTGCAACTTGGTTAAAACCTTGAGGAATAAGCTGGTGATTCTTAGAAATCAGTGTTCCAGATGTTGTTTAAGTGTTTGGATCACTTCTATATGATGTTTATGAGGTGTGTGTGTGATGGGTTTGGTTGGAATTGCTCTCAAACTCAAAACCCGATAGTGACTTGCTTTGGAAGGCAAATTTGGAAGTGAGAAGGTGATTTTAAGGAAAGCATCTGTTTGATGGCTTTGGTGTACTCAAACTGATCAGAAATGAGCCCTATTTATAGTAGAGCAAGTTTATTTTGCAAGCAATAGTGAATGGCAACTGCAGCAGAGGTTTGGCCAATGTTGATCAATGGGAATCCAAGTCTCCTCTACCCATTGACTAGAGGTTAGAGCACAGGCTGCTGGTTCCCTTGGTCTTGGATATGTCTTGACTGAATTCAGTTGGAAATGGCTCAGTCCATGCCACCTTGGTACATCCATTGAATGCTCCAAAACAAAATTGGAGTCTTGTCCCCTCTTTAGGGATTTCTAGGTTTGGCATGCTATTTTTAGTTCCAAGGACTTGGGAGGCTGATGAATCAGTGTTTGTCCTTCCTTGGTCTCCCCCCGAGGTGTTTAGATGGATAGACATATTTGTCATTTGCACAAATTTGGTTAATCGAGCAAAATGAACAAATCTGCCTTGCCATGACAGTTTGCAACAAGGCATATTGGCATGGTCATATCTCATGGCTCAAGTGGAATTTCATGGAGTTCTTCGCCATTTTGGAAAGCTCTCATATGATACAACATATGTGTGATCATAGTTTGTTTTGATACCTTTTGGATCTGAGTGAAAAATGCCCCTACATTTGAAAAAAAAAAACAAGGCAGATTCTGACTTAGTGAAAATTTCACTAAGTGTTGGAAAAAAGTGACATTTTCACTTTTTGTGATTTTGGCCATTCCATAACTTGAAATCCATGAGGAATTTGAATGAGGTGTAGTTGACACTTTTAAAGTATGCCATGAGAGCTACAAATCCATCTTTGGATCAGCCCAAATGGTTGCTTGGATCTCAAGTTATGATCCTTGGAAGTTGGTACCCTAGCCACTTTGTTCCATAACTTAGAAAATTTCTAAGTTTTTTATGGTTACCCCTTTTACAAGTTATCCCACTTTCTTTGATTTTTCTTGATGAATGATTATTAAAATCACATATTAACATCATTTTAGGGTTAGGGAACCATAATTGATCAAAAAATCAAAAAGTCAAACTTTGACTTTTGGGCACAATTGACTTTTTATCAAATGAACTCCAAACTGTGCGATCCTCTATGAAATCAAGTCCTTGACCTAAATCAAACTTGATGGATTGATTTCATAGGTGTTATAGGGTGTATTGAATCATGTCCCATGGTTTGGGAGCATGTCCTGGTCAAAAAGCAAAGGTACAATTGACTTTTTCTTCAAAAACCCTAACTGTGGTTCAGATGAAATTGAAACTTGTAGATCAAGCTTCTTGGATCAATCCATTGTTGCAAATGGATAAATGTAGTGTGTTAGAGACCCTCAAATCATGTCTTGAGGTCTTGGCTCATGATTTGTCCCAAAAGTCAACTTAGGGGTGAATTAGGTCAAGAAACCCTAATTCCTGATTTTTGATGAATGCATCCCCTGAGGTTAAATTATCTTGATGATTGGGTCCATGAGGTTCCATGGAGTATATTAAGTTGTTATTTAAAGCATTGGCTCATGCCCAGAGGAAAATTTCCATCTGGAGGCCCTAGTCGACCAAAACCCTAATTTGGTGACACTGACGATCTTGAGGCTTGATCCACTTGGAAGGTTGCAACATTGTGCTTAATTATTGCTGTGGGAGTCCTCTTAATCCATTATCAATGTTTGAGAGGTTAGACAAGTTAAAGATCATGTCATTCCTTGATTGATCCTTTGACTAAAGCTCAGAAAGGGCTTGAAACCCTAATTATTGTTTGTAGTGAATGCTCACCCATCTTTGGGGAGACTGATGAGGCATAAAGGTTCCTCCATATTATGATGATGATTTGCACAATGATGGGAAATCTTAGTGGTCAAAATTTGGGGTATGACAGATGCCCCTATTTAATCCTCTTGGACACGAAGGTGTGAATGGCGAAGGTATTCGGGCATTCGGGGTGCAAGACGATTAAATATCGAAATACCCGAAATTCTGATGGTGGTTATGAATGGTGGCTTACGCATTCATCTATTTTTGCTAAGCAATGATGCTTAGAAAAGGTAAACTTCCCCTCGATCCTGGTTTCTGACCAAGGAACTGGTCTAAGTTTCTGAAATAAACTTCCCCTTGATCCTGGTTTCCTACCAAGGAACTGGTCTAAGTTTCTGAAATAAACTTCCCCTCAATCCTGGTTTCCTACCAAGGAACTGGTCTCAGTTTTTGATGTAAACCTCCCCTCGATCCTAGTTTCCTACCAAGGAACTGGTCTAAGTTTCTGAAATAAAATTCCCCTCGATCCTGGTTTCCTACCAAGGAACTGGTCTCAGTTTCTGAAATAAACTTCCCCTCGATCCTGGTTTCCTACCAGGGAACTGGTCTAAGTTTTTGATATAAACTTCCCCTCGATCCTGGTTTCCTACCAAGGAACTGGTCTAAGTTTCTGATATAAACTTCCCCTCGATCCTGGTTTCCTACCAAGGAACTGGTCTAAGTTTCTTTTATCAATAAACTCATGACAAGGGACGCTATTCGTAGCGGTTTTCCTCAAACTTCTCGCCGAATTTTCATGGGGAGATGCCATTTGATAGAAAAAAATGTTGATGTCAGAGTTGCTGGGGTACCCAGTTGTCTGAGTTGTAGAGGTGTACAAACTTCTCTGTTGGAGACGCCATTTGTCGACTCTACCAGGGAAAACGAGTCTCTTGAGAGACTGTTTCTGCTTGGGGTCTTACATCATACTTTTCTCGGGATCTTCTCGGAGAAATGCGATACAATGTGATCCAATTTTTTGAGGTGCTGATGACCTTTTCGTCAGTGGATTTTTCGGAAAACAACTGTTGTCTTGCCGAATCTCTGCTTAAGCGGCTTTCTCTGGGGATTTTCATTAATCCGGGAAAGAGAAAATATCATCTTCAATGGCGAAGAGTGACGTTTGTCAAAGATTTTCTAGTTTTTCAGAGGTTCAAGTTATCAAAGTGGTCGAGGATCAACTTCATCCCAGGAATAAACTGGAGGAGAGAGATTGTTCAGACACAACATTTCCTGACGAAGAAAGAACTGACAACTCGATTGGGAGGACTTCAATCACTAGGGGACAAGACCGACAAGAGTGATAGTGATGCAATATGAATGTGAATGTAATTTAATAATGCATGATGTATGTATGCATATGCTGACAAAACTGACACGACATACAGACTAATAGATGAACACGACTGGATACTCGACCACTGCTGGGACGAAGAAGTACCGCTGGTTCAAGATAGCAATTCTGCCTTGCTTAGGAGAGATAGTCCCTGTGGGGGAATAACAGTTGGTCGGGCTTAGGAGGTAAGAACTCTGCCAGGGGGTGTTAGATGAAACATGGTTTCTGACACACTTGATCCTTCGTTCAGGCATACTGGTTTAGAAGGAGTACTTTGATTCTGCACTTTGAAGCTCAACTATCTTTGGAGAAGCGATTGAAGTTCTTTCGATGTTCAACAATCAAAAGAATTGCCATCTTTATTTTAAAAGCAGAAAAGTTTTAACAAGTAAATTCATTTTTGTTTCGTTTCAAGAATCGTTAATCATATTAAAATTTCGTTCTGTAAAGCTAAAACAAATAAGAATTGCAAACAAAAGCACAAGGGTTCAAATTTTATTGATAGGATGGAAATCAGCCAAACGCGTGATTCCACAGAGTATTTACAAAGTTAGAAAATGGTAATTTACGGGAAAAGGGCTACATTGAAACATAACGACCATTATCCTTCTACCAACTTTGAATTCTGGACATCCTGAGCCTCTGTCGAAGATGACCTTGACTGGAGTTTTCTGATGGACGGCATGACTGCTACTGGGGGATTTGCCCCTGTTGGACGTAGTTACTTGCCATTATCCCTAATTTTTTCCTGGATTTTACTTTGAGATTTCCAATCCATCGGGATGATTTTTTATTATGTCTCTAATTTTTGCCTGGACCGCCCTTTCGGGTTTTCAATCCACCGAGACGTTTTTTTATTTAGGCGAAGTATTTCTTGACTACATCAACATTTGTGGGGTAGGCAAATTCTTCTCCATCCATGGTTGCGAGTCTCAAGGTGCTGCCTGAGAAAGCTTTCTTGACCACATAGGGGCCATCATAATTCGGAGTCCATTTGCCCCGAGAATCAGTGAGAAAAGATTGTATCTTTTTGAGCACGAGGTCTCCTTTCCTGAAGACGCGAGGTCGGACCTTTTTGTCAAACGCCTTCTTCATCTTTTGCTGATACAACTAACCGTGGCATAGTGCCGTGATTCTATTTTCTTCGATCAGGTTTAATTCGTCGTGTCAACTTTGACACCATTCAGCTTCTGTAAGCTTAGCTTCCATCAATATCCGGATTGATGGGATCTCTACTTCTATAGGGAGAACTGCTTCCATGCCATATACTAGAGAGAAAGGGGTTGCCCCTGTTGATGTGTGGACGGATGTGCGATAACCGTGAAGAGCAAAGGGTAGCATTTCGTGCCAGTCTTTGTAGGTTACAACCATCTTTTGAATAATCTTCTTGATATTCTTGTTATCCGCTTCTACCGCGCTGTTCATCTTGGGTCGGTAGGGAGATGAGTTATGGTGTTCGATCTTGAACTCAGCGCACAACTTTTTCATCATCTTCTTGTTCAAGTTAGATCCATTATCCGTAATGATCTGGCTCGGAACACCATAACGGTAGATGATATTGTTTTTTATAAAGCGTACTACCACTTGTCGGGTCACATTAGCGTATGACGCTGCTTCGACCCACTTGGTGAAGTAATCAATGGCTACCAGGATGAACCGATGTCCGTTTGAAGCTTTGGGTTCAATCATGCCAATCATGTCGATTCCCTATATGGAAAAAGGCCACGAGGAAGAGAGAACTTTGAGATGCGTTGGCGGTACATGGATTTTGTCAGAGTATATCTGACACTTGTGACACCTCCTCATGTACTTGTAGCAGTCGGATTCCATGGTCAACCAGTAGTACCCTGCTCTTAGAATTTTTCTCTCCATTGTGTGTCCGTTGGCATGAGTGCCACAGGATCCTTCGTGAATTTCTTTTATCAGCATGTCTGCTTCTGGTCTGTCTACACATCGGAGCAAGACCATGTCAAAATTTCTCTTATAGAGTGTGTCACCGCTAAAAAAGAAGCTTCCGACCAGCCTTTTGAGGGTCTTTCTGTCTTTCCTTAGTGCCCCAGGTGGGTACTCTTGTTTCTAAAGGAAGCATTTGATATCGTGATACCAAGGTTTGTCGTCTATGATTACATCAATCGTAAAGATGTAATTGGGCCGTTCAAGGCGCATTATGTCGATCTTAGGTAGGTCGGTCCATTGACCTACACTAATAATGGAAGAGAGAGTGGCTAATGCATCATCCATGTGATTCTCTTCATGAGGGATATGATGAAACTCAATTCTGTTGAAGAAGGGTAACAACCTTCTTGCGTAATCTTTTTAAGGAATCAATCCTGATTGGTATGTGTTCCAATCTCCTTTGATCTGATTGATAACCAAGGCTGAGTCGCCATATACATCCAAGTTTTTGATCCTTAAGTCGATCGCTTCCTCGAGACCCATGATACAAGCTTCGCATTCGACCTCGTTGTTTGTGCACTTGAATGTAAGTCTGGTAGTGAAAGGAATATGGGTACCCTGAGGGGTTATGATGATAGCCCCAATTCCATTTCCGTAATGATTGACAGCTCCGTCAAAAATTAGTCCCCACTAGGAACCTGGTTCTGGCCCTTCACTGGGTAACGGTTCATCACAATCTTTCATTTTTAATTACATGACATCTTCGTCTGAGAAGTCAAACCCGATTGATTCTTGATCGTCAATCGGTTGATGAGCCAAATGATCCGCTAAAATACTTCCTTTAACGGCTTTCTGAGTATGGTACTCTATGTCATATTCTGATAACAACATCTGCCAACGGGCAATCCTTCCCGTGAGAGCATGTTTTTCATAGACATACTTGATAGGATCCATTTCGGAGACTAACCAAGTAGTGTGGCGAATCATATACTGGCGAAGACGTTTGGCTGCCCAAGCCAAAGCGCATCAAGTTTTCTCAAGCATCATGTACCGAGTTTCACACTCAGTGAATTTCTTGCTTAGATAGTAAATGGCAGACTCTTTCCTTTTGGTTTTGTCTTGTTGGCCAAGTACACATCCCATTGAGTCCTCTAGGACTGTGAGGTAGATGATCAATGGTCTTCCTTCCAATGGAGGTGATAGAATCGGTGGATTCAACAGGTATTCCTTAATACTGTCGAAGGCGGTTTGGTAATCTTCTGTCCAAACGCAATCCTGGTTCTTTTTAAGTAATTTGAAAATCGGCGCACATGTGGGGGTCATGAGGAATATGAATCTGGAAATGTAGTTCAAATGTTCCAGGAATCCTCTGACTTGTTTTTCAGTTTTCGGAGAAGGCATTTCTTGAATGGCCTTGACCTTGTCAGGATCAATCTCAATTCCTTTTTGGCTGACAATGAACCCTAAGAGTTTCCCTGAACGGACACCAAATGTGCATTTATTGGGATTCAAGCAGAGTTTGTACTTTCTCAACCGCTCGAATAGTTTTGATAGGTGGGTCACATGCTCCTCTTCTGTCTTAGATTTGGCAATCATATCATCGACATACACTTCGATTTCCTTGTGTATCATGTCATGAAACAGAGTAGTCATGGCCCTTTGATAGGTTGCCCCGGCGTTCTTCAAACCGAATGACATTACCTCGTAACAAAAGGTACCCCATGGGGTAATGAACGAAGTTTTCTCCATGTCTTTCGGCGCCATTTTAATCTGATTATAGCCTGAGAATCCATCCATGAAGGAGAAAACTCTGAATATTGCTGTACTGTCTACCAGTATGTCAATGTGTGGTAAAGGAAAGTCGTCCTTCGGACTAGCCTTGTTTAGATCTCAGTAATCGACACACATTCTGGCCTTTCCGTCCTTTTTCGGAACGGGTACGATGTTGGCTAACCATTGAGGATACTCTGATGTGGCGACGAAACCCGCGTCAATCTATTTCTGTACCTCCTCCTTGATTTTGTTGGCCATGTCCAGGTGAGTCCGTCTCAACCTTTGTTTTACTGGCGGACATTCTGACCTTAACGGTAGATGATGTTCCACGATGCTGGTATCCAACCCTGGCATGTCCTGATAGGACCAAGCGAATACATCGGGCAATTCTTTGAGAAGCTTTGTCAAACCCTCTTTGGCATTTGGACTGAGCAGTGCCCCAATCCTGATTTCTTTTCTCTCTTTTTCTGAACCCAAGTTTACCATTTCCAACGGCTCTTTGTGAGGTTCGATGGAACTTTCCTCCTGTTTGAGTAGTCGGGAGATCTCTTCTAGAATTTCGTTGTCAACTTCTTCTTCAGCCCCAAATACCGGGAATTCAAAGTTGGGCGAAGGCATCGGATCGTGTGTTTCAACGGGGTTTAAAACAAGCAATCTGCATGACGTGATGATTATTTTTTAGAAGAGATAGAGAGAATGCAAGAGTGTGTGCAGTGTTTTTTTGAAAACTGCTTGTTGTTTTTTTTTATTATTGAATTGTTTTTTAAGAGTACCATTTTCTGAAAAAGCAAAAAGAGAAAACAACAATTAATGCGGAAATTACAGAGCGATGTTATTTTATTTATGAACAAGTCGATTCTTGAAACTAGAGCCCTATAAAACAAAACTCTGTCTCTTTGGGCGAAGCGAAGAGGGATATTTATAGAAAGCGAGCCCTATCAAAACATCGTTTCACATGGGCAGGGTGAAAGGTTAAAGACGGTAATTACTTTGACTGACGAACAATCTTCGGAACATCAACAGTAACCCATTGGCGGCGAACTCCTCGGTGAATCACAAAGTCTGGTACCTTCCTTGATTTGTCTTCAGAAATAACGCTGATTTCTGGTGGAGCAGGATCGTTGGAATCTGTCTCCCAGGCAGAGTTGTCGTAGGAGGATTCCTCTGTTGTATTTTGCATAGTATTTGTACTCTCAGGTAAATCTCCCCATCCAGTTGGCTGGATGTATTTGAGCCTGATACAAGAGCTTTCAGGAGCAGTGTACTTGACCATATAGTCGAACTTTCCACTTGGTTGTCCCAAGGTGTCCCACACTTCTCTGGAACTGGAGGAGTCATCCCTTTCGATGACGTTGACCTCGGGAAAAGCATAGTTGATGAACTCTAGTCCGACAAGATTTGCCAATTCATCGGCGTACTGGATATTTTCTGAATGCCCTGAGTGTTGATCCCATGACATGGTGGGGACACAGGTTATCTTTTCAATGATGCTCAACTGATTTTCATCGTTCGGCTGACTCTTTTGCCCCAAGTCTCCTGGATACGGCTGCCAGATAGGCAGGCCATCCATTGGGCCATAATATTCGTGGTTAAAGTTGTCTTTCATTAGAGTGTCCTCCTCTAATGAATTTGGTGGAGCACGACATCCTTCCGGATCACAATCTCCATATATCATTCTGACGTTTGACCTGGGTATAAATCTCAGACTCTGTACGAGATAGCAAAATGGCATAGGTACCTCTTCCTGAGAGATATAACCGTCCTCATTAAGATAGGATTTCCACTCCTCATATGTATCGGAGGGATCTCCCTCATTGATGGTATGGACTGTTTGAGGCACAGGGTGAAGGAAACCTCCACTGTGGAAGAAATCCTGAATGGGATGAAAACTTTCATCGTTAGTTGCAGTCTGGGTACACGTTAAAGAAAAACCAAGACCCTTCTTTGTTTTATTATTAGTAGGAATGACAAGCTGTCCCCATCCTTTTGTATTGTTAATTTTGATCACTTCGAGAGCATCTCTGTATGAGGAAATCGAGGTTCCTTTTGTCTGATTGATTCTCGTTGCTCACTAAAAGTGCTTAGAACTGAGTTCCAACAACCTCCTCTGGTTCTACACAAGTAGACGATGACAGGTTACTCACGATCAAGGCTTGTTCTCCACAGGTCGTGACGAGTTGATCGTTCTTGATGAACTTCAGTTTCTGGTGCAGCGTCGAAGTGACTGCCCTAGCCTGGTGTATCTAAGGTCTTCCTAATAAACAACTGTACGCTGCTCAGATGTCCATGACCTGGAAAGTGATTAGGAAAGTGTGAGGACCGATAGTTATGGGAAGGTCGACTTCGCCGATAACTGCTTTCCGAGATCCGTCAAAGGCTTTGACGATAACCTCACTGCCCCTCATCGGAGATCCTTTGAATGATAGTCGCATTAAAGTGGACTTTGGGATAACATTGATGGCCGATCCGGTGTCTACCAGTACACTGGCTTAGGCATCGTCTTGGCAGTTGACTGTAATATTGAGCGCCAAGTTGTGACTTTTGCCTTCCTCTGGCAATTCCTCGTCACTAAATCCCAAGTTGTTGCAGGAAGTGATGCTAGAGACGATACTATCGAACTGTCTTATTGACACATCCTGTTCCACAAAGGCCTGCTCTAAGACTTTCTGTAGAGCCTCTCTGTGGGCTTCGGAACTGAGTAAAAGTGATAGCACAGAGATTTTTGAAGGAGTTTGCAACAGTTGATCAACAATGTTGTATTCACTCTTTTGGATGAGCTTCAACATCTCATCATGGTTTTTGGAAAGGTCGGGATCATTGGACTGACCGACCGGTGGATTGGGAGCTTCTGGCTGAAGTTCCTTTTCTTTGCTAGGTTCTCCAACTCCTCGGTTGAAGATTCGACTGCTCCGTGTTACCCGACTGATGTCTGCAATATTCACGACGGAGGGTAATGGAATTTCCTTTCCATTCTTAATTGTTGTTACAACGTATTTGTAAGGGATCGCCTTAGCTGTTTCATACAGTAATGGTCCCAGTAGATAGATAACTACAGGAGCCTTCTGATTTTTCTGACTGTCGTAGGTAACTTCAATCAGTTCCTGGCTAAGAACCTTTGATTCGTCCAGTAGAGGGATGATGGCACAAACATCCTTGGTCCCCTCAGGATCAGAGATTACAACCACATCTTTGATTTGATCAGCGAAGTAGTCTAGCGTCCAGTTAATGGACTCTGAAACTGGATATGGGTGAATCTCTTTGCGGTCCAACTGACCTTGAAGGGCTGCTCACACGAGGTAACATCCTTGGTTATTTTCTGAGCAAACTCTACAGCGTTCATAGTTATGTGGTGGCACCTGGCCATGTCTGCTTTAAATGCAGTGTAACCTCACTAGGTCTGCTTCCATTGATCGAGCATCCTGACTTTGATGCCTAGTAGGGTTCCCATTAACCACACTGACTTGTTGCGTGTCTTCGTCCATATAGATCGGAAGCCACCAGTTGTTTAACAAGTGTTGCAAAGTTCTTTGAACGAGAGCACATCCCTGGTCACTCTCACAACATCCTTTATAGTTCTGATAATTATGCGAAGTCAGAAAACCGAGCTGGACTTGCTTAGCGTGTAATTTTACCAAGCTGGTATTCATCAAGCGAATATCGAAGATTTGAATCATGTTGATCTGATAAAGATTTTTATCATGGTAATCCTGGATCCACCCAAGATCCATCTGACACTGGAGGGCCTCTTGTACAAAAGAGCATCCCTAATTATTTACCGAGCAAATCAGACAGGAATCATAATCGTTCCGCGGCAGATTATGATACTGGCTTTCCCTTGAGTGCATTGCCACCAGGATGACATTCATCGAACGGATGTCGTGGCTCTGAATGATGTTGGAATTCGTATAAGTCATGTTAACTCCATGAACTCGATGCTCTTGGATCCATCCGAGATCCAATTGTTCCTGTAGAGTTGATTGCACCACAGAACATCCTTGATTGTTCTTAGAGTAGATATCACACTGGTGATAATTATGAGGTGGTACATGACCGTACCCGCTCTGTCTGCGATGCATCTTGACCAGGTTGGTCCTTAATAAGAGTACATCATGAATTTGATAGTTGTCGTTAGACTCCCCTTCTATCAAATTTACTGCAGCTTTCTCGTGTTGAGGCAGCGGGTTCGGGAGAACATTTGGATTCGTATCTTTGAAGGATAAGACCCCGTTCCTAACGAGGTTTTGTACTTCGGATTTGAAACTGAGACAGTTTTCTATGTTATGCCCCGGTCCCCCTTGATGGTAAGGACAAGTCTGATCCGCCTTGAACAAAAAAGGCGGATTTTCCGGTATGGTAAGAGGAGACCTGGTTTGGACATGCCCCTTGACCAGTAGTAGTGGAAACAATTATGCGTACAACATCGGTATAGGGTCGAACCTTGGTGGCCGCGTTGTACGGTTGTTGTTGTACCGAGGACGAGCCTGCTGAAGAGGCTGTTGTGTCCTTTGCTGATATTACTGTTGATTAGGTTGGCTCTGCGCAACCTGAGGTTGATACGTAGGAACAGTCGCCGGGTTAATAGCAGGAGTTACAACTGCTACTGGTTGGTAACGTCGCCTTTGCTTTCCGAGAGAGATATTCCCAATATCCTGCTCTTTTTCTTAGGGAGAGCACTACCGTATCGTTTTGTATTACTTGATGATCCAGCGTCTTTAACTAAACGTCCTTCTCGGACCGCTTCCTCAAGACGAACTCCCATGCCCACCATCTCGGTGAAGTCACTGGGCGCACTGGCTACCATTCGGTCGTAGTAAAATGAGCTTAAGGTTTTTAAAAAGATCTTTGTCATCTCTTTTTCCTCAAGAGGTGGACAAATTTGGGCGGCAATTTCACGCCATCTCTGAGCGTACTCCTTAAAGGTTTCCTTGTCCTTTTGTGACATTGATCTGAGTTGATCTCTATCTGGTGCCATATCCAGGTTATACTTATACTGTTGAACGAAGGCAGTGCCAAGATCTCTGAAAGTAGCGATCTTAGTGCAGTTTAAACCCATGTACCATTTGAGTGCGGCACCGGTTAAACTATCCTGAAAGTAGTGAATCAGTAGCTCCTGGTTCTTTGTCCAAGCTGACATTCGCCGAGCGTACATCACTAAATGACTTTGAGGGCAAGGGTTACCCTTGTGTTTTTAAAATCAGGCACTTGGAACTTGTGCGGAACTTTTACATTGGGGACCAAGCAAAGGTCTGCGGCATCTTTTCCAAATAGATCTTGACTGCGAATGGCTTGCAGTTCTTTTTGTATCTCCAGGAACTGTTCCTGGAACTCATTGATTCTGTCGAACATACTTTCATTTCCACCAGAAGGTATCTATGGAATCTGTCCTTCCGGGACAGTGTGTACCATGGGTGGTGGTATAGTCATCATGGCAGAGACTCTTGGTGTCTCCTGAAGTTTGTAACCTTCAGGAGTTGTTGTCATGCCCCTGGCATCTTCGCTTTCCCGAAGTTTGTAACCTTCAGGCCCAGCGGTTCCTGCTGCCTTTTCCAGATCTTCCATGATTGGCGGGATATATCCTTCTGGGATATAGTTGAGTGGCATGCCCCAGGGACGATCTTTTGGTATTTTGTACCTAGGATCAGACTTCTCCATTATGGGTGTTGATGTGGTCTCTGAGATCACAGTTCGTTGTTGTTGCATCTGAGCTTCTGCTAGAGATTGCATGTTGTTATGAAGCTTTCTCAGATCTTCTTTCAGAGTATCGATCTCTTCTCTCAACTCTCTGTTCTCTTCCTCGAGATCATCCATCTTCTTTTATCGATTGGCCCGAGTATTGTACGAATGAGACAGTTTGACTCTAGAACTGAGACACAAACGTGAGATTCGTAGGGAAGAATAATGCATTTATGCGAGAATGATGAATGATATGCAATGATTATATTAATTATTTTTGTTTATTCAAAGTAAACCTTGACAATTAGATTGCAAATGTCAAACAGTAGGGAAGACCCCGTTTTATTGAATTCAAAGATTGCAGAAATGGAAATACAGTAGATTACAAAGTGCTGTAAAAGGAAATCTAAACTAATGGATCCTGAGTCCTCTCTGAAGAGATCTCATGTACTGGTTCTGGTGCTTTCCTTTTCTTTGACCGGGGCTCTTGAGCCGTTGTCGGATTGTCATTCCTTTTCCAAGTGAAAGGAGCGAGCAAGTTCCTTTGGTCATCCTAATTCTCTACAGCATGTTACTCTAAAATCTCAATCAGAGCATCCTTTTCTTTCAATAGCTGTTGTAGTTTCTTACACTCTACATTGAGAATACAATACTTGTTCCTCCAAGACCTCCTCTCCTGTTGAACTTTGTTGAGAGTAACTTGAAGTTTTTCCATGTCTAACATGAAATAAAGGACATAGTCCCTTAATGGAAGAACTTCTTGACGAGGGTAAGGCATCCTCAGCTTGAGAGCTCTGGTTTGTACCCAGTGGAGATAAGGCTCCACCGAGACACAGTCTGGTTTTCCCAGAGACTCTCATCCTTTCCTATGAACGTGTTTCCAAGCATGCACTATTTCTCTCTTTAGTGCCATGTCATTTTCTCCTTCCTTGAAGAAAAGACCTTCTATATGAGCATTCCGCGGGACATGCCTCATTGGGTATCCGAATTGACGACGAACGAGAATGGGATAATAGTTGATTCCTCCCTTAGTTCCTATAAGGGGTACATTTGGGAAATTTCCACAACGGCCAATGATTCTGATCCTGTCATAGATTCGATATTACCAATCGATGTCAGAGTTGGTAAGAGACATGATTCTCTGCGACCAACGTAAAGTATTCTTTTGATCCCAAAATGCAGCAGACTTGGGCAAATGGGAAATGAACCATTTGTACAGCAGGGGTACACAACATGTAATCATTCCTCCGCTGTATAAATTCCTTAAGTGTACCGAATGATACGCATCTGCAAGTAAGGTTGGTACAGGATTGCCAATCCGACATATCTTAATGGCATTGATATCTACGAAGTTATCGATGTTGGGAAACAAAAATAACCCGTAAGTGAGCAAAACAAAGATGCTTTCGAACGCGGCCACGTTCCCTATACTGGAAAAGTACAGGGCTTTCTTTATCAAAAACTGGGCTGGAAAACCTTGGATTCCACCCTTAGTGGTCATGTGAGTCCTGACTTCTGACTCGTCCAAATAAATTGCTCTTGCAATGGTTTGATCTTTTGGAATTTCTTCCAGTCCAGAAAAGGGAGCTTGATCAGTGATATGTAGATCAGTCAGGTGAGAATACTCCTCCAGTGTTGGTGCTAGCTGATAATCCGGGAATGTGAAACACTGATAAACCGGATCGTAGAACTGAATTAGTGTGGACAAGATTCCCTCAATTACATGGACCCTTAACAGAGACAGCAATCCTCCATACTTAGCTCTGAAAGCCTCAGGGTTGGTGATCATTCTCGCCAAACCTCTCAAATCCTCTAACTTTAGAACCTTGAAGGTATACTTGTGAGTTTTTCTTCTACCGAAATCCATAACGCAATCTCTTTATCTGACATTTGCAATCATTGTCTTAGTTTAATTTGAAAAAGAGAGACTAGAAGAGAAGATTTTATTTTTTGAATGTTTTTTAAATGAATGTACAAATGCAACACACAAAAACATAGAAAAAATATGGGGTCAAAGGGTCGGTGTCATAAAGTCAAGGATCTACCCCCCCCAAAGGTTTATACTGGTGATTTTTTGTACCTGTCCGCAAAATCATTGATCCCTCTTGGGATAACAACAGCAAGCAGATCGCCAGCGAGCTGATGTATCCTAGAGTGACCTCAAATGAGGGTAGTATCGCGTGACAACTATTTCCGATAGCTTTCGCACTACAAAATGGTTGTAGTCTACTAAAAACCTCAGCTTCTCAGATAACCCAGTCGACCACACTACTTTCAACAACCGAAGTCGTATAGGCAATGTATCTGCAAAGGGAGTCTCCACTGAGTTTGATGGTCGACCGGGGACTCTTAGCTGGAATTCACTCCCAGTAAGATTACCTGTATTGCCATCACCTATCTTAGGTGTATACTCAATCTTTCCACATGCGGCATCACACGCATTCCCATTAGCAGAAAAATAAATACATATATCAATTAGGAAAAGCAGTATATATATTTGTCTTAATCATCCTAGACCTCTAGTCTTATGATCCTATACAGATAATGACTCCCCAGTAGAGTCGCCATTTCTAGGATACTTTGAGAACTCAGGGTTTTCTACCTAAGATTGTAAGAATCGGAAACGAGAGCCCCACGGTGGGCACCATTTTTTCTGTAGCGCGATTTTTGTGGTCTTGAAGCACTATCGCTCGGGTACTATAGTTCGATTCATTTTTTTATCCTGTTAAGCTAATTAAGGAAGGGAAATAGATGTCTCCAATTAACCTTGCTTGCATACTGAGGTTAAACAGTCAAAACTGTTGGTTTACAGATGCGATGTGGACGTGGGCCCCAACTTTGGTTATTTTTCCTGAGAACACGGTGTCTGGACTATTGGTGAGGTTTTTGATACTGTGTTTAGATTTGATGCTTTTGGGTTGATTGATGGAGGTACTGGATTTTGAGTTTTTGATTAGTATGCTCGCTAATATTTTTCAATCTTATGCCTACGTATTCCCGTTTAACGAAACAGGGAAATCAGAGCGATCGCAGTTACCTCCTATTCTAGGGGGAAAAAGGTGTTTTAATGTCTCGTTCGAAGCCTGAGACAGAGGCTAAAAGTGATTTGTATCTTGTTCAAAGCCCAAGATGTAAAGCTAAAAGGGTCCCGGACGAGAGAGAAAATGTCATCTCTAAAGAGGAGTTGTTGATGTTTGTATGCTGTGAGCAAGGCACAGATTTGATGCTAAAAGGTTGATTGACTCAACCGAGATTTCCTTATACAAAGCCTAAGAAGAGGCGATTGACCCAACAAAAGGGTGTTTTTTATTTGTCTCGTACAAAGCCCGAGATAGAGGCTAAAATGGGTTGACTCAACAAGAGAGTGCTAACAAGTGAATGACTCAACAAGAGAGTGCTTTTATGTGTCTTGTATGAAGCCCAGGACGGAGGCTAAAAGGGTCTGACTCAATAAGAGAGTACTTTTATCTGTCTTATACGAAGCCTAAGATGGAGGTTAAAAGTTTTGTGACTCAACCAGATAGTCTTTTATACTCAACAAGAGAGTGTTTTTTTTGTGTCTTGTATGAAGCCCAAGACGGAGGTTAAAGAAGTTTGACTCAACAAGAGAGTCTTTTATACTCAACAAAAGAGTGTTTTAGTATCTCGTACGAAGCCCGGGATGGAGGCTAAAAAGGAGATTGATTCAACAAGAGAGCCTTTTATACTTAACAAGAGAGTGTGAAAAGGTTAGCTCCTCTAGGGGAGAATCATTTGTACAAAGCCCAAGAGGAGGCTACCTCACCGCTGTGGATTCTGGAGATCCTGAAGCGGGTCTAAGTGTGGGGAACTCTCATGAGAGAGGCCGGGTTTCTGTCTATGTTTGAAGGGAACTTGAGAATGTCTTTGAGAGTCAAGGGTCTTAGACTGTCCAAGTCTAGAGTTTTATCTTTTGTACAATGCCCAAGAGGAGGCATGGGCATTAAGGGATAAGTATCAACCCTAAAGTGGCCAGAGGTTTTACACTGGAAAGACTACTCTAGCAAAGGATGACTAAGTTCTGTCTTATACCTTTAAGAGGTCATCAGGGTCCTTGTATTAAGCCCAAGAGAAGGCATGATAACTTCTAAGAAGCCGAAGGGTCCTTGTACAACGCCCAAGAGGAGGCGGGGATGCTTTTAGGAAGCCTGTGGGTCCCCAAACCAAGAGAAGTTCAAGACATGCTATTCACAGAGAATAAATCAAGCCAGGAAAGTTCAAGGATTTGGAAGAAACTCAAGAGATACTATTCACGGAGAATAGATCAACTCTGAGGAGTAGAGTTTCTTTGAAAATTTCTAAGAGTGACAATCTGAGAAAGGGTTTACCGAGAATGCTGCCTTTCACGTTTCCATATTGTTTAACCCCAAGAGGAGGGAAGACTGTATCTGGTAATCCTATGGGGGATCTAGTTTTCTTTGTATTTAAGAGTGACCAACAGGCTTTACCTAGTTCTAGACGTAGTTGCCGAGGAAAAATCTAAAATAACTATACTAGTATTATATAGTTGATATTTGACGAGTATAAAAGGATGTGAAAGAAGACTTACAGTGAAGCAGCCCCACAATACAGTTATATACATATGAAAACGATAAAGGAAAGTGGATAAACACTTACCCGTTGTAGAGCTTCCATGCTGTTTGGTTAGTTGTTCAACAAAGAAAATTTTGATAACAATATTATATTCAAAATCAAAGGAGAAAGTGCTTTGAAAAGTTTGTTGGGGCTTACAGCTCAAGGAGAGGCCCAAGGTTTTAACGATGATCTCACCGCTGTTTTGAAAACTGTACAGAGGGACTTATACAATATGTGAGGCCCAAAAAGTTTTAATGTACAAGGGGGTAGGGTCTTACACTCTATTAGAGGCCCAAAAAGGTTTTTGTACAAGTGATGGGGCTTACAACTCAGGGAGAGGCCCAAATGATTTGATTTTTGAACTGGCGATCGTGCCGAGATTTTCTTTTAACGCAGAGGGACTTATACCATATCTGAGGCCCAAAATGGTTTAGGTTAAAAGGGGATTGGGTCTTACACTCTATTAGAGGCCCAAAGAGTTTGAAAAAAGTTTGATGAGGGTTGAATTAATCAAAATCCTAATTTGTTTTCAAAATATATTTTAATTTAATAAAAATTCAATTAAAATGATCAAAATTGTTAAACATGTGTGAAAAACAAATTGTGATCTTGGATTAATGTTTGAAAAATCATGTTTATATCCAAAAAATGATTGGAAATCTATTAAGTTTGGAAAATCAAGGGAGAAAAAATATTTCAAATGTTAAAAACAAATAAAACATTAATTCTTTGCAAAAAATATCAAATATATGAAATAAATAATATTTTTGGGATTTTTTGATAAAATAAAATATTTTAACATTTTTGTGAATTATTAAAAAAGGAATCAACTCAAAATCATTAAAACTCAGAGAGAAATTAATTTTTAAATCAATTAAATAAAATCACAAAAATTCAAAAATTCAAATATTTGAAAAAGGGCGCCAAAAACATCTTGGCCTTGCCCGCGTGCTCTGTTTTGCCCAGATTTGCGTTTTCTCACCAATCTCACTGAATACTTGATGAAATCACACAATCCACATATCAATATACTCGTTTTCACCTCACGATCATGTCCATGGTCTTTAATTTCATTTATTTTAAGCATGGAATAAGAAATCAAAGAGAAACCTCAAGAACCCTAAAACTTGCATGAAGGCTCAGAAATTCCATACACGATTCAAACAAAGCAATTGATTGGGGGAAAACACTCTATGCATGATTATGAACATATGGCCAAATTATTGTGCAGCAAAAAATGCATGGATCATAGAGTTAGTAGAGCTCATGCTTACCTCTTGCAGCTGGTGATCGTGTTTTGTATTAGAGGTGTTGCAAGTAGGTTCTAATGATGTGGATAGCTTCCCTAGGTGCCAAGTGATGTGCCTGAGTGCTTGGAATGGTTTGAAACAAGCTGGAACTAAAGATGGTATCCCAACTGCAACTTGGTTAAAACCTTGAGCAGTTGGCTGGTGATTCTGAGAAATCAGTGTTCCAGATGTTATTTAAGTGTTTGGATCACTGCTATATAATGTTTATGAAGTGTGTGTGATTGGTTTGGTTGGAATTGCTCTCAAACTCAAAACTCGATAGTGACTTGCTTTGGAAGGCAAATTTGGAAGTGAGAAGGTGATTTTGAGGAAAACATCTATTTGATGGCTTTGGTGTACTCAAACTGATCACAAATGAGCTCTATTTATAGTAGAGCAAGTTTGTTTTGCAAGCAATAGTGAATGGCAACTGCAGCAGAGGTTTGGCCAATATTGATTAATGGGATTCCAAGTCTCCTCTAGCCATTGACTAGAGGTTAGAGCATGGGCTGCTGGTTCCCTTGGTCTTGGATATGTCTTGACTGAATTCAGTTGGAAATGGCTCAGTCCATGCCACCTTGGTGCATCCATTGAATGCTCCAAAACAAAATTGGAGTCTTGTCCCCTCTTTAGGGATTTCTAGGTTTGGCATGCTATTTTTAGTTCCAAGGACTTGGGAGGCTGATGGATCAGTGTTTGTCCCTCCTTGGTCTCCCCCTGAGATATTCAGATGGATAGACATGTTTTTCATTTGTACAAATTTGGCAAATCGAGCAAAATGCACAAATCTGCATTGCCATGACAGTTTGCAACAAGGCATATTGGCATGGTCATATCTCATGGCTCAAGTGGAATTTCATGGAGTTCTTGGCCATTTTGGAAAGCTCTCATATGATACAACATATGTGTGATCATAGTTTGTTTTGATACCTTTTGGATCTGAGTGAAAAATGCCCCTACATTTGGAAAAAAAACAAGGCAGATTCTGACTTAGTGAAAATTTCACTAAGTGTTGGAAAAAAGTGACATTTTCAATTTGTATGATTTTGGCCATTCCATAACTTGAAATCCATGAGGAATTGGAATGAGGTGTAGTTGACACTTTTAAAGTATGCCATGAGAGCTACAAATCCATCTTTGGATCAGCCCAAATGGTTGCTTGGATCTCAAGTTATGATCCTTGGAAGTTGGTACCCTAGTCACTTTGTTCCATAACTTAGAAAATTTCTAAGTTTTGTATGGTTACCCCTTTTAAAAGTTATCGCATTTTATTTGTTTTTTCTTGATGAATGATGATTCAAATCACATATTAACATCATTTTAGGGTTAGGGAACCATAATTGATAAAAAAATCAAAAAGTCAAACTTTGACTTTTGGGCACAATTGACTTTTTATCAAATGAACTCCAAACTGTGCGATCCTCTATGAAATCAAGTCCTTGACCTAAATCAAACTTGATGGATTGATTTCATAGGTGTTATAGGGTGTATTGAATCATGTCCCAAGGTTTGGGAGCATGTCCTGGTCAAAAGGCAAAGGTACAGTTGACTTTTTCTTCAAAAACCCTAACTGTGGTTTAGATGAAATTGAAACTTGTAGATCAAGCTTCTTGGATCAATCCATTGTTGCAAATGAATAAATGTAGTGAGTTAGAGACCCTAAAATCATGTCTTGAGGTCTTGGCTCATGATTTGTCCCAAAAGTCAACTTAGGGGTGAATTAGGTCAAGAAACCCTAATTCCTGATTTTTGATGAATGCATCCCCTGAGGTTAAATTGACTTGATGATTGGGTCCACGAGGTTCCATGGAGTATATTAAGTTGTGCTTTGAAGCATTGGCTCATGACCAAAGGAAAATTTCCATCTGGAGGCCCTGGTCGACCAAAACCCTAATTTGGTGACACTGACGATCTTGAGGTTTGATCCACTTGGAAGGTTGCAACATTGTGCTTGATTCTTGATGTGGGAGTCCTATTGATCCATTGTGGATGTTTGAGAGTTTAGAAAATTTGAAGATCATGTCATTCCTTGATTGATCCTTTGTCTAAAGCTCAGAGAGGGCTTGAAACCCTAATTATTGTTTGTTGTGAATGATCACCCATCTTTGGGGAGACTGATGAGGCATGAAGGTTCCTCCATATTGTGATGATGATTTGCACAATGATGGGAAATATTAGTGGTCAAAATTTGGGGTATGACAGCTTCTTCCTCTGAACCTGTTCTTGTACGCTTGGAATGTGCAATTGAAGAAATCAAACAAGATCATCAGACTATGAAAGAAGAACAAAAGATCTTCAAGGAAAGCATTGCTGAGCAGAAGGTTGTCAACAACTCCCTTCAAAACATGCTTCAACAGATTTTGAATAAGCTTCCTGCAAACCCTTCATCCTCTGGAACTTAGGCACCTAGGCACTTAGGTTTTTATTGGCTCTGAACCTTAGGATTCTGTCTTGTGTTGATTTGGTTTTGTTCTTGTTTTGATATAAATGAAATTTTGATCTTTTTTATTATGACAAAAAGGGGGAGAAAGTAAAATGATTTTGATAGTACTTATTCTTAGAATCTCGAACTCAAACATTACATAATGCTTTTTGCAACTAACTATTTGCTTAATGTTTAATTAAGGAACTCTGAAAAAGTTCACTTAGCATTCTAGACAGGTTGAACGTAAAGATCCTACTCTCTGAAGATAGATCCTACTCTCTAACGATAGAAAATCTTACGAATAATTTCAACTTTGATAATTCATGGTTAAGAAGTTGTACACTTTGAGAATATATGATTATTTAAACAGATGTTCCTATACTGTTCAGAAGTTGTGAACTTTCTGAAAGTCAACAAATCTAGTTTGATCAAACAGATGTTCCAATACTGTTCAGAAGTTGTGAACTATCTGAAAGTCAAGAAATCTTGTTTGATATAATAGTGTTCAGAAGTTGTAAACTTTCTGAAAGTTTGAAATTCAGACTTAAAGCATCAGAAGCAGAAATATCCTTGAAAGTAAGTCAAGTCAATTCTATGATTCAAAGATAACATTCAGAAGATACGCTCTGCAACGATGATATTCTGATTAAATCAATCAGGCTCTGAATCTGATAAGATTGACAAAAGAGAAGTCACTTAAGAAGTTGTGATTCTTCATAAAGGTCTGATACGAGATGCGCGACATCATCCAATCAGATTCAAAATCAAGTTTTGATTTTTCATCAAAGTTCTGATAGTAACCAGGTTCTGAGATGAAGACCTAGTGTTCTAGTCAGACTCTGATGAGTTGTTGTAGGGAAGTATTCCTTCTCTATTATTATGTTCTGAAGAACTCAAATTTTATTTTGTGAGTCTTGGGATCAGGGGGAGACTCTGAACAAGCATAAATGAAATCTTGAGATTAACATATTCAGGGGGAGCTGAGAGCTTAAACTCTGAATTTTCTGGTTATGGTGATTACCCTGTATAAATTGTTCTATCAAAATACATGGTTTTGTCATCATAAAAAAGGGGGAGATTGTAAGAACAAGATTTGGTTATGCATATTGTCTCTATGTTTTGATGATAACAATGAAGTATTTGTGTGAGAACAATTTTGGTGCTTTAACGTTTGTTATTCTGATTGTTTAACAAACAAGTTCTAACTCTGATAAAGACCATGTGCTACGTCACTCTGATATTCTCGATGGTCACTTCTGTGTGAAGAAGTAAGAATTGGTTCTAATCTACTGTGCGTCAGAAAGATTCTGAGAAGACACTATGTTGTTGTTGTAACGTCTCTTGGATTCTAACTTCTGATCGTGACTCTGATGTTCTATTCTGAAGCCTGTTTAGCTTATGAGGTTGTTAACTTCTAAAGACTAAGTGCTGAAGATTCTGAAGACAAGGTTCTGTTGAGCGAAGTTCTGAAGATTCTGAAGACTTAAGGATTCTGAAGATTAAAGGTTCTGAAGACTAAGTGCTGAAGATTCTGAAGACAAGGTTCTGTTGAACGAAGTTCTGAAGATTCTGAAGACTTAAGGATTCTGAAGATTAAAGGTTCTGAAGACTAAGTGGTGAAGATTCTAAAGACAAGGTTCTGCTGAACGAAGTTCTGAAGACTCTGAAGACAAGGTTCTGCTAAACAAGTTCTGAAGACTCTAAAGACTCAAGACTCTGAAGACCCAATGATTCATTCTTCTGATCATGCTTCAATCAAATCAACTCAGAAGCCTTTGATGAATAGAAGAAGATGAAACATTTGCGTGGGAAAATAATACATAGTACATATAAAGCACATTCTTTTCCACTACCCTGATTTAGTGGTACAAAGGACAATTTCAGTGTACTATTTTCAACCCAGCATAACGACATTATTTCAAGTCGCCAGTACTCGTATCATATTACTGATCTGCCCTTCAACGGATCTTTATCTGGCTATATATAGACTTGATCATTCATCGAATATGACATGCGCGAGAGCATGTGTGCATACGAATGAATGAATGTGAGTGAGTAACAAACGATGTAGTACTCAGTGTGAAAAAGGAAAAATATCAAAAACAATGATTCACATGAAGAAAGAACTCAAGAAACAGAAGAATATATGAGTGAACAGTAAAGCACCACAATACAAACAAGAAGAATGTTTTTCCTGTATAGTTTCGCTCTAAGTTAGATTGAGCTTAAAATGTATGTTTACCCTGCTTGTGTAGAAGCATCATTATTGTAAACAAACCTTTGTAACGAACAGATTGTTTGTGTTCCCTGTAACGCCCCAGTTTTGTCCGTTTTGTTTAATTGAGTCGTTTTGATTATTTTATTATTATATTATTTTATTTCTGACTTTTATTTGAAAATATGTTATTTTTCATTGTGATTATATTTTATCGCATTTTGGGAACGTTTGCGAGATATTCGAGTGTAGGGGTATTTTGGTCTTTTCATTTATTTTTCCTAAGTTAGAAATATAATAGAAATAGAAAGAGAGAAAATAGAAAGGAAAGAAAAAGAAGAGAAGAAAAAGAGGAAGAAAGAAAAGAGAAAGAAAAGGAGAAAGAGAGAAAATTTGAAGAATTTAGGAACCGATTCAACTGACTTTTCAAATGCGATTTAATCGGGTAAGGGTGCAAAACTCGATTATACTATGTTTGTGTATGATTATGTATGTTTGTGTGGAAGTTTTATTGGTTTTTAGATATAGGTCGAAATGAGATAAACGATGGAAATCGATGTTTTCGCGGTTGGAAATCTGTGTAAATGTGGTAGAATACTTGTTACCATGATTAGATTATGTTTTGATTGTTATGTGTTGGTTTGGAAGTGTTTTGGTGGTGAAAATGTGGTTTTGGGTTACATGACAGCGCTGCTGGGTTTTCTGGTTTTCGCAGATTCGCACTGCGAATCCCCTAGCGAAGGGGAAAGCGAGCATTCGCTGGCTATTCGCACTGCAAATATGAGGGCGAGCATTCGCCAGAGGTTCGCACTGCGAACTTTGTGTTATTTTGTGTTGTTTCCTTTCTGCCACTGTTCGTTGGGGAACTCGCACGCGAATGGGGAAGCGAGCATTCGCTGGGAGTTCGCACTGCGAACATTAGGAATTTTTTTAGGCTATTTTACTTTCTGACTTGGTTCGCTGGGACATTCGCACTGCGAATGATGAAGCGAAGGACTCGCTAGGAGCTTCGCAATGCGAATGTGACAGCTTTTCCCAATTTGCTTTCTATTTAACTTTTGCTCCGTGAGCCGGTTTGAGGCGCGGTTTGATGCGTTGGGAAGGTTTTGACATGTTATTTTTTATTAAACTGTGGTTTGAGATTGTTGGCCGATTTAATTATGTCGGGAATTTGGAATGGTGTCGTTTTGTCGACTTTTGTCGTTGTCATTGTGTGTAATTGATGTGTATCATGCAATGTGTTGTTGATATGGATATTGTATGACTTGTGTGCTGTTGTGAAATGAAAATGCACGTGATACATGTTGTGATGATGATTTTTGGCCTAAGGGAAAGAAAATGCAATGTGTGGTATTTGATGATATATGCATGATTATGGAATGTATATATGTGTGCATTTGAATGTCATGAGTCATTGTATGCCAAGCATCATGACATGCATGTTGGTGATGTCGTGTGCCCTAGTGGTTGTGAGCGACGAATCGGTTCCAGAGGGAATCCGCTATAACATCGTGAGCCTTAAAAAAATAAGAGGACTGAAAGCGATGATTATAGACGATCGTGAGCCTTATACAAAGAGGATCGAAAGCGATTGGATCGTGAGCCTTATACAAAGAGGACCGAAAGCGATCCATAAATGTCGTTAGCCTTATACAAAGAGGACCGAAAGTGACGGGGAACATCGTTTTCCCGACGGGGAGTTACACTAAGTAACAAGCGATGATTCCAATAGTTCCTGAGTGAACTAGTGTTGAGATTGATGGATGGATGGTACCGCATGTGCATTGCATAGAGTCGTTGTGTCGGTCTCTGTACATTTTTATAAATCATGAATGGATTGATTGTGTGTGGAATTGTGGATGAAATTGATGAGTTGATATATGTTTATATGTTGGCGTTATGTGTATTATGCATGGTTGATATACCTTGGTGATGGATATATGAAATATACTTTGTGTTGTTTGTGATTGAATTCTGGTATAAGCAGTGGTGAGAATATTTTGTAGGTGTATTTTCGTGTTATTATATAATTGTATGCAATTATATTATGATTGTGTTTCTCACCCTTCTGCTGTTTTTAAATGCTCTACGAGGCATTGCAGATTAGATGCTGGAGGTCTTTTTGTGAAGCTTAGGTCTTCATTCTTTTGTCGGTCGGCTCTTATATGTAGCACCGGGTAGTCGGGGAGATCGACCGTGATTATTTTGTATTATGTATATGTATCTTTTGGATTGTACATGTATGATGGTGTATATGACAGACAAACTCCTTATGTGATATATATATATATATATATATATATATGAGATTCAGTACAGATTTTCCGCTTTTATTTTGTATCTGATTAGTGGGTAGTATGAACTAAGTTCCTCTGTTAATTGCTACCTGATTGTTGCATATCTTTATGAGCAGGTGTATGTGTATTTGTTTCAATTGATGTGACCCCTCGGTCTATGTCGTGAATGTTTTAAATATACTCTAATGATAATTTTGAATTTTATTTATTGCTTTGGTTGTTGGGGGTATAGATTGGGGGTGTTACATTCCCTAAAGGACCGGGTAGGTCAGAATTCTTTAGGAAGACTAAGACAGTGTGTTTTAGTGTTGTTAGTCACTTGCAGTTTGGCTTGTGCATTGTATTCCTTAAGGGACCGGTTAGGTCAGAATTCTTAAGAAGTCTAGGACTAGTGTGTCTTAGAGGTTGTTAGTCACCAGCAATTTGCTAGTGCAATTGTAATCAGTTTGGTTATAGTGGATTAAGTCCTTGTGTATAAGGCAAAATCACCTTGGCGGGTGGACTGGATTAGCTTGATAATTTTCAAGTGAATCGAGATATATCGTGTGTCTTTCTATTGTAAGTTTATTTATGATCTTTGTTCGAGTTTCATAAAAAGCTTTAAAGTGGAAGACCCAATTCAACCCCCCCCCCCCATTCTTGTGTTTTTCTCACACCTTCATTTTCGCCACGCCGTTCCTTTTTCGCGGTAGTGACAGCTGGCGACTCTGCTGGGGGCTTTTCCCTTAGCAAGCCAAACCTAATTCTGTTTGTCGTATGTATGGATGTTTCTCTTTATTATGCTTTTGTGCTTTCTATTTTCCTTATTGTGTTCTTCTTATCTGTTGGGTATTGTTGGGAATGGGTTGTGAGGAAAAAGGAAAATATGATCCTGATGGTGCACAAATATGGCTTAAGGAGATTGAAAGAATCTTCTGAGTGATGGATTGTGCTGAGGATCAGAAGGTGAGACTGGGTACTTACATGTTACTGGAAGAAGCTGATGATTGGTGGGTTAGTACACGTCATGTGTTGGAAGCTGCAGAGGAGGAGATCACTTGGGCTGTGTTTAGCATTGAGTTTCTGAGGAAGTACTTTCCTGAAGATGTAAGAGGAAAGAAGGAAATTGAGTTCTTGGAGTTGAAACAAGGTAGTATGTCTGTTGTTGATTATACTGCTAAGTTTGTGGAGCTTGTGCAGTTTTATCCACATTATGCGGAAGCGACTGCGGAGTTTTCTAAGTGTGTGAAGTTTGAGAACGGGTTACGTCCTGAGATAAAGCAGGCAATTGGTTATCAACGGATTAGGAGGTTTTCAGATTTGGTGGACTGTTGTAGGATTTTTGAGGAGGGTAGTAAGGCTCGTTCTACTCACTATAAGAGTGTGAGCGAGAGGAGAGGGAAACAACCGTTTCGTAGTGGTCCTTATGTAACGCCAGCTGATAAGGGTAAACAAAGGGGGAATTTTGAGAAAAGCCCAAGTGGAGGAGGTATGTCTAGTCCTCTGAGATGTTATAGCTGTGGTGACCTAGGACATCGTCAGTTCGAATGTAGGAAGGATTTTAGGAAGTGTTCTAATTGCAGAGGTTTAGGACATGTCGCAGCTGATTATGCAAGGAAGAATGTGGTGACGTGTTTCAATTATGGTGAACCTGGTCACATTAGTACAAAGTGTCCGAAACCGAAGAAAGCTCCAACTGGTGGGAAAGTTTTTGCCTTGGTGGGAAATCAGACTACAAATGCAGACCGTCTGATCAGAGGTACTTATTTTATTAATAGTACGCCTTTAGTTGCTATTATTGATACCGGAGCGACTCATTCGTTTATTTCGTCTGAGTGCGCGAAGCGTTTGAATCTTGTGTTGTCTTCGATGGATGGAGAGATGGTTATTGATACTCCAGCAATGGGGTCAGTAACTACTTCTTTGGTTTGTTTAAGTTGTCCTTTGACCATTTATGGTAAAGACTTTGAGATGAATTTGGTGTGTTTGCCGTTGGAGGGTTTAATTGTGGTTCTGGGAATGAATTGATTGCAATTCAACCGGGTTCATATTGATTGTTATCATAAGCTAGTAAGTTTTCCTTCTCTTGAGGAAGACGAAGACTCGAGCTTCTTATCTACCAAAGAGTTGAAGAAACTTTTGGCGGACGAAGATCCGTTTTTTGGGTTGTTTGCATCGTTGACTGTGGATAGTCAAGTTTCACTTGTTGTGTTTCCTGTTGTGTGTGATTTTTCGGAAGTGTTTCCTAAGGATATTTCAGATGTGGCGCCAGAGAGAGAGGTGGAGTTTTCTATAGATCTAGCTCCTGGTACTAGACCTGTATCGATGGCACCATATCGTATGTCAGCATCTGAGCTGGTTGAGTTAAAGAAGCAATTGAACGAATTATTGGAAAAGAGGTTTGTGAGACCGAGTGTGTCGCCTTGGGGTGCTCCAGTTTTATTGGTGAAAAAGAAAGATGGGAGTATGCAATTGTGTATTGATTATCGCCAGTTGAATAAAGTGACGATTAAGAATAAGTATCCTCTTCCGCGAATTGACGATCTGATGGATCAGTTGGTAGGTGCGTGTGTGTTTAGTAAGATTGACTTGAGGTCGGGGTATCATCAGATAAGGGTGAAAGAGGAAGATATTCAGAAGACGGCTTTTAGGACACGTTACGGTCATTATGAATATTCTGTGATGCCGTTCGGGGTTTCTATTGCGCCAGGTGTGTTTATGGAGTACATGAATCGTATTTTCCACGAGCATTTGGATCGTTTTGTTGTTATGTTTATTGATGATATCTTGGTGTATTCTAAGTCTCGGGAGGAACATGCGGAGCATTTGCGCATTGTGTTGCAGGTTTTGAAGGAAAGGAAACTTTTTGCCAAGTTGTCCAAGTGTGAATTCTGGTTGTCGGAAGTGAGTTTTCTTGGTCACGTGATTTCAGGTAATGGTATCGCTGTGGATCCATCTAAAGTAGAAGCAGTTCTACAATGGGAGGCTTCGAGATCTGTTACTGAAATTAGAAGCTTTTTGGGATTAGCCGGATATTATCGAAGGTTCATTGAAGGTTTTTCTAAGTTAGCACTTCCATTGACCCAGTTGACTTGTAAAGGGAAAGCGTTCATTTGGGATATTTGGTGTGAGGAAAGTTTTAGTGAGCTGAAGAGAAGATTGACGACAGCTCCAATTTTGATTTTGCCGAATCCTACTGAACCGTTTATGGTGTATTGTGATGCGTCTTTGATTGGGTTAGGTGGAGTATTGATGCAAGAAGGTAAGGTTGTGGCTTATGCTTCGAGGCAATTGAGGGTGCATGAGAAAAATTATCCTACTCATGATCTTGAATTAGCTGCTGTGGTTTTTGTGTTGAAGATTTGGAGGCATTATCTCTACGGTGCAAGATTCGAAGTCTTTAGTGATCTTAAAAGTTTGAAATACTTGTTTGATCAGAAAGAGTTGAATATGAGGCAACGTAGATGGTTGGAATTTTTGAAGGACTATGACTTTAGCTTGAATTACCATCCTGGTAAAGCTAATGTGGTAGCCGATGCGCTAAGCCGGAAATCGTTGCATATGTCCGCTTTGATGGTTAAGGAGTGGGAACTTTTGGAATCGTTTAGAGATTTGAGTTTGGTATGTGAATTGACGTCTGACAGTGTGAGGCTTGGAATGTTAAAGGTAACTAATGATTTTCTGTTGACTGTTAGCGAGAAACAGAAATTGGATGTGAAATTTGTTGATTTGATGACGGTTGGTGATCAAAGTGTAAATGAGGACTTTAAAGTGGATGATCAGGGTGTTTTGAGGTTTCGAGGCAGAATTTGTATTCCTGATGATGCGGACTTGAAAAAGATGTTTTTGGAGGAAGGACACCGGAGTAGTTTGAGTATACATCCGGGAGCTAATAAGATGTATCAGGATTTGAAGAAGATCTTTTGGTGGTCTGGATTGAAGAGAGATGTGGCTCAGTTTGTGTATTCATGTTTGGCGTGTCAGAAGTCGAAGGTAGAACATCTGAAGCCTAGTGGTTTGTTGCAACCGTTGGATATTCCTGAGTGGAAATGGGATAACATTTCTATGGATTTTGTGACAGGGTTGCCGAATACATTGAGGGGACATAATGCGATTTGGGTGGTTGTGGATAGGCTGACTAAATCGACTCATTTCATTCCGATTGACATCAGTTTTTCTTTGGAGAGGTTGGCAGAGATTTATATCAGTGTGATTGTGAAGTTACATGGGGTTCCGTTGAGCATTATTTCAGATCGAGATCTGAGGTTTACCTCGAGATTTTGGGAAAGTTTACAAAAGGCGTTGCGTTCTAAATTGAGATTGAGTTCGGCTTATCATCCGCAGATGGATGGACAGACGGAGAGAATGATTCAGTCGTTGGAAGATTTGTTGCGGGCTTGTGTTCTTGAACAAGGTGGTGCTTGGGATAGTTATCTTGCGTTGATTGAATTCACGTATAATAACAGTTTCCATTCGAGTATTGGAATGGCACTGTTTGAAGCATTGTATGGACGAAGATGTCGAACACCGTTATGTTGGCACGAATCTGGTGAGAATTCAGTGGTTGGACCGGAATTGATTCAACAGACCATAGACAAGGTGAGACTTATTCGTGAGAAAATGAAGGCTTCTCAGAGTAGGCAAAAGAGTTATCATGATCGAAGGAGGAAAGATCTTGAGTTTTAAGAGGGCGATCATTTATTTTTGAGAGTTACACCGGTGACGGGTGTTGGTCGTGCATTGAAGTCGAAGAAGCTTACTTCTCGGTTTATTGGTCCTTACCAGATATCCGCGAGAGTTGGTGCTGTGGCTTATAGGGTGGCGTTGCCGCCGAGTCTGTCGAATTTGCATGATGTGTTCCATGTTTCACAGCTTCGGAAGTATGTTCCGGATCCGTCACATGTGATTCCGATGGACGAGGTTGAGGTAAGGGAGAACCTTACGATTGAGGCATTACCAGTTAGGATTTTGGACCGCGAGTTGAAGCGGTTAAGGGGCAAGGATATTGCACTTGTGAAAGTGGCGTGGGGAGGCGCTGCTGAGGGCAATTTGACTTGGTAGTTGGAGAGTCGGATGCGGGAGTCGTATCCAGAGTTGTTCGTCTCAAGTATTATTTTCGAGGATGAAAATTTCTAAGTGGGGGAGAGTTGTAACGCCCCAGTTTTGTCCGTTTTGTTTAATTGAGTCGTTTTGATTATTTTATTATTATATTATTTTATTTCTGACTTTTATTTGAAAATATGTTATTTTTCATCGTGATTATATTTTATCGCATTTTGGGAACGTTTGCGAGATATTTGAGTGTAGGGGTATTTTGGTCTTTTCATTTATTTTTCCTAAGTTAGAAATATAATAGAAATAGAAAGGAAAGAAAAATAAGAGAAGAAAAAGAGGAAGAAAGAAAAGAGAAAGAAAAGGAGAAAGAGAGAAAACTTGGAGAATTTAGGAACCGATTCAACCGACTTTTCAAACGCGATTTAATCGGGTAAGGGTGCGAAACTCGATTATACTATGTTTGTGTATGATTATATATGTTTGTGTGGAAGTTTTATTGGTTTTTAGATATAGGTCAAAATGAGATAAACGATGGAAATCGATGTTTTCGCGGTTGGAAATCTGTGTAAATGTGGTAGAATACTTGTTACCATGATTAGATTATGTTCTGATTGTTATGTGTTGGTTTGGAAGTGTTTTGGTGGTGAAAATGTGGTTTTGGGTTGCATGACAGCGCTGCTGGGTTTTCTGGTTTTCTCAGATTCGCACTGCGAATCCCCTAGTGAAGGGGAAAGCGAGCATTCGCTGGCTATTCGTACTGCGAATGTGAGGGCGAGCATTCGCCAGAGGTTCGCACATCGAACTTTGTGTTATTTTGTGTTGTTTTCTTTCTACCACTGTTCGCTGGGGAACTCGCACTGCGAATGGGGAAGCGAGCATTCGCTGGGAGTTCGCACTGCGAACGTTAGGAATTTTTTTAGGCTATTCTCCTTTCTGACTTGGTTCGCTGGGACATTCGCACTGCGAATGAAGAAGCGAAGGACTCGCTAGGAGCTTCGCAATGCGAATGTGACGGCTTTTCCCAATTTGCTTTCTTTATAACTTTTGCTCCGTGAGCCGGTTTGAGGCGCGGTTTGATGCGTTGGGAAGGTTTTGACATGTTCTTTTTTATTAAATTGGGTTTGAGATTGTTGGCCGATTTAATTATGTCGGTAATTTGGAATGGTGTCGTTTTGTCGACTTTTGTCGTTGTCATTGTGTGTAATTGATGTGTATCATGCAATGTGTTGTGGATATGGATTTGTATGGCTTGTGTGTTGTTGTGAAATGAAAATGCACGTGATACATGTTGTGATGATGATTTGTGGCCTAAGGGCAAGAAAATGCAATGTGTGGTATTTGATGATATATGCATGATTATGGAATGTATATATGTGTGCATTTGAATGTCATGAGTCATTGTATGCCAAGCATCATGATATGCATGTTGGTGATGTCGTGCGCCCTAGTGGGTGTGAGCGACGAATCGGTTCCAGAGGGAATCCGCTATAACATCGTGAGCCTTAAAAAAATAAGAGGACTGAAAGCGATGATTATAGACGATCGTGAGCCTTATACAAAGGGGACCAAAAGCGATCGGATCGTGAGCATTATACAAAGAGGACCGAAAGCGATCCATAAACGTCGTGAGCCTTATACAAAGAGGACCGAAAGCGACGGGGAACATCGTTTTCCCGACGGGGAGTTACACTAAGTAACAAGCGATGATTCCAATAGTTCCTGAGTGAACTAGTGTTGAAATTGATGGATGGATGGTACCGCATGTGCATTGCATAGAGTCGTTGTGTCGGTCTTTGTGCATTTGCATAAATCATAAATGGATTGATTGTGTAATGAATTGTGGATGAAATTGATGAGTTGATATATGTTTATATGTTGGCGTTATGTGTATTGTGCATGGTTGATATACCTTGGTGATGGATATATGAATTATACTTTGTGTTGTTTGTGTTTGAATTCTGGTATAAGCAGTGGTGAGAATATTTTGTAGGTGTATTTTCGTGTTATTATATAATTGTATGCAATTATATTATGATTGTGTTTCTCACCATTCTGCTGTTTTTAAATGCTCTACGAGGCATTGCATATTAAATGCTGGAGGTCTTTTTGTGAAGCTTAGGTCTTCATTCTTTTGTCGGTCGGCTCTGATATGTAACACCGGGTAGTCGGGGAGATCGAGTGTGATTATTTTTTATTATGTATATGTATCTTTTAGATTGTACATGTATGATGTTGTATATGACAGACAAACTCTTTATGTGATATATATATATATATATATATATATATATATATATATATATATATATATATATATATATATATATATATATATGAGATTCAGTACAGATTTTCCGCTTTTATTTTGTATCTGATTAGTGGGTAGTATGAACTAAGTTCCTCTGTTAATTGCTACCTGATTGTTGCATATCTTTATGAGCAGGTGTATGTGTATTTGTTTCAATTGATGTGACCCCTCGGTCTATGCCGTGAATGTTTTAAATATACTCTGATGATAATTTTGAATTTTATTTATTGCTTTGGTTGTTGGGGGTATAGATTGGGGGTGTTACATTCCCTAAAGGACCGGGTAGGTCAGAATTCTTTAGGAAGACTAAGACAGTGTGTTTTAGTGTTGTTAGTCACTTGCAGTTTGGCTTGTGCATTGTATTCCTTAAGGGACCGGTTAGGTCAGAATTCTTAAGAAGTCTAGGACTAGTGTGTCTTAGAGGTTGTTAGTCACCAGCAGTTTGCTAGTGCAATTGTAATCAGTTTGGTTATAGTGGATTAAGTCCTTGTGTATAAGGCAAAATCACCTTGGCGGGTGGACTGGATTAGCTTGATAATTTTCAAGTGAACCGAGATATATCGTGTGTCTTTATATTGTAAGTTTATTTATGATCTTTGTTCGAGTTTCATAAAAAGCTTTAAAGTGGAAGACCCAATTCAACCCCCCCCCCCATTCTTGTGTTTTTCTCACACCTTCATTTTCGCCTTGCCGTTCCTTTTTCGCGGTAGTGACAGCTGGCGACTCTGCTGGGGACTTTTCCCTTAGCAAGCCAAACCTAATTCTGTTTGTCGTATGTGTGGATGTTTCTCTTTATTATGCTTTTGTGCTTTCTGTTTTCCTTATTGTGTTCTTCTTATCTGTTGGGTATTGTTGGGAATGGGTTGTGAGGAAAAAGGCTTTATACCCGAGCTTTTCACGTATACACTAAGCTAGGAGGTGGTTGCTTATTGACTTGCGAGACTTAGAACTCTTTTGAGTTAGTTTGACTTCCACCGCTCAGATGAGGCCCATTTGGGAATGATAATGTCTTACGAGCAGTCGTAACGGTGTTAATGTTTCCGACCTGAGAGTCCGTGATTCTGAGGATGTTTAGAACCCTATTCCAAAGGTTACTAAGACATAACTCCGTGCTCATCCTTTTGAAAGGATCACTGTCTTATGAATCGTCATTATGATGGGAAACTTTTAAGAGTATGATGCAAGGGACCTTGTATGAAAACCCTTGGAATGCCCTGCTGTAAACCAATAGACTACCTACCAGAGGAGAGAGATACTTTTTATGTGAACCTCTTACTCAGTGACCGTTGATCCGTGTGCTATGAGCTTGTTCCAAGCTTGCATTCATAAAATTGCATAACATAAGCATCTGTGCATCATTTTGCATATCATTCTCTAACCAAAAATAAAAAGAGATCACCCATCCTCTGTCCATAACCCGCAATTGATTTCCCGACACTTATATTGAACCTGTGGTAGCTGTAAAGCATTCAAAGCAAAAGGAACATAGCCGACTTGAAAGGCCAGTTAGATAAAGCAAGTTGGAAGTTGTGGTAGCTATGTCAGAGAACAACCTTCAACATGTTGTGATGGAGAATGTTGAGCTTCCACCAGGATTTACTGTGACGACCAACCCATTGTACGATCTTCTGCCTAATGATGATTCTTCACAAGTAAATGTTCCTACTCGACCCCAGAGGATGCCATTGACTGATCCTATGAAAGAAAGGTTATGTGCCCTTGAGGAGAAACTCCAAGCTATGTAAGTGCATGACACGCCTGGACTTGATGTCATTGATATGTGCCTAGTGCCAGATTTGGTAATCCCTCCGAATTCAGGGTACCCAACTTTAAGAAGTATATAAGCCTTAATTGCCTGAAGCGTCATTTGGTGATGTTATACCAAAAATGACCTCATATACCCACGACGATAAGTTGATGATTCACTATTTTCAAGACAGTTTGAGTGAGGCTTCTTTGAGTTGGTACATGGATTTAGAAAGAAGGTGTATCCAATCATGGAGGGACTTAGCCAACGTTTTTCTAAAGCAATACCAGTACAATTTGGACATGGCTCCCAATTACACGCAGTTGTAAAGCCTGTCTCAGAAGAGTAGCGAATCCTTCAAGGAATACGCACAATGGTGGAGAGAATTGGCAACCAGAGTGCAACCACCACTCTTAGATAGGGAATTGATCGACATGTTCATAAAAAGTCTACATAGATCTTATTTTGAAAGAATGGCTGGCAGTACATTTTCAAGCTTCTTTGACCTTGTGATAATAGAAGAATGCATCGAGAGTTACCTTAAGGCTAAACCAATCCAGGACGTCTCGAGTAGCCAGGCCGGTAAGACTGAATCCCTCAGCAACTCCCAAGAGGAAGAAGAGGATGTAACCAATGCAGTCATAACAAATATTGAGTATTCTCATGGTGCACCAGCAAAACCTTTTGGTCCCTCATCTTTTCAGCAGTCATTATTTCCAGTGCCATGCTATCCTTATGAGCAGCCAACCATGTCTAGAGCTTCATCCTAGAAACCATGGATTTCTCCTTATGCGAATTAACGAGTCCATGGTTAAGGATATCAAAATCAGCATCAGAGCCAGCATAGGCCTCACAACAACTTGGAAAGAAGGAATGCTCTTCTTCATCTAGTTCCTATGTTATAGAGTCAGCTCTTGCCACATATGATTCAAAACTCACTGGAGGTTCCCAAGTCTCTCAAGTTGTTGCCAGAACTATACCCGCCTGGGTATAATCCCTATGTGTAGTGTGGATATCATGGAGGATTAATGGGACACTCAACTGAAGATTGCAAAGCCTTCCAAGTCAAAGTGCAGCAATTGATAGACAAAGGGTACATATCCTTTCCAGAAGGAAGCTTAGTTGTGCACGTCAACCTCTCGTCTGAGTGAGGTTGAAGACTTCAATGTTCATCTCCTAAAGTCAATGGTTCAGACAGGAAGACATCCTCAGAACTGGCGATCATTCGATCAGCTTTTATCATTTGCATTTGTATTTTGTTTCCTGTTGAATGCTACTTGTTTTTAAAATTGTTGTTTTGAATAGTAATATTAATGAAGTGATCATGAATTTTCTAAATTAATCATGTCGCATTCGCTCATTTTTTCTTCTCTTATATAAAAAAATAAAAACAAAAAAAAGATACATTCACATACCTCGTGTCCACTTTTTTTTTATCAAACTGTTGTTTTAGCAAAGATTGGAAGGAGGATGATGAATACGAAATACCCATAGTTGCTACTGGTATGCTTTCGGATAAAATCTTGTTGATGATGTACATGCATTGTGTAATACCCCAAAATTTGCTCTCTCTTCTGTCATCCTAGCATAGCATTATCATATCACATATCATATCCATCTCATTAGCATTGCATTGCATCTTTGCATAGAAAAATGAAGCATAGCATCCCACTTACCTTCAAGGCATGTGATCAGGGGAAAGGTGGACAATCAAGGAATCAGTCAAGGCACAAAAGGTCAAACAAGTTGCCTCAAGGCAAGCCAAGAGGTCTTTCATGTCTCATGCTATCTCAATTGATCATCCAAAACCTCAAGAAAGTGAGATTCAATAGGAGATTGAAACACTACATCTTTCACTATGCAAGAGATCCAAAAAATAAAGGAAAACCCTCAAGGGAGATGGTTCATTGGTTTAAAAGCACCCTCAAGTGGAATATCTCATCATCCTTTAAGAGGATACACAACATACTCTGAGGAATTTGAAATTAAAGACTGCATATTTTTTTCTCCTAGGAGGTGGGTACCAAAACTAGGGTTTCCAATTAAATTAAGGTATCTTTGATTTTTTGGACAAAACTTGATGTCATGGTATTCTACATGTCCTTAAGTGTATGTGTGTGGAAAATTGCCTCTCAATTAGTTTTGGAAGTGGTTCAATTGGATGAAAGATAAAAAATCAGGAAAATTGGGGCAAAGTCAAATAATCAGAGGAAAAAGTCAACTCTTGACTTTTTGAAGCCAAATTCATGAAATTCATGTTATATGTGACCAATGTACAAAATTTGATCAAGAAACTCCAAAGGGATCATGAAAAAATCAAGATTTGGAAAGTTGCCATTTTTGGAAGAAGTAGGGTTTCCAAAAATAGTAATTTTAGGCCATTTTGCATCAGACTTTGAACCAAGGCCATTCAAAATTGAAGCATCAAATGAAAATTCCACTCGGCCACAACAAAAGATCTTGTTTCAAGCTTCAAATCCATGGGTAGAACATCTCCATTGGATAAGAATTGAGAGAGTTATGGATGATCAAAGTTGAGGAAAACTTGGGCAAAAATGCAAGTCAGCTTGGGCAAATTTCAGGTCACGCGCAGTCATTTTCACAAACATGTGGTGGGCCAAATGTTTTGATCAATTACTCATGGTTAGAGGCCTCAAATGAAAAATCTTTCAACATGAAAGTTGTTCCTCTATGTGAGATCTTCAAAATTGGTGTTCATGATTTTTTCATTTGATCAAAGGTTAAGGAGTTATGTTGAGTCCAATTTGCTATGATCATGCTGAAAACCCAGGTGCCAAGATGCCTTGCTAGCCAACCCTTTGCCTCGCTCATAACCAGTTCCCATACCTTTGTGTTCCAATCCATTTTTCAACCTATTCCAAGCCTCATTTCAATTCAATTCTCATACCAAACATGTCCTCTTACATCTCCTCTTTCAAATGAATCCAAAAACTCACTAAACCATCCATTGAGTAGAGAGTAAAACATCATCAAATCACCCTATATTCCACTGATGCATTGATGGCTTTGATGCACAATTTGGTTCAGACATCCATCAAATGATTCTTTCCCTTATTTGAACACACCATTGCCATTACAAACATTTGCTATAGCACGTGCCTTGCATGAAAGTGGAAAGAACAAACTTGCTGAGCAAGTTTTTGATACACCAGCTGTTCCATTGCAAGTTCATTTTCATCTCCACCATAGCTCTCCATGAACCAGCTACACCATATCATTGCTCTCCCTAACTAACTTGACTCAGTTAGTTAGGGATGACTCACCTAAACCACCATGACTCAGTTAACCAACTCAGGTTAACCATGGTTAGAGCACACTATAAATCAAAACCTCACTCTCAAAATTCATTTGAACACTCATTTGAACACTCTCACTCAGAAACTCTCTCTTCTTCTCTCTCAATCTCACCATTGCCATTGATTTTCGAAGCTCACTTTGTTCAATTCTCTCCAAAACTCTCTCTGATTATCTCTCAAGTTCTCAACATAGCAACTGGTTTTAAAGCTTGGATTTCAATTCTTCTCCACTGAATCATCATCAATTTCTTCATCTAAGCCTTTATTTGGCCAAGAGTAGCTCAAAGAGGAAGCAAAATCTCTGGTTTTCTGAAGAATATCTCAAGGTCACAAATCTTCAGGTACGAATTTTCACCATTATAGACATGCTTTGAAGATGTTTTTAGGTTCTTGAAGCTTCTTATAAGCTCAAGAACTTGTCTGGCTAGTTGATAGGCCTTTAGAGGCATAGTTGAAAAGTTAGGGCAAAACTTCCTCTGCTCGATTCTCTTATTTCATGAAATTTTTGTGCATTTTATCACTGGATCCGTACTCCTCATCACTTCAGCTTTCCATTGATGTATATTTTGTGCGTATGTGCTTGCCTGAAAATTTTTGTCACTGGAGGTTGGCCGGAGAAGATGACCGGAGGTCATCTCCGGCCGGTGGTATGAACTTTTAGGGTTTTGTTTGCAGTTTTGATCATAGCCGTCTGATTTGTTTTATCCAAGGGTGGAGAACGTGCCAGCGCATTAAAATAGGCGTGCATGTCACGTGTTTTTATTTCTGATTTCATTTAATCATTGTGTGGTGCAGTGCATGGTAGTTAGTGTGCTCATTCACGTGCGTGCGTTGGATTGGTTTACTTTGACTTGCTTGTTGACTTGACTGGATCCAAGGGTGATCATTGCTTGACTTTTGTTTGACTGAGTGTACAGGTTGCTAGTATGGATTGCGCATACTTGGACTTTGGACTACATTGCTATTTGCACCCCATGTTTTAAAGCCCAACCATTTTGAACTGATAATTTGCTATGCATGCACCCCCTCCCTTATTTCAATTTCTTTTTATTTTCTTCATTTTGTACATGTTTCCTTTTTAATTTTTAAAAATACTAAAAATATTTATAAAATTCTAGAAAAATTCATGAGTGTTATTAAGACATTTATGAAATTTTTGGTATTTTTATTTCATGATTTTATGACATTTTTGCCCCTGTTTCATATTTTTCTTTGAATTTCCATTTGTATGCATTCCAAATATGATACATGAATTTGTGGAATTTTGTTCTTGCTCATTACAAACTGTTTTGACATGATTCTTTTTGTATTGAGTCACTAATACATTGAGGCATGTTAGATGATTTTTATTTGATTTTTTAGGTCAATTTATGCCATGTTTTGATGCTTGTATTTGCACCACTTTGCATGATGTTTCAACTTGACCTAATTGCATTGTTTAAAGTCATTTTGCTTTGAATTTTTACATGTTATCTTGATGTATGATTCACTTCTAACCTAGGAATTCTAATACCATGTTTGCATAATTTTCATAAGTCCATTTGATTTTTGTTTGATGCTTTACATTTGAAGCATAATAACATGTCCTATCATTCTAATTTTAGTGCATGTTTGCATGAATTCTTTTGTGCATATTTGTATGATCATTTGTATATTGCATGAGCTATTCATATGATATTATAGGTCTTTGGTACACATTATAGGTCATCTTTACATGTTCATTTCCCTTTGAACTTTGTGCATCCTTAACATGTATTGTTTGCATTTTCTTTTTTGAATTTCCACTTCACTTTTTCTTCTATTACTTCTTGAATGTCTTGATGTTGATTCATGAATACCTTTGAGATGTTTATAGGACATTTTTCATTTAGTTTCAATTCTGATTGTTGGATTACATGTTCCATTTATGCATGTTCCTTTCCTTTCTTTTCATCTTTCATCTATCCTTTCTTATGAAAACATGTTTGAATGTTAATGGATGATGATTGTTGCTTACTCATTTGAACTTGTATGATGATATTCACTTGTTGTCCATATGATGCACATTCTGGTTGTGACATTAGGATTTGATTTTTCATCTTTTTCTTTTGAACTTTATTGTGTATTAAGTACTTTTTACTTCTTATACATGTTTCCTTGTTTACTAACCATGTAGGGGCTTTGGTAAGTTGAAATTGAGTATGGATAAGGAATCCACATTCAAAACTTCTTTCCTTTCATCTTTTACCATTCAATATTATGTTTTGTAAGCACTTATGTGCTTTCTTTGATTAACTCATTATCTTCCCTTTTGAGTTACAATTCATCTTCTACTTTAGAAGTGAATTGTTTAATTCATTCCTTCTTTAGATTTTAGGTTTTGAAACCTCACAAACCATTAGGATCACTCCCTTAACTAATCAATTAGGATTGAGTCTTAGATCACATAGATTTTTACCTTTGATCCGCTCTTGAGTCTTTCATCTTCTCATCTCAAAGAAAATCCAAAATATCTAATAAAGGTAGACACTTATTGCATTTAGGCCTTTCATATAAAGAAAAGATTATAAGGGGTCTTCTCTTATAATCTTAGAATGTGTAGCATATAGCCCATCTTGGGTCAATGTGTTAAACATTTGATCTTGTATGAGGGACTTAAATGCAATACTTGTTGAAAATACAAATAAAGAAAAACACTTCTTCATTTCATAATCAACAAAAACACTTAATAAATACAAGTATGCTAGTGTGTTTGAACCTTATTAATTGGAACTAAGTGTGAGGGTCTTCTTCATACTCAGTATACTTTCTTGCTCATTCCATCTTGGAATGTGAGGATGTATACATTCCAATGATTAAGATTTAGATACACTATCATATGCAAACAAATAACAAAACTTTAGCTTAAAAGACAAAAACAAACAATAACGTCTTTCCTTCGGAAATTATTTTCTCACCTCATTCATTCTCAACGTACGAACGTGCTTCTCCTCGTTCTCTTGCAAGATGGTAATGCACTCGGACCAGCGAGCCTGCAATACCTGAGCTAGAACATTAGCCGTTCCTTAAAAAACACAAACAATCCATCCCTAGTGAGGGGAACTACGTCGCTCTGATTCTCATGTTCTCGATGAGATACGTAGGTAGTGGGGTAGGGTCCATTCGAGCACTTCTTTTGTTTTCCCTACATTTGTTTCTCTTTCTCTCTCCTTTCCTTTTCCATTCCTTTTCCAGTTCCTTTTTTCAGTATTCTTTCCTTACACCCTTTGATTGAGCAGCAAGCGTGGATCCCATCGGGTACGATGGACGCGAGGGGGTGCTAATACCTTTCTCTCGCGTAACCGACTCCCGAATCCATTTCTCTTGGTCGCAAGACCATGTTCTATCCTTTCCCTCAGGTTTACGCAGTGTTTCCTTTCCCTCATCTTGGGATAAATACACATTGCTGGCGACTCTGTTTCGGTGCCACTTTCGCGTTTGTACTTGGATGAAAATCCCGGGAGCGACAGCTGGCGACTCTGCTGGGGATAGGTTGACCTATTGCTGGTCCATCCTAAGCGAGTCAATCCTAGCGCTTGTTTGCTTTTCTTTTATTGGGTGTTTAATGTTATCTTGTATTTGCTGTTTACTGTATTTTATTACTTGTACCATATTTACAGCATGTTAGCATTTACATTTCATATATTATACTATGTTGCACTATTCTGTCTGTTTGGCGGGATGGGATTTCTGAGAGATGAGCTCAGTACACAGGCTCGAGTATACACTTAGATTTAGAGTGGAGAGTAGTGGGACCTACATGCCATCTGTGTACGTTGGGTAATCACGAAATTCACAGCTAGACGAGGCTATCTTGGGACCCATCATGGCGTACGCATCTTGCGTATTCCAGGATGTCGATCTAGAGAGTTGTCGACTCTAGTGACCGATCATGAGGACCTTAGTGGAAACATCTCTCTTTAGTGGTGACAGTGGCAGACCGCATTCTGTGGCAAACCCACTCGCACCCGAGGGCCCACTTTGGAACTTGCATAGGATGACCTTTATTTTTTAAGGTGAGTCAGTGGACGACCTCTTTCATTGGCATAGCATTGTATCTTACGGGCTGAATGTGCTATCGCTTCTCAAACCTCCGAAGCTGACGAGCCTTGTTTTCTAGGAACCACATGTGAGTATGGGTGGGATGTTTACAGGTTTGCAGGTAACCCAGAATCCTACATACCATCAGAATTGTTGATGGATCCATTTGACTGCTTGTTTCTTATTCTGTTGTTGACACTATGACAAATGTGCTTGAAAATTTTTGGGAATTTGAATGAAATGAGCTATTTCTGTTCACAATTTCTAGTCTTCAGATAAGATATCTGCACACTGGCACACTACAAAATCACTATTTCTGGACATCAGATATTTGTGATTGGTGTATATGAATATCTCTTCAAGGCAAAACTCAATAATCATGATTTCTGGTCGTCAGGAATTTGTGGTTATGATTGGAATCAGGATATGAAAAAGTATTTTGAAATGACAAACATAACTTTGCATTTGCATAGCATATCATTTTTGCATTGCAGGTATTCTTTTTTGCAGGCGCCTGCTAACCTTTATTTGGTTTTCAGGCACGATAGCTGATACCCCAGTTCACCGATACTCTACCCGACGCAATCAAGCCCGAGTCATGGAACAAGTTCAGACTGAGTTAGCCGATTTGAGGGGAAGGATGGAGCAGTTCATGAACCTTATGCAGGGGATTGCTCAAGGTGAGCAGGAGCTGAGGACCGGTCAGGAAAACATGAGGGTTGGTCAAGATGCCATGAGAGTCACCATCCAGAGGCTGGAGACTGAAATCCCAAATCTCAATGTGCGCACTCCTCCTGTCGTCAACATCCTCACTGGCGGGGTACATCTGGGACTTGATAATAATGGCTTAGAGGATAATCAGGATGACCAGTTTACCGTATTCAACAATGACATGGGTTTCTACAATGAAGACCGGAAGTACGAAGGGTTAGATGAAAGACTCAAGGCTATTGAGAGCCAAAATCCTCTGGGGATTGACGTAGAAGACATGAGTCTCGTGCAGGGTGTGAAAATCCCTCCCAAGTTCAAGCTCCCTACATTGGATAAGTACAATGGCAGTACCTGTCCCAAAACACATTTGCAAGCTTAAAATCGCAAGATTGCCGCTTATACTGAAGACCAAAAGCTCTGGATGTATTTTTTCCAGGATAGCCTGTAAGGCGCCTCCCTGGAATGGTACGTTAAGCTGGATAGGGTTCATATAAAAAGCTAGAAAGATTTGTGCGCTGCGTTTCTGAAGCAGTATCAATATAATCTGGACATGGCACCCAATCGTACGCAACTGCAGAGTATGACCCAGGATCATAAGGAGGGCTTTAAGCAGTACGCACAGAGATGGAGAGAATTGGCTGCTCGAGTTCAACCACCTTTGGGTGATCGTGAGATGGTTGATATGTTCATGAGCACACTCCAAGGGCCGTTTTGGATAGATTGGCTGCGTGTCCTTCCACAGGGTTTGCTGACATTGTTGTTGCTGGGGAACGAGTAGAGAGTTTTCTGAAGTTGGGTAAGATTCAACACGCCAGTGGGACTGGTGCTTCGAGTTTGAGGAAACCCTTCGCTAACGGATCAAGGAAAAGAAAAGGGGAGTCCAATGCCGTGCATAGAGGAAGGGGCAGAGGTAGGACTCAGTCCTATCATCAGGTGGATGCTGTAACCATTCCGGTTCCAGCAGGACAGCAAGCTCCAGATCAGCAAGCTAGACCCCGATTCCAGAATAATAGGCCAAGGGACCGTAAGTTTGATCCCTTGCCTATGACATATACTTCTTTGTTACCACAATTGCTCAGAGAGAAGTTAGTTGAACTTCGGACTATGAGGCCACTAGATACTGGAAAATTACCTCAAGGTTATGATGCTAATGCTCGATGTGAATTTCATTCTAGTGCGCCAAGTCACTCGATAGAAAAGTGCTGGGCTTTTCAACATAAGGTTCAGGACTTGATTGACGCAAAAGCTATTAATTTCTCTAAGCCGCCGAATGTTCGTGATAATCCAATGCCCCACCATGGAGGTGCAAGCATGAATGCTATTTCTGATGGTGAGAAATTGAATCTGATTACTGATGTTAATTGTGTAAAGACTCCGCTGTTGATTGTAAAAGAGAGTTTGTTAAAAGGAAAGGTATTTCCTGGATGTGGCTCTGATTGTGAGGATTGTTCAAGACAGATTAATGGTTGCAGTAAGTTGAGAGTTGGACTGCAGGATCTTATGGATGAAGGAAGACTTCAGTTTGATAAGGTAGAGAAGGAAAAAGATGTTTCTGCCGTTACCATTTATTATAATCCAGTTGAGATACAGGTGCCCGTTGAAGATCCTGTTGCTATCATCGTGCTCGAGAGGCTGAGACCAGTTACGATTATGGTTCCTGAATCTGCTTCTTATGTGTCTAATAGGGCAGTTCCATGGCAATATGGAACTAATACTCATCAAGGAGAGAGTCAACAGAAGGCAGAGGCTGCTGTTGGTACCAGTGTTGAGAATGTCAGTGGACCTAGTGGTTTCACCAGGAGTGTTAGGCTGTTTTCTCCCCAGACTCTAAGGAATGATAAAGAAGCTGAAGCAGCTGCAAGAGCAAAAGGAAAACAGGTTGTTGATGACAAGGTGCCTGTTCAGGAAGAGGACCCTAAAGTCAAATTTGATAATGATGTTGAGGAATTTATGAGGATTATCAAAAGGAGCGATTACAAGATCAGTGATCAGCTCAATCAGACACCCTCTAAAATCTCAATATTATCCCTGTTAATGAGTTCAGATGCACACCGGGCTGCTCTTTTGAAAGTTTTAAATATGGCTTATGTTCCCCATGAGATCACGGTGAATCAGTTGGAGGGAGTACTTTCTAATGTCAACGTGAGTCACGAGTTGGGGTTTACAAATAAAGATTTGACTCTAGATGGACGTAATCACAACAAAGCGTTGCACATCACACTTGAATGCAAAGGAGCTATTTTGTCGCATGTGCTGGTCGACACAGGTTCTTCCTTGAATGTGTTACCCAAGAAGACCCTGAGGAAAATTGAAGTAGATGGATTGATTCTTAGACCCAGCGATCTGATTGTGAGAGCTTTCGATGGATCCCAAAGATCGGTGTTTGGAGAGGTAGAATTGCCGATACAGGTTGGTCCACAGATATTCAAGACAATCTTTCACGTTATGGACATTCAGCCTGGTTACAGCTGTTTGTTGGGCCGACCGTCGATTCACGCAGCAGGCGCAGTTACCTCCACACTACATCAGAAGCTCAAATATGTGTTCGAAGGTCAAGTGGTTACTGTTTGCGGTGAGGAAGATATATTTGTGAGTCATTTATCCACTTTCAAATATGTGGAAATGGATGGGGAGATTCATGAAACCCTGTGCCAGTCTTTTGAAGCTATGAGTATCAACCAATTCCCATAATCTACTTCAGCAGCAGTGGTGTCAAATGTGCCAGTTGGGCCGAGTGCATCAATTGCGTCTTACAAGCAGGCCAGAGAAGTGGTTGAAAGCGGAAATGCCCAAGGTTGGGGTAAAGCTATCGATGTGTTTGTGAAAGAAGATAAGTTCGGCATTAGATACCAACCAGGCCAGACGCCAATTCCCCGATTCCGTGGGCCAATCAATTTCAACAGTGGAGGAATTATCAACCCTAATCAGTCCTGCTCAGCAATAGAAGATGATGCTGAAAGCTCAGATTGTCTGGACAGATGGGTGTATTCACTGGCTCCAGGCGAGGCATTGCAAAACTGGTCTAGTGAAGAAATCATTCATGTTGTACACCGTTCAGAGTAATAATTCTTGTCTTTCATAATGCATAAAATCCCACACTCTGCCCAAGGTGTGAGGATCCATTTGTAGGGCCACCATATTTTCTCATATAATGTTCAAACATCAATAAAGAGGACGTTTTTGTTTACAAATTTGTGTTCCTTTATTCCTTCTTTATTTTTTATTTGTGCACAAAGAAAATTAAAAATGATAATGCACTTTCTTTTCTTTTGTTCTCAAGCAAATATAATCTAAAATAAAGCATCAACCCAATCATGCAGACTGGATTTTATGGATTCCTCTGAAAATGATTCTGTTATGCCCACATATGATTTCGACAATCCGATCTATCAAGTTGAGGAAGAAAGTGATGAGGACTATGAACTCTCGGAAGAGCTGGCTAGATTGTTGAAACAGGAACAAAAGACCATTCAGCCTCATCAGGAAGAGCTTGAGGTTATCAATATTGGTTCAGAAGAAAGCAAGAAAGAGATCAAGATCGGTGCAAGTCCGCGGGCTGATGTATAGCAAGAACTGATAGTCATGCTACGTGAATACGTTGATATCTTCGCTTGGTCATATCAAGATATGCCAGGTTTAGATACAGACATAGTTGTGCATAGACTACCATTGAAAGAGGACTGTCCACCGGTCAAGCAGAAGCTGCGCAGAACGAAACCAGAAATGGCTTTGAAGATCAAGGAAGAGGTACAGAAACAGTTGGATGCAGGTTTTCTGGCAGTAACCAACTATCCTCCCTGGGTGGCCAACATAGTACCCGGTGCCGAAGAAAGATGGCAAAGTCAGAATGTGTGTGGATTACAGAGATCTCAACAGGGCGAGCCCTAAAGATGACTTTCCACTCCCTCATATTGATGTGCTGGTTGACAATACGGCTCAGTTTTCAGTGTCCTCATTCATGGATGGATTCTCCGGGTACAATCAGATAAAGATGGCGCCTGAAGACATGGAGAAGACGACATTCATTACCCCGTGGGGTACCTTCTGTTACAAAGTAATGCCTTTTGGGTTGAAGAATGCAGGGGCAACTTATCAAAGAGCAATGGTGATGTTATTCCACGATCTAATTCATAAAGAGATCGAGTGCTATGTGGATGATATGATTGCTAAATCAAAGACAGAAGAGGAACATCTGATCAACTTGAAGAAGTTGTTTGAGAGGTTGAGGAAATTCAGGTTGAGACTGAATCCTAACAAGTGTACTTTTGGCGTGCGGTCCAGAAAATTGCTTGGTTTCATTGTCAGTGAAAAGGAATAGAGGTTGATCCTGCTAAAGTGAAAGCTATACAAGATATGCCTGTACCGAGAACTGAGAAAGAAGTTCGCGACTTTCTAGGGAGATTGAAATACATTTCAAGGTTCATATCTCACCTAACTGCCACTTGTGAACCGATATTCAAAATGCTAAGAAAAGATCAAACGGTCAGGTGGAATGATGATTGTCAAAATGCATTCGATAAAATAAAAAGATATTTGCAGGAACCTCCGATTCTGATACCTCCAGTTCAAGGGAGGCCACTGATTATGTACTTGACAGTGCTCGAAGGATCCATGGGTTGTGTACTCGGTCAACACGACGAGACAGGTAGGAAAGAGCATGCTATCTACTACTTGAGCAAAAAATTTACAGATTGTGAATCGCGTTATTCAATGCTTGAGAAGACATACTGTGCACTCGCATGGGCCGCTAAGCGATTGAGACAATATATGCTCACACATACAACCCTGTTGATCTCAAAAATGGATCCAGTCAAGTATATTTTTGAGAAACCAGCACTTACAGGCAGAGTTGCAAGGTGGCAGATGGTACTGACAGAGTATGATATTCAATATACTTTGCAAAAGGTAATCAAAGGAAGTATACTGTCAGATTATCTTGCGCAACAGCCTCTTGATGATTACCAGCCCATGAAGTTTGATTTCCCTTATGAGGACATCATGTTTCTCAAAGCGAAAGACTGCGAGGAACCACTTCTGGAGGAGGGGCCTGACCCTGAATCCAAATGGAGTTTGATGTTTGACGGGGCAGTTAATATGAATGGGTGCGGAGTTGGTGCAGTTCTCATTACGCCAGAAGGCGTTCACATGCCCTTCACTGCCCGAGTAACTTTCGGGTGTACCAACAATGAAGCAGAATACGAAGCTTGCATACTAGGGATTGAGGAGGCTATTGATTTACGAATCAAGACCCTCGATATCTTTGGTGATTCAGCCCTGGTAATCAATCAAGTAAAGGGAACGTGACACACACATCAGCAGAATTTGATTCCGTATAGAGATTATACGAGGAGATTGCTGACATTCTTTACAACTGTCAAGTTATACCATGTTCCTAGATATGAGAATAGGTTTGCAGACGCCTTGGCCACTATATCTTCGATGATCAAAGTGCACGGTTAGAATTTTGTACCCAGGATTGATGTATCTCGTCTTGATAGACCTGCTTTTGTGTTTGATGTTGATGCAGTGTCTGACAACAAGCCTTGGTACCATGACATTAAATGCTTCTTGAAAAATCAAGAATACCCGCCTGGGGCATCTTCCAAAGACAATAAGAGATTAAGAAAGCTAGCCAGTAGTTTCTTCCTGAACAAAGATGGCATGCTGTATAAAAGAAATTTTGACACGGTTCTGCTCAGATGCGTGGATAGACATGAGGCAGACCTGTTGATGATTGAAGTGCACGAAGGCTCTTTCGGTACCCATGCCGGAGGACATGCGATGGCTAAGAAATTGTTGAGATTGGGGTATTATTGGTTGACAATGGAGTCAGATTGCTGCAAGTATGCCCGCAAGTGTCACAAATGCCAGATCTATGCAGACAAAGTACACGTTCCTCCCAATCCGTTGAGTATCATGTCTTCTCCGTGGCCTTTTGCAATGTGGGGCATTGATATGATAGGGAAAATTGAGCCTACTGCTTCAAACGGCCATCGTTTAATCTTGGTCGCCATTGATTACTTCACTAAATGGGTTGAAGTAGCATCTTATGCCAATGTCACTAAGCAAGTAGTAGCTCGTTTCTTGAAACGAGATATCATTTGTCGATATGGAGTTCCCGAAAGAATCATTACTCATAATGGTTCTAATTTGAATAACAAGATGATGGCTGAGCTATGCCGGGACTTCAAAATCGAACACCACAATTCTTCTCCGTACCGCCCAAAGATGAATGGCGCGGTCGAAGCGGCTAACAAAAATATCAAGAAGATTGTGCAGAAGATGGTTGTCACGTACAAAGATTGGCATGAGATGTTACCATTGGCTTTGCATGGGTATCGAACATCAGTCCGCACGTCCACTGGGGCAACACCGTACTCACTTGTATATGGTATGGAGGCAGTTCTACCGGTTGAAGTTGAGCCTTATTGAGGAGAAGCGATTAGTAGCAATATGTCATGGCCAGCTATACCAGCGCTGAATGAAGAGGGCATTCGACCAGAAGGTTCGACCTCAAGTTTACAAGGTCGGGGATGTGGTAATCAAGAGAATACTTCCTCCGAGTACAGATCACAGGGGTAAATGGACACCTAATTATGAAGGTCCATTCGTGGTTAAAAAGGTTTTCTCAGGCGGAGCCTTATTGCTGACAACCATGGATGGTGAAGACTTTTCATCCCCTGTTAATTCAGATGCAGTTAAAAAATACTTCGTATAAATAGACCCGCTGGATAAAAAAAAAAGAGGAAAAATCCAGGCAAAAAGGGCATCCCGGCGAACCAAAAACAGAATAAAGGTTCGGGCAAAAATTAGGGATATAATCGAAAAGAATTGTACACCAGGTAATTTGAAAACCCGAAAGGGCAACTTAGGCAAAAATGGGTATCTTGGTGGGTTGAAAACCTGAAAAGGCGATCCACGCAAAAGAGGGATTTAAGCGAATGACTGCAGTCTGAATTAATCTATACGTTCTCTACTCTTCAGCAGAATAGCAAACTTTCCGAAGGAGGAATTGTTCTGACCACGAGCTTCCAAAGGCGAAGATAATCAGGAGAGTTGGAATACATACTGGTTATAACAGAATTAGAAATCAGTTGGAATCCAGTTTCTGCATTATCATTAGGATAGATTTCTTTTCTCAATTTTATGGCAATCAACTCTTTCAGGGGGTTTGCTTCCGATTGTAAATTCGCCGATTTTGGCATTTTATCAATAAAAGTGAATATTTAGTCACAAGCTTTTATTTTCATTTTACTGTTTTGTTTGCAAAAACGTCAGATTTTTTATAATAAAACATTACTTTGAAAATATCGTGGCCTTGCAAAAACGTGCACATAAAAGACAATTAAAATTACTTTGCTTGATTGGACAACCTTGGATGGTGGACTCAAAAAACCACGCAATATCCTGGGGCATGTGCATATATTCTTTCTGTTGCAGGTGATGAGTACGATTGATTCAAGCAGCACGAAAGTTGTCTCTCAGCACCAACAGATATTTGTTATGACTTGATACAGTTGTATCTTATTAAGTCAATTCTCTCATTCAAGATTTCTCGCTGGGTTTTGTGACGATAACGGTTGTCGAAGATTGAATTCTTCCGTGTTGATAACGGTTATTAATGCAGTGAGCACTCCATGTCAGCAACGAGTGCAAACCCTCCGGTATCTCGCAGACGATGTGAAGGGTAGTTCAAGACAGGGTGTTCGTCTAAGAGTTTGAAAACGCTTGGTTTTCTATAAAATCCTCTTAGGAGACGAAGCTTCTCGTAGTAACATCCCCTGTGGCGTTTATTCTCGGCAGGATGTACCAGTAAGTGGTAGTGCCATATTTCCCGCGGGTTTCAGCATGTGAAATTTGTCAAAGAATAATCCCCAGCTGAGTTGTTGACCCTCCCGAGCATGGGGCATTTTGAATTTCTCCGGCAGGATATGTTCCAGATTTATTATCCCCAGTAGAGTTTGAGGACACTTGGTCTTCTGTAAAATCCTCTCAAAGGGCATCCCCAGCACGAGACGCTTTAAAGTAGCTTTCTCCAGCAGAGTTGATGACAAGCTCATTATCCCCAACGGGATCGTCAAACAGAAAGTTCGCCTAACATGGGGCATTATGATACTTATCCTAAGATTGACAGTTTTATTCCTCAGTAGACTATCGTGGAATTGCTTTGGGTTTCCCCAGCAAATATAGGGACTTTTTCCCAGCAAGTTGCAATGAAAAGTCCAACGAAAGATTGGCAGAAATCCAACACGAATTGGTAAAAGTCCAACGACAGATTGGCAGAAATCCAATACGAATTGGTAAAAGTCCAACGACAGTTTGGCAAAGCTTCAAAAGTCCATCTGAAGATGGCAAGTTTGAGATTCCAAAGTTGGTTTGGTAATCATTAAAGTCCAACGACAGATTGGCAGAAATCCGACACGAATTGGTAAAAGTCCAACGACAGATTGGCAGAAATCTGACACGAATTGGTAAAAGTCCAACGACAGATTGGCAGAGCAGCTCAAGTCCATCGACAGTATGGAAAGCCAGTAGTCGTCTGGTGTCGTTCAAAAAGACATTGTTGAAAGTCCATCGACAGTATGGCAAGCCAGTAGTCGCCTGGCGTCGCTCAAAAAGACATTGTTGAAAGTCCATCGACAGTATGGCAAGCTAGTAGTCGTCTGGCGTCGTTCAAAAAGACATTGTTGAAAGTCCATCGACAGTATGGCAAGCCAGTAGTTAAAGGGCAGATTTCTCCAACAACGTTTCATTGAAGTTTCAATCCAGTAGTCTCGTTGGGTTTATATCCCTTTTGTTCTTCATCATCCAGAGCAAATTTTTGGTTATATTTGGTATTCAATCACTATATACCTTGAACGTCTGAAAGCAATCGCTTTCAGGCATTCAGGTCTACAGCGTTTGAATAGGGGCAGCTGTAATACCCCAAAATTTTCTCTCTCTTCTGTCATCCTAGCATAGCATTATCATATCACATATCATAACCATCTCATTAGCATTGCATTGCATCTTTGCATAGAAAAATGAAGCATAGCATCCCTCTTACCATCAAGGCATGTGATCAGGGGAAAGGTGGACAATCAAGGAATCAGTCAAGGCACAAAAGGTCAAACAAGTTGCCTCAAGGCAAGCCAAGAGGTCTTTCATGTCTCATGCTATCTCAATTGATCATCCAAAACCTCAAGAAAGTGAGATTCAATAGGAGATTGAAACACTACATCTTTCACTATGCAAGAGATCCAAAAAATAAAGGAAAACCCTCAAGGGAGATGGTTCATTGGTTCAAAAGCACCCTCAAGTGGCATATCTCATCATCCTTTAAGAGGATACACAACATACTCTGAGGAATTTGAAATTAAAGACTGCATATTTTTCTCTCCTAGGAGGTGGGTACCAAAACTAGGGTTTCCAATTAAATCAGGGTATCTTTGATTTTTTGGACAAAACTTGATGTCATGGTATTCTACATGTCCTTAAGTGTATGTGTGTGGAAAATTGCCTCTCAATTGGTTTTGGAAGTGGTTCAATTGGATGAAAGATAAAAAATCAGGAAAATTGGGGCAAAGTCAAATAATTAGAGGAAAAAGTTAACTCTTGACTTTTTGAAGCCAAATTCATGAAATTCATGTTATATGTGACCAATGTACAAAATTTGATCAAGAAACTCCAAAGGGATCATGAAAAAATCAAGATTTGGAAAGTTACCATTTTTGGAAGAAGTAGGGTTTCCAAAAATAGTAATTTTAGGCCATTTTGCATCAGACTTTGAACCAAGGCCATTCAAAATTGAAGCATCAAATGAAAATTCCACTCGGCCACAACAAAAGATTTTGTTTCAAGCTTCAAATCCATGGGTAGAACATCTCCATTGGATAAGAATTGAGAGAGTTATGGATGATCAAAGTTGAGGAAAACTTGGGCAAAAATGCAAGTTAGCTTGGCCAAATTTCAGGTCACGCGCAGTCATTTTCACAAACATGTGGTGGGCCAAATGTTTTGATCAATTACTTATGGTTAGAGGCCTCAAATGAAAAATCTTTCAACATGAAAGTTGTTCCTCTATGTGAGATCTTCAAAATTGGTGTTCATGAATTTTTCATTTGATCAAAGGTTAAGGAGTTATGTTGAGTCCAATTTGCTATGATCATGCTGAAAACCCAGGTGCCAAGATGCCTTGCTAGCCAATCCTTTGCCTCGCCCATAACCAGTTCCCATACCTTTGTGTTCCAATCCATTTTTCAACCTATTCCAAGCCTCATTTCAATTCAATTCTCATACCAAACATGTCCTCTTACATCTCCTCTTTCAAATGAATCCAAAAACTCACCAAACCATCCATTGAGTAGAGAGAAAAACATCATCAAATCACCCTATATTCCACTGATGCATTGATGGCATTGATGCACAATTTGGTTCAGACATCCATCAAATGATTCTTTCCCTTATTTGAACACACCATTGCCATTACAAACATTTGCTATAGCACGTGCCTTGCATGAAAGTGGAAAGAACAAACTTGCTGAGAAAGTTTCTGATACACCAGCTGTGCCATTGCAAGTTCATTTTCATCTCCACCATAGCTCCCCATGAACCAGCTGCACCATATCATTGCTCTCCCTAACTAACTTGACTCAGTTAGTTAGGGATGACTCACCTAAACCACCATGACTCAGTTAACCAACTCAGGTTAACCATGGTTAGAGCACACTATAAATCAAAACCTCACTCTCAAAATTCATTTGAACACTCATTTTCACATTCTCACTCAGAAACTCTCTCTTCTTCTCTCTCAATCTCACCATTGCCATTGATTTTCGAAGCTCACTTTGTTCAATTCTCTCCAAAACTCTCTCTGATTATCTCTCAAGTTCTCAACATAGCAACTGGTTTTGAAGCTTGGATTTCAATTCTTCTCCACTGAATCATCATCAATTTCTTCATCTAAGCCTTTATTTGGCCAAGAGTAGCTCAAAGAGGAAGCAGAATCTCTGGTTTTCTGAAGAATATCTCAAGGTCACAAATCTTCAAGTACGAATTTCCACCATTATAGACATGCTTTGAAGATGTTTTCATGTTCTTGAAGCTTCTTATAAGCTCAAGAACTTGTCTGGCTAGTTGATAGGCCTTTAGAGGCATAGTTGAAAAGTTAGGGCAAAACTTCCTCTGCTCGATTCTCTTATTTCATGAACTTTTTGTGCATTTTATCACTGGATCCGTACTCCTCATCACTTCAGCTTTCAATTGATGTATATTTTGTGCGTATGTGCTTGCCTGAAAATTTTTGTCACCGGAGGTTGGCCGGAGAAGATGACCGGAGGTCATCTCCGGCCGGTGGTATGAACTTCTAGGGTTTTGTTTGCAGTTTTGATCATAACCGTCTGATTTGTTTAATCCAAGGGTGGAGAATGTGCCAGCGCATTAAAATAGGCGTGCATGTCACATGTTTTTATTTCTGATTTCATTTAATCATTGTGTGGTGCAGTGCATGGTAGTTAGTGTGCTCATTGACGTGCGTGCGTTGGATTGGTTTACTTTGACTTGCTTGTTGACTTGACTGGATCCAAGGGTGATCATTGCTTGACTTTTGTTTGACTGAGTGTGCATGGTTGCTAGTATGGATTGCGCAGACTTGGACTTTGGACTACATTGCTATTTACACCCCATGTTTTAAAGCCCAACCATTTTGAACTGATAATTTGCTATGCATGCACCCCCTCCCTTATTTCAATTTCTTTTTATTTTCTTCATTTTGTACATGTTTCCTTTTTAATTTTTAAAAATACTAAAAATCATTATAAAATTCTAGAAAAATTGATGAGTGTTATTAAGACATTTATGAAATTTTTGATAGTTTTATTTTATGAATTTATGACATTTTTGCCCCTGTTTCATATTTTTCTTTGAATTTCCATTTGTATGCATTCCAAATATGATACATGAATTTGTGGAATTTTGTTCTTGCTCATTACAAACTGTTTTGACATGATTCTTTTTGCATTGAGTCAATAATACATTGAAGCATGTTAGATGATTTTTATTTGATTTTTTAGGTCACTTTATGCCATGTTTTGATGCTTGTATTTGCACCACTTTGCATGATGTTTCAACTTGACCTAATTGCATTGTTTAAAGTCATTTTGCTTTGAATTTTTACATGTTATCTTGATGTATGATTCACTTCTGACCTAGGCATTCTAATACCATGCTTGCATAATTTTCATAAGTCCATTTGATTTTTGTTTGATGCTTTACATTTGAAGGATAATAACATGTCCTATCATTCTAATTTTAGTGCATGTTTGCATGAATTCTTTTGTGCATATTTGTATGATCATTTGCATATTGCATGAGCTATTCATATGATATTATAGGTCTTTGGTACACATTATAGGTCATCTTTACATGCTCATTTCCCTTTGAACTTTGTGCATCCTTAACATGTATTGTTTGCATTTTCTTTTTTGAATTTCCACTTCACTTTTTTTTCTATTACTTCTTGAATGTCTTGATGTTGATTCATGAATACCTTTGAGATGTTTATAGGCCATTTTCCATTTAGTTTCAATTCTGATTGTTGGATTACATGTTCCATTTATGCATGTTCCTTTCCTTTCTTTTCATCTTTCATCTATCCTTTCTTATGAAAACATGTTTGAATGTTAATGGATGATGATTGTTGCTTACTCATTTGAACTTGTACGATGATATTCACTTGTTGTCCATATGATGCACATTCTGGTTGTGACATTAGGATTTGATTTTCCATCTTTTTCTTTTGAACTTTATTGTGTATTAAGTACTTTTTACTTCTTATACATGTTTCCTTGTTTACTAACCATGTAGGGGCTTTGGTAAGTTGAAATTGAGTATGGATAAGGAATCCACATTCAAAACTTCTTTCCTTTCATCTTTTACCATTCAATATTATGTTTTGTAAGCACTTATGTGCTTTCTTTGATTAACTCATTATCTTCCCTTTTGAGTTACAATTCATCTTCTACTTTAGAAGTGAATTGTTTAATTCATTCCTTCTTTAGATTTTAGGTTTTGAAACCTCACAAACCATTAGGATCACTCCCTTAACTAATCAATTAGGATTGAGTCTTAGATCACATAGATTTTTACCTTTGATCCGCTCTTGAGTCTTTCATCTTCTCATCTCAAAGAAAATCCAAAATATCTAATAAAGGTAGACACTTATTGCATTTAGGCCTTTCATATAAAGAAAAGATTATAAGGGGTCTTCTCTTATAATCTTAGAATGTGTAGCATATAGCCCATCTTGGGTCAATGTGTTAAACATTTGATCTTATATGAGGGACTTAAATGCAATACTTGTTGAAAATACAAATAAAGAAAAACACCTCTTCATTTCATAATCAACAAAAACACTTAATAAATACAAGTATGCTAGTGTGTTTGAACCTTATTAATTGGAACTAAGTGTGAGGGTTGTCGCTCCCGGGATTTTCATCCTAGTACAAACGCGAAAGTGGCCCCGAAACAGAGTCGCCAGCAATGTGTATTTATCCCAAGAGAGGGAAAGGAAACACCGCATAAACCTGAAGGAAGGAAAGAACGAGGTCTTGCGACCAAGAGAAATGGATTCGGGAGTCGGTTACGCGAGACGAAGGTATTAGCACCCCCTCGCGTCCATCGTTCCCGATGGGATCCACGCTTGCTTGCTTTGATCAAAGGGTGATAGAAAAGGATATTGGAAAAGGAACTGAAAGAATGAAAGGAGAAAGAAAGGAAAAGGAACGAGAAGCAAATGTAGGGAAAATAAAAGAAGTGCTCGATTGGGCCCTACCCCACTGCCTACGTATCTCATCGGGAACATGAGAATCAGAGCGACGTAGTTCCCCTAACTAGGGATGGATTATTTGTGTTTTTTAGTGGAATACGTCAACGTTCGCGTCCTAGCAGTTTAGGTGTTGCAGCTCGCTGTGTGGAGACTTAGGCGTTACCTGTTTGCGGTAGAACGGAAATGACGTATCCTTAAGGAATGAATGACTGAGATGAGAAAAGAATTCCCGAAGGAAAGAACGCAGGGGCACATACCATCTTGATCAGCTCTCCATATTCCTTCTGAAAAGTGCTGAGAAGGCCAGAACCAGCCAGGCCTATCATCTTTTTCAAGGAATCTAGCTTAGGATCAGGAAATTTGTATGACACATTATTCTTCCTTTTAACCTCAATTTCTTGGGAACTCATGATTGGAATCAGACAATATGGTAGGTACCTAAAAATGACAAACATAACCCGTTATGATATGAGTATGCAAATGCAAAGGCATGTGATCAGGTATCCAGGTGTCTGTGTCTGTGTTGAACTGTATGCACTGTGTCTCTGTACTGAATCTGGCAATATATCTGAGATGAATACTCAAAACCACTGTCATAGGATACACTGTCTGTAAAAATCATAGAATCACAATTAAGGTACGTAGGAGGCTGGGTTACCTGCAAACCTGTAAACATCCCACCCATACTCATATGTGGTTCCTAGAAAATAAGGCTTGTCAGCTTCGGAGGTTTGAGAAGCGATAGCACATTCAACCCGTAGGATACAATGCTATGCCAATCAAAGAGGTCGTCCACTGACTCGCCTTAGAAAATAAAGGTCATCCTATGCAAGTACCAAAGTGGGCCCTCGGGTGCGAGTGGGTTTGCCACAGAATGTGGTCTGCCACTGTCACCGCTAAAGAGAGATGTTTCCACTAAGGTCCTCATGATCGGTCACTAGAGTCGACATCTCTCTAGATCGACATCCTGGAATATGCAAGATGCGTACGCCATGATGGGTCCCAAGATAGCCTCGTCTAGCTGTGAATTTCGTGATTACCCAACGTACACAAATGGCGCGTAGGTCCCACTACTCTCCACTCTAAGTCTAAGTATATACTCGAGCCTGTGTACTGAGCTCATCTCTCAGAAATCCCATCCCGCCAAACAGACAGAACAGTACAACACAGTATAATATATGAAATGTAAAGCCTAACACGCTGTAAATATGGTACAAGTAATAAAATACAGTAAACAGCAAATACAAGATAACAGTAAACACCCAATGAAAGAAAAGCAAACAAGCGCTAGGATTGACTCGCTTAGGATGGACCAGCAATAGGTCAACCTGTCCCTAGCAGAGTCGCCAGCTGTCGCTCCCGGGATTTTCATCCTAGTACAAACGCGAAAGTGGCACCGAAACAGAGTCGCCAGCAATGTGTATTTATCCCAAGAGAGGGAAAGGAAACACCGCATAAACCTGAAGGAAGGAAAGAACGAGGTCTTGCGACCAAGAGAAATGGATTCGGGAGTCGGTTACGCGAGAGGAAGGTATTAGCACCCCCTCGCGTCCATCGTACCCGATGGGATCCACGCTTGCTTGCTTCGATCAAAGGGTGATAGAAAAGGATACTGGAAAAGGAACTGAAAGAAATAAAGGAGAAATAAAGGAAAAGGAACGAGAAGCAAATGTAGGGAAAATAAAAGAAGTGCTCGAATGGGCCCTACCCCACTGCCTACGTATTTCATCAGGAACATGAGAATCAGAGCGACGTAGTTCCCCTAACTAGGGATGGATTGTTTGTGTTTTTTAGTGGAATACGTCAACGTTCGCGTCCTAGCAGTTTAGGTGTTGCAGCTCGCTGTGTGGAGACTTAGGCGTTACCTGTTTGCAGTAGAACGGAAATGACGTATCCTTAAGGAATGAATGAATGAGATGAGAAAAGAATTCCCGAAGGAAAGACGTTATTGTTTATTTTTGTCTTTTAAGAGTTTTTTCATTTGTTTGCATATGATAGTGTATCTAAATCTTAGCCATTGGAATGTGTACATTCTCACATTCCAAGATGGAATGAGTAAGAAAGCACACTAAGGGTGAAGAAGACCCTCACATTTAGTTCCAATTATTAAGGTTCAAACACACTAGCATACTTGTATTTATTGAGTGTTTTTGTTGATTATGAAATGAAGAAGTGTTTTTTCTTTATTTGTACCTTCAACAAGTATTGCATTTAAGTCCCTCATACAAGATCAAATGTTTAACACATTGACCCAAGATGGGCTATATGCTACACATTCTAAGATTATAAGAGAAGACCCCTTTATAATCTTTTCTTTATATGAAAGGCCTAAATGCAATAAATGTCTACCTTTATTAGATATTTTGCATTTTCTTTGAGATGAGAAGATGGAAGACTCAAGAGAGGAGAAAGGTAAAAATCTATGTGATCTAAGACTCAATCCTAATTGATTAGTTAAGGGAGTGATCCTAAAGGTTTGTGAGGTTGCAAAACCTAAAGTCTAAAGAAGGAATGAATTAAACAATTCACTTCTAAAGTAGAAGATGAATTGTAACTCAAAAGGGAAAGTAATGAGTTAATCAAATAAAGCATCTAAATGCTTACAAAACACAAGATTGAATTGTAAAAAGAGATGAAAGGAAAGAGATTTGAATGTGGATTCCTTATCCACACTCAATTTCAACTTACCAAAGCCCCTACTGGTTACCAAACAAAGCAACATGTATAAGAAGTAAAAGAACACTTAATACACCATAAAACTCAAAAGAATGAGATGACAAATCAAATCCGAATACAACAACCAGAATGTGCATCATATGGAAAACAAGAGAATATCATCACACAAGCTCAAATGAAATAAGCAACAAACATCATCCATAGAACTCAAACATGTTACCAAAAGAAAGGATAGATGAAAGGTGAAAAGAAAAGGAAGAAACATGCATAAATGGGACATGTAATTTAAGGATCAGAATTGAAACTAAATGGAAAATGACTTATAACATCTCAAAAGTATTCATGAATCAAACATCAAGACATTCTAGAAGTATCATAAGAAGAAGAGATGAAATGGAAGTTCAAAAAGAAAGTGCAAACCAATACATGTTAAGGATGCACAAAGTTAAAATGGAAATGAACATGCAAAGATGACCTATAATGTGTACCAATGACCTATAATGTCACATGAATAGCTCACAAAATATGCAAATGATCATACAAATATGTACAAAAGGAATCATGTAAACATGCACAAAAATTAGAATGATATGCCCAGTTACTATGCTTCAAATGTAATGCATCAAACAAAAATCAAATTGATTTATGAAAATTATGCAAGCATGGTATTGGAATGCCTAAATCAGAAATGAATCACACATCAAAATAGCATGTTAAAATTCAAAACAAAATTATGTCAAACAAAGCAATTAGGTCAAATTGAAATATCATGCAAAATAATACAAAAATTAGCATAAAAACATGTCATAAAATGATCTAAACAACAAACAAAAATCATATAACATGCTTCAAAGTGTTAGTGAATCAATGCAAAAAGAACCAAGTCAAAACCATTTATGATGAGCAAGAAAAAAATTATACAAATTCACATACCAGATTTAGAAAGCACGCAAATGGAAATTCAAAGAAAATTATGCAATAGGGGCAAAAATGTCATAAAATCATGCAATAAAAATGTCCAAAATTTCCTAAATGTCTTAAGAATGTTCATGAATTTTTATAGTATTTTATGATGCTATCTTGTATTTTTAAAAATTAAAAAGAAAACGTATACACAAATGAAGAAAATGAAATGAAATGAAAACAAGAGTGGGGTGCAAATATAGTAAACTATCAGTTCAACATGTTTGGGCCTTGGAAACATAGGGTGCGAATATCAATGGTCTTAAGTCCATTAAACGCGTGGAACATAATAACAAGCATGGAATCTCAGTCAACATGAGTCAAACAAATGATCACCATTGGATCCGGTCAAGTCAACAACCAAGTCAAAGTAAACAAGATCAAAGTACATGCGTGAGGGAACACATTAACTAACATGCACTGCGCCACAAAACACTTAAATGAAAATCAGAAAAAATCACGTGAGGAACACACTTGTTTTTAATGTGCTGGCATGTTTGGGAACGCACGATCATGAACATCGAACGATCCATATTCAAACTGCACATAAAACCCTAAAATATGAACACGGATCCATTGAAAAAACACACAAAAATTTCATGAAATGAGAGAATCGAACAGAGGAAGATTTGCCCTAACATTTCAACTATGCCTCTAAAGGCCTATCAACTAGCCAGACAAGTTCTTGAGCTTATAAGAAGCCTCAAGAACCTGAAAACAACTTCAAATCATGCCTATAATGGTGGAAATTCGTACCTGAAGATTTGTGACCTTGAGATGTTCTTCAGAAAACCAGAGATGCTGCTTCCTCTTTGAGCTTCTTTTGGCCAAATAAAGGCTTAGATGCAGTAGTTGATGATGATTCAATGGAGAAGAAATGAAATCCAAGCTTCAGAACAAGTTACAATGTTGTGGAATTGAGAGAGAATCAGAGAGATTCTGAAGTGAATGTGAGAAAGTGAACAAGGTGAGGTTCGAGAATCAATGGCAAAGGTGAGATTGAGAGAGAAGAAGAGAGTTTCTGGAGTGAATGTGTGAAAATGAAGTTAGAATGAAATTAGAGAGTGAAGTTGTTATTTATAGTGTGAGCTAACCATGGTCAAGCTGAGTGAGTTAACTGAGTTATGTTGAGTTAGTGAGTCATCCCTAACTAACTGAGTCAAGTTAGTTAGGGAGAGCAATGGTATGGTGATGGCAACTCATGGTAAACTATGGTGGATGTGAAGAGAAGCGAAATGGCAAGGCTGTGTAACACAAAACTTGTTCAGCAAGCTTGTTATTTCTACTTTCATGGAAGGCACGTGCTATTGTGCATAGTGTAGATGAGATGTGCTTGGTTAAAAGAGGAAAACTGAGGTGATGAAGTGTTTGTTGTGTGTGTGAACCAAACTGCAAATTTTGATGTGAAACATGATGAAATCAGTTGGTGTTTGAAGATGGAATTCTCCATGCATTGTGAATGGTTTGATGAGCTTTTGGAAACATTGGAAAGAGGAGATGTAATAGAGCATGTTTGGCACGAGAAATGAGTTGAAATGATGCTTGGAAAAGGTTGGAAAATGACTCATAACACAAAGATTTGGGAACTGTATAAGGGCGTGGCAAGGAGGTTGGTTGGCAAGGCAAACATGGCATGGCATTTCAGCATGATCATAGCACATTGGACTCAACATAACTTCTTGACCTTTGATCAGATGAAAAAATCATGAACACCAATTTTGAAGATCTCACATAGAGGAACAACTTTCATGTTGAAAGCTTTTTCATTTGAGGACTCTAACCATGAGTAATTGATCAATACATTTGGCCCACCATGTGTTTGTGAAAATGACACGCGCGTGACCTGAGAATCCTTGGTCATGACCTGGTTTTGAACCCACTTTGCTCTAACTTTGATCAATCATATCTCCCTCAATTTTTATCCAATGGAGATGTTCTACACATGGATTTGAAGCTTGAAACAAGATCTATTGTTGTGGCCGAGTGGAATTTTCATTTGATGCTCCAATTTTGAATGGCCTTGGTTCAAACTCTGATGCAAAATGGCCAAAAATTACTATTTTTGGAAACCCTAATTCTTCCAAAAATGGCAACTTTCCACATCTTGATTTTTTCATGATTCCTTTGGAGTTTCTTGATCAAATTTTGTACATTGGTCACATATAACATGAATTTCATGATTTTGGGCTCAAAAAGTCAAGAGTTGACTTTTTTCTCTGATTATTTGACTTAGCCCCAAATTTCCTGGTTTTTGATCTTTCTTCCAATTGAACCACTTCTAAAACCAATTGAGAAGCAATTTTCCACACACATACACTTAAGGACATGTAGATTACCATGACATCAAGTTTTGCCCAAAAAATCAAAGATACCCTGATTTAATTGGAAACCCTAGTTTTGTTACCCACCTCCTAGGAGAAAAATGTGCAGTCTTCAATTTCAAATTCCTCAGAATATGTTGTGTATCCTCTTAAAGGATGATGAGATATGCCACTTGAGGATGATTTTGAACCAATGAACCATCTCTTTTTGGGGGTTTTCCTTCATTTTTTGGCTCTCTTGCATAGTGAAAGATGTAGTGCTTCAATCTTCTATTGAATCTCACCTCCTTGAGGTTTTGGATGATTAATTGAGATAGTATGAGATATGGAAGACCTCTTGACTTGCCTTGAATGAACTTGTTTGACCTTTTATGCCTTGACTGATTCCTTGATTATCTACCTTTCACCTTATCACATGCCTTGATGGTAAGAAGGATGCTATGCTTCATTTTTCTATGTTAAAGATGCAATGCAATACCAATGAGATGGATATGATATGATATGTGATAATGCTATGCTAGGATGCCAAAAGGGAGAGAAAATTTTGGGGTATTACAGCTGCCCCTATTCAAACGTTGTAGACCTGAATGTCTGAAAGCGATTGCTTTCAGACGTTCAAGGTATATAGCGATTGAATACCAAATATAACCAAAAATTTGCTCGGTATGATGAAGAACAAAAGGGATATAAACCCAACAAGACTGCTGGATTGAATCTTCAATGAAACGTTGTCGGAGTGATTTGTCTTTTGAACGACGCCAGACGACTACTGGCTTGCCATACTGTCAATGGACTTTCAACAATGTCTTTTTGAGCGACGCCAGACGACTACTGGCTTGCCATACCGTCGATGGACTTTAGCTGCTCTTCCAATCTGTCGTTGGACTTTCTGCCAAACTATCGTTGGACTTTCACCAATTTGTGCTGGATTTCTGCCAATCTGTCGTTGGACTTCAAGGATAACCATACCGTCGTTGGAATCTCATAATTGCCATCTTCAGATGAACTTTTGCAGCTTTGCCAAACTGTCGTTGGACTTCGGTGCTTACCAAACTGTCGTTGGAAGCTTTGCCAAACTGTCGTTGGACTTCAGTGCTTACCAAACAGTCGTGGGAAGCTTTGCCAAACTGTCGTTGGACTTCGGTGCTTACCAAACTGTCGTTGGAAGCTTTGCCAAACTGTCGTTGGACTTCGGTGCTTACCAAACAGTCGTGGGAAGCTTTGCCAAACTGTCGTTGGACTTTGGTGCTTACCAAACTGTCGTTGGAAGCTCAAAATTGCCAAATGATTACTCCACCTGCTGGAATAACATGAACAAACTGTACGCATGCCAAAAATAACTTGGACTCCGGATTGTAAATGAGCATTGCTGAAAATTACACTTCTTGATGGGTAATGTCGTATGTTGACACCTTGCTGAAGGAGAGATTCTGTCGATCTCTTTAAACCTTGCTGGGGAATGCCTTTTGAGAGGATTTTACAGAAGACCAAACGTCTTCAAACTCCACTGGGGATAATAGATTGGGAATATATTTTGCTGGGGAAATTCAAAATGCCCCATGCTCGGGAGAGTCAACAACTCTGCTGGGAATTATTCTTTGACAAGTTTCACATGCTGAAACCGGCGGGAAATATGACGCTACCACTTGCTGGTACATCCTGCCAAGAGTAAACTCCACAAGAGGTGTTAGTACTAGAAGCTTTGTCTCTTAAGAGGATTTTATAGAAAACCAAACGTTTTCCAACTTTTAGACGAACACTCTGTCTTTAACTACCCTTCACATCGTCTGCAAGGTACCGGAGGACTTACATTCATTGTTGACATGGAGTGCTCAATGCAATAATAACCGTCATCAACACAGAAGAATTTAATCTTCAGCCGTCGTTGTCACAACACACGGTGGGAACTCTTGACTGGAAGAATCGACTTAATAAGATACAACAGTATCAAGTCATAGCAAATATCTGTTTGTGGTTACGACCGTGCTGCTTAGATCGATCATACTCATTACCTGCAACAGAAAAACATATGTACATGCCCCAGGATATTGCGTGGTCTTTTGAGTCCACCATCCAAGTTTGTCCAACAAGCAAAGTAATTTTAATTGTCTTTGTTGTGCATGTCCTTGCAAGGCCAAGATATTTTCAAATTAATGTTTTATTATAAAAAATCGGACGTTTTTGCAAACAAAACAGTAAAATGAAAAATAAAAGCTTGTGACTGAATATTCAATTTTATTGATGAAATGCCGAAATTGGCGAATTTACAATCAGAAGCAAACCCCTGAAAGAGGCGATAGCCATAAAATTGAGAAAAGAAATCTATCCTAACGATAATGCGGAAATTGGATCCCACTGATTTCTGATTCTATTATAGCCAGTATGTATTCCAACTCTCTTGATTATCTTCGCCTTCGGAAGCTCATGGTCGGACAATTCCTCCTTTGGAATTTTGCTAGTTTGCTGAAGAGTAGAGAACGTACAGATTAATTCAGACTGCAGTCATTCGCTTAAATCCCTCTTTTGCGTGGATCGCCTTTTCAGGTTTTCAATCCACCGGGATACCCATTTTTGCCTAAGCTGCCCTTTCGGGTTTTCAACTTACCCGGTGTACAATTTTTTCAATTATATCCCTAACTTTTGCCCGAACCTTTATTCTGTTTTTGGTTCGCCGGGATGCCCTTATTTGCCTGGATTCTTTTTTTCTTTTATCCAGCGGGTCTGTTTATACGAAGTATTTTTTAACTGCATCTGAATTAACAGGGGATGAAAAGTTTTCACCATCCATGGTTGTCAGCAATAAGGTTCCACCTGAGAAAACCATTTTAACCACGAATGGACCTTCATAGTTAGGAGTCCATTTGCCCCTGTGATCTGTACTCGGAGGAAGTATTCTCTTGATTACCACATCTCCGACCTTGTAAGCTTGAGGTCAAACCTTTTGATCGAATGCCCTCTTCATTCTGCGCTGGTATAGTTGGCCATGACATACTGCCGCTAATCGCTTCTCCTCAATAAGGCTCAGCTGATCAAATCTGGCTCGTACCCATTCAGCTTCATCTAGCTTAACGTCCATCAATACTCGGAGAGAAGGAATCTCAACTTCTATCGGTAGAACTGCCTCCATACCGTACACAAGTGAGTATGGTGTTGCCCCAGTGGACGTGCGGACTGACGTTCGATACCCATGCAAAGCCAATGGTAACATCTCATGCCAATCTTTGTACGTGACAACCATCTTCTGCACAATCTTCTTGATATTTTTGTTGGCCGCTTCGACCGCGCCATTCATCTTCGGGCGGTACGGAGAAGAATTGTGATGCTCGATTTTGAAGTACCGGCATAGTTCAACCATCATCTTATTATTCAAATTAGAACCATTATCAGTAATGATTCTTTCGGGAACTCCATATCGACAAATGATATCTCTTTTCAAGAAACGAGCTACCACTTGCTTAGTGACATTGGCATAAGACGCTGCTTCAACCCATTTAGTGAAGTAATCAATGGCGACCAAGATGAAACGGTGGCCGTTTGAAGCAGTAGGCTCAATTTTCCCGATCATATCAATGCCCCACATTGCAAAGGCCATGGAGAGGACATGATACTCAACGGATTTGGAGGAACATGTACTTTGTCTGCATAGATCTGGCATTTGTGACACTTGCGAGCATACTTGCAGCAATCCGACTCCATTGTCAACCAATAATAACCCAACCTCAACAATTTCTTAGCCATCGCATGTCCTCCGGCATGGGTACCGAAAGAGCCTTCGTGCACTTCAATCATCAACAGGTCTGCCTCGTGTCTATCCACGCATCTGAGCAGAACCGTGTCAAAATTCCTCTTATATAACACGCCATCTTTGTTCAAGAAGAAACTACCGGCTAGCCTTTTTAATGTCTTCTTGTCATTGGAAGATGCCCCAGGCGGGTATTCTTGTTTTTCCAAGAAGCATTTAATGTCATGGTACCAAGGCTTGTCGTCAGACATTGCATCAACCTCAAACACGAAAACAGGTCTATCAAGGCGAGATGCATCAATCCTGGGTACAAAGTTCCAACCATGCACTTTGATCATCGAAGATATAGTGGCCAAGGCGTTTGCAAACTTATTCTCATCTCTGGGAACATGGTACAACTTGACAGTTGTAAAGAATGTCAGCAATCTCCTCGTATAATCTCTATACGGAATCAAATTCTGCTGATGTGTGTGCCAAGTTCCCTTTACTTGATTGATTACCAGTGCTGAATCACCAAAGACATCGAGGGTCTTGATTCGTAAATCAATAGCCTCCTCAATCCCTAGTATGCAAGCTTCGTATTCTGCTTCATTGTTGGTACACCCGAAAGTTACCCGGGCAGTGAAGGGCATGTGAACACCTTCTGGCGTAATGAGAACTGCACCAACTCCGCACCCATTCATGTTAACTGCCCCATCAAACATCAAACTCCATTTGGATTCAGGGTCAGGCCCCTCCTCCAGAAGTGGTTCCTCGCAGTCTTTCGCTTTGAGAAACATGATGTCCTCATCAGGGAAATCAAACCTCATGGGCTGGTAATCATCAAGAGGCTGTTGCGCAAGATAATCTGACAGTATACTTCCTTTGATTTCCTTTTACGAAGTAAATTGAATATCGTACTCTGTCAGTACCATCTGCCACCTTGCAACTCTGCCTGTAAGCGCTGGTTTCTCAAAAATATACTTGACCGGATCTAATTTTGAGATCAACAGGGTTGTATGTGTGAGCATATATTGTCTCAATCGCTTGGCGGCCCATGCGAGTGCACAACATGTCTTCTCAAGCATTGAGTATTGCGATTCATAATCTGTAAACTTCTTGCTCAGGTAGTATATAACATGTTCTTTCCTACCTGTCTCATCGTGTTGATCGAGAACACAACCCATGGATCCTTCGAGCACTGTCAAGTGCATAATCAGTGGTCTCCCTTGAACTGGAGGTATCAGAATCGGAGGTTCCTGCAAATATCTTTTTATTTTATCGAAGGCATTTTGACAATCATCATTCCACCTGACCATTTGATCTTTTCTTAGCATTTTGAAAATCGGTTCGCATGTGGCAGTTAGGTGAGATATGAACCTTGAAATGTAGTTCAGTCTCCCTAGAAAGTCGTGAACTTCTTTCTCAGTTCTCGGTACAGGCATATCTTGTATAGCTTTCACTTTAGCAGGATCAACCTCTATTCCTTTTTCAATGACAATGAAACCCAGCAATTTTCCGGACCGCACGCCGAAAGTACACTTGTTAGGATTCAGTCTCAACCTGAATTTCCTCAACCTCTCGAACAATTTCTTCAAGTTGATCAGATGTTCCTCTTCTGTCTTTGATTTAGCAATCATGTCATCCACATAGCACTCGATCTCTTTATGAATTAGATCGTGGAATAACATCACCATTGCTCTTTGATAAGTTGCCCCTGCGTTCTTCAACCCAAAAGGCATTACTTTGTAACAGAAGGTACCCCACGGGGTAATGAATGTCGTCTTCTCCATGTCTTCAGGCGCCATCTTTATCTGATTGTACCCGGAGAATCCATCCATAAATGAGAACACTGAAAACTGAGCGGTATTATCAACCAGCACATCAATATGAGGGAGTGGAAAGTCATCTTTAGGGCTCGCCCTGTTGAGATCTATGTAATCCACACACATTCTGACTTTGCCATCTTTCTTCGGCACCGGTACTATGTTGGCCACCCAGGGAGGATAGTTGGTTAATGCCAGAAAACCTGCATCCAACTGTTTCTGTACCTCTTCCTTGATCTTCAAAGCCATTTCTGATTTCGTTCTGCGCAGCTTTTGCTTGACCGGTGGACAGTCCTCTTTCAATGGTAGTCTATGCACAACTATGTCTGTATCTAAACCTGGCATATCTTGATATGACCAAGCAAAAATGTCAACGTATTCCCGCAGCATGACTATCAGCTCTTGCTTTACATCAGCCCGCAGACTTGCACCGATCTTGATCTCTTTCTTGCTTTCTTCTGACCCAATATTGATAACCTCAAGAGCTTCCTGATGAGGCTAAATGGTCTTCTCTTCCCGTTTCAACAGTCTTGCCAATTCTTCCAGGAGTTCATAGTCTTCATCACTTTCCTCCTCGGCTTGATAGATCGGATTGTCGAAATCATACGTGGGCATAACATAATCATTTTCAGAGGAATTCACAGAATCAAGTCTGCATGATTGGATTTATGCTTTATTTTAGATTATTTTTGCTTGAAAACAAAAGAAAAGAAAGTGCATTATCATTTTTAATTTTCTTTGTGCAAAAATTAAAAATAAAGAAAGAATAAAGGAACACAAATTTGTAAACAAAAACGTCCTTTTTATTGATATTTGAACATTATATGAGAAAATATGGTGGCCCTACAAATGGATCCTCACACCTTGGGCAGAGTGTGGGATTTCATGCATTAGGAAAGACAAGAATTATTACTCTGAATGGTGTACAACATGAATGATTTCTTCACTAGACCAGTTTTGCAATGCTTCGCCCGGAGCCATGGCATACAACCATCTGTCCAGATAATCTGAGCTCTCAGCGTCATCTTCTATTGCTGAGCAGGATTGATTAGGATTGATAATTCCTCCACTGTTGAAGCTAATTGGCCCACGGAATCGGGGAACTGGCATCTGGCCAGGTTGGTATCCAATGCCAAACTTATCTTCTTTTACGAACACGTCGATAACTTTACCCCAACCTTGGGCATTTCCGCTTTCAACCACTTCTCTGGCCTGCTTGTAAGACGCAATTGATGCACTCGGCCTAACTGGCACATTTGACACCACAGCTGTTGTAGTAGATTATGGGAATTGGTTGATATTCAGGGCTTCAAAAGACTGGCACAAGGTTTCATGAATCTCCCCCTCCATTTCCACATATTTGAAGGTGGATAGATGACTCACAAATATATCTTCCTCACCGCAAACGGTAACCACTTGACCCTCGAACACATATTTGAGCTTTTGATGTAGTGTGGAGGTAACTGCGCCTGCTGCGTGAATCCACGGTCGGCCTAGCAAACAGCTGTAAGCAGGCTGAATGTCCATAACGTGAAAGATCGTCTTGAATATCTGTGGACCAATCTGTATTGGCAATTCTACCTCCCCAAACACCGATCTTTGGGATCCATCGAAAGCTCTCACAATCAAATCGCTGGGTCTAAGAACCAATCCATCTACTTCAATTTTCATCAGGGCCTTTTTGGGTAACACATTCAAGGAAGAACCTGTGTCGACCAGCACATGCGACAAAACAACTCCTTTGCATTCAAGTGTGATGTGCAACGCTTTGTTGTGATTACGTCCATCTAGAGTCAAATCTTTATTTGTAAACCCCAAACCGTGGCTCACATTGACATTAGAAATTACTTCCTCCAACTGATTCACCGTAATCTCATGGGGAACGTATGCCATATTTAAAACTTTCAACAAAGCAGCCCGGTGTGCATCTAAACTCATTAACAGGGATAATATTGAGATTTTAGAGGGTGTCTGATTGAGCTGATCAATGATCTTGTAATTGCTCTTTTTGATAATCGTCATAAATTCCTCAACATCATTATCAAAATTGATTTTAGGGTCTTCTTCCTGAGCAGGCACCTTGTCATTAACAACCTGTTTTCCTTTCGCTCTTGCAGCGGCTTCAGCTTCCTTATCATTCCTTAAAGTATAAGGAGCAAACAGCCGACCACTCCTGGTGAAACCACTTGGTCCACTGACATTCTCAATACTGGTACCAACAGCAGCCTCTGCATTCTGTTGACTTCCTCCTTGATGAGTATCAGTTCCATACTGCCAAGGAACTGCCCTATTAGACACATAAGCAGCAGATTCAGGAACCATAATCGTAACTGGTCTCGGCCTTTCAGGCACAACGATAGCAACAGGAGCCTCCACAGGCACCTGTATCTCAACTGGATTATAGTAAATGGTAACGGCAGAAACATCTTTTTCCTTCTCTACCTTATCAAACTGAAGACTTCCTTTATCCATAAGATCCTGCAGTCCCACTTTCAACTTACTGCAGCCATTAATCTGTTTCGGACAATCCTCACAATCAGAGCCACATCCAGGAAATACCTTTCCTTTTAACAAACGCTCTTTTTCAATCAACAGTGGAGTCTTTACCAAATTCACATCAGTAATCAAATTCAATTTCTCACTATCAGAAATAGCATTCATGCTTGCACCTCCATGATGGGGCATTGGATTATCACGAACATTCGGCTGCTTAGAGAAATTAATAGCTTTTGCGTCAATCAAGTCCTGAACCTTATGGTGAAAAGCCCAGCACTTCTCTATCGAGTGACCTTGTGCACCAGAATGAAATTCACATCTAGCATTGACATCATAACCTTGAGGCAATTTTCCAGTGTCTAGCGGCCTCATAGTCCGAAGTTCAACTAACTTCTCTTTGAGCAATTGTGGTAACAAAGCAGCATATGACATAGGCAAGGGATCAAACTTACGGTCCCTTGGTCTGTTATTTTGGAATCGGGGTCTACCTTGCTGATCTGGAGCTTGCTGTCCAGCTGGAATCGGAATGGTTACATCATCCACCTGATGATAGGACTGATTCCTACCTCTGCCCCCTCCTCTATGCACAGCACTGGACTCTCCTTCTCTTTTCCTTGATCCGTTGGCAAAGGGTTTCCTCAAACTCGAAGCACCAGTCCCACTGACATCTTGAATCTTACCCAACTTCAGCAAACTCTCTATACGCTCCCCAGCAATAACAATGTCAGCAAACCCTGTGGAAGGACACGCATCCAATCTATCCAAATACGACCCTTGGAGTGTGCTCATGAACATATCGGCCATCTTGCGATCACCCAAAGGTGGTTGAACTCGTGCAGCCAATTCTCTCCATCTCTGTGCATACTGCTTAAAGCCCTCCTTAGGATCCTGAGTCATACTCTGCAGCTGAGTACGATTAGGTGCCATATCCAAATTATATTGATACTGCTTCAGAAACGCAGTGCACAAATCTTTCCAGCTCTTTATATGAACCCTGTCCAGCTTAACGTACCATTCCAGGGAGGCGCCTGACAGGCTATCCTGGAAAAAATACATCCAGAGCTTCTGGTCACCAGTATAAGCGGCAACCTTGCGATTGTAAGCTTGCAAATGTGTCTTGGGATAGGTACTGCCATTGTACTTATCCAATGTAGGGAGCTTGAACTTGGGAGGGATTCTCACACCCTGCACGAGACCCATGTCTTCTACATCAATTCCCAGAGGATTTTGGCTCTCACTAGCCTTGAGTCTTTCATCTAACCCTTCGTACTTCCGGTCATCATTGTAGAAACCCATGTCATTGTTGAATGCAGTAAACTGGTCATCCTGACCATCCTCATTATTATCAAACCCAAGATGTACCCCACCAGCAGGGATTGTGCCACCAGGAGGAGTGCGCACATTGCGATTTGGGATTTCAGTTTCCAGCCTCTGGATAGTGGTTCTCATAGCTTCTTGACCAACCCTCATGTTTTCCTGACCGGTCCTCAGCTCCTGCTGACCTTGAGCAATCCCCTGCATAAGGTTCATGAACTGTTCCATCCTTCCCCTCAAATCAGCTAACTCAGTCTGAACTTGCTCCATGACTCTTGCTTGATTGCGTCGGGTAGAATATCGGTGAACTGGGGTATCAGCTATCGTGCCTGAAAACCAAATAAAGGTTAGCAGGCGCCTGCAAAAAAAGAAAACCTGTAATGCAAAAATGATATGATATGCAAATGCAAAGTTATGTTCATCCTTTCAAGATACTTTTCATATCCTGATTCCAATCATAACCACGAATTCCTGACGACCAGAAATCATGATTATTGAGTTTTGCCTTGAAGAGATATTCATATACAACAGTCACAAGTATCTGATGACCAGAAATAGTGATTTTGTAGTGTGCCAGTGTGCAGATATCTTATTATGTCACATATATCTGAAGACCAGAAATTGTGAACTGAAATAGCTCATTTCATACAAATTCCTAAAAATTTTCAAGCACATTTGTCATAGCCTCAACAACAAAAAAAGAAACAAGTAGTCAAATGGATCCATCAACAATTCTGATGGTAACCATTGCAAATTACAAAGAAATGCCAAAATCATTAATCTGATAGCTCTACGTCTTTCAGCTTCTGGCTGGAATACTTAATCTCTTCGAACAGGATGCGGGTACGCTGATGATGTGGCTTCTCAATCAGCTCTTTGATTACGACGTCCCTTTTTCCAGCGCATCAGATAGTGATCCCGTGTGCATCAACAAGGCTTCATCTTCATTGGCTCCCTTGCGCCTCTTGATTCCAGCTTGAATTTTAGCCAGCTTCAGATCTGCCGTGACATCTTCAAGCTCTTTGTTGGCAATTTTCAACTTATCCTCAGCATTCCTTACCTGTTCTTAACTTTTGCCAAGGTCTTCTTGATACCTTCTTCTTTCTACATGTGCTTTCTTCAGCTCTTAATCTTTGTCTTTCAAATGGGTCAGCAATTCAGAGTTTTCAATTCTGAGCTCATCCCAAGCTTGACGAAGTTTAGCTAATGAATCATTGCTTTGGGCTAGCGCCTGCTTCGTAGCCTTGTGAGCCTGACTAGTATCATCTGCTCCCAAAGTGAGTTTCCGGAAGTACCAGGCTCTATCATCAAAATCTTCTTCCTTGTCTGCCAAGATTTTCTCCGCTTTCAATGCTCTCTTTTCCAAATCTTTGTTGTCATCCAAAGCTTTCTGAAGACATCTGCTCATTCCAGAGTTCTCTATCTGCAACTCTCTAACCATTTTCTTCCATTTCTCGCACTCTTCAGCCGGTACCATGGAGTGTTGATCTGGACATAAGAGAATCTCTCTGGAAAAGGGTAGCAATAACTCTTTGAACTTCATCTCAATCCAAGCATCATAGGCGGGGTATGATCTACAGTCTCCTTTGCCAAAAATCAACTTTCCCGCTCTTTGCCTAAATTTCCAGGCATTTATTACTTCTGGCACTCTTTCATTCTTGGTTCCCACGAAAAACAGAGAAGCACTAATCTCTTCATCAGCAGGAGGATTTCTCGAAGCATAACCAAATTGTCTAACAGCCAACACCGGGTTGTAATTAATCCCTCCTCTTTTTCCAAGTAGAGGCACATTCGGAAAACTTCCACATTTAACAGTAAGCTCTACTGTCAGTAATTTGGGATCAAACCAAATGATGTTATTGGCAGTCAAACCTATCAATCTCTTGGACCACTTCATTGTCTCAAAAGTTTCTACGAAAGCACCAGTTCGAGGTAAATGTTTGAAGAGTCAATGACATAATAATTGGGTACAGCAACTAACCAGGTTTCCTCTTCCCTTCTCATTTTGGTAGTGTACTGAGTAATAAAAATCCCCTAGCAGGGTAGGAATCGGATTCTTCGAAACGAACACTTTCATTGCCTGCATATCAACAAAGTCAGGTTGACCGGGGAAAAGCACCAAACCATAGATACAAAGAGCTAACACAGCATTGTAAGTAGTCCAGTTTTTAGCCTTGGCAGATTCCTGAGCTTGTTGGAAAAGAAACTCCAAATGAAATCCTTCGTCTTCTTTAAGTTTACTCAGACCACTTTTCACAATAAACAAGTCCAGATGTAGAACAGCAGCAATTACTTCGGGGGTAAGAGCACCTCCAAAAAAATACGGTATAGCAGACGTGATTGGAATTCCCAAAATAAATGAGAATTCCTCCAAAGTAGGCATCAAAATGTAGTCAGGGAACAGGAAACATCTCATTGATGGTTCATAGAACTGTAGGAAAGTGTGCAACCCATCCTTCTCATACTTTGTGAATGCACATACCATCTTGATCAGCTCTCCATATTCCTTCTGAAAAGTGCTGAGAAGGCCAGAACCAGCCAGGCCTATCATCTTTTTCAAGGAATCCAGCTTAGGATCAGGAAATTTGTATGACACATTATTCTTCCTTTTAACCTCAACTTCTTGGGAACTCATGATTGGAATCAGACAATATGGTAGGTACCTGAAAATGACAAACATAACCTGTTATGATATGAGTATGCAAATGCAAAGGCATGTGATCAGGTATCCAGGTGTCTGTGTCTGTGTTGAACTGTATGCACTGTGTCTCTGTACTGAATCTGGCAATATATCTGAGATGAATACTCAAAACCACTGTCATAGGATACACTGTCTGTAAAAATCATAGAATCACAATTAAGGTATGTAGGAGGCTGGGTTACCTGCAAACCTGTAAACATCCCACCCATACTCATATGTGGTTCCTAGAAAATAAGGCTTGTCAGCTTCGGAGGTTTGAGAAGCGATAGCACATTCAACCCGTAGGATACAATCCTATGCCAATCAAAGAGGTCGTCCACTGACTCGCCTTAGAAAATAAAGGCCATCCTATGCAAGTACCAAAGTGGGCCCTCGGGTGCGAGTGGGTTTGCCACTCTCTCCTTTCCTTTTCCATTCCTTTTCCAGTTCCTTTTTTCAGTATTCTTTCCTTACACCCTTTGATTGAGCAGCAAGCGTGGATCCCATCGGGTACGATGGACGCGAGGGGCTGCTAATACCTTCCTCTCGCGTAACCGACTCCCGAATCCATTTCTCTTGGTCGCAAGACCATGTTCTATCCATTCTCTCAGGTTTACGCAGTGTTTCCTTTCCCTCATCTTGGGATAAATACACATTGCTGGCGACTCTGTTTCGGTGCCACTTTCGCGTTTGTACTTGGATGGAAATCCCGGGAGCGACACATTGTTTCAAATTCCCCAAACATTGGAGAGATAAGGAGTTAATCCCTAGTTAGCCACTTCGAGCCTAGAAGTAGGATTTTTCCTTCGAATTCTTAAACCCTTACGCTTAACCTGGGGCATGGGTAGTGTTCAGTTAATTTGACTACACATTTGATTTCAAGATGATACATCCCATCCAAGGGTCAACCATATGCCATTCTTTGCACACATCCTAAAGTATCGAAAGAGTCGTGCAAAATTCAAAAGTTATGGTGGTTGTTCTTCAATGACCAATGATTTGGCAGGCACAAGTCTTCCAAAACACAAAAATTCAAAGAAAAGAAAAGCCTGCTAAGTCGAACACCCAAAAAAGGAGACTTAGGCAAAATCAAGACAATCCCAGTGGACTCGAAAAAAAAATCAGTCCAGGTAAAAATTAGGGAAGAAAATCAAAAGAGGTCCTCAAATCCTCAACAAAGGCAAAATGAGATTCTGTGCCCACCACATCAAGAATCAAAGGGTCACTGACATCCATGACAAAAATAAAATAAGGTGGCTGCCACTTCAAGAAAACCTTGAATCTTCACCCTCATGCCGTCAAACACTAGATGTTTATGTTAATTTTACTAAACGTAGGACTAGACTTCATCACGAAGAAGGGGTGGGTACAAATCAACTTTGAGCCTTATATCCTTTGTTTCTATAACCGTGAACCAGACCACGTTACAACCCTTAAAAGACCTAATTGAGGCGGGGTTTATTCTGAAAGCATGCTACAGCAAGGTTGCATAAACTGAATCCAACAAGATTTGCTAATCTTCTTCTTGCTATATCTTTCACTAGCTAAATCAGCATTGCATTTAAACTAATGGTCCATTCGTCATACACTATCACTTTATTCCAATAATAAATGACTTTTTTCAAATCTTGCATGAGCATCGCATTAAAATTACCATTCGTGAATGAACAATTTTTAATTGCAAGTCAGTACTTGACATTAAGGAAATTCCGAGAAGGAGCAATCAAAGAGGACTTGGCCATTCATCAAAGTGGACCAGAATCAAGAATACTTTGTAGTCCTATGGATCTGGGGCATTGGCATCCAATGATTATGGAATCAGTCAATCTAAGGCAAGTCCTCAAGCATCGGGTTATTATGGGGCAAATCACTCAAGGGTCGGTTGATTAGAAGTGAATCATTTCAAAACTTTACCAACCAGGGGCGGGTCACCCAGAGGTTCTTTTGCTTAAGGGAAAGTCCATCCAGCGCTCAATTAGCACAGGTTAAGTCACTTCAACGCTCATTCAGGGGCAATCTACCTCAAGAGTACACTGAAGCCTACCACTCCAAGAGTCGACTAATCAAGAACAAATCCTTTCATGACTCAAAATTCTGGAACAAGCCATCTCGAGATCATATCATGGTACAACTGCTTCCAACTTCCCTTCAAGGAGAACATTTTCAAAGACCCACCAGACTGGGGCAAGATGAGCCACAAAAGGTCAAATCCTCTCATTGCTTTCAAGCTACTCAAGCAAATTCTATTTTTTCCGCAACTGTTGAGTTCAATACGAGTGTCGGGGAATCATATCATTGCATAGATCACCCTCATGCATTAGTCATGTCGCTTTGCTCTAGCATAAAGCCATATATATCATCACATTCATCGGGCCTAACCTCACAACTTGAATCCAACATCAGAAGCCTTGTAACTCAAATCACCTAAAAACCAGTTTCCTTCTGGAAAATCATCTCAAGATACCAGTTCTCGTCTGGTAGATAGCTTTTTAACCAGTTCCCGTCTGGTAAACACCGTTTCAAAGTCCAGTTCTCGTCCAACAAACCATAAAGTCAGTTCCCGTCTTATACAAAAACAAGAAGTCAATCCTTGTCTGATAACTTAGCCTTGTGTCACCAGTTCTCTTCTAGTAGTCTACCCCTTTAAAACCAGTTCTCGTCTGGTGATTCACCTTTTAAGTCCGCCTTCGGCTAACACCCTTGCTTTAAGTCCACCTCCAGCAGTCATTCCCTTATTTTAAGTCCATTTTCACCTGGCATCCTTGTTGTAAGTCCGCCTTCGGCCGACATTCTCTTTTAAGTTCACCTTCGGCTGGCACCCTTTGTTGTAAGTCCTCCTTCGTCAACCATTCCCTTGTTTTAAGTCCACCTTCGGCTGACATCCTTGTTGTAAGTCCGCCTTCGGCCGACATTCTCTTTTAAGTCCTCCTTCGGCAGGCATTCCCTTTGCTGTAAGTCCTCATTCGGTAGACATTCCCTTGTTTTCAGTTCACCTTCGGATGGCATCCTTATTTTAAGTCCACTTTCGGCTAGCACCCTTTGTTTTATGTCCACCTTCGACTGACATCCTTGTTGTAAGTCCTCCTTAGGCAGGTATTCCCTTGTTTTATGTCCACCTTCGGCTGGCATCATTGTTGTAAGTCCTCCTTCGGCAGTCATTCCCTTGTTTTAAGTCAACCTTCGACTGGCATCCTTGTTGTAAGTCCTCCTTCGGCAGACATTTCCTCCATTTTAAGTCCACCTTCGGCTGGCACCCTTTATTGTAAGTTCGCCTTCGGCCGGAATTCTCTATCAAATCCACCTTCGGGTGGTACCCTATCACGTTACATATTTCTTTTCCCCAATAGATAGATCTGTGGATCTTAACCCCTTTTCTTTTTCATAGGTAGTAGATCCGTTGATTTTACTTCCTATTCCCCAGCTTTTGAGTTGTAAATCCGTTGATCTTACTTCTCTCCACCTTTGGGTTATAGATCCATTGGTCCTACTTCCTATTCCTAGATCCGTTGATCTTTCTTTTGATTTGTAAGTCCGTTGATGTTGCTTCTCTTCATTCTTTGGGTCGTAGATCCGTTGATCTCGACTTTCTTCTATTACCTATCACTGTTTCCATTACCTCGTTACTGGTTACCTTTGTTTAACCTTTTTCACCAGAAAACCAGACAACCTTTCATGCATTCGTAACATTGCCTAACAAGCATATCATCATAACTGCATTGCATTTCAAATATACCATTTGCATCTCAAGCATATCACAACATCCATATCTTTTTGCATGGCCAAAATTTTGGGTATTCTAATATTTAATCCTCTTCTACCCTAAATGTTTGAAAGTTAGCGTTGTTCATACCTTCAGGTCCAAGAAGATTAAATAGGGATAGCTATCATACCCCAAATTTTGACCAGGCTTTTTTTTAACTTGCATTCATCTGACTTTATTTTCACCTTGCATAAACATGCATTTCATCGGACTCTTAAGACACGAGATCAGAGGTTTTCTATTAACATGGATTTCCATTATTCAGAGGTAATTTACTTGGTTTTTGTACTTGAGCTTGAAACAAAGGTGTTGTACTTTCAATCATCAAGAGTAGTTTTTATCAGAGGTTTATCAAAAAACAGTGCCAGCTTCTCTGAGTTTCCACAAGGGTATCAAATCTTTAGGTCTTCATCGGTGACATAACTTGAAAGATTCTGGATTAGGGTTTCGGTTCTTATCAACTTCCTAACTCATTGCTTCATCAGTATGCACCCAAAGCACGGAGATTAGGGTTTCTTATCCCTTTGTTGTTTGAGATGAGGTGTCTTTCAATCCAGATTCGCTTGAGGATATCAGGTCAAGTGTATGTGCAGTAATGTTTCAAGTCAATTGGATGTGACATGGTCTTGGTCAAGAAAGAGGAGATGGTTTCATTCTTTATATCTGAAGATCATCAATTCAGGGTTTCGTGTTAATTCAATTTGTCTGTTGAAGTCAGGTTGCAGAGCCAATGAAGGTCAAATCAGTTGGAACATTTCGGGTTATTTGCAAGTGCATATTGTGTGGTTTAGGTTCTCATCATTGATCTAAGGATTCGTCAAGTTGGTGGTTCAAATCAAGATCATTTTAAAATGGATTCAAGGTTGTGATGTCATTCAGGATTAGTGACATTCAGGTTCAATTGTCAAGGTTTTAGGTGTTTTTCAGGTGTGGAGGCGCATTACCATTACCCATACCTGTTCCCGTAACTAATTTCAATTTCATTCATTTATCCAATAAATCCAATATTCAAATTTCTAAACTATTTTCCATTTCAATTTTCATATCCATTTTCATCTTTTCTAATCCAAACCATTATCCATTTCTTTAAACCAATTACCCATTTAAAATTCAATTCCATTTCAAATTTCGTCATTCAAATTCCAATCTCACACAATCTCGAGTTTATTCCAAGTTCTAATTCAAGTTACATTCTTTTCAAATTTCAAAACTTATACAAATGTCATTCAAATTCCAGTTTCACTATCAATTTACATTTCCATTCAAATTCGAATTTCAATTTTATAACCATTTATCTCTCCATTCAAGAGTCAATCCCAAGTTTTCACACCTTTCATTTTTTGTCCAAAGTTCATTTACAATTACAAGCCCATTCTTGCCAAAAAAAGATAAAGTTAATTAAAATAATAATAATAAAATACAAAAGCCCATGTGGATTTTTTAAAGTCAAAAAAATATATATACAAAAAAAAGTCTTCTTCAACATATACACATCCCTTTGCCTAGCCATTTCTTTCATGTAAATACACCTCCAGCCACTAAAACCAACGACTTGTTATGACCCCACCATGTCACCACAAACCAAAACCAACTTGTAGCATAAAACAAAGCCACTATCTGCTACCACTGCATAATTGTACAACCATTAATTAAGCAAAACCAAAACCGCAGCAATACGCGTGCCACAAGCCAATGCACAATGTCACGCGCGAATCCTCTGCAACAGCTCGACAAAACCGTACAAGCACCAGGATGCAAACACAAATTCCTACTATACGAATCAAGAATAACCTGCAATAATTGCCACGACATGTACACTGCAAGAACAATGGTACCTGTAGCGCGAATTTTTGCGTGGTTGCGAAGCACTATCGCTTTGGGGGTACTATAGTTCGATTCATTTTTTATCCTATTGAAGCTGATTAAGGAAGGGAAATAGATGTCTCCAATTAACCCTGCTTGCATACTGAGTTTAAACAGGTGACTATTGGTTTACAGATGCTATTAAGATTCTGGGTCTCTCTTAGGTTATGTTGTTGAGAACACGGTGTTTGGACTATTTGATGGATATACTGGATTTTGGGTTTTTGATTAGTATGCTCGCTAAGATTTTTCAATCTTATCCCTACGTATTCCCGTTTAACGAAATAGGGAAATCAGAGCGATCGTAGTTCCTCCTATTCTATGGTAGGAAAAAAAAGGTTGTTTTGGTGTCTTGTTCAAAGCTCAAGACATGAAGCTAAAGGTGATTTGTATCTTGTTCAAAGCCCAAGATGTGAAGCTAAAAGGGTTCTAGATGAGAGAAAATTTGTCATCTCTAAAGAGGAGTTATTGATGTTTCTATGCTGTGAGCAAGGCACAAATTGATGCTAAAAGGTTGATCGACTCAACCGAAATTTCCTTATACAAAGCCTAATAGGAGGTTATTGACCCAACAAGAGGGTGTTTGTTATCTGTCTCGTACGAAGCCCGAGATAGAGGCTAAAAAGGGTTGACTCAATAAGAGAGTGCTTTTATATGTGTCTTGTACGAAGCCCAAGATGGAGGCTACAATGAGATTGACTCAACAAGAGAGTCTTTTATACTCAATAAGAGAGTGTTTTTATCTGTCTTATACGAAGCCTAAGACGGAGGCTAAAAAGGTTTGACTCAACAAGAGAGTCTTTTATACTCAACAAGAGAGTATTTTGGTATCTCGTACAAAGCCCGAGATGGAGGTTAAAAGGCTTTGACTCAACAAGAGACTCTTTTATACTCAACAAGAGAGTCTGAAAAGGTTAGCTCCGTTGGAGAGAATCATTGTACAAAGCCCAAGAGGAGGCTGACTTTCCTGAGGAAAGGATCATTATACAAAGCCTAAGAGTAGGCTATCTTCTGCCGGGGGGTTTATTGAGATCCCGAGACAGGTCCAAGTGGGAGAGCCCTCATGAGAGAGGTAGGGTTTCTGCTGGAGATTTATCCAGAGTGATCCGTGTTTTTTCCTATGTTCGAAAGGAACTTGTGAATGTCTTTGAGACTCAAGGGGTTTAGACTGTCCAAGTCTAGAGTTTTATCTTTTGTACAATGCTCAAGAGGAGGCACGGACATTAAGGGATGAGTATCAACCCTACAACGACCGGAGTTTTGACGCTAGAAAAATTGCTCTAGCAAAGGATGACTAAGTTCTGTCTTATACCTTTAAGAGGTCGTCAGGGTCCTTGTATTAAGCCTAAAAGAAGGCCTGGGAACTTTTAAGAAGCTGAAGGGTCCTTGTACAAAGCCCAAGAGGAGGCGGGGATACTTTTAGGAAGCCTGTGGGTCCCCAAACCAAGAGAAGTTCAAGACATGATATTCACCGAGAATAGATCAAGCCAGGAAAGTTCTTGAATTTGAAAGAAACTCAAGAGATGCTATTCACAGAGAATAGATCAACTCTGGGGAGTAGAGTCTTTTTGATAATTTCTAAGAGTGACAGTCTGAGAAAGGGTTCACCGAGAATGCTGCCTTTCACGTTTCTATATTGTTTAACCCCAAGAGGAGGGAAGACTGTATTTGGTAATCCTATGGGGGATCTAGTTTTGACTGTATTTAAGAGTGACCAATAGGCTTTACCTAGTTCTAGACGTAGTTGTCGGGGAAAACTCTAAAATAACTATACTAGTATTACACAGTTGATATTTGACGAGTATATAAGAGGATGTGAAAGAAGACTTACAGTGAAACAGCCCCACAATACAGTTATATACATATGAAAGAGATAAACGAAAGTGGGTAAACACTTAGTCGGTTGTAGAGCTTCCATGTTGTTTTGTTAGTTGTTCAACAAAGAAAACTTTGATAACAATATTGTATTCAAAATCAAAGGAGAAAGTGTTTTGAAAAGATTATTGGGGCTTACAACTCAAGGAGAGGCCTAGTTTTTTAACGATGATCGCACCGCTATTTTGAAAACTGTATAGAGAGACTTATACAATATGTGAGGCCCAAAAAGGTTTTATGTTAAAAGGGGATTGGGTCTTACACTCTATTAGAGGCCCACAAAGGTTTTTGTACAAGTGATCGCGCCGAGAAATTTTTATTGTGTCGGGACTTATACAATATCTGAGGCCCAAAATGTTTATATACAAAAAAGGATGGGACTTCCACTCTATTAGAGGCCCAAAGAGTTATTTTTGAAAAGAAAAATGGGACTTACAACTCAAGGTAGGCCCAAAAATGGTTTTTGTACAACAAGGGTTGGGTCTTACACTTTATTAGAGGCCCAAGTGTTTTTGAAAAAAGATTTGTGAGGGACAAAATCAAAGAAACCCTAATTTTGTTTTCCTTTAAAAGTAAACATTTAAAGAAAATCAATAAAAATGATAAAAATACCAAATAAATTTGAATAAACCACTTGTGATTTTTGTTTAAGGTTTTAAAAATGAGGGTTTAATCACAAGATGAATTAAAACTCATTTGTTTTTGATTTTCAAGATAAATATTCACTTTTAAAATGTTAAACAATTAAAAATGAATTTATTCACATAAATACCAATTATATTAAATAAATAATATAAATTTTATTTTTTTTGTGGAATAAAATATTTCAACATTTTTTGTGATTTTTTGCAAAAAGAACCAATAAAAAATAATTAAAATTGAGGGAGTTATTAATTTTTCAAATCACTAAAAATAATATGAAAAATAATAAAATATGAAAAAATATGAAAAAGTGGTCAAAAAAGAGGATCTGGGGCGAGGGGGATTCGAACCCCAGACCTCTTGTGTATAGAACGCGCGCCTTACCACTGGGGTGGTGATACATCCGTTGATTGAAACACAACCACAAATATACAAGCCTTGCCTTGTTTTCTAAGTTTGGCCAAGGCAACACAAGGCAAGGTTTTTGGTCAGAAACGTGAAGGTCATAACTTCCTCATTTCTCCATGGATGGAGAAAAAATTTATATGTATCTGGCCTAGAATTTCACAAGGAATCCAATGGCGGTGGTAGTTTTTCCAGAAAATAAATCCTCCTCAAAACCCGATACTGGTTTTGAAATAGGCCACTTTGTGCATTTTCTGAGCTACCTCTTGGTACAAGCATGAATTGCATGATAAATTGGTTCAAACACAACACATATAACATATATAAGAGATGCATGATCAGTGAACCTCAAAGAAAGGCATATTTCAGAGAATTCAAGTTTGGATGCTTACCTCCTTTGGAGCTTTTTGGGCAATCTGTCAAGTGCCTTGTTACATAAATGTTTTGATGCTTTGAACCCTCTCAAATGATCCCTTAGAAGCTTTTAGGATGATTGGAATCAGCTGGAAACCTCAGGACTGGAAATTGACCCTTTCTTGCAAAAGGGGCAAAAGTGGCCAAAATAACAACTCTCTCAAATGGTGTTCCAGATGTGTGAAACCATTTGGGAAAGTTCAAGGATGATATTTGGAGTGTGTTTGAGGTTTTATCTGGTTTGGAAAGTGACTGAATCAAGACATGGCTTGAAAAATGCAAAAAGGCCCTATTTTGAGGTTTTGAGAGGGGACTTTGTGATTTTGATGTTACAGGTCCCTTGTGAGAGTTTGGACAGCTTAGATATGACATATTAGATGTGTTTGGATCATGAGCTGTGATGAAATTGCTCTCTAACTCAAAAACTCAGAGTTACCTTGCTAAAGAAGGTATTTTTTCCTAGAGAAAGATTTTGAGGAAAGCATTAGTTGTAGTGCTTTGGTGTACTCAAACTGAGCACAAATGAGCTCTATTTATAGTAGAGCAAGTTTGTTTTGCAAGCAATAGTGAATGGCAACTGCAGCAGAGGTTTGGCCAATGGTTGCACTTTGGAATCCAAGTCTCCTCTAGCCATTGACTAGAGGTTAGGGCACAGTCAGCTGGTTCCCTTGGTCTTGGATATGTCCTGACTGAATTCAGTTGGAAATGGCTCAGTCCATGCAACCTTGGTACATCCATTGAATGCTCCAAAACAAAATTGGAGTCTTGTCCCCTCCTTAGGGATTTCTAGGTTTGGCATGCTACTTTTGGTTCCAAGGACTTGGGAGGCTTAGGATCAGTGTTTGTCCCTCCTTGGACCCTCACTGAGGTGTTCAGATGGATAGACATGTTTGTCATTTACACAAATTTGGCAAATCGAGTAAAATGCACAAATCTGCCTTGCCATGACAGTTTGCAGCAAGGCATAATGGCATGGTCATATCTCATGGCTCAAGTGGAATTTCATGCGGTTCTTGGCCATTTTGGAAAGCTCTTATATGATACAACATATGTGTGATCATAGTTTGTTTTGATACCTTTTGGATCCAAGTGAAAAATGCCCCTACATTTGGAAAAAAAAGCAAGGCAGATTCTGACTTAGTGCAAATTTCACTAAGTGTTGGAAAAAAGTGAAATTTTCACTTTTTGTGATTTTGGCCATTCCATAACTTGAAATCCATGGAGAATTGGAATGAGGTGTAGTTGACACTTTTAAAGTATGCCATGAGAGCTGCAAATCCATCTTTGGATCAGCCCAAATGGTTGCTTGGATCTCAAGTTATGATCCTTGGAAGTTGGTACCCTAGCCACTTTATTTCATAACTTAGAAAATTTTTATGTTTTTTATGGTTACCCCTTTTACAAGTTATCCCACTTTTCTTGATTTTTCTTGATGAATGTTGATTAAAATCACACATTAACATCATTTTAGGGTTAAGGAACCATAATTGTGAAAAATCTCAAAACGTCAAACTTTGACTTTTGTGCACAGTTGACTTTTTACCAGATGAATTCCAAACTGTGCAATCCTCTATGAAATCAAGTCCTTGACCTAAATCAAACTTGATGGATTGATTTCATAGGTGTTATAGGGTGTATTGAATCATGTCCTAGGGTTTGGGAGCATGTCCTGGTCAAAAGTCAAAGATACAATTGACTTTTTCCCCAAAACCCTAATTGTGGTCCAGATGAAATTGAAACTTGTGAATCAAGCTTCTTGGATCAATCCATTGTTGCAAATGGATCAATGTAGTGTGTTGGAGACCCTCAAATCATGTCTTGAGGTATTGGCTCATGTTTTGTCCCAAAAGTCAACTTAGGGGTGAATTAGGTCAAGAAACCCTAATTCCTGATTTTTTATGAATGCATCCCCTGAGGCCAAATTGACTTGATGATTGGGTTCATGAGGTCCCATGGAGTATCTTGGGTTATGCTTTGAAGCATTGGCTCATGCCCAAAGGAAATTTTCCATCTGGAGGCCCTGGTCGACCAAAACTCTAATTTGGTGACACTAGCGATCTTAAGGCTTGATCCACTTAGAATGATGCAACCTTGTGCCTAATTATTTATGTGGGAGTCCTCTTGATCCTTTATGGGGGTTTGAGAGGTTAGAAAAGTTGAAGATCATGTCATTCCTTGATTGATCCTTTGTCTAAAGCTCAGAGAGGGCTTGAAACCCTAATTCTGATTGTAGTGAATGCTCACCCATCTTTGGGGAGACTGATGAAGCATAATGATTCATCCATATTGTGATGATAATTTGCACAATGATGGGAAATCTTAGTGGTAAAAATTTGGGGTATGACAGATGCCCCTATTTAATCTTCTTGGACCCGAGGGTGTGAATGGTGAAGGTATTCGGGCATTCGGGTGCAAGATAATTAAATATCGGAATACCCGAGATTTTGATGGTAGTTAAGAATGGTAGTTCACACATCCTTCTTCTTTTGCTAAGCAATGATGCTTAGAAAAGGTAAACTTCCCCTCGATCCTAGTCTTCAGCCAAGGAACTGGTCTCAGTTTTCTGATGTAAACTTCCCCTCGATCCTGGTTTCGTACCAAGGAATTGGTCTCAGTTTTCTGATGTAAACTTCCCCTCGATCCTGGTTTCCTACCAAGGAACTGGTCTCAATTTTCTGATGTAAACTTCCCCTCGATCCTGGTTTCTTACCCAGGAACTGGTCTCAGTTTCTGAAATAAACTTCCCCTCGATCCTGGTTTCCTACCAAGGAACTGGTCTTAGTTTCTTTTGTCAATAAACTTTCTTGACAAGGGATGCTATGTGTAGCAATTTTCCTCAAACTTCTCGCCGAATTTTCTTGGGGAGATGCCATTCGATGGAAAAAGTTATGATGTCAGAATTGCTGGGGAACCCAGTCGTCTGAGTTGTAGAGGGGTACAAACTTCTCTGTTGGAGACGCCATTTTTTGACTCTATTGGGAAAAACGAGTCTCTTGAGAGACTACTTTTGCTTGGGGGTATTACATCATACGTTCCTCAGGAATCTTCTCGGAGAAATGCCGTATGATGTTATCCAATTTTGAGGTTCTGTTGACCTTTTCATCAACGGATTTTTTTGGAGAAAAATTGTTGTATTGCCGAATCTCTGCTTAAGAGGCTTCCTCTAGGGATTTTCCTTAATCCGGAAAAGCGAAAATATCATCTTCAATGGCGAAGAGTGGCGTTTGTCGAAGATTCTCTGGTTTTTCAGAGGTTCAAGTTATCAAAGTGGTCAAGGACCAACTTCAATCCAGAAATAAACTGGGGGAGAGATTGTTCAGACGCGACATTTCCTGACGAGGAAAGAACTGGCAACTCGATATCTATCACTAGAGGACAAGACCGACTAGAGTGATATTGATGTAATATTAATGTGAATGTAAATCAACAATGCATGATGTATGTATGTTTATGCTGACAAAACTGACGCAACATACAAACTAATAGATGAACACGACTGGATACTCGGCTACGGGGGAAGATAAAAAGTATCACTAGTTCAAGATAGCAATTATGCCTTGCTTAGGAAAAGTAGTTCCTGTGGGGAACAACAGTTGGTCGGGCTTAGGAGGTAAGAACTCTGCCGAGGATGTCAGATGGAGTATTCGCATCTGACATTGTTGATCCTTCATTCAGGCGCACTGATTTAGAAGGCAAACTTTGATTCTGCACTTTGAAGCTCGATTACTTCTAGAGAAGCGATCGATGTTCTTTCGATGTTCAACGGTCAAAAGAAATTTCCATCTTTATTTAAAAAGCAGAAAAACTTGACAAGTAAATTCATTTTTGTTTTATTTCAAGAATTGTTAATCATGTTAAAAATGTCGTTCTGTAAAGCTAAAACAAACAAGAATTACAAACAAAAGCACAATGGCTCAAATTTTATTGATAGGATGGAAATCAGCCAAACGCGTGATTCCTTAGAGCATTTACAAAGTTAGAAAATGGTAATTTAAGGGAAAAGGGCTACATTGAAACATAACGACCACTATCCTTTTACCAAATTTGAATTTTGGGCATCCTGAGCTTCTGTCGAAGATGACCTTGACTGGAGTTTTCTTTCGATGGATGGTGTAACTGCTGCTGAGGGATTTGCCCCTGTTGGACGTAGTTACTTGCCATTAATCCCTAATTTTTTCCTGGATTATACTTTGAGATTTCCAATCCATCGGGATGATTTTTTATTATGTCTCTAATTTTTTCCTGGATCGCCCTTTCGGGTTTTCAATCCATCGAGACGTTCTTTTTTAGTTTAGGCGAAGTATTTCTTGACTACGTCAACGTTCATGGGGTAGGAAAATTCTTCTCCATCCATGGTTGCAAGTCTCAAGGCACCGCCTGAGAAAGCTTTCTTGACCACATAGGGGCCGTCATAATTCAGAGTCCATTTTCCCCGAGAGTCAGTGAGAAATGATTATATCTTTTTGAGCACAAGGTCTCCTTTCCTGAAGATGCGAGGTCGAACCTTTTTGTCAAACACCTTCTTTTTTCTTTGCTGATACAACTGACCATGGCATAGTGCCGTTATTCTCTTTTCTTCGATCAGATTTAGTTCGTCGTGTCGACTTTGACACCATTCAGCTTCTGTTAGCTTAGCTTCTGATCGATAAAATAGCAAGTGTACTATTTTAACGATGTAGTAATAGTTGGGGTTATCCCCAGAATCAATCTCTCAAGGACTGCGCGTTATTGTAAGTGCAGATGTTATTTCAATTAAACAAACATGCCTTTGGGGGTTTGTTTGTTATAAAAGATTATAATAACTATATAAAATAAGCAGAACAATAAAAAGTGCTTTTAACGAATATGATGAAATATGCTAGGGAAGATGTATAAATTGCTCAGTAAGAACCCGAAATTATCATTCAAGAGACATGCCTCAAGCCTTAATTTTACCAACCCTCAAATATTTTTCTTAAATTCCTTTAAACGAAAACCTTTGATATTCTCCCTTGACCCTAATTCCTTAGCAATCAAGAAAGAACATCAAGCAATAGTTCTGACAAAGTTTTTTAGTCACTACGGGATATCCCCTAATCGTAAATTGTTCCCAATTTAACTAATCGATAAATGTTAAATAATTTACATAACAAAAGATTAAGACAAGAAAACACAATCTCATCAAATAATTCAACAAAGGTTCATTACATCACAATTCAGGGACACCCGCCCTAGCATTGGGGGGTTTAGCCTCTCATAATATTCAAAATAAAAATAACAATAAGATTAAAGAAAGACATTACAAATTGATCGGAGTAAATTGATTCTTCAATCGCTTCCGCTCATGAACAATACCCTTCTCCCAATCTCCTTGATCGCTTCAAACTCTCGTGAATTTTTGTTCGTGAAAGTAAAAGTGTTTTCTTTTTTTCTCCCCAAACGATCCTAAGTAACCACAATCCACTTAACAGCGATGAAAAATACCCAGAATTCCCTTAGGAAGACCACAAACATAAAAATGATAAAAATCAGCAATTCCTCACCCAGGCCAACACGGGCCGTGTCAGGCAACACGACCGGCCGTGTTGGCTTTCTTCCTTGAGGGAAGAAAAAATCTTATGCTCCAGACCTACTGACACGGGCCGTGTCAGCTGACACGGGCACCCGAGTCAGCCCCCTGCCATAATTCCAAATTCGCCTCTCTTAGGTACTCTCCTGACACGGGCCGTGTCAAGAGACACGGGTGGACGTGTCAGGCTGCTGCCTTCCCACTTAATACTCTTCTGAAACTTGCGATTTTTTATCGTTTTTTCGCTCCGATTCCTCTTGAATGTTTGTATGAACCTGCAAACAATAAAAGACACAACCAAGGCATAAAATGTGGTACAAGAGATGTAAAACACATAACCAATGACAAAATATTAACTAAAACTAATAGCAAAATAATGTATGAAAACCACCGATCAGCTTCCATCAATACCCGAATTGATGGGATCTCTACGTCGATAGGGAGCACTGCCTCAATTCCAAATACTAGAGAGAAAGGGGTTGCCCTTTTTGAAGTGCGGACAGATGTACGATAACCGTGAAGAGCAAAGGGTAGCATCTCGTGCCAGTCTTTGTAGGTTACAACCATCTTCTGAACAATCCTCTTGATGTTCTTGTTAGCTGCTTTAATCGCTCCGTTCATCTTAGGTCGGTAGGGAGATGAGTTATGGTGTTCGATCTTGAACTCAGCACAAAACGCCTTCATCATCTTATTGTTCAAGTTAGATCCATTATCAGTAATGATCTGGCTCGGAACACCATAACGGAAGATGAGATTGTTTTTGATAAATTGGACTACCACTTGTCGGGTTACATTAGCGTAAGACGCTTCTTCGTCCCACTTGGTGAAGTAATCAATGGCTACTAGAATGAACCGATGTCCATTTGAAGCTTTAGGTTCAATCATGCCAATCATGTCGATTCCCCATATGGAAAAAGGCCATGGGGAAGAGAGAACTTTGAGATGCGTTGGTGGTACATGGATTTTATTGGAGTATATCTGAAACTTGTGACACTTCCTCATGTACTTGTAGCAGTCGGATTCCATTGTCAACCAATAGTACCCTGCTCTTAGAATTTTTCTCGCCATTGGATCCTTCATGAATTTCTTTTATCAGCATGTTTGCTTCTGGTCTGTCTACACATCGGAGCAAGACCATGTCAAAATTTCTCTTATAGAGTGTGTCACCGCTCAGGAAGAAACTGCCTGCTAGTCTTCTAAGGGTTTTTCTGTCTTTTCTTAGTGCCCCGGGTGGGTACTCTTGTTTCTGAAGGAAGCATTTGATATCGTGATACCAAGGTTTTTCGTCTATGACTGCTTCAATCGCGAAGATGTAAGTGGGCCATTCAAGGCGCATTATGTCGATCTTAGGTAGGTCGGTCCATTGACCTACACTAATCATGGAAGAGAGAGTGGCTAATGCATCAGCCATGTGATTCTCATCACGAGGGATGTGATGAAACTCCATGCTGTTGAAGAAGGGTAACAACCTTCTTGCATAATCTTTGTAAGGAATCAGTCCTGATTACTATGTGTTCCAATCTCCTTTAATTTGATTGATAACCAGGGCTGAGTCGCCATATACATCCAAGTTCTTAATCCTTAAATCGATCGCTTCTTCGAGACCCATGATACAAGCTTTGTATTCGGCCTCGTTGTTTGTGCACTTGAATGTAAGTTTGGCAGTGAATGGAATGTGGGTACCAATGATTAACTGCTCCGTCAAAAATTAGTTCCCATTGGGAACCTGGTTCTGGCCCTTCACTGGGTAGCGGTTCATCACAATCTTTCATTTTCAAATACATGACATCTTTGTCTTGGAAGTCAAACCCAATTGATTCTCGATCTTCAATCGGTTGATGAGCCAAATGACCGGCTAAAATGCTTCCTTTAACGGCTTTCTGAGTGTGGTATTCGATGTCGTATTCTGATAACAACATCTGCCAACGGGAAATTCTTCCCGTGAGAGCAGGTTTTTCAAAGACATACTTGATTGGATCCATTTCTGAGATTAACCAAGTAGTATGACAAATCATGTACAGGCGAAGACATTTGGCTACCCAAGCCAAAGCGCAGTAAGTTTTCTCAAGCATAGTGTACCGAGTCTCGCAGTCGGTGAATTTTTTGCTCAAATAGTAGATGGCAGACTCTTTCCTTTTCGTTTCGTCTTGTTGGCCAAGTACACATCCCATTGAGTCCTCTAGGACTGTGAGGTAGATGATCAGTGGTCTTCCTTCCACTAGAGGTGATAGAATTGGCGGATTCAACAGGTATTCCTTAATACTGTCGAAGGCACTTTGGCAATCTTCTGTCCAAATGCAATCCTGGTTCTTTTTGAGTAATTTGAAAATCGGCGCGCAGTTCGCGGTCATAAGGAATATAAATCTAGAAATGTAGTTCAAACGTCCCAGGAATCCTCTGACTTGTTTTTCGGTTTTCAGAGAACGCATTTCTTGAATGGCCTTGACCTTGTCATGATCAACCTCAATTCCTTTCTGGCTGATGATGAACCCTAAAAGTTTCCCCGAACGGACACCAAATGTGCACTTATTGGGATTCAACCAGAGTTTGTACTTTCTCAACCGCTCGAATAGCTTTGACAGGTGGGTCACATGCTCCTCTTCTATCTTAGATTTGGCAATCATATCATCGACATATACCTCAATTTCCTTATGTATCATGTCATGAAACAGAGTAGTCATGGCCCTTTGATAGGTTGCCCCGACATTCTTCAAATCGAACGACATTACCTTGTAACAAAAAGTTCCCCATGGGGTGATGAACGAAGTTTTCTCCATGTCTTTCGGTGCCATTTTTATTTGATTATAGCCCGAGAATCCATCCATGAAGGAGAAAACTTTGAATTTTGCTGTACTGTCTACCAGCATGTCAATGTGTGGTAAAGGAAAGTCATCCTTTGGACTAGCCTTGTTTAGATCTCTGTAATCAACACACATTCTGACCTTTCCTTCCCTTTTCGGAACGGGTACGATGTTGGCTAACCATTGAGGATATTCTGACGTGACGAGGAAACCCGCGTCAATTTGTTTCTGTACCTCCTCTTTGATTTTGATGGCCATGTCCGGGTGAGTCCGTCTCAACCTTTGTTTTATTGGCAGACATTCTGACCTTAATGGTAGATGATGTTCCACGATGCTGGTATCCAACCCAGGCATGTCCCGATAGGACCAAGCAAATACATCAGGGAATTCTTTGAGAAACTTTATTAAACTCTATTTGACAGTCGGACTGAGCAGTGCCCCAATCCCGATTTCTTTTCTTTCCTCCTTTGAGCCCAAGTTGAAGGTTTCCAACGGCTCTTTGTGAGGTTCAATGGACCTTTCCTCTTGTCTGAGTAGTCGGGAGATTTCCTCTGGAATTTCGTTGTCAACTTCTTCTTCAGCCCCAAATACCGGGAATTCAAAGTTGGGAGAAGGCATCGGATCGTATGTTTCAACGGGGTTTAAAACAAGCAATCTGCATGACATGATGATTGTTTTTTTAGAAGAGATAGAGAGAATGCAAGAGTGTGTGCAGTGTTTTTTTGAAAACTGCTTGTTTTTATTGTTGAATTGTTTTTTAGGATTACCATTTTCTGAAAAAGCAAAAATAGAAAACAGCAATAAAAGCGGAAATTACAGAACGACGTTATTTTATTTATGAACAAGTCGATTCTTGAAACTACAGCCCTATAAAACAAAACTCTGTCGCTTTGGGCGAAACAAAGAGGGATAATTACAGAAAGCGAGCCATATCAAAACATCAGTTTCACCTGGGCAGGGTGAAAGCTTAAAGACGGCAATTACTTTGATTGATGAACAATCTTCAGAACATCGACAACAACCCATTGGCGACGAACTCCTCAGTGAATCACAAAGTCTGGCACCTTCCTTGATTTGTCTTCAGAAATAACGCTGATTTCTGGTGGGGCAGGATCATTGGAATCTGTTTCCCAGGCAGAGTTGTTGTAGACGAACTCTTCTGTTGTATCTTGTGTAGTGTTTGTGATCTCAGGTAAATCTCCCCATCCAGTTGGCTGGATGTCTTCTAGCCTGATACGAGAGCTTTCAGGAGCAGTGTACTTGACCAAGTAGTCGAACCTGCCACTCAGTTGTCCTAAGGTGTCCCACACTTCTGTGAAACTGGAGGAGTCATTTCTCTCGATGACATTGACCTCGGGAAAAGCGTAGTTGATGAACTCTAGTCTAGCAAGTTTTGCCAATTCATCATCGTACTGGATATTTTTTGAATGACCTGAGTGTTGATCCCATGACATGGTGGGGACGCAGGTATTCTGTTCAATGATGCTCAGCTGATTTTCATTGTTTGGCTGATTTTCTTACCCCAAGTCTCCTGGGTACGGCTGCCAGATAGGCAGGCCATTCATTGGGCCATATTAGTCATGGTCAAAGTTGTCTTTCATCAGAGTGTCTTCCTCTAATGAGTTTGGTGGAGCAAGGAATCCTTCCGGATCACAATCTCCGTATATCGTTCTGACATCTGACCTGGGTATAAATCTCGGACTCTATGCGGGATAGCAAAACGGCATAGGCACCTCTTTCATAGACATATAACTGTCCTTGTTAAGATAGGACTTCTACTCCTCATCTGTATCAGAGGGATCTCCCTCATTGATGGTATGGACTGCTTGAGGCACTGGGTGAAGGAAACCTCCACTGTGGAAGAAATCCTGAATGGGATGAAGACTTTCATCGTTAGTAGCAGTCTGGGTATAGGTTACAGAAAAACCAAGACCCTTCTTTGTTTTGTTATCAGTAGGAATGACAAATTGTCCCTATCCTTTTGCATTGTTACTTTTGATTACTTCGAGAACATCTCTGTACGAGAAAATAGAGGTTCCTTTCTCTGATTGATTCTCATTGCTCACCGACAGTGCTTGGAACTGAGTTCCAGCAACCTCCTCCGGTTCTATACAAGTAGATAATGACAGGTTACTCACAATCAAGGCTTGTTCTCCACAGACCGTGACGAGTTGATCATTCCTGACGAACTTCAGTTTCTGGTGCAGCATCGAAGTGACTGCCCCAACCTGTTGTATCCAAGGTCTTCCTAATAAACAGCTATACGCTGCCCGGACGTCCATGACATAGAAAGTGATTAGGAAAGTGTGAGGACCGATAGTTATGGGAAGGTCGACTTCGCCGATAACTGCTTTTCGATATCCGTCAAAGGCTTTGACGATGACCTCACTGCCCCTCATCGGGGATCCTTTGAATGATAGTCGCATTAAAGTGGAGTTTGGCATAACGTTGATGGCCGATCCAGCATCTACCAGTACGCTGGCTAAGGCATCGTTCTGGCAGTGGTCTGTAATATTGAGATCCAAGTTGTGGCTTTTTCCTTCCTCTGGCAGATCCTCATCACTGAATCCTAAGTTGTTGCAGGAAGTGATGTTAGAAACGATGCTATCGAACTGTCGTATTGACATATCCTATTCCACAAAGGCCTGCTCTAAGACTTTCTGTAGAGCCTCTCTGTGGGCTTCGGAACTGAGTAAAAGTGATAGCACTGAGATCTTTGAATGAGTTTGTAACAGCTGATCAACAATGTTGTATTCACTCCTTTGGATGAGTTTCAGCATCTCATCGTTGTTTTTTGAAATGTCGGGATCACTGGACTGTGAATACATAGCTTCTCAAATGTTTTGATGACGACACACTTTCCCAAGCATCAAGATGGAATAGCAAAAAGGATTGATCAAAGGCATCAAGCTCAAAGAATGAAGTTTCAACATATTTATCAAGACTTGTTGCTTTAATTAAAATTGGATGCAAAAGTCTAAGGTATAAAATAATTTAATACTCATAAATATCTTAAAGTGCTCAGAAGTCTTTTATTAAATTTCAACCATCTACTTTGATTTTAATTCTTTCATCTTAAAACTATTTTTATCATTTTAAATATTTTATGCATACTTTTAATAAGTGGTGGAATTGCTCTAGTGGTTGAAAGGTTTGGTTTTAAACTACCCAAAGGGTCTTGGGTTCAAGTCTTCGGTATGTCATTTTTACTTTATAATATTTCTACAAGTTTTAAATAAACCAATCAATTGGTCTTTAATAACAATCGATTGTGGCAAACTTACTGTTTTCGGAAAACCAAAATTTCATTTGAACCAATCGATTGATGACAATGTATAATCGATTGGCTTGGGGTATTTTCACGTGAAAATCCTTGAAACCAATTAATTGACATATGAGTGTAATTGATTGCTTCTCTTACATTTTTGAAATTTACTGTTACACGAAAACACCTTTTCATAGCATCTTTTCACGGCATCCTTTGATAAAACATTGTAATTACTTGTTTGATTATTTTATAAAACCGTGTGATGATTAACCAAGGGATGCTTTTGTCATATAAATAGAAATCACTTTTTATATTTCAATTCACCTCTTTTCCTGATAATTTTCAAAAGTGTTCAAACTTTCAAATAAACAAGAAACTTGTTTTTCTCTGCATAAACTTTCATATCATTTTTCTTTGAGCACTTTGAATATTGCATGATTTTTTTTTTACAGGAAAAGGGAAGAACAATTGTTGAGATTAAATATCATCCTTCTGCTACAAATTCTCATTCTATCAAAAACCAGATACTTGTGTTTCATAAAGAGGATTGTTTGCTTAAAGGAAAAGATCAATCAATAGATTGATACATTGTACAATACATTCAAACTCTTATTCAAAAATTCAGAAATATTGTTATTGGTCACATCTTATTTTTCCAGGATTGTTGGATATAAGATTGTGAAGTGTAATCCTTGTTATCCGAATTGTGGATATAAAAGGTCCATTGTGAGAGGATTGTTCTCGGTTGGACTTTAAACTTGTAAAATCCAAGAGGATTGTTCTTGGTGGTGTGTTAGGGTCTAGTATAGAAAAACTAGGCAATCTTGTCTAAGATCTAACATTTAGTAAAATATCTTTCAAGTTGAAAGGGGACTGGACTACTCTCGACCTGTGAGGGGAACCAGTATACTTCTTGGTGTTCTTTACTTTCCGCATTTACCGCATTTTATCACTTAGAAGTTTTTAGGAAAGTAAAACTCAAAGTTCACCATAAAACCGGAAAATATTCTAAAGGAACCTAATTCACCCCCTCTTAGGTTTAATCCTAACTTACAATTGGCATCAGAGCAGGTTATAGGTAACCTGTTCCTACAGATTCAGTATGGCTTCCACAAGCGGAAATCCGGTTTTCAAAGATGGTGGTAGTAGTAACAAGCCCCCTCTATTTTCTGGGGAATATTTTGACTTTTGGAAAATTGGAATGAGAGCACACTTAGAAGCACAAGGAGATGGAATATGGGAGACTGTTGAAAATGGTCCACATCGACCAATGAGTGTGGTAAACGATGTTGCAACTCCAAAGGTTAAAAATGCTTATAATGAAGATGATAGAATGAATTTGCTAAATGAAAAGAAAGCTATTAACATATTACAAAGTGCATTAAGTATGGATGAATTCTTCCACATTTCACAATGTAATTCCGCGAAAGAAATTTGGGACACTTTGGTGGAAACTCATGAAGGAACCGCTGAAGTTAAACGATCTAGATTGAACACATTAAGTCAAGAATATGAGATGTTCAGAATGCAGCCCCGAGAATCAATCCTCGGCTTGCAAAAAAGATTTGTGCACTTGAAAAATCATTTGAAAGCACTCTGTAAGACTTTTACTAACGATGAATTAAATCTTAAAGTGCTTAGATCTTTAAACAGGGAATGGCAACCAAAGGTGACGGCGATGTCGGAAAAGAAGAGTTTTTCAAACATGACATCCGCTTCCTTGTTTGGAAAACTTCAAGAGCATGAGTTAGAACTTGAAAGATTGGAGAAGCATGAAATACAAGTAAAAGATTCAAAAGACGTTGCCTTAAAGACAAAAGTAAAAAATTATGATAGCAATCAAGAGGATGAGTCCAATAGTGATGAAAATGATGATCTTATCAAGAAGTTTGAAAAGTTTCTAAAAAAGAAAGAAAAAAGGAGATCATTAAAGGGGAAGCACCAACAAGAAAGATTAAATGCTTTGAATGTGGAGAAAGAGGAAATGTTAAAAGTGAATGCCCTACACTTCAAAAGAAGAATAAATTCAAGAGAAAGAATCATAAAAAGGAAAAGAAAGCATATGTAGCATGGAATGAGAATGAAGTAAGTTCATCTTCAGATGAAGAACATGTAAATCTTGCATTGATAGCAACACACCATTCCGATGAAGAAGAAGAAGAAGAGGTTAGTAATGAAAAATCTTGTGATAATGATGCTTTAGATGCTATTGAAGAACTCTTAAATGAATGCAAAGTATTGTATAAAACAATATCTTCACAAAAGAAACAAATTACATCTTTAGAAGAAAAAGTTGATATTATGGAAAAAGAAGCAAAAGATGAGAAACAAAAGAAATTTAGTGAAGAAAAACAAGAGTTAGTATGTAAAAATTGTGAATCACTTTCTTTCCAAATTGTTCAATTAAAAAGAGTCCTTGAAAGATATGAGAAAGGACAAATTGGATTAGAAGCGGTCCTTAATCAACAAAGATATTCAAATGATAAAAGTGGACTTGGTTACTCAAAGTTTTCTAAAGCAAGTTCTAGTAAAACAATCTTTGTTAAGGCTAGTGACCAAACTTCTAAAGAGAAAGTGAACAAACCTAGGAATGTGCATCTCTGTCCTAAAAAGAAAAGATTTGTGAAAAATAAATATTATGTTCCTAGATATAAGAGCAATTTTGTTCCTACTTGTTTTTATTGTGGTATTATTGGCCATACACTTAATGCTTGCTATGTTAGAAACTTTAGTGTTGCAAGTGGGCATTATGTGTGGGTTAAGAATGGAACTAATTATGAAGGACCCAAGGCACACTGGGTACCAAATAAAACTTAATTTATTTTGTAGGTTTTCTTGAAGATCACTTCGATTCTATGCTTTGTTGATAAGTGGTTGTTCTAATCTTTTGATAGGAGACATAAACTAACTTTCAAATCTAGTGTTTATAGTCCAAGGGTTATTTCATATGGGGAATACCTTAAAGGAAAAATTCTTGGAATTGGCAAAGTTGAAGCACTAACTTTCACATCCATTGAAGATATACTTTATGTTAACAAACTAAAGCATAATCTTCTAAGTACAAGTCAACTTTGTGGCAAAGGCTTCAAAATCATGTTTGCCAAGGATGAATGTTTTGATGAAGTCAATCATGAGGTAAAATACCATAGGTAAAAATTGTTTTTATTTTTCATAATTTCTTTATATACTTAAAGTCTTTTCCCATCCTTTTTGTTAATGACAAAGGGGGAGAAGAATTGTGTATTAGTGCTTGGTTTCTCTAACAAAATGTGCAGATTTTAAAACTCCCTAAAATCATTGATTAAGGGGGAGAAATATCCAAGGGGGAGCAAGCTTTGGTTAGAGAAACAAGATTGGAACAAACTTTCAAATTTATTGGGTTGTCATCATCAAAAAGGGGGAGAATGTGAAGACATAGCTTCTCAAATGTTTTGATGACGCCACACTTTCTCAAGCATCAAGATGGAATAGCAAAAAGGATTGATCAAAGGCATCAAGCTCAAAGAATGAAGTTTCAACATATTTATCAAGACTTGTTGCTTTAATTAAAATTGGATGCAAAAGTCTAAGGTATAAAACAATTTAATACTCATAAATATCTTAAAGTGCTCAAAAGTCTTTTATTAAATTTCAACCATCTACTTTGATTTTAATTCTTTCATCTTAAAACTAATTTTAGCATTTTAAATATTTTATGCATACTTTTAATAAGTGGTGGAATTGCTCTAGTGGTTGAAAGGCTTGATTTTAAACTACCCAAAGAGTCCTGGGTTCAAGTATTCGGTATATCATTTTTACTTTATAATATTTCTACAAGTTTTAAATAAACCAATCAATTGGTCTTTAATAACAATCGATTGTGGCAAACTTACTATTTTCGGAAAACCAAAATTTCATTTGAACCAATCGATTGATGACCATGTATAATCGATTGGCTTGGGGTATTTTCACATGAAAATCCTTGAAACCAATCAATTGACATATGAGTGTAATTGATTGCTTCTCATACATTTTTGAAATTTACTGTTACACGAAAACACCTTTTCATAGCATCTTTTCGTGGCATCCTTTGATAAAACATTATAATTACTTGTCTGATTATTTTTTAAAACCGTGTGATGATTAACCAAGGGATGCTTTTGTCATATAAATAGAAATCACTTTTTATATTTCAATTCACCTCTTTTCCTGATAATTTTCAAAAGTGTTCAAACTTTCAAAAAAACAAGAAACTTGTTTTTCTCTGCATAAACTTTCATATCATTTTTCTTTGAGCACTTTGAATATTGTATGATTTTTTTTTTACAGGAAAAGGGAAGAACAATTGTTGAGATTAAATATCATCCTTCTGCTACAAATTCTCATTCTATCAAAAACCAGATACTTGTGTTTCATAAAGAGGATTGTTTGCTTAAAGGAAAAGATCAATCAATAGATTGATACATTGTACAATACATTCAAACTCTTATTCAAAAATTCAGAAATATTGTTATTGGTCACATCTTATTTTTCCAGGATTGTTGGATATAAGATTGTGAAGTGTAATCCTTGTTATCCGAATTGTGGATATAAAAGGTCCATTGTGAGAGGATTGTTCTCGGTTGGACTTTAAACTTGTAAAATCCAAGAGGATTGTTCTTGGTGGTGTGTTAGGGTCTAGTATAGAAAAACTAGGCAATCTTGTCTAAGATCTAACATTTAGTAAAATATCTTTCAAGTTGAAAGGGGACTGGACTACTCTCGACCTGTGAGGGGAACCAGTATACTTCTTGGTGTTCTTTACTTTCCGCATTTACCGCATTTTATCACTTAGAAGTTTTTAGGAAAGTAAAACTCAAAGTTCACCATAAAACCGGAAAATATTCTAAAGGAACCTAATTCACCCCCTCTTAGGTTTAATCCTAACTTACAATTGGCATCAGAGCAGGTTATAGGTAACCTGTTCCTACAGATTCAGTATGGCTTCCACAAGCAGAAATCCGGTTTTCAAAGATGGTGGTAGTAGTAACAAGCCCCCTCTATTTTCTGGGGAATATTTTGACTTTTGGAAAATTCGAATGAGAGCACACTTAGAAGCACAAGGAGATGGAATATGGGAGACTGTTGAAAATGGTCCACATCGACCAATGAGTGTGGTAAACGATGTTGCAACTCCAAAGGTTAAAAATGCTTATAATGAAGATGATAGAATGAAATTGCTAAATGAAAAGAAAGCTATTAACATATTACAAAGTGCATTAAGTATGGATGAATTCTTCCGCATTTCACAATGTAATTCCGCGAAAGAAATTTGGGACACTTTGGTGGAAACTCATGAAGGAACCGCTGAAGTTAAACGATCTAGATTGAACACATTAAGTCAAGAATATGAGATGTTCAGAATGCAGCCCCGAGAATCAATCCTCGACTTGCAAAAAAGATTTGTGCACTTGAAAAATCATTTGAAAGCACTCTGTAAGACTTTTACTAATGATGAATTAAATCTTAAAGTGCTTAGATCTTTAAACAGGGAATGGCAACCAAAGGTGACGGCGATGTCGGAAAAGAAGAGTTTTTCAAACATGACATCCGCTTCCTTGTTCGGAAACTTCAAGAGCATGAGTTAGAACTTGAAAGATTGGAGAAGCATGAAATACAAGTAAAAGATTCAAAAGACGTTGCCTTAAAGACAAAAGTAAAAAAATTATGATAGCAATCAAGAGGATGAGTCCAATAGTGATGAAAATGATGATCTTATCAAGAAGTTTGAAAAGTTTCTAAAAAAGAAAGAAAAAAGGAGATCATTAAAGGGGAAGCACCAACAAGAAAGATTAAATGCTTTGAATGTGGAGAAAGAGGAAATGTTAAAAGTGAATGCCCTACACTTCAAAAGAAGAATAAATTCAAGAGAAAGAATCATAAAAAGGAAAAGAAAGCATATGTAGCATGGAATGAGAATGAAGTAAGTTCATCTTCAGATGAAGAACATGTAAATCTTGCATTGATAGCAACACACCATTCCGATGATGAAGAAGAAGAAGAAGAGGTTAGTAATGAAAAATCTTGTGATAATGATGCTTTAGATGCTATTGAAGAACTCTTAAATGAATGCAAAGTATTGTATAAAACAATATCTTCACAAAAGAAACAAATTACATCTTTAGAAGAAAAAGTTGATATTATGGAAAAAGAAGCAAAAGATGAGAAACAAAAGAAATTTAGTGAAGAAAAACAAGAGTTAGTATGTAAAAATTGTGAATCACTTTCTTTCCAAATTGTTCAATTAAAAAGAGTCCTTGAAAGATATGAGAAAGGACAAATTGGATTAGAAGCGGTCCTTAATCAACAAAGATATTCAAATGATAAAAGTGGACTTGGTTACTCAAAGTTTTCTAAAGCAAGTTCTAGTAAAACAATCTTTGTTAAGGCTAGTGACCAAACTTCTAAAGAGAAAGTGAACAAACCTACAAATTCTCATTCTATCAAAAACCAGATACTTGTGTTTCATAAAGAGGATTTTTGCTTAAAGGAAAAGATCAATTAATAGATTGATACATTGTACAATACATTCAAACTCTTATTCAAAAACTCAGAAATATTGTTTTTGGTCACATCTTATTTTTCCAGGATTGTTGGATATAAGATTGTAAGGTGTAATCCTTGTTATCCGAATTGTGGATACAAGAGGTCCATTGTGAGAGGATTGTTCTCGGTTGGACTTTAAACTTGTAAAATCCAAGAGGATTGTTCTTGGTGGTGTGTTAGGGTCTAGTATAGAAAGACTAGGCAGTCTTGTCTAAGATCTAACATTTAGTAAAATCTCTTTCAAGTTGAAAGGGGACTGGACTACTCTCGACCTGTGAGGGGAACCAGTATACTTCTTGGTGTTATTTACTTTCCGCATTTACCGCATTTTATCACTTAGAAGTTTTTAGGAAAGTAAAACTCAAAGTTCACCATAAAACCGGAAAATATTCTAAAGGAACCTAATTCACCCCCTCTTAGGTTTAATCCTAACTTACATGGACTGACCAAGTGGTTGATTAGGCACTTCTGTCAGAAGTTCCTTTTCTTTGTTAGGTTCTTCAACTCCTCGGTTGAAGATTCGACTGCTCCGTGTTAATCGACTGGTGTCTGCAATATTCATGACAGAGGGTAATGGAATTTCCTTTCCATTCTCAATTATTGTTGCACCGTATTTGTAAGGGATCACCTTAGTTGTTTCATATGGTAATGGTCCCGGTAGATAGATAACTACAGGAGCCTTCTGATTTTTCTGACTGTCGTAGGTAACTTCAATCAGTTCTTGGCTAAGAACCTTTGATTCGTCCAGTAGAGGGATGATGGAACAAACATCCTTGGTCCTCTCAGGGTCAGAGATTACAACCACATCTTTGATTTGATCAGTGAAGTAGTCTGGTGCCCAGTTAATGGACCCCGCAACTGGACATGGGTGAATCTCTTTGCGGTCTAACCGACCTTGAAGGGTTGCTCGCACGAGGTAACATCCTTGATTATTTTCCGATCAAACTCTACAGCGTTCATAGTTATGTGGTGGCACATGGCCACGTCCACTTTGAATACAGTGTAGCCTCACTAGGTCTGTTTTCGTTGATTGAGCATCCCGACTTTGATGCCTAGTAGGGTTCCCATCGATCATACTGACTTGTTGCGTGTCTTTGTCCAGATAGATCGAAAGCCACCAATGATTTAACAAGTGTTGTAAAGTTCTTTGAACGAGAGCACATCCCTGGTCACTCTCACAACATCCTTTACAGTTCTGATAATTATGCGAAGTTTGAAAACCGAGCTAGACTTGCTTTGCGTGTAACTCTACCAAGCTGGTATTCATCAAGCGAATATCGAAGATTTGAATTATGTTGATCTGATAAAGATTTTTATCATGGTAGTCCTGGATCCACCCAAGATCCATCTGACGCTGGAGGGCCTCTTGTATAAAAGAGTATCCTTGATTGTTTACCGAGCAAATCAGACAGGAATCATAATCATTCCGAGGCAGATCATGATGTTGGCTTTTCCTTGAGTGCATTGCCACTAGGTTGACATTCATCGCACGAATGTCGTTGTTTTGAATGATGTTGGAATTCGTATATGTCATGTTGACCCCACGAATTCGGTGCTCTTGGATCCATCCGAGATCCAATTGTTCCTGTAGAGCTGATTGCACCATATAACATCCTTGATTGTTCTTATAGGAGATATCACACTGGTGATAATTGTGAGGTGGTATATGACCGTACCTGCTTTGTCTGCGATGCATCTTGACCATATTGGTCCTCAATAAGAGTACATCATGAATTTGATAGCTGTCGTTAGACTCTCCTTCTATCAAATTGACTGTAGCTTTCTTGTGTTGAGGCAACGGATTTGTGAGAACATTTGGATTCGTATCTTTGAAGGATAAAACCCCGTTCCTAACGAGCTTTTGTACGTCGGATTTGAAACTGAGATAGTTTTCTATATTATGCCCTGGTCCCCCTTGATGGTAAGGACAAGTCTGATCTGCCTTGAACCAAAAAGGCAGATTTTCTGGTACTGTAGGAGGAGACTTGGTTTAGACATGCCCCTTGACCAGTAATAGTGGAAACAGTTCTGCATACAACATTGGTATAGGGTCGAACCCTGGTGGTCGCGTTGTACGATTATTGTTATACTAAGGATGAGCCTGCTGAAGAGGTTGTTGTGTCCTTTGCTAATATTGCTATTGATTCGGTGGGCTCTGTGCAACCTGAGGTTGATACGTAGGAACAGGCGCAGGGTTGATAGCAGGAGTTACAACTGCTACTGGTTAGTATCGTCGCCTTTGCTTTCCGAGAGAGATATTCCCAATATCCTGCTCTTTTTTCTTAGGGGGAGCATTACCGTATCATTTTGTACTACTTGATGATCCAGCGTCTTCAACTAAACGTCCTTCTCGGACGGCTTCCTCAAGACGAACACCCATGCCCACCATCTCGATGAAGTCACTGGGCGCATTGGCAACCATTATGTCGTAGTAAAATGAGCTTAAGGTTTTCAAGAAGATATTTGTCATCTATTTTTCCTCAAGAGGTTGACAAATCTGGGCGGCAATTTCACACCATTTCTGAGCGTACTCCTTAAAGGTTTCCTTGTCCTTTTGTGACATTGATGTTAGTTGATCTCTATCTGGTGCCATGTCCAGGTTATACTTATCCTGCTGAACGAAGGCAGCGCCAAGATCTCTGAAAGTAGCGATCTTAGTACGGTTTAAATCCATGTACCATTTGAGTGCGACACCGGTTAAACTATCCTGAAAGTAGTGAATCAGTAGCTCTTGGTTCTTTGTCTGAGCTGACATCCGCCGAGCGTACATCACTAAATGACTTTGAGGGCAAGAGTTACCCTTGTATTTTTCAAAATCGGGTACCTGGAACTTGTGCGGAACTTTCACATTGGGGACCAAACAAAGGTATGCGGCATCCTTTCCAAATAGATCATGTCCGCGAATGGCTTGCAGTTCCTTCTGCATATCCAGGAATTGTTTCTGGAACTCATTCATTCTGTCGAACATACTTTTGTTTCCACCAGACGGTATCTGTGGAATCTGTCCTTCCGGGAAAGTGTGTACCACGGGTGGTGGTATAGTCATCATGGTAGTGACTCTAGGTGTCTCCCGAAGTTTTTAACCTTCAGGAGTCGTTGTCATGCCCCTGGCATCTTCGCTTTCCCGAAGTTTGTAACCTTTAGGCCCAGCGGTTCCTGCTGCGTTTTCTAGATCTTCCATGATCGGCGGGATATATCCTTATGGGATATAGTTGAGTGGCATGCCCCAGGGATGATCTTTCGGCACTTTGTACCTAGGATTAGACTTCTCCACTATGGGCGTAGATGTGGTCTCTGAGATCACAGTCCGTTGTTGTTGCATCTGAGCTTCTGCTAGAGCTTGCATGTCATTATGAAGCTTTCTCAGATCTTCTTTCAGAGTGTCGATCTCTTCTCTCAACTCTCTGTTTTCTTCCTCGAGATCATCCATTTTCTTTTGTCGATTGGCCCGAGTATTGTACGAATGAGATAGTTTAACTCTAGAATCGAGACACAAACGTGAGATTTGTAGGGAAGAAAAATGTGTTTATGTGAGAATGATGAATGGTATGCAATGATTATATTAAATATTTTTGTTTAATCAAAATACACTTCGACAATAGGATTGAAAATATCAAACAGAGGGGAAACCCCGTTTTATTGAATTCAAAGATTACGAAAATAGAAATATAGTAGATTACAAAGTGTTGTAAAAGGAAATCTAAACTAACGGGTCCTGAGTCCTCTCTGAAAGCCTCAGGGTTGGTGATCATCCTCGCCAAACCTCTCAAATCCTCTAACTTTGGAACCTTGAAGGTGTACTTGTGAGTTTTCCTTCTACCGAAATCCATAACGCAACCTCTTTATCTGACATTTGCAATCATTGTCTCAGTTTAATTTGAAAAAGAGAGAGACTAGAAGAGAAGATTTTCTTTTTTTGAATGCTTTTTTTAGATGAATGTATGAATGCAGCACACAAAAACATAGAAAAAACATGGGGTCAAAGGGTCGGTGTCATGAAGTCAAGGCTCTACCCCCCACCTAAAGGTTTATACTAGTGATTTTTTGTACCTGTCCGCAAAATCATTGATCCTTCTTGGGATAACAACAATAAGCGGATCGCCAGCGAGCTGATGTATCCTAGAGTGATCTCAAATGAGGGTAGTATCGCGTGACAACTATTTCTGATAGCTTCCGATATACAAAATGGTTTCAGTCTACTAAAAACCTTAGCTTCTCAGATAACCCAGTCGACCACACTACTTTCAACAACCGAAGTCGTATAGGCAATGTATCTGCAAAGGGAGTCTCCACTGAGTTTGGTGGTCGACTGGGGACTCTTAGCTGGAATTCACTCCCAGTAAGATTACCCGTATTGCCATCACCTATCTTAGGTGTATACTTAATCTTTCCACATGCGGCATCACACGCATTCCCATTAGCAGAAAAATAAACACAGATATCAATTAGGAAAAGCAATATATATATTTGTCTTAATCATCCTAGACCTCTAGTCTTATAATCCTATACAGACAATGGCTCCCCAGCAGAGTCGCCATTTCTGTGATATTTTGTGAACTCAGGGTTTTCTACCTAAGAGATGGGAAGAGAACAAGATCTTGTAAGTCCCCAGTGAAGTCGCCATTTCTCTGTAGGGCGAATTTTTACGTGGTTGCGAAGCACTATTGCTTTGAGGGTACTACAGTTTGATTCATTTTTTATCCTATTGAAGCTGATTAAGGAAGGGAAATAGATGTCTCCAATTAACCCTGCTTGCATACTGAGTTTAAACAGGTGACTGTTGGTTTACAGATGCTATTAAGATTCTGGGTCTCTCTTAGGTTATTTTGTTGAGAACACAGTGTTTGGACTATTTGTGAGGCTTTTGGTAATGCGTTTAGATTTGATGCTTAGGGTTGATTTGATGGATATACTGGATTTTGGGTTTTTGATTAGTATTCTAGCTAATATTTTTCAATCTTATGCCTACGTATTCCCGTTTAACGAAATAGGGAAATCAGAGCGATCGTAGTTCCTCCTATTTTATGGGAGGAAAAAAAGGTTGTTTTGGTGTCTTGTTCAAAGCCCAAGACATGAAGCTAAAGGTGATTTGTATCTTGTTCAAAGCCCAAGATGTGAAGCTAAAAGGGTTCTGGATGAGAGAGAATTTGTCATCTCTAAAGAGGAGTTGTTGATGTTTGTATGCTGTGAGCAAGGCACAGATTGATGCTAAAAGGTTGATCGACTCAACCGAGATTTCCTTATACAAAGCCTAAGAGGAGGCTATTGACCCAACAAGAGGGTGTTTTTTATCTATCTCGTACGAAGCCCGAGATAGAGGCTAAAAAGGGTTGACTCAACAAGAGAGTGCTTTTATATGTGTCTTGTACGAAGCCCAAGATGGAGGCTACAAGGAGATTGACTCAACAAGAGAGTCTTTTATACTCAACAAGAGAGTGTTTTTATCTGCCTTATATGAAGCCTAAGACGGAGGCTAAAAAGGTTTGACTCAACAAGAGAGTCTTTTATACTCAACAAGAGAGTGTTTTGGTATCTTGTACGAAGCCCGAGATAGAAGCTAAAAGGCTTTGACTGAATAAGAGACTCTTTTATACTCAACAAGAGAGTCTGAAAAGGTTAGCTCCATTGGGGAGAATCATTGTACAAAGCCCAAGAGGAGGCTGACTTTCCCGAGGAAAGGATCATTATACAAAGCCTAAGAGGAGGCTATCTTCTGCCGGGGGGTTTATTGAGATCTCGAGACAAGTCCAAGTGGGAGAGCCCTCATGTGAGAGGCCGGGTTTCTGCTAGAGATTTATCTAGAGTGATCGGTGTTTTTTCCTATGTTCGAAAGGAACTTGAGAATGTCTTTGAGACTCAAGGGTTTTAGACTGTCCAAGTCTAGAGTTTTATCTTTTGTACAATGCCCAAGAGGAGGCACGGACATTAAGGGATGAGTATCAACCCTACAACGACCGAAGTTTTGACGCTAGAAAAACTGCTCTAGCAAAGGATGACTAAGTTCTGTCTTATACCTTTAAGAGGTCGCCAGGGTACTTGTATTAAGCCCAAGAAAAGGCCTGAGAACTTTTAAGAAGCCGAAGGGTCCTTGTACAATGCCCAAGAGGAGGCGGGGATGCTTTTAGGAAGCATGTGGGTCCCCAAACCAAGAGAAGTTCAAGACATGCTATTCACAGAGAATAGATCAAGCCAGTACAGTTCTTGAATTTGGAAGAAACTCAAGAGATGCTATTCACAGAGAATAGATCAACTCTGGGGAGTAGAGTCTCTTTGACAATTTCTAAGAGTGACAGTCTGAGAAAGGGTTCACCGAGAATACTGCCTTTCACGTTTCCATATTGTTTAACCCCAAGAGGAGGGAAGACTGTATCTGGTAATCCTATGGGGGATCTAGTTTTGACTGTATTTAAGAGTGACCAACAGGCTTTACCTAGTTCTAGACATAGTTGCCGGGGAAAACTCTAAAATAACTATACTAGTATTACACAATTGATATTTGACGGGTATATAAGAGGATGTGAAAGAAGACTTACAGTGAAACAACCCCACAATACAGTTATATATATATGAAAGCGATAAATGAAAGCAGGTAAACACTTACTCGGTTGTAGAGCTTCCATGCTGTTTTGTTAGTTGTTCAACAAAGAAAACTTTGATAACAATATTGTATTCAAAATCAAAGGAGAAAGTGTTTTGAAAAGATTGTTGGGGCTTACAGCTCAAGGAGAGGCCCAGTTTTTTAACGATGATCGCACCGCTGTTTTGAAAACTGTACAGAGGGATTATATAATATGTGGGGCCCAAAAAGGTTTTATGTTAAAAGGGGATTGTGTCTTACACTCTATTAGAAGCCCAAAAAGGTTTTTGTACAAGTAATAGGGCTTACAGCTCAGGGAGAGGCCCAAAAAGTTTTAAACTGGCGATCGTGCAGAGAAATTTTAATTGTATCGGGACTTATACAATATCTGAGGCCCAAAATGTTTATATACAAAAAGGGATGGGACTTACACTCTATTAGAGGCCCAAAGAGTTATTTTTGAAAAGAAAAATGGGACTTACAACACAAGGTAGGCCCAAAAGGGTTTTTGTACAACAAGGGTTGGGTCTTACACTCTATTAGAGGCCCAAGTGTTTTTGAAAAAATATTTGTGAGGGTGAAAATAAAAAAAACCCTAGTTTGTTTTCCTTTAAAAGTAAACATTTAAAGAAAATCAATAAAAATGATAAAAATACCAAATAAGTTTGAATAAACCACTTGTGATTTTTGTTTAAGGTTTGAAAAAAGAGAGTTTAATCACAAGATGAATTAAAACTCATTTGGTTTTGATTTTCAAGATAAATATTCACTTTTAAAATGTTAACAAATAATTAAAAATGAATTTATTCACAAAAATACCAATTATATTAAATAAATAATATAAATTTGATTTTTTTGTGGAATAAAATATTTCAACATTTTTGTGATTTTTTGCAAAAAGAACCAATAAAAAATAATTAAAATTGAGGAAGTTATTAAATTTTCAAATCATTAAAAATAATATGAAAAATAATAAAATATGAAAAAATATGAAAAAGTGGTAAAAAGGAGGATCTGGGGCGAGGGGAATTCGAACCCCAGACCTCTTGTGTACAGGGCGCGCACCTTACCACTGGGGTGATGATACATCCGTTGATTGAAACACAACCACAAATATACAAGGCTTGCCTTGTTTTCTAGGCCTGGCTAAGGTGAGGCAAGGCAAGGTTTTTGGTCAGAAACGTGAATGTCATAACTTCCTCATTTCTCCATGGATGGAGACAAAATTTATATGTATCTGGCCTAGAATTTCACAAGGAATCCAATGGTAGTGGTAGTTTTTCCAGAAAATAAATCCTCCTCAAAACCCGATAGTGGTTTTGAAATAGGCCACTTTGTGCATTTTCTGAGCTACCTCTTGGTACAGGCATGAATTGCATGATAAATTGGTTCAAACACAACACATATAACATGTATAAGAGATGCATGATCAATGAACCTCAAAGCAAGGCATATTTCAGACAGTTCAAGTTTGGATGCTTACCTCCTTTGGAGCTTTTTGGGCAATCTGTCAAGTGCCTTGTTCCAGAAATGTTTTGATGCTTTGAACCCTCTCAAATGATCCCTTAGAAGCTTTTACGATGATTGGAATCAACTGGAAACCTCAGGAATGGAAATTGGCCATTTCTTGCAAAAGGGGCAAAAGTGACCAAAATAGCAACTCTCTCAAATGGTGTTCCAGGTGTGTGAAACCATTTGGGACAGTTCAAGGATGACATTTTGAGTGTGTTTGAGGTTTTATCTGGTTTGGAAAGTGACTAAATCAAGACATGACTTTCCATCTTTTTTTTATTTTATTTTTTTTCTTTTGGCTATTGGGCTTCAAAAGCCCATCATCTTCTTACAAGCTTTTTATTTTAGATTTTTAGATAATACTCCTTTTTTCTTATTTTCTTTAACTATTACTTTAATCATTTTTTTTAATTATGTGGATTGTATAATTAATCGTAATTGTTTAGTTTAATTTTAAATTAATTAAATGTAAAAAACAACTTCAAAATGTTTTCTTTATTGAATTTGTGAATTAATCTTTTCATTTTTTATTTATGTTTAGATTTTTTAATTAATTAGGATTACTTGGATTTTTGTTAATTACTTTCTATCAATTTCTTTGACTTTCAACTTAGCAAGTTTGTAACTTAGATTCCTTTAACAAGATCTCACGATTTCAATTTTTAGCTATTCACTTTCTCATTATTTTGCGATTCGTCATCATTCATCTAACTCATACATCTTCTTGAGGATAGGTTGATCCTAGACATGCTTTGTGTATATATATCTTGATTATTTTCTAGCTTTATTTTCACATATTCTAGGTCCTTAATCTGAGCAAGACGATATTAGGTTAGCATTCAGCCTCCCATTTCATTTCACTTTCGTCATCTTCTCCTCTTAAGCAAAAAACCTTGGTCTTGTACCAAGTGCATTTTCAAACTTTTTCTCAATAAACTTGGATGGTTGTGGAGTGGTTAGGCGATTGTCTTGTCCTATCCCGAGTGTTTGACATTACCGTCACGGTTTACTGTCATAAAACACTTATCATATAAAATAAAATATCTTTAATAAGATAATAAGGTTCTCTTTGTATTGAAATAAAGAGAGGGGATTGAGTGAAGACTTCTTCCTTTTCTAGTATTAGGATACTCACTTTAGAGTGTGTGGTCTCGATACTCGTCTTTCAATACAAAGACATGACTATATTCGCCACACCATTTTCAAAATAAATCTTTTGAGATAAAGAAGTGGATACTACCTGTAGGGGTTCCTATCTGAGGACTTATTTCACCCCTAAAATCAATCTTCACAAATCAAATGTGACATCTTGCCTCAATGGAGAAAATCTAAACCTTTTCAGAAAAGGGCATGTTATTTCCGTTCTACCGCAACACAGGTAACGCATAAGACTACACGAGCGAGCGACAATACACCTAACTGCTAGAACGCAAACGTTAGCATCATCCATAAAAAACACCAATAAACCGTAGCCGTGAACTACGGATGCTCTAATTCCTCATTAGGGAATGAGGATATGTAGGGACGAGGATCCCTATCCTTGGCGAGCTCACTAACAACTAACAAAACCTTTTCTCTTGTCCCCGTGCGATCGAGACTAACCATCCATCGTCCCACGAACTACGAATGCTCTGACTTCTTCATTCTCGTCCGAATGAAGATACGTAGGCACAAGATGCCAAAGTCTTGGCGAGCACCATCCCCCCTTCACCCATAGTCCTCCGAACTACGGACGCTCTGATTTCTCATACCTGTTGAGAACATTCCTTTGTCAACCTTCTTCCCAAATCCTTGGTGAGAAATTTTTTTCTATACCCTTTTCTTTCCCTCCTAGAGCACTCCTAGAAAGCAAGTTCCCTTAGCAACATCCGTACACATAAGACAAACGAATGGTTCCCATCGAGTACGATGGATGTGAGGGGTGCTAACACCTTCCCTTTGCATAACCGGCTTCTGAACCCATAATTTGGTTGTGAGACCATCTTATCCTTTCTCTTGGGGTTTTCTTGATGTTTTCCCTTCCCCTTTTGGGATAAATAAAGTTCAATGGTGACTCTGTGTATTTTCTCCATGTCGTTCCTTTTTTACGGTAGCGACACTCACTATCTAAACTCAAAGGAAATCCGAACCACACAAAATTTATTAGAAACAGCAACATCAATATCTCAACAATATATACAGTGAGCAAAAGCAATGCGGTACCAAAATTAATTCGACAATAACGTGGGGAAGATGGAAAAGAGTCAAACTAAATAGAGTGTGAAAGTCTCTTGAAGGTAAATTCCTAGATTTCCCTATGCAACGCTTTCATTTCTCTTCCTGTTTCTTCGCTACTGGTTTGATTGGTAAAATGATTTTGGCATGATTTTTACTATTGTGAATCTATTATGCTTAGGGTTCTTCAGTGTATGTGTATGACAATATGAATTTTCAATGTGTTTTGTATTTTGTTTTTTTGAACTCTTTGATGGCTATTTTTTTCAATTTTTTGTGCCATAACTTAGATTTTATTGTCTTTCCCTTTTATACTCAAATTTATGTTATGTTCTTAGGTTGATTTTTGTTGTTATATGATACAAGTTTTTGAAGTTTCTGAAACTCAAAGATGGTTTTATCAAATTGGTGAAAAAAGGTCTGCCATGTTGATATTGTTAGTACCTTGCTATGTTTTCTTTGTTTGACTCTTATTTGTATCTATTTCCATGCTAAATGATGATATGCTTATGTGTTTGGTATGTACAGGACAAAAAAATTATGCTTAAAAAAATCAGAAGGTGGAAGGAAGAGACATGCCTCACGCAAGAAGCCAAAATGCAAGTGGAGGGGTCTTACTCATTTAGACATATTCTTTTTTTTTGTGTAATTTGTTAATGTAAAAAAATTTGTACCTTATAATAATGTAAAACTAATTATTATATTTTTTTAAATCTTTTTTATTTGTTTTGTGATGGAAAAGAAAGTAAAAAAAAAAAGAATGTAATTTATTTATTTATTTATTTGAATTTTAATATAGAACAATGATATCTATTTATAAAATATGACCAAATATTTGACTTAAATCAAATTAATAGAATAAAAAATAAAATGAAATTATCATGATTATTATTACTTTTTTAATTCTTGGCTCAATTTGAAATTGTAAATAAAATATTATTATTACTACCTCTAATTAACACAATAAGAACCAATTAGACTTGTAAATCAACTAAACTTTCTTGCTAGAACTTAGTAAGTAAGAACCAAGACAAGACAAAATCAAATAGGACTTTAACTCATTTTAAAATACAATGCAAAAACACAGGCCTAATTAATCAAAGCTAAATCTTAAAAATCACAAAACAAACTCTCTAATTACTCATGCTATCAAGCATCCAATGTAATGCATGAAGGTTCATAATAAACCTTAAACAATAAATCTGACAAAGGTTAAATGAAAATCCATCCCCAATACTGATTATGGATCTGTAATGAATAGGGGAATGCAGGGACTGATCAGAACAGATAAATCAAACAAAGTGACTATTAATCCTGCCTTATGTATGGGAAATGAAATCTTTCTGACCAGATGAAACGGTCATAAGGAATCAATTCAGATAATGAGATAAAGATGAATGAAACATAAATGAATGATTGCAGATGGATGAATGCCAATGGATGAATGCAGATGAATTAGGTGGAGAAAAATTTAGGGTATAACAAGTTTCAATATGAGGTTCAGATGCAATTTTAACTTGAGATTGATTGTGAACAAAGCTAGCTTCAGGTTCAAATTCAGGTCGAGGTTGGGCTTCAGTTTCAAGTTGAGGTGTAGGTTCAGATTCTAGTTGTGCTTGATGTTCAGGTGAGGGTTTAGGTTCTGGTTGATTTTGGGTAACATGTTCAGCTTCAATTTCCACAGATGAGTTATTCTGATTAGAATTTGTTTTAGCAGAACATGTTTGGTCATTTTGTGGTTTTTATGGGGTGAATATTGTAAGGGGGCAGCTTGAATAGGTTTGACAAATATAGGTTTGATGCCCATAGCAGCAATAAGGTCTGAATCTAAGTCTAAGCTAGAACTACATGAAGCTTTCCCACTAGAGACATCTATAGGGGGTTTAGGCATGGTGTTTAAAAGGCCGAGGTTATTCAAAATTAGAAATGTATGTCAATTGTTTATGATCATCAGTGGTTTCACCAACATGATATTCAGAATCAACTGGATTCATAACATTCTCTAGAATATGAATGATAGGTGTTGGTTTAGGGGAATCCATCACAAGTTTTGAATGTTGAACCATTTAATGAACACGTGATAGAGTGTGTTCTGAAGATGGTTTGGGTGAGGGTGTTGGTGATACATGGTTTATGGTGGAAGAATCAAAACAATCCTCTAAGATAGAGTTCAGATTGTTACTTGTCATATCAGTATCCACAACATCTAGAGTAGGTTGCTCATTTTCACCAACAACTTCATAAGCAAGTTTTGTAGCAGCTTCTTGTAATACCTCAAAATTTTCCCTCATGTTTTCTCAATAAATTGGTCTATGCTTTACTCATTTGCATTCCATAGTAGGTCATAAATTGCATATCATTGGTTGCAGGGCATGGTATCTAGTGCTTCAAGGTGTGAACAATTGAAAGCCAAAGAAAAGCAAGGGAACAAAAGCCAAAGGTCTTCCAACAAGCCTCAAGGGTCTCTTATATCATATGTCATCCCAATTGATCCCACAAGTCATGAGAAGATGGGAATTCATCAAGAAGATTGGATAGTGCATCATCTCCTACACAAAACAGTCTAAAATTGGGATCTGACCCTCAAATGGGCAAGCTCTTTGAGTTTTTATCACCTCCAAATGTCATATCTCATCTTTGTTAGATAGGATATACATCATATTCAGAGGAATTTGGATTTGGAAGATGTGTTATTTCCTCCTAACCAGAGGGTACCAAAACTAGGGTTTGCCCTGAAATCAGTTTATTTCTGATTTTTTGGACAAAACTTGATCTCATGGTATTCCTTATGTTCCTAAGTGTATAGGGATGGAAAATTTCCCATAAATTGGTTTCAGAAGAGTTTCAATTGATCAGAAGATTCAAAATCTAGAAATTGGGGGAAAAAGTCAACTGTGCAGTGAAATAAGTCAACTCCTGACTTTTTAAGGTCAAATTCATGAAATTCAAGTTATACATGTTCGTTGGACAATATTTGATCAAGAAATGATGGAGGAATCATGAAAAATCAAGAAATGTACAAAGTTTCCATTTTTGGAAATTTAGGGTTTCCAAAAATGGCAAGTTTGGACCATTTTGCACTACACTTTGAGGCTTTCTTTCTCCATGATAAAAGCTTCAAACCTCAGGCCCAAGTTGAGCCAATTAAAGTTCACACTCTATGCTTCAAATCCATATTAAGAACTCTTCCATTGAATCAAAATTGAGGGAGTTATGATCCATCAAAGTTTGAAAAACTAGGTCAAAAACTAAGTCATGCCCAAGCAAAACCAGGACCATGGGCCATAATTTTATCAAACATATGGTGGGCAAGATGTCAAGCCATTTTTCTCATTGAAGGATGCTTCAAATGAAAAAATATTGAACATCAAAGTTGTTCATCTCAATGTCCTCTTCAACTTTGATGTTGGACATTTTTCCATTTGAGCAAGTTATGATGGAGTTATAAGGGTCCCAAATTGAGGTGTTCATGCTGAAAATCACAAGCCATAGCTATGCATATTAGCCAGGTCATGCGTGCCTTTAAACCAGTCCCACATTCTTGAGTTTCAAACCATTTTCCATCCTCTTCCAAACCTCTATTCAATCCAAAGCCAACATCAATCATGTTCTATCATAGATCCTCTTTCTAATGACACAAAAAGCTCATCATTTCAGGCACTAACTTGAGAGAATTTCATCTGCAAACAACCCTACTTTCATTGGTGCATTGATGGATTTTGGGAGGTTGTTTGTACACGATTTTGGTTCAGTCATACCACAAACATTTCTATGCATTCATGTACCTTTGTTTTCCTCATTTGGACAAACATTTCACCTACCATGCATGCACATACGAAGAGCCATACAGGAGAAGAGAAAAATGAGGAAACTTATCCAACAAGGCAATGCTGCAACATTGACATACCATCATCATACCTCAGCCTCATTGATTCTAACCCTCACTTTAACATTCATGAACCTCACACACACAAGATCAAACTGCACACGAGCTCTCCTCTCTCTCAAATTCAGAAGCATCACCACCACTCTTTTCCATCAACCTCACCATAACACCATGAACATTCCTCACCATATCAAAACCACTCCTAACTCGCCCCTAACTAACTTAACTCAGTTAGTTAGGGTGCACTCAGTTAACCCAACTCATTAACTCAGTTAACCATGGTTTAAACCATTTAACTCAACATATAAATCAAAACCTCACTCAGAATTCACAACAACACTTCATTTTCTCATTCTCATTCCAAAACACTCTCAAATTCTCTCTGCTCTCTCTCTGAATATTCTCTTTCTGTGCACGATTCTATTATCCTCTTCATCCACATTTCATCATCATCATCATCAGTAATGCATTCTTGAAGCAAGAACACACTGAATCAACATCAATCCTTCAAGAATAGCTTCATCACGATTTTGAATCTCCGCCTCTTTCCTTCAAGACTTCAAGCTTCCAATGGCATTTATTTTGCCTATTGCAAGCTCACGAACTTAGGGAGGATCTCTGGTTTTCTTTTGCTTCAAGTTTCTGCAAAGTTCAGGTTCCAATTCCTCCAACTTTATTGAACAAATTTATATTGTTTTAGCTTGTTTTTCCTGTGGTTTTTAGCTTAATAGAAGCATTATTCATCTCCAGCTAGTTGATAGGTCTCTTAGAGGCTTAATTTCAAAACCTAGGGCAATTTTAGTCTCCTGGGTTCTCTGTATATGTGATTGATATGTGGAAAATATTTTGTGGATTTGTGATGTGCATGAGTTCCTCTTTCGAATGGTATAGGTTTCATAGATTTCTGGAGATTGTGGAATTTGCAGGTGGCGGAGAGTGGCTGGAGAAGATGACCGGAGGTCATTCTCTGGCCGGTGAGGTTTAATGCTAGGGTTTTGTCCAGTTTAAATCTTGGTCGTTCGATCTTGTGCATCCTATGGTTGTCATGTTGCCAATGCATTAAAATCATTTTGTGACCTGAGTGTTTGGGTGTGTGTGCATCATGCTTGGCATTGTGTGTCTCTAATATGAACCACTCATCTTGCATGCTTGATCACCATAAGATTAATCCAATGCTTAATATTTGGCCAACGCATAAATGAGGGAGGGTCTATATCACGTGCTTTGTTTTTTTTATTCTGAGAGGTTGCATGTGGGCGCGTGCGTGGTAATTATAGTGAGCGTGCATGGTAATGCGTTGGATTCACTTAATTTTCTTGTTGACTGTTGACTGTTCAATCTAATGGCCATGATTGCATCTTCATGTTAACTGCACATGCACACTATCACACGCGCACACATTTGTAATGGACTGGATTGAATGATTGATATTTGTACCCCCATACTAAGCCTAATGCATATTTTGAACGTGCCTTTTACTTCTCTTGCACCCCCACTCCATTTTCTCCTGTTTTTTTATTTTTATTTCATATATTGTTTCCATTTTCTTATTTTAAAAATGGCAAATCATTTCTAAAAATCCTAAATAAATTCATGCGTGTTCTTAACACATTTAAATAATTGTTTGCATTTTTTAATTCTGACTTTTTGAATTTTTGAGCATAATTACATAATTTTCTCTTAATTTCTTTCTAATTGAACTTCTTCATGATACTCAAACTTGTATATTTTCTTTCTCCCATCTCACAATATTTTGTATCCATTCTTTTTGTATTGGTTAAAAGATATAATGAAGCATCTAAAAATATTTTGATTGCATTTGTAAATTCATTTTATCATATGTTTTGATGTGCATATTTGAGTTTCTTTTGATGAGTTTAAATGTGACTTGGTGAGACTCTTGGGTCATGTTTTCTTTTGGATTTGGTCATGGAATTTTAACATATGTGTTGCTTCTGATTTAGTTTGTTTAGGACTTATTTTTTACAATTTTATCATATGCTTTGATAATTGTTGATGCCTTGCATTTGAAGTTACTTTTTGTGCACTTTATTCTATCTCATTCTCACATATTTGTTGAGGCACTTGTGCCACTTTTTAGTGTTTACTTTGCATGATTTTTTGTGCATCTTTTGTATGTCATTTTTATGATATTATAGGTCATCTTTGTTTCATCATAGGTCATGTGACTTCTGTTTGCATTTAATATGAGTTTGTGTGGCATAACTTGAACTTTGACATGTTTACTTCTCTCATCTCCTCTTATGCTCTACATGTTTCATGTGTGCATATTATATGACATTTCTCTCCTTCCATTTGCATTACATCAATGGTATGCCACTGCCCATATGCATTCTTCAATCATGTTACATGTTATGCATCTATAATATGTCACTTTGTGCATCTAATTGAACATGTTTCTTTTCCTTACTTTTACTTCACCTTATTTCTTCTACTTGTAATCTTTTATTCTTGAGTTGTATGATGATCCATGTGTATCTTAAGACATTTACAAATGGTATATAATTCTGACTTTGACCTTTTGTGAAGCATTATTGCATGATCACTTTGCATATTCACTCATTCTTCATCTATTTCTTCCATGATTCACTTCTTGGATGTTTAAGACATTTGATTGTGCATAGTTGGTGTGTGTTTAATATCTTGGCATTAGAGAACACCTTTAGATGTAGGTTCTCACCTTGGTTGAGTATCATCCCTTAGGATCCTTATTCATTTGTTCTTGATTTGTTTGATCACTATTTGTTATTCTTTCTTCATTCCACATCTTGTAAATGGTTGTTGAACTAACATTTTCATGTAGGTGCAAAAGGGTAAGTAAGTGTGTGGATATGCTTCCACATGCAATTCTTTCTTTCATCTTCTCTTATTTCTTTTAATAATTCAAATTGTGATTATGATAAGCATTTATATGCTTTCCTTGAATAACTTCTTCTTCATCCCTCTTTAAGATCAACTTAACTTCCATCTTGGAAGTAAGTTGTTTCTTTTGCTCTTCTTCTCCTTTGTTTTAGGATTAGGTTTCTTAAACCACATTAACCATAGGAACATCCATGTATGATAACGTTAGGGTCTGAGTCTTAGTCTCCGACTTTAGTTTTCACTTTTTGCTCCCATTTGAGTCTCTCTTTCTCATCTTAAAAACAAAAGTAAAAAGCACTTAATAAAGGCATGACAAATATTGTATTTGAGCCTTTCATGTGAGAATAAGGAGGTGAGGGGTCTTCTCTCACTTTCTTAGAATGTTTAGCATACGTCCCGTCTTGGGTCGATATGCGAGGCATTCAATCCTACATGAAGGACATAAATACAATATGTGTTACAAAACAAAAAACAATAAAAAACACTTCTTTCTAAAAAACTTCAAACAAACAATAACGTCTTTTCTTTCGGGATTTCTCTTCTCATCTTCTTCACTCATTCCTTAAGGATGCATCATTTCCGTTCTACTGCAAACAGGTAACGCCTAAGTCTCCATACAGCGAGCTGCAACACCTAAACTGCTAGGACGCGAACGTTGACGTACTCCACTAAAAAACACAAACAATTTTCCCTTAGCTGAGGGGAACTACGTCGCTCTGATTCTCATGTTCCCGATGAGATACGTAGGCAGTGGGGTAGGGCCCATTCGAGCACTTCTTTTATTTTCCCTACATTTGTTTCTCTTTCTCTCTCCTCTCCTTTTCCAATTCTCCAGCTAGCAGTTCCTTTTCCAGTATCCTTTCCGTACACCCTTTGATTAAAGCAGCAAGCGTGGATCCCATCGGGTACGATGGATGCGTGGGGGTGCTAATACCTTCCTCTCGCGTAACCGACTCCCGAACCCAGTTCTCTTGGTCGCAAGGCCATATTCTTTCCTTCCCTCAGGTTTACGCAGTGTTTCCTTTCCCTCTCTTGGGATAAATACACATTGCTGGCGACTCTGTTCGGTGCCACTTTCGCGTTTGTACTAGGATGAAAATCCCGGGAGCGACAGCTGGCGACTCTGCTGGGGATCGAACCCAGAATCTCTGGTTTCCTTAGCGAGTCAATCCTAGCGCTTGTCTATTTTTATTTCGTTGGGTGTTTACTTTGATGTTGTATTTACTGTTTTACTGTATTGCTATTTACTGTACTATTGCTTTACTGTATTACTGTATTTATCGCATTCTTTACATTACATATCATTATTATACTGGACTGTGCTGTGCTGGTTTTCTGTTTGGTGGGATGGGTATTCTGAGAGATAAGCCCATTACACAGGCTTGAGTACATACATAGGACTATAGTGGATGGTAGTGTGGCCTACGTAGCGTCTTGTTATGTATGGTTTACACGAAATCCACAACCAGACGAGGTTTTCTTGGGAGATGTTCTGATTTACGCGTCTTGTGCATTTCGGAGTGTTAACCTAGAAAGTTGTCGACTCTGGTGACCAATCATTGAGGACCTTAGTGGAAACATCCCTCTTTAGTGGTGACAGTGGCAGCCCACATTCTGTGGCAAACCCATTCGCACCCGAGGGCCCACTTTGGAACTTGCATAGGATGGCCTTTATTTTTGGGGAATCAGTGGACGATCTTTTTGTTTGGCGATAGCATTGTATCCTGCGGGCTGAATGTGCTATTGCTTCTCAAAATATAGAATCCGAAACCGAGGAATCGCTGTTTTAGTACCCACATGTGAGTACGGGCAGGTGTTTATAGGTTTGTAGGTGACCATGCCTCCCACATACCCTGATATTCTAGTATTTTCACAGACAGTTGATGTAACTTGTTACAGTCAGTGGGTTTCTATCTACAGTATTATTCTTAGATTTATACAGACACCGTGCACACAGTCCAGCACAAACACAAAGCACGCTGATACCATGCCCTTTTACATTGCATTATCATGTCATAACATTCATGTTTGTCATTTACAGGTGCTTATTACACTTCTGATTCCAATCGATGGGCTCGACAGAGACAGTTATCAAGAGAAAGAGCAATGTTACCTACAAGTTCCCAGAACCTGCTTTGGATTTACTGCATAAGGTGATAGCTATGGCTGACCCGGGTGTTCTTGTCAAATTCCAGAAGAAATATAGGAAATTGGTTGAGATGGTCCGCAAAATCACACAGTATGAACATGATGCTCTTCACACGTTGCTAGAGTTTTATGAGCCTTCGCTGAGATGCTTTCTCTTTTCTGATTACATTTTGATGCCTACTTTAGAAGAGTTCTCATTTATTTTGGGAATTCCGGTCGAATCAGCTTTGCCATTCTTTTCTGGTAGTCATCCTAGCATAGAGGAGATTGCAGCTGCGGTACAGGTGAAAAATTCAGTGTTAAAAGGAAATGTGATTATCAAAAATGGGGTCAAAGGTTTTCACTTAACCTTTCTTACTGACCAAGCTCAAGAAGCTGCTGAAGCAAAGAATTGGGCAGTTTACAATTCCATCCTGGCTTTGTGCATATATGGCACTGTTCTTTTCCCTAATCAATAAGATTTTGTGGATATGCAGGCTATAAGAGTTTTTGTTCTCAAAATCCGGTTCCCACCTTTTTAGGAGATTTTTACTACTCGGTACACTTCAAGAATGAAAAAAGAAGGGGAGGATCTGTCAATTGTTGCACTCCACTTTTAGCTCATTGGTTTTCAAAACATTTACCTCAGGCAGGTGCTTTTGTAGAAACAAAGGATTCCTTAAAATGGTCCAAGCGGATAATGGAATTAACTGTTGATAACATCGTCTGGTTCAATCGTAAGTTGATGGGAATAGAGATTATTACCAGTTGTGGGAACTTTCCCAATGTGCCTCTAATCGGTAGGAAATGGGGAATCAACTATAACCCGATCCTGGCCATTAGACAGTTTGGATACACTTCCAAGTCTCTTCCCACAGATCGGGATGTTGAGAAATCTTTGTTCTTTACAGGGACTGAAAATGAGGAAATGATGCGAGAAGTTGTGAATGCTTGGGGTCACCAGCGTAGAACAGGAAAAACAATTTTTGGAAAAATGGATTGCAGATCTTATCCTGATTATGAAAGATGGATTGAAATGAAGGTGAACGAATTACTCTTACCTTTTTCAAAGGAACCCTCTTTATATCCTATAATACCAGAGCATCCTACCACGGTAGCCACCGAGGAGTTTGACAAGCTGCAGAAATTGGTAAAGGAGCTTCGGGTAGAGAATTCAGATCTGAGTAGTCTCCTTCAAAACGCCTTGCATGCCAACAAAGAATTGGAGCATAAAGCCCAAGACGCCGAAAGAATCTTAGCTGCAAGAGAAAAGGATTTCGCCGAAAGAGCTCAACATTTCCAGAAAATTAGTAAAGGTGTCGATGCTGCCACTCAACCTCATAAGAAGACCAAACAGACTTTAGCTCAGACCAAGGATACGCTAGCGAAGCTTCAGCAAGCCTGGGATGAGGTTAGGATCGAAAACGCAAAGTTGCAGGAACAGCTGAAGATCAAGGATGATGAGCTTAAAAAGGCACATGAACAAAGGAGGAAGTATCGGGAGAATCTTGGCAAGAGTCAAGAGTAATTGATAAGCGCCAGAGAGGAGCTGAAGACCTCCAAGAAGGAGCTTGAAGAGGTTATGGCAGATATAGGGAAACTCAAGATGCAAGCCGGTGTGAAGAGGCACAAAGGAGTATGTGATGATGAAGCTCTCCTGATGAATATGGATTCGTTGACTAAAGCCCTAGCAAAGAGAAATGTTATGATTAAGGAGTTAATCGAAAGACCAAATCACCAGCGCACTCGCATACTCTTCGAGGAAGTCAAGTATTCAAGCAAAAAGTTGAAGGATTTGGAGCTATCAGATTGATAGTTTTTCTCTCTTTCTTAATGTAATTTTGTTGATGGATATCATCAGGCTTGTTGATGAATCCACTATTGGGATGTATGTTGTTGAATTCATTGTTGAACAATATGTGTATGGCTGTTTCCTTTTTATTTGAAATGAGCAGTTTATTCAGAAATTTTCCTTTGGTCGTTATCTGTTCACAAGCACATGGCCACGACACGTCTCTTCACATCACGATTTTTTATCTTCAGATTTCTGTGGTTAAGATTGGAATCAGGGTGTAGAGAACCTCAGCAGTGAATAAACATGGCATTTTCATTGCATAACATTTCATTTTGCATAACAGGTACTCGTTGCAGGAACTCTCTAACCTTTATTTGGTTTCAGACATAATAGCTGATTCCCATATTAACCGATACGCAACCAGACGAAACCAAGCTAAGGTCATGGGTCAAGTTCAAGCAGAGTTAAGGGAAATGCGAAGCCGAATGGGGCAGTTTATGGGCGACATGCAAGACTTGAAGCAAGATCGGAAAATGTTGAAGGAAGAGGTCGATCAAATGAAGACTCAGATGAGTCTGGTTATAGAAGTTATGAGAGGTGTGTTAAGCAAAGATAATACTCCCATGCCTGAGGCCGTGGCTGGAATTGTCTCTCCTCCATTGTTTGAGGGATCCCTCCTAAAGAGTGATGTGCCTCACAGATTTTCTGCACAACCTGGGTTTCCAGAATTTCCTCGTCAGCAGCTACCTCTCGTCTGCCAAGACAACCCCAAGGCTAATAAGTACCCACCAAAATTGAAGAAAGCTGACAGAATCTTTGATCCAATTCCTATGTCTTATGCTCAGCTGTTGAGGTATCTACTTCAGCTCCAATTGGTTGAACTTCGGACGATAAATCCTCCTCGTGGAAAGCTCCCATTCGATTACGATGCAAATGCCCATTGTGATTTTCACTCTGGTGCACCGGGGCATGATGTGGAACAATGTAAAGCCTTTTATCATGTGGTCTAGGATCTGATTGACTTGAAAACAATTGAATTCAAGTCGGGCGGCGTAGGCATACAAGGTGACCTCACTCCTATTACTGCGAAAGAAGTGAATATCCCGGTCTTCCCTCCTAAAGTTGCTCCAAGTCAGAGGCATTTCTTGCAGCCCGTGGTTTTAAAATCTTTTCGTTCTCAGTTGTTGTCTGTTTCTAAGCCAAGTCTAAGGAGGAAAGTGCCCAAACGAGAGGAAGGTACAAGTAGGTATCGGCAACAGAGCTATCATATGAAGAGTCAACAAAAGTCCATAAGGCAGGAGAGAAAGTTTGATCCCATTACTGTTCCTTACAGTTATTTGCTTGCCTGTTTACTTCAAGACTCTTTGATCGAGTTAAAGAAAGCTTCTCCTGTTCTGTATCCCCTTCCCCCAAATTATTACAAGAGTTTTAGATGTGAGTACCACTCGGGGACACAGGGGCATGCCATTGAAGAGTGTAAGGTGTTCAGACACAAGGTGCAAGATCTCATTGACGTTGGGTTTATCAATTTCACCGAAGATGGTCTCTACGTTAACTAAAGCTTCCCAAGTGAGCACTTGAGACCACAAAGACATCTCCTGGAGTAATCAGTCCAGTCGGAGCCAAGCCTCCTCAGCAATGGCGAACATCATTTTTCTTTACTGCATTTTCATTTGTAATTTTCATTACTGGTTAATGTTTGCATGTAATAAACTTGTCTGTTCTTGAATATTGATCTTAATGCAATAAGTATGTTTTTCTCGAAGAAGTTCATTCGTATTCACTCATTTAATGATTGTATGCACTGCAATACTAACCTTCTTGTTCAAACTCTTGGAGGGAGGATGATGAGATGAAAACGCACATTCTTTAGGTGTGTGCTTTTGGATAAAACTCTGTTGATGATATACAGGCATTGTTTCAAATCCCTAAACACCGGAGATATAAGGAAGTGGAACCTTTGTCAAACCTTGTTGAGCCTAGAAGTAGGAGTTTCTTTCTGTAAACGGAAAACCCTCAATTTTAACCCGGGGAAGGGTAGGCGTCAGTTAATTTGACCATGCGTTCAGATTTCAAAAGGTGTATCCCATTTGAGGATCAATTACATCCATGGTTATACCTCACCAACCGAAGAGTAAGACAATCATAACCCTTTCAAACAAGTCAATACAAACCTGTGTCACGTGATTTGTTAAAAAAAAATCAAAGGAAAGAGAAAAGCCCGCTAAGTCGAAACTTGAAAACAGATGACTTAGGCAAAAGTTAGGGCATCCTGCTGGACTTCAAAATCGAAAAACTCAAAGGAGTCAGTCCAGGAAAAAATTAGGGAAATAAAAAAAAAAGAATAAAAAAGTGTAAGAGATGACAAAAGAAAAATCCTCAAGCAAAGAACAAGTCGTGTGATCACAGACACCAAAGGCAAAAAGGGGTGAATGTCACTCTGTAAACCGTGTGGGTTCCTTAACCATCCTCATACCATTCATAACCTTTTGAAAGGTGAGTGCTTGTGTCGAGTTAGCTGAATGTAGGACTGGAGAACATCAAGGAGAATGGGTGGGTACAAACAAAATTTTGAGCCATAAACCCTTTTTTTTCTTAAACCATGAACCAGGCCACGTTACAACCCTCAAAAGTCCTAATTGAAACAGGGTTTATTCTAAAGGCGTATTTCAATAAGATAGCGTTCCTGACTCCCATGAGTTGTGCTAAAAGACCTCGGTTGGTATTGCATGTGCATGCTATTTTCCATTAAAAAAAAGAGATATGTGTCGCACCTTAACCAGTGACTCGTTCACAGGTATCGGCGATATCTTTTCGATAAAAAACTTCGAGATTAATATATGTGTTGCATTATAATTCTCATTCTTAGAATAGAAATTTTTATGCTTGCTTACATGTATTTGACGCCAGTAAGGCTCACAAAGTGAACATCAGTAGAGAATTTTGATCACGCCAAAGTGAGATGCTTGAAAGCTCTGAGGGATGAGAGTGACAAGGGGCATGTGACCAAGTGATCCTATTAAGTATGGACTTTCACAAAAATTTGTGCCAAGAAGTTTTCAATTCGGGGCAATTACATTGTGAAATATCTCTGCGGTTCGGTTAATTTGGGACAATTATGTCAAAGGTATGGAGCAATCACGTAAAGACTAGGCAAATCTCTCGAAAGATCAATCAGTAAGGGGCAAAATCACTGCAAGGATTATATTGAGGCAGGCCACCTCAAGAGCACGAGAAGCTATCCTACTCCAAAAGACGGTTAATCAAAAGCACCTCTTCAAGATTCAATATACTGGGGCAGAGTATTTCAAATCTTTACGAGTCTTGTCGAGGCAAATTCTTTCATACACTATGCAGGCTGGGGCAGTTACGTTGAGATCTATAAATCTCTCTGAGAGTTTGAATACCCTGGGGCATTTTGAATGCCAGGTTTTCTGTAAAATCCTCTTGAGACGATTTATCCCAATAGACCATGTGGTACGCGGCAAGTCGGGAGTTCGCTTGTGATATTTCGCATGCAGTCGATCAGTAGAAGTGTGAATCGCCAAAGAAGTTCCCAACATGGACTTTCTCTTCCTCGCAAGGCGCCAGAGGGTATCGTTCCCCAGTGAGGTATTAGCATTGCTAGTTGCCCCCGGCAGAAATAGCCAAGACGGTATTATCCTCGGCAAAGTATCCTCCCTAGCGAGAGACATAAGGTTTGGTTTCCCCAACCGGAGTTGGATTTTCCTTTCTACAGCAAGAGTTCGAGTCCCTAGACAGGGTAGAGATGGTTTAATCTTCCCCTCCAAGCGGGTGGGCATCCTTTTGCGAGACGCAGATGATAGTTCCTCCCCAAGCAGAGACGGTTCCTCAGCAAAAAAGTACTTCTTGAAGGTGGTCATCCCCAGCGTATTTATAGAGCTCCATGATCCCCAGCAACATTGTCAAATGGTAGTACTGAAGCCATCATGTTCAGAAAAGGATTCACATGTCACCCTTTTGTCACAACGTTTATTGATTGAGGCCATTCGTCGGCCGACGGTCGCGCACGACGATTCGATATTGACAATTCAATTACAACTGGGTAGCTTTGTATCTTTTTAAGTCGATTCTCCCATTCTGTACTTCCAACAGCTACAAGCTTTTCTGTGTCGATAACGGTTGTGAACCCGCAGTGAAGTCGCCATCCCAAGCATGGAGCATTTTGAAAATTCCCCAGCAGGAGGTGTTCCAAATCTATTACCCCCGGTAGAGTTTGAAGAGGCGTGGTCTTCTGTAAAATCCTCTCAAGGGACATTTCCAGCATAAGACGCTCTGAAGTGGTTCTCCCCATCAGAGTTTGTTGTAAGCTCATTTCCCCGACGGAGTTCTATGGTTATAGTTATTCCCTAAGCAGATTGGTTCAGATGATGCCTCCCCATCAAAGTTATCATTTCCTACAGCAACCTCAACAGGTTTATCAGGTCAGAGCCCAGATCAGGAGATCAGGTCAATTTGTCTTCCCCAGTATGGTTTGCGACCACGAAGTCAATCCAGCTTGTTATCCCCAGCGGAGATACCTTTCCTCATCATTTATTTTGCTGAGGATCTCTTTTCATTTTGCATATAGTATGCATAGCATCTTCAAAACGCGTAGCATTTCCATTTGATGTGGAGCATTACGCCATGGAAAAATTCAAACATATGCATGTGAAGCATAGGCCAGTTTTGATAACTCGTGCGAGAGCCCAAAACTTTGCTCCTTATATCATTGACAAAGCCTGAAAGAACGTCTCGTTCATTCCCCAACATATATCTCAAAGCAGCGTAAAGGGTTTCATCATTTTCCTCCCCACAGAGTCACATCTCTCAGCTTATAAGTTTTTTGGAACCATTCCCGATAGGATTCCTGTAGCCGTCCTCGACAGCACCTTTGAGTTTTAACCTTACCAGTTCCCAACAGGTCCATTTACCCATCCCCGATAGGTAAGCCCTTGGTTATAAACTGTAGCCGTCCCCGACAGCGCCTTTGAGTTTTAACCTTACCAGTTCCCGACAGGTCCATTTACCCATCCCCGATAGGTAAGCCCTTGGTTGTAAACTGTAGCCGTCCCCGACAGCACCTTTGAGTTTTAACGTGACCAGTTCCCGACAGGTCCATTTACCCATCCCCGATAGGTAAGCCTTGGTTATAACCTGTAGTCGTCCCCGACAGCTCCCTTTAGTTTGAACCTTGCCTGTTCCCGACAGGTCCACTTACCCATTCCCGATAGGTAACCCAGGTCCAAACTTGCCAGTTCTCGACAGGTAGTTCACCAGTTCCCGACAGGTAGTTCACCAGTTCCCGACAGGTATTTCACCAGTTCCCGACAGGTAGTTCGCCAGTTCCCGACAGGTAGTTCACCAGTTACCGACAGGTTTCCTATGGGGTCCAATGGTTCCGAATTCTTTCTCACAGACTTTTCTTCCTTACCATGGTTTTATTCACAACATTCTCTTTATCCACACAGTGCAAATTTTTCTCGGTTATCTTTGTATTCAATCCCTATGTATCTTGAATTCCTAATAGCCGTCGCTTTCATCCATTCAAATTCACAGTTGATTGAATAGGGGAAGCTGTAATACCTCAAAATTTGCCCTCATGTTTTCTCAATAAATTGGTCTATGCTTTACTCATTTGCATTCCATATTAGGTTATAAATTGCATATCATTGGTTGCAGGGCATGATATCTAGTGCTTCAAGGTGTGAACAATTGAAACCAAAGAAAAGCAAGGGAATAAAAGCCAAAGGTCTTCCAACAAGCCTCAAGGGTCTCTTATATCATATGTCATCCCAATTGATCCCACAAGTCATGAGAAGATGGGAATTCATCAAGAAGATTGGATAAAGCATCATCTCCTACACAAAACAGTCTAAAATTGGGATCTGACCCTCAAATGGGCAAGCTCTTTGAGTTTTTATCACCTCCAAATGTCATATCTCATCTTTGTTAGATAAGATATACATCATATTCAGAGGAATTTGGATTTGGAAGATGTGATATTTCCTCCTAACCAGAGGGTACCAAAACTAGGGTTTGCCCTGAAATCAGTTTATTTATGATTTTTTGGACAAAAATTGATCTCATGGTATTTGTTGCGGTGAAAATCGGATAACAAGCTATTAATTAACTTGCATCATATTTCTTTTACAACCGACTTTGATTTATCCAAAGGAAAGGTTCAAGATTGAGAAAAACCTAAAGGGGGGAGATCTAGGGTTCGGGGGTTGGTTATACTAAGGGAAGGTATTAACACCCTAAGTATCCGTAGTACTCTATGGGAACCTCTTGTTTAGTTTGTGTTATGTTATGTTTGCTTGCTAAAAGAAATCTGCTAAGGATAAGGTAAAGACCTAGGTATGTACACTGAGTTTTCTCGCCAAGACGTCGCATCTTATGCCTACGTATCTGACTAAAGAATCAGAGCAACCGTAATTCACCTAACTAAGGGTGAAAGAGGAACCATTGACTATGGCCAAAGTTCCAAAGAGAAATGAGTGTAAGCTCATTTTAGAGTTCACGATAACTCTCTAAGTCTAAGTTACAGGGGGAAAGTGAGTTCTCATGATGGTGAGAATCACATAGAGTTCACGATAACTCTATAAGTCTAAGTAAAGGGAAAGTGAGTTCTCATGATGGTGGGAATCACATAGAGTTCACGATAACTCTACCTTATTACTAAACTATGAGTAAAATGGCTCTTATGAGGCCAAGGCGAAATGGGAGGTGTTGATTGACTTAGGAGTCAACTTAGGAGGAACTTTCCTTTGGAAGGGGAAAATGAACAAGTACGAGTTCAAAGGATTGACAGGATGAACATTAACCAAGTGAAGATAACATCAAAGCATTGTATATACATCCATGTAAGAACATGACAAAAGATAAAGAGATAGCTCACAACAAACATGAGTAAATGAACACAAGCAGCAAAGTATTGAAATTGAGAGTGACACAATCATATTAACACAAATTCCATCTTTGTAAGAAAATTCTAAGAAGTACCACAAGTCATGGACAAGGGTGATGAGTAGGGTTACATCAATAAGGCGTTCACTACTAAACAAATGGGCATACAAACTCAATGCAAAAGTTTAAACCCAAGTGAAAATGAGTGTGTGAAGAGTTAAACAAAATTCAAACAAGATCCACTCAAAAAGTCCTTAACAAGATTCATGACCAAACTCAAAATAATCTCTCACAAAAAAAGTCCTAAAATCTTCTAGAGAACTAATTCCAAGAGTAGTGAGAAAAAGTCTTTTTCAAAAAAGTTCCAAAATTAAGCACAAAATATGCCCCTAACTTCACAAAATCATACAATAATGTGAGAATAAAAATAAGAATTTTATAAAATTAAACTAAACATTAAAATGTTATTTTTGAATTTTTTGGATTTTTTTAATGGCAAAAACTATTTTTAATAAGTGAAATTGGAATGGAAAAGAAAAATAAAATGAACATTACTTGAAACGAAACAGGGGGGTGCACTGGTGAATTTGATATAAACAAAGCTTGTTTGGTTGCTGAGCATGTGGGCCCTTAATGGGGGTGTGTGTAGCGAATGGGCAAAGCCCATGATCCAACGTGAAACAAAAGCAATCAGCCACATGAAAATAAAATGTGACGGCGTATAACATCATGTGAACCTTCTGATCAATTGGTCACTTAGTACTTTAAGTGGCAAAACAACAAAAAAAGGAAAATAGCCACTCACAATTTAACACGCATCCTCCTTCCTCCATGCAACGTTAGCAAAACCCTACAAACCATCGTGAACCAGAAGGAAAAACATGGTTTCCCCTCCTCTTGTCCTATCATTTTCGCCCTCAAACCTCGACCAACGTTCATGAAATAAAATCTCATTTTGTAGTGTTCAAGACGTAGAACACCCTTAAACCTTAAGCAACTCTAAATAGAGACCTAAACATGGAGAAAACACCATGAAAGTAGGGGATCTAAACTGAAGCAAAGCTGTTAGAATGATATCGTATCACCACAACTCCAAGCAGGCATTCATGTTGTCAATCATACCAATACAAATGCAATATATGAGTGTGATAACATCATTATACATAATAGCATAGAATCATGGGTATGAACAAAAGAAAGAGGCTTACCAAGTGGAGAAGGTCCACTGCCTCTTCAACGTATGAGCTTTGGAATCCAATCACTTCAAACTCTCCCTTTTAAAGGTGATAGTCTGCCAACCCCTGGTGAAATGTTCAACTCTTCCTTTCTCTTAGGTTTCACGGATTCTTTCTTTGAGTGAGGTGTGAGTGTGTTTATAATGCGTAAGAGTGGAAGATGTTCTCTATTCTTCTCCTAACTACTCACGAGCTTTCTATCTTTTGTAGTATGTTTGATGCAAGTGGAAGTGATAGTGTTCTAATTGTTGGTTTTTCTTGATTGCTCACGAACTCCTCCTTTGGATGATGTGTTTTATGAGCAGTGTATGTTCTGATATCTGGTGTTGATTCTTGGTGTGTTTTTGCTCTCATTGTTGGTGTTTTGCAAATGAGAAATATCCTCCTTTTATAGGCAGCAAGTTGGTCCATTCCCTCTAAAACTTAATGAACAAAGGTTTTATTTAAGAGAGAAAAAATCCCAAGTTCCCTCTTTTACGCATGGCATGCTCTGAGATCTATCTTGAGCCACGTGAGAGTGTCTTTGTTGCTTGTTTTCACCCTTGAATCAGAAAAAGAAAGATCTCATACCAACATGTTATGGTGTGACCCGATGGTTTCTTGTTTGTTGCTTGTGATTGTCAACTTGCAAGTACAAAAGGTGATGTACTTGGATAACTTTGCACAGGTTTTGTGGTAGCCAAGGAGTGTTGGAAGCTGGTGAGGAAAAGTCAATTGGGGTGTACTTGAGTTTGGTTCAGAACTTGGTTCATGTTGTGGGAGTGTAGCTTGTGAAATGACACAAATCGTAACCCTCTCTTTAGCACACGATAATTCCTCAACCAATTGACCAAACAACATGCTTCTTGGTTCTCTTGTAACATGGCATGGAATAGAGTGAATTTTACGTTGTTGACAAGTTGAAATGAAGCATGAAAACTAGTGAAAATTCATGACAAAGTTTGATGTAGCCAAAATGTTAGAAATCAGAATTTTATGAGTGCATGGCAACATTCCAACGTGGCAACTTTATGGCACCATATCTTGATAATTACTTCATTAATCCTTGAGATCTTTGATCCTATGTAAAGTGGGCATTTGATAGCACAACTTTCATATGGAATGGAATTTGAGATGAAGCTTGTAACAAGGAGAAAAATGCCAAGAAGTCATGCACATCAAGCTATCCAAAAGACTTAGAAAAAAAATTCTAAGTTATGGAACTTTTCCAATTTGAAACATCAAACTTTAAAACATCATAACTTGTGATTGGTTTATCCAAATGAGGAGTTCCACACATGCTTGGAAAGCTCTAAGAATAAGGAACAACTTTCATGTCCAAAGATTTTTGATTTAAAGCTTATAACTATGCGAAAAATTGAGTTAAAGTTGGATGAAAAATAGAGTGAAAATGCTGAAAATTTCACTAAGTGCCTAAGGCATATTGTCTTCCAAGTCTCATAACTTAAAAACCATGCATTTTTTGAAGATAGGTCCTCTAATACACTTTGAAGTTCATGGAAAGAGCTTCCATTTGAGCTTTGAGTCACTCAAATTGGATGTGTCGTTTGAAAGTTATGGCTTTCCCAATTTTGCACAAGAAGTGAATTTTCCACACTTAGAAAGTTTCAAGGACCAAACATTGCCCTCTTTGCAAGAAACCTCTCAAAACTTTGATTTCTCATGCCCTAACTCAACAATTGGATATGTCATGATGAATTGTGTCTTGATTGCTTCATTTTGGGATCAAAATCTTAAAATTCAAAGCCTCAGTCAAAACCCTAATTCCTTCAGAATACAACTGGGTGATCTTTGATGATCTTGCTTCTTTTCCTGTGCAAACCCTGGCTTTCTCAAAAAGAACGAACTAGCAAGATAAAGTGGTTAGTTAACAATGCACAGATGATTGGAACCTAAATGCAAGTGCAAGATGTTTTGACATCTAAGGGTTAAAATTTGGGGTACAACAGTATTCCTTATGTTCCTAAGTGTATAGGGATAGAAAATTGCCCATCAATTGGTTTCAGAAGGGTTTCAATTGATCAGAAGATTCAAAATCAAGAAATTGAGGAAAAAAGTCAACTGTGCAGTGAAAAAAGTCAACTCCTGACTTTTTAAGGTCAAATTCATGAAATTCAAGTTATACATGTTCATTGGACAAGATTTGATCAAGAAATGATGGAGGAATCATGAAAAATCAAGAAATGTACAAAGTTTTCATTTTTGGAAATTTAGGGTTTCCAAAAATGGCAAGTTTGGACCATTTTGCACTACACTTTGAGGCTTTCTTTCTGCATGATAAAAGCTTCAAACCTCAGGCCCAAGTTGAGCCAATTAAAGTTCACACTCTAAGCTTCAAATCCATATAAATAACTCTTCCATTGGATCAAAATTGAGGGAGTTATGATCCATCAAAGTTTGACAAAACTAGGTCAAAAACCAAGTCATGCCCAAGCAAAACCAGGCACATGCGTCATAATTTTGTCAAACATATGGTGGGCAAGATGTCAAGCCATTTTTCTCATTGAAGGAGGCTTCAAATGAAAAAATGTTGAACATCAAAGTTGTTCATCTCAATGTCCTCTTCAACTTTGATGTGGGACATTTTTACATTTGAGCAAGTTATGATGGAGTTATAAGGGTCCCAAATTGAGGTGTTCATGCTGAAAATCACAAGCCATAGCTATGCATATTAGGTAGGTCATGCGTGCCTTTAAACCAGTCCCACATTATTGAGTTTCAAACCATTTTCCATCCTCTTCCAAACCTCTATTCAATCCAAAACCAACATCAATCATGTTCTATCATAGTTCCTCTTTCCAATGACACAAAAAGCTCGTCATTTCAGGCACTAACTTGAGAGAATTTCATCTCCAAACAACCCTACTTTCATTGGTGCATTGATGGATTTTGGGAGGTTGTTTGTACACGATTTTGGTTCAGTCATACCACAAACATTTCTATGCACTCATGTACCTTTGTTTTCCTCATTTGGACAAACATTTCACCTGCCATGCATGCACATACGAAGAGCCATACATGAAAAGAGAAAAATGAGAAAACTTGTCCAACAAGGCAATGTTGCAACATTGACATACCATCATCATACCTCAGCCTCATTGATTCTAACCCTCACTTTAACATTCATGAACCTCACACACACAGGATTAAACTGCACACGAGCTCTCCTCTCTCTCAAATTCAGAAGCATCACCACCACTCTTTTCCATCAACCTCACCATATCACAACCTCTCCTAACTCGCCCCTAACTAACTTAACTCAGTTAGTTAGGGTGCACTCAGTTAACCCAACTCATTAACTCAGTTAACCATGGTTTAAACCATTTAACTCAACATATAAATCGAAACCTCACTTAGAATTCACAACAACACTTCATTTTCTCATTCTCATTCCAAAACACTCTCAAATTCTCTCTGCTCTCTCTCTGAATATTCTCTTTCTGTGCACGATTCTATTATCCTCTTCATCCACATTTCATCATCATCATCATCAGTAATGCATTCTTGAAGCAAGAACACGCTGAATCAACATCAATCCTTCAAGAATAGATTCATCACGGTTTTGAATCTCCGCCTCTTTCCTTCAAGACTTCAAGCTTCCAGTGGCATTTATTTTGCCTATTCCAAGCTCACGAACTTAGGGAGGATCTCTGGTTTTCTTTTGCTTCAAGTTTCTGCAAAGTTCAGGTTCCAATTCCTCCAAATTTATTGCACAAATTTATATTGTTTTAGCTTGTTTTTCTGTGGTTTTTAGCTTAATAGAAGCATTATTCATCTCCGTCCAGTTGATAAGTCTCTTAGAGGCATAGTTTCAAAACCTAGGGCAATTTTAGTCTCCTCGGTTCTCTGTATATGTGATTGATATGTGGAAAATATTTGTTGATTTGTGATGTGCATGAGTTCCTCTTTTGAATGGTATAGGTTTCATAGATTTCTAGAGATTGTGGAATTTGCAGGTGGCGGAGAGTGGCCGGAGAAGATGACCGGAGGCCATTCTCCGGCCGGTGAAGTTTTATGCTAGGGTTTTGTCCAGTTTAAATCTTGGCCATTTGATCTTGTGCATCCTGTGGTTGTTATGTTGCCAATGCATTAAAATCATTTTGTCACCTGAGTGTTTGGCTGTGTGTGCATCATGCTTGTTATTGTGTGTCTCTAATCTGAACCACTCATCTTGCATGCTTGATCACCATAAGATTAATCCAATGCTCAATATTTGGCCAACGCATAAATGAGGGAGGGTCTATATCACGTGCTTTGTTTTTTTGATTCTGAGAGGTTGCATGTGGGTGCGTGCGTGGTAATTATAGTGAGCGTGCATGGTGATGCGTTGGATTCACTTAATTTTCTTGTTGACTGTTGACTGTTCAATCTAATGGCCATGATTGCATCTTCATGTTAACTGCACATGCACACTATCAAACGCGCACACATTTGTAATGGACTGGATTGAATGATTAATATTTCTACCCCCATACTAAGCCCAATGCATATTTTGAACGTGCCTTTTACTTCTCTTGCACCCCCACTCCATTTTCTCCTGTTTTTTTATTTTTATTTTTTATATTGTTTCCATTTTCTTATTTTAAAAATGGAAAATCATTTCTAAAAATCCTAAATAAATTCATGCGTTTTCATAACACATTTAAATAATTGTTTGCATTTTTTAATTCTGACTTTGTGAATTTTTTAGCATAATTACATAATTTTCTCTTAATTTCTTTCTAATTGAACTTCTTCATGATACTCAAACTTGTATATTTTCTTTCTCCCATCTCACACAATATTTTGTATCCATTCTTTTTGCATTGGTTAAAAGACATAATGAAGCATCTAAAAATATTTTTATTGCATTTGTAAATTCATTTTATCATATGTTTTGATGTGCATATTTGAGTTTCTTTTGATGAGTTTAAATGTGACTTGGTGAGACTCTTGGGTCATGTTTTCTTTTGGATTTGGTCATGGAATTTTAACATATGTGTTGCTTATGATTTAGTTTGTTTAGGACTTATTTTTTACAATTTTATCATATGCTTTGATAATTGTTGATGCCTTGCATTTGAAGTTACTTTTTGTGCACTTTATTCTATCTCATTCTCATATGTTTTGTTGAGGCACTTGTGACACTTTTTTGTGTTTACTTTGCATGATTGTTTGTGCATCTTTTGTATGTCATTTGTATGATATTATAGGTCATCTTTGTTTCATCATAGGTCATGTGACTTGTGTTTGCATTTAATATGAGTTTGTGTGGCATAACTTGAACTTTGACATGTTTACTTCTCTCATCTCCTCTTATGCTCTACATGTTTCATGTGTGCATATTATATGACATTTCTCTCCTTCCATTTGCATTACATCAATGGTATGCCACTGCCCATATGCATTCTTCAATCATGTTACATGTTATGCATCTATAATATGTCACTTTGTGCATCTAATTGAACATGTTTCTTTTCCTTACTTTTACTTCACCTTATTTCTTCTACTTGTACTCTTTTATTATTGAGTTGTATTATGATCCATGTGTATCTTAAGACATTGAAAAATGGTATATAATTCTGACTTTGACCTTTTGTGAAGCATTATTGCATGATCACTTTGCATATTCACTCATTCTTCATCTATTTCTTCCATGATTCACTTCTTGGATGTTTAAGATATTTGATTGTGCATAGTTGGTGTGTGTTTAATATTTTGGCATTAGAGAACACCTTTAGATGTAGGTTCTGACCTTGGTTGAGTATCATCCCTTAGGATCCTTATTCATTGGTTCTTGATTTGTTTGATCACTATTTGTTATTCTTTCTTCATTCCACATCTTGTAAATGGTTGTTGAACTAACATTTTCATGTAGGTGCAAAAGGGTAAGTAAGTTTGTGGATATGCTTCCACATGCAATTATTTCTTTCATCTTCTCTTATTTCTTTTAATAATTCAAATTGTGATTATGATAAGCATTTATATGCTTTCCTTGAATAACTTCTTCTTCATCCCTCTTTAAGATCAACTTAACTTCCATCTTGGAAGTAAGTTGTTTCTTTTGCTCTTCTTCTCCTTTATTTTAGGATTAGGTTTCTTAAACCACATTAACCATAGGAACATCCATGTATGATAATGTTAGGGTCTGAGTCTTAGTCTCCCCCTTTAGTTTTCACCTTTTTCTCTCATTTGAGTCTCTCTTTCTCATCTTAAAACAAAAGTAAAAAGCACTTAATAAAGGCATGACAAATATTGTATTTGAGCCTTTCATGTGAGAATAAGGAGGTGAGGGGTCTTCTCTCACTTTCTTAGAATGTTTAGCATACGTCCCGTCTTGGGTCGATATGCGAGGCATTCGATCCTACATGAAGGACTTAAATACAATATGTGTTACAAAACACAAAACAATAAAAAAAACTTCTTTCTAAAAAAACTTCAAACAAACAATAACGTCTTTTCTTTCGGGATTTCTCTTCTCATCTTCTTCACTCATTCCTTAAGGATGCGTCATTTCTGTTCTACCGCAAACAGGTAACGCCTAAGTCTCCATACAGCGAGTTGCAACACCTAAACTGCTAGGACGCGAACGTTGACGCACTCCACTAAAAGACACAAACAATTTTCCCTTAGCTGAGGGGAACTACGTCGCTCTGATTCTCATGTTCCCGATGAGATACGTAGGCAGTGGGGTAAGGTCCATTCGAGCACTTCTTTTATTTTCCCTACATTTGTTTCTCTTTCTCTCTCCTCTCCTTTTCCAGTTCTCCAGCTAGCAGTTCCTTTTCCAGTATCCTTTCCGTACACCCTTTGATTCAAGCAGCAAGCATGGATCCCATCGGGTACGATGGACGCGTGGGGGTGCTAATACCTTCCTCTCGCGTAACCGACTCCTGAACCCAGTTCTCTTGGTCGCAAGGCCATGTTCTTTCCTTCCCTCAGGTTTACGCAGTGTTTCCTTTCCCTCTCTTGGGATAAATACACATTGCTGGTGACTCTGTTTCGATGCCACTTTCGCGTTTGTACTAGGATGAAAATCCCGGGAGCGACACTTCTGATACAACTTCTTCTAGAACACCAGAAGCTTCAGCTTTAGAAGCACCCTCAGTAGTCTTCAACCCAACTATTGCTTCAACAACTTGAACTTCAACAATATTCAAAACATCTCCTTCAGCAGCAACTTCTTCCATATGAGCTTCAGAAATTATAGTTTCTTCCTTTGCATGATCCAACAGAGCATAGAGAATCAATTGGGCTCCCCTCTAAATGGCTCCTTTTACAACCTTCTAAGCTCTAGCATCCACAACCTTTGTCTTCCTGACAAAAGGTACCTCGGTTTGCTCTTATTCCTCAAAAATTTCAGAAGGAAGAATCATATTTATTAACTTCCTCTTCTTCACATGTGCATCAATGGTTACAGAAGATGAAGATGTCTTATGAGGAGTTTTAACACTTCTTGTCTTAGTGGGCATCAAGACAGTGGAGGAGGCTACCTTTTCAATCTCCTTCTGATGTACAACCTTATTTTTAGGAGGCTTCTAAACTATCTTCTCAGCATCAGAAGCAACCTGTTTTCTTTTCTTTCAAGGTTTGTACAAGCCAGTTGGTTCTTCGGGTAAGTCCCTATAAGTTAGAACAACACTAGCTTCTTTTCTTACCATCTTGATGTATTCCCTAATTACCTCAGAAATTTCATGCTTGATGCAAACAACTGCTAACAAAAACAAGATCCCCAAAGATCTTGATCGAATAACCTTGCTACCCACAATAATCTACTCTACGTATTCGTGTGTGGAATACTCCTTATCCCAACGATTTCTTGTCTGAGAAATTGGCATTAGCCAAGCGTTGATTGGACAACTCCCAACTTTGTTTGGTTTAGCTTCATGGAGACATTAGATTTTAGTCAGGATTATCACTTGATTTGATTCACATGAGGTTGTGATTCGAATCAGGTTCATTTTGTGAGTCGAATCAATTCATCCAGAGGAAAACCCCAATTTTCACAAGGTTCGTGATTTGAATCACACTTAAAACTTGATTTGAATCAAGTCACTAAACATCTTGATCTAAGAGTTCTAACTTGTGATTCAAGCCTCACCTGATGAAACGACAAAAGAGAAATTTGCTAGGATAAAAAAGGAACGCTATCATGGATTAAACATTCTAATTTTATTGATTAATGAAAGGTCTTAATGGTACAACTCTAAAATATCCAAGGTGAATACAATACAACTCAAAATGTGAATAAAGTACAAACACGAGAATATTGAATTATAAGCAAATTACAAATACACCAACTTAGCTAAGCGTAATCAAGTGATAATTTTGACTTGAATCAAATATCACCAAAGTTTGATATCTTCTAACTCAGCCTTACAAACAATATGTACTAGGCTTCGCCAAAGTCTTCCATGGAGTATAGTGAAACTCCCTTCTTGATAGATACCAATAAAGACCAAACTAGATTAAAAAAAGGATACTTGCACCTGTTACAAACAACAAACATCATACTAAAACATTAGATACTCTGATGCATTACTAGTCCCCCTCAACACTCAATTTTTAGAGATGAAGGTCCACAACAATGTAGAATGACTAAGGATGAAGATGATGAGCAGTGCCAAGGAATATCACAAAGACTTTACTTCATAAGGTATTAGTCAAGGGATAAGATGAAGGTGAAAGAAGAACACACACACACACACACAAGGTTCTCTCTAATTTCTGGATGAATGGGTCTTGGTTCTTGATTGATATCATGAGCCTGATCAATCATGATAACACTACAAGATTAATCAACTCACTATATCTAATTCATTCAAATAACAAATTACACATGAACATAGTGAAACAAAAGGAAGTGAATCTGACATGGATTAACACTCAAGAAGTTGTTCTAGAGAAGAAGATAAAGATTCATGGTGCTGGGAATATACGCACTAAAGAAGAGAAGAAAAATTGAAAATTTGTTTATATGGTTTCACCCACATAGTTTCACTCACTTGTTGTTGGATTAGAGAAACAACTATTTAAATCTATGACGGAAAATTAGATTTGTGAAGTTATGAACCGAATCAAGAAGAATCATGATTCAAATCATAAGATATTGTGATTCAAGTCAAGTTAAACTCCTGATTCGAGTCAATTTGAGAAGAGCCCAAGTTTAGCTTCATGGAGAAATTTGATTCGAGCTAGGATTATCACTTGATTCGATTCACACGAGGTTGTGATTTGAATCAGGTTCATTTTGTGAGTCGAATCAATTCATCCAGAGGAAAATCACAAATTTTACAAGGTTCCTGATTTGAATCACACTTAAAACTTGATTTGAATCAAGTCACTAAACATCTTGATCTAAGAGTTCTAATTTGTGATTCAAGTCTCGCCTGATGAAACGAAAAAAGAGAAATTTACCGGGATAAAAAAGGAACACTATCATAGATTAAACATTCTAATTTTATTGATTAGTGAAAGGTCTTAATGGTATAACTCTAAAATATCTAAAACAAATACAATACAACTCAAAATGTGAATAAAGTACAAACACGAGAATATTGAATGATAAGCAAATTATAAATACGCGAATAAAATATAACATATACACTCAAATTGACAAAAAGATAAAAACAAGTAAATTATGCCACACGATAACGTGACTGCACTTTCAGGATCCTTGCCACCCATAGAGGTGATCAAAATGTTGGATTCTTAAGTATGATCCTTGTTTCCCTATAAGGCGATCAAAACATTAGATCTCTAAGTGGGATCCTTGCCTCACTATGAGGCGATCAAAACACTGGATCCCTAAGTGTGATCCTTGTCACCCATAGAGTTGATCAACATGTTGGATCCCTAAGTGGGATCCTTGTCGCCTTATAAGGCAATCAAAACTCTAGATCCCTTAGTGGGATCCTTGATTCTCTATGAGGTGATCAAAACATTGGATCCCTAAGTGTGATCCTTACCGCCCCATGAGGCAATCGAAATGTTAGAACCCTAAGCAGGATCCTTTCCACCCTCTGAGATGGATAAAATGTTGGGTCCCCTCGTAGTTCTTAAAAGCTGTCAAATTATTGCAAGAGAAGCGATAATAATAGATGACCTCAACAAATGGCTAAAAGAATAATCCTATATAAATGATTACAAAAGAGAATAACAATAAAGACTGTTAACATAAAAGGCAACCCCAACGGGTGCTGTTGTTCTTACAATTACAAAAAACACTCGAGGGGTGATCAAATACAACAAAAGGCCACTAGGAGGCAAGAAACATTACAAGCAAACCAAACCATTAATTCTCCTCCTGAATGATCTCCTTCTATATAGCATTCTCCGGCTGTGGGACTCTAGATTCACCGCCTCCTGTCGCCCAACCCTTGCCATGGGTGGCCTCGGAGGGAGCATCATTTTTAGGCTCTTAAGAGGTTGCCGTCTCTTCATCCACTAGCTAGCCATCATGAACGACTTTAAGGAAGTAGTGGGTACAGGAAGGAAACCTACTATTTGCTACGCTCAAAGTAGACGCTAGAAGTAGACACCACATCATCATTAAGATTTAATACCTCTACCTCCAACTCCTGTTGGCGAATGAGGGCTACGTCTAGGGATTCCTACAAGGACTTCTTCTTATTTGAGAAATCTCCAACCTTGGCCTTCACATCTTCCATCTTCTCATCCCACTTCTCTTTGTATTTTTAAGAATCTTCAGCAGCCTCTAGTTCTAATTATAGGCAAAAACGTACTTCTAAAGCTTCGCCTCCATCTCTTTCTCATACTTATCTAACCTCCCCTGGTCGATATCCTGCAGCACTAGTTCCCTCAACATAAGGTTATCTTTCATGCTTACAATGGTAGGAGTCGATTTAGAATGGAGAGTCTGGTAATTAGCAAGAAATTCCTTGGAGAAAGGAAGGTGGGAACTCTTGAATTGGAGAGTGTCAAAATCGATGTCAATCCATAAAGTAGCAGGAGGTGAGGGAGCCTCACCTTCAGAAGTCGCGTGTGCGCTCACCTTCCCAGAAGTAGGTGAGAGGGCACCAGAAGCGAGGGAGAAACCCTCTTCTAACCTCCGAGCCTTTGTGTTGGGCGAACCTGGAGCTGGATCCTTAGTTTGACTCTTATATCCTTTGCCATGAAGCCCTCTGGATGACTCTAGGGGCTATTGGTCTCCCCACAGATAACCTGGATCTTCTCCTATCTTCTTCTTTTCTCATCAGTGGTAATCCTCACCATCAGTTCTGCAAATAATGCACAGAGATTACAAATGTTGTGTGAAAATACTTAAAAGAGGAAATAAAGGTATGTGAAATTTACCTTAAGTAAACAGAGATATTTTTCCACCCTCTAACCACAACTTAACTATTGTACGCGTGTCCATAACATCAAACTTCCCTAGGAGGCAAACGATCCTTGCCTCCTCAAGGGTAAGGTACTTTGTGTCATATCTCGTGATCTCCACAAGATCATTCATCCAAGACAGGGGAAAGAGGGGGCACCATTAGCCCCTAGCATCTGAGAGAGTCCTCTCACCCCCTCGCACTTGCGAACTTGTTCTTCCAGTATTTGTAGTGATGGGAGTTGGACACAAAAGGGATTTCCCTGGAATACCACCTAAAGACACTCCTACATTGGGAGTAAAAAGATAAAACAGTCTCTTACAGTGGGAGTAACGTCCAGGTCATCACAGACCATCTCGAAGACCTTGATAAAATCCCACCTGTTAGGGAACAGCTGGGAAGGTGCGACGTCGAAAACCTTTAAAACCTCTATGTAATAAGAGGAAAGGAGAAAATAACCCACATGTCCTTGATAAAATGGAGGTAGAAGTAAAAGTAAGGAGAAAGAGGATTAGAGGAGACGAGTGTGGTCACCCTCTCTGACGGTAAACAAGCTTCTAGAATAATCATGTCTTCATCTTCTAAAGAGGAAACCTCCACTTCTAATCGGAAATGGAGGGTCTGTTCGTTAGAAGTATAATGAGGTATAATATCTTCAACGTCCTTGCACATGACGGAGGGGATATCCGTTGTATCTTTGTTCTTGGGAAATAATAGTACAAAAAGAAACCACCATCATCGTTGCAATCGTCAAAGGGGGCAATTATTACCCTCAAAATCTATGACCTTATGCTAACATAAGCCCTATTCCGAATGTTTCTTCATAAACCCTAATCATTACATAAAACAGCGTGAGAAGTGGAAATTAATACCTAGAAGAAGATTGTGAACAAAGAATCAGGGATGATGAGAGTTGGGTAGTTCAGATGAGCTTGCAGAAGTAGGGAGAAAAATAGAGCAAACAGGGTGGAAGGAAAAAAGCTTTTATAGTGAAGCTAGAACCACAAGGAACCCTTTAGACTCCCCCATAATTTTGAAAAATCTCAGCATGTTTATGACACATGCCACTAGTGTTTAAGGTCTCAAAAAACAGACTATCATTACTTACATTAAAGAGAACTAAGTGTGACCGTCTGAATTATTGGTTGACATTCCCATCTGACATTTTTTAGCTAATCATGAGACATTTAGCATGGAGAGATGGCTCATCCCTTAACTAGGGGCTTACGCAAATAGAAGAGACCGCCTTCAGCTGAAGAACTCACCCTTCCTTAAAGAGATTGCCTTCAGCTGAGGGAACGGCCCCAAACTAAGGGACGTACCTGACAAACAAAAAAAAGCCTTGAAAACACTTCCCCTTTGCAAATGCCTCATCCTTGAGGGATTGTGTATTGTTATACTTGTTAGGTCCTAAACAAGGGTGACTCCAGGGTCTCCACCTAAAGTGATATTGCTCAGGTGACATCCACACAGAACGTGGGTGGCTTGCCTTTGGGAAAAATGATGTGTACAGTACCGTTGTCTCCCGTTATTTAGGTGAAAATGAGTCACGCCACAACTCACTAAGAAATAGGTAGTTAGTGATAAGTGGTTTTTACATTATCTTTTATTACTTGTTTTGCTTGATTGGTTTATTATTTTATTTCGTTTTGCTTTATTTTACTGCATTTTACGCTTTGGTTGTCTGTTTTGAATTTTCTTCAGGTCCAAATAAGTATATGGGTGAAAGTGAAGCAAAAGCGCAAGGAATCACGAAGGTTGGAAAAAATGCAAGTCAAAGGGCAGTGGTCTGCTACGGGCCGTAGCAGCAGAGCTAAAATCCCATTTTCTCAATTCATTAACCAGCGTAGTGGCCTACTACGGGCACCTGTAACACCTACTATGAGCCGTAGCAGGCAAGCGTGTTTTGGATCACTTATTTCCTTTTCCGGTTTGATTTGTTGCTGATTAGGGACCTCTGCACCTTCCAATTTGGCATTGTGATATTTTTAAAGGGCATTAAAGCTCAATGTTTTGTTCCATGTGTCGCGGCCGGCTAAAATTTTTTGAGTCGCCATCATATTTTTTAGAGGAAAATAAATTATAAACCTAAGATCTTAATCCTAAGGGCAGAGATTCCTAAGGTTCGGGAGTCGGTTAAGCGAGGGGAAGGTGTTAGACACCCCTCACTTCCATTGTACTCAATCGGATCCTCCTTAAGTTCTAGGGTATGTTTGTTTGTTATTTTAATGTTTGACTTTTTATTTTTTTAATTACAAAAATACTAAGTTTTTTATTAATTATAGTTGCTAGGGTTCACAACCCTATGCCTACGTACCCTCATTTTGAAGGATCAGAGTAACCGTAGTTCACCTCCCCTATTCCTACCCCTAACCCTATTCCTAATCCTAATCCCAAACCCAATCCACTATTTATACTCTTGAATAAAGAGTTCTATCCCTTAAGCCTATTATTTATACTCCTAGATAAGGAGTTCTATCCCTTAAACCTATTATTTATACTCCTAGATAAGGAGTTCTATCCCTTAAAATCCCTTATCCCTTGTTTATACTCTCGGAGGGAGATTTTTATCCCTTATCCATTGTTTATACTCTCGGATGAAGAGTTCTATCCCTTATCCCTTATTTATACTCTCGGACGGAGAGTTCTATCCATTATCCATTGTTTATACTCTCGGACGGAGAGTTCTATCCCTTATCCATTGTTTATACTCTCGGACGGAGAGTTCTATCTCTTATCCATTATTTATACTCTGGGACGGAGCGCTCTATCCCTTGGCCTATATTTATACTCTTGGAACCGAAGAGTGTTATCCCTATATCCCATCCCTTATTTAGGCTCTCGGACCAAGAGCTTTATCCCAAATTTTAAAACCTTAAAAAAATCCCTTTTTATATCCCTTAAGTCTTTAATAATACCCCTTAAATCCCTTAAAATTAAATCCCTAAAAAAATAAAAATTTTACTAATGACATCATGTCAAGATAGCAAAAATTAAACCCACAACTATTCAAATCAAAGATGTAAAGTCCTAAATCCAAAATACTCCCCAAATAATAAAAATTTTAATCCCAAAAAGTAAATTACTTTTAATTCTATATCTTCATCCCCAAAACCAATATTTCAATCCAATTTTAAAAATCCCAAAATAAAAATCTCCCTTGTAACAAATCACACAAATTTTTAATAAATTCAACTCCCAAAATGTCATCCCAAAAAAACCACAGATAAAAAAAATACTAAAAATTATTCCTATTTAAAATATAAATAAATTATTTATATCATAAAACCCAAAATTAAGAAACATTCCCAAACTCTATAAAAATCCAAAAGAAACCCTAAAACCTTTAGATACCTTTTCTTTTAGAAATAAACCAAAACGCAAATAAAAAAATTCAAATTCTTCCCAACTATGTCATCCCCAAAAATTCAGGAATAAAATCTTATCTATAAAAATTTGTTCCTATTTAAGAATACAAATCATTTTAAATAAAAAACAAAATGACCAATTGAAAATCTCAAATATTATATATATATATAACCCCAAAATAAACCATAAAATTCCTAATTAAACTCCCCCTAATAATCCCGAAAAAATCCTAATTAAAATACTTAATCCCTGATTAATAATTAAATTAAGGAATTAATTTAATTAATTAATTTGACCAGGGGGTGAATTTTGAACTAAAATCCAATGAGCCAAATGACACAGGGGTACAGATAGTAATCTGGGCGCAAGGCCCAATTACTAAACCCAAGTTTTTTTGGAAAAAAAGGTCCATGATGGAGATAGTCTGACTTTGACTCTCTCCTGGACGTCGGATGGAGATCAAATGGGTTTTTTTGGAGCTGACATCAACCGTTGATCTCAAAATATGATGGGTAGACGATCCAGATTTTGAGTCAATGCAGACTCATGGCTAGCACACACACGTTGGATCCCCCTGGTTGACTGGAAAGTCAACCAATCCAAAGGGACCAAGGGATGCCACTTGGCATGGATCAGAAGCGTCGTCGAGGGAGTACATAATGTTGGGTTCCTTCAGACTTCCCTCATTTTCCCAATTCCTCTCTCTCTACACTTCTCCCTCTCTCTCTACTCCCTACACGCTCTCCCCCCTCTCCTCTCTTCTCCTTCGTCGGTAAACCTCCGGCCGCCCCCCAAACCACCATAATCCCTAGATTCCAGTTGATATTCAACCGGAAGATTCAAACCTCATAAACCATAACCCAATTTCCCCAGAAAATTCCCCAGTTCTTCAGGGTTTGCAACGAACCCTAAGAACCCTAGCCCTAAAATGAGGAACCCTAACCCTTACCCAAGAACCCTAACCCTTAATGATGAACCCTAGGGTTCCTCGCATGAACCCTAACCCTTACCCAAGAACCCTAACCCTATTCTAAACCCAGAAACAAATCAAACCCCAAATTAAACCCCAATCCAATCAAACCGCAACAAATACGACATCAAGGAGAAAAAAAAGCTATGTGATTACCTCCCTGGCTGTGACCTATTAAGTTGTCTTCCTTCCCTTTTTTCTCTGTTTCTTTTTGTTTCGTCCCTCGGTCTCTTTCTAATCTCCTTCTGTCTCTTTTGTTTGCAGGTGAATAGTGAATGAAGGTCAAGCTCAGAGGGGTTAGGGTTCCAATATTCAACCCTAACTCTCTATTTGCGAGAGCTTTAAGTGGTGGATTGAAGGGATTCGCGCAGCAATTCCTTAGCATAGGGTCCTCCCCCTTTTCTGAATTAGTTTTTAGCTTATATAGTCTAAACATTAGGTTAGAAATTAAATTGGATTGATTTTTGTTTTAGGAAGATTCTGATGTAATTTCTTATTCGATTTGATTCTGTTGTACAATTAGAATTAGGCTTTGAGTTGTTCACTTAATCAGATTGTAATTTTTGTTGTAATTTGATTGAACAATTAAATGGAAATTGAATGCTTATTGATTCTATTTGGCTAGAAAAAATCTAAATCCTCTGATTTTGCTCGTGATTCCCTGCGCAGAACTAGGGTTTGATTTGGGGAAGGAGAAGATACTCGGTCAACCAATTTTGACCAAAAATAAAAAAACAAATATAGATAATATAAATAATAAAAATAAATAATAATTAATACTGGTAAAATAACAACCATTTAATAAAAATAAAATAATAACCCTAAATAATAATAAAATAATAGTAAAATAAATAGGATACCATCACCCATATAAATAAATAATAATGACCAAAATATAATGAATAACACAAAATAAACTACCAGTCACCTAAATATCACCCAAAAACCAAACCTAATTCAAATGAAGAATTATCCCTAACTAATAAATAATTAAGTTAAAATAATAAACTTAAAACTCAAGCCCATTTAAACAATTCTAATGACCTTTTTAAAAGCAAAATAAATAAACCTCCAAAAATAAATCAAAACAATTTCCAAAAATAACTTAAAAATAACTAATTCTAAAATAAACCCTGATTATTATACTATTAAACTAAAAAGGCTCCAACTTCCTAATTAAAATAATTATTTCTAAAATAAATAAAATAAATCCTTACAACATTTTTTTTTAAAAATAGACTAGCTCCCCTTAAATAAAACAAATAAAAACCCCTTACCAAACCAAATCCAGAATGGGCCCAAAAGTGCTAGCAAACTCAAAAGCCCTATGACATCTAATAGAGACCCCCTGGTAGCACAAAAAATGAAAAAATACCAATCAAAATTTAGGGTACTACAGCTGCCCCTATTTAATCGTCTTCGAATCAGAAGGATGATGTCGATGAGCCTTCCTCCTTTTGAGGAGGAGACGATTAAATACAAGAAGGACCCTAATTTTGACTGCAGGACCCGATAGATGCTAAGTTGATATCCTGAAATCCTTGGTAACAAACCCTTGGCGAAATACCCGATTGAACCCCTTGAAGAACTTTTTAGTGGAACCCCTTGATAACTCCTTTTGATCCCCTTAGAACTTAAATAAAAACCCTTAACAGAATCCCCTGATAAAATCCCTTGGTGAAATCCCTTTGGCAATTATGAACCCTATGCATGTATGCATGTTTGTGTATATGAGTGCATGTACGCGTGCTCTCATGTATGATGCATTATTTGGGCTAACGCCTCTTTTATGATATGCAATGTATGTCTTTGTCTGAAATAATACTTTCCCATAACGCCCTGACTCCCTGACCCTTGACACTTTGATAATTGTAGTAAGCCATGATATCCTTGATTCCTGTTTAACATGATGTTAAAGAACCTCCCATGTTGGTTAGATTGTAACGTATATTCGTGTCAGTGCATAGACCCTATATCCTGCTTCAGAAGAATATGATCCCTTTGATGATTCCAAAAACCGAAGTAAAATCCATTTTCCCTTTTCAAAGCTTTTATTTATACCTGAGATTTCAATGCATTATTTCACCATTAATCGACACCTTGTAATCAAGAGGAATGATTTAGGAGGCAAAGAAATATATTTGGAAAGCAAATTTATTGAGAATTGGCCCGAAAATGGGCAATGATAAGTAAGGAGGGTAACTCTCATAAGGAGATATTACCGTAAATCCAAAAAAATGTAAAATGGCAATAAGAAAACAAATTTATTTATGTCCCTATAATATGTAACACCATCTAATATCCCTAAGTCTCCAAGATCACGACACTTCGCTTCTGACAATGACGGCTGGAATGATCGCTCCCTTATGAATTCCTGTTACGGGGTGACTTGAGTGTTTTCCGTCATATGCCTTTTGGATATCCCTAACTTTTGCCTGGATCGCTCTTTTTAGAGTCTTAGTCCACCGGGATGATATACCATTTTTTTCGACTAAGCCGCCCTTTAGGGTTTTCGACTTGTCGAGTATCATTTTTATCCAAGTCCCTAATTTTTGCCTGGATTGCTCTTTCGAGTTTTCAATCCACCGGGACGCCCTAATTTTTGCCTAAGTCGCCCTTTAGGGTTTTCGACTTAACGATCTTTTATCCTCTTTTTCTAGGCATAGCATTTTTTGACCGAATCGGAGTTCACCGGCCGTGGTAAATCTGCTCCATCCATGGTTGTTAATATTAGTGCTCCGCCAGAGGAGGCACTCTTCACGACATATGGCCCTTCGTGGTGTGGGGTCCATTAGTCGTGGTGGTCCTTATGGATGAGTAATATTTTCTTTAACACCAAGTCTCCCTCATTCGAGTAGGCGGGGACGAATTTTCTTATCGAACGCTCTCTTAATTCCCTGTTGATATAATTGCATGCAGCCACACATTTCCCTTATACGAGATTCGGCTGATCAAGTCTAGTTTGCACCCATTCTACCTTATCCAAATTAGCTTCCTTTATGATCCTAAATTCCGATTGATAGCCCCTACAAATATATAAGTTTCCCTCGAGATCCAGGTCCAGGTCCTTCATAGGAGTCCGAAGTTTCACAATCCTTTATAACCATGACATCTTTGTCCGGGAAGTCCAACTGCATGAGTTTGATAGTCGTCAACTGGTTTATGAACGAGATGATTTTCTAGTGTACGTCCTTCAATAGCCTTTGGAGCTGGCATCCCTTGAATGGCTTTCATTTTGGCCTTTATTCCCCTCTGACTGACTATGGACCCTAATATTTTCTGGATCTGATTCCATAAGTACACCTTGTAGGATTTAGTCGTAACTTGCATTTCCTTAACTGATCCACCAACTTTTGTAAGTTAGTTATGTGATCTTCTTCTTTTTGTGACTTGGTAATCATATCATCCACATGAACCTCTATCACCTTATACACCATATTACCATAGTCCTTTGATAAGTTACTCCTACATTCTTTAACCCAACATGTGTTACCTTGTGACAACAAGTCAAATTGTTTCTTGACTTCTTCCCTGATCTGGAGGGTTATGTCTAGTCTAGTCCTCCTCAGCTTTTGCTTGATTGGCGTGCATTCTAGTTTGAGTAGTAATTCGTGCTCGACGATGTTCGTATCAAGTCCTGGCGTATCTCGGTATGACCATGCAAACACGTCGGAGTATCCTCGCAATAGCTCGATCAGTCTTTCCTTTATATCCTTATCCGGAGAAGCCCGACTTTGACCTCTTTCCTATCTTCCTCAGTTCCCAGATTGATCACATCCACTGGTTCCTGGTGAGGTTGTATTTCCTTGTCCTCTTGCCTCAACAGTCTGGCTAACTCTTCGGGAAGCTCACAGTTGTCCTCATCACCTCTTCCGCTTGGTTAATCGGTAATTCGAAGTCATTCGAGATTATAGCGGTGTCATTAATAGGTTCATTTGCACGAGGAAGATTTTTTATTATTATCCCCATTTTGGAATGAAGTGCTAGAAATGAAAATATTGAAAGAAGGTATATTTCCTTTTTGAACAAATAGAAAATGAAAGAAAAAGAGATCTTGATTGAAAAGAAAATGCAATTTTATTTATAGAAATAATCCAATAAAATAACAAGTGGCCCTACAAAGCTTTGCCCACTTGCCTTGGGCATAGCAAGGGACTTATTATTATTTTAAGGAAAAAGTAAATTACTTCGAAACAAAAATCATCTCAGAAATCCCGATGGTTCTCCAATTGTCGAAATTAGGCATTCTTTTCTTCCTCTTCCATTAAGGCCACATGATCCCAAATTCCAAATCCCACACCATGGAAATCGTCTTCTAATCCTTCATTAGCTCGTTTGTAACCCAACCCAAACAAGTCCTTCTCCTCAGGTGACTCCCATTGTTTGCCCCAGTTTGTTATGTCTCCCTTATTAATAAGGAATTCATCCCTCATCCCTTCCATGGCGTTGACTGTTGCCCTAGTGTGCCCCAGTAATGCACTATCTCCCAGATTTGGCCCTTCAAGGTCTACAACACCGACATCGTGACTTTCGAAATACCTTTTATTATTATGTAGATCGGAGGATGACTGCCCAATCTTTCTTGTCTTTAAATCGTTCTCAATCCTCTCTCCAATGATAACCAAGTCAGCAAATCCTATTGAGACTGCCCCAATCATCGTCTTGTAGTATGTTCCTTGTAGGGAGTCCATAAACATATCCACAAGTTCACTTTCCAATAATGGAGGTTGCACGCGAGAAGCTAGTTCCCTCCATCTTTGGGCATATTCTTTGAAGGACTCATTCCCTTTTTGAGACATGTTGTGTAAATGCGTGCGGTTAGGAGCCATGTCCACGTTGTATTGGTATTACTTCAGAAAGGCGCTTGCAAGGTCTTCCCAAGTCTTAATGTGAATCCTCTTCAATTGCATGTACTAGTCCAAGGATTCCCCACTAAGGCTGTCTTGGAAAATGTGCATCATCAGTTTCTTATTAGTAGCATGGGCACCCATCTTTCGAGCAAACATCCTAAGGTGATTCTTAGGACAACTGACACCCTTCTATTTCTCAAAGTTCAGAGCCTTAAACATGGGAGGTATGACCACATCGGGCACCCGACATATTTCCAAAGCATCCACTCCAAAAACATTGAGTCCCTCCACGACCTTTAACCTTTCCTCAAGTGCTTTGTACTTATCATCAATCCCTCTCCTTTCCCTAACAGTGGTTCCTTTATTTTCGAGGGCCACTTGTCTCGAATTTTCACCCTCGTATGCGTAGTTCTCACGTGGAGTAGGTCTGTAAGTAGTACGGGGTGCCCCATTGGAGATATGTGGAGAGACGATTCCCTCGAGAGGTTAGTTAACAGTATTGTGCTCGCGTTCCAGATCATGGACAAACCCTAGTAAAAGGCTATTGTCTTCAACATGGAGGGAAGGAGTAGGAATCTTCCTTTGAGGACTTGACCTGGTTCCTCTGGCTATCAAACTCTGGATGACAAGTGTCAGTTGATCAATCAGGCTTTTCATACCTTCCACGTTCTCCTTGACAGTATCCATTTCTCCTCTTAGAGTAACCATGTCCTTCTCCGTCTGATCCATAGCTTCCCTTCGGTACGCTCGAGTGTGAGGTCGGGAAGTCAGATTGTTATGCTCAATTACCCTGAGACGAATTTTTAAAAAAGATGATTTTTCCTTTATTCCTTTCTCCTTGTTTGAATGCATGTTGATGCATGGATGTACGAATATGCATGATGTATGCTAAATAATTTTAAAAATTTATTTGGGGGGAATTCCAAAATCCATTGTAGTTAGAGATGAATATAAAATTAGGAAAATAACCCAAAACAATAATCCCAAAATGGAAACTCCTAAACTTAAGAAGGCATAAACTAAATTGATGCCCCCAATGCCTTCTTCAAATGAGCTTTAAACTCCTCCAAGTACCCTTGCATTTCCATATCCTCCTTGTGGTGAGATAATAGGTCTTAAACAGGTACAGCTAAGTCTTTAGGCTTGACCTTTTTCTTTCTTTTTTCTTTTTTTTTTTTGCCCCCATGCCCCTTGTAAGGTTTTTTTCCCTCTCCTTGTAAATCCAAGTATAGTCCAAATTGTTTCAGCGTAGGAGCTGGTTGAAAATCCTTGAAGAGGAAGTCACATAGAGGAGGATCCACTACAAGAAAAATGCATTTTAGCATCAATATTTTAGCGTCGGCCACGACCCCGACACTATTAATGGCTATTGAGCTTCACTAAAAGCGGACGCTAACATGCCTATTTATTTGATATTTATTTTTTTAATATTCCCTACATAAAAGTTATTTAATTATTTATTTATTATTGTATAAAAACGTTAGCGTCGCATACTGGCCGACGCTATATATTGAGACGAATTATATTTCATTTCCCACCTCTTTTTTCGTTTCCCTCCCTATTTATTTAGTTTTTTGTTTTTATTATTTTATAAAAATCGTAGCGTCGCATACTGGCCGACGCTATGTTGGAGCGAAATATACTTCATTTCGCGCCTCTTTTTTCGTTTCCCTCTCTATTTATTTATTTATTTATTTTTATTATTTTATAAACATTAGCGTCGCATACCGGCCGACGCTATATTGTTCATAAACCAATAAATTTTAGCATTTATTTATTTATTTTTGTTTGTTATTTTATTTTCCTGTTTTATAAAATCAAATGATTAATATAAATGTAAATAAAATAAAAACTAAGAAATAAGAATAAGTAGAAATTTTTTTATGAATTTTAAAATGTGTTTTGAAGCTAGAATTTTAATTATATATTTTAAAATATATTTTACATTAAGAATTTTTATTAAATACTTATTTTAAAAATTATTTTTTTATGAATTTTTAAATTGTATTTAAAAATGTATTTTAAAAAGTATTTATTTACAAATTTAAATTGTGTTAAAAAATGTAATTTTTAACAGATGTTTAATTTCCTCAATATACTTATTGTAAACAAAAAACTGAAAAGGGGGAAAGGGTTTATGTGCCGCCACTCAGCTTCATCCATTCAAGCTTTTTGTCATCGATTCAATCATCGTTTTAGCTCCTCAGCTTCTCATTGTTTCAGTCATCGTTTCAGTCACCGTTTCAGCTCCTCAGCTTCTCATCGTTTCAAGGTTTCTGTTGTTCATCGTTTTCAGGTTTCCGTTATTAATCGCTTTCAGGTTTCTGATTCATATCTCATTTTATCGCTTTCAGATTTCCGTTGTTTATGTGCTTAGTCAAATTTTCAACAGATTCAGACACCACCAACTTTCTTCCTGGTATCAACTCTCATTTTCTGTGATTATTATCATATTGATTTGACATTGTGATAATGTGATGTTGCTGGAAAGATTCTATTAAAATGTGTTGATTATTATCATATTCATTTTCTCCCCTTGTTAGATTCTGTTAAAATGTGTTGAGTTCTGTTAAGGTTGAATTGGAAATTAGTTGTTATTTGAACTTCTTATTAGGTATTTGTGCAAAATGTTTTGTTAAAATGTGTTGATTATTATCACTATTGGTATGTGTGGATTGTTTGTGAGAACTATGAAATTAATCATGAAATTAATGACTTAGTTGGATCATTGAACTTCCTATAAGAAATATGCTTATGCATTTGATTGACTCTGCAATCTGTTTCGAGACCCGGTTTTCATGGTTTCTATTTGTTAGAAATTAGGATTTATATTACTGAGGAAATGAGGGGGAATGGTAGACAAGGAAAATCGGAAAGAAAGTTTGAAACCACTTGGAACTGATATTTTTGATGTTGAGTTTTGCTAACAGAATCCAGTTACTAATGTATAATAGTCTCAGCCTAAATTACTCTCAAGTACATCCATGAAGAATTCATTCTAGTATGGAACCCTTCCATTCGAAAAATAAAGGAATTGCCCCTTTTACCAAATCTCCATTGAGAGTTTGATATCACCCTGTTCTTAATTCTAGGATTTGGATACGGTGATATGTCACTTGAGCATAAGAGCGCCTATAGGTTTATTTAGTTTATGTTATTCATTTTCTACTTGATTTAATTACTGGTTACTTTATGGATCATTGTTTACTAATGGTTAATTGAATCTGCAACTTGAGAAACTCTAGTTATTTTTTGTTTTCTAAGATCATAATTATGATTTATGTTATGTGAAATCATTATCATGTTTGTTAAATTGTTCAAGGTGCATGAATGTCTTATTGTCTGCTTCAACTCTCTTTTTGTAATAACCCAGGCGTATTATTACCATAGCCTCTAGTTTTTGTATTTGATTGCATTTGCTTTACTAAGGCATTTTGTTTATTCTATTGGGTATTTTGTAAAAAGATCATTTTGCTAATCACTCACAGACCATTTTATCATTATATTGCAACAAGAGTATCAGAAGCAAATGGCTATTATGACTTTGTTTTCATTATGTAATCGATTCGAGTTCGACTTTGTTTGCATTGCATTGTGTTGATTTCATATTGTGTTTGAGTATGTAAATAATCACAACTTGTTCTGTTTCATATTGCATTATGTTTGCTGCTGTGATATTCATTTTGGTTTCCATTCGATTGCATCACATATCCGCTATATTATGAGTTTCGGTTCTGTCTCGATTGCAGCCATGTAATTATGTAAATAGTTTTTGTTATTGAGTGCAACTTCATTTATCTTGCTGTTACAGTTGAGAAATGTGGAACCTCCTCAACCTAAGAAACCCGAGACTATAGTGGTTAAGGCTAATAATTGAGTTCATAAAACATTTGAGAAGAAACCTACTGATAATCGAGGATTCCACAACTCGGTAGAAGCTTCTTCGCAAAATCGTCTCAGGTAAGCACTTTGCAACTTCTGATATTTTCCATTCTCGCACTCGTTTTCGCGCTGCCTACTTGTGTGGTTATTATATCATTTGTATTGACATTAGTTTGTGTTAATTTGCTAAACTGACTGTTAGAGATTGAATCTTGAAGTGAGTTATGTTATCTTGAAGTTGGTTTTCTACCTTTGTTCAAACCCTAAAGCATTTAGACTAGTTAGTTAGAGAAATTCAATAACTTATTCATAACAAATTTAGAAATTTAGTAACCAATTAGATCAGTAACAATTCAAATAATGTGTTAACATGTGATTACAAAATTTTCTAATAAGATTAATCTTTATATGAAGTGATTATTAATGTTTTTTGTTGTCCTTTTGCATAAACGCAAAATACTAAACTTTATATATACAATGATTGTGAATCGGTGGTTGAACTATCTATTGTATGCAATGATGGAGTGAGTGTCATCTTTTTTTTCCTCTATCTTTTACAAATAGGACACTAGTGTCGTGCACGAATGAGAAGACACTATTGTCGGTATGTCAGATTTGAGAATTCTTTTTTTTAGTTCTTACTTTCTAATTTAGTTTTCGGAATGGAATATTGGGACTATTAATATATGCATAGTTGGTTAGTTACTGTCATGTTCTAAGTAGACATCAAGATGGGTGAATTGAGTGTCAGAGAAATAGATGGTACAAATAGAAAGAATAGTATTTGGTAAAATTGAAATGGTCATGAAATTTGGGGTTTTGTTTTGAAATAGTTTGATTGTTTTGGAATGGAGGGAGTATATCATAATTCATTAGTATAATGTATAAGCCCTTAATTTATAACTGGGTGTTATGTAGGCATGTTATAACTGTGTATAATGTATACGCCCTTAATTTATAACTTTGTTGTTGGCTATTACTCACTTTCGACTGATGGAGATTGTTCTTAGACCTTCTGATACTGTTTAAATCTTTGCACTATAAACTATTGAGTAGGTATCCATAATCTTTGACCTACTAGCTTGCTTGACTTCAATCATCATAAAGTCTGTATCTTTTCTTTTTATTTTGGACTTTTGTCATTCAACCTTGCTTGAGGTTTGGCTTTATGGCTTATGCATAGTGATGGAAACGGTTGAACTTGTATTAACGAACATGTGTACAATCCATTTTTTTTGAAATAGTTTTTGATTTTGCTTCCTTTTTACATGTTTTCTGTTAATTCTGATCGAAATAATTAGGTGATGCTATGCACCTTTTTGTTAGTCTAGTTAGGTGCTGCTATGCACCTTTTTGTTTAGGTTCCAGTTAGATGTCAGATGATAACAGTGTTGTGTAATTTCTGGCTTACTACATTATCTTTTAGAGTTTAGATGAGATGTAATGAGAAACATAAAGTATCTTTGAATCATACTAAAATAGAATTGATTAAAACATAAAATTTGAAAGTATTGAAAAACGTAAATTGGTTCTTGAAGAATATTTTAACCATACGTAAAAATGAAAGAGTAGTTGAATTTTAGTAGTAATTGGAGGCAAGTGTTGGTTTTGAGGGAAAGAGTTAGTATCTGATCCGAAGTGTCTCACCTCACGTGATAGGTAGCATACGTTCTGTCCAATAACGTGTCGTTTGATTGTTTGCTTTATTACTGCTGCATGTCGTTTCTATCTCGTATCTACAGCTACAGTAGGAGCCGAATTTGTAGATTGTTCTGTTGTTCTTTTCTTTTATTTTGGTAAATATTTTGAAGAAAAGACTCATGAGTGACGTTATGCAGTAATTAAGGCTCAAGGTCATTTTTCGTGTCTTTGCCTTTGTTAATCACGTATGTTGGTTAGAGTTTTCTTGTTTATAAGTTCTTAAAGTATGAGTTCTTGAACTGACATAACTGTTGCATAATCTGAAAAAATAGTTATATCTAATAGATAACAGACTAATGAATTATCATTGCACTTTCTTTATTTAAGATTTATGATTGTTGAAAATATGACTAGTTAGTTTTCCAATTTTTAAATCTGAGATAGTAGAAGACTCCTATTAATAAAACCAACTATTGCGGACTATTTCAGTCCATCTATGTTTAAACCAACTATTGAGTCTTACATTGTATTTTTCTTTGTATATGTTGAAGTTTCATTGATTTGGTTTTAACATCTTTTGTATATGTCTCTTAGCTTGCTGTGTTCGGTGTGTTCGGTTCTGCTTCATTTGTTGAAGATCCTCTCTTCTTCGATTCATCCATTTCAAGGTAACCCTTTTCTCCTTCTTCAATTTTGGTTCCGATCCATTTACATAAATTTGTTTGTTTCTGCTGCATAGTTTGCATGCATTTTTCAAGGATTACATATAAAAGTTATTTTAACATGTATCTCGATGATAATTTAAAGCTATTTTATTCATAGAAGTGTTAGATGAATGGAGTCATATGTCTATTAGTGTAGTTGGGAGATTGAATTTCAATCTTTTACTTGTTTTTTTAAGATATCATTAAAAGTTTGGAAAATGATTATTAGGCTCCAAAGAGAATCTTGTGGGGGGTTTTAGTGATATTTTTACTATGGATCGAAGTCAATTGATTAAAAGTCAATTGAACAAATGAATATTAGAAACTTATACTTATTTTTTATGTAGAGAATGGATCGAAGTTGGATGTATAATAGAGTAAACTCCGATAGGTATGGTTTGAAAGATGAATTTATTAGTGGAGTTGAAGAGTTTGTCAATAAAGCGATGAATCGGCCTCAGTTTTTAAACGAAGGAGGGATAAGGTGTCCTTGTGTAAAGTGTGTCTGCATTCTTTTGAAAACGCCTAATGAGGTCAAACACCACTTGTACAAAGATGGTTTTTTGCCCAACTATTATACATGGACTGATCATGGAGAAGAGAATCAGAATGTGGATCTTGATGGTCATTCTAGTAGTGGTGATGAAGAACAATTTGATGCAATGAATGAAATGGTCTCTGATGTTTTCAGGCCATTTGTTAATGTCCCAAATGTGAATGCTAATATAGAAAACGAAGCAATTAGTGAGGGTGAGGTACCAAATGAAAAAGCTCAACGATTTTATAATGAATTAATCTCTGCAAATCAACCCATTTATGAGGGAGCTTCTGAATCCAGACTATCTATTTCAGTTAAGTTGTTGGCTGCCATGTCTAGTTGGCATGTTCCTCAAAAGGCCATGGATTTTTTCTCTCAAATGCTCGTTGATGTTTGTCCAACTAAAGAATGCTTACCTGGAAACTATTACCAAGTGAAGAAGTTGGTGTCTAAGCTAGGATTGGAAGTTGAGAAAATCGACTGTTATGTGATGGATGCTTATTATATTTTAAAGAAGATAGCACCTTAACTCAGTGCAGAGTTTGTGGAGCTTCTAGGTATGTTCCTCGAAAGTGTGGAATGGGAAAATACAAAGATGTGGCAATGAAGAGAATGTTCTATTTTCCAATCATTCCTAGGTTACAACGATTATATGCTTCAAAGGAATCTGCATCTCAGATGAGATGGCATCATGAGAACACCAGCAATCCAAATGTTTTGCTTCACCCATCTGATGGAAAAGCTTGGAAACACTTCGATGAAGTTTATCCCGATTATGCTAGTGACCCAAGAAATGTAAGATTGGGTTTATGTACTGATGGGTTTACCCCTTACATTCAAGCCTCTAGTTCTCCATATTCATGTGGGCCAATAGTAGTCACACCATACAATCTCCCTCCTGAAATGTGCATGACCAAACCGTACATGTTTTTGACTTGTCTTGTACCTGGGCCGTACAACCCGAAAGTTAAAATAGATGTCTACTTGCAACCTTTGATTGATGATTTGCAGCGCTTGTGGAAAGATGGCATTATGACATATGATATCTCTATGCAGCAGAATTTTATTATGAGAGCGCATTTAATGTGGACAATCAATGATTTTCCAGCATATGGTATGTTGTCTGGATGGGGTACACAAGGTAAATTAGCATGCCCTTATTGCATGGACAATACAGATTATTTCACCTTACGATTTGGTGGAAACAATTGTTGGTTTGATTGTCATCGTAGGTTTTTACCAATGGATCATCCTTTCAGAAAAAGTAAAAAGAGATTTACAAAAAGCAAGATTGTGAAAAAAAGACCACCACCAATGTTTACCGGCCATGATGTTTGGGAAGCTATTTGTGATTTTCCAAAAGTCACAGACAGTGTATGGGCCACAAAATTTCCAGGGTATGGGAAACAACATAATTGGAACAAAAGAAGTATATTTTGGGATCTTCCATACTGGAAGGACAACTTGTTAAGGCACAACCTTGATGTGATGCACATAGAGAAGAATGTATTTGATAATGTGTTTTACACTGTCATGAATGATCCTGCAAAAACAAAGGACAATGAGAAGGCAAGATTGGATTTACCTCTTAACTGTTTACGTGGGGATTTAGAGATGCACCCTCTACCTAATGGAAAGATGGCTAAGCCAAAGGAAAAATTTGCATTGACACCCGAAGAGGCAAAGTTAGTCTGTAAATGGATTAAGGAACTAAAAATGCCTGACGGTTATTCCTCGAATCTTTCTAGGTGTGCTGATGCTACCAAGGGTAGGATGAAGGGGATGAAAAGCCATGACTGTCATGTATTCATGGAGTGTTTGCTTCCAATTGCTTTTCGTTCCTTGCCTCTTGAGATATGGAAGCCGCTAACTGAGTTAAGTCGTTTTTTTAAAGACTTGTGTTGTAATACATTGAAGTTGGAAGACCTTTTTAGGTTGGAAAAGAACATTCCCATCATCATATGCAAGTTAGAAATAATTTTTCAACCAGGTTTCTTTGACTCGATGGAACATCTCCCGATTCACCTACCTGCCGAAGCAATCCTTGGTGGTCCTGTACATTATCGTTGGATGTATCCATTTGAAAGGTAATTTTTGTTAAGTTTTTGTAGATTAATTAAATGAAAAAACATTTTCTAATCGTTTCATGTGTAGATTGATGGGAGACTACAAGCGTTCAGTGAAAAATAAAGCCAGGGTAGAAGCTTCAATATGCACTGCCTACTTGCACAGTGAAACTACTCATTTTTTCTCTCACTATTTCAAGACCTTTAGTTTGTTGCCAAGTACAAGTTTAAGGAACGATCCTCGATCAGATCATGAGAATTCCCAACCAACACTTTCAGTTTTTAGTAAATGTGGTCGTCCTAGTGGAAAGGCTAGAGTTTATTGGGTGATTGATAAGGAATGGAAGTCTGCTCACGTGCACATCCTAATCAATTGTGACGAGGTTAAACCGTATCTCGAGTAAGTACATTTTTGTAAATTCAACTGCGTTGTTCTCAACCAATTTTTATAAATACACTCATCAATTTTATGATCGATGTCAGATTGTTCATGCAATATCATTCTATCAATAAGGAAGATGCTTCCGGTCTTATACACGAGCAGTTTCCTTCATGCCTAAAGAACTATGTTAGTATATTTCTCACATTTTATATTATGTGTTTGACAATAAACTATCTCTAAGGTTAGATATATATATTTAGGTGAATGATGAGAGAAATGGAACGACTAGTCCATATCTGAAGGCCTTAGCTCTCGGCCCTAATCCAAAGGCAACATCATGGAACATATACTTTGTCAATGGGTACAAGTTCCACACTCAAGAATGGAGTCGTGGTAAAAAGACTACTAATTGTGGGGTACATGTTAAAGGTGTTACAAATGGAGGAGAAAACGATTTTTATGGCATCATCCAACGTATCCTTCAATTGGAATACCATGGCTTAAGCAACAAGATTTCCCTATTTTATTGTGATTGGTTTGATCCTACAAATAATACTGGCACAAAAGTTAATATTGAGTACAACATTGTCGACATTAAGATGAATAAGCGATATCGTCATTATGACCCATTCATTCTTGCACAAGAAGCAAAACAAGTGTATTATGTCCCATATCCAGAAATGTGTAGGAATATGCGTGGATGGTGTGCAGCAATCACCACAAAACCAAGGGGTTATGTCGAGATAGAAAACACTGGGGATGCAATTCCTTATCAATCTGATGAAATGTTACCAGTTGTGCCTATTATAGAAGTTGAAGAAATACACGGTTTAGCTGATGGAGGGTTAATTGACGAGGTCGACCCAATAACAATGACAACTGATTGAGAGAACATTTTATGTTGTTTTTATTATAGACTTTTATGCACTTCTTTAAATGTGTGTTGTAACATAATTCCTAAGGTTATAAATAATTCAATTCAATTACTCTTGTAACATATTTTTAGATATGCACTTTCATGTTATAAAAAAAACCATGTTATATTTCTATTTTTGCTGATGAGTGAACATTTCTCATGTTATGAGGTTTTGACAATCAACAAATGTAGGTGATCTGTTATGTTTAATTCGATTATCAGCAAATGGAGGTGCACTATCATGTTTAATTCGACTATCTGTTATGTTTTTTTGACTATCATGCTTGTGTAATGGGGTTGTATTTGATGTTTTGTAAAAGCACATGCACGTCTTTTGATTGATAGAAATAACTATTCTGCACTAATTTGTGAATGCCATGTTATGAGGTTTTGAATGCCATGTGAATTAGAATAACCTTTAGCATTAATGAGTGAACATTTCTCATGTATAAATTAGAATGTCAGCTTGTTTTGTACCTTTCCATCATATCTCATGTATGAACATTTCTTTTGCTTAGTGTAATTGGCAGCTTTGAGATGACTGGACAAAACGGAAAGAGAAAAGCACCATCGAGCACATCTAAGTAAGATGACTAAACCTTTTCACCTATTTGGTTTTTTTTGTATTTAGACTTATTTATTTTTGGATTTGGACTTATTTTTTTAATGGTTTCTTTGTAAAAGAGTTGTTGATAGGTTATGCCGTCAAAGACAGATTCCACCTGGGACTCTTGCTATAAACAACTCTCGTAAGGTCCATAGCAAACCTGGTTCAACGAACCCACCACAACCTACTCAGAGAAACCCACCACTACCTACTAAGAGAAACCCACCACTGACCACTCAGCCTCCACCGATTCAAACAAATCCAACACCATCAGATACTTAACCTCCACCACCTACTCCAGATTCGGCACTTACTCAGCCTCCAGCACCGATTCTAACAAACCCAACACCACCACCGATTCTAACAAACCCAACACCACCACCTATTCAGCCTCAACCGACTTCTGAGGAGTTCATATTCATTCCTACTCCAGGATATACTCAGCCTCATACTCAGCCCCAGCCGCAACCGCAAAGTCCTCCCCATCACACCACAGACGAGGAAGTGCAGAGGGACCAAACACTTTCTAATGAAGAGCAACAACACGACGGAGGGCAAAAACCGAAGATCTGTATTGTGGAAACAACTAATGCGTAAGTATATATGATTTTTTTTATTGCTGTGATAGGATATTCTGTTTAGAAGTGTGCCTTACCTCTTTCAAACCGCCTTGGCTTGTTGCTTATGAATTAGGGTTAGCCTTTCTCTGATAAGAGGCCCAATAATAAAATACTTATTCTAAACCAGTATAAACCAGATGGCTCTGAAATCTCTAATACTGATATAAGCACGCTAATTAGGTTTACTCCGACTATTTTGGCACATCTGCCAAGAAAAAATATTTACTAGGATCTATCATAACTAATTTTGAGTAGAACATTTCATATTATACAACTGTTTTGAAATTCAGGTTTCATGTGTGTCAGTAACATTTCTAAATATAATATCTCTGAAAGACGAGAATTCCATCCTATTAGGGAACAAAATCATGTTCGTTAAAACGACACCTCTAGAATGAAAATTCAAACTACATTTTAGTTTCAGACTGATAATATGCACATATCTTCAATCAAAACTAATTGTTCATTAGTTTTCCCTGGCAGAAAAAGCATGAAACACCCAGCATAAGTTTTCCTAAAGAAAGTAACAGTTATCATGATTAAGTGATGTAAAACTTCAGTTTCTCACCTGGCATTCAGTGAATAATTTTAGTGATTACAAACTGAGACTGTTTTAGCCGGATACTTTTAGTGATTACAAACTGAGACTGTTTTAATAGTAACCCAGTTTTAGTGAAAATCTCATTTTTACTAGTGATTTTTTAGTGATTACAAACTGACTGTTTTAAGACAGGTTACAAACTGAGACTATTTTAAGACAGGTTACAAACTGAGACTGTTATTAGTATTCAATATAGCTCACAAACTGTTTTAAGACAGGTTACAAACTGAGACTGTTATTAGTATTCAATATAGCTTACAAACTGAGACTGTTTTAAGACAGGTTACAAACACTGCTTTATAGCTCACAAACACTGCTTTATAGCTCACAAACACTGCTCACAAACTGAAACTGAGACTGTTTTATAGCTCACAAACACTGATTTCACTACAAACTCCAATTAAATATAGTTTGTTGGTATTATCATGTCCATGTTTTCCAAAACCTGTTGTTCCTTAGATATCATCTAATAATATTTCTGTTTATATGTAGGTTACATCCAGGTGATCTTGTTGCCGCAATGGTTCGAAAAGTTATTGAAAAGAATTATCGAGGAACCTTCGTTAATTATGGTGAGCTTAAACGTGACGGAAGAGATGACGTGAGAAAGGAATGGTTCAATGAATTTAAAGTAAGACATGAAATTTGTTTTTTAGTAGTTTGATGATGATGTATACTATTGAGTTTTATTTATTATTTGTTTATTTTGTCAGAGGCTTGTGTGTTGGGACAGTTGTGATGATGCAAATATGGAAGAATTGTTTCATCAGAAATGTGGAAAACGACTGTCTGATATACAACGAAAGGCTAGAGAAAAGGGGCAGAAGCCGGGTTGGATGGGTGTAGATACATGGATGTATCTTCTAGACAAGTGGAAGACAGATGAATTCAAAGCTGTATCCCAACAAAATAAGATTAATCGATCATCTAACAAAGGTGGGGCAGTCCATACAACAGGTCGTAGAGCTCACCATGATGTTGCACTTGAATTGGTATATATATACTTTGTAATTACAATGCGTTAATATAATTATATTTGATATACATTGTGACCATATATATTACCTCTAATGATAGGCTAAAAAACTCAATCGACCCGCACATCCAGATGAGATTTTCATTGCCACCCATAAAAAGAAGAATGGGGAGTGGGTTGACGCTCGTGTAGTGGCAACACATGTAAGTTGATGTTATTATTCTGAATTAGCATGTTAGTTGATGTTAATTGAAGTGAATTAGTAAAGGTTGTTAGTGAATTAGTTGATGTTAGTTGAAGTGAATTAGTAAGTTAACATGATGTTAGTTGAGCTTATTCTTGACATAAGTTAAAATGAATATATATAAACAAGGAAACCTTTGTAACTAACATAAATGTCAAGAGAGGAAACTAAAGCCAACAATCTAAACTAACTTCTAACTAAGGATTTTAATATGACAGTTAGTAACTAATCTTTAATTAATAAGGCTAATACCCTTTGTCACTAAGACGGTTCCCAAATGAGTTAAAAAGGAAAATAATTGATAAATGGCGTTGGCAGCAACCTGCAATAATTTGAGAGCAATTTGCAGGTAACTCTAAAACGGGCGTCATCAATCCCACTAATTATTTGGAACAACTACCTAAATTAGAACCTGTCCCAGCAGTGGCCTTAGATTCTGTGGTGGTCCATAGATGATTTGTTTGTTAGACAAATGACTATGCAATCGCACTTGCAAACTGTGAGTGAGTTGAGTAAAGGCTCATTAGAATCCAATGATATATGCACCAAAGATTTATGGGATCTTCATGACCAAGAATAGATAGATTTTTGAAACTTTTCAAGTTAAGAAATTTCTCTAACTGCAGTGTTTCACCAATTGAGGATGTTTTCTACACATCCAAAAAAGAAGTCAGTAAATGGTGTCCCCTAATATAGACAATTATGTCAGCAACACCTAACTTGTGTAGTGTATATTCAGTTTTGGTATATTGCTATGATCCAAAACTTAATGTATAAAATATTGTGTGACAAAATGAGCAGAATATATGTAGATACTCAGTTTGTATAAATGTACTGTGAAAGTTTCTTGTTTGGAATATGCTTGGTAATTTACATGTTTGTATAAATGGAATTAAGAGAGTGATACAGATCCAAAATTACTAATTTGTTCAAACATCTTATTGCACAGAGTGATATAACCAATATGCCAGATCACTTGTAGTTATAGTCAACAACTTTCCTTCTGTATGATTATCTCCTCTATTGGCACATCACACCTACTTTTATCAAGTGAATTGCTGCTTTGAGTTAGTTGATAATCTTTCACACACCTTAAAATTTCATGCCAAGGTCATTGTGGTATGTTGAAGGTATCTTATGCAGGAACGTATTCCAAGTTTTTCTTATGCAAAATTATGAATTGGATTAGAGAGTAATGGGCCCACGTATCATGTTTCTATTTACTCCTCTTATTTTCTATTTGCACTCTTGTCATATCCCTTCTTTCTATATACAAATCTTTTGCTTTCTATAAACAAATCTTTGTGGATTATATTAGTTTATCTTGTTTAAGTTTTTTTTAGCTTTAATGAATTTGAAAGGGAAATGATCTGATTTGTTTTATCTTGTTTCTTAAATACTTGTGTACAGGAAAAATTCTGCAGTAGCTTGACATAAGTTGGTGATGAAGTGGAAGGATCAACAAGAATACAAATTTGGAAAGAAGCTGCAGGGGGTAAAACACGGGGGCGGTGTTATGGCACTGGACAATTGGCACGTAACATAAGATGTGGAGTAAACTTCTTGACTCAGGTGTCAATTACAAACCCACATAGAGAAGCAGATAACCAGGCCATTGAGGCTGCCAGAGCTGAAGCTGCTGCTGCACGTGAAGAGGCTGCACGGGCTAATGCGCGGATAGATGATTTGGCAAGGAAATTTGAAGAACTGTCAAAGAAATTTGATATGTTGCATTCTCTTCAAGCGGGTCCTTCTAGTGCTCCTGCGAGTGGTCATCCTGATTATAACGATTCGGTACGTTCTATTTTCACAACATTGTTGTACTTAACTATGTAGTGTAGAACAATCACTTGTTGTACTTAACTGTGTATTGTAGAACAATCACTGTTTTTATTTTATAAATTCTGAAAATGCAAAACATGTAGCGTGAATGATTTGGTATTTGAGCATGCAAAACATGAAAATGATGTTGAAATATGTTGCTGTCAGCTTAATTTTTGCAGGACATAGCTGTAGTATTTTAGCCATAACGTTTTCTATATGTATCATTTTCAGATTTTAGTTTTATTTCTGGAAACTAGACTCAATTACCTTCAGTTTGAGCATAAATTTGATCATGGTTGACAAAGAATGCAAACCTAAAAACCTGTTACAAGTTAGATAAAAAAGTTGGTGTCTATTTTTGTAACATGTGTGACCTTTTATGATAAATTGTACTTATTGGAAACTCGGAATTGGATTAGACAAATTGTGTTAGAAAGATAACTCATGTATTATTAATATTGGAAAATTTCATAATTTTCTCACGTGAATTGAACTTTTGGTGCTATTTTGAACTTAGAAATTCTACTTTAGGAGTTATGCAGAAAATGTTGTGACATGCTATTTTGGATTAGACAAATTGTGTTAGAAAGATAACTCATGTATTATTAATACTGTGTAGTGTAGAACAATCACTTTCATAATGGAGTATTTCAAGCGTACAAATGAGTGTTATTTGTTCAGACCATTTTGCAAACATCGCTTAGGATTGGTAGTTTTTCTGGTTGTATATTGAATGAAAGTCACGGCAAGTAAGAAGTGCTTCGTCACGGCAAGATTCAGTGTTAGAATTAGTGGATGTGCTCATTTTGTTATACTTAGATTATATATATGTTTTAAGTTGATTATACTATATATATGTTTTAAGCTGATTATACTATATTTTGGATGTTGCAGGAGGAGGAGGAGGATTATGAGGATGATGATGAGGAAGTTGATGTTGGTTATCATGATTAGTACATAGATCGTTTAGGAGATCATCAGTATTTTGGAACTCATTAGTATTTTGATGTTGGTGTATTTTAGAACTCATTAGAATGACATGTTGGTATATATTAGAAATCATTAGAATGACATGTTGGTGTATCTTAGAACTAATTAGAATGACATGGTGTATTTTGGAACACCTGAATTGTTGATTGATGAATCTTTTTTGAAATGCCATTGGTCTATTAGAGTTAAAATAATAAACAGGTTTGAATTAAGTTTGATTTAATTAATAATAAACAGGTCTTGATCAGAACAGGTGGTTTGAGTGGCGATTGTATAAAGTGAAGGTGACGATTTCAAATAAAACCAAAAAAATGCGTTGACGATTAAATCCACTAGTGTCGGCCATTAGGCCGACGCTACACAAATTTACAATGGTTTCTACTCAACTAGTGGCAGCCACGACACCGACGCCAGAATAAAAGAATTCCTTGTCTAAAAATCATAGCGGCGGTAACGCGACCGACGCTATCACCAAGTATTATGCTGCCTAATAATTTTAGTGGCGGCCAGGTGGCCGACGCTACCATCAAATAACATGCTGACTAATTATTTCAGTGGCGGCCTCGACGCCGACGCTAACATCAAATAATAGGATGACTAATTATTTCAGTGGCGGCCAAATGGCCGACGCTAACAACAAATAATAGACTGACTAAACTACCAGTGGCGGCCAAATAACCGACGCGATCATAAAATAATAAGCTGACTGATTATGACAGTCAACCAATCAAAAAATGACACCTGGCATTCCGTAGCGTCGCTCCAAAACCGACGCTACCTCAGTAATAAGCTGCGCAATTTAGGCCAAGAGGTAGAGACGAGTTAGTGGGAGCTTTTGGCCGACGCTACTATAGTGTCACTGAAATGCCGCCACTAATTTAATTAACTTCCAGCTATGGAAAGGCCACCCCGACTCCCACGCTAAGCCGACGCTAAACCCTTATAGTGTCAGTTTTTTGGGTGTTAGCGAGGGCTATTTGGCCGACGCTAATACTGTGTTTTCTTGTAGTGATCATAAAGTTGCGCAAAAGCAGTTATGGTCTCTACCTTTGTAGGGATCCCTAAGAGATCGAGGATTCTTCCATGCTTGTGTATAACCATCCTTTGAGCAGATTTGTCATTAAGTCTCAAAGGTCTTTGAGACTTTGTAAATCAGTACTTAGCACTCTGATGCGTAGGGTAGCTCATTTGTTTGAATCCATCTTTCCAATGTTCCTAAAACAGATCTTGAAATTCCCCACAAAAATGCATATATGCAAAAAATGTTTTTTAAATGCATGATGACATGGACATTTTTGTTATTTGATTAAATGTTTTTTTTGGTTAGGGTAAGGTGAAATGCAAGCATGACCCTAACTAGGTAGGCTCCCTATAATAAGTTAGATCTATGTCTTGTCTACCCAATCCAAATCATCCTCTACGTTAGGGGCTATCCCTTCCATGAGGACACCTTTGGAAGAATCTATTCTGAGTGTGGCATCAATGAATTGTTGGGGATGTCACATCCCCCCCAAAAACATTTTCGTTCCACGTCCTAATCTAGGGTTATACTCCAAGCTTGGGCTTTAGCTTCACACATCATTTGCCCCAATCCAATGCATGATGAAAAAAATATATAACAAATATAATAAAATATAAAACAAAATATAAAACAAATAAAAAAATGAGAATAATAAAAAATAAATAAACACCCAAGACAAACAAACCAAACCCTAAAGCCTAAAGTTAGGAGTGACTCTCTTTAGGGAGGAATCCCCAGCAGAGTCGCCAGCTGTCGCGACCGGCAAAATTATCGAGTCGCCATCATATTTTTTAAGGAAAATAATGATAAACCTAAAAATCCTAATCCTAAGGGCAGATATTCCTAGGGTTCGGGAGTCGGTTAAGTGAGGGGAAGGTGTTAGGCACCCCTCACTTCCATTGTACTCAATGGGATCCTCCTTAAGTTCTAGGGTATGTTTGTTTGTTATTTTAATATTTGACTTTTTATTTTTTTAATTACAAATATCCTAAGTTTTTTATTAATTATACCCGCTAGGGTTCACAACCCTATGCCTACGTACCCTCATTTTGAAGGATCAGAGTAACCGTAGTTCACCTCCCCTATTCCTACCCCCTAATCTTATACCTAACCCTAATCTCCAAACCCAATCCACTATTTATACTCTTGGATAAAGAGTTCTATCCCAAATCTATTATTTATACTCCTAGATAAGGAGTTCTATCCCTTAATCTATTATTTACACTCCTAGATAAGGAGTTATATCCCTTAAATCCTAATCCCTTTATTTATACTCTCGGAGGAAGAGTTTTATCCCAAAATCCTTGTCCATTGTTTATACTCTCGGATGGAGAGTTTTATCCCAAAATCCCTTATCCCTTGGCCTATATTTATACTCTTGAAACCTAAGAGTTTTATCCCAAAATCCCTTATCCCTTGGCATATATTTATACTCTTGGAACCTAAGAGTTTTATCCCTTATCCTATCCATTATTTATTCTCTCGGACGAAAGAGTTATATCCCAATTCCTATCCATTATTTATACTCTTGGACGAAGAGTATTGTCCCTTAAATCATAATCCATTTATTTATACTCTCGGATATCAAGAGTTTTATCCCAAATCCTATCCATTATTTATACTCTCGGATATCAAGAGTTTTATCCCAAATCCTAATCCCTTGGCCTATATTTATACTCTTGAAACCTAAGAGTTTAATCCCAAAATCCTAATCCCTTGGCCTATATTTATACTCTTGGAACCTAAGAGTTTTATCCCAAAAAAAAAAATCCTATGTATTATCCCTATAGTTTATTTCATCTAATTATCCCTTGATTATCCCTTTCTATCCTTATTCCCAAATGAAAATTCCCTTAAGTACTCATGGCAGAGTATGAAAAATAAATCTCATAAAGAACCATTTTAATCCAATTATTTTTTTTTAAAGTAAATTAAATAAATAATGTTTTTTTCATAAAATAAATAAATCCCCACTTAAAAAATCATGTCAAAAATCCCATATCAAAGTTATAACCCTTTATTTCCAATATAATAAACCCATATTTTTTAAATCCCAGAAGTTACAATTAAACCCAAATTTATTACAATAACTCATGATTATAAATTAAACCCCAACTTTATAAATATAATAAATCTCAAATTATAAGTTAAACCCAAATTTATTAAATAAATTCTAATTTTTAGGAAAAAAGTACACCCACCAAATTATAGCAATTCCAAAATTATAACTTAAACTCAAAATTTATTATTTGTAAAAAATAATTAAATCTATAATAAAACCCATAAAATAGACCCAAAATTATAAGTAGATTATGATAAAACCCCAAATTATAAATTAAACCCCAAAAATATATTATAAATAAACCGAATGATTAAATTCCCATTTATAAAATAAATAAACCCGTATTTACTTTAATTATAAAAATATGTTAAATAAACCCCAAAATTATAAATAATCCAAAATAAATAAATCCCCAAATTTTAGAAAATATTGGATTAAACCCGGTCTCTCAACTTAATTAATCTTCCATAATTGATCCCTATTTTGTTCCTTATATTTTTTATTTTTCATACTATTTGTCTTAACCCAATTAAAAACTAATCCCTAATTTTAACACCCACTTGTTCCAAAATTAATCCCTAATGCTAATTGTAATTTGTTAATTCAATTCCATATTAGTTATAAGCATCCATATAATTACCTAATTATTTCTCACATTTATCTTATTATTCATCTAATTTCTTTATGTTAAATTCCTAAATATTATAATTATCTCAATTAACCTAATTTATAACCATAATTAATAATTGTTTTAAGAAAATTATTAATCAAGTTAATATGTTAATATTATGTCAAGACCCTTAACCCTAATTACTAATTAAATTCAATCCTAATACTTGTCCCTAGTTAATCCTAATGTTGATCTGAAGACTAATCCTAATATATTCTTGATTATCATCTTTAACCAATTATTTAACCATCTAACATTAACATATACTTTTTGTATTGTTTTTATTTGATTTAAAAAAGATAAAAAAAAACCAAGTTATCCAAAAAAAAAAAAAAAACTATTTTCTTGTATTCTTATAGTATCTTTATAATGACTAAAAGAGAAAACAAAGTTCCTACCAAGCATGCAACTTTCAACGAGAACCTCTCTATGCTAACTTGAGAATGGTTAGAAAAATATTAAAGCTCTTCCTAGCATCCTTTTACAGCATCCCTAAGGAAGCATCTGTACTAAAGGTATTATGGACTATAAAGTTCTCCACTCGGATCCAAGAAACCAAATTAAATAGTGTATAGCTAAATTCATATTGTAATTGTTAGTGCAACCAAGTGATATTATCAACCACATCAGATTAATTATCATGTCAATCCAACACCCAACAAGTATGGCAACCAAACAATAACATAATTGAAAATTGTATACTAATAGTTATGATATTGAGGATTACTTATCTTTTATTAACGGTATCGGCGCTGCAATTGCTTATCATTTCGATCTAGTTGAAAAAACACCGAATCCGACGGACACCGTGAATGACTTAATTAGTTTCGGAAATCTCGTCAGCTTCTCTTCCTGATATTTGTTGTTGCAGAACCCTCTATTGTTGCACCTAACGGCAATCTCTAATCGGAGTCAAGCATCAATTTGATACAATCCTCTTTTCCGATTGTCCTCGTCCTAGGTTGTGGTCTGTGTTCGGAGTGCATACAATATTAACTTAGCGACGCCTAAAACCTTTTTGTGTAGCTTTTGTCAAATGTTTGACTTGATTTTCCAAGAAGAAAGTTGGGTGGACTTTTGTTTGTGAAAAGAGAATCGGAGGATTTGGGAGATTTTAGGATTATGAAATGTAGTGTAATGGTGGGAGCTTGTACGTGTGAAATGTTCCCCTGTGAAAATAGTTTAACTATTTATACATTCAAAATTAGGTCAAATAAATAAGGTAATTTATCATATATAATCAAAAAATTAAATTCTGTATAATTGATTTTTGATTTTTGATTTTTTTGGCCATATCCTATTAATCACATTATGATTTTCCTAAAATTGTTGCTTGTCCTTTAAGGTTGTAAATGGAAATAGAAATAAAAATTATTTTTTCCTGATATTCTAAAAAACAAAATTTTTCTATAATAATAATATCCTAATCTCAATATTTTAATCCAAATCAAAAATTAATTAACTTATAATTTTTCCTACGACCAATAATCTAATTCTCAACATAATCTAATAATGAGAATAAAAACTAATTAACAGTAAATTCCAATTTATTAAGTTTTATGATAAAAATTCTAATCCTCCAATTAAAATAATCTTAAACTAGACTAAATTAATTTTAATTCCTACTTCAATTTCTATTCAATTTTAAAATTCTTGAATTAAAATCCCATATGTTATCCTAAAGATAAAAGTAACAATTAGATTAAACAATGAAACTTAATTGGTAAAAATGTTAGAAAATTATTCATATTTATAATGAAAATTAGATAAAAATTAATTAGCAATCAAAATTGTTTAATGACAAAAGAAAAAATTCTAATATAAATGATTTCTAACTATAAAAATATTTTATGATTGTTTTTATTGAAACAATTAATTATTATTTAATATATATTAATTAAAACAAAATTTAATAATAAATCTATAAAAAATGCAATTTTGGCTTTTCGAGTATTAAAAATAAAGTTAAAAAGCAATATACGGGATTCGAACCCACAACCTCACACCTAACAACTATAGACACTTATCAACTAGCCTAACTTGACACTTTTGATTTTATTTCCATTTTAAAGTACTAAAAATAACTGATAATGATAAAGTCAGTGGTCAAAATTTAGGGTGCGACAGCTGCCCCTATTTAATCAACTTCCTACTGAGATGATGATGACGGCGAGTCTTCATCTTCTCGGGGAGAAGATGATTAAATATAAAAAGGAACCCTAATTTTGACCGCGGAGTGAATAAATCTCGGAGTTAGGCAAGGATTGAACAATGCTCTATTAATATTCCAATATCCTTTGTATAATATCCCTATTTATAGAGGTCGGGTAGGATTCTAGTGATCCTTCGATTTGGTAAACCCTGGTAGAACCCATTATGCAACTCCTCATAAAACCCTTGGAAAAAAATCCTGATATAATTTCTGATGGTACCCCTGATGATAAAACTTAAACGAAACCGTCTAACAAATCCCCGATGGAACCCCTTGAAAAAAAATCCTTGGTAAAATCTCAATAAAACCCCTGTGACAACTTTTGTTGGAACCTCTGATGATATAACCCTGACAAAGTTGTCTGATAAATCCTTGATGGAACCCCTTGATTAACCCCTGACGATCCATAAACCCTTCCGGGTGGAACTTGCCTATGATTCCTATGATACTCCGATCATGCTACTGGAATCAGATATGACTTTAGTGATACCCTGGTCACTTTGGATGAAACCCCTTATTTGGATGAAAATCCCTTGATAGAACCCCTTGGATAAAAATCCGGTAGAACCCCTTGATAAAATTTTGATGAAACCCCTTGGCGAACCCCTAGGTGAGACCCTGGTGGAATCCTTTGATAAAACCCTGATAAAACCCATTGGTAATACCATATTGTTGAAACTTCTTGGTAAAACCCTATTGAACCCTTGCTGGATAGCGCTCCGATGAAAATCCTTTTGATAGAACTCCTTTGATAAAATCCCTTTGATGGAACCCCTTAAAATTCTTTGACAACCCTTTATAAATCCTTGATAAATCCATTGGTGAAGCCTTTTAATGAAACTCTTAGATGAATCCTTTAAATGCAACCCTTAGATGAATCCTTTAAGTGAAACCTTGGATATAATCCCTCTGATAAAAATCTAATGAAAACCCTAATGAAATCCTTGATAAAAACCCTTAATGGAACCCTAGATAAAAACCCTTAGATATTTGGTGGAACTTATCCCTCATGTGGAATAAGTTACTAAGCTAGGGATGTGAGAGATGAAGACCTACTCACTGCTAGATGATAATCCTGTAAAATTCCTTATCGAAGCAATGCTTCAATGATAAGGTTGGGGATTAAACCCCTCAGAGTAATTATGAACCCTATGCATGTATGCATGGGATGTTATGTTATATATGCCTGATTATGTGCTAGAGCGTAGCGACATGATTAATGCATGATAATGATTTAAATATCTCCATATGTGCCCCAATATTTGAACCTTGAAAATATGCCCCATATTATTAGGACATGGAAGAGTGTCTTGAGAACGAACTTGGATCCTACCATGCTATGATATGACCTTAATATGAACTGTCCCATTATCATGTCTTTTCCCCTGATTAGATGACTTCTAGAGTGATTGGCCTCAATGCACCCTTGAGTTGGTATGCCTCAGCGTGAACCTCTTGAAAGGTCCACCCCTTATCATTAGAGTCATGGAGGTGATTCAGCATCGGTGTGTCAAATCTTGGGATGCTTTGCCCCTAGCTAGTAGGATCTTCAGATGATGTACTCCTATGATCATTAGGTTTTGCCCTATGGTTGGAAAGATTCCTTGGTAATTCGCCCCCTTATCATAAATCTCTTGAATCCTTATGCCCCTGACCAGTCCTTTGTTTGAAATTTCCTTATCGCTAAGTATTGATTTATGAAAAAAAATGTTCCCCTTGAAAAGTAACTATAACGCCATGTTCATGCAAGTTTTGAAATCCAAGATTTATACAAGGCGTATGGTAGATGGTATTCGTCCATGAGGTTGTCGCGAACGAGAATGGAAAAAGGATGATTTAACCAACATTCAGATTCGGAGTCAGTTTAACAACAACTTTGCCGAGTATGCTTTTATAGTGCCCCTAGCTTCAATTAGGACTTTTGTTAGTTTCTTGGATTGGCTAGAATTTTGGTAAAACAAAGTATGTTCAATGTTGATGTCAAGGTGGTGATATTGCAACATTGAGTCTTAACACTGGGATGTGTTAAGTAGTGAAGCTGTTCAATGTGTGATGTCATATGGGTGATGCACAACATTGAGTCTTAACACTGGGCTGTGTTAAGTGTTTAAGTTACTGAAGTTTGGATGTCTGATGTCACAAGCGATGTTGTGACATTAGATCTGTAGAATTAATAACATCAGGTTGTGATGTTGTTAGGGTTTGCGTGTTAGCTAGAATTGTGAAGAGCTGTTAGTCTCATTGGATGCGAATATCTTGGGTTAGATATTCTTCGCTGCATAGGAGAACTGGTGTAGATTTGTAGGAGATTTAAAAGGTTGAAGATTTGAAAAGATTTTAGGAGAAAATCTTTTTTGAAGATTCAGTTTTAAATAACAAATCAAGTCAGATATTGCAGGAGTCCAAGCCCAATTCAGGTTGCTATATAAAGCGCACAAAACCAAAGGAAAATGTACAGAAATACAGAGAGAATATCAAGAGCATATGCTGAGTGTCTTAAGTATTTTGTACGAGTTTTGTACACACCATTCTAGGTTGAATTGGTGAGTTGTTTTCTGTCCTCTCTTAGAAGCTGTGAAGCGAAAGAGAGTTGTGTAACTTGATCAAAGCTGTGAAGCAGAATCAAGGTTTCTCAAAGAGGTTGTTCTTTGAGAGGTTTAAGGGATTGAGTAGTGTTCTCATATCTAAGTGGTTTCTTAGGTAGAAAGTCACTAGTAGGAATTAAGATTAGGAGATTGTCAACTGGGTTATTGAGTCTGTAATTTAATTCTACAAGTAGTGAAATTCATCCCTGGCTTGGTAGCCCCCAGACGTAGGTTGTTAGACCAAACTGGGTGAACAATTCTGTGTGTTATTCTGCTATTTATTTTGTCCATTGTGCAGAGTGTGTTGTTGTGACATCGCACTTAACATCACACGTCTGATACCCGAATTTCAATTGGTATCAGAGCAGGCATCCTGTCTGTCTCTGGGTGAGATCTAGGGAAGTTACTTTCTGGTGTAAAGATGGACAAAGAAGTTGGAGGATTTGTCAACAGACCCCCTATTTTGGATGGATCCAATTATGACTATTGGAAGCCAAGGATGATCACGTTTTTGAAATCCTTGGACAGCAGGGCATGGAAGGTTATAATTAAAGAATGGAAAGCACCTGTTGTGTTTGAAAAGGATGATGCTGGGAAAGATAAAGAGGGCACTTCAAAGCCGAAGCCTGAAGAAGAATGGACCAAGGAAGAAGATGCGCTTGCCCTTGGTAATTCCAAAGCTCTGAATGCAATTTTCAATGGAGTGGATAAAAATATATTCAGGCTGATCAATACATGTGAAGTTGCTAAGGAAGCATGGGATATTTTGAAGGCTACACATGAAGGAACGTCTAGAGTTAAGATGTCAAGACTTCAGCTTCTAACATCAAAGGTTGAAAGTCTGAAGATGAAGGAAGATTAGACTATCCATGACTTCCATATGAGTGTTCATGAGCTGGCTAATGCATCCAGTGCTCTTGGAGAAAAAATGTCAGAAGAAAAGCTTGTAAGGAAGATTCTTAGGTCCCTTCCTAAGAGGTACAAGATGAAGGTGACTGCAATTGAAGAAGCTCAAGACATCAGCAAGATGAGGGTTGATGAGCTCATTGGATCTCTTCAAACGTTTGAACTTGGGTTAAAGGAAGAACAGCCTGAAAAGAAGCCAAAAAGTATAGCCCTGACTTCAAATGCTCAAGAAGAGGAAGGGAAGAGTACTGAATCCCAGGAGGACTTATCTCAGGCCATAGCTATGTTGGGAAGGCAGTTCAACAAAGTGTTCAAGAGGATGAACAATAACTCCAGGCCTAATGTCAAGAACATATCTTCTGACATCAGCAAGTCAAAAGAGAAGGATGAAGAGAAAACTGCCCAAGATAAAGGAGTTCAGTGCTTTGAGTGTGAAGGGTATGGACATGTCAAGAAAGAGTGTCCCACCTTCTTGAAGAAGCAGAAGAAGGGCATGACAGTTTCCTGGTCTGACTCTGATAGTGAAAGTGAAGGTGAGTCAGCAAAGCATGTTAGAGCTTTGACAGGAACTGTTGTTTTTGATGATGATTCTAGTGATGGGGAAATAACCTTTGAGGAGCTAGCTTCTACTTATCAAGAGCTTTGCCTGAAGAGTGCTGAAATCTGTCAAGAAAACAAGAGTCAAAAGGAACAGATTGCTCAGCTTGAGATGGCTAAAGCTGACTTGGAAAATGAAGTCTCACTGGCCAAATCTGCTAGGATGCTGAGCTGTGGTACATACACACTTGATAAGATTCTTCAGATAGAAAAGGTTGCTGGTGATAAGTCAGGTATAGGATTTGTGGCTAAGAAAAAGGTTTCTGCTGAAGCAAGCACTTCAGGAACAAAGAAGGAGGTATCCCAACCAATGTCTCATCATCAAACAAAGCGACAGGATCCTACCCCTAAGAAGGTTGTTCAGCCTCAAAATGTTGGTCCTCATCGGAGGAAGATGCAGCCCCAAGGAGCTAGTCAGTATATGCCTCCCCAATATCACAAGAGTATGCAAGCTGCCAGGGTCAAACAGAACATGTCTCATCAGATGTCTCAACATCAGGGAGACTGGTATGGATATGGATATGGATACAACAATGTTGTGCCTCATCACTATGGAAGAAGAAAGCCTCATCACCATAGGAGACAACCTAGGAGACAACGTCCTCAGTACAGAAGAAGACAATCCAACTATGGAAGAAGGAGACAACATTATGGGTGGCAGCCACAGCATTACCATCAAAGTGCAAGAAGATTTAACCACTTCAGAGATGACAGAGTCAGATACTTCTATTGTGGCAGGTTTGGACATATGCAGTCCTCGTGCTTCAAGCTTCATGGTTATCCAAATTCTGCTCCTCAACCCAGACAGAAGGAGGTCAGGCCCAAGGTGGTGAAACAATGGGTTCCTAAAGCTCAGGTTACATGTCTATTGGCTCATACCTCAGATGGACATTTTCCATGGATGCATGGTACTTTGACAGTGGATGTTCAATGCACATGACTGGATCCAAGGAGCAGTTGGTGGAGTTCAATCCTTGCCATGGAAATAAGGTTGTGTTTGGCAATGGAGAAAAATGAGTAGTTGAAGGAGTTGGAAGAGTGAAGAATCATGATGGTCTAACTCTTGATAGGGTGATCCTTGTCCAAGGTTTGAATGCAAATCTGATTAGCATAAGTCAGCTATGTGATGAAGGTTACAAAGTTAACTACACCAAACATGAGTGTGAGGTATATAATGATCATAATCAGGTTGTTATGAAGGGGGTCAGATCCAAAGATAACTGCTATCAGTGGATTCCTCTTGAAGTTAATTCAACTTATGATGTTCAAGTTGATGTTATGACATCAGGCCATGACATCAGGTATGAAAGGATGCTGAAAGGTCACTCAGATTTAATGAGTTCTGGTGTGAATCCTTTTAAATTTTTAAACGGAAAGTCTTTATGGAGGGAGAAAATTAGTAATTGGTCTTTAAGAGGTGTACTCAAAATCAGGCGCCTTACCATTTTGATTCTATATCAAGATTCATCAAAGCGTTCTCTTCACAACGGTTCATCTCCCTTAATCTCAACAGAATAGAAAGATCTTCTCTAAACCTAGTCTGTTACAAAGGAACGATGTCTTCCCCTTCCAAGAACTCTGATTCTCAAAGACCTACGCATGTACGAACTAGGGTTTCTTCTGAAAAAGAACTTGCCGACAAAGAACATATGCATATGGCACTCCCAGATTCAGGTATCTCTAAACCTTCAACCAAGTTGAATAAAACTGAAACTAGGTCATCATCCTCTCAAGCTTTTGAGGAGAAGTATGATGTGGACATGCATTTGAAGCAGATTGCCGCCAAAATTCTTGAGAAGGGAATACGTGTGAAAGGGATTTCTGTCCCTTTAAGGCAAATGCCTGCTGAACAGGTGGACTTTCAAAGTGAGGACTCAAACCTTCATAGACTGGCCTTGTCTGTGAAACAAGACGCTGAAGGTGGTAGTAAAGAAGAAGATCTTGAAGATACTGATGTCATCCTTGATGTCAGAACATCATCCCCAAGGGATGATAGTCACAGTTATAAAGGGAAGGATCAGGTTGAGGTTATAGATGTTGAGGACTCATCTGATAGCGACATCATTGGTAATACGATAGCAAGAAGAAGAGAGGATAGGAAAGGGAAAGGAGTGGAGTCACTTCCTAATGAAATATGGTCAAGGAAAAGAAAAGGACTTCAGTTGCAGACTCTCCCAAGTCAGGGAGAAAAGTTGCCATATCTGGCAAGAAATGGAGAATCAGGGAAGAATCAGATTCAGAGTGTGATGTTCAAGACATCAACTCTGTGAGGAACAGAGCTGCTGATCAAGTGCCTGATAACATCTCATTTCACTGTGCCAGAAGTGCATCCATGTGGAATTGTGTGAGCCAAAGAAGGATAGCTCTGGAAAGAGAGCTAGTTACAGATGACTTAGAGTCTACTGAAATTGTAGATCTAATTAAGTTTGCTGGTCTCATAAGGACTATGTCAGGATTGACTAGTTGCTATGATAGACTGGTCAGAGAATTTATAGTGAATATCCCTGAGTCTATTAATGACAGCAAAAGCTTAACTTTCAGAAGAGTTACCGTCAGGGGTAAGTGTGTCTGGTTCTCTCCTAAGGTGATCAATGCCTACTTAGGAAGAAGTGAGGAAGATTATGGAGAATTAGAAGTTTCTAATAATGTTATCTGCAAAGAAATCACAGCTGGTCAGGTAGAAGTTTGGCCTTCAAAAGGGAAGTTATCAGCAAGTTTATTAAGTGTGAAATATGCTCTTCTTCATAGAATAGGTGCTGTTAACTGGGTTCCTACTAACCACAAGACCTCTGTTTCTGCTGGTTTGGGCAAATTAGTTTATGCCATTGGAACAAAGAGACTAATTGATTATGGCTCTTACATTTATAATCAGACTATCAAGCATGCTGCAACAAGAGCTGTGAAATTGCCTATTGCATTTCCATCCCTCATTTGTGGGATAATTCTGTCTCAGCATCCTGGGATTCTTCACCAGTATGATATTATGTGTAGAAGGAAGCCTAACTTGTCTTTTCATCAGTAGCTGTTTGAAGGAAAACATGTTACTAATCATGTCAAGGCATCTGCCTCAACTTCTACTCATCATACTCATGTTAAGACTGGTATAATTTCTGAACTAGAGGAAGCCTGTAAAGAATTAGATGAAGCCATCAGAGTAAGCACTGAAAGAAAGGAGAAGTTCAAAAGATTACTTATGACTCTGAAGATGACAAAAAAAGGAAGTGAGAAAGAAGTTGCTGATAAGAAAGTTGAGTCTGATAATGACAGCTCAAAAGAAGAAGAAGATAACGATGATCTCAACTCAGATGATTAAAGCTTTTAATAATTTGCTTAGTTAGTAGTTTTAGTTTTTTTTGTTCTGCACTGTTGTGCTCGGTTTGTAATTTGAATATTGTGCTGTTATATGCACCCTTTATGTTTTTGTTCTATGATTTGTTATGTCTTTTTGCTGACTATGAGACTGACAATGAGAGCTAGGGTAGTACTAACTGTAGTTAGACTGACTTGATGAGGTTGTCAAATTGTGGCTAAAAAGGGGGAGAAATTAAGGGGGAGTAACTGCTGAACAGCTGCTATGCTGGTTGTTGCATTGAGGGGGAGTGCTCATTGCTGCTAATGTTGAAATATGTGCAGCTGTTTGAAGATTGTTGCTGTTGAAAGTGGTGCTGCAGCAGAGTTTTGTGAAGTGAAGTCTTTTTGTATTGAAGATGCTGCTGCTTGAAGGTTCAAATTAGTCAAGTTATTTCCGCTGCTGAAGTCTTTGAAGGTGCAGAGATTGTTTTAGCCAAAATTAGCCAAAGGGGGAGATTGTTAGTTTCTTGGATTGGCTAGAATTTCGGTAAAACAAAGTATGTTCAATGTTGATGTCAAGGTGGTGATATAGCAACATTGAGTCTTAACACTGGGCTGTGTTAAGTAGTGAAGCTGTTCAATGTGTGATGTCATATGGGTGATGTCACAACATAGAGTCTTAACACTGGGCTGTGTTAAGTGTTTAAGTTACAAAAGTTTGGATGTCTGATGTCACAAGCGATGTTGTGACATTAGATCTGCAGAATTAATAACATCAGGTTGTGATGTTGTTAGGGTTTGCGTGTTAGCTGGAATTGTGGAGAGCTGTTAGTCTCATTGGATGCGAATATCTTGGGTTAGATATTCTTCGCTGCATAGGAGATCTGGTGCAGATTTGTAGGAGATTTAAAAGGTTGAAGATTTGAAAATATTTTAGGAGAAAATCTGTTTTGAAGATTCAGTTTTAAATAACAAATCAAGTCAGATATTGCAGGAGTCCAAGCCCAATTCAGGTTGCTATATAAAGCGCACAAAACCAAAGGAAAAGGTACAGAAATACAGAGAGAATATCAAGAGCATAGGCTGAGTGTCTTAAGTATTTTGTACGAGTTTTGTATACACCATTCTAGGTTGAATTGGTGAGTTGTTTTCTGTCCTCTCTTAGAAGCTGTGAAGCGAAAGAGAGTTGTGTAACTTGATCAAAGCTGTGAAGCAGAATCAAGGTTTCTCAAAGAGGTTGTTCTTTGAGTGGTTTAAGGGATTGAGTAGTGTTCTCATATCTAAGTGGTTTCTTAGGTAGAAAGTCACTAGTAGGAATTAAGATTAGGAGATTGTCAACTGGGTTGTTGAGTCTGTAATTTAATTCTACAAGTAGTGAAATTCATCCCTGGCTTGGTAGCCCCCAGACGTAGGTTGTTAGACCGAACTGGGTGAAAAATTCTGTGTGTTATTCTGCTGTTTATTTTGTCCATTGTATAGAGTGTGTTGTTGTGACATCGCACTTAACATCACACGTCTGATACCAGAATTTCAACGTTTATATGTTGTAACGTGGCCTGGTTCACGGTTTTAAAAACAAAGATACAAGGCTCAAAGTTTGAAATTTAACCCACCCCATTCTCCTTGATGTTCTCCATTCCTAAATCCAATTAACCTAACAAATGCGTTCATCCTGCAAGAGAAACTTTTCAGTCATGGTGATTAAAAGGTATACTGGTTTAAGCACTTTATGAGATTTTTTTTTGAGGTGCAGTCACCCTCTCCGTTTTATAAGATTGTTCCATTTTTTCCTTTTTCTTTTCTTTTAACCCTTATTTTTGCATGGAGCAATTCTTTTGAATTTAGTGGTTCATCGGGATACCCTTATTTTTGCCTAGGTCAAAATCGAAATTTTTTTTTTGACTTAGCGGGTTTTTCCTTTTTCCCTTTTTTGGAACAATTCCTGAGTGATCTCGCTTTTGACTTAGAGGGGGCGTGACTGCCATATTAGATATCATGAGCTATTATCCCTTTTGCTTCCTCAATGTCGAATGGTGCGGGGAAGAATGTGTGCTTAAACTTTTATCCTTGTGATTAGGTGTACTGATTCCCTTGCATTAGGACGCAATGTTGAATTAATTGAAACCTACCCTGCCCCTGGTTAAAATTAAGTTTTTTTTTAAATAGAAAGAACACCAACTTCTGGCTCGAGGGGGTTGACTACAGTTTAACTCCTTATTCCTCCAGTGTTTAGGGAGTGAAACAATGCCTTACATCTTCAGCCAGGTCATACCACTAAAGCATACATGAACAGTATTCGTTTGTTTATTTACATCCTTCTCCTCCTAAGTTTGTCAATAGGTGAGAAGTGAAATGGAAAATGTTTGATTTTTTTATTTTGCGAGTGATGGCATAAGAAAGAGTGAAAACTAATGGATGAATTCCAAAAACATGCATGCTCATCTTATTAAAATTATTTCCCCAAAAGTACATCTTTTTATTACAAACAACACTTAGCAAAAAGGAAAATACAACTGGAAATGATAAAGGCCTAATGATCCTAGGGGTAAGCTTCCTTGTCGATCCACCAGTCTTGAGATATACCTCTTGGTGTTCTTGCACTTGTCCAAGTAAGGGGTGACCTTTCACCTATGGGACTTCTCCTTTGAAAGTCGATTGCAGGTCTTGTGCTTTGTGCTCATAATTTTAGTGCCTGAGTAGGATCAAGTAATTGCAGCTTCACTAAGGCACCTCCAAGTAAGTTGTGAGACATTAGTGTAGGATCCAGTTCTCTTCCAAACTTCCTTTGTTGTATAGGCATCATCCAAGGTTATTATATTTGAGGCTCTAAGCACCCCTCTAGCAGACATGGTGAAGGGTTACCTTATTTCCTCAATGATACTTGCCCCTCTTGATTTCCTCCATAGCTTCTTGAGGTATCCTTTAAGTTCGTACATGAGTATCGGGAAACCTCTTAGCTTTAGGGAGAAAGCGGAAAGGATATGCAAATGTATGTGTATGTATGCAAATGCATGGGGTATGCAAAGATAATTTTAAAAATTTATTTGGGGGGAATTCCAAAATCCACTGTAGTTAGAGATGAATATATTCAAAGGATGAAACCCATACACATAGAATAAAAATCACTTTATAAAATCCCAAATCCATTAGCCAATTCCAAATCCAAAATGACTTCCAAACTTATAATAATAATTCCTCGGGAATAACCCATAACAATCCCAAAATGAAAACTCCTTAACTTAAGAAGGCGTAAACTAAATAGATGCCCCTAATGCCTTCTTCAAATGAGCTTTAAACTCCTCCCAATATCCTTTCTTAAGCCCTTGTACTTCCTTATCCTCCTTGTAGTGAGATGATGGATCTTCAAGGGGTACAGCTGAGTTTTTTTTTAAGCTTGACCATTTTTCTTTTTCTGTTTTTTTTTTTATATTTTTTTTTGCCCCCATGCCCCTTGTGAGGTTTTTTCCCTTCTCCTTGTAAATCCAAGTATAGTCCAAATTGTTCCAGCGTATGAGCTAGTTAAAAATCCTTGAAGAGGAAGTCCCTTAGAGGAGAATCATAAGATTGTGCAAAAGCGATTACGACCTCTACCTTCATAGGGATCCCTAAGAGGTCGAGGATCCTTCCACCCTTGTGTATAAACATCCTTTGAGCATATTTGGCATTAAGTCTTGAAGGTCTTTGAGACTTCGTAAATTAAGCACTTAGCATTCTAATGCGTAGGGTAGCACTTTTGTTTGAATCCATCTTTCCAATGTTCCTACAACACATCTTGAAATTCCCCACAAAAATGCGTATATGCAAAAAAGTGTTTTTAAATGCATGATGACATGGACATTTTCGTTTTTTTTAATGTTTTTATTTGGGTTAGGGTAAGGTGAGATGCAAGCATGACCCTAACTAGGTAGGCTCCCTATAGTAAGTTAGATCTAAGTCTTATCTACCCAATCCCCTCACATGTAGGCTATATAGTTTTGGATAGCATAACGACCCTATAATGTACAGACTATACCCTTGTTTTACCATGAGAAGGAGCAAGCCTTCCTATGACAATCCTTCGGGATAAGTCTCATCTGGGTAGGACCCTAGTAACAGCCCTTGAGGGTTGAATACATAGGGTCTCCATGAGTTGGTAAGGGGTAGGCTAAAAGTTCTCAGAGTCTCGGACCACATCCAAATCATCCTCTACGTTAGGGGCTAGCCCTTTCATGGGGACACCTTTGGAAGGATCTATTCTGAGTGTGGCATCAATGAATTGTTGGGGATGTCTCATCCCCCCTAAAACATTTACGTTCCATGTCCTAATCTAGGGTTATACTCCAAGCTTAGGCTTTAGCTTCACACATCATATGCCCTAGTCCAATGCATGATGACAAAATAAAAATATAATGGACAAATATAATAAATAAAAACCAATTAAAACATAAAATAAATCATAATAAAAAATAAAAACAATAAAACACCCAAAACAAACAAGGACCCTAAAACCTAAGGCTAAGAGGGACTCTCTTTAGGGAGGCATCCCCAGCAGAGTCGCCAGCTGTCGCGGCAGGCTAAAAATTTTCGAGTTGCCATCATATTTTTTAGAGGAAAATAAATGATAAACCTAAGATCCTAATCCTAAGGGCAGAGATTCCTAAGGTTCGGGAGTCGGTTAAGTGAGGGGAAGGTGTTAGGCACCCCTCACTTCCATTGTACTCAATAGGATCCTCCTTAAGTTCTAGTGAATGTTTGTTTGTTATTTTAATGTTTGACTTTTTATTTTTTTTAATTACAAAAATCCTAAGTTTTTTATTAATTATACTTGCTAGGGTTCACAACCTTATGCCTACGTACCCTCATTTTGAAGGATCAGAGTAACCGTAGTTGAACTCCCCTATTCCTACCCCTAACCCTATTCCTAATCCTAATCCCAAACCCAATCCACTATTTATACTCTTGGATAAAGAGTTCTATCCCTTATGCCTATTATTTATACTCCTAGATAAGGAGTTATATCCCTTAAACCTATTATTTATACTCCTAGATAAGGAGTTATATCCCTTAAAATCCCTTATCCTTTGTTTATACTCTCGGAGGGAGAGTTTTATTCCTTATCCATTATTTATACTCTCGGATGGAGAGTTCTATCCCTTATCCCTTATTTATACTCTCGGACGGAGAGTTCTATCCCTTATCCATTGTTTATACTATCGGATGGAGAGTTCTATCCCTTATCCATTGTTTATACTCTCAGACGGAGAGTTCTATCCCTTATCCATTGTTTATACTCTCGGACGGAGAGTTCTATCCCTTGGAATATATTTATACTCTTGGAACCGAAGAGTGTTATCCCTATATCCCATCCCTTATTTAGGCTCTCGGACCAAGAGCTTTATCCCAAATTTTAAAACCTTAAAAAAAATCCCTTTTTATATCCCTTAAGTCTTTAATAATACCCCTTAAATCCCTAAAAAAATAAAAATTTTACTAATGACATCATGTCAAGATAGCAAAAATTAAACCCACAACTACTCAAATCAAAGATGCAAAGTCCTAAATCCAAAATACTCCCCAAATAATAAAAATTTTAATCCCAAAAACTAAATTACTTTTAATTCTATATCTTCATCCCCAAAATCAATATTTCAATCCAATTTTAAAAATCCCAAAATAAAAATCTCCCTTGTAACAAATCACACAAATTTTTAATAAATTCAACTCCCAAAATGTCATCCCAAAAAAACCACAGATAAAAAAAATCCTAAAAATTATTCCTATTTAAAATATAAATAAATTATTTATATCATAAAACCCAAAATTAAGAAAAATTCCCAAACTCTATAAAAATCCAAAATAAACCCTAAAACCTTTAGATACCTTTTCTTATAGAAATAAACCAAAACCCAAATAAAAAATTCCAATTCTTCCCAACTATGTCATCCCCAAAAATTCAGGAATAAAATCTTATCTATAAAAATTTGTTCCTATTTAAAAATACAAATCATTTTAAATAAAAAACAAAATGACCAATTGAAAATCCCAAATATTATATATATAAAACCCCAAAATAAACCCTAAAATTCCTAATTAAACTCCCCCTAATAATCCCAAAAAAAATCCTAATTAAAATACTTAATCCCTGATTAATAATTAAATTAAGGAATTAATTTAATTAATTAATTTGACCAGGGGGTGAATTTTGAACAAAAATTCAATGAGCCAAATGACACAGGGGTACAGATAGTAATCTGGGCGCAAGGCCCAATTACTAAACCCAAGTTTTTTTGGAAAAAAGAAAAAAAGGTCCATGATGGAGAGAGTCTGACTTTGACTCTCTCCTGGACGTCAGATGGAGATCAAATGAGTCTTTTTGGAGCTGACATCAACCGTTGATCTCAAAATATGATGGGTAGACGGTCCAGATTTTGAGTCAATGCAGACTCATGGCTAGCACACACGCGTTGGATACCCCTGGTTGACTGGAAAGTCAACCAATCCAAAGGGACCAAGGGATGCCACTTGGCATGGATCAGAAGCGTCGCCTAGGGAGTACATAATGTGGGTTCCCTCATACTTCCCTCATTTTCCCAATTCCTCTCTCTCTACACTTCTCCCTCTCTCTACTCCCTACACGCTCTCCCCCCTCTCCTCTCTTCTCCTTCGCCGGTAAACCTACGGCCGCCCCCCAAACCACCCTAATGCCCAGATTCCGGTTGATATTCAACCGGAAAATTCAAACCTCATAAACCCTAACCCAATTTCCCCAGAAAATTCCCCAGTTCTTCAGGGTTTGCAACGAACCCTAAGAATCCTAGCCCCAAAATGAGGAACCCTAACCCTTACCCAAGAACCCTAACCCTTAATGACGAACCCTAGGGTTCCTCGCATGAACCCTAACCCTTACCCAAGAACCCTAACCCCATTCTAAACCCAGAAATAAACCAAACCCCAAATTAAACCCCAAACCAATCAAACCGCAACAAATACGACATCAAGGAGAAAAAAAAAAGCTATGTGATTACCTCCCTGGCCGTGACCTATTAAGCTGCCTTCCTTCCCTTTTTTCTCTGTTTCTTTTTGTTTCGTCCCTCGATCTCCTTCTAATCTCCTTCTGTCTCTTTTTTTTGCAGCTGAATAGTGAATGAAGGTCAAGCTCAGAGGGGTTAGGGATCCAATATTCAACCCTAACTCTCTATTTGCGAGAGCTTTAAGTGGTGGATTGAAGGGATTCGCGCAGAAATTCCTTAGCATAGGGTCCTCTCCCTTTTCTGAATTAGTGTTAGTTCTTGGATTGGCTGGAATTTTGGTAAAACAAAGTGTGTTCAATGTTGATGTCAAGGTGGTGATGTTGTAACATTGAGTCTTAACACTGGGCTGTGTTAAGTATTTAAATTACTGAAGTTGGATGTCTGATCTCACATGGCGATGTTGTGACATTAGATCTGCAGAATTAATAACATCAGGTTGTGATGTTGGTAGGGTTCGCGTGTTAGCTGGAATTGTGGAGAGCAAGCAGTCTCATTGGATGCGAATATCTTGGGATATATATTTCCTGCTGCATAGGAGATCTGGTGCAAATTTGTAGGAGATTTAAAAGGTTGAAGATTTGAAAAGATTTTAGGAGAAAATCTGTTTTGAATATTCAGTTTTAAATAACAAATCAAGTCAGATATTGTAGCAGTCCAAGCCCAATTCAGGTTGCTATTTAAAGCGCACAAAACCAAAGGAAAAAGTACAGAAATACAGAGAGAAGATCAAGAGCATAGGCTGAGTGTCTTAAGTATTTTGTACGAGTTTTGTATACACCATTCTAGGTTGAATTGGTGAGTTATTTTCTGTCCTCTCTTAGAAGCTGTGAAGCGAAAGAGAGTTGTGTGACTTGATCAAAGCTGTGAAGCAGAATCAAGGTTTCTCAAAGAGGTTGTTCTTTGAGAGGTTTAAGGGATTGAGTAGTGTTCTCATATCTAAGTGGTTTCTTAGGTAGAAAGTCACTAGTAGGAATTAAGATTAGGAGATTGTCAACTGGGTTGTTGAGTCTGTAATTTAATTCTACAAGTAGTGAATTTCATCCCTGGCTTGGTAGCCCCCAGATGTAGGTAGTTAGACCGAACTGGGTGAACAATTTTGTGTGTTATTCTGCTGTTTATTTTGTCCATTGTGCAGAGTGTGTTGTTGTGACATCGCACTTAACATCACACGTCTGATACCAGAATTTCAATTAGTTTTTAGCTTATATAGTCTAAACATTAGGTTAGAAATTAAATTGGATTGGTTTTTGTTTTAGGAAGATTCTGATGTAATTTCTTATTCGATTTGATTATGTTGTACAATTAGAATTAGGCTTTGAGTTGTTCACTTAATCAGATTGTAATTTCTGTTGTAAATTGATTGAACAATTAAATGGAAATTGAATGCTTATTGATTCTATTTTGCTAGAAAAAATCCGAATCTTCTGATTTTGCTCGTGATTCCCGGTGCAGAACTAGGGTTTGATTTGGGGAAGGAAAAGATACTCTGTCAACCAATTTTGACCAAAATTAAAAAAACAAATATAGATAATATAAATAATAAAAATAAATAATAATTAATACTGGTAAAATAACTGGAAAAATCTTAGCGAACACACTAAACAAAAACCCAAAATCCCATACTTTCATATATATATCCGTCTTAAACATTTCAACCGATAGCCTAAAACACCCCTCGTCAACAAAATAAACCTAAGAGAAACCCCGAATCTTTGTAGCATCTGTAACCTAACAGACTGCTGTTTAATCTCAGTATGCAAGCAGGGTTAGTTGGAGACATCTATTTCCCTTCCTTCATCAGCTTTAATAGGATAAAAAATGAATCGAACTGTAGTACTAGAGCGATCGTGCTTCGCAACCACATCCAAAAATCACTCTCTACAGAAAAATGGCGACTCTGCTGGGGAAGATGCGCAGGTCTCTTTAGGGATCTTGTTCTTTTTTGTGGAAACCTTGACGTCACTAGGATCTTAGGTCAAAAAGCCGTTAATTTGAAATGAAACCACAGATTGGTGACTCCGCCGGGAAACCATTTTCTGTCAGGAACTTAAGATTCTTAGCTTTTAAAAGTCTAAGATGATTAGGACAAATATATATATTGCTTTTCCAAATTGCTATACGTGTTTATTTTTCTGCTAATGGGAATGCGTGTGATGCCGCATGTGGAAAGATCGAGTATACACTTAAGATAAGTGATGGCGACGAGGTCGACCATCAACCTCAGTGGAGGCTGACCAATGCAACCCATTCTTTCACCTAGAAATGGGCGGATTTTGATGTCTGAGAAGCTGAGGAGCCAAACCCTTTTGTAGTGCGGAAACTATCAGAAATAGTTGTCACGCAATACTACCCTCATTTGAGGCTGGTGATCTATTCTCGGTGAATGGCACTTACTCTAAGATTGCACTACAACTCGCTGGCGATCCGCTTGTTCTTTTGCTTTCCTGGGAGGAGCTGATGATAATGAGTAGAGGTCCAAAAATCACCCTAGTATAAACCTTTGGGGATGGGTAGAGCCTTGACTTCATGACAACGACCCTTTGACCCCATGTTTTTTCTATGTTTTTGTGTGCTGCATTCATGCATTCGTTTAAAAAACATTAAAACATTTAAAAAATTTCTCTTCTAGTCTCTCTATTTTTCAAATTAAACTAAGACTGTGATTGCAAATATCAGAGAAAGGGATTGCGCTAATGGATTTCGGTAGAAGGAGAACCCATAGGTATACCTTCAAGGTTCCAAAGCTAGAGGATTTGAGAAGGTTAGCGAGGATGATCACTAACCCAGAGGCTTTCAGAGCCAAGCACGGAGGTTTGCTATCACTGTTAAGAGTCTATGTGATTGAGGGAATCATGGATGCACTCATTCAGTTTTATGATCCGGTTTATCATTGTTTCACATTCCCGGATTACCAGCTCGCACAAATGCTGGAGGAGTATTCTCATCTGATTGATCTACACATTAATGATCGAGCTCCATTTTCTGGACTGGAAGAAATTCCAAAGAATCAGACCATTGCAAGAGCAATTCATTTGGACGAGTCTGAGGTCAGGACTCATCTAACTACCAAGGGTGGCATCCAAGGTTTGCCAGGCCAGTTCTTGACAAAGAAAGCCCTGTATTTTGCCAGTATAGGAAACGTGACTGCTTTTGAAAGCATCTTTGTCTTGCTCACCTACGGATTATTTTTGTTTCCCAACATCAATAACTTCGTTGACATTAACTCCATTAAGGTTTTTCTTATTGGAAACCCTGTGCCGACTTTGCTAGCAGATACGTATCATTCTGTACACTTGGGAAATTTGTACAGCGGAGGGGAGATCACATGCTGTGTACCTCTGCTTTACAAATGGTTTATCTCTCACTTGCCCAAGTCTGCTGCTTTTTGGGATTGCAAGAGTGCCTTACGTTGGTCGCGGAAGATCATGTCCCTTACCAACTCTAATATAGATTGGTGTAATAGGATCTATGATGGAATCAGGATCATTGACCGTTGTGGAAACTTCCCCAAAGTACCCCTTATAGGAACTAAGGGAGGAATCAACTACCATCCGGTATTGGTTCGTCGTCAATTTGGATACCCGATGAGACACGTCCCACGGGGTGTTCATCTGGAAGGTCTTTTCTTCAAGGAAGGAGAAAGCGATAGAGCACTAAAGATGGAAATAGTGCAAGCTTGGAAACACGTTCATAAGAAAGGACGAGAGTCTCTACGAAAACCGGACTGTGTCTCGGTGGAGCCTTATCTCCATTGGGTACAAACTAGAGCTCTCAAGCTAAAAATGCCTTATCCTCGTTACGGAATTCTTCCGCCGAGGGAATCTGTCATGTACTTCATGACGGAAACGGAAAAGCTTCAGGTTACTCTCAACAAAGTTCAACGGGAGAGAAGGTCTTGGAAGAACAAGTACCGCACCCTCAACGTAGAGTGCATCAAAATACAGCAATTACTAAAAGAGAAAGATGCTCTGATTGAAATTTTGGAGCAACATGCTGTAGAGAATCAAGATGACCAAAGGAATTTGCTCACTCCTTTCACCTGGCAAAGGAATGACAACCCGACAACGGCCCAAGAGCCCCGGTCAAAGAAAAGGAAGATACCAGAATCAGCACCCGATTTCTCTTCAGAGAGGACTCGGGACCCATTAGTTTAGGTTTCTGTTTCTGCACCTTGTAATCTACTGTATTTTCGTTTCTGCAATCCTTTGAATTTCAATAAAAAGGGGTTTCCCCACCGTTTGATATTTGCAATCTAATTGTCGAAGTTTATTTTGATTAAACCTTAAACAATTAATATAATCATTACATTCATCATTCTCACATCGCGTATTCTTCTTACCTACGAATCTCACGTTTGTGTCTCGGTTCTAGAGTCAAACTGTCTCATTCGTATAATACTCGGGCCAATCGTCAGAAAAAAATGGATGATCTTGAGGAAGAAAACAGAGAGTTGAAAGAAGAGATCGACGCTCTGAGAGAGGATATGAGGAAGCTTCGTAACGACATGCAAGCCATGGCAGAAGCTCAGCTACAAAGAACTGTGATCTCAGAGATCACCTCAACGCCCATAGTGGAGAAGTATGATCCTAGGTATCAAATACCGAAAGATCGTCCTTGGGGCATGCCTGTTAACTATATCCCGGAAGGATATGTTCCACCGATCACTGAAGATCAGGGAATCACAACAGAAGCCACTGGGCCTGAAGGTTACAAACTTCGGGAAAGCGAAGATGCCAGAGGCATACTGAAGACTCCTGAAGGTTACAAACTTCGGGAGACGCCAAGACTCACTACCGTTGTCACGGTACCACCCCCTGTGATACACACAGTCCCGGAAGGACAGATTCCACAGACACCTTCTGGTAAGAAGGAAACTATGTTTGACAGAATGGAGGAATTCTAGGAGCAGTTCTTGGAAATGCAGAAGGAACTGCAAGCCATTCGCGGTCAGGATCTATTTGGAAAGGACGCCGCAGACCTCTGCTTGGTCCCCAATGTGAAAGTCCCGCACAAATTTCAAGTGCCCGAATTTGAAAAGTACAAGGGTAACTCTTGCCCTCAAAGCCATCTGGTGATGTACGACCGGCGGATGTTAGCTCAGACGAAAATCAGGACCTACTGATTCACTACTTTCAGGATAGTTTAACTGGTGCCGCACTCAAATGGTACATGGGTTTAAACCGTGCTACGATCAGCACTTTCAGAGATCTTGGTACTGCCTTCGTTCAACAATACAAATACAATTTGGACATGGCACCAGACAGAGATCAACTCAGATCGATGTCGCAAAAGGACAAGGAAACCTTTAAGGAGTATGCTCAAAGGTGGCGTGAGATTGCCGCTCAAATTTGTCCACCTCTGGAGGAAAAAGAGATGACAAAGATCTTCTTAAAGACCTTAAGCTCATTTTACTATGACCGAATGGTTACCAGTGCGCCCAGTGATTTCACCGAAATGGTTGGCATGGGCGTACGTCATGTGGAAGCCGTCTGAGAAGGAGGTTTGGTAAAAGACACTGCATCGACGAGCGGTACTAAAAAATACGGTAGTGCTCTCCCTAAGAAAAAAGAGCAAGATATTGGGAATATCTCTCTCGGAAAGCAAATGCGACATTATCAATCGGTAGCAGCTGTGACTCATGCTATCAACCCTGCGTCTATTCCTACGTATCAACCTCAGGTTGCGCAGAGCTAACCTGATCAGCAAAGGACACAACAGCCTCTTCAGCAGGCTCGTCCTCCATACAACAACAACCGTACAACACGGCCACCAGGATTTGATCCTATACCCGTGTCATACGCAGAGCTGTTTCCATTACTACTGGCTAAGGGGCACATACAGACTAAATCTCCTCTTACAGTACCGGAAAATCCGCCTTTGTGGTTTAAGGTGGATCAAACTTGCCCTTACCATCAAGGAGGATCAGGGCATAACATAGAGACTTGTCTCAATTTCAAGTCCGACGTGCAAAAACTTGTTAGGAGCGGGGTCTTACCTTCAAGGATACAAATCCTAATGTTCTCACGAACCCGCTGCCTCAACACGAGAAGGCTGCAGTCAATTTGATAGAAGGAGAGACTAACAATGTCTATCAAATTCATGATGTACTCTTGTTGAAAACCAATTTGGTCAAGATGCATTGTAGACAGAGTGGATATGACCATGTGCCACCTCATAACTATCATCAGTGTGATGTCTGCTCTAAAAACAATCAGGGATATTCTGTGGTGCAAGCAGCTCTACAGGAACAAATGGATCTCGGATGGATCCAAGAGCACCGAGTTCGTGGAGTTAACATGGTTTACATGAATTCTAACGTCATTCAGAACCACGATATCCGTACAATGAATGTCAATCTGGTGGCAATGCACTCAAGGCAAAGCTAGTATCATAATCTATCGCGGCACGATTACAGTTCCTGTCTGATTTGATCGGTAAATAAACAGGGATGCTCTTTCATACAGGAGGCCCTCCAGCGTCAGATGGATCTTGGATGGATCCAAGACTACCATGATAGGAATTCCTATCAAATCAACATGGTTCAGATCTTCGATATTCGCGTGATGAATACCAACCTGGTAGAGTTACATGCTGAGCAGGTCCGACTCAGATTCTTAATATCACACGACTATCAAAGCTATAAAGCGGGTTGCGAAAACGATCGAGGTTATACCCTTATCCAGGAGGCACTTCAGCACTTGTTAAATCACTGGTGGATGCCAATTTATATGGATGAAGATACTCAGCAGATTAGTATCAATAACAGGAATCCTACTCGGCGTCAGATTCAGGATGTCCGATCTGTGGAAGCTAACCTAGTGAGGTTACATTGTATTCAAAGTGGGCATGGCCAGGTGCCACCACACAACTATGAACGTTGCGGCGTCTGTTCGGAAAGTAACCAAGGGTGTTACTTTGTGAGAGCAGCTCTTCAGGGTCAGGTAGATCGTGGAGAGATTCACCCATATCCGGGTTCTGGACCCATCAACTGGACACCGAACTACCTTGCCGAGCAAGTTGAGGATGTTGTCACGATCTCTGGTCATCACAGGACCAGAGATGTTTTTGCCATTATCCCTTTACTTGACAAATCTAAAGTTCCCAACCGGGAATGGATCGAGATTAATTATGATGGTCAGAAAAATCAGAAGGCTCCTGTAGTTATCTATCTACCAGGACCATTACCGTATGAGTCAGCTAAGGCTATCCCTTACAAATACGGTGCAACGACAGTTGAAAATGGAAAGGAAATTCCATTACTCTCCGTCGTGAATATTGCAGACATCAGTCGTGTAACACGAAGCGGTAAAATCTTCAACCGAGGAGTTGGAGAACCTAACAAGGAAAAGGAACTTCAGACGGAAACTCCCGATCCATCAGTCGGTCAATCCAGTAATCCCGACCTTTCGAAAAATAATGATGAGATGTTGAAGCTCATCCAAAGGAGTGAATACAACATTGTTGATCAACTGTTACAAACTCCTTCAAAGATCTCGGTATTATCACTGTTACTCAGTTCGGAAGCCCACAGGGAGGCTCTGCAGAAAGTCTTGGAGCAAGCCTTTGTGGAACAGGATGTAACAATCAGACAGTTCGATAGCATTGTCTCTAACATCACTTCCTACAATAATTTGGGATTTAGTGATGAGGAATTACCCGAAGAGGGTCGCCGTCATAACATGGCGCTCAATATCACAGTTAACTGTCAGGATGATGCTTTAGCCAGCGTATTGGTAGACACAGGGTCAGCCCTGAATGTTATGCCGAAGTCCACTTTGATGCAATTATCATTCAAAGGCCCTCCGATGAGAATCAGCGAGGTCGTCGTCAAAGCGTTTGACGGATCCAAAAAAACAGTTATCGGCGAAGTTGATCTTCCCATAACTATTGGCCCTCACACTTTCCAAGTCACTTTCCAGGTCATGGACATCCGGGCAACGTACAGTTGTTTATTAGGAAGACCTTGGATACATCAGGCTGGAGCGGTTACTTCCACCCTCCACCAAAAGCTAAAGTTCGTCAAGAACAATCAACTTGTCACAGTTTGTGGGGAACAAGCCTTGCTTGTAAGCAACTTGTCATCATCTACTAGCATAGAACCCGAGGAGGTTATTGGAACTCAGTTCCAAGCACTGTCGGTGGGCAAGGACAATCAATCCCAAGGAGGAACCTCGATTTCCTCATACAAAGATGCTATGAAAGCGGTCGAGAGTACCGATACGATAGGATGGGGACGGCTTGTCATTCCTATTGACAATAAAACAAAGAAGGGTCTTGGTTTTTCTGCAACCTGTACCCAGACAACTGCCAGCGATGAAAGTCTTCATCCCCTTCAAAACTTCCTCCACAGTGGAGGTTTCCTTCACCCAGTGTCTCAAGCAGTACATGCTATCAATGAGGAAGATCCCTCTGACACAGATGAAGAATGGAAGTCCTACCTTAACGAGGACGGTTATATGTCTCAGGAAGAGGTGCCTACGCCATTTTGCCATCCTGCACAGAGTCTGAGATTTATACCAAGGTCAGACATCAAAATGATATATGGAGATTGTGATCCGGAAGGATGTCGTGCTCCGCCAAATTCACTAGAGGAATACACTCTGATGAAAGACAACTTTGACCACAATTACTATGGCCCAATGGATGGTCTGCCAATGTGGCAACCTTATCTAGAAGATTTGGGGCAAGAAAGTCAGCCGGAAAATGAAAATCAGCTGACCGTTTTTGAACAGAATACCTATGTCCCCACCATGTCATGGGATCACCACTCAGGTCATTCAGAAACTACTCAACATGAAGATGAATTTACAACGTTTGCAGGGCTTGAATTCATCAACTATGCTTTTCTTGAGGTTAACGTCATCGAGAGAGATGACTCCTCCAGTTCCAGAGAAGTGTGGGACACCTTGGGACAACCGAGTGGGAAATACGACTATATGGTCAAGTACACCGCTCCCGAAAGCTCTCGTATCAGACTCGAAGATATCCAGCCTACTGGATGGGGAGATACAGCTGAGAGCATAAATACTATGCAAAATGCAACTGAGGAATTCTCCTACGACAAGTCTGCTTGGGAGACAGAATCCAATGATCCAGCTCCACCAGAAATCAGAGTTATTTCTGAAGACAAATCAAGGAAGGTGCCTGACTTTGTGATTCACCGAGGAGTTCGCTGCCAATGGGTTGCCGTCGAGGTTCCGAGGATCGTTCATCAGTCAAAGTAATTGCCATCTTTAACCTTTCACCCTGCCCAGGTGAAACGGGTGTTTTGATAGGGCTCACTTTCTGTAAAGTATCCCTCTTCGCTTAGCCCAAAGCGACAGAGTTTTGTTTTATAGGGCTGTAGTTTCAAGAATCGACTTATTCATTAATAAAATAACGTCGTTCTGTAATTTCCGCATTAATTGCTGTTTTCTCTTTTTGCTTTTTCAGAAAATGGTAATCCTAAAAAACAATTCAAATAAAAACACGCAGTAAAATAAATACACTGCACACACTTGCATTTTCTTTATCTCTTCTAAACACGAATCATCACGTCATGCAGATTGCTTGTTTTAAACCCTGTTAAAACATACGATCCGATGCCTTCTCCCAACTTTGAGTTCCCGGTATTCGAGGCTGAAGAAGAAAATGACGACAAAATTCCAGAAGAGATCTCTCGACTACTCAGACAAGAGGAAAGGTCCATTGAACCTCACAAAGAGCCGTTGGAAACGGTAAACTTGGGTTCAGAAAAAGAGAGAAAAGAAATCAGGATTGGGGCACTGCTCAGTCCAACTGCCAAAGAGAGTTTGATAAATCTTCTCAAAGAATTCCCCGATGTATTCGCTTGGTTCTATCAGGATATGCCAGGGTTGGATACCAGCATCGTGGAACATCACTTACCGTTGAGATCAGAATGTCTGCCAGTAAAGCAAAGGTTGAGACGCACTCACCCGGACATGGCCATCAAAATCAAAGAGGAGGTGCAGAAACAGATTGACGCGGGTTTCCTCGCCACATCTGAATATCCTCAATGGTTAGCCAACATCGTACCCGTTCCGAAAAAGGACGGAAAGGTCAGAATGTGTGTTGATTACAGGGATCTGAACAAGGCAAGTCCAAAGGACGACTTTCCTTTACCACACATTGACATGCTGGTAGACAGCACAACAAAGTTCAAAATTTTCTCCTTCATGGATGGATTCTCAGGCTATAACCAGATCAAAATGGCGCCGAAAGACATGGAGAAAACTTCGTTCATTACCGCATGGGGCACCTTTTGTTACAAGGTAATGCCGTTCGGTTTGAAGAATGTCGGGGCAACCTATCAAAGGGCCATGACTACTCTGTTTCATGACATGATACACAAAGAAATTGAGGTATATGTCGATGATATGATTGCAAAATCTAAAACAGAGAGTGAGCACGTTGAACATTTGTCAAAATTGTTCGAACGTCTAAGAAAATTCAAGCTCCGCTTGAATCCCAACAAGTGCACCTTTGGTGTCCGTTCAGGGAAACTACTAGGGTTCATCGTCAGCCAGAAAGGAATTGAGGTTGATCCTGACAAGGTCAATGCCATTCAAGAAATGCCTTCTCCGAAAACTGAAAAACAAGTCAGAGGATTCCTGGGATGTTTGAACTACATCTCCAGGATTGCGTTTGGACAGAAGATTGTCAAACCGCCTTCGACAGTATCAAGGAATATCTGTTGAATCCGCCAATTCTATCACCTCCAGTGGAAGGAAGGCCACTGATCATTTACCTCACGGTCTTAGAGGACTCAATGGGATGTGTACTTGGCCAACAGGACGAAACCAAAAGGAAAGAGTCTGCCATTTACTATTTGAGCAATAAATTCACCGACTGCGAAACTCGGTACACGATGCTTGAGAAAACTTGCTGCGCTTTGGCTTGGGTAGCCAAACGTCTACGTCAATACATGATTCGTTACACTACTTGGTTAATCTCCGAAATGGATCCAATCAAGTATGTCTTCGAAAAACCTGCTCTCACGGGAAGAATCGCCCGTTGGCAGATGCAGTTATCAGAATATGACATAGAGTACCCATCTGGGGCACTCAGAAAAGACCGAAAAACCCTCAGAAGATTGGCTGGAAACTTCTTCCTGAGCGGTGACACTCTTTATAAGAGAAATTTTGACATGGTCTTGCTCCGATGCGTCAACAGACCAGAAGCAGACATGCTTATGAAAGAAATTCATGAAGGATCCTTTGGCACTCATGCCAACGGACACACAATGGTGAGAAAAATTTTAAGAGCAGTGTACTATTGGTTGACCAAGGAATCCGACTGCTACAAGTACATGAGGAGGTGTCATAAGTGTCAGATATACTCCGACAAAATTCATGTACCGCCATCACATCTTAAAGTTCTTTCTTCCCCGTGGCCTTTTTCCATATGGGGAATCGACATGATTGGCATGATTGAGCCCAAGGCTTCAAACGGACATCAGTTCATCCTGGTAGCCATTGACTACTTCACCAAGTGGGTCGAAGCAGCGTCATTAGCCAATGTAACCCGACAAGTGGTGGTCCGATTTATCAAAAACAATATCATCTGCCGTTATGGTGTTCCGAGCCAGATCATTACTGATAATGGATCTAACTTGAACAATAAGATGATGAAAGAGTTGTGTGTAGAGTTCAAGATCGAACACCATAACTCATCTCCTTACCGACCCAAGATGAACGGAGCGGTAGAAGCGGCTAATAAGAACATCAAGAAGATCGTTCAAAAGATGGTTGTAACCTATAAAGATTGGCACGAAATGCTACCCTTTGCTCTTCACGGTTATCGCACATCTGTTCGCACTTCAACAGGGGCTACCCCTTTCTCTCTAGTGTATGGCATGGAAGCAGTGCTCCCTATAGAAGTAGAGATCCCGTCAATCCGAGTATTGATGGAAGCTAAGCTCACCGAAGCTGAATGGTGTCAAAGCCGACACGACGAACTGAATCTGATCGAGGAGAAGCGAATCACGGCACTATGCCATGGTCAATTGTATCAACAGAGAATGAAGAGGGCATTTGACAAAAAGGTCTGACCTCGTGTTTTCAGAAAAGGAGACCTCGTGCTCAAGAAGATCCAGTCATTTCTCACTGATTCGCGAGGTAAATGGACTCCGAATTATGATGGCCCCTATGTGGTCACGAAAGCTTTCTCAGGCGGCGCCTTGAGACTTACAACCATGGACGGAGAGGAATTTGCCTACCCCATGAATGTTGATGTAGTCAAGAAATACTTCTCCTAAACTAAAAAAAAAAAAAAAAAAAGAAAAACGTCTCGGTGGATTGAAAACCCGAAAGGGCGGTCCAGGCAAAAGTTAGAGACATAAAAAGAAAAAAATCATCCCGGTGGATTGGAAACATCACAGTACAATCCAGGAAAAAATTAGGGATAATGGCAAGTAACTATGTTCATCAGAGGCAAGTCCCTCAGCAGCAGCAGTTACATCATCCGCCAGAAAACTCCAGTCAAGGTCATCTTCGACAGAAGCTTAGGATGTCCTGAATTCAAAGTTGGTAGAAGGATAGTGGTCGTTATGTTTCAATGTAGCCCTTTTCCCTGTAAAATTACCGTTTTCAAACTTTGTATATACTCTTTGGAATCACGCGTTTGGCTGATCTCCATCTTATCAATAAAATTTGAGCCCTTGTGATTTTGTTTGCAATTCTTATTTGTTTTAGCTTTATAGAGCGACATTTTAACATGATTAACGATTCTTGAAATAAAACAAAAATGGATTTACTTGTTAAAACTTTTTCTACTTTTTAATAAAGACGACAATTTCTCTTGAATGTTGAACATCAGAAGAACATCGGTCGCTTCTCCAGAAGTAAGCAAACTTCAAAGTGCAGAATCAAAGTACTCCTTCTAACCTAGTACGCCTGAATGAAGGGATCAACTGTGTCAGAGGCCTTGTTTCGTCTGACACGCCTCAGCCGAGTTCTTATCTCCTAAGCCCGATCAACGGTATTCCCCGCAGGGACTATCTCTCCTAAGCAAGGTGGAATTGCTATTCTGAACCAATGGTACTTCTTCGCCCCGCGATGGCCGAGTATCCAGTCGTGTTCACCTGTCAGTTTGTATGTCGCGTTAGTTTTGTCAGCATAAACATACATGCATCATTGCATTATTGATTTGCATTCACATTTCATATTGCATCACTATCACTCTAGTCGGCCTTATTCCCTAGTGATAAAAGTCCTCTCAATCAAGTTGTCAGCCCTTTCCTCGTCAGGAAGTGTTACGTCTGAACATTCTCTCTCCTCCAGTTTTATTTCTGGATTGAAGTGGGGTCCTCGACCACTTTGATAACTTGAACCTCTGAAAGATCAGAGAGCCCTCAGTTAACATCACTCTTCGCCATTGAAGATGATATCCTTGTTTTCCCGGATTAAAGAAAATCCCGAGAGAAAGCCTCCTAAATCGGAGATTCGGCAGTACGGCAGTTTTTCTCCGAAAAACCCACTGATGAAAAGGTCATCGGCACCTCAAAATTGGATCACATCATATGGCATTTCTCCGAGAAGATCTCCGAGAAAAGTATGATGTAAAGACCCCAAGCGAATGCAGTCTCTCAAGGGACTCACATTCCCCAAGTAGAGTCAACAAATAGCGTCTCCAACAGAGAAGTTTGTACACCTCTACAACTCAGACGATTGGGTTTCCCAGCAAGTCTGACATCAAAAAATTTTCCACTCAAATGGCATCTCCCCAGGAAAATTCGGCGAGAAGTTTGAGGAAAGTCGCTACAAATAGCGTCCCTTGTCAATAAAGTTTATTGACAAAAGAAACTAAGACCAGTTCCTTGGTAGAAAACCAGGATCGAGGGGAAGTTGACAAAAGAAACTGAGACCAGTTCCTTGGTAGGAAACAAGGATCGAGGGGAGGTTTATCCCAAAAAGAAACTGAGACCAGTTCCTTTGCTGAAGACCAGGATCGAGGGGAAGTTTTACCTTTTCTAAGCATCATTGCTTAGCAAAAGAAGATGAATGCGCAAGATTCCCTCGTTGAGTCAAAACCTTTTAGCCTCTCTCTCGGGCTTTGTACGAGACACATAATAGCCTTCTCTTAGGCTTTGTATAAGAAAACCACTGGTTGATCCAATTAACCTTTTAGCATCAAAGTTGTGCCTCGTTCACAGTACACAAACATCAACAACTCATTCCCCTCCATCTAACTGCTGTAAGCAGCAAGCCTCTGGATCATCTACATCCATGCCAATGTCCCTCTTTTAGTATGAGAAATTCCTAAGGAAAGATGGCATTACTCTACACTGAGTTAAAGTCTTCTCCTTCAGGTTGAAATCCCCTATAAAGGAAATTATGGCATTGCCGGATTCACAAATCCCGGTTAAAGTAATTCTCCTTTATAAACAGTCGTAACAGACAGACCCCTCTTTAGAGATGACAAATTATCTCTAAGGTCAACACTTTTAGCTTCACATCTTGGGCTTTAAACAAGATACAAACCACCCTTCAGCTTCACATCTTGGGCTTTGAACAAGATAAAAATCACCTTTCGCTTCACGTCTTGGGCTTTGAACAAGACACCAAAACCCCCATTTCCTCCCATAGAATAGGAGGAACTAGGAACGCTCTGATTTCCCTGTTTCGGTAAACTGGAATACGTAGGCATAAGATTGAAAGAAAAATCTTAGCGAGCACACTAAACAAAAACCCAAAATCCCATACTTTCATATATATATCCGTCCTAAACATTTCAACCGATAGCCTAAAACACCCTTCGTCAACAAAATAAACCTAAGAGAAACCCCGAATCTTTGTAGCATCTGTAACCTAACAGACCGCTGTTTAATCTCAGTATGCAAGCAGGGTTAGTTGGAGACATCTATTTCCCTTCCTTCATCATCTTTAATAGGATAAAAAATGAATCGAACTGTAGTACCAGAGCGATCGTGCTTCGCAACCACATCCAAAAATCACTCGCTACAATCACAAGACCACTATTTTTGTTGGATTGGGGAAGATAATTTATGCTATTGGGATAAAACAAAGATTTGATTATGGCTCCTACATCTATGATCAGACTATTAAGCATGCTACTACAAATGCTGTGAAGATGCCTATTACCTTTCCCTCTCTTATCTGTGGGATTATCTTGTCACAGCATCCTGGTATTCTACAGCATTCGGATGTTGTTTGCAAAAGGGAGTCTGCCTTGTCAATCCATTACAAGTTGTTTGAAGGGAAACATGTTCCTGACATTGTCAAGACATCTGCTTCAACATCACAACAGTCACCTGCCAAGGCTGGGTTAATTTCAGAACTGGAGGATGCTTGCAAGGAGTTAGATGAAGTCATAAGAGTTATTACTGATAGGAAAAAAAAATTTGAAAGACTTATCATGACTCTGAGATTGGCAGAAAAGGAATGTGAAACAGCCAAGGGTGTTGATGATGGTCCTGGTGTAAGTATCAATGCTGAATTTGAAAATGACAATGCTGATTGCTCAAAAGAAGATGAAGAAGATGATGATCTCAGCTCAGATGATTAAAGCTTTTAATGTTTTACTTAGTTAGTAGCTTTAGTGTTTTTTTGTTCTTCACTGTTGTGCTCGGTTTGTATTTTGAATATTGTGCTGCTATATGCACCCTTTATGTTTTTGTTCTATGATTTGTTATGTCTTTTTGCTGACTGTGAGACTGACAATGAGAGCTAGGGTAGTACTAACTGTAGTTAGACTGACTTGATGAGGTTGTCAAATTGTGGCTAAAAAGGGGGAGAAGTAGCCAAGAGTATCCAAGAGTACAAATGTCAAATGTTGTCAAAGGAGTTGTTGTGCTGTCAAAGGAATATGTTGTTGTTTGCTGATTGCTGATGTTAGAAGTGCAGAAATTAAGGGGGAGTAATTGCTGAACAGCTGCTATGCTGATTGTTGCATTGAGGGGGAGTGCTCATTGCTGCTAATGATGAAATATGGGCAGCTATTTTGATGGTGCTGCAGCAGAGTTTTTCTGAAGTGAAGTCTTGAAGATGCTGCTGCTTGAAGTTTTAAAAGATATTACTAAAGTGTTTTTCTGCTGCTGAAGTCTCTGAAGGTGCAGAGATTGTTTTAGGCAAAATTAGCCAAAGGGGGAGATTGTTAGTTCTTGGATTGGCTGGAATTTTGGTAAAACAAAGTGTGTTCAATGTTGATGTCAAGGTGGTGATGTTGTAACATTGAGTCTTAACACTGGGCTGTGTTAAGTATTTAAATTGCTGAAGTTGGATGTCTGATGTCACATGGCGATGTTGTGACATTAGATCTGCAGAATTAATAACATCAGGTTGTGATGTTGGTAGGGTTCGCGTGTTAGCTGGAATTGTGGAGAGCAAGCGGTCTCATTGGATGCAAATATCTTGGGATAGATATTTCCTGCTGCATAGGAGATCTGGTACAGATTTGTAGGAGATTTAAAAGGTTGAAGATTTGAAAATATTTTAGGAGAAAATCTGTTTTGAATATTCAGTTTTAAATAACAAATCAAGTCAGATATTGTAGCAGTCCAAGCCCAATTCAGGTAGCTATTTAAAGCGCACAAAACCAAAGGAAAATGTACAGAAATACAGAGAGAAGATCAAGAGCATAGGCTGAGTGTCTTAAGTATTTTGTACGAGTTTTGTATACACCATTCTAGGTTGAATTGGTGAGTTGTTTTCTGTCCTCTCTTAGAAGTTGTGAAGCGAAAGAGAGTTGTGTAACTTGATCAAAGCTGTGAAGCAGAATCAAGGTTTCTCAAAGAGGTTGTTCTTTGAGAGGTTTAAGGGATTGAGTAGTGTTCTCATATCTAAGTGGTTTCTTAGGTAGAAAGTCACTAGTAGGAATTAAGATTAGGAGATTGTCAACTGGGTTGTTGAGTCTGTAATTTAATTCTACAAGTAGTGAATTTCATCCCTGGCTTGGTAGCCCCCAGACGTAGGTAGTTAGACCGAACTGGGTGAACAATTTTGTGTGTTATTCTGCTGTTTATTTTGTCAATTGTGCAGAGTGTGTTGTTGTGACATCACACTTAACATCACACGTCTGATACCAGAATTTCAATTAGTTTTTAGCTTATATATTCTAAACATTAGGTTAGAAATTAAATTGGATTGGTTTTTGTTTTAGGAAGATTCTGATGTAATTTCTTATTCGATTTGATTATGTTGTACAATTAGAATTAGGCTTTGAGTTGTTCACTTAATCAGATTGTAATTTCTGTTGTAAATTGATTGAACAATTAAATGGAAATTGAATGCTTATTGATTCTATTTTGCTAGAAAAAATCCGAATCCTCTGATTTTGCTCGTGATTCCCAGCGCAGAACTAGGGTTTGATTTGGGGAAGGAAAAGATACTCGGTCAACCAATTTTGACCAAAATTAAAAAAACAAATATAGATAATATAAATTATAAAAATAAATAATAATTAATACTGGTAAAATAACAACCATTTAATAAAAATAAAATAATAACCCTAAGTAATAATAAAATAATAGTAAAATAAATAGGATACCAGCACCCATATAAATAAATAATAATGACCAAAATATAATGAATAACACAAAATAAACTACCGGTCACCTAAATATCACCCAAAAACCAAACCTAATTCAAATGAAGAATTATCCCTAACTAATTAATAATTAAGTTAAAATAATAAACTTAAAACTCAAGCCCAATTAAATAATTCTAATGACCTTTTTAAAAGCAAAATAAATAAACCTCCAAAAAATAAATCAAAACAATTTCCAAAAATAACTTAAAAATAACTAATTCTAAAATAAACCCTGATTATTATACTATTAAACTAAAAAGGCCCCAACTTCCTAATTAAAATAATTATTTCTAAAATAAATAAAATAAATCCTAACAACATTTAAAAAAAAAAAAAAAAAACTAGCTCCCCTTAAATAAAACAAATAAAAACCCCTTACCAAACCAAATCCAGAATGGGCCCAAAAGTGTTAGCAAACTCAGAAGCCCTATGACATCTAATAGAGACCCCCTGGTAGCACAATAAATGAAAAAATACCGGTCAAAATTTAGGGTACTACACCATGTTTAGAATAAGTTATAAAACTCATAGGTAATTGTGAGTTGAGGCATCTAGTTTTTACCGTATAATTTCTTTTACGCATTTTTATCAAAGTTTTTACTAAAAAGCCTCTATTGGAGCAGCTGGATTTGAAGCTTTATCTTTTATATCGAAGTACTACTTATTTATCACGTTTTTATTTTATTGTTATTGTTCTTCTTTACAAATTCATTGGATTAATCATTTTTGCAATTATGGAAATCTCTTTTATTGCTTTATCTCTCACAATAAGTGAGTAGTACTCTAGGGACTAAGGGTCATGAGACCTAATTCATGACTATTTATATGATTGATTAAATCAATTACGAGAATTTGATGCGCATATGTTTTAAAAACCTGAGTTTTCTTTCAACTCTTGTTACGAAAGTAAAAGAGTTCTGAGGTACTAATCACTTCTGAAATGATGCGTATTAGTACCCGATTATAGATTTTCAAACAACTGAGTTCAATGACACGAAAGTGCTCAAATGAAGTTGAGAAATGTTTCATTAGAATAGCTATGTAATGGTAAAGAGTTTTCAACGAAGAATTTGAATAAGCGAAAACTGACAAATTATTCGTTGAAAATAGAACAACACGCTAGCGAAAACAGGTGTTGTCCACAATGATCTATTTTCTATAATTTGTGCAGAAATTCTCAGACTAGAAATAAATCTATCATATAAAGATGTTTGAATTGGGATTGTGACCCTAAGTCCTGCATGTTTCTGATTAATTATAAGTTATTTGCATTTAAGCTATTTCAAAAAGTGCTTTTGAAAATAAGTTGTTTTAAATTTAAGTGTTTTTTCACTTAAGTTGATCTTATTATGCATTACTCGGTTGCTCTAGATTTACACAGATAAGATAGAATTCGGTACTTAACCATTGGTCTCTGAGGTTTGATATTTTTATACAACTCTGACATTTGACGTACGCTTGCGGCACATCAGTCAGCAATCTCCCCTAATCACAGGGGAGCGACTGCTGCCCCTAAGAATTTCCTAAACCCTAGGCTTAAAAAACTTCTATAAATACTTCTCCCTTAACGGGAGAAGGGGACATATCATAATCCATACGCTTATACCTAAGTACCAAACACATACACAAAGCATCTCATCTCACATGACCAGGTTCTCTAAACAACCGTAAACACCACCATACAGGATTTCTTGCAGCCGTGGGTAAGCTCTAACCACCATATATCATAATATCCCTATTAAGGCTTCTAAGTGCCCATGCTCTTATAGGAGTAACATGTACACATGTACTTTTTAACTAGTACACCAATAATTGAGTTTTGGGGTAGGTTCACGTACCACCGAAGCACGTCGTACTCCAGAGCACCTAACATGAGCTTATAGTTTAGTAGTTTTTTTTGCTCCGATAATGGCCATGTGTGTTGATCGAGGACAATGGCTCTTAGGCGTCCCTATTTCCGTGGAAAGTTTTCAAATGAGGGGGTTTGAAGTTTTATTGAATCAGGGCATCCCAAATCTCTTTGAATAGAGGTTGAGAATCCGTCAATCCGTCATTAGGGTCATACGATGTGATCGTCTCTTGTTCGATCTTTTAGACTTGTAACTGCAAAACCTCATTCATTTGCTATAATTCGTTCATGGTGGCCAGTATTGCATACAATACCTCATTTTCTTCGTGAGAGGGTATATATTATGTCATCTCTTTAGTGGTTATATGGCCGAGGAACTATTTTTACCCAACACCACATGCATGGGGATATGATGAACCTTAGAGCAACTTTAACCTAGGGATTTAAAAGTTTTTTTTAGTTGACGGCATTTATAATTCATTAGCATTGGATTAGTAGCTATAACTTGTCGTGGTTTCCAGAGCCAACTTAAACTAACTCAATTTGCGCCTTAAATGGCATTATTTTAATGAAATAAATTATACTAGTATTATATATATTACTATGGATAGAAACAAAAATTTATATCTTTAACAGTTATATGTAGGGATATAAATAAATTATAGATTTAATATTTTTTTTTCGTATTTTAATCTTGAGGTATATTTTAGCTTTTTAACTTTCCAAAAACGTTTTATATTAGTTCTTTTTATCTTATTAGTGACGGAAAAATTTAAAAATTAATCGCTAAATTCGTCGTTAATTAGACAAAAAAACTAATTTAGAACATTTTAAAGAGTTAAGAGACCAATATGAATCTTTTTAAAGTTAAGAGAGCAAAATAAACCCTGAGTTTAAAATACGGAATAAAAAAAGGTATTAAGCCTAAATTATACTAGTGTTAAATATAAATGTAATTTTATATATTTTTATTGTGTACTTATATATCATTTTGGTTTTATAATATTAAAAAATTTATTAAAATAATTCTTGTTCAGTTTTAATAATTATATTTTTATACATTTTAATTAGAATTGTTAAATTAATATTAAATTTGAAATAAAATGATTTCAAATAAATAAATATAAATATGTGAAATCAAATTTGAATTATTTATATACAACCATTAAAATAAAAATAAATTAGATCACTAAAGATTCTTTATATTCTATGTGATGCTTTACTCCCATAAAAAATAACTTGATTGATACAACTTAAATTTTTTCAGTTCACCCTATTAAAAATACTTTTGCTAGTAGTATTTTATGAACAAAATTCGGTGAGTATAGGTTGGTGGTAGAAAGCTCTTTATCAGCGTTTTGTTGTCTTCGGAACTCTATGTGTATAAGGTTATTAGTGGGTGATTATGCTGTTTTGATTAGGGATGGCAAAAAAAACCCGTACCCGCGGGTACCCGCGGATAAAATCCGTCACGGGTACGGGTAAGATGGTTTAACGGGTATCCACGGATAATATAAACGGATATTTAATTATCCGTTTCATTACGGGCACGGATACGGATTTAATGGTACCCGTACCCGCGAGTATCTGTATCCGTTTATAATTAATAAAATTAATTAAATATCCTTTAAAATTAATATATACTAATTACTTATCCTTTGGAAAAATTAATCACATATTATAGAATAGATTATACTAAATCACATGTGTAATTTATGTGCAATTTATGGTATTTGTACTAAATCACATGTGTAATATATTGTTATATGTTTGATTTGATGTTTCTATAAATTAATATGCATTATGTGATCATTTTTCTCACATTTTCAAAGCATAGTTTCAATATATATTTGTTTCAAGTTTGTTGAATCATGACTTTCATGAAAAATTATAGATAGATTTTCTATTTACACATAATCTTCTAATTACAAAAAAGATAAAATTTCTATTTAACAAAAGAAAAATTAGTAAATTACAATTAAAAAAAATATCCATGGATATCCGTTAATACCCGCGGGTATCTCAAAATCCACGGGTACCCGTCTGCCAGATACCCGCACAGATATGGGGCGGATACGGGTATCATATTTACTAAACGGGACGGGTAGCGGGGGACTAGTACCCGTCCCCACGGGTACCCATTGCCATCCCTAGTTTTGATGTTCAAATATCAAATTAAATATTGGTCAGTCACGTTTAAATTCAACCATTGTTGAATTGTTTGTTAATTTTAAATAAAACTAAAAATTAATTTTTAAAAAAATTAAAGGAGAAGTTAAATCCAAAAATAAAGAATTTATATCATAGTCTAAAACAAACAACATTTTTATAATGAGCATTAATATATAATTGCAATACTTGATCTAATCATGGATCTCATGGATTGTGACATCTGATCTATAACCAAAAAAAAGAAAGAAATAAAGTAAGCAATTTTATTTTTGTAATAAAAAATGAAAGAGTACACTTAGAAAAGAAAAGGGAACGACAATGGTCCAAATATGTCATCGCTTCAGGACTTTCACACCGCTTTTGTTATTGTTAAGCCGTGAAATATGGACATATAAACCAATTATCAAGATTATGGAGAAAAGGAGTATGCAATTGAAATAAATTACTATAAAAATTTGAAGTGGAGTGTGCAATTGTTAAGTCACCTATTATTACTTTTTGAAACATATGTTCTATTTACAATATTTAAATGCTTGCTTGATCTAGAATTATGAGAGTCACTATTGTTGATTTTATTGGCAGACAAACCTAGTGTGGGTCATGAGGCCACTTCTAGAAGGCCAATTTACAAATCAAAATGTGGAGTATTATTTTGTATATGTGATATTTCAAACTAAAAGATTAAAATTAACCAAAATGTCTTTAAATGATTTAATGTTTATTTTTTTTAATAATTTTTGTTCCGAATTAGAATTTGTGTCGATTAATAACGTAGGACTATAGAATCGGTGTTACTGATCTTCAATACGACGGCGCGGGGTGGACTTACAAGAATAACACGACAATGCCCAAGTCACCTCGGAGTCTAAGATGAGTATAGTGAAAAGTGGAGTTCAGAAAAGTGTACCTCGGATCTTATGTGTGCTGGTTATATACCTTGGATCGTATCTATTAGGCATCTGCATGATTGGGCCTTCAGCAGGCCAGAGTAGTTGCCTCCAAGGCTTATCGGACATATACTAGCCGGGAAGTCTTCAAAGTTGTGGTCGGCTCTTAGCGATTTTGTCTAACCGTAGTGAGAAGCAAAAGAGTCATGAATCAGTTACAAAGTAATGGAGGAGCAAACGCATTAAATGCTCTCCCATCATAGAAACGTCTTGTTGGTTTTTTTTCCAAACGTGTGACTTTAGGTTAACAGGTTAGGGAATGACGCTTTCCCCTAGGACATTCGAGTGCACTTGAATTTGTTTGCATTTCTTATGCGAAATTCAACCGTTGATTTCTAATTTCTCATTTTTGCTGATCAGGTCCGTTTCTCATCTTTTCTTTGGAATTTTGGAGAACTTTTTGCTATCCCTAAGAATCATTTATCATTTTCAAAAGTGATTTCTTCTTTCCTCGAGAGCGTTCTCTCACAGTGTTTGGTTTCCTAGAACAAAGCTTTTCGTTCCGCATTTATACTAACCTTCCTCATCATACTCTACTCTTTTCAGGTACCCCTTTTACCCCGAGCTTGCTTCATTCTTTTTGTATTTACGTTATCATGGCCAACACGAATGATTAGCGATAGAAATTAAACTCATTCTCATTGGGTACCCCCAAAAATTACCTATAACGGGTAAGATAAATGTACACAAAATGGGTACGAGTGTGGGCACGAGCAACTACCCATTAAAATAAGTGGGTATGGACGTGGGTACATGTACCTTAATATCCACCCACCTTATACCTGCAACTATATATATATTTTTTATTTTCATTATTATGTACACATGTTAAATTATCAATTTTATTAAATACATCACGATTAAACTTCTACGCATTTTAATATAAGTGTTTGTTTATTTCTTAACTCAATAATAACATCCTCGATTTTTTTAATGTTGTTATAAACTTGAAATGACATGATAAATCATAATTGATAAGTTTTTTTATTAGAAATGCGGGTAAACGGGTATTGGTATGGATACTTAGGTACCCATATTGGTACCCACATGGGTATGGGCTATGGTACGGGGATTTTTTCAAATCGTTGATATGGGGATGGGTACTATAGTATTGTGCCCAAACCCTGATCATTGTCATCCCTATGAATGATTACCCCATAAGTTTGTCTAGTGATTCGAGGAACAATGACTCTTTTCCTTTATTAAAAGCAGAAATGTCTTATAATCTAGATTCTTGTTGCTTAGTTAATAGTCAGTCAGTTCCCGTAGTTATACTTGTATCTGATGACTCTGAGTCGGAGAAGCTTTCTAACGGCTCCTAGGGTAAGGAAGCTTCCACTAGCGGGTCTTCCTTTGACACTCTTTTTTGATGAAGATGCGGGAGATGATCGTGCAGTCGACTCTATGCTCACATCATCCAAAGTTGCAAGAGCTTCAGCTTTTCTACTTTGCTGACTCCAAGGATGGAGGCTGTTATTTTAAATAGGGCAGATGCTAAAAATTTCATCAAGACTTACCAAAATTCTTATGGTCGGGAATTGAGAAATTCTAAAATTAAGGATTATCCAGCATGTGGAGCTCGTCCAGATGGTGTTAGTTGGCTTAATCCCCGACAATGGCGCTATTTTGTTGAAGCGGTAAAGCGGTAAGCAAAAATTTTATTTTTGGAAGATTTACCTCTGGGATTTATGTTGTCTCCATAGGGATTAGTGCGAGGGAAAAATGTCGTTCGAGAATCTCTACGTCTCTAAGCTTGGGTTTAAATGGTTTTAAAGAGTAAGATGCAAAAGAAAAACATATAAACAAGAAAATAAATACATTCTTAAGACATGAGAAAACTCGTCTGGAGTTGTATTTCGTTCTCCCCATCACGTACTAAAAAATCTATGGATCAAATGCACGCAACCTAAATCACTCCTCAAAATCCTCATGTATCGCTCACAACAAGAGGTTATGTCTAACGTAAACGTTGATAAATCAATTGCATTCTCTCGGAAGTGATGTCTCACGCAACTAAACAACACGGAGCATTAAAATCTGACACGCACATGTGAATATTAGACCACTTCCCACAGCTAATAAACGTTCATCTTAGGTCGAGTTTGAAAAGTATATGTCTATAGCGATCCAAACCCATTAAGATAGATAGTAAAGCAAAGATGACATCGATTAAGAGTTGTAAAAGAGATTTTATACCAAGATCCATAAATACACATATAATCAAAATACAATTACATACAACAACCCCAACAAATGAAAAATACATAGAGAAGAAGGAACTCCGATTTAAGCACGGTCAGAAGCGCCGGAAAGCTTATTCAATGCTCTACAACACAATGACATAATATCATTGCTTGAATACCTACAAAAATGAGATAAAGACAATCAAACTCAAGATATGTACATGATTACGCATATAACATAAATTACCTAAAACATACACAAAAGTTGAGGTTTATGAATGAAAATCAATTGAAACAAGTCAATAAGTGCTAATTATTCACACTAGAATTCACTACACTTTAGCACTTATCAGTGAGATACCTTTTAAAGGAGTCATATTAATGGAGTCGGCCAATAAAAAACTACAATTAGGTGGACTCAGAGATAATGGGAACCCCTTCCATTTTAAGTGATTTGGCGATTGTTATTGCAACTGACATCGTGGTCGGCCACCTTACTAACTAGTCAATCCTTCTTGTAGATTCAGACAAGAGGATATGTAGTACTTTTTAAAAGTGTTCCATTTCTTTCTATGAGTGCATGTTCACCCAGATAAGCCCGTGGTTGCCGTTATCCACATTTGAGGTGGAAATTCTAATGTTTTTGAAGGTTTCCCCCTCGCAGCTTCATCTTGGTTTGGGCTTTCATAAAGGTGTTTCAACTCTTGGCCGAGTATTGGAGTTGGAAACCCTCCTTAGGGTTGTTCTTTCATCTTTTTGTTGTAATACAAACCTCTAGGTATAATATATGGGTCAGGGCCTTATTGTACTATGCCAAAATGTTCCTCTATTTAGTTCCTTTTCTGAGAGCTTGGGGATTTTCGGGGACGCTACGTTATGGTGAAGCCTTATACTCAAGAAGCCCATTCCATGCTCTGTAGTGTTTTTACTAAGTCTTCTAGCTCTTGCTCGAGTCCATTTCCATGAGAAACCTCATTCGTACTATATCTAGTTGGACTCTCTTACCCCTAAAAAGGTTATGATGAAAAGAGACTTGGAGACTCTTTATTGGGGTCTTGGCTATGAGGAAAGGTTTGGCCCTACGAAAGTAAAGTCTTCCTTGCAGAGGAAACGGTCCATTAATACCCACTCCATTGTGGGCGTGGTCGTTCGTCTGGGGAGAAAAGAGATTTTTGGTGAAGGTGGAGTCATACTATATTTTTTAACTCGGATGTTTATACTTGCAGATAAAACGGATTCCTTGTAGAAGGTTTACACTATTTATAGGGAGCGAGAATCTCAAGGAATCAAAATTTCTCCTCTGAACCGGGCCATCACTCTCCCTCCTACTAATCTTGTCATGTTTGTTACTACTGAGGCTTCCCCGATCACTTCTAGACCTGGTCAGCCTTTCTCAACACATGTTGTTATGAGTGTTGAAGACCAGACTCGTTATCCTTCTGCCAAACAGAAAAGGGATATGGACCAAGATCAAATTTCTCTCCTAGAGGAAGATTTAGATAAATAGGCTCGACTATTTGAGGTGGTGGTTCAAGGTCGACCAACTATCTTCTCAATCTGTATGTTATCTGGCCTACCCCTATTCCTTGCACTCTATAAGAGGATATTTCTACTATGTTTGAAGAGGATATGACCTACCTTCAGAATCTCCCTGAGGCAAAAAAGATGGAGCTTTTCTCAAAATCCACTTTTTATACTTACCGAGCTACTTCTTTGTTCTCTTTGACTGTTGTTGGTCGGGGGGATGTTCTGGCCATGGACAATCTTTCTAACAATAGGGATACCTAGAAAGGTAAGTGTGAAGCTATAGAATAGAAATGGTCTAAGCTTTAGAAGGATATGTGTGTCATTTATGAGAAGTTTAGTCGTGTTGAGACTCTCCAAGAGGAAGCGAGGATTCATGTCTACCCTTCTTCTTTGGCTGTCGGGATTGTCGAACTTGAGTCCTCCCTAGAGGCGGAGAGTGTAGCACCCCAAAATTTGCCCTATCTCTTTTAGCACTAACTGGCTTATGTTTCATTTCATTCTCGCATTATCATCTTTGCATATCATTGTTTCTTCTGTGCATGGGATCAAGGTATTTTCAGCAGCTCATGGTGTTATCAGTTCCAGTACTATTTTTAGCAGTATTCAGAGCCAAGCAGATAGTTTTCAAGGTCTTTTGGAGCTTTTATTTTGCTCATTAGACGTTTTGATAATTAGGAGCTTCAACAGTCATTTTCTGATCAAGCGATCCGGTATCAGACATTATTATTTCAACAGGATATTCTGAGGTGTCAGCAAGAATTTATGTTTTATTCCAAGTGTTATTCAGTAGCAATATCAAGTTTTGAGTTTCAGAGGCTTATCGGGTTCAAAACAATTGCCAGAAGTTACTTTTCCAAGTTTCCCTCCAAAAGGCGCCAAAATTCAAAATTTGAACTGAGTAACTGGTTACTCACCACGCGTTAACCGGTTACTCGCTTGTTTTTCTGCGATTCCTCAGCAAATTTGAACTAAGTAACCGGTTACTCACCACACGTTAACCGGTTACTCTGAGCACAATTTGAAAAATTAAATTTGCATCATGTGCTTGGCTTGTGCATGTGTGGGAAGGATCTAGAATTGATTCATTTTCATCATTTTTCACCCAAAATTCAAATTCCCTCCATCACTTTCCACTCTAATTTTCCACTCTTTTTTCCAAATTCAACTCCTAATCTCCATTCCACTCACTAACCCACACTCCAAACCACATTTGAATTCCTAACCTAGCTTCTGTTTAAATCAATTCATTCCAAACCTCACATAACCTTGATCCATTTTCTGAATTTTCTACACTTCTCACTCCAATTTCCTCTCAACTTTTCTCTCTTTTCAAAACCCTCACTCAAAGTTCCTTCATCAAAGTTCAACAAATTTTGCATTGAAATTTGTTGATCTTGGAACTAAACCTTCATCCATTCACCAATTCTTGAAAGAATATTGAATTTTCTACTATTTTGTGCGGGATTTAAGTTCTTGGAAGTGATTTTTGGATAAGCTTGAAGCAAAATCATCACATTGTTTGGATCTTGAAGTTTCTTGCTAAGATCTTGAAGTTTCTTGCATAGATCTTGGATTTCTTGCTTGGATTCATCAATTTCTGTTAACAACACTTACCAAAGCAAATCTCAGCTTTGTAGGTTGGTTTTCCTTAGATCTACACTTGATTTAGCTTATTTACAACTTATTCGATGTAGATCTTTGGTGATTTTTGATTTGGATCCATTTTGCTTGAATTTGATTCTTGATGTCGATGATTATTGGATTCAATTGGTGTTTGAGTGGTGTTGTTTGATGTGAATTTTGTGATTAATTGATTACATGATCATTTGGATGTTTGGAGAACTAATTTGCTGCTGAAAAGTGCTTTTGAAACAGGTTTTATTGACTGCTGTCCCAGAGTAACCAGTTACTCACCATGCATTAACCGGTTACTCCTTTGTATTTTTGCGCAATCTGGCTGATTTTGAACTAAGTAACCGGTTACTCACCATGCGTTAACCGGTTACTTTGGGACATAATGTGATTTTCTTGCATTTTCTTGTTATTTGAGATCCTTTGCATGTCTAAACTTCATGGATTAATGTATTGATGATTTGTGGACTATTCTTGCGTTGTTTCACCTCACACCATTGCATGAACACGATTCTTCGACACACGATTCTTGGTTTTCATCGATGGATGTTCATGTTTGCATTGATGTTTTCTTGATGTGATGAACACTTTGCACACACTCCTTGAGCATGATAATTGTGAATTATTGCTGGTATTGCTGGAGTTGTTGTGTTGTGCATGCTTGCTTGCATTTAATTTTATGAAGTGCATGCTTGGATTGACTTGTTCAATTGTCAAATGATGTGCATTCTTTCATGATGTTTACCATGGTTTGTGGTGTGATTGTGATCATGTTTGATTGAAGAATGTGTGATGCTTGATATACGTTTGCATCGTCTCAAATACCTGGTGTGCTTCCCTGTTTTCACCGCTGTCTTGGTGCATATGTGATGTTGTATGCGTTGCTGTTTGGCCTTTTACACCTCCTTTTTGTGCTGAACATGAGCTGTCAAATTCTATTTGGTGTATTGGCTGGAATTTACCACTGTGCAGGTGCTGGAGCGCTGTTGTAGCCGCTGTTTTTGATTTATTGCTTTGGTTTTTGCCTTGCTTTTGCTTCCTCCCTTAGGGTTCCTAGTCCAACTTAATCTTTGATTAAGCTTGGGGTAGGGTAGACATTAGGCTTTCAACTATGCATGCTAACATTAGGTAGATGTTTCCCGTCTTAACTCAACCTTAGGGCCATCTTTGCATGACAACATTAAGATAGAATTCCCCGTAGTGTTTTCTTTTCCTTGAGTCTCCTCTTCTCATCTCATAACAATTCTAAGACACTTAATAAATATAACGTATATTGCGCTCGAGCCTTAAGTGTAGGAAATGAAGAACGAGGGGTCACCCCTCCTATTCTAGAGTGTTTCACATACGTCCCATTGGGGGTGACCATGTGACGCATTCGTTCCCGCATGGTAGACTTTGGTGCAATGTAAGTTACGAACTAACTGCAATCCACTTCTGTTTAAAAAACACAAAACAAATTCAATATTTTTTTATCCTTCGGGATTGTTAAGTTTCAAATATTTTTTCAGAAAAGAGCACGTTATTTTCCGTTTTGTTGCAAACAGGCATCGACCCTAACTGCCGGACACGAACTTAACCTGGCTCATAAAAAACACTAAGACCTTGTTAGGTCGAACTACGACTGCTCTGATTTCCTCTCTCTAGTTAGATTGAGGATACGTAGGCACAAGACGGCGATGTCTTGGCGAACAACCTCCCCCCGTAGTGTTCCGAACTACGTTGACTCTGACTTTCCCATTGCACGAGGGAATACGTAGGCCTAGGACGACAATGTCCTACGAGTCACCTTTTTCTTTTCTTTTCCTCGTTCCGTTTCCGTTTAGCAGTAGGCTTTAGATAACTCACCCTTTGTTTAGACAACAAGCGTGGATCCCATCGAGTACGATGGACGTGTGGGGGTGCTAACACCTTCCCCTCGCGTAACCGACTCCGTTACCCGTTTCTCTTGGTCGCGAAACCATGCTTTTCCCTTCCCTCAGGTTTACGCAGTGTTTCCTTTCCCTCTCTTGGGATAAATACACATTGCTGGCGACTCTGTTTCCGTGCCACTTTCGCGTTTGTACTTGGATGAAAATCCCAGAAGCGACAGCTGGCGACTCTGCTGGGGATGGGTTGACCTCTTGCTGGTCCATCCCCTATGCGAGTCAATCCTAGCGCGTGTCTGTTTTTATTTCATTGGGTGTTTACTGTTGTACATTATTTGATGTATATTACTGTTTTACTGCATCTTATTGCATTTGGATTATTTTTATCATACTGCTTTGATGTTGTTGTGCTGTTTGGTGGGTTTGATTCATGAGAGATAAGCCCAATACCCAGGCTTGAGCATACACCTAGGATTAGCTTGGAAAGTAGTGTGACTTGTGTGGCATTTGGCCATACCTAGTATACATGAAAACTCCACATTCGGACGAGGTTTTCTTTGGTAATGTTCTATCCTGCGCATTGGTGCAGACGATGGAATGTAACCTGGAAAACTGTCGACTCTGGCGACCATTCCCCGAGGACTCAGTTGAGGCACTCCTCCCAAGAGGTAGTAATGGCAAACCAAAAATGGCAAACCCATTATACTTCTTGATCCGAGGACCCGAGGCTGGGAACTTGCATAGGATGAGCTTTTTGAGGGGAATCAGTTGAGGCCTCCTCGATTGATGATGATGCCGAACCAGAAATCGTGAATGTATCATCATTTCTCGACCTGAGAGTCCGTGATATTGAGGTTCCTCGCCTTTTTAGAACCCACATGTGAGAGGGGATGGGTGTTTGCAGGTTTACAGGCAACCTTGACCTTCAACATACCCGATATTGTGGATTTCTTATCAGTGCAAATTTATCATCCCGGTATTCTGGTATTTTGAAAGGCCCGTTACTCTGGATTTCTAGGTTTCTGGTATTCTGGGTCTTATTCAGTGAGTGGAACAACATCAGTATTGAGCATTGTGGATACCTTGATCCTATGTGTGCATTTGCATCATCATTTTGCATTCTAACATGTTTGTTCATTTGTAGGGTTGCATCCGAACTTTAATTCCGGTTTCCGAAGACTATTGAGGATGAGTACTGAGAAGAAAAAGAACATCATCATGTACAAGTTCCCTCCACTTATCTTGGATTCTGTTCACAAGATCTTAGCTATGGCAGAGCCCGGAGTTTTGGCAGATTTCAGAGAGGAATATGGAAGACTTCTGAATTTCATCCGTAACATCACTGAATACGAGTATACGGCTCTGCACACTCTGGTTCAGTTCTATGACCCTTCTCTGCGTTGTTTTCTATTTACTGATTACCTTCTGGCCCCGACATTGGAAGAGTTCGCTCTCATTTTGGGTATCCATATCAAAGAAGAGGCTCCTTTTTATCCTTCCAAAGAACTTCCTGAGTTGGAAAAGATCTCTGCTACTTTACATTTGGATCAATCTTTGTTAAAAAGCAACGTTGCCAGTAAGGGAGGGTTTAAAGGCTTTCACATGAGGTTTTTGGTGGATCAGGCTGTTGTATATGCTAAGGCTGGATGTTGGTCAGTTTTCAACACAATCTTGGCTATGTGTGTCTATGGGACGGTGTTATTCCCAAATGTGAAGGACTTCATAGATGTGCACGCTGTCCGGATATTTATCATGAAGAATCCAGTGCCTACCTTGCTTGGAGATCTGTATTATTCATTGCATTACAAGAATGAGAAGAGGAGAGGAGGACCCCTTCATTTTTGCGCTTCAATCTTCTACAAATGGTTTGCTGACCGCCTTCCCAAATATGGGGCATTCGTAGACACTCGAGGGACATTGGATTGGTCCAAGAGAATGATGGGATTAAGAGTTGACAACTTGGTATGGGTCAATCGTGATTTGTTAGGCCAAGAGATCATGATAAGTTGTGGGGGGTTACCCAAATGTGCCTCTAATAGGAAGGAAATGAGGGATTAACTACAACCCTATTCTTGCTATTAGGAAATTTGGGTATGCCTTGAAGGAGCCGCCTGTCGCTCCCAGGATTTTCATCCAGGTACAAACGCGAGAGTGGCGCGGAAAACAGAGTCGGCAACCGTGTAAATTTATCCCAAGAGAGGGAAAGGGAACACCGCATAAACCTGAGGAAGAGGGAAAGGAATGGTCGTCGCAACCATAGCCTGGGTTCGGGAGTCGGTTACGCGAGGGGAAGGTGCTAGCACCCCACGTGTCCATCGTACTCGATGGGATCCACGCTTGTTGTCTATTCTAAGGGTGAGTTATCCTATCATCTATGGCTGTACTGACACGAGGAAGGGGAAAACAAAGACAAACACGGTAGGACGTCGACGTCCTAGGCCTACGTACTCCCTTTGTGCAATGGGTTCAGAGTCAACGTAGTTCAGACCAAGTTCCTTTTGTGTTTTTTTTATGAGCGACGTTAAGTTCGCATCCGGCTGTTAGGGTCGATGCCTGTTTGCGTCTCAGACGGAAAGTAACGTGCCCTTTTTGAAAATAGCCTTTAGTTTGACAATCCCGCAGGACAAAAAGGTTTGAAGTTTGTTTGTATTTTTTAGGACAGAAGCGACTTGAGTTAGTTCATAACTTGCATTGCACCAAAGTCTAGGGCATAGGGACGAATACTTAACGAATCGTCCCAAGACAGGACGCTCGCTAAGCACTCTAGAAAGATGAGAGGAAGCCCCTCATTTCTCATTCCCCACGCTTAAGGCTCGTGCGCAATACACTTTATCCTTATTAAGTGTTTTCAAGAAGTTCTGAGATGAGAAGAGAGAAGACACAAAGGAAACTCTAAAGGGAAACTAAGAGTCCTAATGTTATCATGCATGGGTGACCTACGGTTAGTGAGGTTTGAGGAAACAACCTAACCCTAAAGAAAAGAAAAGATGAGAGACAGAAAGAGTGAGAGTGGACATGGATAACTATCCACACCCTCAAATAACTTACCTTAGTCTCTGCATAAAAGGTTAGTGCAAACGGACATAAGTAAAAGAAATGAGATAAATGAAATCCAAGCAATGACATATAATGGCAATCAAGGGACCTATAACAATCTAAACATGGTTTATGAAGTCAAAGAAGCAGCCCCAAATGATGGCACAAGTGCCTTCTCAAACAAAAACTCAGGCATGATCAAGGATGTGCATACAAGAAGATCTCAAATAAAAGCAATCAAACAATTAGCAAAACATCCTCTAAAATCACCAAATTAATTATCAACATATCTCAACCAGAAGCAAACAACATATCAAAAATTCATGCCAAAATTCCCAAGATAGGTCACTCAAACAATTATGCAAATTCAGATGAGAAACATGGTTCAATATGCAAAAGGAAAGGACTAAAATGCAGTATGAAATGATTTAAAAAATGATAAAAAAAATATTTTAATGCAATTCAATGTATTGGTGAAAAAATGCAAAAAGAATGAGTTCAAAAGGTTTTGTATGCTATGAGGAATAAAATAAACAAGTCATGGTATGCATATATGAAATAAATTCAAAAAGAAAATAAACAAATAATTATTTCAGATGCTAAAAATAAAATAAAAATAAAAAAATAAAATTTGAAAAATTTTATAAAATCATAAATATGATTCATGAATTTTTTGAGAATTTTTTAATGCAAGAAACTATTTTTAAAAATTAAAATTAAAATCGAAATCTAATTAATTAAAATCTAAATCCAATTAAACAAAATTCAAATTATTAATATCTAATTAATAAATAAAAAAAAATTAACACCAAAACTAGCATTAAGAATCAACAAGAATTTCATGTGTTAAAACAAAATAGCATGAATAATAATGATATAATATATATAAAGTTTACAAACTACATATATGCATATTATAAAAACTTAACATTAAACAAAATATATATAATAAACTTAAAGTATAGAAAATTTACAAATTATATATATACATATATATATATATATATATATATATATATATATATATATATATATATATATATATATATATATATATATATATATATATATATATATATATATATATATATATATATATATATAAACCTGACGGTGAACAAAAAATATATATATTATATATTACTATGTTTCTTGGGACAAAGAAAAAAGCATGGCGATTACTGTTCCTCCTAAAACCAAACACCGGTTACGTATTATAATATAGTAACATGCAGTGATGAATGAAGTTTGAATATTAATAACATGAAGTTTTTATATCATATTAAAACATATCATATTAATAACATCCAGTCCTCTTTTTCGGTCTCCTCTTTTTTCCGGTCCCCATTCTCAACATCAGCACACATATATATAATAAAACAAATTAGGGTTAACTATTTTTCAAATTGACACTAATACCCGTAGTGTCCATTTTAAGGCCCAAATAACTAATATTAAAATTAAATAAAATTTAAACAATTCAATTAAAATAAATTTATAACAGAAACTAAAAATCCTATTTATTTATTCTAAACAATATTAGTTAAAAAGTAAAATAAACAAACATCAAATAAATAAAAATCGAATGCCCTAGTGATCGAAAAAAATAAACCGATTACACTAAAATGATTAGTACGAAATATATGACTCGAAAAAATACAGCATTTGGTCAGATTTTAAAATAATTTTTGACACGTTAACGCTCAAACCGATTCAAATGCGACGAAAAAATGGTCGAAAAATTAAAACGAACACGTCAGGTTAAATTACGCGAAACGTAGATCAGTATAATTGAGGTATACAAGTTCGATTTAAAATTTTCCGTCCACCGACTTTACGCACCGTTGAGATTTAGTTTGACCGATCTGTCTGTAAATCCGAGAAATTATTTCGGGTGACATTTTAGGCACTATGTGAGATGAAAAGCACTATTTTATGCTATTTAGATGATGCAGAGTGGAAATACAATCAGATGAATGAAAATATTAAAAATGTCTGGAATAAGCTATGAACTCTCAAAATACCCTGTTGGAAAAAGAATGATCTGGTACCAAATTACCGAGGAAAATAAATGCTGGGGCACTCTAATGCTTGCTGCTTAGAATAAGAGAAGTCCTTAGCCACAAAGATACCGTGATCCGATGTCTCGAGAGTTCAATACAATGCATGATTATGAGTTAAGCCCTAAATGAGATAAAATGTAAAAAAAGAAACATAAGCCAGTTAGTACTAAGGTAAGAGAGCAAATTTTGGGGTGCTACAACTGCCCCTATTCAATCAACTTGGTCCTGAAGGTATGATAGCGACGGCTTTCAGACATCCAAGGTACACGGAGATTGAATATCAAAAGAACCCGAAAATTTGCGAACTGCGGGGAGAGAAATGACATAGTGATTGCCTGCCGAATGTGGACTTACAACCGAAGGTTTGTAGAATCAACAGACCTACAAATATGACTCCGCTGGGGATAAGAAGGTAGACCATCAACTCTGAGGTCGAGAAAAGGTATACGACAACTTTGAAGTTGGGGAAGAAAGGATATTTCATCAACTCTGAGGTCGAGAAAAGGTATATGACAACTTTAAAGTTGGGGAAGAAAGGATATTTCATTAACTCTGAGGTCGAGAAAAGGTATAGGACAACTTTGAAGTTGTGGAAGAAAGGATATTTCATCAACTCTGAGGTCGAGAAAAGGTATACGACAACTTTGAAGTTGTGGAAGAAAAGATATTTCATCAACTCTGAGGTCGAGAAAAGGTATACGACTACTTTGAAGCTGGGGAAGAAAGGATATTTCATCAACTCTGAGGTCGAGAAAAGGTATACGACAACTTTGAAGTTGGGGAAGAAAGGATATTTCATCAACTCTGAGGTCGAGAAAAGGTATACGACAACTTTGAAGTTGGGGAAGAAAGGGTATTTCATCAACTCTGAGGTCGAGAAAAGGTATACGACAACTTTGAAGTTGGGGAAGAAAGGATATTTCATCAACTCTGAGGTTGGGATCACTGTATTAAGGGTTGATCTGGGATTTCGCACAAGGTACCAAATCTGGCTTATGCTTCGATGCATGTTTGAATTTTTCTATGGCGTAATGCTCCATACGAAGTGGAAATGCTACGCATTTTGAGGATGCAATGCAATGATGATGATATGCAAAAGGGCCCCTCCAGCAAAATAAATGCTGGAGAGAGTAGACCAATTCAGCCGGGTATGACAAAAATAAATTGTCCTCTAAATCCAGGAACTCTGCTGGGGAGGATCACACTGACCGACTCTTTCGATCAACCACTTCTGCTGGGGATGACAAAAATAAATTGTCCTCTGAATCCAGGAACTCTGCTGAGGAGGATCACACTGACTGACTCTTTGGACCAACCATTTCTGCTGGGGATGAAATCCCAAAAGAACATCCACACTACCGGGGATTACACATGTCCTCTACTGAAGGTAACATCCAAAACCTGAGATTTCTCCTCTGTTGGGGAGTTGAGAATGAATGCCAATGACGGGACCAGAAGTCTGTTACTGAAAATTGCCAACCACAATTTAGGCTTAGAACCTGCTGGGCATGCCAACCACCACTGCTCGAATAATGGCGCAAATTGCTACCAGACCCTGCTTGGGGAAAACAGTCCATAATACCATCCTGCTTGGGGATACTGCTGAACTTAACCTGCTGATGGGGAGAATGACTTTACCCTCACCTTGCTGAGGATTAGAACATAACGTTGTCGGCGAAAGTGCGCTTCCTGACTGGCTAGGGTGATGATACACCCTGACTTTGTGGGGAGACAACGTCCTGTTCCAGAGAACAAATTCCCCGAGTATCCTGCTGGGGAAAGTCTACTCTGCTAAGGAAAGTTTGCTCTGTTGGGGAAGGATCAATCTCAATGCTGGGGAGAGCAAACTGCTGGGGAAGTACAATCCTGTTGCCCTGCAACCTGACTTGTCTTTATGGTCATAAGCGGCTCTTTGAACTTTTCACTTGCCCCAGACCACCAGGTCTAATGGAAGAAATCATCTCAAGGGGATTTTATAGAAGATCGGGCGTTCGCACTGCCCCAGGGTCTTCAAACTCTTGGAGAGATTTATCATATCTCGATATAACTGCCCCAATCTTCATAATCCATGAAGTACATTACCTCGAAAGGGATTGTAATGACTTAAAAATACTCTGCTTTAGTATTTTGAACCTTGAGGAGGCGTTTTCAATTAACCATTTTCAGGAGTGGACAATCTCCCACGCTCTAGAGGTGGCCTGCCCCAATATGAGCTTTGAAGTGACTTTGCCCCTGATCTTAGAATGAATGCCCCAGAATAACTGAATTTCGGAGAGATTTCTCGACGTGACTGCCCCAGATTGGCTACATCTTGACACGACTTACTGGGGAGAGCCCACTCTACACTGAGTCTCTTGGCAGCATGCCCTTTGATATGATTGTCCTTCTGAATTTTCAAGCATCCCAACTTGGCAGGATCAAGCTTCTTGACTGACGTTCACTATGTAAGCTGCATTGATGCTTAGGCACGTGTATGCAAACATAACAAGTTATTTATGAGAATGATAATTCTAATGCAACAAATATGTTAACCTTGAAGTTTTTATTGAAGATGCGTCGCCAAGCCCTGTGAATGAATCACTAGCTGGGATGCGACCTTGATTTTGAATGGCAAAACAATGCACACATGCAATACCAACAAATCTTATCAGCACAACTCATAGGAGTCAGGAACGCTGTCCTGTTGAAGTACGCTTTCGGAATAAACCCTGTTTCAATTAGGACTTTTAAGGGTTGTAACGTGGTCTGGTTCACGGTTTCAGAAAAAAGGATTTATGGCTCAAAATTTATCGGTGCCCACCCACTCTTCGTGATGTTCTCTAGTCCTATGTTCAGTTAATCTGACACAAATGCTCATCTCTCAAAAGGTTTACGATCTTTAAGGGACCCATGCCACTAATGGTTTGACGCCTAAGGAAGTTTTGGAGTGACAATCACCCCCTTTTATCTTTTGTGTCTGTAATCACACGAATTTGTTCTTATCGAGGATTTTCTTTTGTAATGCTTTTCGCTTTTTCTTTCTTTTGCTTTTTTGATCCCTAATTTTTGCCTGGACTGACTCTTTTGAGTTTTTTCGATTTTGAAGTCCAGCGGGATGCCCTGACTTTTGCCTAAGTCACTTGTTTACAAGTTTCGACTTAGCGGGATTTTCTCTGTTTTTTTATTCCCCTTTTTGAACAAAGCGTGTGACACTGGTTGTCTTACTTGCTTGAAAGGGTTGTGACTGCCTCACTCCTTAGTTGTTGATGGATAACCACCGTGGTTTCACATCTCTTGACCTCTTGACGGTGGGATAGAAGGTAATGGTTCCTCGGATGCACACTCTCCTTGAAATTTGAACGCTTGGTCAAACTAACTGACGCCTACCCTGCCCCTGGGTTAAGTATGAGGGTTTTTTCGTACGAAAGAAACTCCTAATTCAAGGCTCAAAAGGGGTTAACGAGGGTCTATCTCCCTTATATCTCCAGTGTTTAGGGGTTTGAAACAATGCATGTATATCCTCAACAGGGTTCTATCCTTGAACATACAACCGGAGATTTTGCGTTTTCGTCTCATCATCCTCCCTCGAGAGTTCTAGACAAGAAAATTGGTATTGCAGTGCATATAAACATTTAAGAGTGAACACAAATGGATTACTTCAAGAAAAACATATTCATTGCATTAATATCGTCATTAAAAACAAGCAAGTCTTACATGCATACAATGCTTTAACAAGAAATGAAAAACTACAAATGAAAATGTAGTAAAGAAGCTGAAGATTGCCATTGCTGAGGAAGCTTGATTCTGCCTAGACGTACTTACAGACTTAGTGCTTACTTGAGAAGGGAGGCTTCAATTTATGTACATATCATCTTCAGTGAATGCAATGATCTCTGAGTCTACCAGGTCTTGCACCTTGTGCTTGAACACGTTGCAATTTTCAATTGAATGACCCAGTGTGTCCGAGTGATATTCACATCTGGCATCCAGGTCATAATCAGGAGGAATGGGGTCAGGGACAGGCTTGGCATCCCTTAGTTCAACCAGAGAACTCTCAAGTAGACGGGTAAGAACATCACTGTGAGGGATAGGGAGTGGATTGAAACTTCTCGCAGTCCTTCGTGCTCTTTTTTGTCTCTGTTGCTGAGGAGCATAAGGTCGCTGATGCTGAACAGGCCGTTGAATAACAGGAGGAATATACACAGCACTGGCTTCTCCTTCCTTTCCCTTGGAGGACCCATCATAAGATTTCTTTGCATTTTCAGCAGCAATTCGAATCTTTCCCGTTTTGATGTCGTTTTCAACTCTTTCTCCTGCCAATACAAGACCTGAAAATCCAGCTGACAAACATCCAACCAATTTCTCATAATAATGCCCCTGAAGCGTATCCATGAACATATCAACGAGCTCTCTTTCCAACATCGGAGGTTGAACTCGGGAAGCCAATTCACGCCACCTCTGGGCGTACTCTCTAAAGCTTTCATTGCTCTTTTGAGACATATTCTGCAGCTGTGTACGATTGGGAGCCATATCAGTGTTATATTGATAGTGTCTAATAAATGCCCCTGCAAGATCTCTCCAACTACGCACGTCTTTCCTCTCTAGTTGCATATACCACTCCAGGGATGCCCCAGATAGGCTATCCTGAAAGCAATGCATCATCAACTTTTCGTTCTTTGCGTGAGCAGCCATTTTACTCGTGTATTCCCTGACATGAGTCCTTGGGCAAGTCATACCATTGTACTTTTTGAAGGTAGGAGTCTGAAACTTGCGCGGGATAATGACGCCTGGAACCAGCCCCAAATCCTCCAAATCCATATCCACAGAATCTTGATTTACAACACCCCTCAATTGTTCCTCAATCAACCTGAATCTCTGATCAGTGTCAATCTGGGAACCAGCATCCCCACCTGGCACAGAGAATGCATCATCTTGAATATCATCAAACTGACGGCCATGAGTAGCACAGACACCAATACCACCTCCCCCGACATTTTCAGCCCCGCCCGGAGTGATCACAATACCAGAAACATGAATACCTCCGCCCGGAGGGCCATTCTGAACATTAGTACCAGTAACACCAGTATGACCTCCTCCATGAAGGACACCTTCTCCATCAATCCTTGCAATCAGTGGTTGGACAAAAGTTCTTAACTGCTCTTGGCCCTGAGCAACCCCTTGCATTAAATCCATGAATTGGTTCATGCGAGTCCGCATCTCAGTCATCTCAGCTTGTAGTTGATCCATGAGTTTTTTCTGATTTTGTCTGGTAGAATACCGGTGAATGTGTTGATCTGCAATCCAGTGCGGTGGAAGAGAACCAAGTAAGAACGCCAGAGATAAACACCTATTATGCAAAATGATTATGGATATGCGAATGCAAATGAACATGTTTAAAAATTCGCAGGGCGATCCACCCCTTGATTCCAGTTTAATTTCAAAAACCAGAATCAAAGTTAGGATGCAACCCTACAAATGAATAAACATGTTGGGATGCATAATGATGATGCAAATGCACATATGGGATCAAGGATGCCACACAGACTGGACAACTGTTGCACTGAACAAACTGAACCATCTCAAAGACCTGTCCAAATACCCAGAATACCAGAATAACCATAGTACCACACTGATAAATCTGCTGATCAGAAAACCGGGTATGTTGAAGGTCAAGGTTACTTGCAAACCTGCAAACACCCTGCCCTCTCACGTGTGGGTACTAGGATGTTCAGTATCCCGGGCTCTCAGGTCGAGAAATGATGATACGTTCACCATTTCTAGTTTGGCATCATCATCAATCGAAGAGGCCTCAACTGATTCTCCAAAATGGAAGGTCCTCAGCTTCTGGCACTGAGGTCGAGAAACAATAGTACATTCATCCCTCAGGGTACAGTACTATCGTCAATCGAGGAGTGCCTCCACTGATTCTCTTCAAAAGATAGGGGCCATCCTATGTGAGTTCCAAAGTGGACCCTTGGGTGCGAATGGGTTTGCCACAGAACGTGGTCTTCCACTGTCACCACTAAAGAGGGGTGTTTCCACTAAGGTCCTCGATGATCGGTCACCAGAGTCGACAACTCTCTAGATCGACATCCTAACATGCGCAAGACACACACGTTAGAATGCGTCCCAAGATAGCCTCGTCTGGTTGTGAATTTCGTGAACACACAAACGTACCAAGCGGGCACGTAGGTCCCACTACTCTCCACTCTAGTCCTAGGGTGTACTCAAGCCTGGGTATTGGGCTTATTTCTCAGAACAACCCAACCTGCAAAACAGAAACAGCCAGCACAACACAACAATATCCAGTATGACAGTAATAAAAATGAAATGCAATGCAGAAAATGCAGTAAAAATAAAATACAACAAAGAAAGCAAAATAAAAACAAAAACACCCAAAGAGAACAAAGACAAGCAAACGCTAGGATTGACTCGCTTAGGGATGGACCAGCATAGGTCAACCAGAGTCCCCAGTAGAGTCGCCAGCTGTCGTTCCCAGGATTTTCATCCAGGTACAAATGCGAGAGTGGCGCGGAAAACAGAGTCGCCAGCCGTGTAAATTTATCCCAAGAGAGGGAAAGAGAACACCACATAAACCTGAGGAAGAGGGAAAGGAATGGTCGTCGCAACCATAGCCTGGGTTCGAGAGTCGGTTACGCGAGGGGAAGGTGCTAGCACCCCACGCGTCCATCGTACTCGATGGGATCCACGCTTCTTGTCTATTCTAAGGGTGAGTTATCCTATCATCTATGGCTGTACTGACACGAGGAAGGGGAAAACAAAGACAGACTTGGTAGGACATCGACGTCCTAGGCCTACGTACTCCCTTTGTGCAATGGGAAATTCAGAGTCAACGTAGTTCGGGTCAAGTTCTTTTTGTGTTTTTTTTATGAGCGGCGTTAAGTTCGCATCCGGCAGTTAGGGTCGATGTCTGTTTGCGTCTCAGATGGAAAGTAACGTGCCCTTTTTGAAAATAGCCTTTAGTTTGACAATCCCGCAGGACAAAAAGGTTTGAAGTTTGTTTGTATTTTTTAGGACAGAAGCGACTTGAGTTAGTTCATAACTTGCATTGCACCAAAGTCTAGGGCACAGGGACGAATACTTAACGAATCGTCCCAAGACAGGACGCTCGCTAAGCACTCTAGAAAGATAAGAGGAAGCCCCTCATTTCTCATTCCCCACGCTTAAGGCTCGTGCGCAATACAATTTATCCTTATTAAGTGTTTTCAAGAAGTTCTGAGATGAGAAGAGAGAAGACACAAAGGAAACTCTAAAGGGAAACTAAGAGTCCTAATGTTATCATGCATGGGTGACCTACGGTTAGTGAGGTTTGAGGAAACAACCTAAGCCTAAAGAAAAGAAAAGATGAGAGACAGAAAGAGTGAGAGTGGACATGGATAACTATCCACACCTTCAAATAACTTACCTCAACCCCTGCATAAAAGGTTAGTGCAAACGGACATAAGTAAAAGAAATGAGATAAATGAAATCCAAGCAATGACATATAATGGAAATCAAGGGACATATAACAATCTAAACATGGTTTATGAAGTCAAAGAAGCAGCCCCAAATGATGGCGCAAGTGCCTTCTCAAACAAAAACTCAGGCATGATCAAGGATGTGCATACAAGAATATCTTAAATAAAAGCAATCAAACAATTAGCAAAACATCCTCTAAAATCACCAAATTAATTATCAACATATCATAACCAGAAGCAAACAACATATCAAAAATTCATGCCAAAATTCCCAAGATAGGTCACTCAAACAATTATGCAAATTCAGATTAGAAACATGGTTCAACATGCAAAAGGAAAGGACTAAAATGCAGTATGAAATGATTTAAAAAATGATAGAAAAATATTTTAATGCAATTCAATGTATTGGTGAAAAAATTCAAAAAGAATGAGTTCAAAAGGTTTTGTATGCTATGAGAAATAAAATAAACAAGTCATGGTATGCATATATGAAATAAATTCTAAAAGAAAATAAACAAATAATTATTTCAGATGCTAAAAATAAAATAAAAATAAAAAAATAAAATTTGGAAAATTTTATATAATCATAAATATGATTCATGAATTTTTTGGGAATTTTTTAATGCAAGAAACTATTTTTAAAAATTAAAATTTAAATCAAAATCTAATTAATTAAAATCTAAATCCAATTAAACAAAATTCAAATTATTAAAATCTAATTAATAAAAAAAAAAACATTAACACCAAAACTAGCATTAAGAATCAACAAGAATTTCATGTGTTAAAACAAAATAGCATGAATAATAATGATATAATATATATATACTTTACAAACTACATATATGCATATTATAAAAACTTAACATTAAACAAAATATATATAATACACTTAAAGTATAGAAACTTTACAAATTTTATATATATATATATATATATATATATATATATATATATATATATATATATATATATATATATATATATATATATATATATATATATATATATATAAACCTGACGGTGAACAAAATATATATATATTATATATTACTATGTTTCATGGGACAAAGAAAAAAGCATGGCGATTACTGTTCCTCCTAAAACCAAACGCCGGTTACGTATTATAATATAGTAACATGCAGTGATGAATGAAGTTTGAATATTAATAACATGAAGTTTTTATATCATATTAAAACATATCATTTACGTAGTTAAATGCATAAGGATGAAACCATGAGCAATAGCTACGTACCGGTGGTAAATTCAATTGGTTTATTTGGTAACACTAAGCGACAATCCTTCTCAATTTTCCAGTCCTCTTTTTCGGTCTCCTCTTTTTTCCGGTCCCCATTCTCAACATCAGCACACATATATATAATAAAACAAATTAGGGTTAACTATTTTTCAAATTGACACTAATACCCGTAGTGTCCATTTTAAGGCCCAAATAACTAATATTAAAATTAAATAAAATTTAAACAATTCAATTAAAATAAATTTATAACAGAAACTAAAAATCCTATTTATTTATTCTAAACAATATTAGTTAAAAAGTAAAATAAACAAACATCAAATAAATAAAAATCGAATGCCCTAGTGATCCAAAAAAATAAACCGAGTACACTAAAATGATTAGTACGAAATATATTACTCGAAAAAATACAGCATTTGGTCAGATTTTAAAATAATTTTTGACACGTTAACGCTCAAACCGATTCAAATGCGACGAAAAAATGGTCGAAAAATTAAAACGAACACGTCAGGTTAAACTACGCGAAACGTAGATCAGTATAATTGAGGCATACAAGTTCGATTTAAAATTTTCCGTCCACTGACTTTACGCACCGTTGAGATTTAGTTTGACCGGTCTGTCTGTAAATCCGAGAAATTATTTCGGGTGACATTTTAGGCATTATGTGAGATGAAATGCACTATTTTATGCTATTTAGATGATGCAGAGTGGAAATACAGTAAGATGAATGAAAATATTAAAAATGTCTGGAATAAGCTGTGAACTCTCAAAATACCCTGTTGGAAAAAGAATGATCTGGTACCAAATTACAGAGCAAAATAAATGCTGGGGCACTCTAATGCTTACTGCTTAGAATAAGAGAAGTCCTTAGCCACAAATATACCGTGATCCGATGTCTCGAGAGCTCAATACAATGCATGATTATGAGTTAAGCCCTAAATGAGATAAAATGTAAAAAAAGAAACATAAGCCAGTTAGTACTAAGGTAAGAGAGCAAATTTTGGGGTGCTACACCGCCAAAGGATGAGGATGTCCGAGAATCTCTATATTTGAGTGGGGAGGTCAATCCGGAATAGTTGAAAGAAGCTGCAAATACTTGGGAAGATCGTCATAAGAAAGGGAAGACTTCTTTTGGAAAGAGTAACAACTTAGCCTTTCCTGCATACAAAGATTGGATTCAGAAAAGAGTAGAGAAGGAACTTCTGCCGTTTTCCAAAGAATCACCATCTTACCCCTTGCTAATTGAGCCTCCGACCACAGTTGAGATAGAGAAGTTTAACAAATTGTGGGCAGAGAATGTGAAGCTTCGAGAAGAGAATAGTGAGCTACAGAGAGAGATCTATCAGCTGAAGCACGAGCGAGGTGAGGCTGTCCATGTTGCCAAGATGAAGATAGAACTTCTCGCCAAGAAGGAAAAGGAGCTAGCTGACGAGGTCACAACCAAACAGAAGGTATGGCAAGCTCTAAAGGGTATTAGCAAAGTTCTCAAGTCTAAGAAGGAAGACTTGGCCAAGGCTTTGTTAAAAATTCACAAGTTCAATGTTTACCGAAACACTACGATAACTGCCAACAAACATAAAGAAGATAAGTTTCTGGAACAGATTGAGTGTAACACCCCCAATCTATACCCCCAATAAACAAAGCGATAAATAAAATTCAAAATTTCATCAGAGTATATTTAAAACATTCACGGCATAGACCGAGGGGTCACATCAATTGAAACAAATGCACATACCCCTGCTCATAAAGATATGCAACAATTCAGGTAGCACATAACAAAGGAACGCAGTTCCTAAAACCCACAATTCAGATACAGAATAAAAGTGGAAAATCTGTAACTGAATCTCATATATATACATCATAAAAAGTTTGTCTGTCATATACAACATCATACATGTACAATCCAAAAGATACATGTATACATAATACAAATAATCACACTCGATCTCCCCGACTGCCCGGTGCTACATATCATAGCCGACCGATAAAAGAATGAAGACCTAAGCTTCAAAAAAAGACCTCCAGCATCTAATCTGCAATGCCTCGTAGAGCATTAAAAACAGTAGAAGGGTGAGAAACACAATCATAATATAATTGCATACAATTATATAATAACACGAAAATACATATTTAAATTATTCTCACCACCACTTATACCAGAATTCAAACACAAACAACACAAAGTATATTTCATATATCCATCACCAAGGTATATCAACCATGCACAATACACATATCGCCAATATATATGCATATATCAACTCATCAATTTCATCCACAATTCCACACACAATCAATCCATTCACAATTCTCACACATAATCAATCCATTCATGATTTATGCAAATGCACAGAGACCGACATAATGACTCTATGCAATGCACATGCGGTACCATCCATCCATCAATCTCATCACTAGTTCACTCAGGAAATATTGGAACCATCGCTTGTTACTTAATGTAACTCCCCGTCGGGCAAACGATTTTCCCTGTTGCTCACACCTCTTTGTATAAGGCACACGACGTTTATGGATCGCTCACACCTCTTTGTATAAGGCACACGACCCGATCGCTCACACCTCTTTGTATAAGGCACACGATCGTCCATAATCATCACTCACACCTCTTTGTATAAGGCACACGATGTTATAGCGGATTTCCTCTGGAACTGATTCGTTGCTCACACCCACTAGGGCACACGACATCACCAACATGCATATCATGATGCTTTGCATACAATGACTCATGACATTCAAATGCACACATATACACATCCATAATCATGCATATATCATCAAATACAACACATTACATTTACTACCCTTAGGTCACAAACCATCATCATAACATCTTATCACATGCATTTCCATCACACAACACCACACAAGTCATACAACATTCATATCTACAGCATATTGCATGATACACATCAACTACACACACTTACAATGGTACAAGTTGACAAACCGACTCCATTCCAATTCCCAACATAATTAAACCGGCCACCAATCTCAAAACCAGTTTAATAAGAAAGAACATGTCAAAAGCTTCCCAACGCACTAAACCGCGCCTCAAACCGACTCACGGATCAAAAGTTATAAAGAAAACAAATTGGGAAAAGCTGTCATGTTCGCAATGCGAAGCTCCTAGCGAGTCCTTCGCTTCTTCATTCGCAGTGCGAATGTCCCAGCGAACCAAGTCAGAAAGGAAAATAGCCTAAAAAGTTCCTAACGTTCGCAGTGCGAACTCCCAGCGAATGATCGCTTTCCCCTTCACAGTGCGAGTCTCCCAGCGAATAGTGGCAGAAAGAAAACAACACAAAACAACACAAAGTTCGCAGTGCGAACCTCACGCGAATGTTCGCCCTCACCTTCGCAGTGCAAAAAGCCAGTGAATGCTCGCTTTCCCCTTCGCTAGGGGATTCGCAGTGCGAACCTGCGAATTCATCAAAACCCAGCAGCGCTGTTACATAACCCAAAACTATATTTTCCCCACCAAAACACTTCCAAACCAACACATAGCAATCAAAACATAATCTAATCATGGTAACAAGTATTCTACAACATTTACACAGATTTCCAACCGCGGAAACATCAATTTCTACTTGTTTATCTCATTTCGACCTATATTGAAACCAATAAAACTTCCACACAAACATACATAATCATACACAAACATAGTATAATCGAGTTTCGTACCCTTACCCGATTAAATCGCGTTTGAAAAGTCGGTTGAATCGGTTCCCAATCCACAAGTTTTCCTCTCTTTTCTTCTTTCTCTTCTCTTTCCTTCTTTCTCTTTTTCTTCTTCTCTTTTTCTTTCCTTTCTATTTTTCTCTCTTTTCTTTCTATTTATGTTTTCTAACTTAAGAAAATAAATGAAAAGACCAAAATACCCCTACACTCAAATATCTCGCAAACGATCCCAAAACGCGATAAAATATAATCACGATGAAAAATAACATATTTCCAAATAAAATTCAGAAATAAAATAATATAATAATAAAATAATCAAAATGACTCAATTAAATAAAAATAACTAAAACTGGGGCGTTACATTGAGGATTTGAAATTGAAGCTCAAAAAGGAAGATGAAGAAATCTTATCAGGGACATTCCAGAAACGAGCAGTCGAAGATCAACTCAATGAGGCCATAGCTACTATAGAGGAGCTTAAGATTCAAGCAGAAGTGAAGAGGCCTAGAAGTGAAGGTCCTAGAATGGATGGTGTTTTTGAAGAAGATGCTTGGGAATTGCAATGCCGATACCTGAGAGGGATTGTGCACAGAAGAGATGTCCTCATTCAAGAGTTGATCCAGAGACCGAAGCATCCTGACACCAAGAAGCTGTTCAAAGAACCGCAAGACTGGAGCAAAGAACATAATGGCTGAGGAGGATTGTCACTTGTGGACTTTGATGAAATGCCATAGTTTGTTCTTTCTCTTTTATTGTGTTTGGATCACCGCCAGGCTTGTTGGTTGGGATCTTTGATTATTGTATTTAGACTTCTTATCTTGGGCTGTAATTGTTGACAAATGATTATCCTCTGGTTTCTTGATATATGAGTAGAAGTTCAGTTCTATCTTGTTATTAAACTGGAATCAAGGGGTGGATCACCCTGCAAATATTCAAACATGTTCGTTTGCATTTGCATATTCATAGTCATTGTGCATAGCAGGTGTTTGTCTCTGGTTTTCTCATCTTGTTCTTTTCTTCAGACAGGATTACTGATCAACGCATTCACCGATACTCTATGTAACACCTCAAAATTTGCCCTCTTACTTTTAGCACTAACTGGCTTATGTTTCATTTCATTCTTTCATTATCATCTTTGCATATCATTGGTTCTTAGCGTGGGATCATGGTATTTTCCAGCAGCTCATGGCGTTGTCAGTACCAGCATGATTTTTAATGGTGTTCAGAGCCAAGCAGATAGCTTTCAAAGTCTTTTTGAGCATTTATTTTTCTCATTAGATGATTTGATGATCAGAAACCCTGGCAGTCAATTTTTTATCAAGCGATCCGGTATCAGACATTATTAATTCAGCATGATACTTTGAGGTGTCAGCAAGAATTCGTGTTTCTTTCCAGGTGTTACTCAGTAGAAATATCAAGTTTTGAGTTTCGGAGGTTTAACGGGTTCAAAAACAGCTATCAGAAGTCACTTTTCCAAGTTTCCCTCCAAAAGGCGCCAAAATTCAAAATTTGAACTGTGTAACCGGTTATAGCATATGTGCTAACCGGTTACTCATTCATTTTCAGCATATTCTCAAGGTTTTTGAACTGTGTAACCGGTTAGCAGATATGCTGTAACCGGTTACTCTGGGCACAGTTTGAATAAAATTAAGTTTGCATCATTTGTGATCATGTGCTTGGCATGTGCACGTGTGGGAAGGATCTAGAATTGATATTTTCATCATTTTCCACCCAAAATTCAAATTCCTTCCAACATTTTCCACTCTAATTTCTCATTTCCTTTCCTAATCCACGTTACACCCCAATTTCCACCCACTAAACCTCACTCCAAACCACATTTGAATTCCTAACCTAGCTTCTATTTAAATCAATTCATTCCAAACCTCACAAAAAAACTTTGATCCATTTTCTGAATTTTCTACACATTTCACTCCAATTTTCTCTCAACTTCTCTCTCATTCCAAAACCTTCACTCAAAGTTCCACCATCAAAGTTCAACAAATTTTGCATTGAAATTTGTTGATCTTGGAACTAAACCTTCATCCATTCACTAATTCTTGAAGGAATTTTGATTTTGCTACTGTTTTTCTTTTGGATCTAAGTTCTTGGAAGTGATTTTGGATAAGCTTGAAGCAAGTTCATCACATTGCATTTATTTTGCATTTTCTCTTGAAGATTGCATTGGATCTCTGAATTTCTTGCTTAGATTCATCAATTGTAGCTTATCAACAGTCACCAAAGCAATTCTCAGCTTTGTAGGTTGGTGAATTTTAGATCTACTTTTCATTTTAGCTTATTTTGCTTGTTCATGATGTAGATCTTGAATTCGTTGTGTTTGATCCTATGGATTGTGGATTTTATTGTTGTAGCTGGTTGATTGATGTGTGTTTGCTGGTTTTGAGATGTAATTTTCGTGCATATTGAGATGCCCTAACATGCAGGTGATTGGAGAAGTGATAAGCTGCTGAAAAGTGATTCTGAACACTTATTTTTGAATTCTGCTGCTGTGTAACCGGTTACAGCATATCTGCTAACCAGTTACCCTATTGTTTTCTGCGTAATTTTTGCAATTTTGAATTGTGTAACCGGTTAGCAGTTATGCTGTAACCGGTTACCACTAAAGCAGAACTTGATTTTCTTGCATTTTCTTGGTTGTTTAAGATCCTTTTCATGTCTAAACTTTATGGATTGATATGATGATGATTTGTGGATCATTCTCGAGCTGTTGCACCTCACACTATTGCATGAACACAATTTTCCGACACGCGATTCTTGGACTTGTATTGTTAAATGTTCATGTTTGCATGGATGTTTTCTTAATGCGGCGAACACTTTGCACACACTCCTTGGGCATGTTAATAGTGAATTATTGCTGGTGTTGCTGGTGTTGCTGGATTTGTTGTGATGTATATGTGTGCTTCCATCTAACCTCATGAAATGCATATTTGGTTGGACTTGTTCATGTGCTAAATGTTATGCATTCCTTCACGATGTGGTGTATTCTTCCATGATGTTTTCGAGCATTGCTTACTATGGTGTGTGGTGTGATTGTGATCATGATTGATCAAAAAGTGTATGATGTTTGATGTTTGCTCATTATGTCATGATTGAATCATCTTCAAATGTATTGCATGCTACCTTGTTTCTACTGCTGTCCATGTGCATATGTGCTGTTGCTTTCTACACCCATTTATGTGCTGAATATGAGCTGTTGAATGATGTTTGGTGTGTTTGCTGGATTTTACTGCTGTGCAGGTGCGGAAGCGCTGTTGTGGCCGCTGTTTGTTTTTTCTTTTCCACTCCTTCTCCTCCCTTGAATCTCAAGACTTGTTTAAGTCTTGGATTTACTCCCTTAAGGCTAGCTAGTCCAACTTAATTTTTGATTAACCTTAGAGTAGGATTAGCATTAGGCTTCCCTTTGCATGCTAACTTAGGTAGATGTTTCCCTTTTTAAACTCAACTATAGGGCCACCTTTGCATGACAACATTAGGAACATTTAGTTTCCCCTTAGTGTTTTCTTTTCGACTTGAGTCTTCTCTTCTCATCTCATGACAATTCTAAGACACTTAATAAAGGTAACGTGTATTGATCATGAGCCTTGTATGTGGGAAATGAGGAATGAGGGGTTCCTCTCATTTTTCTAGAGTGTTTGGTGGACGTTCCATCTTGGAATGATTTGCTAAACATTCGTTCCAACCTCATAGACTTCGGTGCAATGCAAGTTAAAAACTAACTTCAATCCACTTCTGTCTAAAAAACACGAAAACAAATTCAAACTTTTTTATCCTTCGGGATCGTTCAAGTCCAGATCATTTTCTGAAAAGGGCACGTTACTTCCGTCTTGTTCCAAACAGGCATCGACCCTAACTGCCGGACGTGAATCTAACGTCGCTCATAAAAAACACTAACCGACCTCGTTAGGTCGAACTACGACTGCTCTGATTTCCTCTCTCTAGTCCGATTGAGGATACGTAGGCACAAGACGACAATGTCTTGGCGAGCAACCTCCCCCCTTACTTCGTGTCCGAACTACGTTGACTCTGACTTTCCCATTGCACGAGGGAATACGTAGGCATAGGACGAGCGATGCCCTATCGAGTCACTTCTTTTTCTTTTCTTCTTCGTTTCTTCGTTTTTTTTCGCTCCCGTTTCTTCTCCTTTCTAGTAGCAGTGGAGCTCCAGATGACGACACCCTTTGATAGAGACAACAATCATGGATCCCATTGAGTATGATGGACGCGTGGGGGTGTTAATACCTTCCCCCTGCGTAACCGATTCCCTTACCCGTTTCTCTTGGTCGCGAGACCATGCTCTTTTCTTTCCCTCAGTTTACACAGTGTTTCCTTTCCATCTCTTGGGATAAATACACATTGCTGGCGACTCTGTTTCTGCGCCACTTTCGCGTTTGTACCTGGATGAAAATCCTCGGGAGCTACAGCTGGCGACTCCACTGGGGACGGGTTGACCTCTTGCTGGTCCATCCCCTATTGCGAGTCAATCCTAGCGCTTGTTTGTTTATTTTCATTGGGTGTTTACTGTTGTGCTTTATTTTACTGTATTACTGTTTTACTGTATTTACCATATTTTTTGCATTGCATTTCATTATTATGCTGGAATGCACTGTGCTGTGCTGGTTTTCTGTTTGGCAGGTTGGGATTCTTTGAGAGATAAGCCCAATACACAGGCTTGAGCATACACTTAGAACTAGAGTGGAAAGTAGTGGGACCTATGCGCCGTCTTGGTGCGTTTGGTGTTCACGAAATTCACATCCAGACGATGCTATCTTGGGAGATATTCTGAAGTGCGTGTCTTGCGCATTTCAGAATGTTGATCTAGAGAGCTGTCGACTCTGGCGACTGTTCCTCCGAGGACTCAGCAATGCCTCTCTTCCCAATATGTTATAATGGCAGACCAGAAATGGCAAACCCATTACACCTGTCGATCCGAGGACCCAATGCTGGGAACTTATCATAGGACGACCTTTTTAAGGGGAATCAGTTGAGGCCTCCTCGATTGATGATGATGCCAAATCAGAAATGGTGAACGTATCATCATTTCTCGACCTGAGAGCCCGTGATATTGAGAATCCTCGGTTTTCTAGTACCCACATGTGAGATGGGCGGGTGTTTACAGATCTGCAGGTAACCGAAACCTTCAACCTACCCGTTTTTCTGGATTTCTCGATAATGTATAGTTATTTACCTGGTTTTCTGGTTATCTCAGTGGTCCGATGTTCTGGAATTCTGGTTTTCTGGGTTATGGTTCTTGTTCAGTTAACAGCACAGCACATGTCCAGAGCAGTGATACGTTGATCCCATGTTTGCATTTGCATCATTCTTGCATTCTAACATGTTTGACATTTTTCAGGACTTGCATCTTACCCTTGATTCCGGTTGTTGAGGTGTTCTTGTCATGGAAGCTCAGAGGAAGAAGAATGTAGCATACACGTTCCCAGATCCGACTCTGAAGTTGATTCACAAGATGATTAGTCTGACTGATCCTGAGATCCGCGCCAAGTTCAAGGAGGAATATAGGAAGATATTGAAGGTTGTCCGAAATATTTCATAAGAAGAGCACGATGCCATTCACATGCTCCTTCAATTCTATGACCCTCCTTTACGTTGTTTCACTTTTCCAGATTATGTATTGGCTCCAACCTTAGAGGAGTTCTCATTTATTTTGGGAACTGGAAGAGATGGCAGCTGCTATTCACATTGGGTAATCCATTCTGAGTAACAATGTTATAGACAAGCAAGGATTTAAAGGCCTCCCTTTGAAGTTTCTGTTTGACCAAGTCAGCTCATATGCTAAGGAGAGAAATTGGTCTGCTTTCAATGCTATTTTAGCTCTTTGAATTTATGGGATTGTCCTATTCCCCAACATCCCGGAGTTTGTTGACATGCATGCAATTAGGATTTTCATCTTGAGAAACCCCGTGCCTACCCTTCTTGGTGACGTGTATCATTCAGTCCACTACAAGAACGAAAAGAGACGAGGAAGGACTGTAAGTTGCTGCGCGCAACTCCTATCTACATGGTTTTTTAGTCATCTCCTTAAAGATGGGGCTTTTATTGATGCAAGGGATTCTATGAAGTGGTCTAAGAGGTTGATGGGATTGACTGCCGACAACATCGTTTGGTTTAATCACAGTTTGCTAGGGATTGAGCTCATTTTCAGCTGCGGAGGATTCCCAAATGTACCCTTAATAGGGAGGAAAGGCGGAATTAATTATAACCCTTCCCTTGCTATCATACAATTTGGGTATGCATTGAAGACTCCCCCTGAGGAACAAGATATCAGAGAATCCTTGTTTTTCAATGGCATTGCAGACCAAGAGATTGTAAAGAAAGTCGTGAACGTGTGGAAGCAAGTTTTTAAGAGAGGAAATACTTTCTTTGGGAAGTGTAACAACCAAGCGTTCTCTCCGTATGTGGAGTGGGTCCAGAAAAGGGCGGAAGAGGAGCTTATTCCTTTCCCAATAGAGCCACCTTTGTACCTTCTGTTGATTGAGCCACCAACCACGGTGAAGATAGAGAAGTATAACAAATCGTGGGCTAAAAAAGAGAAGCTGCGAGAGGAGAACAACGAGCTACACAAAGAAATTTACCAGTTGAAACATAAGCGAGGTGAAGCTGTTCATGTCGCCAAGTTGAAAACAGAGTTGCTCGCTGAGAAAGAAAAGGAGTTGGCCGATGAAATCACAGCTAGACAGAAGGCAGGACAAGCCTTAAAGAGTGTTAGCAGGGTTCTAAAGTCAAAGAAGGAAGACTTGGCCAAAGCTTCACTAAGAATTTACAGGTTCAATGCTAATCGAAACACTGCAATCGCAGCCAACAAGCAGAAAGAGGATAAGTATTTGGAGAAGAATGAGAGTCTAAAGTTGAAGCTCAGGAAGAAAGACGAGGAGATCTTATCAGGGACGTTCCAAAGACACGCTATTGAGGAACGACTAAATGAGGCCATAGCAACCATAGAAGAGCTGAAGATACGAGCTAAAGTGAACAGGCCTAGGGGTGAAGGCTCTAGCTCGGGCAGTGGTTCTCAAAGGGTGCAAGACCATGATATTTGAGAAGAACTCGCGTATTGATGATACTCTGTAATTTGATTTCTTTGTCGAATTTTGGGTTACCACCATAATTGTTGGCTGGGACTTTTGTTTATTTTGCTTCAGGCTTATTATTATCTTGGGTTGTAATCTCTGACAGTGATTTTTCTCTGATTTATACACGAGCAGAAGCCTTATTCTATCTTGTCTTTAAACTGGAATCCAGGGGTGGATCGCCCTGCAAATTTTCAAACATGTTCATTTGCATTTGCATGTTCATAATCAATTTGTATAACACGTTTATCTCTGGTTTTCTTATCATGTTCTTCTACAGACAGGATTGCTGACCAGCAAATTCATCAGTATTCTACCAGCCTCAATCAGAAGATAGCCATGGAACAACTCCGTGCAGAGGTAACTGAAATGAAGATTCAGATGAGGCAGTTTGGGGAAGATATGCAGGCTATGTCCCAGGGTCAGAAACTGCTAAGAGAGGAAGTAAATCAGATGAGGACTCAGATGGGCCTGGTTATGGAAATCTTGAATAAGGTGTTAAAGAAGGAAAACGCTCATGTGCTCGCTTCCGTAACAGAGGTCCTTACTCCTCCCATCTCTTTGGGGTTTGCTCACGATCATGGACTGCTTCGTTAATCCCATCCACAAACTAAAGTTTCAGAGCTCTCTCATCAGCAATCACTTCCTGCTCCTCAAGAGGATCCTAAGTCAAAGGGGCCTAAGAGGAAGTTCGATCCCATTCCAATACTGTATGCACAGTTGCTTTCTTATTTTCTCGAGCTCAAACTGGTTGAACGTGTTAGCTTGGGACCTATTCCCACAAAGCTTCCTCTGGGACCTAACGCTAATGCTAGATGCGAATTCCACTCTGGGGCACCTGGTCACGATGTTGAGAATTGTACAAGGTTCAAACATAAAGTCCGAGAGCTCATTGATTCAGATGCAATCAAGTTTACATCAGTTGGCACTGGTAAACAAGATTATTTTACTCCCATCGTTGCAAAGGAATTGGGGATTCCCTCCTTTTCCAAAGGATCCACCTCGCGTCAGGGATCTCTTCCATAACCTTATGTTGCAGAAGCTCCATATCAGAAACCCTTGTTCGTGACCCAGCCGAATGTGGAAAGGAAAGTACAGGGGCAGGTGGGGCACCCATATCAGCTTCAGCAGCAGAACCAACTCAGACCAAGAAGGCCCAAGAGGATATTTGATCCTATTCCTATTCCTTACAGTCAGTTGTTTGCTCGCTTGCTCAAAAGCTCTCTGATTCAGCTGAGGAATGCCATGCCAGTGCCATACCCTATTCCTCCAGACTATGACATGAACGCTTGTTGTGAGTTCCATTCAGGAACGTTTGGGCTTACGCTTGATAACTGTAATGAATTCCCACACAAGGTGCGAGATTTGATTGACTCAAAGGTCATCACCCCAGACGGTACCCCCATGAGGTGAAGCTTCTTTATCAGAGTGAGCACTCGAGGCTGCGAAGACATCATCGGAAGCAATAAGTCCAGATGGAGTCAAGTCTCCTCAACAATGGCAATCATCAGCTTTCTTTACTGCATTTTCATTTGTAGCTTTCATTTGTTTGTTTAAACAGTGTTTGCATGAAAAAACTTGTTTGTGTTTTGAATTTTGATTTTAATGCAATGATGTGTTGTTCCTGAAGAACTTTACTGCACTCATATCATGTTTATGTGCACTGCAATACCAACTTTCTTGCTTAATCTCTTTGACGGAGGATGATGAAGTAAGAACACAAAATCTTTGGTTGTGTGCTTTTAGATAAAACCCTGTTGAGGATGTACAGGCATTGTTTCTAATCCCTAAACACTGGAGATATAAGGGAGATAGACTCTCGTTAACCCCGTTTGAGCCTTGGAGTAGGAGTTTCTTTCTGAAAACGAAAAAAACCTTCAATCTTAACCTGGGGCAGGGTAGGTGTCAGGTAATTTGACCGAGCGTTCAAATTCCAAAAGGAGTGTGCATCTAAGGATCCATTACCTTCTATTCTACTGTTAAGAGGTCAAAAGGTGTGAAACCACAATGGTTATCCATCAACAATCAAGGAGTGAGGTAGTCACAATACTTTCAAGAAAGTAAGACAACCAGTGTCACACACTTTGTTCAAAAAAAAAAAAGAAGAGAATAAAAGAAAGAAAGCCCGCTAAGTCGAAACTTGAAAACAAGCGACTTAGGCAAAAGTTAGGGCATCCTGCTGGACTTCAAAAATTGAAAAACTCAAAAGAGTCAGTCCAGGCAAAAATCGGGGAAACGAAAAAAACAAAAGAACGAAAAAGCAAAAAGAGAAAAGAAGACAAAAGGAAAAATCCTTGAGCAAAACAAAGTCGTGTGGCTACATACACAAAAGACAAAAGGGGTGACTGTTGCTCCAAAACCTCATCGGGTCTCAAACCATCGATTGCATGGGTTCCTTAAGGATCATAAAACCTTTCGAGAGATGAGCGCTTATGTCAGATTAGTTGAACATAGGAGTGGAGAACATCACGAAGAGTGGGTGGGCACCGATAAACTTTGAGCCATAAATCCTTTGTTCTCAAACCATGAACCAGGCCATGTTACAACCCTTAAAAGTCCTAATTGAAGCAGGGTTTTATCTGAAGGCGTACTTCAGCGAGATAACGTTCCTGACTCCCATGAGTTGTGCTAATAAGATTTTTGTTGGTATTGCATGTGCGTATTGTTTTCCATTCAAAAATCAATATCGTATTCTAAGCAGTGATTCGCTCACGTGGCCTTGCGACATCTTTTCAATAAAAGACTTCGAGGTTAACATGTTTGTTGCATTAGAGTCATCATTCTCAAAATGAACATTGTTACTTGCATACATGTACTTAAGCATCAAGGAAGCTTACACAATGAACGTCTGTCGAGAAGCTCGATCCTGCCAAGTTGAGATACCTGAAAACTCCGAAGGACAGTCATGTCAAGGGGCATGTGACTAAGAGACTGTGCGTAGCCTAAGCATTCCCGATGAATGGTGATAACATACAGTCAGTCTAGAGCAGTCACATTGAAAACCTTCCCTGAGGTAGCTAAAATGGGGCAATCATGTCGAGATTTGACAAATCTCTCAAAGACCAATCGGTCAGGGGCAAATTCACTTCAAGGCTCGTACTGGGACAGGCCACCTTAAGAGCATGAGAATTTATCCAATCCTGAAGACGGTTAATTGAAAGCACCTTTTCAAGGTACGAAATACTGGGGCAGAATATTTCCAGTCATTGCAAACCCTTTCGAGGTAATTTACTTCATGGATTATGAAGTCTGGGGCAGTTGCGTCGAGATCTGATAAATCTCTCCAAGAGTTTGAAGACCCTGGGGCAGTGTGAATGCCCGGTCTTCTATAAAATCCTCTTGAGATGATTTCTTCCTTTAGACCTGATGGTCTGGGGCAGGCGGAAAGTTCAAGGGACCATTGGTCGTGTATGGAGATCAGTATGTGGTTGATCAGCAGAAGCGTGCAGTATCCAAGATTTCTCCCCAGTAGAGCTACTCTCCTCAACATTGAAAAGTTCATCCTCCTCAGCAGGTGGTTGTTTTCCCAACCAGAGTGTCGAGGATTATCTTCCTCAGCAGAATACAGAGGATTATTTCCCCAGCTAGAGTTGTGATCGATTCATTACTCTTTCTCAGCAAACAATCAGAAGTTGACGCTGTTGCATCCCCAGCAGGAGACTTATGGAATATCTTCTTGGGAAAAGATGTAATTTTCCCCACAGGTTCTGAACACCCATTCTCCTCAGCCAGTCAGGAGATATTTTTCCCATCAGCAACGGTTTGATTTAATCCCCACAGATGAGTAAGCTTGGTGGTATCCCCTAGCAGAGTTGATGTTGTCAATCACCATTCCCCAAGAAGATTTGTTGGTATTGGCTGATATTCCCCAGCATGGTAAAGGTAAGAGCATCTCCTAGCAGCAGGTTGAGTTCGGTAATATCCCCAAGCAAGTTCAATGTTATTGACTTGTCCCCCAAGCAGAGTTTGATGGCGATCTTCGCGGTAGTTTGTTCAACAGCGATTAATATCCCCAGCAAGTCTTAAGTCCAATGGTTATTGGCATATTTCAAATCCAGGTGTTGAGTTCTGTCTTCGGCAGAAATCATTGGTGATCCCCAGTGGAGAGAATTTCTCTTTGGGTTCCATCTTCAATATTCGTTTTTATCCATCCCCAACAGAGTGGGTAATCTCTCGGAGTTTTCATCTCCAGCAGAGTTTGTGATCAGTGTCTTCCTCAGCAGAGTGAAGTCTTTCTCAGCAGGGTCTCTTATTTCAGAGGACAATTCAGACTGCCATCCCCGGTGGAGTTCCCTTTGTCTTCAGCATTTATTTTGCTGAGACGTTTCTTTTGCATTGCATAAGCATTCTTGCATGGCATCCTCCCAAACACGTAGCATTTCCGTTTCGTATGGAGCACTACGCCATAGAAAAATTCAAACATATGCATTCGAAGCATAAGCCAGGTTTGATATCCTTTACCAGTTTCTTTCCCCAGCAGAAAGTAATACAACTCAGAAGATGTTGTTTAACATCACACCGCAACCAGTGGATTCGTCCTTCTTGTCGGTCCTTCCTGCACTCCCCGCAGAGTTGTCTGTTTAGATTTCTCTCTTCCCCAGTGGAGTCATCTTTGTAGATCCGTTGATTATACTTTTCTTGGGTTAGAAAGTCAATCTTCGGCTGGGTCTTTCTTTTCGAGTTCGATTTCGGTCGTCCTCGCACTCTTTGTTATTTCGTTATCCCTAGTAGAGTTATCCTATATGGTATAACCCTTGTTGAAAGAGCGTTTTTGGCCGGTCTTTCTTTTCGAGTTCACTTTCAGTCGTACTCGTTTGTTCTTTTCGAGTCCGCTTTCGGTCGTACTCGTTTATTCTTTTCGAGTCCGCTTTCGGTCGTACTCATTTTTCTTTTCAAGTCCGCTTTCGGTCGTACTCGTTTATTATTTTCGAGTCCGCTTTCGGTCCTACTCGTTTGCTGTTGAAAGAGCGTTTTCGGCCGTTCTTTCTTTTCGAGTCCGCTTTCGGTCGTACTCGTTTTTTTCGTTTCGAGTCTGCTTTCGGTCGTACTCGTTTGCTGTTGAAAGAGCGGTTTCGGCCGGTCTTTCTTTTCGAGTCCGCTTTCGGTCGTACTCGTTTATTGTTGAAAGAGCATTTTCGGCTGGTCTTTCTTTTCGAGTCCGCTTTCGGTCGTACTCGTTTATTCTTTTCGAGTCCGCTTTCTGTCGTACTCGTTTATTGTTGAAAGAGTGTTTTCGACCGGTCTTTCTTTTCGAGTCCGCTTTCGGTCATACTCGTTTATTCTTTTCGAGTCCACTTTCGGTCGTACTTGTTTGCTGTTGAAAGAGCGCTTTCAGCCGGTCTTTCTTTTCGAGACTGTTTTCGGTTGTACTCGGTCTTTCTTTTCGAGTCTGCTTTCGGTCGTACTCGTTTATTCTTTTCGAGTCCGCTTTCGGTCGTACTCGTTTGCTGTTGAAAGAGCGTTTTTGGTCGGTCTTTCTTTTTGAGGTCGCTTTTGGTCATACTCGTTTATTCTTTTCGAGTCCGCTTTCGGTCGTACTCGTTTATTCTTTTCGAGTCCGCTTTCGGCCGTACTCGTTTGATGTTGAAAGAGCGTTTTTGGCCGGTCTTTCTTTTCGAGTCCGCTTTCGGTCGTACTCGTTCTTTCTTTTCGAGTCCGCTTTCGGTCATACTCGTTTGTTCTTTTCGAGTCCGCTTTCGGTCGTACTCATTTGCAGTTGAAAGAGCGGTTTCGGCCGATTTTTTTTTCGAGTCCGCTTTCGGTCATACTCGTTTATTGTTGAAAGAACTTTTCGGCCGGTCTTTCTTTTCGAGTCCTCTTTCGATAGTACTCGTTTATTCTTTGCGAGTCCGCTTTCGGTCGTACTCGTTTGCTGTTGAAAGAGAGTTTTCGGCCGGTCTTTCTTTTCGAGTCCGCTTTCGGTCGTACTCATTTATTCTTTTCGAGTCCGCTTTCGGTCGTACTCGTTTGCTGTTGGAAGAGCGTTTTTGGCCGGTCTTTCTTCTCGAGTCCGCTTTCGGTCGTACCCGTTTATTCTTTTCGAGTCTGCTTTCGGTCGTACTCGTTTATTCTTTTCGAGTCCGCTTTCGGTCGTACTCGTTTATTCTTTTCGAGTCCGCTTTCGGTCGTACTCGTTTGCTGTTGAAAGAGCGTTTTCGGCCGGTCTTTCTTTTCGAGTCCGCTTTCGGTCGTACTCGTTTGTTCTTTTCGAGTCCGCTTTCGGTCGTACTCGTTTATTCTTTTTGAGTTCGCTTTCGGTCGTACTCATTTATTCTTTTCGAGTTCGCTTTCGGTCGTACTCGTTTATTCTTATATCCCCAGTGGGTCCGCCTTCGGCCGGTCTTTTATCCCGAGTCCACCTTCGGCCGTTCTCATATTCATTCTATTTACTACCCCCACAGGTTGCAAATTTCCAGGTTATTTTGGTATTCAATCTCCGTGTATCCCGATTGTCTGAAAGCCTTTGCTTCCATACCCTCGGATCCAAGAAGTTTAAATAGGGGCAGTTGTAACACCTCAAAATTTTCCCTCTTACTTTTAGCACTAACTGGCTTATGTTTTGTTTCATTCTTGCATTATCATCTTTGCATATCATTGGTTCTTAGCATGGGATCAAGGTATTTTCCAGCGGCTCATGGCATTGTCAGTACCAGTATGATTTTCAATGGTGTTCAGAGCCAAGCAGATAGCTTTCAAAGTCTTTTTGAGCATTTATTTTGCTCATTAGATGATTTGATGATCAGAAACCCTGGCAGTCAATTTTTGATCAAGCGATTCGATATCAGACATTATTAATTCAGTAGGATACTTTGAGGTGTCAGCAAGAATTCATGTTTCTTTTCAGGTGTTACTCAGTAGAAATATCAAGTTTTGAGTTTCGGAGGTTTAACGGGTTCAAAAACAGCTATCAGAAGTCACTTTTCCAAGTTTCCCTCCAAAAGGCGCCAAAATTCAAAATTTTGAACTGTGTAACCGGTTACAGCATATGTTCTAATCGGTTAATCATTCCTTTTCAGCATATTCTCAAGGTTTTTGAACTGTGTAACCGGTTAGCAGATATGCTGTAACCGGTTACTCTGGGCGCAGTTTGAAAAAAATTAAGTTTGCATCATTTGTGATCATGTGCTTGGCATATGCACGTGTGGGAAGGATCTAGAATTGATATTTTCATCATTTTCCACCCAAAATTCAAATTCCTTCCAACATTTTCCACTCTAATTCCTCATTTCCATTCCTAATCCACTTTTCACCCCAATTTCCACCCACTAAACCTCACTCCAAACCACATTTGAATTCCTAACCTAGCTTCTATTTAAATTAATTCATTCTAAACCTCACAAAAAAACTTTGATCCATTTTCTGAATTTTCTACACATTTCACTCCAATTTTCTCTCAACTTCTCTCTCATTCCAAAACCCTCACTCAAAGTTCCACCATCAATGTTCAACAAATTTTGCATTGAAATTTGTTGATCTTGGAACTAAACCTTCATCCATTCACTAATTCTTGAAGGAATTCTGATTTTGCTACTGTTTTTCTTTTGGATCTAAGTTCTTGGAAGTGATTTTGGAGAAGCTTGAAGCAAGTTCATCACATTGCATTTATTTTGCATTTTCTCTTGAAGATTGCATTGGATCTCTGAATTTCTTGCTTAGATTCATCAATTGCAGTTTATAAACATTCACCAAAGCAATTCTCAGCTTTATAGGTTGGTGAATTTTAGATCTACTTTTTATTTTAGCTTATTTTGCTTGTTCATGATGTAGATCTTGAATTTGTTGTGTTTGATCCTATGGATTGTGGATTTGATTGTTGTTGCTGGTTAGTTTGCTGGTTTTGAGATGTAATTTTCGTGCATATTGAGATGCCCTAACATGCAAGTGATTGGAGAAGTGATAAGCTGCTAAAAAGTGATTTTGAACACTTATTTTTGAATTATGCTGCTGTGTAACCGGTTACAGCATATCTGCTAACCAGTTACCCTGTTGTTTTCTGCATAATTTTTGCAATTTTGAATTGTGTAACCGGTTAGCAGTTATTCTGTAACCGGTTACCACTGAAGCAGAACTTGATTTTCTTGCATTTTCTTGGTTGTTTAAGATCCTTTTCATGTCTAAACTTTATGGATTGATATGATGATGATTTGTAGATCATTCTTGAGCTGTTGCACCTCACACTATTGCATGAACACAATTTTCCGACACACGATTCTTGGACTTGTATTGTTAAATGTTCATGTTTGCATGTATGTTTTCTTAATGCAGCGAACACTTTGCACACACTCCTTGGGCATGTTAATTGTGAATTATTGCTGGTGTTGCTGGAGTTGTTGTGATGTATATGTGTGCTTGCATCTAACCTTATGAAATGCATATTTGATTGGACTTGTTCATGTGCTAAATGTTTGCATTCCTTCACGATGTGGTTTATTCTTCCATGATGTTTTAGAGCATTGCTTACTATGGTGTGTGGTGTGATTGTGATCATGATTGATCAAAAAGTGTATGATGTTTAATGTTTGCTCATTATGTCATGATTGAATCATCTTCAAATGTATTGCATGCTGCCTTGTTTCTACTACTGTCCATGTGCATATGTGCTGTTGTATGTGCTGCTACTTTCTACACCCGTTTATGTGCTGAATATGAGCTGTTGAATGCTGTTTGGTGTGTTTGCTAGATTTTACTACTGTGCAGGTGCGGAAGCGCTGTTGTAGCCGCTGTTTATTTTTTTCTTTTCCACTCCTTCTCCTCCCTTGAATCTCAAGACTTGTTTAAGTCTTGGATTTACTCCCTTAGGGCTACCTAGTCCAACTTAATTTTCAAACTTTTTTATCCTCCGTGATCGTTCAAGTCCAGATCATTTTCAGAAAAGGGCATGTTACTTCCGTCTTGTTGCAAACAGGCATCGACCCTAACTGCCGAACGTGAATCTAACGTCGCTCATAAAAAATACTAACCTACCTCGTTAGGTCGAACTACGACTGCTCTGATTTCCTCTCTCTAGTCCGATTGAGGATACGTAGGTACAAGACGACGATGTCTTGGCAAGCAACCTCCCCCCTTAGTTCGTGTCTAAACTACGTTGACTCTGACTTTCCCATTGCACGAGGGAATACGTAGGCATAGGACGAGCGATGTCCTATCGAGTCACTTCTTTTTCTTTTCTTCTTCGTTTCTTCGTTCTTTTTCGCTCCCGTTTCTTCTCCTTTCCAGTAGCAGTGGAGCTCTAGATGACGACACCCTTTGATAGAGACAACAAGCGTGGATCCTATCGAGTACGATGGACGCATAGGGGTGCTAATACCTTCCCCTCGCGTAACTGACTCCCTTACCCATTTCTCTTGGTCGCGAGACCATGCTTTCTCCCTTCCCTCAGGTTTATGCAGTGTTTCCTTTCCCTCTCTTGGGATAAATACACATTGATGGCGACTCTGTTTCCGCGCCACTTTCGCGTTTGTACCTGGATGAAAATCCTCAGGAGCGACACTCTACCAGACAGAATCAACGGAAAGCCATGGAACAAATGCAAGCTGAGATGATTGCGTTGCAGACTCGTATGGCTCATTTTATGGAGTTAATGCAAGGCGTTGCACAAGGGCAAGAACAGTTGAGGACCCTTGTTCAGCCCCTGGTTGCAAGAGTTGACGAAGACGGTGTCCTTCATGGTGGCCTTCATAATGATGTCGTTCCTCCGGGCGGAGGTGTTTGTGGTAATGGTATTCTTGTTGGTCCTCTGGGCGGAGGTGTTCATGTCCCTTCTGTTGTCATCCCTCCAGGCAGAGGAGAGAATGTTGTGATTCCTTCTATAGTGGGAGGAGGAAATAATGTATGTGCAGTACATGGCCGTCGCTTTGATGACCAACAGGATGATATATTTTCCATGCCAGGTGGGGATGATGGCCCCCAGATTGATAATGATAAGAGATTCAGGATGATTGAAGAGCAATTGAAAGGGGTTGTGAATCAGAATTCCTTGGGTATGGATTTGGATGATTTGGGACTGGTCCCTGGTGTCAGAATTCTGCACAAGTTTCAGGTTCCTACTTTCGAGAAATATAATGGTGTTACCTGCCCAAAGATTCACGTCCGGGATTATGCAAGAAAAATGGCTGCATACTCTAATGACAAAATGTTATTTATCCATTTCTTCCAAGATAGCCTGTCTGGGGCATCTTTAGAGTGGTACATGCAGTTAGAGAGGTGTCATGTTCGCAACTGGAGAGAATTGGTAGAGGATTTTGTTAAGCACTATCAGTACAATACTGATATTGCTCCTAACAGGACACAACTGCAGAGCATGTCACAGAAGAACAATGAGAGTTTCAAGGAATACGCCCAGAGGTGGCAGGAATTGGCAGCAAGGGTACAACCTCCCATGTTAGAGCGGGAGATAATAAGTATGTTTATGGCTACCCTGCAGGGTCAATATTATGAAAAGCTGGTACCTTGCATGCCCGAAAAGTTTGCCGATTTGATCTTAGTTGGAGAGATGGTGGAAAACGGGATTAAAGCTGGAAAGATATCGGGCAGTGATGGGTCCTCCTCTAGAGGAGGAAAGAAGCTGTATGTAAACTACAATAAAAAAGAAGGAGATGCAAATTCCGTTTCATCATACCGTGGTAAGGGAAAACATCGTCAGAATTTCAATTAGCAGGTGGCCTCGGTAACTATTCCTGTAGCACTTCCACAACTAGCAGCACCTCAGCAGCAAAATCAGGCTCCTCGCGGACAACAGTACAAGCCTAAACAAAATAGGCATTTTGACACTCCACCTCTGCCTTACTCCCAATTATTTCAACATTTGCTACACTTACAATTGATTCAAAAGAGGACTTTGGCTCCCATTACTGGCAATCCACCTCCCGGTTACGACGCCAATGCCCACTGTGAATTTCATTCTGGGGCGCCCGGACACCATATTGAGGACTGTAAAGCTTTTAAGCATAAGGTCCAATATTTGGTAGACTCCAAAGCCATCAATTTCTCCAATGACGTGCCAAATGTAAACCGGAACCCGATGCCAGATCACGGTGGGCCAAGGGTTAATGCGATTATTGAGGACGGTGAATCCTTGGACTTGGGTTTAGATGTGAACGAGTTGAAGATTCCGTTTTTTGCGGTGAAGGAAAGGTTACTGAAGGGAGGGGTGTTCCATGGTTGTGAAGAGGGCTGTTTCGAATGTGGGTTTCAATCAAACGGTTGTGATTTATTGAGATCAGGTATTCAGAGATTGTTTAATGAAGGACAGTTACAGTTCGACAGGTGTGATAAGTAGAGAAAAACTACTAAAAAAGAGAATGATGTTTCCACTATCAACATTCCTTTCAAAACAATAACTATATCAGCACTGGTAAGACCAGCGTCGGTCATCATTACAGTTCCTGGGCCAGTCCCGTATGAAAGTACCAAAGTCGTCCCGTGGAACTATGGGGCTGAAGTATTTGTTGATGGAAAGAAACAAGAATTGGTAAGAACCTCGGCTGTGAGCTTAGAGGTTGATAATACTATTGACGCAGGGGCTATCACCAGAAGTGGTAGAGTCTTTATTCTGTTAGATAATCAGGTTGACAGTTCTAAGCAGGATAAAGGGAAACATGTGATGGACGATTCTGTACAGAAGCAGGTCGTGAACGATTCTGCAACAAAACAAGTTGACAACTTTTTCTCAGAAAATATGGAAGAGTTCATGAGATTAATCAGGAAAAGTGATTACAAAATTGTTGATCAGTTGCATCAGACGCCATCCAAAATATCCATCTTGTCTCTGCTGTTGTGCTTCGAGGTGCACCGAAATGCATTGCTGAAGGTTTTGAACACATCCTATGTACCTCAAGAAATATCCGTTAATCAGCTAGAAGGGGTTGTGGCTTACGTGAATGCTGGAAATGGTTTGGGTTTCACTAATTTAGATCTGACTCCAGCTGGGAGGAATCACAACAACGCTCTACATATTTTAGTGGAATGCCGAGGCTCATTAATGTCACATGTGCTAGTTGATACTGGGTCATCCCTAAACGTGCTGCCAAAGAAGGCTCTGATGAAGTTAGATACTGGTGGGCTGATTTACACGCCGAGTGACTTGGTGGTGCGTGCTTTCGATGGTTCTAAAAGGTCTGTTTTTGGAGAAATTGTATTGCCGATCAAGGTTGGTCCTCAAATTTTTGAAGCCACTTTCTACATTATGGACATTCAGCCTGCCTATAGTTGTTTATTGGGTCACTGTGGATCCATAGTGCTGGGGCAGTAACATCCACGTTGCATCAAAAGCTGAAATACATGGTAGATGGACATGTTGTGACAGTCTGTGGTGAGGAAGACATCATGGTGAGTCACCTATCAACCTTCAAGTATGTGGAGGTAGATGGTGAGATACATGAGACTCTGTGCCAAGCCTTTGAAGTTGTGAAAATTCCTGAAGAACCTGCAAGAGTAGTCAGTACGCCTGAGGTGGTAAATCAACCCAAAGTGGTAAATCAGCCGGAAGTTTCAATGTCTTCTTTCAAAGATGCACGCGTTGTAGTTGAAGCTGGTGGTTCCCAGAAATGGGGCCAGGTCATTGATGTTCAAGTAAAGCAAAATACTTATGGACTGGGGTATAGCCACCCCGACGTGCTCAAGAGCCTCCCAAGTATGCTGGTCCGATCCAGTTCACAGGTGCTAGTGTCTTCTTTAATCTGATTAATGCCATTGATGATGAGGGGGATAGTGATTGTGATATAGATGAGTGGATCTACCCCTGCACTCCCGGTCAAAGCCTATGTAATTGGTCGTCTGAGAAACTCATCCAAGTGACCCGTTGAGAGTAATTACCTTTGTTTTCTGTTTGTGTTAAATCCTACGTTCTGCCCAAGACGTAGTGATACTTGTCTACAGGGCTTTGGTGTTTTCTTTTTCTTACTTTTTCATCAATAAAGGACGTTTTCACATTCAAATATTTTGATCCCTGTTTTTCTGTTTTTACGTTTTGCATTAATCCACATCAAAATGGCAATGTATTTTCTTGTTTGTTGCATTCATAATAAACATAAAACATCAATCATGCAGGTTTCTTTGCTCAGATGCCACTAATAATGATTCAGCTATGGCTCGGTATGACTTCGATAATCCTATTTATCAGGCTGAAGAAGAGATTGACGAAGATTGTGACTTACCGGAAGAATTGGCCAGATTGCTGAAACAGGAGGAAAGGGTCATTCTACCTCATCAGGAGGAAATTGAGACTATTAATCTGGGAACCGAGGACGCAAGAAAAGAGGTAAGGATTGGGGCTGCTTTGGAAGACACTGTCAAGGGAATATTGATTGAAATGCTCCGAGAGTATGTGGACATCTTCACCGGGTCTTACCAAGACATGCCTGGGCTTGACACTGACATTATGGTACACCGGCTGCCGCTTAAAGAAGGCTGTACTCTGGTTAAGCAGAAAATGAGAAGGACGAAACCGGATATGGCTCTCAAAATCAAGGAAGAGGTTCAGAAACAGTTGGATGTTGGGTTTCTCGCTGTGACAAATTATCCTCTGTGGGTTGCTAATATCGTGCCTGTACCTAAGAAGGATGGAAAGGTCAGGATGTCTGTTGACTATAGAGATTTGAATAGAGAAAGCCCGAAAGATGATTTCCCGCTCCCCCATATTGATGTGTTAGTGGACAACACTGCTCAATATTCGGTATTGTCCTTCATGGATGGCTTCTCTGGGTATAACCAAATCTAAATGGCCCTAGAGGACATGGAGAAGATGACGTTCATAACACCATGGGGAACGTTTTGCTACAAGGTAATGCCCTTTGGATTGAAAAATGCTGGGGCAACCTATTAGTGGGCAATGGTGACTCTCTTTCATGATATGATTCACAAAGAGATCGAGGTCTATGTTGATGACATGATTGCGAAGTCATAAACATAGGAAGAACATCTGGTAAATATTCAGAAGCTATTTGAGACGTTGAGGAAGTTCAAGCTGAGGTTGAATCCGAACAAGTGCACCTTCGGGGTGAGATTTGGAAAATTGCTGGGGTTCATTGTTAGTGAAAGAGGTATCGAGGTTGATCCTACCAAAGTAAGAGCCATATAGGAAATGCCTGAGCCGAAAACAGAAAGAGAGGTACGTGGTTTCTTGGGGAGATTAAACTACATTGCTAGATTCATCTCTCATCTCACAGCCACGTGTGAACCAATATTCAAATTGTTAAGAAAAGATCAAGAGGTCAGGTGGAATGAAAATTGTCAAAAGGCGTTTAAAAAGATAAAAGAATATTTGCAGGAACCTCCGGTCCTCATGCCACCAGTGCCAGGAAGACCATTGATTATGTATGTTACGGTTCTGGAGAATTCAATGGGGGTGTGTGCTCGGTCAACACGACGAGTCAGGTAGAAAAGAGCATGCCATCTACTACCTGAGTAAAAAGTTCACTGATTGTGAGTCGAGATACTCTATGCTGGAAAAAACATGTTGTGCACTCGCTTGGGCAGCTAAACGTTTGAGGCAGTATATGCTAAACTATACAACCCTGTTGATTTTAAAGATGGATCCGATTAAGTACGTGTTTGAGAAGCAAGCACTTTCGGGGAGAATAGCCCATTGGCAGATGGTTTTGACAGAATACGATATTCAATATGTTTCCCAAAAAGCCATTAAGGTAAGTGTTTTGTCAGAATACCTTGCCGAACAACCGATTGAAGATTATCAACCGTTGAAGTTTGAATTTCCAGATGAGCATATCATGTTTCTGAAGATGAAAGATTGTGAAGAGCCTTTGCCTGACGAAGGACCTGAAATTGGATCTCAGTGGAAATTTGTTTTTGATGGGGCTGTCAACTCATATGGTAACAGAATCGGGGCAATCATTACAACTCCAAGGGGTTCTCTTATACCCTTCACTACCCGATTAGCGTTCATATGCACCAACAATGAGGCAGAGTATGAAGCATGCATCATGGGGTTAGAAGAAGCGATTGATTTGAGAATCAAGAAGCTCGATGTCTTTGGTGATTCTGCGTTGGTGGTTAATCAGATTAAAGGAGAATGGAAAACTTGTCAGGAAAATATGGTGCCTTATGACAACTATGCCAGAAGGTTGTTACCATTCTTTGATAGGGTTGAATTTCATCATATACCCCGGTTAGAAAATTAGATGGCAGATGCGTTGGCAACGTTGTCTTCAATGTATCAGGTGAATCGTTGGAATGAGACTCCCTCCATCAGAATCATGCGTCTAGATATATCAACTTTTGTATTTGCAGTTGAAGAGGTATCAGATGGCAAACCTTGGTATCATGACATCAAGTGTTTTCTCAAGAGTCAGGAGTACCCAGCTGGGGCATCTACCAAGGATAAGAAAACTCTGAGGAGGTTGGCAAGAAACTTCTTTCTGAATGAAGATGATGTATTGTATAAGAGGAACTTTGACATGGTCTTGCTACATTGTGTTGATGAACATGAGGCAGGCCTGTTAATGGAAGAGGTTCATGAGGGTTCTTTCGGTACTCATGCCAATGGGCATGCTATGGCTAGAAAGCTGTTGAGGGCAGGGTATTACTAGATGACTATGGAGTCCGATTATTTTAAATACGCTAGGAAGTGCCATAAATGCCAGATTTATACTGATAAGGTGCATGTGCCGCCTACTCCTCTGAATGTATTGACGTCTCCTTGGCCCTTTTCCATGTGGGGCATTGATATGATTGGAAAGATTGAGCCAACTACTTCCAATGGGCATCGTTTTATCTTGGTTGCCATTGATTATTTCACGAAGTGGGTAGAAGCAGCCTCGTATGCCAACGTCACCAAACAAGTGGTATCCCGGTTTATAAAGAAGGACATTATCTGTCGTTATGGAGTCCCGGAGAGAATCATTACTGATAATGGTTCAAATTTAAACAATACGATGATGAAGGAGCTATGTCAGACCTTTAGGAGTGAACGTCACAATTCTTCTCCATATCGTCCGAAGATGAATGGTGCTGTTGAGGCAGCAAATAAGAATATCAAGAAGATTGTGCAGAAAATGTTGGTAACGTATAAAGAATGGCATGAAATGTTGCCCTACGCTTTGCACGGTTATCGTACTTCGGTGCGTACATCAACTGGGGCAACTCCTTTCTCACTGGTATATGGTATGGAAGCAGTCATACCATTAGAGGTTGAGATTCCTTTGTTGAGAATTCTGGCAGATGTGAAGCTTGACGAAGCTGAGTGGGTGCGTTCTCGGTTGAATCAGCTGATCCTTATCGAGGAAAAGAGGTTAGCAGCCATCGCACATGGCCGGTTGTATCAGAGTAGGATGAAGAAAGCCTTTGATCAGAAAGTGCGTCCTCGGTGTTTTCAGACAAGAGAGTTGGTTTTGAAAAGGATCCTTCCTCCTCAGACAGATCACAGGGGCAAATGGACTGCAAACTACGAAGGGCCATATTTAGTAAGAAAGGTTTTCTCCGGTGGAGCCTTATTACTTTCAACTATGGATGGCGAAGATTTTACATCCCCTGTGAACGCATACATAGTCAAAAAATACTTTGGATAAAAGAGACCCGCTGGACATAAAAAGAAGATCCAAGCAAAAAAGGGCATCCCGGCGAACCATAAAAAGAAAAAAGGTTCGGGCAAAAATTAGGGATAAAAAGGAAAAAAAGAAGAATAAACCGGCAAAGTTGAAAACCTGAAAAGGCAACTTTGGCAAAAATGGGTATCCCGGTGGATTGAAAACCCGAAAAGGGAGATCCAGGCAAAAGTTAGGGATTTGAAAGCGAGAGGCTGCGGTCTGCGTTCGATCTATGAACACTTTTGACACTTAGGAATTTCGAAGGAAAGGAATCAGTCCAGTCAGTCTCTTCGAAGGTCAAAGCATCTGTGGATAAGCAAGGCATATGAGTCATAGCTGAATTGAATCATGGTGGATATTTGTTCCCACATTGCCGACATGTGTATTTTCTTTTTACTTTTGCGCAATTACCTCTTTTCAGGAATTGCTTCCGGTTGTAAATGCCTATTTACAGTCCAACTCAATCAATAAAATTTTCATTTCACTCAAAGAGCTTTCCATTTGTGTTTTTACTTTTACTGTTTTGTTTGTGAAAACGTCTGATATTTTGATAAACATTGCATGTGAAAATGTTAAGCTTTGCGGAGCATAATGGAAAACAATGGAAATTGCTTAGGCAACGGACATTGTGGATGGTAATCGAGGTAGCCATTTTTACATACGAAATATTCTGTTGCTGTGTGTTGGCAGGGTAACAAAATTGTTTTCCCCTATAGAGTTAATCTCCCCAGCACTGAAAGTACATCATCCTCAGCAAATTGTTACTCTCCCCAGCAAGAGTACAGAGGACTGTGTCCCCAGCCGAAGTCATGGTTGGTTTATTATTCCCCAACAATCGGTCAGAAGTGGATTGGTTCGAGGTGAATGTGGTTGTATCTCCAACAGGAGATATGTTGGATGTCTTTGAAAAGACTTTATTTTCCCCACAGAGTCTGGTACTCACTTTCCTCAGCAGGTCAGGAAGTATAATTCCGTCAGCAACGACACACTCTAATCTCCAGCAGGTTAAATTCTTTCCTCCAACAACAGGTTAAGCTTAATGATATCCCTCGGCAGGTTTCGTTGACTTTTCTCCCCAGCAGAGTTATTCTCCCTAGCATTGAGGTTTCATCATCCCCATCGGACTGTCACTCTCCCCAGTCATAGTACAAAAGATTGTTCCCCAGCCAGCATTTAAAGTGGATTGCTCTAGGGTGGATGTTGTTTTATTACCGCAGGAGATTTATGGAATGTATTCCCGGGACAAAGATTTTGTCCTCCCCACAGAGTCTTGGTGTTTACTCTCTTCAGCCAGTCAGGAAATGTGTTTTCAGCATCAAACAGCATGGTCCAACCCTCAGCAGGATAAGGGCGAAGTCATTTCCCCAGCAGCGGGTTAAGATCAATGGTGTCCCCAGCAGGTCTAGTATTTGTAATTTGTCTCCCTAAGCCGAGTTTGGTGGTAGTCTTCGCAGCAGGTTTGATCAGCGATGGTTGACATCCCCAGCAGGTTTTAAGTCCAAGTGATGTTTGGCACTCTTCCGATTCAGGTCTTGGTTTCCTTTTTCAAAGAGTTATATATAATCCCCAGCTGGGTGGATGTTCTTTTGGATTTCATCTCCAGCAGAAGTTGTTGATCAAAGGAATTGTTCAATGTGATCCTTCTCAGCAGAGTTCTTGGACTCAGAGGACATTTTATTTTGTCATCCCCAGTGGAGTTGCCTTCGTTTTCAGCATTTATTTTGCTGGAGAGTTTCTTTTTGCATTGCATAAGCATCGTTTGCATGGCATCCTCCCAAACGCGTAGCATTTCCATTTCGTATGGAGCATTACGCCATAGAAAAATTCAAACACGTGCATTTGAAGCATAAGCCAGGTTTGATAGTTGTTGCCAGACTTTTCCTCAGCAGAAATGGCATAACTCAGGAGATTTTGTTTTACTTTATCCCCAGTGAGATCTCCAGTGGATTCGTCCTTCATATTGTTGTACATTCTGGTACACCCCTACAGAGTTGTCTATTTAGACTTCTCTTTTCCCCAACTTTGATTCAAGATAAATTCGAGGGTCGTAACTTAATCTTTGATTAAGCTTGGGGTAGGGTAGACATTAGGCTTTCAACTATGCATGCTAACATTAGGTAGATGTTTCCCCTCTTAACTCAACCTTAGGGCCATCTTTGCATGACAACATTAGGATAGAATTCCCTGTAGTGTTTTCTTTTCCTTGAGTCTCCTCTTCTCATATCATAACAATTCTAAGACACTTAATAAATATAACGTATATTGCGCTCGAGCCTTAAGTGTAGAAAATGAAGAACGAGGGGTCACCCTTCCTCTTCTAGAGTGTTTCGCATACGTCTCGTTGGGGGCGACCATGCGACGCATTCGTTTCCGCATGGTAGACTTTGGTGCAATGTAAGTTACGAACTAACATCAATCCACTTCTGTCTAAAAAAAAACAAAACAAATTCAAAATTTTTTTATCCTTCGGGATTGTTAAGTTTCAAATCTTTTTTCAGAAAAGGGAACGTTATTTTCCATTTTGTTGCAAACAGGTATCGACCCTAACTGTCGGACGCGAACTTAACATCGCTCATAAAAAACACTAAGACCTTGTTAGGTCGAACTACGACTGCTCTGATTTCCTCTCTCTGGTTAGATTGAGGATACGTAGGCACAAGACGACGATGTCTTGGCGAGCAACCTCCCCCCGTAGTGTTCCGAACTACGTTGACTCTGACTTTCCCATTGCACGAGGGAATACGTAGGCCTAGGACGACAATGTCCTACCGAGTCACCTTTTTCTCTTCTTTTCCTCGTTCTGTATCCGTTTAGCCGTAGGCTTTAGATAACTCACCCTTTGTTTAGACAATAAGCATGGATCCCATCGAGTACGATGGACGCGTGGGGGTGCTAACACCTTCCCCTCGCGTAACTAAGTCTCTTACCCGTTTCTCTTGGTCGCGAGACCATGCTTTTCCCTTCCCTCAGGTTTACACAGTGTTTCCTTTCCTCTCTTGGGATATATACACATTACTGGTGACTCTGTTTCTGCGCCACTTTCGCGTTTGTACTTTGATGAAAATCCCGGGAGCGACATAGAGGAAACATCAAACAAAAATAGCCACTATTGAAAGCTTTTGAGAAGAAGAAGGAATCCCGAGTTAAGAATCAAAAGCATCACGATGATCGGGGGGCTGAGTTAAGGAAAAAGGCTGATTAGTCCCCCTAGCAAACTCTAAAGAAAGTGTATGTGGAATTCAAACAAGCGACTGACCATGAATGAAAAAATTTCCCTGACATCTGTCTTCCCCACTCGGATGATGACAAACACAAGTATTTAAGAACAATGGTTATTAATTTAATTAACAAGTTGACTTCAGGGTCTGAGGTTTGTAAGATCCCCTTGAGTCTAATAGTCCAGAGGGTGAGGTTTGTAAGCTCCCCCTAAGTTTCATCCAGGTTAATTAAATTTGAACTTTAAAGCACAATTAATAATTCTTCAAAATTTAAGCATAAATAATAATTATCATATTCACGTGATTAAATACTTTTATATCTACTCCCTTTTTGTCATCAACATAACAAAGAAAATAGAAAAGATACTGAAGACAATATTTCATTAACCAAAGAATAAGAGAGTCAGAATCCAAAAATATGTTCAAAATAATTGAGAAGACAAAATAAAAGGGTTCGCTAAATCCTAAAGCCTAGGGTTTATGCTTCATAAGCTCCATGATAGCTTTGAGAACATAGCCCATAACATCTTGCTTAGCAATCACTGTTTTTATCTGAACATCCATCTGTTCTTGCTTAGCAACCATGACCTCTAAGTTCTCATGCTTCTGACTGGAAGAAGCTACATACTTAGATGAGAAAGACTTGATATTTTGAAGAACTATATCCATATAAATTCTAAGAGTGTCCCACTTAGCTACATAAGTTATAGGATCAGATGTAATGAGCCTCTTGGCAACCAGATTCTGAACTCTATCAAAGATAATAGTCCTAAACTCTTCCATTTGGTATTTGATATGAGATAGGATGTTTAGGTTTTAATTGGGGTGAAGTGTAGAAGGAATAGAAATAGTGTGCCAGATTCTGACACAACATCTTCTTTTCTAGAAGGAGAAGGGTGATGATCAAATGGATAAGGTTGTTGGTTAAGTTGTATTTTTGGTAGAATTTGGTCGTTTGTGGTTTGTGGATAAGGTGGGTCATGAGTGACTTGTTCAAGGTCAGTTTGAGCTTCAATATCTGGTTGAGTTTGAATAAGGTTTGGTTGAGTTTCAGTGGTTGTTTGGGGTTCTGGTATAGATTGATCTTCTATTAACACTTGTTCACTTTCATATTGAACTTAAATTTTAGACTAAACAAGGTTGGTTAGGTCAGGTTCAACAAGACTGGTTTGGACATTTTGTTGGGTGTCAGAGTGTGTGGTTTTAGGAGGAATTGCGTCAAGAGGACTAAAGTCTGACTCATCAAAATCAGAACTTGAGCTCGAGCTATTAGACTTAGAATTGGAAACCTCAATATAAGGGCTCAATCATGATGTTTAAGGGACGGGGTTGGTCATAATCAGAGAGACATGCTAGATGGTTTTGTTCAGAACGTAACTCCCCAGCTAGATGATTTTTCAGATTCTATAAGACATGTTCACTAAGGAGAGTTTGTTGTTGAATCAAGTCCTTAAGCATTAGACCAATGTTATGAGAATCTGATACGGGAGTTTCTGATTCAGAAGTTGGTTCGGGAGAGGGCATGACAGGATCTATATATAGGTTCTGGTCATGTTTAGGTGATGGTGTATGTTCTAATGATGGATTAGGAGATTTAGGTGGTGTTGGAGTTGGTGATTTGGTCATAAGAGGTGAATTGGAAGAATTTAAGACATTATCAGAGACAAAATTTAGAGAATTACATGTATGGACAGTCTCAACAACATCCGAAGAAACTTGTTCTTCTTCCATAATAGTTTCAAGAGATTGAGTAGTATATTTTTTTATCACATGAGAAGCTCCAACTTCAGAAGTACCCTTAACCCCGTTCAACGCAGCTTCTACTTTAGCTTCAACTTCCATTTGCTCTATAGAACTTCAGCAATGGAAGGTTGCTCCATGGACTGATTGATTAATCTAGATGTTATTAATCTATCTCCTTTTTGAATAGCCTTTGCAGATAGGTTCTGAGCTATTTTTTCTACAACCTTGGTCCTCTTAATCAAAGGTTGATCTTCTTCTTCTTCTTTTTTTCTTCTTCTTCAGCTTACGCTTCTATTTCTTCTTCTTGCGGCACCATTTTCCTTAGCTTCTTCTTCTTCTTCTTCTTCTTCTTCTTCTTCTTCTTCGCTAACACATCCAAATCAGAAGAGGTTGTCTTTTGAGGAGTTTTGCTAATGGCTTCTCTTCTTGTCTTGGTGGGAATCAAGACTGCTGTGGAGGTCGCTTCTTGAACCTCCTTTTAAACTTCCTTTTGGATGTACAACTTTCTTCTTAGGTGGCTTCTGAACCACCTTCTCAAATTCAAAAGCAGTCTGCTTCCTTTTTCTTAAAGGCTTGTACACACTTCCATCCAGGGCTTCTAGAATGTCATCTATGGTTAGAATGGATATAGCTTCTTCCCTAACCATTTTGATGTACTTCTGAATAACTTTAGGATTGTCTAGCTTGGTTATGAATGGGAAATCATCAATGTAGGCAGTTTTCATATTTTTGATCCTTAGCCCAGCTTCAAGTTGCACCACATCTTTCTTCTTAATTATATTCATATTCCCCAACATAGAAACTGAAAGAATATTCTCATATGTTTCTTCCAAATGTTTTGTAACACCACCAGCCATCAGAGTCCCAATCAGCCTACTTTGATGAAACAACTCAGAAAGAAGCCTTGCATAAGGAACATTCTTCTTATCATGTTTGGTGTTTTCCTTGATTACTTCATGCATATGGTTGAAGATGTATGGTGGTAAGTTGATTTTCTCCATATTAATTAAAAACTAGATAAAGTGTTTGTGATCTTAGGAGATTTGATCACTACTCCTTTCTCTTGGAATCAAACTACCAATCAAAATTCTGAATAGAAACCTATTCTCAATCTTCATGTTCTTCACTTTACCAAAATTATCAGATTTGAGGAACAGAATTTACTTGATCACACTTGATTCTGGGTTATTGTCTTTTGTGTTCATAGCATATCTTTCTTTGTTGTCCATACCCAGAAGTTTGGCAATGTGATTCTGAGTGATGGTCACTTTTATCCCCATTATAGAAAACCTGATTGCCACCACCTTTAACTCATTTAGACCCATTTCAGCCCTAGATTTCCTTTTGAAATCTTTATTCTCAGCAATCTTTTGATTTTCTTCAAGAGCACCATCAGCTTCATCAAAAACCTCAGCCCTAACCCAAAAGTATTTAACCAGGTAGGGATATGTTGGACCATTTAGCATATCAAATAAGTTCATCCAAACTTGAGCTTCAAAATGTTCTTTTAAAGGATAACCATTAACCCTAAAAGATTCGAAGTCCAGAATCTATTCAACAATCATCTTTAGATTATCCCTTCTAAGCTTCATAGTTCTAGGCTTGATATGGAGATTCTTTCCAGAATCTATGACCATGGGAGCTTGATTTGAGGTAGATGCCATTGTAATGGAGTTTTATGGTTCTAAAGGGGTTAGAGAAAAATGGGTGTTTTTCAGAGAAAGCTTAAGAATGAAAGTGTGGGTTTTTTGGAGAAAGCTTAAGAATGAAAGTGTATGAAATGCTGAAACATTTAAGTTCCTTGAGTAAAAAAAAGGTTTTTCTTTTTAGTAAAACAAGAGTTAATGACAAATGAGCGCGAGACACAGTATTTAAAAATACTTTCATCATTATCCAACAGTTCTTACCCAATAGCTAAGAAACCATGTGTCAGAAGACCTTTCAGATTCGTGACACATAAGTGGACATGTGTCAAAAAAAGAAGTTAAAAATCTTTTCCACTTATATTATGTCAGAGGAAACTAATCATATTTTGAGCATTGGAGGCTGAGAGGCTACTATTCATCAGAAGCTAGTTCAGAACTTTTGATCAGAGTAGCTTCTGATCATCATCAGAAGCAAGCACTAATCATTTACAAAATGCATGTTCATATTCTTTTTAATAAAATAAAATTTTTCTATAGTAAGAGGCTTGGTAAATATATCAGCCTATAGATGATCAATATCAATGAATTGTATATCTATCACATCCTTCTGAACATAACCTCTAATAAAATGATGTTTTATTTCTATGTGCTTGGTTCTTGAATGTTGAATAAAATTCTTTGTCAAACATATAGCAGTAGTGTTATCACAAAAAATAGGAATATTTTTTCCACTTATGTGATAGTCTTCCAACTGACATTTCATCCAGAGTAGTTGTTTGCAACAACTTGCAACTGAGATGTATTCTGCTTCTGCTATAAACAAAGCAATAGTTGCTTGTCTTTTACTAGCCCGGGATATAAGGTTTTCACCTATGAATTGGCAATTTCCATTAGTAGATTTTCTCTCAATTCTATCCCCAGTATAGTCAGCATAATAGAATCTAACTAGCTTATAATCTAGGGATTTTTATAAAGCAATCCTAGATTGGTTATTCCCTTCAGATACATAAAGATCCTCTTAACAACAGTTAAGTGAATCTCCATAGGATCTGACAGAAATCCTGCACACAAGTAGACACTGAACAAAATTTATGGTTAATAAGTTGTTAAGTAAAGTATAGATATAAACATACCTCTATACAACTTCTGACAGACTTTGGTTCTTCTTTCCTCTTTGCTTAAATTGCAGGTTAGATGCATAGGAGTTGTCACGATCTTGCAATAAACTAACTTAAGCTTATTTAGAAGCTCCTTTATGTATTTTGTCTGATGAACATAAACTACTTCTTTGCATTGATTGATTTGAATACCAAGGAAGAACTTTAGCTCTCCCATCATACTCATCTCAAACTCAGTCTGTATTGACTTTGAAAATACCTTATAAAGGAAAACATTAGTATAACCAAAGATAATATCATTCACATATACTTGGACAATTAATATATCATTTTTAAGTATCTTTCTGAGGAGTATAGTGTTTACTTGCCCTTTTTGAAAACCATTTTCTAACATAAAATTATCGAGTCTCTCATACCAAGCTCTGGGAGCTTGTTTGAGTCCATAGAGTGATTTTTTAAGTTTGAAAACACGATTTGGGTGGATTAAATCCTCAAACCCATGTGGCTATTTAACATACATTTCTTCATAAATAACTCCATTTAAAAAGGTACTCTTAACATCCATTTAGTATAAAATAATATTATGATTAATAGCATAAGAGAGAAGTAACCAGATTTCTTCTAACCTTGCAATAGGTGCAAAGGTTCCAGAGAAATCAATACCTTCTTGCTGACTCTAACCTTGAGACACACATTTAGATTTATTTCTTATCACTTCTCCTTGCTCATTAAACTTGTTTATGAGTACCTGTAGCGTACAACTTTTGTCGATGACGCGACCACCTTGCCGCAATGGTTGGAATTGGGTGCTACTTCCTGATTTCTTATTTATCCTATGAAGCTGGAAAGGAAAGGGAAGCTATCTAAAACTAACCTTGCACGCAAATGTTTTCTTTAAAAAATGCTAAGAGATTGGGGGTTCGTGTGATACCCCAAAATTTTCCCTCTCATTTTTCATATCATTTAGCATATGCTTTCATTTCATTGCATTGCATTCAAGCATAGAAAAATAAAACATTCAGCATTGCATCTTGCATAAGGGTATGTGATCAGTGATTTGAAGGTATTGATCATCCAAAGCAAGAGAACAAGAGCCAAGGGTCTCTCAACAAGACTCAAAGGTCTCTTACACCATATATCATCCCAATTGATACCACAAGTCATTGGAAGATGGGAATTCATCAAGAAGATTGGGCAGTGCATCACCTCTTATCAAACACAGTCCAAATTAGGGTTTATGGTTCAAGCATTCTCCTGATGAAATTTTGGTTCAAACTTGATCTCAATGTTTTCTACATGATATCAAGTATCTAAGGATGGAAGATTGGCCATTGGTTCATTTCGGAAGAGGTTCAATTGATCAGTTTCTTGAGAATTAAGAAATTGGGGAAAAAGTCAACTGTGCAGTGGAAAAAGTCAACTCCTAACTTTTCAAGGTCAAATTCATGAAATTCAAGTTACATATGTTCATTGGACAAGATTTGATCAAGAAATGATGGAGGAATCATGAAAAATCAAGAAATGTACAAAGTTTCCATTTTTAGAAACTTAGGGTTTCCAAAAATGGCAAGTTTGGACCATTTTGCACCACACTTTTAGGCTTTCTTTCTCCATGATAAAAGCTCCAAACTTCAGGCCCAAGTTGAGCCAATTAAAGTTCACATTCTAAGCTTCAAATCCATATAAAGAACTCTTCCATTGGATCAAAATTGAGGGAGTTATGATCAATCAAAGTTTGGTAAAATCAAGGCAAAAACCAAGTCATGGCAAGGCAAGCTCAGGCCCATAGGCCATAATTTCATCAAACACATGGTGGGCAAAATGTCAAGCTACTTTTCTCAGTTATGGAGGCTCCAAATGAAAAAATGTTGAACATCAAAGTTGTTCATCTCAATGCCCTCTTCAACTTTGATGTTGGACATTTTTCCATTTGAGCAAGTTATGAGTGAGTTATAGTGGGCCAAAGTTGAGGTGTTCATGCTGAGTTTTCCTCAAGTCACATGGCCATGCACGCAAGTTGCCACACGCCCATGAACCAGTTCTAACCACTTGAGTTTTAAGCCATTTGTCATTAAATTCCAAGCCTCCATTCAATTAGATTCAAACATCAAAAATGTCCTATGATGTACCGCCTTTCTAATGCCACCAATATCTCATCATTTCATCCACCATACACAAAGATATTCACCCTCAAAAGCCCTTGGTTGCATTAAAACCATGTTGCAACATTGGTGTTGTTGTTAAGAAATCAGTTTGCACGCATACCTTTACACACCTCTCCACATTACTCCTTTTGGACAAACACACTCCCTTACACCATGTACACTCCATGCCATCATACATAAAAAAAGGAAAAGAATAAAACTTGTCTTGCAAGTTTCTGCTGCATCAGTATCACTATCATCACCATTCTTTCTCCATGATCCTCACCATTGGCCATGAACACACCCACACCATATCAAAACCTTCCCAACTCGCCCCTAACTAACTTAACTCAGTTAGTTAGGATGAACTCATTTAACCAAGCTCCAACTCATCTAACCAACTCACTTAACCACGAGTTAAACAACAAACCCAACATATATAATGAAAACTCACTCAGAATTGAAAAACACTTCATTTTTCACCTTCACTTCAAATCATTCTCACTTTTTCTCTCAAGTTTTCTTTACTCTCTCTCTGATCTCACACGGTTCAATCATTTTCATTAATCATCTTCATCATTCATCTTCATCAGTGTGAGTTTCTGATCAAGAACCAGCAAGAACAAGTGTGAAATCCTCAAGTGCAGCTTCAATTCTCTTCTCATTCTCTAGATTCAACAACATTTATTTTGTTCAAAATTGAAGTTCTAGAAGTTCAAGATCTCACAAGATTCTCTGGTTTTCTTACAACTCAATCTTCTCCAAATTTTAGGTTCAAAATTCTTCAACTTATTCTGCTCGATTCTCTTGTTTTTAAGCTTGTTGTTGATGTGATTTTAGCTCATTAGGAGCTCTGATAACTCCGGCTAGTTGATAGGCCTCTTAGAGGCATAGATTCAAAACCTAGGGCAATTTTCATCTCTTCGATTCTCCTTATATGTGATTGATATGTGAAAAATACTTGTGGATTCGTGATGTGTGTGAGTTCCTCTTTCGAATGGTATATGTTTTATTAATTTCAGGAGATTTTGAGGTTTGCAGTTGCCGGAGAGTGGCTGGAGAAGATGACCGGAGGTCCTTCTCCGGCCGGTGAGCATTTACTGTTAGGGTTTCTTGATTTTAAGTTCCAGCCATGTGATCACTTTCATCCAATGGTTATTGTGCTGCCAGCACATTATTGAGAGACACGCTCTCTCACGTGCTCTTTTTGTGAACTCTGATGATCTCATGTGTGCGTGTGTATGGTTGCAGGCATGTGCTTTTCATCTGCTACACTCATCTTGCATACGTATCTTGATTGATTGCTTTGACTACATCCAAAGGCTCAGATTGAGTCAATGTGTTGACTGAGCATACACCTAGAAACACATAAACACGCACACATTTGGACTGGGTTTCTAATTGATTTTCACACCCCCTTGCTCAAGCCTAAACACATTTTTAACTGGCCTTTTACTATGTCTGCACCCCCAATATTATTTTCTTTTCATTTCTTATTTTTTTTACATTGTTTAGATTTTCCATCTATAAAAATACCAATACACATTGAAAAATTCTAAATAAATTCATGTGACATCTTTACACATTTAATTAATTTTCTAAAATTTTTAATTCTGGTTTTATTAATTTTTGAGCATATTTCCACAATTTCTTTTCAATTTCTTTTTCATTTGAACTTTTCTTTGACACTTGAACTTGTGCATTTTATTTCTCCCATCTCATACAACATTTTTGACCCATTCTTTTTGCATTGGTTAGATAACACATTAAAGCATATAAATCAATTTTCTTTGTATTTTTAAAGTCATTTTATCACATGTTTGCATGTTCATCTTTGTACTTCCTTGTGGTGTGTCTCAATGTGTTTTCATGAGGCCTTTTGAGGCACTTTTCTTTTGAGTTTTTCCATGAGTTTTGGTACATGTTTTTGCTTCTGACTTGGATTTTTTAGGTCCTATTTTTACTATTTTATCATATGCTTTGATATTTGTTTAATGCCTTGCATTTAAAGTTACATGTATGCACTTTCTTCTACTTCATTCTCATATGATTTTGATGAGGCACTTGTGCCACCTTTTGTGCTCCATTGTATGATATTATGGCTCATTTGTATGATATTATAGGTCATCTTAAACCATGATTATAGGTCATTTGCTTTCACTTCTTGCCACTTAAATATGCTTGTTTCAATTTGTTCCATTACATGAACTTGATTGAATTAAACTTGCATCCTATCTCTTCTTAAGCTCTACATGTTTATGTATGCATTTTTGTATGCCATTTCATATATTCCATTTGCATCTCATCAATGGTATGCCACTGCCCATATACATTCATTACTCATTTCACATGTTATGTACTTTTGGTATGTCACTTTGTGCATCTAATTGGAAATTGTTTCTTCTCTTAACTTCTACTTCATCTTATTTCCTCTATTTGTATCATTGCATCCATGATTTCCATGATGATTCATATGCATTGTGAGAAATTTATAAATGGTATATGGTTCTGACCTTGATCTTTTGTGAAGCATTATTGCATGATCAATTTGCATGACCACTCATTCTTCATCTATTCTTTTCATGTTGCACTTCTTTGATGTTTAAGGCTTTGTGTGTGCAAAATTAGTGCAAGTTTGATATCTTAACATTAGAAAATATCCTTAGAGCGTAGGTTCTGACCTTGAATGAATTTCAACTCTTAGGATCTTTATCCATTGATTCTTATTTTGTTTGATCATTATTTGGTATTCTTTCCTTATTTTACTACTTGTAAATAGTTTTTGAACTAACCTTTTCATGTAGGTGCTAAGGGTAAGTAAGTGTGTGGACATGCTTCCACATACACTTCTTTCTTCTATTTTCTCTTATTTCCTTTAATCATCCTACTTGTGATCATGAAAAGCATTTATATGCTTTCCTTGAATAACTTCTTTCTTCCCCCTTTTGAGTTATAACTCATCTTCTACTTTAGAAGTGAGTTGTTTAATTCACTCTTCTTCTCCTTTCTCTTAGGATTAGGTTTCTTAAACCATATTAACCATAGGAACATCCATGTATGATAATTTTAGGGTTTGAGTCTTAGTCTCCCTCATTAGATTTTACCTTTCTCAACCATTTGAGTCTTTCTCTCCTCATCTCAAAACCAAAAGCAAAAACACTTAATAAAGGCATAACATATATTGTATTTGAGCCTTTCATGTGAGAATAAGATAGTGAGGGGTCTTCTCTCACTTTCTTAGAATGTTTAGCATACGTCCTGTCTTGGGTCGATATGTGAGGCATTCGATCCTACGTGAAAGACTTAAATACAATATGCGTTATACACACCAATAATCAAAATAATTCTTTCTAAAATACAAAAACAAACAAATTCTCTTCTCATCTACTTCATTCTATTCCTTAAGGGTTCGTCACGTACGTTCCACCGCAAACAGGTAATGCCTAAGTCTCCCTACAGCGAGCTGCAACACCTAACTGCTGGAACGCGCACTCTGACGTTTCCACTAAAAAACACAAACAACTTTCCCTTAGCTGAGGGGAACTACGTCGCTCTGATTCTCATGCTCCCGATGAGATACGTAGGCAGTGGGGTAGGGCCCATTCGAGCACTTCTTTTATTTTCCCTACATTTGTTTCTTGTTCTCTCAGTTCCTTTTCCAGCATCTTTTCTATCACCCTTTGAGCAGTACTTCAAGCGCGGATCCAATTGAGTACGATGGACGTGAAGGGGTACGATAACTTTCCCTTCACATAACCGACTCCCGAACCTGGTTCTCTTGGTCGCAAGACCATGCTCTTTCCTTCCCTTAGGTTTATGCAGTGTTTCCTTTCCCTCTCTTGGGATAAATACACATTGCTGGCGACTCTGTTTCCGTGCCACTTTCGCGTTTGTACTTTGATGAACATCCCGGGAGCGACAACTGGCGACTCTGCTGGGGATCGAACCCAGAATCTCTGGTTCCCTAAGCGAGTCAATCCTAGCGCTTGTTTGTTTTACATTCATTGGGTATTTACTTTGATGTTGTATTTTGCTGTATTTATTGTTTTACTGTATTATTGTTTATCGTATTACCTCTCTACTATACTTTACTGTATTTACCGCATTTTAGCATTTTCATTTCATATACTGTATTATGCTGTGCTGTGCTGGTTTTCTGTTTGGCGAGATGGGGTGTTCTGAGAGATAATCCCACTGTTTACCTTGAAAATTGGTAAACAACCGCTGATCTTCTAAAACTATAAAGTTCTAGTAACTTACAGGATCGATCAGATTGATCCTAGGACATGTGATGTATGTGTATTTAGAATATTTCGCAATTTGATAAAGGATGCCTTTCGACAATGCACATAAATAAAAAGGGGTGTTTGAAGTGTAAAGGAAAACGATAAAGATAAAGGAAATGACTACGCCGAACGATACATCAAAGAAAAGAAAAAAAGGCTGAATGTAAAAGGTTTGATAAAGAAAAACTGGAGTTAAATGTTGGGAAGTAATGCATAAAGATCATAAAATGCAGAAAAGATAAATGCTTGAAAATAAAGGCTTTTAATGTAAAACTGTAACTTATTTCTCCTCGTCTTCCACACATCTATAAATACCCTTTTTCCCCAATTTTACGAACTTTTGCATTTTCAAACTTTCTGCAACTTATTTCTCTTGCTATCTAAACTCTCAAGAAAACTCAGAACACACTATTGTTTTCTCTTCAACCTCTATCAATGGCGTCTTCTCAAACAGTTCCCCAAGCAGCGAAAAACCAAAAGGGTAAAACCACTCCGTTCGAGCAAACTCTCCCACCATTTTCAAACATCCCTGGACCAAAGGTGGTAAAGAACCAATAGTTCTTGCCGGAACCTCTTCTTGAAGAAACAAAGAAGATTTACGAATCCCAGGTAATGATCCCTCTCCTCATCTCTGATAAACTATGATTTAGGTAGCCCCCTAGCTGATGTAAAACCCATAAATGAAAAACTGCCTGAGTTCTTTCCTTCTTACCGCAAGTCTAGACCTTTAGGGCAAAAAAGTAACCCTAATGAGGAAGGAACCTCCCCTAATACACCCACTCAGACAAAAATAGATCTGAGGTACCTTCATGATGGTACGAGGCTGGTAAGAGCTGTCAATCCTTTAAAGGATTTTGACCTTTGGATGACCAGAATGGAAAGGGTCAAAGCTGATCACTGGAAACCCATAGGAATCTATGATCTGCTGATGCTGTCGAAAACCAACATTCCTTATTGTTTGAACCTGCTGGAAGCATCACTCTATTTTTGTGATAACACCCACTACACCTTTCATCTTCCTTGTGGGATGGTTACTCCCACACTCTTCGACCTTGCTTCCATTACAGGTCTTCGACCAGATGGTATTTCCTATGACCCTGATACTGATGCGGAGGATACCATAGGGATTTCTAACTCCAAACTCACATATACCCACTTTATCAACCACCACAAACGTGATACTGCAGAAATCACTGATAAGGAACACATTGCCTTTCTGACCATTTGGCTGTCGAGGTATGTATTTTGTTCAAAATCCCTGCAGGTGGCCAAGAAGTATCTCACTCTGGCCAACCAGCTTCACAACAATAGAGGAGTTTGCCTAAGTGGATTGATCCTGGTGAACCTCTATGAGTCTCTCAGTGAAGGGGCGGCTCGACTCAAAGACTTGGAGAGCCAAGGTACTGTTCACTTGAATGGCCCTCTCTGGCTACTTCAGTTGTGGCTCAATGCAACCTTTGAAGCTAGCCTTCCCAGGAAAGGGCAGGTCGATGAAGATTCCGCTGAAATCAAAGAGAGGAGGGTCGAAGGAACCCGCCTGGTGAAAATTACGCCAAATGATGATGGGGAAACTCTGAAGACAACCTTCTCCAGTTATATTATGATGTTTGCAAAAAGGCATGAGTTCACACCTGGCATGGCTCCCTTTGCTGAGAGAAAATGTGGGCATGAGTGGTTCACAAGGCCATTCCCTGATCCATCTACCAACCTCGACGCTGAATCTGTTTCGATCTGGGAAGCCTTCTTGATTCCTTGATTTATTGTTAAAAGGCTGAATCTTGGGAGAGACCTGGCAGCCTTAATTGCTTACCAACCAAATCTTGTCTCTCGACAATTTGGGTTGGCTCAGATCTTCCCCAAGTGTCTATATGGGAAGAAAGGCCATGTGGTCCTTCACACATTTGGTTTTGATGAAGGAAGTGCCGCAGTCAGTTTCGACCGGTGGAACGATAGGAAAGCAACCCTTTCCCCTGTGCATTTTCAGCCCACCTTCTTGTGTACCAAACCCTTCCATAACTGGTGGTCGAAGTACTACAGTGAGCAATGTCTTGATGTTGCTGCTTTTTCTTCCTTACTTGACCAAGCTTTTCTTGATGTACAGGAGAAGACCAAGAAGAGTAAGTTCATTCATGTCAAAGAAATTCAAGCCGTTCAAAAGTACTTTGAAACTGTCTATCGACTAGATGATATTAGTCGAACCGTTCGTGAGGCTGTTGTCACTTTGAAGGAAAAATTTCTACAAAAAATGGATCAGTTAAAAATCCCTTCAAACGTTCCTGTTGAGAAACGTTATAAGGTAGCTTTTGAACTCTTTCCTCCAAAGTTCCCTCGACTGCCTAACGCTGATTTTGGAGTGGCACTTGCCCCCCCATTTCCAGACTGGTTTGTCTGTGGTGAGCACTTAAAACTCCTTTGACAGCAGTCTCAACCGAAAGCCCAATGGGTGGTTGCGACTAAACATACGCTGGACAATTTCAAAGGACACCTTCATATAGGGGTCGAGGATGTCCATGTCGAATCCGAAATATATGAAGGTTTGAGGCCCTTGATTTGTGATTTTTAACTAACCACTCAATTATTAACCTTGTAATAATCGTCTGTCTTTCAGCCATAGCCAGAAAGACCAGCTCGTCGAAGGGTGCTGCAAAGGTCGAAAAGGACACTGAAGGAACAAAGGTACTTTATATCCCTTGCCTAAGTCTTTTTGTGTGACCAATTCTCTAATATTTGCGTCACCTCTCAGGCTGCTCGAAAACCTCCAACGCCTTCAAAAAAGGGCAAGAAAGGTGCTCAAACAGTTGTTCTTCCAGATACTGATGATGAGTCCCCTGAGGAGATAGTAGTTAAGAAGAAAAGAAAGCTTATCAAAGCTTCTGAAACTACCACCCAACCTCCCTCAAAGGCGGCAATAATCCTTGAGAAGACACCTGCTGGTAGTGGTGTCAAGAAACAACTCTCTAGGGTTGCGTCAAAAATGACTGCTGGCGATCCTGAGAGTGCTAACTCAAGTCCTGATGCTGCGGCTGTACATGTATGCGTACTATCCTCATTTAGTATTTGGATTCCCTACTCAGACTTCTCTCAATCTTATTCCTTTTACTTGTGGTTTTTCAGGCTGATGTAGGTGGTTCTAACCCACCACAACCTTCCTTCAGCTTTACAACAACTCTGTTGAATAGCCAAGGTGAGCCAACTTATCACCCTACCTCTGATCTTGGTTCTGGATATAGCTCAATCAGCGAAATTAACCAACCTATCCCTCTTACAGTTCCTCCTCCTGCAGCAAATGAAACAAACCAAAGTTCTCCTGCCAGGACCACTACTCAACAATCCCAGACCGATGGTTCTGATCATGAAGAGGATGATGTTCTTCATCAACAACCTTTCGACCAAACAGAGGCTATTGGTATGGACACAGAAGAAAGGCCCACCGAAGCAGTAGAGGAGGAAGTCGAAGAAGACGAAGAACAAGAAGAAGAGAGGGAGAGGACTGAGCAAGATCACACCCCTTTGACTGTGGCTGAGGCATATCCTGTCAACAATCCAACTCCTAAGCCTATAGTCGCTTCGACTACTGGAGGATCCCCTGCTGGAGACCCACTAGCTACTCTCAAATGGTCAAATCCTCGAGAATATGCCAGATTGATACTTGGGAAGAAGTACAGTCCTTCAGGCACTAGTCTTAGTACTTCGACCAGTTCTGGGGGTCCAGCTCCAGATGATTTCGCCAGTCCTATCCTTAAAAAAATCAAGGACAAATTCTTCAAGGGAGACATCCACAAAGTCCTACTTTCAGATCCAACTACTTCTCTCTTTCTGAAAGATAGCCTTCAGAAGCTGGACCTTTCGACCCTTATCCAAGGTGTTTCTGAATTCCTGTTAGAGCTAATTGCTTTAGTGAATCAAATGTCTGAGGACTTCAAGTCCCTCTCTAAGATCCAAAACAACATTGAAATCACAACTGGATTGGAAGCTTCAGCTTGGGATGATGCGCATGCATCAGAAGCTACGGTCGAAAGTCTAGAGACTGAACAACAGAAAAGGCAGGCAGAAGTGGAGTCGAACCAGAAGAATATTGATGACTGGAAACAACAAATTGAAGAGCTGCAGAACAAGATTTCTAAGGCTGAAAAGCGCAACCTTGATCTGGGAGAGTTCGACGATACTGAAATGGCCAGAGAGCTGAAGCGCACCATAGACTTCCTTGACAATGCCCAAACGCTTTAAAAAGAACTTTCAGCTACCAAACTCACCAAAGCTCTATGTGAAAAACACCTTCAGAATCACAAGGTCGCCTTCCTTGAGTTGAAGTCGAAGCTCCCTTTCTGATTGTGATATGATTTCTTGTTTGTAGTTCCACTTTTGTTCATCATATTTTATGGTCCTTTTAAGGCCCCATTTACAGACAATCTTAATGCCCTATGGCCTTTATCTAAATTCTTTTGTTTACTATTAACTCTTCGACTTGCAAAACATATTTTTTACTTTGCTAACTGAGTAATTAAAGTATTCTGCCTCTTTTCTTGGAAATCATAAAAATAGCGCAGCTTTTAAAAGCTTAGTGTTCATACGGCACAAGTTTCTATTCCATAAAGGAATATTAATAGCGCAACCCTAGGGTCTATTCCCAAGGGTCATTTCACGTATTTCCATCGTTGACTGGCCAATCCTTACAAAGCCTTGCCTCTATAAAACCCTCTTCCCTCTTGGGATATCTTGCACCTACTACAGCAAGTATGAGTACTTCTTCAAAGAAGGCAATGACCAAGAAGGTGGCTGGAGAGACAAGGAAAGTTGAGGCTACAGCTACTGCCCTCAAAGACACTTCAACTGGAGCAATATCTCGTGCCAAGAAGAGAGAAACCAAGATGAAGGTACCCAAGAAAGGACATTCCAAAGCACAAAACTCTGATGATGAAGCTGACGAAGATTATGTTGCCTTCCTCAACTCTATTAATTGGAGGGACTATGAATAATCTTTCTCCTGGGTTTCATGTTATTGTACTTGTTTTTTTTTCTGTATGCCATTTTGGCCTCACATGGCCTATTTTGGCTTTTATAATTTGAATAAAATATACGTCTTAATATGGATTTCTTGCAAAATAGGCTTATATTTTTTCAAATATTTCCCATTTACCCTTAAGACTCTTAAATCACCCTCCATCTCCTGAATCTCATAAGCATTATTACTAAATGCCTTAATAATTTGAAAAGGACCTTCCCACTTAGGAGACCACTTCCCCAAAGTTCTGATCTTTCGATCCATAGGTAAGATCACTTTCCACACTAGATCTCCAGTTGAAAAGGTTTTAATCTTGACCTTTTTGTTATAAGACTTCTCCACCCTTTTCTTTTGCCTTTTCAGCAACTCTAAAGCATGGAGACTTTCTTCGTCTAGGTCTACTAATTCATCAAACATTATACTCTAATAAGACTCAAATGGAATCTCATGATGCCTTTGAATCTTTATTGATTGAAGATAAATCTCCACAGGCAAAACTGCATCATGACCAAAAGTCAGTCGAAATGGGGTAGTATTAGTTGCCTCTTTAGGGGACGTTCGACATGCCCAAAGTATTTGGTCCAATGTCCTATGCCAATTTCTTGGCTTTTTCCCCACATGCTTTTTTATCAACCCAATAACTACTTTATTTGCTAATTCGACTTAGCCATTAGGTTGAGCATAATAAGGTGTGGAGGTTACAAGCTTGAATCCCATTTCTTTAGAAAACTCTTGCATCTTTCGACCAGTGAAGACTGATCCTTGGTCTGTTGTAATTGTCTCTGGGATTCCAAACCTATAGATGATGTGCTTATGGATAAATTCAATCACATCTTCCTGATCAACATTTGGTAATGGGATAGCTTCGACCCACTTGGTAAAATAATCAATACCTACCAAAATGTACTTATGATTTTTAGACGATGCTGGTCGAATTTCTCCGACCAAATCCAATGCCCATCCTCTAAAAGGCCAAGGTTTCACTATAGAATGTAATTCACTCGCAGGGACATGTTGAATGCCAGCATGAACTTGACATTCCTGACAACCCTTAGCAAATTCAATACAATCTTTTAACATGGTAGGCTAATACATGCCTTGTCGAAACAACAACCATTTCATTTTATGGCCTACCTGATGTGCCCCACATGCCCCACTATGGACAGTCGAAAGGGCTAAGTATGCTTCTGCCTCACTGAGGCACTTAAGAAATACTCCCTCAGGAGTCTTTTTGAATAATTCATTACCCAACAAGACGTAACTTAAAGCTTGATACTTGATTTTCCTTTCTGTCGAAGCTACTGGATTTTTCAGGTAATCCATTATATGTTTCCTCCAATCCTTGTCAGTTATACTATCAACTGCCAGAATTGCGAAATTGTCTTCGTCAACATATCCAAGCTTAGCTTCTTCCAAATCTGATGGGGCTAATTCTACTGACACCACCCTTCCTCTGACTTCGACTTCGGTTGCATCTTGTAATTTATCTTTCGAAACTTTATACCCTGATTCAATCTGAGCCAAGTCATTAGCTACCTGGTTTTCCAGTCTAGGGATGTGTCGAAAACTAACTGCGTTGAACTTTTTCAACAGTCGATTCACAACTACAAAGTACATAATCAAATTTTCTTTTATGCACTTGTACTCTTTGGTCACTTGTTTTATGACCAGTTCTGAATCTCCCATTATTTCGACGTGAGTTACCCCCAATTCCAACAATACTTCAAGTCCAGCAATTAAAGCTTCATATTCAGCCTCGTTGTTAGAACAACAGCCTTCAATTTTATACTTAAGTGTTGTTGGAATTTTACTAGGAGAAATAACAAGTACTCCCATGCCTGTCCCATCTTTCTAGCTTGACCCGTCGAAATATAACTTCCAAGGCTCCACATCAAGATAGATCAGGGGGGTCTCATTTGTAAAATGGTCAGCTATAAAGTCTGCCACTATTTGTCCTTTAACAGCTTTTAAAGGCTTATAAGTTAAAGAATATTCAGTTAATGCTAATGCCCATTTTCCAATTCGACTATGCAAGATAGGTTTGGACAACATATGTCTAATAACGTCGTAACGAGAAGAAACATACACATCAACTGGTTTTATATAATGCTTCAATTTTGTACAAGAGTAATACAAACATAAACATAATTTTTCAATCATGCTATATCTAGTTTCTGCATCATTTAAAACTCTACTAAGGTAATAAACGGCTCTTTCGACGCCATCATCATCCTCTTGAGCTAACATGCTCCCTAAAGTTCTATCTGACGCAGCTATGTACGATCTCATACACTTATTTCCACGAGGTGGTGAGAGAATATGGGGGTGACTCAGGTACTCTTTGATTTTGTCGAAGGCTTCCTGTTGATCTTGCCCTCAGTCGAACCCATCCTTGCTAGCTCGAAGCAATGGTGAAAGGGCTTGCGTTTTCCCACTTAAGTTACATATAAATCTCCTCAAGAAATTTATTTTTCCCAAGAGAGACTGCAATTCCTTCTTTGTTGATGGCGCTTTTGCTTCCATAATGGCTTTGGCTTTATTCTGGTTGATTTTGATCCCCTTCTTGTGGACCAAAAAGCCTAAGAAATCCCCTGCCTGCACACAAAAAGCACATTTGAGAGGATTCATTTTCAGACCATCCTTTCTCATCCTTTCAAAGGAATGTCGAAGATGGCTTATATGATCTTTTCCTGAAAAGGACTTAACAACAATATCATCAATATATATTTGCATAAAAGTCTCAATAAAATCATGAAAGATCGAATTCATTGCTCTCTGGTAAGTTGCCCCAGCATTCTTTAGACCGAAAGGCATCACTACCCATTCGTAAGTACCTAATGCCCCTGGACATCGAAAAGCAGTTTTTGGGACATCTTCCTCAGCAATGAATATTTGGTTGTAACCAGAATAACCATCCAACATACTCAAATATTCATGTCCTGCAGCCGAATCAATCAGCATTTCTGCCACAGGCATAGAATATTCATCTTTAGGGGTTGTAGAATTTAGATCTCTAAAATCTATACAAACCCTTAAAGAACCATTCTTTTTAATGACTGGTACAATATTAGCTAGCCATTCGACATACCTAGCTGTACGGATGAACTTGCACCTAAGTAGCCTTTCGATTTCCTCTTTGATCTTGGAAAGGATTGTTGGGGCAAACCGTCTTGGATTTTGCTTGACTGGCATTTTTCCAGGTATGATTGGCAACTTATGTTCAACAAGCTCTCTCCTCAAACCAAGCGTTTCATCATAGTCCCAAGCGAAGAAATCCTTGAATTCCCTCAATAATTGGACTATTTCGACTTTGAGTAGTGGGTCGAGATTAGCGCTGATATAAGTAGGCCTTTTTACTCCCCCTTCACCCAAGTTAATTTCTTCCAAAGGATCCTGCGCTAGCATTTTAATATTATCTAATAGTGGATCCTTTTCAAAACCTAAAGGCTCACCATCATACACAGCATCAAGCCTTTGGTCTTGGTCTTCCATTTGAGGCCCATCAGGTGGCTCAGGTTCAAAGTCCTTACCAGGGCCTACTTCACAAATTTGAGTTTTGGCTTCGATAGCCATGTGGTTGTGTGCAGCCTCTAAAGCCGCTTGTAACTTGGATTCGGCCACATAGGCCGAAATTCTTTGTAATGCGTCGAATTCAGTCATTGTTACTGAATTCACTCATCCAGCCTGTGGGGTCAACCTCAGGCAGCCCATAGTATGGGACATTGCCTTCTTCTCTTACAACTTCTCTGTCCCATCGAAACCCCTCCAGTGGGTGCAAGTGCAATGAACAGAATGCGTGATCATCTGGGGAGAAATCGAATTCTGCTGAAGTACAAGGCACAATATGCGCCAAATTTTTGTCGAACTCAGAACCATCAACATGATTAACAGGCACCTTAAAGTAGCCTTGATCAGCCTCAATGTTTTCTACTATTCCATCAGGCCTCCAGATTGTTATACGTTTGTGCATTGATGAAGGTACTGCCCCAATGCCATGAATCCATTCCCTTCCTAGTAGAAGGTTGTAGTTAGCTTTACTTTCGACCACCATGAACAAGGTGGGTCTTGTCACTGTACCCACAGTCAAGTCAACCTGTAAGACACCTAAAGTGGTCCCAATCTTCCCTTCACAGTTAGAGAGGACCATGTTGTGGGATTTAAGATCAGTGTCGAATTTACCAATTTTACCTAGCAGAAAATGTGGCATTAAGTTGACAGTAGCCCCACAGTCCACCAAGATCTTGTTAACAGCCACCCTCTCTACTTTCCCTGTAATATACAGAGGTTTCAAGTGTCCCTTCATGGCTTCAGTTGGTCGCTCAAAGAAAGCATTCTGTTCTTCGACACAGCCATTGTTCAATACATAATAGCACACAGGTTGGTGTGCTACCATTTCTGCCTCAGCGTTGGCATCCAAATTCTCCACTTCAATTACTCTGTCATACTCCCTTGGCATTACTGACACTACGTTGACAATGATGTTCAAAGAAGCATCAGAGTCTGAATCAAAGTTGTGGGTCGACGCATCGTCTTCAACTGTTTCGACCATAAATTTCTCAGCTTCCTTCTTGGAAGTAAACAACTTTCGACCCACCGGCAGCTGGTTTGTTGTTCTCATGCCAATACCTTTGTTGCTAGCTGGCAGGACATTAGTGCTGGTCTCCGTCGAGTCTCTAGCCTGAGCTTCTCTTAAGGCTTTCCTTCGCCTCTGCTCTCTCCTCCATTGGGACCTCGACATGGGATTTTTTCCTTTGTAATTCTCAGACACATAGGCAGCTTTATTGGAAGACTTGAATTCTTTCCTATACTCAAGTGAAGAACCTCTAGCCACATCAAAACTTTTCCATCCTTGCTTCCCTTTTCCAGCTGCTTTGACAGGTTTAACCCACCTCCTAGTTGGTACTTCGCCGCTGGGTTTGAAAGTAGCTTGCTTGGCCCTTGGAATTTGTGTCCTTGGACCATATTGTCTCTGAGTAGCTTTCCTTGGGTCGAAACGCACTGGCTTTTGAGCATCTTTCCTCCGACGTCCAGATTTGGCCTCTTTCCCCGTTTGGAGGCCATGAGCAGCTTCTTTGTCGAAGATAGCACTGCATCGAGGCCACAACATGACTTCAGAATTCTTCCCCTGGCACCTGTGGAGAAAATCAATGATGGTCTCATCCTCTATGGGATAAGCCAGTTTGTCGCAATCCTCTTGGTCATCAATATCCATGGCCTGTTTGTCAGTAACTTCGACCATGTTCACGTTAACTTCATCTTTTACATGCATCTTAGAAAAGTCAATATCAAGGCCTGCAGCAGCCTCGTCCATTTGTCTAAAATGATCAACAATCTCTCTTTGTCACCATCTGCAACTTTGGTGCTTCAACTTCAGCACGGGTCTCGACTATAGTTTCAGTGTCGAACCTTTGAACTTCAGAAGAGGTACTAAAGTAATGTTCAACAGTCATACATATCAAATGCTCCAGCTTATATCCATCCATCTCTTCAGCCTCTCTAATAAACACAACATCATTGGTAAGTTCCTCAGTAACCTCCACCACCGTAGCATTTCTGCCAAGAGCTTCGTTGGTACTAACACTACCCGAACTGTTGTCAGACAATTCAACCAGTTCGACCATGTTGACCTCCTCAAGCTCTGCATAATTTTCTTCAGCTACATCAACGGGGCTGGTATCAATCTTCATCTGGGTCTTAGTCTTCTCCCCAAACTTGAGCCTTCCCTCCTGAATAGCATTCTGCACCAAATCCCTGAAAAGAAAACATTGAGACGTCTTATGACCTAAGTAATTATGGTATTTACAAAAACCTCTCTTTTTTCTTTGCTCTAAAGGTGGTATTTTAGCACCGGGAGGCACTAATATTTGACCATCCTTAACTAACAAATCAAAAATTTCATCACATTTAGTGATGTCGAAAGTGTATGTTTTCTTTGGGAACCTATCATTCTTTTCGGTTTCGACAGGGTTTTTTCCATTCGAAGGAACTAATAATTTACAAGAATAAGGGGGGCCCTTCTTAAGTTCAGCAAGGTCTATCTCATTTTCGTCGAACCTAACGGACTCGTCATGTAGTTCTTCGATGCCCTCCTGGTATTTGACGTAAGCTACCTTCTTGTTCTTATTCACCCTAGCTTTCTCATCTTTGAGACGCTCTAGCTGTCGAACTCTGTCAGCCAACTGGGCCATATCCCTTAAATACTGGGTGTCCAGTTTTTTCCTGATAGAGTAATCAAGGCCACCAGCGGCCATTTCGACAAGCTCGTGCTCAGGCACTTGTGTAAAACATCTAGCCTTGAGTAGTCGAAACCTTGAGTAGTCGAAACCTATTCAAGTAATCATCTATTGTCTCATTGAACTTTCGTTTCACACTAGCCAATTCTTTCAAACTAATCTTCGTTTGACCCATGTAAAATTGCTCATGGAACAAACGTTCCAACTGGGTCCAATTACAAATCGAACCAGATGGTAACATGGTGAACCACGTGAATGCATTTTTAGTGAGGGAACTAGGGAAATACTTTACCCTTAGACTCTCATCATTTGCAATCTCACCGGCTTCGATCAGGTAGCGCGCCACATGTTCGACGGTAGATTTTGTAGTATCTCCTGAGAACTTAGTAAACTTTGGTACTTTTGTCATTGGAGGCAATTCGGCTTGGAGTATATAGTCTACTATAGGCGAAGTAAAGTTTGGCCTAGAAAAACCCATACTCAGGCCATTTCGAGCCATTATCCTTTCGACCAAGGCTGCCAAATTATTCTCTGCTGCTACATTGTTGCGTCGAACCTGATTCACCATATGATCAGCGTCTTGATTTTTGTTCACTAGCACCATCCTTGGTTCCTCCTTTTCAAGTATTGGTATTTAATTTCTAGGAGGCTCCTCCCTAGGTGGTTCGACCAACCCTGGATTCACTGGGTTAACTTGTTGAGCAATCTCCCTCGTCTCAACTCCTTGAGTTTGGTGTTGAACAGGAGCTGGCATTCCCATGAACTCTTCTATTCGTGCCATCTAGGTTGTCATCATTTGATTGGTTTGAGTAGTATTCTGGATCAATGGCTGGAAAATTTCTCCCATCATTTGAGACAAAGTATGTACCATTTGCATATTGCTCTCATCCATCTGTTGCCTCAAATATGCTGCAGACTCATTTGTTAAGTTGGGCCCTTGAGCAGAATAACCCAAACCTATGGATTGGCTGTTTCGACCCATATTGATTCCAGAACCTGACTCCTGCAAAGGGGAAGATATCACATTTTTTGAATATACTGGGGGTGCAGTACGCAAATTCTGCATCATTGCCATTGGCATGCCATAGTTTGGGTTCCTAGGCAAAGACTGTGAAAATCCTGGGGGAGGAAACTGCCTGTACGTCGAACCTCCTCCTGGCGGAGTCTGAGGATTTGTCACTGATGGGCCAATGTACTTCAAGACTGGCTGAGTGTACGGCCTCACGTATGTCGCCCCTGGTCCCGCTGTCGAAGACAAAGGCTCTGTCACCATGGTTAACACTGTCGACCCTCCTGTCGAAGGAACTCGAGTTGGCGCCATTGTACTTCTTGGTAATTCTTGAGGATTGATGGTGCTATTCTGAATACTTGAACTACTTGGTTGAGTATTGGTCCCAGCAGAACTGGGATTTGAATTTCCTTGGCCAGATGCCATTCTCCTCACATTTCTTCTCTTTGGTCTATATTCGTTTGAACTGGCTACCTTTCCACTTCTCAGGTGCATACAATAATTTGCCACAAACTCGACCAATGAAACAACAAATACTTAAGAAGACAGTTATAAAAATTCCTTTTGGCAGTTATTTAAAAGTTACAAACTTCCAAATCCACGTTTAGCACTGTCCCACTGGGCGTGCCAATTTGTTTACCTTGAAAATTGGTAAACAACCGCTGATCTTCTAAAACTATAAAGTTCTAGTAACTTACAGGATTGATCAGATTGATCCTAGGACATGTGTTGTATGTGTATTTAGAATATTTCGCAATTTGATAAAGGATGCCTTTCAACAATGCACATAAATAAAAAGGGGTGTTTGAAGTGTAAAGGAAAACGATAAAGATAAAGGAAATGACTACGTCGAACGATACATCAAAGAAAAGAAAAAAGGGCTGAATGTAAAAGGTTTGATAAAGAAAAACTGGAGTTAAATGTTAGGAAGTAATGCATAAAGATCATAAAATGCAGAAAAGATAAATGCTTGAAAATAAAGGCTTTTAATGTAAAACTGTAAAGTAAAGACTGGGTATTGTAAATGACTTGAAAGGTAAAAGTTCATGAAAAGAGATTTCAAAGTAAAGAATCTGAAACAGAAACTTCAAAGTAAATTGCATTGCAATAAAAGGTAATGGTGATTACAATCACGTACATTCTCACTTCACTGGTTTCTCGACACACTGGATACTTTGAGTGAATATAGAGTTACTTATACAATTTGATTTTTTCACACTATTCTAACTCTAAGACTAACCTATTTATAATACTCTAATGTAACCACCCTTTGACGGTTTTATTCTTAGATTATGCCACTTGGCACTTTGCATGTCTTCACGATCTGGATCTTCGCCACCTGTCCTCTTTTCAAATTCAAATAGTGGAACTTCCCTCCACTATTCAGTTGTAACTGCAGCGCATTATCCATATCCACTTCACCGTGTCGACTTGACTCTTTGGACTTAGCAATATTTGAAGTCTTGAAATCCTTCCATTCGACTCAGGCATTGCACAAACATGGTCGAAGTCCTTCTTAGTCGAAGCCTTCTTTTTCTAGCATTATTATTTTAAAGAATAACTTCTTTTAAAGCCATTGTCTAAAATCATGTAGCGTTGAAATTAGGAGCTAACACCCACTACCCAGGCTTGAGTGCACACATAGGTATTAGAGTGGATAGTCGTGACGCTTGCGTGGTGGTGACCACGTATGGTTGTTCATGAGACCCACAACCAGACGAGGTTCTATCAGGAGCTATCTTCTACTGTATGTTATACAGGCCAGTAGTTATTCTCTTGAGGAACTGTCGACTCTGGTGACCATGCCCGAGGACTCAGTTGCGGCACTCCTCCCGAGATGTGACAGTGGCAGACCACGTTCTGTGGCAAACCCATTGCACATTCTCGATCCGAGGACCCAATGCTAGGAACTTGCTATAGGATGTCCTTTTTGAAAGAGAATCAGTGGAGGCACTCCTCGATTGGCGATAGTACTGTACCCCGAGGGATGAATGTACTATTGCTTCTCGACCTCAGTGCCTGAAGCTGAGGACCTTTCGTTTTGGAGAATCAGTTGAGGCCTTCTCGATTGATGATGATGCCAAACCAGAAATGGTGAACGTATCATCATTTCTCAACCTGAGAGCCCAGGATACTGAGGATCTTAGTACCCACACGTGAGAAGGGCGGGTTGTTTACAGGTTTGCAGGTAACCATAACCTCCTACATACCCGGTTTTCTGTTGTCATTACACGAAAGGAGAATTCATCCTATGGTATTTATATGGTCCCTATCTATGGTTCTATATTGTTCTCAGAGCTACACTGACACCGTTTATAGTCCAGCACAGACACTTAGCACCTGATACCATGCCCTTTGCATTGCATTTACATATCCTAACATACATGTTTATTCATTTCCAGGTGCATATTTTACCCCCGATTCCAGTCATCAGGTTCTCACAAGGATGAATGCTAAAGAGAGGAAGAATATCATCAATTACAAATTCTTCACGCCTACTCTAGGCCCTATTATTGTCCTGAAAGGAATGGCGAGCCCTGAAGTTCGGACAGCTTTCGAAGAAAAATATGGGTGGATTTTATCTTTTGTCTGCAATGTCAGTGATTACAAATACAGGGGTCTTCATACGTTGATGCAGTTCTACGACCCTCCGCTGAGGTGTTTTGTATTTCCAGATTATTTGTTGGTACCTACTTTGGAGGAGTATTCCAACATGCTAGGGATTGCAATCAAGGAGGAGCCTCCTTTCTTTGGGTCTGTGGATGATCTTGACTTTGGAAAAGTGGCTGGTGATCTTTATTTGAGCAAGTCAGAACTAGAAGCCAATATCTCCAACAAAGGAAAGTTTCATGGTTACAAGCTGGGGTATTTGATAAAGAAGGCTCAGGAGGCTACGAAAGACGGGAATTGGGTTGTTTTTAATGCTTTGCTAGCCCTTTGTGTATACGACATTGTTTTGTTTCCCAACAAGCCTGATTTTGTTGATGCGGACGCCATTCAGATATTCATGATGAAAAATCCGGCACCAACGCTGTTGGGAGACCTTCACTACGCCTTATACAATAGAAATGAAAAGAAAAGGGGAGGGGTAGTTCGTTGCTGTGCACCTTTGTTCTATAAGTGGTTTGCAAGTCGATTACCACAATCAGGAGCTTTTGTGGATTCTAAAGATTCTCTAGAATGGAGTCAGCGCTTAATGGGACTAGTTGCCAAGGACATCATATGGGTAGATCATGGGCTAATCGGCAAGAATATTATCCACAGCTGTGGTGAGTTTCCTAATGTTCCACTAATAGGAAGAAAGGGGGCAATCAACTACAATCCTTCTTTGGTCGTTCGGCAATTTGGGTACACTCTGACGGGTCCGCCCATTAAGAGAGATGTGGAGGAGTCCCTGTATTTCCACACATCAGATGGTTTGGAAACAGCATAAAGAGTCTCTGAAAGCTGGGTTAGCGTACTGAAGAAAGGGAAAGTTGCTCTAGGAAAACCCAACAATCGGGCTTATCCAGCATATGAAGAGTGGGTGAAGAAAAGAGTTGAAGATTTTCACTTTCCTTTTGGTAAGGCGCCCCTTCTGTATCCTGAGGGTGAGAAAGAAAGAAGTACTGCCACTGTGGAAGAATTCGATAAGTTGCAAGCCTCGGTGAAAAAGCTTCAAGGAGAGAATTCTGAGCTGAGCAGCCGTCTTCAAGAAGCGCTACATACCAACAAAAGATTGGAACTGAAAGCCCAAGACGCGGAACAAATCTTAGCAGCAAGAGAAAGGGGTTTTCCAGAAAGACCTCAACATTTCTAGAAAATTAGTAAGGGTGCCGATGCTGCCACTCAAGCTCATAAGAAGACCAAACAGGCTTTAGCCCAGACTAAAGACACGCTAGCCAAGCTTCAGCAAGCCTGGGATGAGGTCAGAATAGAGAATGCAGAGCTGTGAGAGCAATTAAAGGCCAAAGACGATGAGCTTCTTAGAGCGCATGAACAACGGAGAAAGCATCGGGAAGACTTTGGAAAAAGCCAAGAGCAGCTGGAGAATGTTAATGATGAACTGAAAATGTCCAAGAAAAATCTTGAGGATGCCATGGTGGAGATGGGAAGACTCAAGATACAAGCTAGGGTGAAAAGGTTTAAGGAAGTGAGTACTGATGAAGCTCTCTTGATGCACGCAGAGTCGTTAGCCGAAGCTCTGAAGAGGAGAGACATTTTGATCAAAGAGTTGATTGAAAGGTCGGGTCATCAGCGCACCATAATCCTTTTTGAAGAAATCAAACATTCTAGTGAGAAATTGAAAGATTTGGAGTTAGACGCTTGATCTTACTTTCCCATCTTTTTAATGTAATTTTGTTGATGTACTGTTGGCTACCATCAGGCTTGTTGATGGAGTCATTTCCTTGATGTACTTCCCATTTACGGAATCATTGTAAAATGCTTCGGCACTTATTAGTTTTCTGTTGAATTCAATGAATGGCTTATTCAAAGGGGTTTCTTCGGCATCACACTATTCACCAGCACATTATCACAGCACAGTTCTTCGCAATATTTTTTTCTCAACATTATGTGACTATTATTGAGATTCTTGTGATTAAGACTGGAATCAGGGTGTAAAACGCCCTGGGGATGAAAAACATGACATTTGCATTTTCATAATCATAAGTATTTTTGCATAACAGGCACTTGTTCCGGTTTTTCCTAACCTTTATTTGGTTTCAGGCATTATTGCTGAGAATCACGTCCACCGATACGCAACTCGTAGAAATCAAGCTAAGATCATGGATCAAATGCAGAGTGATTTGGCTGGGATGAGGGCACGCATGGACCAGTTCATGACTCTCATAACTGGTATGGCACAGACACAAGAGAGAATGAGACTTCTGGTCGAGCGTCCAGAGACCACGCTGGGAGGTAATCAGGTTGACAATTCACAGACACATGGCACTCTTCCTCATGTTGGCAATCTTCCTCCTAATGGTAATCTGGGTAATGGAAATGTCAGAAATGTTGGTGTTGTTCAGGAAGATGCTCAGGAAGATCAATTCACCCTGCTGGATGCTGATATGGGTAATCCCAATGACAGAAGGTATGATGAGCTGGCTGAGAAAATCAGGGTTATGGAGTGCAAGAATTCTCTGGGTATTGATGTTACTAATCTGGGTCTGGTACTAGGGGTCAGAATTCCTCCAAAGTTCAAGCCACCCACTTTTGACAAATAATATAGCAATACGTGTCCCCAGACACATATTCAGGCTTATTTTGGGAGGATCTCAGCCCACACTAATGACGAGAAGTTGTGGATGCATTACTTTCAAGACAGTTTGGCTGGAGCTTCATTGACCTGGTACATGAAATTGAATAGAGCTGCTGTGAGAAGCTGGAAAGATCTGGCAGAAGCGTTTCTGAAACAATATCAGTATAATATTGATATGGCTCCCAACCGCACTCAACTGCAAGGGTTGTCACATAATACTAAGGAAAGTTTCAAGGAATATGCTCAGAGGTGGAGAGAAATGGCCGCCCAGGTTCAACCCCCTTTGCTTGAGCGAGAAATGGCAGATATGTTCATGGGCACCCTGCAAGGGACATTTCTTGATAGATTGGCTGCTTGTCCATCGACAGGATTTTCTGATATCGTGATTGCTATTGAAAGGACCGAGAGTCTGTTGAAACTCGGGAAGATTCAAGATGTAAGTGGTGCTGGTTCTTCCGGAACAAAGAAACCTTTTTCTAATGGTCAGAAAAGGAGAGAAGGCGAGACAAACGCTTTGTATAGAGGAAGGGGAAGAGGACGTTCTCAGGCTTATCACCAAGTAGGTGCAGTGATGATCCCAACACCATTTGTTCAGCAACAGCAGCCACAACAACAGGCTCAGCAGCAACAGCAGCAACCTCCTTTCCAACAAAGGTCTAGGCAGAGGGACCGCAAGATTGACCCTCTCCCTATGACCTACTCGGCATTGTTACCCCAGTTACTCCAATTGAATTTGGTTGAGCTTCGTACCATGAGACCTCCTGCTGCTGGTAACTTGCCACCTAATTATGATGCTAATCCTCGCTCAATTTCTTGCCTAAGAAGGCGCTGATGAAGCTGGAAGTTGATGGATTGATTTTAAGGCCAAGTGATTTGGTTGTCAGAGCGTTCGATGGGACGAAAAGATCTGTGTTTGGTGAAGTAGAATTACCTGTGCAAATTGGACCTCAAGTGTTCAAGTCTACATTCCACGTGATGGATATACAGCCTGCTTACAGCTGTTTATTAGGTCGCCCATGGATTCATGCGGCCAGGGCTGTTACATCCACATTACATCAAAAGCTGAAATACGAGTTTGAGGGACAAGTAGTGACTGTGGGTGGTGAAGAGGACATTTTTGTCAGTCATTTGTCCACATTCAAGTATGTTGAGATGGATGGAGAAATCCACGAAATGCTTTGCCAGTCGTTCGAGGCAGTGAACATTGATAAAATGCCTGAATCTTCCCCTACACCAGATAGAGCCGACACGTCTATTTCGTCTTATAAGCAAGCTGTCGAGGTCATTAGAGTGGGTAATGCCCAAGGCTGGGGCAAGTTGATAGAGACATCAATGAAGGAGGACAAGTTTGGCATTGGCTATCAACCCTCTATGGATTCGGTTGCAAAGTACAGTGGACCCATCACTTTCAGCAGTGGGGGAATCATTTACCCAGACCAGTCTTATGCAGTTACAGAAGATGACATTGACAGTGACTGTGACTTAGACAATTGGGTACGCCCAGGTGCCTAGGGACAACAATTGCAAAACTGGTTCGTTGAAGAAATCGTCCAAGTTACTCTTCAAACAGAGTAATTTTCTTTGTTTTTCTTTAATCATAATGCATGTTAAAATCTGGCGCTCTGCCCAAGGCATTCAGATTCATTTGTAGGGCCACCCATTTTCATTTACAAGTTTAATCATTAATAAAGGACGTTTTGCACTCAAATTTTGTTCCCTGTCTTTCATTTTTATTTTTGCACAAAAAATTAAAAATAGCAATGTTTCGTTTCTTTTTGTTCTAAAATAAATTCTAAAATAAAGCATGAACCCGTTCGTGCAGACTTGATCCTCCGGATTCCATTGATAACGGTTCTGCTATGGCTATGTATGACTTTGACAAACCGATTTATCAAGCCGAAAAAGGGGATGAGAAAGGCTGTGAACTCCCTGAGGAACTGGCCAAATTGTTAAAACAAGAGGAAAGGGCCATCCAGCCTCATCAAGAGACCATAGAGATCATCAATATTGGCACCAAGGATGTTAAGAAAGAGATCAAGATTGGCGCCAGCCTGCAAGCAGATGTAAAGAAAGCTTTGACTGAAATGTTGTGTGAATATGTTGATATCTTCGCTTGGTCGTATCAGGACATGCCGGGATTGGATACCGATATTGTTGTGCACAGGCTGCCATTTAGAGAAGAATACCCACCAGTCAAGCAGAAACTTCGTCGGACTCATCCCGATATGGATATAAAAATTAAAGAAGAGGTTCAGAAGCAGTGGGATGTAGGGTTTCTTGCTGTGACCAATTATCCTCCCTGGGTTGCCAACATCGTGCCGGTACCAAAGAAGGACGGAAAGGTTAGAATGTGTGTGGATTATCGAGATCTTAACAGAGCGAGTCCGAAAGATGATTTTCCACTACCTCACATAGACGTGCTGGTTGATAATACAACTCAGTTTTCAGTGTTCTCGTTTATGGACGGTTTCTCCGGGTACAACCAGATTAAGATGGCACCTGAGGATATGAAGAAGACCACGTTCATTACCCCATGGGGTACATATTGTTATAAAGTGGTGCCTTTTGGGTTGAAAAACGGAGGGGCAACGTATCAGCGGGCAATGGTAACATTATTTCACGACTTGATTCATAAGGAGATTGAATGTTATGTGGATGACATGATTGCCAAGTCGCGAACAGATGAAGAACATCTGATTAATTTGAAAAAGTTGTTTGAAAGGTTGAGAAAGTTTCGCTTGAGGTTGAATCCGAACAAGTGCACTTTCGGGGTACGTTCTGGAAAGCTGCTGGGTTTCATCGTAAGTGAAAAAGGAATTGAGGTTGATCCTGCCAAGGTTAAAGCAATACAAGAGATGCCTGAACCGAGAACAGAAAAAGAGGTTCGTGGTTTCTTAGGAAGGTTGAACTATATTGCAAGGTTCATATCTCACCTAACAGCCACATGCAAACCAATATTCAAACTGCTAAGAAAAGATCAAACGGTCAGGTGGAATGACGATTGCCAAGTGGCATTCGATAAAATAAAAGAATACTTGCAGGAACCTCAAATTCTCACGCCTCGAGTTGCAGGGAGACCTTTGATAATGTATTTGACAGTGCTTGAAGGTTCTATGGGTTGTGTTCTCGGTCAACACGACGAGACAGGTAGGAAGGAGCATGCTATCTACTACCTGAGCAAAAAGTTCAATGACTGCGAGTCCCGGTACTCAATGCTTGAGAAGACATGCTGTGCACTTGCATGGGCTGCTAAGCGATTGAGACAGTATATGCTCAGTCACACAACTTTGTTGATTTCCAAAATGGACCCTATCAAATACATCTTCGAGAAACCAGCACTAACAGGCAGAGTTGCACAGTGGCCAATGGTTTTGACAGAATATGATATCCAGTATACTTCTCAGAAAGCCATCAAAGGAAGTATCTTGTCAGACTATCTTGCGCAACAACCGATTGATGATTACCAACCCATGAAATTTGATTTCCCTGATGAGGATATCATGTTTCTCAAAGCTAAAGATTGCGAGGAACCACTTCCGGAGGAGGGGCCAGACCCTGAATCCAAATGGAGTTTGATGTTTGATGGGGCTGTCAACATGAATGGGTGCGGAGTTGGAACAGTTCTTATCACGCCGGAAGGTGTTCATATGCCTTTCACTGCCCGAGTAACTTTTTGATGTACCAACAATGAAGCAGAGTATGAAGCTTGTATAATGGGGATTGAGGAGGCGATTAATTTGCGAATTAAGACCCTCGATATTTTCTGTGATTCAGCTTTGGTAATTAATCAAGTGAAAGGGAGTTGGTACACGCACCAGGCGCATCTGGTTCCGTATAGAGATTATGCGAGGAGATTGTTGACGTTTTTCACAACAGTGAAGTTGTACCATAATCCTCGAGATTTGAATAAGTTTGCTGATGCCTTGGCCACATTGTCTTCTATGATCAAAGTGCAAAGGTGGAATCATGTACCCAAGATTGAAGTGTCTCGTCTTGACAGACCTGCATTTGTGTTTGTTGTTGATGCAACGTCTGATGACAAGCCATGGTTTCATGACATCAAGTGTTTTCTGAAAAGTCAAGAGTACCCGTATGGGGCATCTACCAAAGATAAGAAGACGTTGAGAAGGTTGTCTGGTAGCTTCTTCCTGAACCAAGATGACGTACTGTACAAACGGAATTTTGACATGGTTCTGCTCAGATGCGTGGATAGACACGAAGCAGACCTGTTAATGCAGGAAGTGCATGAAGGCTCTTTCAGTACCCATGTCGGAGGACATACAATGGCAAAGAAACTATTGAGGTCGGGGTATTATTGGTTGACAATGGAGACAGATTGTTGCAAGTACGCCCGCAAATGTCACAAGTGCCATATTTATGCAGACAAAGTGCATATGCCTCCAAATCCGTTGAGTGTCATGTCCTCTCCTTGGCCCTTTGCAATGTGGGGCATTGATATGATTGGGAAAATTGAGCCAACTGCTTCAAACGGCCATCGTTTCATCTTGGTCGCCATTGATTATTTCACGAAATGGGTTGAAGCAACATCTTATGCCAACGTCACTAAGCAAGTGGTAGCTCGTTTCCTGAAACGGGATATCATTTGTCGCTACGGAGTGCCCGAGAGAATCATTACTGATAATGGTTCTAATCGGAATAACAAAATAATGGTTGAGTTGTGCCGGGACTTCAAAATTGAACATCACAATTCTTCTCCATATCGCCCGAAGATGAATGGCGCTGTGGAGGCGGCCAACAAGAATATTAAGAAGATTGTGCAGAAAATGGTTGTCACATTTAAAGATTGGCATGAGATGCTACCGTTCGCCTTGCATGGGTACCGAACGTCAGTATGCACGTCCACTGGGGCAACACCATTATCACTTGTGTACGGTATGGAGGTAGTCTTACCGGTTGAAGTTGAGATTCCATCCCTCAGAGTCATGATGGATGTCAAGTTAAACGAAGCTGAATGGGTTCGTGCTAGATTTAATCAGTTAAGCCTTATTGAAGAGAAACGACTGGCAACAGTGTGTCACGGGCAGTTATACCAACGGAGGAAGAAACAGGCGTTCGACCAAAAGGTGCGTCCTCGGGTTTACAAATGTGGAGATGTGGTACTCAAAAGGATCCTTCCTCCTAGTACAGATCACAGGGGCAAATGGACTCCCAACTATGAAGGTCCATTCGTGGTTAAAAAGGTCTTCTCGGGCGGAGCCTTATTACTTACAACCATGGATGGCGAAGATTTTTCATCCCCTGTCAACTCAGACGTAGTCAAAAAATACTTCGCATAAAGAGACCCGCTGGACAAAAAAAGAGAAAAGTCCAGGAAAAAAAGGGCATCCCAGCGAACCATAAAAACAGAATAAAAAGGTTCGGGAAAAAATTAGGGGTAAAATAAAAAAATTTGTACACCCGGTGAGTTGAAAATCTGCAAGGACAACTCAGGCAAAAAAGGGTATCCCGGTGGATTGAAAACCCGAAAGGGCGGTCCACGCAAAAGAGGGATTTAAGCAAATGATTGCAGTCTGAGTTATCTGTACTCCATTACCGTTTCAGCAACTGACATTCCGAAGGGTAGGAATCGGTCTGATCACTCCTCAGAAGGCAAGGTTCGAGAGTTTTGAAGACATACTGGCCATAGCAGAATTGAAACTCATCGGAATGGCGTTTTCACATTGCCATTATGATAGTTTCTTTTCTCAATTTACAACAATCTCCTCTTTCCAGGGATTGCTTCTTGTTGTACTTGCCATTTCAGGCATTTTCAATCAATAAATTAAATTTCAGTCAAAAGCTTCTTATTTTGTTTTACTGCTTTGTTTGCAAAAACGTCTGATTTTTTGATAAAACATTGCATTTGAAAACATTGTGGCTTTACAATAACATGTGCAGAAAAACATTTAAAATTACTTTGAATGTTAAGTAATCCTGGATGGTGGATTCAAACCATGCAATATTCCGGGACATGTGTGTGTATTCTTTTGTTGCAGGTAATAGGTCCAGGTGGTTTCAAGCACAAGAGTCATTCCTCCTAGACGCGTAATCACTTATTCCCGTGTAGAATACTGGGGCAGTCAAGTTCAGGAAAGGGTTCACATGTCACTCTTTTGTCACAACGTTTACTGATCGAGTCCATCATTCGGCTGACGGTCACTCACGATGATTCGATATCGACAAGTCTATTTCAAATGGATAGTGTTGCATCTTATTAAGTCGATTCTCCTATTCAGTACTTCCAACAGCAACAAGCTTTTCTGTGTCGATAACGGTTATAAATTCCCCAGTAGAGTTGCCTCACAGTTAATGTTTAAGACTCAGTGAGTGTCCAGGAGTTAGAAGACGCCAAATCTTCTGTAAAATCATCTTGGGACGTTTTCTTCAGATCAGCCACGTAATTTGGGGTAAAGCAAGTTTGTGACCCTCCCAAGCATGGGGCATCATGAAATTCCCTGGCAAGAGATATTCCATATCTATTATCCCCAGTAGAGTGGCCTCCCGGTTAATATGTCTAGCTCAAGTCCCGGAATGTGCCTAAGAGTTTGAAGATGTTTGGTCTTCTGTAAAATCCTCTCAAGGGGCATCCCCAGCATGAGACGCTTTGAAGTGGTTATCCCCAGCAGAGTTTGTTGTAAAATCATTATCCCCAGTGGAGTCGTCAAGCGGAAGGTTTGCCTAGCATAGGACACTGTGGCTTTTATTTTAAGCTTGACAGCTTTGCTCCTCAATAGATCACAGTGGATTTTCTTTGTGTTTTCCCAGCAGATCTCTGAGGACTCTTTCCTAGCGAGTCGCAATAGGACGTATTCTAACCAGTAGATTCGTTCCCCAGCAAGATCGTATCTCTTGTAGTTGTATCCCCACAGAGTTCGGCATTGAACCTTGCCAGTAATGCTCCCCAGCTGAGTTGTTTTTTCTCCCCCCGCAGAAGTTTAGCAGGTCAACAGAATCTCCTTCTCAGCAGAGTGTTAGTACATTCTTCCCCAGCCAAGTCAGAAAGTTGTCATTCCTCCAGCGGAGTTGCCATGATCAGAACTCATCCCCAGGCAGATGAAATAATTCTTGGCAGAATCATCACTCCTTTATATCTCAAAGTCCAATTTAGTTTTGGCAAGCGTGACAATTCGAAGCAGACGGATTATTCATTCCTTCTCCAGCAGAGATATCATCCTTTCAGGAGTCTCTAAGGTCACATCATTGACCATTGTTCCTCAGCAGAGTCAGTAGAGATGTCTAATATGCATGCAGAGCGTAATCCAGTATTGGAATTTTGCAAAAGTCCACCCGCAATATGGCCAATCAGTAGTCAACTGACTTCATCCAAAAGGCATCTTTCAAAAGTCCACCCGCAGCGTGGCCCATCTGCATTTGTCCGGTTTTATTCAAAAGACAAAGCAAATTCCAACCGCAGATTGGCAAAAGTCCATCTTAGGGTGGTAAATCAGCAAAGTCCAACCGCAGATTGACAAAAGTCCATTTTAGGGTGGTAAATCAGCAAAGTCCAACCGCAGATTGGCAAAAGTCCATCTTAGGGTGGAAAATCAGCAAAGTCCAACCGCAGATTGGCAAAAGTCCATCTTAGGGTGGCAAATCAGTAAAGTCCAACCGCAGATTGGCAAAAGTCCATCTTAGGGTGGCAAAGCAAGGTAAAGTCCAACCGCAGATTGGCGAAAGTCCACCCGCAGTGTGGCAAGCCAGTAGTCGTCTGACGTCATTTAAAAGACATTCTTAAAGTCCACCCGCAGTGTGGGAAGCCAGTAGTCGTCTGGCGTCATACAAAAGATGTTCTTAAAGTTCACCCGCAGTGTGGCAAGCCAGTAGTCGTCTGGCGTCATTCCAAAAGACATTCTTAAAGTCCACCCGCAGTGTGGCAAGCCAGTAGTCATCTGGCGTCGTACAAAAGACGTTTTCCAAGTCCACCTGCAGTGTGGCAAGCCAGTAGTCGTCTGGCGACATGCTAAAAGACGTTCTTAAAGTCCACCCGTAGTGTGGCAAGCCAGTAGTCATCTGGCGTCGTTTAAAAGACATTTCTCCAGTGCTGTTCTCCCCATCAGCATTTTTATCCAAGCAGAGTTCATTTGGTTGGGTTTATATCCCTTTTCTTCTTCTCCATAGAGTGCAAATTTTCTGGTTATCTTTGGTATTCAATCCCTCCATACCTTGAAAGTCTGACAACAATCACTATCATCCATTCAGGTATACAGTGATTGAATAGGGGCAGCTGTGATACCCCAAAATTTCCCTCTCATTTTTCATATCATTTAGCATATGCTTTCATTTCATTGCATTGCATTCAAGCATAGAAAAATAAAGCATTCAGCATTGCATCTTGCACAAGGGCATGTGATCAGTGATTTGAAAGTATTGATCATCCAAAGCAAGAGAACAAGAGCCAAGGGTCTCTCAACAAGCCTCAAAGGTCTCTTACACCATATATCATCCCAATTGATCCCACAAGTCATTGGAAGATGGGAATTCATTAAGAAGATTGGGCAGTGCATCACCTCCTATCAAACACAGTCCAAATTAGGGTTTATGGTTCAAGCAGTCTCCTGATGAAATTTTGGTTCAAACTTGATCTCAATGTTTTCTACATGATATCAAGTATCTAAGGATGGAAGATTGGCCATTGGTTCATTTCATAAGAGGTTCAATTGATCAGTTGCTTGAGAATCAAGAAATTGGGGAAAAAGTCAACTATGCAGTGGAAAAAGTCAACTCCTGACTTTTCAAGGTCAAATTCATGAAATTCAAGTTACATATGTTCATTGGACAAGATTGAATTAAGAAATGATGGAGGAATCATGAAAAATCAAGAAAAGTACAAAGTTTCCATTTTTTGAAACTTAGGGTTTCCAAAAATTGCATGTTTGGACCATTTTGCACCACACTTTGAGGCTTTCTTTCTCCATGATAAAAGCTCCAAACTTCAGGCCCAAGTTGAGCCAATTAAAGTTCACATTCTAAGCTTCAAATCCATATAAAGAACTCTTCCATTGGATCAAAATTGAGGGAGTTATGATCAATCAAAGTTTGGTAAAATCAAGGCAAAAACCAAGTCATGGCAAGGCAAGCTCAGGACCATAGGCCATAATTTCATCAAACACATGGTGGGCAAAATTTCAAGCTCATTTTCTCAGTTATGGAGGCTCCAAATGAAAAAATGTTGAACATCAAAGTTGTTCATCTCAATGCCCTCTTTAACTTTGATGTTGGACATTTTTCCATTTGAGCAAGTTATGAGTGAGTTATAGTGGGCCAAAGTTGAGGTGTTCATGCTGAGTTTTCCTCAAGTCACATGGCCATGCACGCAAGTTGCCACACGCCCATGAACCAGTTCTAACCACTTGAGTTTTAAGCCATTTTTCATTAAATTCCTAGCCTCCATTCAATTAGATTCAAACATAAAAAATGTCCTATGATGTACCACCTTTCTAATGCCACCAATATCTCATCATTCCATCCACCATACACAAAGATATTCACCCTCAAAATCCCTTGGTTGTATTAAAACCATGCTGCAACATTGGTGTTATTGTTATGAAATCAGTTTGCACGCATACCTTTACACACCTCTCCACATTACTCCTTTTGGACAAACACACTCCCTTACACCACGTACACTCCATGCCATCATACATAAAAAAAGGAAAAGAATAAAACTTGTCTTGCAAGTTTCTGCTGCTTCAGTATCACTATCATCACCATTATTTCTCCATGATCCTCACCATTGGCCATGAACACACCCACACCATATCAAAACCTTCCCAACTCGCCCCTAACTAACTTAACTCAGTTAGTTAGGATGAACTCATTTAACCAAGCTCCAACTCATCTAACCAACTCACTTAACCACGAGTTAAACAACTAACCCAACATATTAAATGAAAACTCACTCAGAATTGAAAAACACTTCATTTTTCACCTTCACTTCAAATCATTTTCACTTTTTCTCTCAAGTTTTCTTTACTCTCTCTCTCTGATCTCACACGGTTCAATCATTTTCATTAATCATCTTCATCATTCATCTTCATCAGTGTGAGTTTCTGATCAAGAACCAGCAAGAAAAAGTGTGAAATCCTCTAGTGCAGCTTCAGTTCTCTTCTCATTCTCAAGATTCAACAGCATTTATTTTGCTCAAAATTAAAGTTCTAGAAGTTCAAGATCTCACAAGATTCTCTGGTTTTCTTACAACTCAATCTTCTCCAAATTTCAGGTTCAAAATTCTTCAAGTTATTCTGCTCGATTCTCTTGTTTTTAAGCTTGTTGTTGATGTGATTTTAGCTCGTTAGGAGCTCTGATAACTTCGGCTAGTTGATAGGCCTCTTAGAGGCATATATTCAAAACCTATGGCAATTTTCATCTCTTCGATTCTCCTTATATGTGATTGATATGTGAAAAATACTTGTGGATTCATGATGTGTGTGGGTTCCTCTTTTGAATGGTATATGTTTTATTAATTTCTGTAGATTTTGAGGTTTGCAGTAGCCGGAGAGTGGCCGGAGAAGATGACCGGAGGTCCTTCTCCGGCCGGTGAGCATTTACTGTTAGGGTTTCTGGACTTTAAGTCCCAGCCGTGTGATCACTTTCATCCAATGGTTATTGTGCTGCCAGCACATTAATGAGAGACACGCTCTCTCACGTGCTCTTTTTGTGAACTCTGATGATCTCATGTGTGCGTGTGTATGGTTGCAGACATGTGCTTTTCATCTGCTACACTCATCTTGCATACGTATCTTGATTGATTGCTTTGACTACATCCAAAGGCTCATATTGAGTCAATGTGTTGACTGAGCTTACACCTAGACACACATAAACACGCGCACATTTGGACTGGGTTTCTAATTGATTTTCACACCCCCTAGCTCAAGCCCAAACACATTTTTAACTGGCCTTTTACTATGTCTGCACCCCCAATATTATTTTCTTTTCATTTTTTATTTCTTTTTACATTGTTTTGATTTTCCATCATTAAAAATACCAAAACACATTGAAAAATTCTAAATAAATTCATGTGACATCTTTACACATTTAATTAATTTTCTGCAATTTTTAATTCTGGTTTTATTAATTTTTGAGCATATTTCCACAATTTCTTTTCAATTTCTTTTTCATTTGAACTTTTCTTTGACACTTGAACTTGTGCAATTTATTTCTCCCATCTCATACAACACTTTTGACCCATTCTTTTTGCATTTGTTAGATAACACATTGAATCATCTAAATAAATTTTATTTTGATTTTTAAAGTCATTTTATCACATGTTTTCATGTTCATCTTTGTGCTTCCTTGTGGTGTGTCTTATTGTGTTTTCATGAGGCCTTTTGAGGCACTTTTCTTTTGAGTTTTGCCATGAGTTTTGGTACATGTTTTTGCTTCTGACTTGGATTGTTTAGGTCCTACTTTTACTATTTTCTCATGTGCTTTGATATTTTTTTAACGCCTTTCATTTAAAGTTACATGTATGCACTTTCTTCTACTTCATTCTCATATGATTTTGATGAGGCACTTGTGCCACCTTTTGTGCTCATTTGTATGATATTATGGCTCATTTGTATGATATTATAGGTCATTTTAAACCATGATTATAGGTCACTTGATTTCACTTCTTGCCACTTAAATATGCTTGTTTCAATTTGTTCCATTACATGAACTTGATTAAATTAAACTTGCATCCTATCTCTTCTTAAGCTCTACATGTTTATGTGTGCATTTTTGTATGCCATTTCATATATTCCATTTGCATCTCATCAATGGTATGCCACTGCCCATATGCATTCATTACTCATTTAACATGTTATGCACTTTTGGTATGTCACTTTGTGAATCTAATTGGAAATTGTTTCTTCTCTTAACTTCTACTTCATCTTATTTCCTCTATTTGTATCATTGCATCCATGATTTCCATGATGATTCATATGCATTGTGATACATTTATAAATGTTATATGGTTCTGACCTTGATCTTTTGTGAAGCATTATTGCATGATCAATTTGCATGTCCACTCATTCTTCATCTATTCTTTTCATGTTGCACTTCTTTGATGTTTAAGGCTTTGTGTGTGCAAAATTAGTGCATGTTTGATATCTTAACATTAGAAAATATCCTTAGGGCATAGGTTCTGACCTTGAATGACTTTCAACTCTTAGGATCTTTATCTATTGATTCTTATTTTGTTTGATCATTATTTGGTATTCTTTCCTTATTTTACTACTTGTAAATAGTTTTTGAACTAACCTTTTCATGTAGGTGCTAAGGGTAAGTAAGTGTGTGGACATGCTTCCACATACACTTCTTTCTTCTATTTTCTCTTATTTTCTTTAATCATCCTACTTGTGATCATGATAAGCATTTATATGCTTTCCTTGAATAACTTCTTTCTTCCCCCTTTTGAGTTATAACTCATCTTCTACTTTAGAAGTGAGTTGTTTAATTCACTCTTCTTCTCCTTTCTCTTAGGATTAGGTTTCTTAAACCACATTAACCATAGGAACATCCATGTATGATAATTTTAGGGTTTGAGTCTTAGTCTCCCTCATTAGATTTTACCTTTCTCAACCATTTGAGTCTTTCTCTCCTCATCTCAAAACCAAAAGCAAAAACACTTAATAAAGGCATAACATATATTGTATTTGAGCCTTTCATGTGAGAAAAAGATAGTGAGGGGTCTTCTCTCACTTTCTTAGAATGTTTAGCATACGTCCTGTCTTGGGTCGATATGCGAGGCATTTGATCCTACGTGAAAGACTTAAATACAATATGCGTTATACACACCAATAATTAAAATACTTCTTTCTAAAATACAAAAACAAACAAATTCTCTTCTCATCTCCTTCATTTTATTCCTTAAGTGTTCGTCACGTCCGTTCCACCGCAAACAAGTAACGCCTAAGTCTCCCTACAGCGAGCTGCAACACCTAACTGCTGGAACGCGCACTCTGACGTTTCCACTAAAAAACACAAACAACTTTCCCTTAGCTGAGGGGAACTACGTCGCTCTGATTCTCATGCTCCCAATGAGATACGTAGGCAGTGGGGTAGGGCCCATTCGAGCACTTCTTTTATTTTCCCTACATTTGTTTCTCGTTCTCTCAGTTCCTTTTCCAGCGTCTTTTCTATCACCCTTTGAGCAGTACTTCAAGCGTGTATCCCATCGAGTACGATGGACGTGAAGGGCTGCGATAACCTTCCCTTCACGTAACCGACTCCCGAACCCGATTCACTTGGTTGCAAGACCATGCTCTTTCCTTCCCTCAGGTTTATGCAGTGTTTCCTTTCCCTCTCTTGGGATAAATACACATTGCTGGCGACTCTGTTTCCGTGCCACTTTCGCGTTTGTACTTGGATGAAAATCCCTGGAGCGACCATTCGGGATCAGGTTATACAAAGGGAAGTTGTTAATTACCCAGTGTATATATGGTTATCCATAGATCTTCTGTGGCATGTTTAAATACTTTTTGGTGTTTATCTGTTATGGGTTGGGAAAGTTTCTCCTTTGGGAGTGCTGAGAGAGTGTTTTTGTTGTTTTCGGGTTTTTTTCGTTGTTTTTGGTAAGGTATTAGACCTAAAGTTTTTTATTTGTGTGCTCGCTAAGATTTCGCAATCTTATGCGTACGTATTCCCGTTAAAGAAAACAGGGAAATCAGAGAAATCATAGTTCCTCCTATTTCTATGGGAGGAAAATGTTTGGTGTCTTGTTTAAAGCCCAATATTGAATCTGAAAGGAGGTTTGTGTCTTATTCAAAGCCCAAGATTGAAGCTAAAGGGGTATTTGAGAGAGAGAATTTGTCATCTCTATAGGGAGATATCTCACTTATTCATTAAAATTTTTGGGAAAATGATTATAAGGGGAATTACATTAACTGGAATGTATGGAATCCAACAATGCCACAATTTCCTTTATAAGGGAAATGTCCTGAAGGAAGAAACTTTAACTCAGTGTAGAGCAATGCCATTTTTCCTTAGGAATCGTTCATGCTAAGAGAAGGACATTGGCTTGGATGTGAATAATTCAGAGGCTTGCCACTTACAACAATTAGATGAAAGAGGAAGTTTTACCAAGATAAAAGAGGGACCACAGCTTGGATATTTGAATCTACAAGTGTGCCACTTATAATAGTTATCTGGAATTAAGGTTTGTTTGATTGTTTGTTTTGATATGTGATATACAAAGAAATATCTTCCTACAGAGAGAACTCTTGATTTCCTCTGAGGGGATGTTGATTTTTGTGTGCCTTGATCAAAGCCCAAGGTTGAAGCTAAAAGGTTGTTTATGTCTTGTTTAAAGCCCAATATTGAAGCTAAAAGATTGAATCTACTTGGGGAGTTTTATATCTGTCTTGCACAAAGCCCAAGATTGAGGCTGAATAGAGATTGACTCTTTCGGGGAATATTTTATTTGTCTTGTATAAAGACCAAGATTGAGGCTAAAACAAATTGATTCCACTGGGGAGAGGTTTTATCTGTCTTGTACAAAGCCCAAGATTGAGGCTGAATCTGCTGAGTGTAATACCTCAAAATTTGCCCTCATGTTTTCTCAATGAATTGGTCTATGATTTACTCATTTGCATTCCATAGTAGGTCATAAATTGCATATCATTGGTTGCATAAGGGCATGTGAAAGAGAGTCAAGGGTTTTCAAATAAGCCTCCAGGGTTTCTTATATCATATATCCTCTCACTTTGATCCCACAAGGCATTGGAAGTTGGGAATTCATCAAGAAGATTGGATAGTGCATCATCTCCTACAAAAAACAGTCTAAAATTGGCATTTGACCCTCAAATGGGCAAGCTCTTTGAGTTTTTATCACCTCCAATTGTCATATCTCACCTTTTTTAGATGGGATATACATCATATTCAGAGGAATTTGGATTTGGAAGATGTGTTATTTCCTCCTAACCAGAGGGTACCAAAATTAGGGTTTCGCATAAAATCAGTTTATTTCTGATTTTTTGGACAAAACTTGATCTCATGGTATTCCTTATGTTCCTAAGTGTATATGGATGGAAAATTGCTCATCAATTAGTTTCAAAAGAGGTTCAATTGATCAGTTGCTTGATAATCAAGAAATTGGGGAAAAAGTCAACTGTGCAGTGGAAAAAGTCAACTCCTGACTTTTTATGGTCAAATTCATGAAATTCAATTTATATATGCTCATTGGACAAAATTTGATCAAGAGATGATGGAGGAATCATGAAAAATTAAGAAGTGTACAAAGTTTCCATTTTTGGAAATTTAGGGTTTCCAAAAATGGCAAGATTGGACCATTTTGCACCACACTTTGAGGCTCTCTTTCTCCATGATAAAAGCTCCAAACCTCATGCCCAATTTGAGCCAATTAAAGTTCATGTTCTAAGCTTCAAATCCATATAAATAACTCTTCCATTGGATCAAAATTGAGGGAGTTATGATCAATCAAAGTTTGACAAAACTAGGTCAAAAACCAAGTCATACCCAAGCAAAACCAGACCATGCGCCATAATTTTGTCAAACACATGGTGGGCAAGATGTCAAGCCATTTTTCTCATTTAAGTAGGCTTCAAATGAAAAAATGTTGAACATTAAAGTTGTTCATCTCAATGTCCTCTTCAACTTTGATGTTGGACATTTTTCCATTTGAGCAAGGTATGAAGGAGATATTAGGGTTCAAAGGTGGTTGCTCTACACTGAAATTTCATGTGCCATGGTTGCCATGGTTGCCAAGTTTTCTACGCCTATAAACCAGATTGATACCCTCTTGTTTCTAGTTAATTTCAAGTGTGTTAAATGCTTCAATTCATCTTGAGTTCAACATCAAACATGTTCTCTTATGCATTCCCAATCCATTGACACTTAGAACTCATGATTTCATTCATTATACACAAAGATATCCACTCTCAAAATCCATTGCTTTCACTAAAACGATGCTGCAACTTTGTTGTGGTTGTCAAAGGATCAGCTTGCACGCATACATCACCTTTCAATCATTACTTCATTTAGCCAATCATTCACCTTACATACACTTGCTATACTACCCCTCGTGCATGAAAAAAGAGGAAAACCAAGCTTGCACAACAAGTTCCCTTGTTGCTACATCACTTCATCACTACCACTCTTTTCTCTCAGCTCCACCATAACATCATAAACATTTCAACACCATAGCCAACCTCTCCTTACTCGCCCTAACTAGCTTGACTCAGTTAGTTAGGGTGGACTCATTTTAACTCACCTTGAACTCACTTAACTCACCCATTTAACCACACTTGTTCATTCTTAACTCAAAATATAAATTCACATTTCACTCACAATTTCATTTTCAACTTCATTTTGCTCACACATTTCACAAACACTCTCAAATTCTCTTTATTCTCTCTCTCTGATTCCACACGATTTCATCCTTTTCCTCAATCATCTTCATCACTTCTGTTGATTATTGAGCAAGAACATTCAGGAACAAACTCATCTCTCCAAGCTCAACATCATTACAGTCATCATTTCTCTTCATTCTCCAAATCAAGCAACATTTATTTTGCTCAAGTTAATGCTCTGAAAGCTCAAGATCAAGTGTATTTTCTCTGGTTTTCTTTTGATACAAGACTATTCACACTTCAGGTTTCTTGTTCTCAACCTTTTCCACTGAATTTAACTTGTTTTCATGGCATTTATAGCTTATTAGAAGCTGCGTGAGTCCCGACTAGTTGATAGGCTCATTAGGAGCATAGTTGGAAAATTAGGGCAAAAGTGTTTGGATTCTGTTCTTGCTATGAGTGCATGATATGTTGATTCTATGCTTGGATTCATAATGTACGTAACTTGAGCTTTCGATTGGTACCATTTTTGTTTGTTTCTGGGAAATGTGAGTGTTACAGGTGACGGAGAGTGGCCGGAGAAGATGACCGGAGGTCCTTCTCCGTCCGGTGAGGTTTAATGCTAGGGTTTTCCTCAGTGTAAATCTTGACCGTCTGATATTTGCATCCAATGATCCACAACGTGCCAACGTACAAGTGACACACCCTCTCTCTCACGTGCATTCTTTTTAATCTGAATGGCTTTCGTATGTGTGTGCGCATGTTACTTATTGTGGACTTCCTTTCTGAGTCACTTGATGTGCGTATCATATTAATGATCTTGAATGAAATTGATCCAATGCTTGACATCATGCCAACGCATTAATGAGTGAAGGTCCATGGCACGTGTTTTCTTTTTTTTCTTTCAGATGTGTACATGTGGGTGCGTGCGTGATAATTACCATGTGCTTGATTTGTGAGGCGTTGGATTGGTGACTGATTGAGATTAATATCATCCTATGGCCATGATTGCATCTGATTCTTGACTGCACACATGCGCTACCACACGTAACCATATGTTTAATTGGACTAGGTTTTATTTGATATTTGCACACCCCTCTTTTGGGCCCAAATTATTTTCAACATGGATATTGCTCACGCCACACCCCCTTCCCCATTTCATTTCATTTTTAAATTTCTTTTCCATATTTGTTTAGTTTTCTCATTTTAAAAATAGTAAAACACTTCCAAAAAGCCCAAATAAATTCATGTGACACTTAGACACATTTAAATAATTTTTCATAGTTTTTAATTCTGACTTTGTGAATTTTTGCACATTATTCCATGATTTTCTTTTAGTTTCTTTTTGATTAATCCTTCATGTGGACACTTGAACTTGTATGATTTCTTTCTCTCATTTCACACATCATCTTTAACCCATTCTTTTTGCATTGGTTAAATAATATCTTAAAGTATCCAAAAATATTTTTTCCTAATTTTTAAGGTCATCTTATATGGTGTTTGTATGATCATCTTTACACTTCTTTTTGTGGCATTCCAACATGACTTTGTGCATTTCTTTGTGACACTTTTATCTTGAATTTTGGTATGAGTTTATAATATGTGTTTAGCCTCTGACTTAGGTTGATTAGAATCATATTTGCATGATTTTCATATGTGCTTTGATGTTGTTTTGATGCTTTGTAATTGAAGTTAATTTTGGGCACTTTTTTCCACTTAATGTTAACTTGGTTTGATGAGGCACTTGTGCCATCCTTTGATGATTGTATTGAGTGATATTATAGGTCATTTGTATGATGTTATAGGTCCTATTTATCCCATGGTAAGTCACTTTGGTTTGCATTTGCATTTGATATGAGTTTATGTATTCTAACTTGAATTTTGACATGTTTTCATTCCTTATCTCTTCTTGTGCTCTACTTGTCTTGTGCTTATATTTTCTATGCCATTTCCTTCATTCCATGTGCATCTCATATATAATGTGCTACTGCCTTTATGCATTCTTTAATCATGTTACATGTTATGCATCCTTAATATGTCAAGTTGTGCATATATTGAAACATGTTTCACTTCTTCTTTCTTCTTCTTCATCTTATATCTTCTATATGCATCATTGCATCCATGATGGATATGATAATTCATGTGCATGTTAAGACATTTATAAATGACATATGGTTCTGACTTTGGTCCTGTATGAAGCATTAATACATGATTACTTTGCATATTCACTTTTTCTTCATCTATTTCTTCCATGACTAGTTTCTTTGGTGTTTAAGGCTTTAATTGGACATAGTTAATATGTGTTTGATACCTTAACATTAGAGAGCACCTTTAGATGTAGGTCCTTACCTTGAGTTAGTTTCATCTCTTAGAATCCTTATTCCTTGGTTCTTAATTGATTTGATCATTGTTTGGTATTCTTTCTTCATTTCACTACTTGTAAATAGTTTTTGAACTAACCTTTTTCATGTAGGTGCAAATGGTAAGTGTGTGTGGATATGCTTCCACATGCAATTCTTTCTTTTATCTTCTCTTAATTCTTTTAATCATTCACTTGTGATCCTGATAAGCATTTATATGCTTTCCTTGGATAATTTCTTCTTCATCCCTCTTTAAGATCAACTTAACTTCCATCTTGGAAGTAAGTTGCTTCTTCTGCTCTTTTCCTCTTTTCTTTTAGGATTAGGTTTCTAAAACCACATTAACCATAGGAACATCCATGTATGATAACATTAGGGTGAGTCTTAGTTCCCTTTAGTTTTCACCTTTTGCTCCTATTTGAGTCTTCTCTTCTCATCTCTAAACAAAAGTAAAAAACACTTAATAAAGGCAAAACAAATATTGTATTTGAGCCTTTCATGTGAGAATAAGGATGTGAGGGGTCTTCTCTCACTTTCTTAGAATGTTTAGCGTACGTCCCGTCTTGGGTCGATATGCGAGGCATTCGATCTTACATGAGGGACTTAAATCCAATATGTGTTGCAAAGCACCAAATAATCAAGACACTTCTTTCTAAAATACAGAAACAAACAAATTCTCTTCTCATCTCATTCACTCATTCCCTAAGGATGTGTCATTTCCGTTCTACCGCAAACAGGTAACGCCTAAGTCTCCATACAGTGAGCTGCAACACCTAAACTGCTAGGATGCGAACATTGACGTATTCCACTAAAAAACACAAATAATTTTCCCTATGTGAGGGGAACTACGTCGCTCTGATTCTCATGCTCCCGATGAGATACGTAGGCAGTGGGGTAGGGCCCATTCGAGCACTTCTTTTATTTTCCCTACGTTTGTTTCTCTTTCTCTCTCCTTTCCTTTTCCAGTCTCCAGCTAGAAGTTCCTCTTCCAGTATCCTTTCCTTACACCCTTTGATCGAGACAAGCAAGCATGGATCCCAATGGGTACGATGGACGCGTGGGGGTGCTAATACCTTCCTCGCGTGTAATCGACTCCCGAACCCAGTTCTCTTGGTCGCAAGACCATGCTCTATCCTTCCCTCAGGTTTATGCAGTGTTTCCTTTCCCTCTCTTGGGATAAATACACATTGCTGGCGACTCTGTTTCGGTGCCACTTTCGCGTTTGTACTAGGATGAAAATCCCGGGAGCGACAGCTGGCGACTCTGCTGGGGACCGAACCCAGAATCTCTGGTTTCCTTAGCGTGTCAATCCTAGCGCTTGTCTGTTTTTCTTTCATTGGGTGTTTACTGTTGTGCTATATTTACTGTTGTACAATATTGCTATTTACTGTATTATTGCTTTACTGTATATTATTGTATTTACCGCATTTCAGCATTTTCATTTCATATGCAATATTATGCTATGCTGGACTGTGCTGTTTTCTGTTTGGTGGGATGGGGTATTCTGAGAGATAGACCCAATACACAAGCCTGAGTGCACTTATGTTTAGTGTGTTTCATGTCCTCTCACGCTCCATTTCGGTGCGAGGAGGGAATATGAAACACAATCTGGATGTGGTTCTCTCTAGAGAATTAGGCGTTGTGGATCTTCCACGATGGTAGAGTTATTTGGAAGAGTTGTTAAGTCTAGATGACCTTTTAGGATGACCCCTCTTTATTTTGAGGTGAATCAGAGGATGATCTCTTTGTTTGGCGATAGCATTGTATCCTTCGGGCTGAATGTGCTATTGCTTCTCATTCCGAGATCCGAATTTGAGGATCCTCACTTTCTAGTACATACATGTGAGATTGGGGGAATTGTTTACAGGTGTGCATGAACCATTGACCTCCATCATACCTGGTTTTCTATTTATTCTGGAGGTGTTACTGAACCTTTGATCCTGACCAGTTTGTATCTGTTCTGGATTTGTTATTGGACTTTTGATCCTAGTGGTATACCTCACCACATTCAGACTGCAGCACAGTGGGTTCAGCAGTATATGTGCAGCGTTGATCACATGCCCTTGCATACATATCATCATTAGCATTCTTGCATTTAACCTTCATGCTTATTCATTTGCAGGGTATACTTCCTTTCGATTCTGGTTGACAGTCCCCTTTTACAGTTATGGAGATTCCAAGGAAGAACAATGTGCATTACACGTTCTTTGACACCAAGGTGGGTCAGTTGCAGAGGATGGTTTCTCTCATTACTCCAGATCATGTGGGTTTGTTCCGGAAGGCCTATGGGGAAATTCTGACTATGGTTGATGATCTGAATGCTTCAAAGAGGAGTTTCATCCATACTTGCTTGCAGTTCTATGACCCACAGTTAAGGTGCTTCACTTTCTCGGACTTTCAGTTGGCCCCGATGCTAGAAGAATACGCCCATCTTCTAGAGGTGACTCTCAAATACCAGATTCCTTTTAACTCTGATATGCGCCCTCCAAAGCCTGAGGAGATAGCTAAGGCCCTCCATCTGAGCGTACCTGTGGTGATAGATAACCTCGCCACCAAAGGAGGTTTATATGGCTTTCTTCTGGATTTCTTGGTTGCCAAAGCTAAAGAATGTGTTGCTAAAGCTCAATGGGAAATAGTTTGTGCTATTCTGGCTTTGAGCATTTATGGGATCATGTTGTTCGCTGATGAGCCCAAGTTTGTAGACATGAGGGCAATCCATATCTTTGTGCTGAAGAATCCTATACCTACGCTCTTGGGGGACTTGTATTATTCTATGCATTATAAGAATGAGAATAAGAGAGGGGGTTTGGTCAGATGTTGTGCACCTCTGTTTCATAAATGGCTCATGAGACACTTACCTAATTCTGAGGCCTTCCAGGATCCTCATCCCGCAAAGAATTGGGCTAAAAGGATGATCCAGTTGACGGCAAAAGATATTCGCTGGTTCAATCAAAGAACGATGGGTGGGGATTTCATTAGTAGTTGTGGAAGAAATCCAAATGTGCCACTCTTGGGGATAAGGGGTTGCATCAATTACAATCCTGTTATTCTAAGGAGGCAGTTGGGATTTGCTTTAATAGATCCTCCGAGAGATAGCGACTTGGAAGAGTCTTTCTTTGTCTCTGTGAAAGATAATCTTTTGTTGGTAAGGCAAGCGGCTGGAGCTTGGGACAATTTGCAAACAAAGGGGAAAGTTGTCTTTGGCAAGTGCAACAACGTGTCGTCTCCTCAATATGATGCCTGGTTGAAAAGAAGATTCCAAATCACCCTTTTGCTGTTCTCCAGGGAAAGTCCGTCAGATCCAGTTGCTGTTGAACCAGTGACCATGTTAAGTGTTGCTGAATATAACAAGCTTAAGGCGGAGATGGATAAGACAGTCAAAATGAATGAGAAGTTAAGTGAATGACTCCGAAAGACGCTTTGTGAAAAGCGTAATGTTGAGTATGAACTGCAAAAGCTGACTGAGCGTCATGAGGCTAATGAGAAAAGAATTGCAGAGGACACTATCTATATTCGTAAGGTCAAGCAAAATGAGATGGCATTAAAAGAGGCGTGCAAGCGTATCAACGAGTAGTTGTCAAAGTCTGAAAATGCACTTGCCAAAGGGCAGCAGAGATGGGATGAGTTCTCCGAGTGCCGAAGGGAGATCGAAGTAAGAATCAGGGCTGAAAATGATGAGCTGAGAAAGAATTTGAAAAGTAAAGAAGGTGAATTCCTCAAGCAACTCAGTTCAGCCAACCGAGAGATTGAAGATCTGAAAGGCCGCACCGGAGTAAAGAGAACCAAAGAGTTAGACGTCAAAGAGCAAATCAGAAAGCTGGAGGAAGCTGTCAAGATCAGGAGTCAGCTGATCAGAAGTCTCACGGAATGCCCTAATGATCCAGTTACTGAAGCGCTTCTTAAGGAGGTTCGAGAAGATTTGTATGGGCTCAGTGTTTGAGTTGTTTTGTTGTTATTCTGGTAACTCACCATCAGGCTTGTTGATGGGTTTTCTTTTGCTTGTATTCATGCTATTCAGTTGTATTTGATCAAAATCAATTTGTATTTGACTGTTCCACACCTGGTTGTGGGTTTTCATTTATGATAATGGTATTTCGTTTGGTATTATTAAGGTGGATCCTTCATCAAATTATACAATGATTCACACGCTCACTGGGCAGTATATGATGGGTATTCTAAATTATTAATATGCACCTCTGATGTTCTGTCACTGTTAGCAATTGCAGGAGTATGCATTGTTCCCCTTACGGTCAAACTGGAATTGAAGGAAGGAATACCCCAAAATGAATAAACATGGCATTTGCATTGCATGGCATATCATTTTGCATTTTGTTGTTTGCTTTTCAGGTCCTTGTTGCAGGAGCTCTCTAACCTTTACTTGGTTTCAAGCATAATAGCTGATTCCCACATTCACCGATACACAACCAGAAGAAATCAAACAAGAGTCATGGATCAGGTACAGACAGAGTTGGCTGAGTTAAGGGCACGCATGGAACAGTTTATGAATTTGATGCAGGGAGTTGCCCAGGGACAACAGGACCTAAGAGCAGGGCAAGAAGACATGCGAGCTACCATCCAGAGGTTGGAGACAGAGATTCCTACTGGTGAACATGTTAATCCCTCTAGGGTTAACCCTCCTGTTGTCAACCCTCTTGATGGCAATCCTCCTGTTTTTACTCCTCCTCCGGTTGGAGTGAACTTGGGATTTGTTCCTAGAAACAATGGACTGGTGGAAGATCGTCAGGATGATCAGTTTTTTATACTTAATGCTGATATGGGATTCTACCATGATGATAGGAAATACGAGGGACTGGCTGAAAGAGTGAAAGCAATAGAAAGTCAGAATCCTCTGGGAATTGATGTTGAAGATATGGGGCTAGTACAGGGTGTCAAGATTCCCCCAAAGTTTAAACCACCTACTTTCGACAAGTACAATGGTAGCACTTGTCCTAAAACTCATCTTCAGGCATATAACCGAAAGATAGCTGCTTATTCTGATGATCAGAAGTTATGGATGTACTTTTTCCAGGACAGTTTGTCTGGAGCCTCACTGGAATGGTATATAAAGTTGGACAGGGCTCGCATCAGAAGTTGGAAAGAGTTGTGCTTGGCTTTCATGAAGCAATACCAGTATAATATTGATATGGCACCGAATCGCACTCAGTTGCAAAGCATGACACATGACCCTAAAGAAGGTTTTAACCAGTACGCCCAGAGGTGGCGTGAACTTGCTGCTCAGGTGCAACCTCCGTTGGCAGATAGAGAAATGGCTGACATGTTCATGAATACTTTGCAAGGTTCGTATCTCGACCGGTTGGCTGCTTGTCCATCCACTGGCTTCGCTGACGTAGTAATTGCTGGAGAGAGGATTGAGAGTTTGCTAAAGATGGGGAAGATTCAGGATGGTAGTGGTACAAGTTCAGCTCCCGCAAAGAAGTTTTTTGGTAACAATAATAGAAAGCGTGAAGGTGACGCTAATGTTGCATATACACAAGGGGGGAGAGGTAGAGGACGACAAGGTTCCTATCACCAATCTGCATCTATAACTATTCCAACTCCGGGTACTGAGGCTCAACCTGCAGAGCAAAGGCAGTATCACCCAAGAAAGAGAATGAATGACCGACATTTTGATGCTTTCCTTATGACATGCTCACAAATGCTACAGAATTTACTTCGTTTGAAGTTGGTACAATTGAGGACTTTGGCTCCCCCAGCGGGCAAATTACCTTTTGGGTATGATGCAAATGAAAAGTGTGAATTTCACACGAATGCACCGGGTCACAATGTGGAAAATTGCAAGGCTTTCAAACATGTGGTTCAAGATCTTGTTGATTCAAAGGCTATTAATTTTGCTCCGAGACCTAATGTAATTCAAAATCCCATGCCTCCGCATAGTGGACCAGGGGTGAATTTCATTGAGGAAGATGGAAGTTTGAATCTGGTAAGGGACATTAATGATGTCAAGACTCCGTTGAAGGTTGTGAAGGAACGCTTGCTGAAAGGGGCGGTATTTCCTGGTTGTTCAGAAAGTTGTGAAGATTGTTTGATTACTGATAATGGTTGTGTAAAGTTAAGAAATAGCCTTCAGAGCATGATGGATGAAGGGCGTTTACAATTTGACCAGTTGAAAAAGAGCGACGATGAAGTTTCTACTATTACAATCTACTTTGATCCTGTGGAAATTCTGGCGCCTGCTCCTGTACAGTCGTCTGCGCCTGAACGAGTAGCTCCTATAGCTATAACTGTTCCCAGTCACGTCCCAAATGAGAACAAGGTTGCGATTCCGTGGTACTATGGAACTAATAGTCAAGGACAGAGGCAAGAGGTGCATACTCCTAAAGAAAGTGGTTCAAGTATTGGAAATGTTGGGGGAATGGGTGGTTTCACTCGCAACGGAAGGCTTTTTGCTCCTCAGACACTCAGGAAAGATGATACTGAAGCATTAACAAGGACCAAAGGAAAGCAGGTGATAGGTGATGAACCAGTGCCAGGGGCAGAATCTGATAAGTCATTGGAGAAAGATGTTGAGGAATTCATGAGAATAATCAGAAAGAGCGATTATAAGATCGTTGACCACTTACATCCGACTCCTTCTAAGATCTCCATATTGTCATTGTTGCTATGTTCCGAAGCACATCGGAACGCTTTGTTAAAGATTCTGAATATGGCGTACGTGCCGCAAGAAATATCAGTGAACCAGCTTGAAAGTGTGATTTCCAATGTTAACGCTGGTAACGGGTTAGGGTTCACGGATTTTGACTTAACGCCAGAAGGGAGGAACCACAATAAGGCTCTCCACATATCGATGGAATGTAAAGGTGCTATGCTATCTCATGTATTGGTGGACACTGGCTCGTCCCTCAATGTGTTGCCTAAGAAAGCATTAGCAAAGCTGGATGTGGAAGGAGTTATACTGAGGCCTTGTGATCTAGTGGTGAAAGCATTTGATGGTTCAAAGAGATCAGTGTTTGGAGAAGTAGAGCTTCATATCCAGATCGGACCCCAGGTCTTTAATACAGTGTTTTATATGATGGGAATCCAACCGGCCTATAGTTGTCTATTGGGTCGTCCATTGATCCACGTTGATGGGGCCGTATCTTCAACCTTTCATCAAAAGATAAAATTTGTAGTTGACGGTCAGGTTGTTACGGTATGTGGAGAGGAAGATATTTTCGTTAGTCATCTGTCATCCTTCAAGTACGTGGAGATGGACGGAGAAATCCACGAAACACTTTGTCAGGCATTTGAAACTATGAATATGGTGAGGGATTCTCCGTCCAGTGAGGTAAGAATGGGGACCTCTATGACTTCGTATAAGATGGCTTTGGAAGTGGTGCAGTCTGGTCATGCGGAAGGATGAGGTCATGTAATTGAGCTACCTTTCAAGGATGATAAGAGCGGAATTGGTTATAAACTTTCCCAAGTTCCACTACTACAGGGTCAAGAGCGCCAAGGGCCAGTTATTTTCTCAAGTGGAGGAGTCATACATCCAAGCCAGATTTGTGCAGCAGTTGAAGATGGTGAAGATAGTGACTATGACATGGACAATTGGGTGCGCCCATGTGCCCCAGGAATGAAGATGAACAATTGGTTTTCGGAGGATCTCATCCAAGTTACTCTGCCAAATAAGTAATTCTCTATGTTTTCTTTCATTAAGCATGCAAAGGTCCTATGCTCTTCCCAAGGCATAGTGACTTCATTGTAGGGCCCCATTTGTTCTCATACAAATTTTTATCATTAATAAAAGGACGTTTTGTACTCAAAATTGTGTTCCCTGTCTTTCATTTTATTTTTATTCTTAAATAAAAATGGCAATGTTTTCTTCGCAGTTCTCTTGCATTTTTTTCTTTTCCTTTCAAAAAAGAAACTTCTAAAAGCATGAATTATCATTCATGCAGAAATAATTCTCGGGATCTTGTTGATGACGACCCTGCTATGGTTTATTATGACTTCGATAATCCAATATACCAAGCTGAAGAGGGGGGTGAAGAAGACTGTGAACTTCCTGAAGAGTTGGTTTGATTGTTGAAACAGGAAGAAAGAGCCATTCAGCCTCATCAGGAATCTATAGAAGTTGTCAATCTCGGCACTGAAGAAGTAAAGAAAGAGGTCAAAGTAGGGGCAAGCCTGGAAGAGAATGTAAAGAAAGAGCTGATTGAGATGTTGCGAGCGTATGTTGACATCTTCGCCTAGTCTTATCAAGACATGCCAGGGTTGGATACGGACATCGTTGTGCACAGATTGCCGCTGAAAGAGGGTTATTTTCCTGTCAAGCAGAAGCTTCGGAGAACCAAACCTGAAATGGCTATCAAGATCAAAGAAGAGGTGCAAAAGCAGTTGGATGCAGGGTTTCTAGCTGTCACTAGTTATCCTCCATGGGTCGCTAATATTGTGCCTGTGCCGAAGTAGGATGGCAAAGTCAGAATGTGCGTGGATTATCGAGATTTGAACAGGGCTGGCCCAAAAGATGATTTTCCATTACCACACATTGACGTGTTGGTAGATAATACGGCTCAGTTCTCTGTGTTTTCTTTCATGGATGGGTTTTCCGGATATAACCAGATAAAGATGGCGCCGGAGGATATGGAGAAAACTACATTTATTACCCCTTGGGGCACATTCTGCTATAAGGTGATGCCGTTTGGTTTAAAGAACGCTGGGCAACATATCAGCGTGCCATGGTGACGCTTTTCCACGATATGATTCACAAAGAAATTGAAGTTTATGTGGACGATATGATTGCCAAATCACAAACGGAAGAAGAGCATCTGATAAATTTGAAAAAGTTATTTGAATGGTTGAGAAAGTTCAGACTGAGGCTGAACCAGAATAAGTGTACTTTCGGGGTAAGATCTGGTAAGCTTTTGGGCTTCATCGTCAGTGAAAAGGGAATCGAGGTGGATCTAGCAAAGGTAAAAGCCATTCAAGAAATGTCGGAGCCAAGAACAGAAAAACAGGTTCGTGGATTTTTGGGAAGACTCAATTATATTGCAAGATTTCTATCTCATCTTACCACGACCTGCGAACCAATATTCAAGTTATTGAGAAAAGATCAATCAATCCGGTGGAACAATGACTGTTAAAAGGCCTTTGATAAAATAAAAGAATATTTGCAAAATCCTCCGATTCTCATGCCTCCAGTTCCTGGGAGGCCACTGATTATGTATCTCTCTGTACGTAATGGATCAATGGGTTGTGTTCTCGGTCAACACGACGAGACATGTAGGAAAGAGCATGCTATATACTACCCGAGTAAAAAATTCAACGATTGCGAGTCCAGGTACTCGATGCTTGAGAAGACATGCTGCGCACTGGCATGGGCTGCTAAGCGATTGAGACAATACATGCTAACTCATACAACCCTACTGATTTCAAAAATGGATCCAATCAAGTACATTTTTGAGAAGCCAGCTCTTAATGGAAGGGTCGCTCGGTGGCAGATGGTTTTGACTGAATATGATATACAATACACTTCCCAGAAAGCTATCAAAGGGAGTGTGTTGTCTGATTATCTTGCCGAGTCGCTTATTGATGATTATCAGCCAATGAGGTTTGACTTTCCTGATGAAGATATCATGTTTCTCAAGGCTAAAGATTGTGAAGAGCCTCTGGTTGGCGAAGGGCCAGATCCTGATGATAAATGGAAACTGATGTTTGATGGGGCCATTAACATGAATGGAAGTGGTGTAAGGGCAGTCCTTATTAATCCGAAAAGATCACATATACCTTTCACTGCCAGGTTGACTTTTGATGTCACCAACAATGAAGCGGAATATGAGGCTTGTATCATGGGTATTAAAGAAGCCATTGATTTAAGGATCAAGACTCTCGATATATTTGGTGATTCTGCTCTAGTGATCAACCAGATCAATGGAGATTAACATACCAACCAGCAGAACTTGATTCCTTACAGAGACTACGCGAGAAGACTGTTGACTTTCTTTACAACAGTAAAATTGTGCTATATACCTCGTGATGAGAATCAGATGGCTGGTGCTCTAGCAACATTGTCTTCCATGATTCAGGTGAATTGGTGGAACCATATACCCAAGATTTATGTGATAAGGCTAGACAAACTCGCTCATGTGTTCGCCCCTGATACGACGACTGATGATAAACCCTGGCATTTTGATATCATGCGTTTCTTGAAGAGTCAAGAGTATCTAGTTGGGGCGTCAAACAATGACAAAAAGACTCTGAGGAGGTTGGCAGGAAGCTTCTTCTTGAATGAGGATGTGCTTCACAAGAGAAACTTTGACATGGTCTTGCTCAGATGCGTGGATAGACACGAAGCAGACCTGTTAATGCAGGAAGTGCATGAAGGATCTTTCGGTACCCATGCTGGTGGGCATGCTATGGCGAAGAAGTTATTGTGAGCCGGGTATTACTGGCTGACTATGGAGGCTGATTGCTTTAAGTACGCCCAAAAATGCAACAAATGCCAAATCTATGCTGACAAGGTGCATGTGCCACCAAATCCCCTGAATGTGATGAGTTCTCCATGGCCCTTTGCTATGTGGGGCATTGATATGATTGGGAAGATTGATCCTACTGCTTCTAACGGACATCGATTCATTTTGGTGGCTATTGATTACTCTACCAAGTGGGTGGAAGCTGCCTCTTTTGCAAATGTCACCAGGCAGGTGGTGGCTCGATTTATTAGGAAAGAGATTATTTGCCGATATGGGGTACCCGAAAGGATCATTACGGACAATGGTTCTAATCTCAACAACAAGATGATGCAAGAGCTGTGCCGGGACTTCAAAATTGAGCATCACAATTCTTCTCCTTATCGTCGAAAATGAATGGTGCTGTCGAGGCAGCCAACAAAAATATTAAGAAGATTGTGCAAAAGATGGTAGTGACGTATAAGGATTGACATGAAATGTTTCCTTTCGCTTTGCATGGGTACCGTACTTCTTGTCGTACATCTACTGGGGCAAACCCGTTTTCTCTTGTATACGGTATGGAAGCAGTGCTACCAGTTGAGGTTGAGATCCCTTCTTTAAGGGTCATGATGGATGTTAAACTTGACGAGGCTGAATGGGTTCGAGCGAGGTTCAACGAGTTGAGTCTCATCGAAGAAAGACAGTTGGCTGCAGTATGTCATGGACAACTGTATCAGAGGAGAATGAAACATGCATTTGACCAGAAGGTACGTCCTCGAACTTACCAGACGGGCGACTTGGTATTGAAAAGGATTCTTCTTCTAAATACAGATCACAGGGGAAAATGGACTCCTAATTATGAAGGTCCATATGTTGTTAAGAAGGTTTTCTCGGGCGGAGCCTTGATGCTTACAACAATGGACGGTGAGGATTTTTTGTCCCCTGTGAACTCAGACGCAGTTAAAAAATACTTCGCATAAAGAGACCCACTGGACAGTAAAAAGAGAGTCCAGGCAAAAAAGGGCATCCCGGCGAACCAAAAAAAAAAGAAAGGAAAAAAGAGAAAAGGTTCGGGCAAAAATTAGGGATAAAAATAAAAAAGGGAAAGTACAGCCGGTAAGTTGAAAACCCGCAAGGGCAACTTAGGCAAAAAATGGTATCTCGGTGGATTGAAAACCCGTAAAGGGCGATCCAGGCAAAAGAGAGATTTAGTGAAAACTGCGATCTGAGTAATCTGTATTGCCTCATCTCAATCAATAAGCATTCCGAAGGATAGGAATCAGTTCAATTGTCCCCCTTTGAAAGCGAAGCAATTGGAGAGTCTTGAAGATATATGAACCATAACAGGGTTGAAACTCAATGGGGTTCCAGTTTCACATTGCCATTAGGACAGTTTCTTTTTTGTTTTGGCAATTACCTCTTTCCAGGAATTGCTTCTTGATGTAAACGCCTATTTTCAGGCTTTTCAATCAATAAAATGGTCGTTATTCAGAATAATTCTATCTGTTTGCTTTTTTTTTTTTACAATTTGTTTTGATTACACAAACGTCCAAATTTTTTTATAAACATTTGCATGTGAAGACATTGGGGGTTCTACAATAACATGCCTAAAAGAGAAAGCATTTAAAATTACTTTAAATGATAGGTGTGCTTGTGTGAATATTACGAAACCCATGTTACCCTGGGGCATATGTGCGCATTCTTTTGTTTGCAGGTGCTGAGAGTTCACTGGATAGCTATGCAAAGATGTAGGACGTCTTCAAGCCAAAATCCTTTACGGAGCACAAATGATTGTTCCTCCCCAAGCAGAGACGGTACCTCAGCAGGAAAAGTACTTCTGGGAGGCGGTCGTCCCCAGCGTATTTACAGAGCTTCATGATCCTCAGCAACGTTGTTGAATGGTAGTACAGAAGCCATCATGTTCAGAAAAAGATTCTCATTTCACTCTTTTATCACAACGTTTACTGATTGAGTCCATCTTCTGGCCGACGGTCGCGCTCGAAGATTCGATATTAACAAGTCAAGTTCCAAATGGGTAGTGTTGTATCTTATTAAGTCGATTCTTCCATTCAGTACTTCCAACGGCTACAAGCTTTTCTGTGTCGATAACGGTTGTGAATCCTCAGTGAAGTCGTCATCCCAAACATGGAGCATTTTTGAAAATTCCCCAGCAGGAGGTGTTCCAAATCTATTATACCCAGTAGAGTTTGAAGAGGCGTGGTCTTTTGTAAAATCCTCTCAAGGGACATTTCCAGTACGAAATGCTTTGAAGTGGTACTCCCCAACAGAGTTTGTTGTAAGCTCATTAATCCCCAGCAGGAGTTTTTGGTTGATTTAGTCCCCTAGCAAGTGTTTCTTCCCCTAGCAAGAAATGTGGTTGATCTCAGTCCCTCAGCAGGTATTTCCTTCCTCTGCAAGAGTTCGTTTGATCTCAATTCCCCAGCAGCCAGGTCAGAAAGTTATCATTTCCCCAACGGAGTTCTATGGTTATAGTTATTTCCCCAAGTGGACTGGTTCAGATGGTGCCTCCCCAGCAAAGTTATCATTTCCTACAGTGACCTCAATAGGTTTATCAGGTCAGTGCCTAGATCAGGAGATCAGGCCAATTGGTCTTCCCCGGTACGGTTTGCGACCACGAAGTCAATCCAGCTTGTTATCCCCAGCGGAGTTCCCTTCCTTTCCTCAGCATTTATTTTACCGAGGACGTCTTTGCATTTTTCATATAGCATTTCCATTGAGATGGAGCATTACGCCATGGAAAAATTCAAGCATATGCATGTGAAGCATAGGCCAGTTTTGATAACTCGTGCGAGAGTCGAAAACTTTTCTCTTTATATCATTGACAAAGCCAGAAAGAATGCCTTTTTAATCCCTCAACAGATATCTCAAAGCAATACCAAGGTTTCATCATTTTTCTCCCCACAGAGTCATATCTCTCAGATTACGGGTCTCTTGGAACCATTCCCGATAGGATTCCTGTAGCCGTCCCCGACAGCACCTTTGAGTTTTTACCATACCAGTTCCCGACAGGTCCATTTACCCATCCCCGATAGGTAAGCCCTTGGTTATAAACTGTGGCCGTCCCCGACAACACCTTTGATTTTTAACCATACCAGTTCCCGACAGGTCCATTTACCCATTCCCGATAGGTAAGCATTGGTTATAAACTGTAGCCGTCCCCGACAACACTTTTGAGTTTTAACTATACCAGTTTCTGACAGGTCCATTTACCCATTCCCGATAGGTAAGCATTGATTATAAACTGTAGCCGTCCGCGACAGCTCCCTTTAGTTTGAACCTTACCAGTTCCCGACAGGTCCACTTACCCATTCCCGATAGGTAACCCAGGTACAAGCTCACCAGTTCCCGACAGGTTTTTTCACCAGTTCCCGACAGGTTTTTCACCAGTGCCAAACAGGTAGTTCACCAGTTCCCGACAGGTAGTTTACCAGTTCCTGACAGGTTTCCAATGGGGTCCAATGGTTCCAAATTCCCTCTCACAACCTGTACTTCCTTACCATTGTTTCATTTACAACATTTCTCTTTATCCACACAGTGAAAATTTTCTCGGTTATTTTGGTATTCAATCCCTTTGTAACTTGAATTCCTGATAGCCGTTGCTTTCATCCATTCAGATACACAGTTGATTGAATAGGGACAGTTGTAATACCTCAAAATTTGCCCTCATGTTTTCTCAATGAATTGGTCTATGCTTTACTCATTTGCATTCCATAGTAGGTCATAAATTGCATATCATTGGTTGCATAAGGGCATGTGAAAGAGAGTCAAGGGTTTTCAAACAAGCCTCCAGGGTTTCTTATATCATATATCCTCTCACTTTGATCCCACAAGGCATTGGAAGTTGGGAATTCATCAAGAAGATTGGATAGTGCATCATCTCCTACACAAAACAGTCTAAAATAGGGATCTGACCCTCAAATGGGCATGCTCTTTGAGTTTTTATCACCTCCAATTGTCATATCTCACCTTTGTTAGATGGGATATACATCATATTCAGAGGAATTTGGATTTGGAAGATGTGTTATTTCCTCCTAACCAGAGGGTACCAAAATTAGGGTTTGGCATAAAATCAGTTTATTTCTGATTTTTTGGACAAAACTTGATCTCATGGTATTCCTTATGTTCCTAAGTGTATATGGATGGAAAATTGCTCATCAATTAGTTTTAGAAGAGGTTCAATTGATCAGTTGCTTGATAATCAAGAAATTAGGGAAAAAGTCAACTGTGCAGTGGAAAAAGTAAACTCCTGACTTTTTAAGGTCAAATTCATGAAATTCAAGTTATATATGCTCATTGGACAAAATTTGATCAAGAGATGATGGAGGAATCATGAAAAATCAAGAAGTGTACAAAGTTTCCATTTTTGGAAATTTAGGGTTTCCAAAAATGGCAAGTTTGGACCATTTTGCATCACACTTTGAGGCTCTCTTTCTCCATTATAAAAGCTCCAAACCTCAGGCCCAAGTTGAGCCAATTAAAGTTCATGTTCTAAGCTTCAAATCCATATAAAGAACTCTTCCATTGGATCAAAATTGAGGGAGTTATGATCAATCAAAGTTTGACAAAACTAGGTTAAAAACCAAGTCATACCCAAGCAAAACCAGGCCCATGCGCCATAATTTTGTCAAACACATGGTGGGCAAGATGTCAAGCCAATTTCCTCATTGACGTAGGCTTCAAATGAAAAAATGTTGAACATCAAAGTTGTTTATCTCAATGTCCTCTTCAACTTTGATGTTGGACATTTTTCCATTTGAGCAAGGTATGAAGGAGATATTAGGGTTCAAAGGTGGTTGCTCTACATTGAAATTTCATGTGCCATGGTTTCCATGCTTGCCAAGTTTGCTACGCCTATAAACCAAATTGAGACCCTCTTGTTTCTAGTTAATTTCAAGTGTGTTAAAGGCTTCAATTCATCTTGAGTTCAACATCAAACATGTTCTCTTATGCATTCCCAATCCATTGACACTTAGAACTCATGATTTCATTCATTATACACAAATATATCCACTCTCAAAATCCTTTGTTTTCACTAAAACCATGCTGCAACTTTGTTGTGGTTTTCAAAGGATCAGCTTGCACGCATACATCACCTTTCAATCATTACTTCATTTAGTCAAACATTCACCTTACATACACTTGCTATACTACCCCTCGTGCATGAAAAAAGAGGAAAACCAAGCTTACACAACAAGTTCCCTTGCTGCTACATCACTACCACTCTTTTCTCTCAGCTCCACCATAACATCATAAACATTTCCACACCATAGCCAACCTCTCCTCACTCGCCCTACCTAACTTGACTCAGTTAGTTAGGGTGGACTCATTTTAACTCACCTTGAACTCACTTAACTCACCCATTTAACCACACTAGTTCATTCTTAACTCAAAATATAAATTCACATTTCACTCACAATTTCATTTTCAACTTCATTTTGCTCACACATTTCACAAACACTCTCAAATTCTCTCTATTCTCTCTCTCTGATTCCACACGATTTCATCCTTTTCCTCCATCATCTTCATCACTTTTGTTGATTATTGAGCAAGAACATTCAGGAATAAACTCATCTCTCCAAGCTCAACATCATTACAGTCATCATTTCTCTTCATTCTCCAAATCAAGCAGCATTTATTTTGCTTAAGTTGAAGCTCTGAAAGCTCAAGATCAAGTGTATTTTCTCTGGTTTTCTTTGGATACAAGACTATTCACACTTCAGGTTCCTTGTTTTCATGGCGTTTATAGCTTATTAGAAGTTGCGTGAGTCCTGGCTAGTTGATAGGCTCATTAGGAGCATAGTTGGAAAATTAGGGCAAAAGTGTTTGGATTCTGTTCTTGCTATGTGTGCATGATATGTTGATTCTATGCTTGGATTCATGATGTACGTAACTTGAGCTTTCGATTGGTACCATTTTTGTTTGTTTCTGGGAAATGTGAGTGTTGCAGGTGACAGAGAGTGGCCGGAGAAGATGACCGGAGGTCCTTCTCCGGCCGGTGAGGTTTAATGCTAGGGTTTTCCTCAGTTAAAATCTTGACCGTCTGATATTTGCATCCAACGATCCACAACGTACCAACACACAAGTGACACACCCTCTCTCTCACGTGCATTCTTTTTAATCTGAATGGCTTTCGTATGTGTGTGCGCATGTTACTTATTGTGGACTTCCTTTCTGAGTCACTTGATGTGCGTATCTGATTAATGATCTTGAATGAAATTGATCCAACGCTTGACATCATGCCAACGCATTAATGAGTGAAGGTCCATGGCACGTGTTTTCTTTTTTTTCTTTCATATGTGTACATGTGGGTGCGTGCGTGATAATTACCATGTGCTTGATTTGTGAGGCGTTGGATTGGTGACTGATTGAGATTAATATCATCCTATGGCCATGATTGCATCTGATTATTGACTGCACACACGCGCTACCACACGCAACCATATGTTTAATTGGACTGGGTTTTATTTGATATTTGCACACCCCTCTTTTGGGCCCAAATTATTTTCAACATGGATATTGCTCACGCCACACCCCCTTCCCCATTTCATTTCATTTTTTTAATTTCTTTTCCATATTTGTTTAGTTTTCTCATTTTAAAAATAGTAAAACACTCCCAAAAAGCCCAAATAAATTCATGTGACACTTAGACACATTTAAATAATTTTTCATAATTTTTAATTCTGACCGTGTGAATTTTTGCACATTATTCCATGATTTTCTTTTAGTTTCTTTTTGATTAATCCTTCTTGTGGACACTTGAACTTGTATGATTTCTTTCTCTCATTTCACACATCATCCTTAACCCATTATTTTTGCATTGGTTAAATAATATCTTAAAGTATTCAAAAATATTTTTACCTGATTTTTAAGGTCATCTTATATGGTGTTTGTATGATCATCTTTACACTTCTTTTTGTGGCATTCCAACATGACTTTGTGCATTTCTTTGTGACACTTTTATCTTGAATTTTGGTATGAGTTTGTAATATGTGTTTAGCCTCTGACTTAGGTTGATTAGAATCATATTTTCATGATTTTCATATGTGCTTTGATGTTGTTTTGATGCTTTGTAATTGAAGTTAATTTTGGGCACTTTCTTCCACTTAATGTTAACTTGGTTTGATGAGGCACTTGTGCCATCCTTTGATGATTGTATTGAGTGATATTATAGGTCATTTGTATGATATTATAGGCCCTCTTTGTCCCATGATAAGTCACTTTGGTTTGCATTTGCATTTGATATGAGTTTATGCATTCTAACTTGAATTTTGACATGTTTTCATTCCTTATCTCTTCTTGTGCTCTACTTGTCTTGTGCTTATATTTTGTATGCCATTTCCTTCATTCCATGTGCATCTCATATATAATGTGCTACTGCCTTTATGCATTCTTTAATCATGTTACATGTTATGCATCCTTAATATGTCAAGTTGTGCATATATTGAAACATGTTTCACTTCTTCTTTCTTCTTCTTCATCTTATATCTTCTATATGCATCATTGCATCCATGATGGATATGATAATTCATGTGCATGTTAAGACATTGATAAATGACATATGGTTCTGACTTTGGTCTTGTATGAAGCATTAATACATTATTACTTTGCATATTCACTTTTTCTTCATCTATTTATTCCATGACCCGTTTCTTTGGTGTTTAAGGCTTTGATTGGACATAGTTAATATGTGTTTGATACCTTAACATTAGAGAGCAACTTTAGATGTAGGTTCTGACCTTGAGTTAGTTTCATCTCTTAGAATCCTTATTCCTGGGTTCTTAATTGATTTGATCATTGTTTGGTATTCTTTCTTCATTTCACTACTTGTAAATAGTTTTTGAACTAACCTTTTTCATGTAGGTGCAAATGGTAAGTGTGTGTGGATATGCTTCCACATGCAATTCTTTCTTTTATCTTCTCTTATTTCTTTTAATCATTCACTTGTGATCATGATAAGCATTTATATTCTTTCCTTGGATAATATCTTCTTCATCCCTCTTTAAGATCAACTTAACTTCCATCTTGGAAGTAAGTTGCTTCTTTTGCTCTTTTCCTCTTTTCTTTTAGGATTAGGTTTCTTAAACCACATTAACCATAGGAACATCCATGTATGATAACATTAGGGTGAGTCTTAGTTCCCTTTAGTTTTCACCTTTTGCTCCTATTTGAGTATTCTCTTCTCATCTCTAAATAAAAGTAAAAAACACTTAATAAAGGAAAAACAAATATTGTATTTGAGCCTTTCATGTGAGAATAAGGATGTGAGGGGTCTTCTCTCACTTTCTTAGAATGTTTAGCGTACGTCCCGTCTTGGGTCGATATGCGAGGCATTCGATCTTACATGATGGACTTAAATCCAATATGTGTTGCAAAGCACCAAATAATCAAGACATTTCTTTCTAAAATACAGAAACAAAAAAATTCTCTTCTCATCTCATTCACTCATTCCTTAAGGACGCGTCATTTCCGTTCTACCGCAAACAGGTAACGCCAAAGTCTCCATACAGCGAGCTGCAACACCTAAACTGCTAGGACGCAAACATTGACGTATTCCACTGAAAAACACAAACAATTTTCCCTAGGTGAGGGGAACTACGTCGCTCTGATTCTCATGCTCCCGATGAGATACGTAGGCAGTGGGGTAGGACCCATTCGAGCACTTCTTTTATTTTCCCTACATTTGTTTCTCTTTCTCTCTCCTTTCCTTTTCCAGTTCTCCAGCTAGCAGTTCCTCTTCCAGTATCCTTTCCTTACACCCTTTGATCGAGACAAGCAAGCGTGGATCCCATCAGGTACGATGGATGTGTGGGGGTGCTAATACCTTCCTCGCGCGTAACCGACTCCCGAACCCAGTTCTCTTGGTCGCAAGACCATGCTCTATCCTTCCCTTAGGTTTATGCAGTGTTTCCTTTCCCTCTCTTGGGATAAATACACATTGCTGGCGACTCTGTTTCGGTGCCACTTTCCCGTTTGTACTAGGATGAAAATCCTGGGAGCGACACTGAGGAAAAATCATTTTCCAAGCCTAAGAGGAGGCTTGCTTCTGCTGAGGATTATTGAGATCCAAAGACAGGTCCAAATTGGGGAATTAACTCTTGTTGGGGATTAAAGAAGAGTTGAAATATCAGATGCCCTGAGGTTCTGATTCTGTTAAGGTTTTATTGATGGTAAAGATTTAAACCTTGAATATGAAAACCTATGGAGGTTTCAAACATTGCTTGAGATTGATGAAATGATCAGATTTTTTCCTATTTTTTCTAGGAAACTTGAGGGTTTCTTTGAGAACCAAGAGGAGATGAGACTTTCCAAGTCTACTGGTATGAAAAGGTTGACTTTTAACTAGAGTATGATCTTTGTATGATGCCCAAGAGGAAGCTGTAGTTTTAAGGGATGACAATCAACCCTAGAATGGTTAGATGTTCTGGAATTCTGACTCTCTGGAGGATTGAACTAGTAGATATGACTAATTTATGTTTTATACCTGTAGGAGGTCTTTGGGTCCTTGTACTAAGCCTAAGAGGAGGCTGAGAACTTCTAAGAAGCCTGAGGGTCGTTGTACAAAGCCTAAGAGGAGGCTGGGGATTCTTTTAGGAAGCCTGTGGGTCCAAGCCTAAGAAAAGTTCAAGAAAGGTTTCACCAGGAATTAATCCTCTCTAGGGAAATGAATTTCTTGTACACATATATTTCTAAGTTAGGACAATCTTGATAAAAGTTTCACCGGGAATAATGCCTTTCTCTGTTCCATATTGTATAAGCCCAAGAGGTGGCAAGACTGTATCTGGAATTTCCTATGGGGAACTAGTTTTGACTGTGTTAAAAGAGTAACCACTGGTTTGACCTAAATCTAGACCGAACTGCTAGGGAAAACTCTAAGCAAATATGTAAAAGTAATATATATAAACAGATGAAATATATAAACAATTATGTTTTGAAAAGATAGTGGAACTTACAGTTGTGCAATCCCAAGCATTGTAACTACAGCTGCATGGTTAGTTATTCAAGAAATTGAAGAAAGTTTTGATAAAACTTTGAATTTGAATTTGGATAAAAGAAAGTTGTTTTAAAAGAAGTTTGGGGATTATACTCAAAGAGAGGCCCAGATGAATTCTTTTGAAAAGGCGACGATCGCGTCGTGGTTTTGAAAACCACAAAGGGACTTATACAATGACTGAGGCCCAAATTATTGTATTTACAAAAAGGATGGGTCTTACACTCTATTAGAGGCCCAAAAGTTTATTTTTATACAAGATATGGGACTTATAGCTCAAGGAGAGGCCCATATGAAAAACAGTGATCACACCGTTATTTTGAAAATTGTATCAGGACTTTTACAATGACTGAGGACCAAATTCTATGTGTACAAAGAGGGTTGGGCCTTACACTCTATTAGAGGCCCAAAAGATGTTTTAAAAAGGAGAAAAATGGGGCTTACAACACAAAGGGGAGGCCCAGATGATTTTTGTTTTGAAAACGGTGATCGCACCGAGATCGTATCGGGACTTATACAATGATTGAGGCCCAAATTATTTATGTGACAAGGGATGGGTCTTACACTCTATTAGAGGCCCAAAAGTGTTTCAAATGAAGCTTGAAAATTTAAAATCAAGAGAAAAACCCTAATTTTAAATAAAAATAGAATTTTAAAAAAATAAATAAATAATAAATGATATAAAATATCAAATATATTCAAAAACAAATTGTAAACTTTGAAACATGTTTTGAAAAATCATGTTTAATCACATGAAAGCTTGAAATTCATTTGAAGTTGAAAAATCAAGGTGAGGATTTCTTTTAAAATGTTTAAAAAAATAATAAAATGAAATTATTTACAAAAATTATAACTATATTAAATAAATAATATAAATTTTATTTTTTTGTAGAATAAAATATTTTAACACTTTTGTGAAATTTTAAAAAAAGAACCAATAAAAAATGATTGAAATTGAGAGAGAAATTAATTTTTGAAATCAATTAAGAAAATAATCAAAAATTCAAAAATTTAAATAATTTGAATTATGGTGCCAACAGTCACCTTCTTCTTCCTCGTGACCGCGCCATGGACGATTTGGAAAACCTCACTTTTCTCTCTGATTACTCAATGAAAACGACTTTTGTAAACATGGAACTTGTTTGTTTTTGATCAAGGATTAACCATATAAATTAATTGCATTTATATTAAGTGTGGAGTGAGAAATCAAGTGATGAAGTCAAGAACCCTAATTTCGGCAAAAACATCATGAAATCCTATACACGATTCATTCATAGCAATTGATTGAGGGTTATCACTCTATATACATGCAGAAACAAGATGGTAACTCAAAAACACATTTATGATGCATGTAGTATGGAGTTTGAAGGCTTCAGGCTTACCTCTTGTAGCTGGTGATCGAGTTTGAAGATGGCGATGTTACAAATGTGTTGTAAGGAGTTGGACAGCTTCACTATACCCTATGGAGTGTGTTGAGATGCTTGGTTTTGATTGGAGATGCTTGGATCACCTTGTGGTACCTCAAACTGCAAATAGGCCTCAAGTGGAATTTGAGGTCTAAGATTCTGGTGTTCCATATGAAGGGTGAGTGTTTGAACAACTTATATATGATATATTGGATGTGTTTAGATCATAAGCTGTGGTGGAATTGCTCTCTAACTCAAAATCCAATGGTGACTTGCAAAGTAAGGCATTTCTGATTTTTTGAGAGAGATTTTGAGGAAAGCAAGTGTTGTCAAGCTTTGGTGTACTCAAACTGACCACAAATGACCTCTATTTATAGTGTGTCAAGTTTGTTTTGTCAGCAATAGTGAATGGTGACTGGTACAGTCCATTATCCAGTGGTTGCATAAAGGAATCTCAAGTATCCTCTAGCCATAAACTTGGGTCCATCTTGCAGGCATATGGTCCTCTGATGCTTGAGTTTATCTTGACTCATTTGCAATGTTATGGACTGATACATGCCAGCTCTATACATCCATTCAATGCCTCATGACAAATTTGAAAGTTTTGGATTTGAACTTTGAATGTCACATGCCAAATGATGAGGTTTTGGACTTGCAAGGCTTTATGGTGTTGTAGCTCTGCATAGATCATGTTCATTGCACTTTAGAAACTTGTCTTGTATGGTGACAAGGCTTTCCAAGTCATGGAAATGACAAAATCTTGGGGCAAGTGCAAGACTGTCTTGCAAAAACCAGTCTTGGAGGTGCCATGTTTCCATGCTCATAACTCCCTACACAAACCAGTTTGGTACTCTTCGAAAAGCTTGTATGGTATACTTTAACTTTGATGTCTACCAATGGTCTTAGTTCAGCTTGGTTCATAATGAAAAATGGCCCTAAAGTTGGTGAAAAACCAAGACAGATTATGTCCAAAATTTTCACTAAATGTTGGAAAGAATGGCCATTTTCATGTTTTTGTGATTTTGATCAATCCATAACTCAAAATCCATGAGGATTTGGAATCTTTTGTAGTTGACACTTTTGAAGTATGTCATGTGAACTTTCATTTGAGCTTTGGATGGAAGAAAAATGCCTTAGGGTTTGGGAGTTATAACCTTGCAAAGTTGGTACCAAATCCATTTTGTTCATAACTTATAAAAATTTAAGTTTCTTATGGTTGCCCCTTTTGCAAGAAACCTCGCTTTTCTTGATTTTTCTTGATGGATGATGATCAAAACCATACATTAACATTGTTTTTTACTTAGGGGAGACACATTTGTGAAAAAATTCAAAAAGTCAAACTTGATTTTGGGCACAGTTGAGTTTTTGTCAGATGAATTCTAAACTGTGTGATCCTCTATGAAATCGAGTTCTTGACCTAATTCAAAACTAATGGATAGATTCCATAGGTGTTTTAGGGTGTATTGAATCATATCCCAAGGTTTGGGAACATGTCTTGGTCCAAAGTCAAAGGTAGATTTGACTTTTTCTTCAAAACCCTAATTGTGGTCCAGGTGAAATTGAAATTTGTGAATCAAAATTCTTGGATCAATCCATTATTGTAAATGGATCAATGTGGTGTATTTGAGGCCCTCAAATCATGTCTTGAGGTATTGGCTCATGTCTTGCCTCAAAAGTCAACTTAGGGGTGAATTAGGTCAAGAAACCCTAATTCCTGATTTCTGATGAATGCTTCCCCTGAGGCTATTTTGACTTGATGATTGGATCCATGAGGTCCCTTGGAGCATTTTGGAATATCTTTTGAGGTATTGGCTCATGCTCAGATGAAATTTTTTATCTGGAGGCTTTGGTCGATCAAAACCCTAATTTGGTGACACTAGCGATTTTGAGGCTTGATAATGTTGCATCCTTGTGCTTGATTCTTGATATGGGAGACTGCTTGATCCTTTATGGGTGCTTGAGTGGTTTTACAAGTTGAAAATCATGTCATTTCTTGAATGATCCTTTGTCTACGTGCTATGGGAGGGTTCAAAACCCTAATTCTTGATTGTAGTGAATGCTCAACAATTCCTGAGGAGATTGATGAGGTATGATGATACATCCATATTGTAGCAATGATCCTCACAATGATGGGAAATCTTGTGGTCAAAATTTGGAGTATGAAAGATGCCCCTATTTAATCTTCTTGGACCCGAAGGTGTGAATGGCGGAGATATTCGAACATTCAGGGTGCAAGAGGATTAAATATCGGAATACCTGAAATTTTGACTATGGTTATGAATAGCAGTTTGCTCATCCATCTTCCATTTCTAAGCAATGTTACTTAGAAAAAGGGTAAAACTTCCCCTCGATCCTGGTCTTCAGCCACGGATCTGGTCTCAGTTTCTTTCGAAATAAACTTCCCCTCAATCCTGGTCTTCAGGCACAGAACTGGTCTTAGTTTCTTCTCGAAATAAAATTCCCCTCGATTCTGGTCTTCAGCCACGGAACTGGTCTCAGTTTCTTTTTGAAATAAACTTCCCCTCGATCCTGGTCTTCAGCCACAGAACTGGTCTCAGTTTCTTTTTGAAATAAACTTCCCCTCGATCCTGGTCTTCAGCCACGGAACTGGTCTCAGTTTCTTCTTGTCGAGTTCCTTCCTCGCAAGGAACGCTATTTGTAGCGGTCTTCATCAAACTTCTTGCTGAGTTTTTACTGGGGAGACGCCATTTGATGGAAAAAATTTGATGTCAGACTTGTTGGGGGAACCCATTTGTCTGAACTGCAGAGGTGTGCAAACTTCTCTATGGGAGATGCCATTTGTCGACCTAATGGAGAAAAATGAGTCTCTTGAGAGACTGCCTTTCACTTAGTGAGGTTACATCATACTTTTCTTCGAGCTCTTCTCGGAGAAATGCCATGTGATGTGATCCAATTTTGAGGTGCTGATGACTTCATTAACATCGAATTCTTGGGAAAAAAACCGATGTATCACTGAGAGTCTTTTAGTGGAGAGGCTTTCTCTAGGGGTTTTCCTTAATCCGGGAAAGCGAAAATATCATGTTCAATGGTGAAGAGTGATGTTCCAAAGGTGTTTGTCGAACGTCTTCTCATCTTTCAGAGGTTCAAGTTATCAAAGTGTTCGAGGACAGGCTCCAATCCAGAAATAAAATGGGGAGAGATTGGTCAGCCTATACATTTTCGGATGAGGAAAGAACTGACAACTTTACCGGTGGAAGGACGTTATCACTTGGAGATGAGTGTGACCATAGTGATATTAATACGACATGTATATGAGTATGAATCAATTATGCATGATGTATGTATGTTTATGCTGACAAAATAGACGCGACATACAGACTAGTGAATGAACATGACTGGATACTCGGCCACTGCAGGGGATAAAAAGTATCATTGGTTCAAGACATCAATCCTTTCCTGTTTAGGAGGGGTGGATCCTACTGAGAGAGAAAGAACCATCAATTGGTCTTCAGAGGTAAGAAATCCACCGGGGATATCAGATGGGACATTACATCTGAAACAGTTGATCCTTTATTCAGGGATACTCTGATTCTGCATTTTGAGGTTTAATCACTTCCGGAGAAGCCATCGATGTTCCTTTTTGTGTTCAGTTCGTCAAAAAGAAATGCCATCTTTATTTTAAAAGCAGAAGAAAATTTGACAAGTAAATTTATTTTCGTTTTGTTTCAAGAATCATTGATCATATTGTAATACCCCAAAATTTGCTCTCCCCTTTTGGCTTCATAGCATGGCATTATCATTTATCATATCATATCCATCTCATTAACATTACATTGCATTTAACATAGAAAAATGAAGCATGGCATCCTTCTTACCATCAGGGCATGTGATCAGGTGGAAGGTGGACAATCAAGGAATCATTCAAAGCACAAAAAGGTCGATCAAGTTGCCTCAAGGCAAGCCAAGAGTCTCTCATGTCTCATACCATCTCAATTGATCATCCACAATCTCAAGGAAGTGAGATCCAATGGGAGATTGAAGCAATACATACTTCAACATGCAAGAGGTTTAAAAACTGAAGGAAAACCCTCAAAAGAGATAGCTCATTGATCCAAAATCATCCTCAAGTGGCATTTCTCATCCTCCTTTAAGAGGATACATAACATACTCTGAGGAATTTGGATTTGGAAGATGTGCAATTTCCTCCTAACCAGAGGGGGTCAAGATTAGGGTTTCCAATTAAATCAGGGTATCTCTGATTTTTTGGACAAAACTTGATGTCATGGTATTCCATATGTCCTTAAGTGTATGCATGTGGAAAATTACATCTCACTTGGTTTTAGAAGTGGTTCAATTGGAAGAAAGATCAAGAATCAGAGAAATTGGGGCAAAGTCAAATAATCAGAGGAAAAAGTCAACTCTTGACTTTTTGAGCCCAAAATCATGAAATTCATGTTACATATGTCCAAGGTACAAAATTTGGTCAAGAAACTCCAAAGGAATCATGAAAAAATCAAGAGGTGGAAAGTTGCCATTTTTGGAAGAGGAAGGGTTACTAAAAATAGCAAGTTTTGGCCATTTTGCATCAGAGTTTGAACCTAGGCCATTTAAAATTGAAGCACCAAATGAAAATTCCACTCGGCCACAACAAAAGATCTTGTTTTAAGCTTCAAATCCATGTGTGGAACATCTCCATTGGATAAAAATTGAGTGAGATATGATTGATCAAAGTTTGAGCAAAGTAGGTTCAAAACTAGGTCACGACCAAGATTTTCAGGGCACGCGCGCAGTCATTTCAACAAACAGTTGGTGGGCCAAATGTCCACTCATTTTTCTCATGGTTAAAGGCCTCAAATGAGAAAATTTTCAACATCAAAGTTGTTCTATGTAGTCTTATCTTCAATGTTCATGTTGGGCAAATTTTGATTTGACCAAGTTATGAGATATAAATGTGGGTCTAAAGTTGGTGTGATCATGCTGAAAATCACTAGGCCAACTTGCCATGCCATGCCACAAATTGCTCGCCCATGCATCAGTTGTTTTTCCATCTGTTTATGGTCATTTTTAGACATGTTTGAGGCAACATTTCACTTCAATTTTCAAACCAAACTTGTTGCATTGTGATCCTTCTTTCCAATGACATCAAAAGTTCCTCAAACCATCCACTAACATGTGAGAAATCCATCCTCAAACATCCACTGTTGCATTGGTTTCAACTGTCATGAAAAATCAGAAAATGAATGTTGTTGATTGTCACATTCCCACGCATGCTTGATCACACTCTCCATCCATTACCCTTTTAAACCAAACACTTTTTACATTCACCATGTCACGTGCTTCATTATGCATGAGAAGGGAAAGAATGAAACTTGCTGAATAAGTTTATGCTACATAGCCGTGCCATTGGAATTTCATTTTCATCTCCACCATAGTTCTTCATAAACCAGCTGCACCATATCATTGCTCTCCCTAACTAACTTGACTCAGTTAGTTAGGGATGACTCACTCAAACCATTGTGACTCAGTTAACCTCACTCAGTTTAACCTTGGTTAACTCACACTATAAAGCCAAATCTCACCTCACAACTTCATTTTCAACCACATTCTCTCAAAAACACTTCAGAATTCTCCTCTCACTCTTTCTGATTTTTCTCATCTTCCTCTCCACGATTTCAACTCCATTGTGCTTCCATTAATCATTGCTTGGTGTGGTTGAATCAAGAGCAACAAGAACAACTCCATTTCTGCAAGTTCAGCATCATTGCAAGCTTCAACATCCTTCATCTATTTACGAATCCATAGCATTTATTTTGCTAAGTTTGAAGATCTAGAAGCTCAGCATATCAAGCTTTCCTCTGGTTTTTCTCAACATCTCCAATTGCTCCACATTTTCAGGTTTCATCATTCAACTTTGATTCAGTTGATTTTCATTAATTTTAGCTTGTTTTTGTTAATTTAAGCTTGATAGAAGCTCTGCTTACTCCGGCTAGTTGATAGAGCTTCTTAGAAGCCTAGATCCAAAACTTAGGGCATGATTTAATCTCCTCTGTTCTCTATGTGTGTGCTTGGTATGTGAAAAACAATTGTGAATTCTTAATCTACGTGAGCTCAGCTTCATTTTGGTATAATATTTGTGCATTTCTGGGACATGTGAGAGTTGCATACGGTGGTGCGTGGCCGGAGAAGGTGACCGGAGGTCCCTCTCCGGCCGGTGATCATGTGTTAGGGTTTGGTTTGCAGTTTTAATCGTGACCGTGGATTTACTTGCATCGTGTGGTGTAGGATTGGCCAACACATTAAAAAAGGTGTGCACCTCACGTGCTCTATTTCTGATTTCACTTAAGCATGGTGTGGTGTGGTGCATGGTATGTCATGTGTTCCTTCACGTGTGTTTGTTGATCATGCGTACTTTGACTTTGACTAGACCTGGACTTGATCTAATGGTTGTGAGTGAGTCAAGATTGTTGACTGAGGGTTCATACTTGTTATTGTGTTTGGCGCGTAAATGGACCTATGCAGATTGATAATCACACCCCCCTGTTTCCAAGCCCAATTAATTTGCACTGCATTATTGCTATGTTCATACCCCCTTCCCTTTGCATTTCATTTTCATTTTTCCTTTATTGTACATGTTTCATTTCTAATTTTTAAAAATACCAAAACATATTGGAAAATTCTACAAAAATTCATGAACATCATTGAAACATTTAGGAAATTTTTCATGTTTTTATTTTCTGATTTTATGACTATTTTGCCCCTGTTCCATCATTTCTTTTGAATTTCCATTTATATGCATGCTTATTGTGATATACCATTTTGTGCATTTTTGTTCTTGATCATCAAAGTTGATTTTGATCCCTTTCTTTTTGCATTGTGCTTATAACATGTTGAAGTATGTTTGAGCTTTATGGTTTGGTTTGTTAAGTCTTTTTGGATGACTTTGGATGTGTTGCTTTGTGCATGGATGCATGAAACTTTCATGAGGTCTTGACCTAATTGTTGAATGACTTTGGTTCTGATCCATTGCTTGTGGCTTTTATATGTTAATGACATATGTTTAAGGTGTTTGATTGTTGAAAGTCATAATTTTTGAAGCATGTTTGATATTTGTTTGAAGCATGAAATCTAACTTGTTCATTTTATGAATGTATGCTTCATGTTTGATTTGCTTGATCATGAAGGCACTTGTGCCATAATTTGAGGTCTTGTTTGAGGGTTGATAGCATGCTAATTGATCTCTGGTTGTGATAATGGAACCTCATCTTTGCATGTTTGTGTTTGCCTTTCACTCTAAGTCACTTTTTGCATAAGCATGGATCATGATCACATCACTTCACTTTTGCTTCTTTGCCTCTTAATGGATTGAGAAATTGTTTGCATGATTTGAGTGAGGTTTGAAGACCATGTTTAGGCACATGTTTAAGTTGTCCATATTCTGACCATAACCTCTCATGAAGCATTCTTGCATAGTTGCTTTGCATTTTCTTTCATCCTTTTCTACTTCTTTTATAATGCACTTCTTGGTGCTTTAGTTCTTTGTTTGTGTACTTGTGGTTTGGTGTTTGATGTGTTTATATTAGTGAACACCTTTGGAGATGTACATTCTGACTTGGAGGTTCTTATAGCATTCAATCTCATTTTACTTTGTTCCTCAATTTGTTTGAGTTTAGTTTGTTCATCCTATGTTCTTTCTTTACTTGCAAATAATGGTACTAACCTTTTCAGGGGCCAATGGTAAGTCATGTGAGTGTGGATATGCTTCCACATTCTAATTTATTTCTTCATCTTTTAATCATTCAATTTGTGATTGTTTAAGCATTTCATAATGCTTTGTCTTCATACCTTCTTTCTCCCTCTTTAGAAACCACTTAGCTTCCATCTTGGAAGTAAGTGGTGTTCTTTCTTCTTCCTTCTCCTTTTTTTAGGATTAGGTTTCTTAAACTTCACTAAACCTTAGGACTTCCAAGCATGCTAATAATAGGGTGTGTCTTAGTCCCCCCATAGATTTTACCTTTCTCCTTCTCTTGAGTCTCTCTTCTCATCTAAAAAGAAAATCCAAAAACACTTAATAAAGGTAAGCATTTATTGCATTTAGGCCTTTCATATAAAGGAAAGATTATAAGGGGTCTTCTCTTATAATCTTAAATGAGTAGCATATGGCCCATCTTGGGTCAATGTGTTACACATTTGACCTTATATGAGGGACTTAAATGCAATAGTTGTTGAAGGTGTAAATAATAAAACACTTCTTCATCTCTTAACCAACAAAGGACACTTAATAAACACAAGTATGCTATTGTGTTTGAACCTTGATAATTGGAAATAAGTGTGAGGGTCTTCTTCACACTTAGTGTACTTTCTTATTCATTCCATCTTGGAGTGTGTGAGAATGTATACACTCCAATGACTAAGATTCAAATACACTATCATATGCAAACCAATAAACAATCAAAAACTCTTCTCTCTTAAAAGACAAAAACAAACAATCATTCTTTTCTCACCTCATTCACTCTTAGCGTACGAACGCGCTTCTACTCGTTCTCTTGCAAGATGGTAACGCACTCGGACCAGCGAGCCTGCAACACCTGAGCTAGAACGTCAGCCGTTCTCTAAAAAACACAAACAATGCATCCCTAGTGAGGGGAACTACGTCGCTCTGATTCTCATGCTCCCGATGAGATACGTAGGCAGTGGGGTAGGGCCCATGCGAGCACTTCTTTTACTTTCCCTACATTTGTTTCTCTTTCTCCTTTCCTTTTTCAGTTCTTTCTCAGTATTCCTTTTCTTACACCCTTTGATCGAGCAAGCAAGTGTGGATCCCATCGGGTACGATGGACGTGAGGGGGTGCTAATACCTTCCTCTTGCGTAACCGACTCCCGAACCCATTTCTTTTGGTCGTAAGACCATGCTCTATCCTTTCCTTCAGGTTTATGCGGTGTTTCCTTTCCCTCTCTTGGGATAAATACACATTGCTGGCGACTCTGTTCGGTGCCACTTTCGCGTTTGTACTAGGATGAAAATCCCGGGAGCGACAGCTGGCGACTCTGCTGGGGACTCTGCTGGGGATCGAACCCAGAATCTCTGGTTTCCTTAGCGAGTCAATCCTAGCGCTTGTCTGTTTTTCTTTCATTGGGTGTTTACTGTTGTGCTGTATTTACCATTTTATTGTATGGTTATTTACTGCTTTACTGTACATTACTGTATTTACTGCTTTTTAGCATTACATATCATATTATTACTGTTGTGTTGGACTGTGCTATTTTCTGTTTGGCGGGATGGGATTTCTGAGAGATAAGCCCATTACACAGGCTTGAGCATACACTTAGAATTAGAGTGGAGAGTAGTGGGACCTACGTGCCGTTTGGAGTGCGTTGGGTGTTCACGAAATTCACAGCTAGACGAGGCTATCTTGGGACACGTCGTGGCATGCGCATCTTGCGTATTCCAGGATGTAAATCTAGAGAGCTGTCGACTCTAGTGACCGATCATGAGGACCTTAGTGGAAATATCCCTCTTTAGTGGTGACAATGGCAGACCACATTCTGTGGCAAACCCATCCGCACCCGAGGGCCCACTTTGGAACTTGCATAGGATGACTTTTATTTTCTAAGGGGAGTCAGTGGACGACCTCTTTGATTGGCATAGCATTGTATCCTATGGGCTGAATGTGCTATTGCTTCTCAAACCTCCGAAGCTGACAAGCCTTATTTTCTAAGAACCACATGTGAGTATGGGCGGGATGTTTACAGGTTTGCAGGAAACCCAGCCTCCTACCTACCTTACTCGTGATTCTATGATGATTTCAGACATTGTATCCTATGACAGTGATTTAAGTGTTCATCTCAGATATTGCCAGATTCAGTACAGAGACACAGTGCACACAGTTCAATACAGACACCGACACTTGATTACCTGATCACATGCCCTTTTGCATTGCATTATCATATCATAACAGTTATGTTTGTCATTTTCAGGTGCATAATACATTTCTGATTCCAATCCATGGGTTCAACAGAGATCGTCGCCGAGAGAAAGAACAATGTGTCTTACAAGTTTCCAGATCCTGTCTTGGATTCATTGCTCAAAGTTATAGATATGGCTGGTCCGGGTATTCTTGATAGGTTTCAGAAGAGCTACGGGAATTTGGTTGGGATGGTCCGTACAATCACCAAGTATGAGCATGATGCTTTGCACACTCTGCTGCAGTTCTACGAGCCTTCGTTGAGGTGCTTTCTTTTTTCAGATTACATTTTGATGCCAACACTGGAAGAATTCTCATTTATTTTGGGAATTCCGATCACGTCGGCAATACCATTCTTCTCTGGTAGTTCTCCCAGCGTAAAAGAAATTGCTGCTGCTTTACAAATGGATCAAGCAGTGATAAAGAGTGGTGTGAGCAGTAAAAATGGAGTTAGCGGATTTCATTTAGAATTTCTGTCTGGACAGGCCCAGGAGGCTGCAAGTGCTAAAAATTGGACGGTTTACAATTCCATTCTGGCTCTCTGCATATATGGCCTAGTTTTCTTTCCCAATCAGCAAGACTTTGTGGATATGCAAGCGACAAGAGTTTTCGTTCTTAAAAATCCAGTCCCTACTTTGTTAGGAGATTTTTTATCATTCCGTGCACTATAAGAATGAGAAAAGGAGGGGAGGATCTGTTAGTTGTTGTACTCCACTGCTGAGTCATTGGTTTTTCAAACATCTGCCTCAGACAGGTGCCTTTGTGGAAACCAAAGATGTGGCGAAATGGTCTAAACGATTGATGAGTTTAACTGCTGATAACATTGTATGGTTTGACCACCGGTTATTGAGAATAGAGCTTGTCACAAGATGCGGAAATTTTCCAAATGTGCCTTTGATTGGCAGAAAAGGAGGGATCAATTATAATCCAGTTTTGGCCATCCGACAGTTTGGGTATGCTTCCAGGGATCCTCCTACAGAGCAAGATGTGGAAGAATCTTTATTCTTTACAGGAACTAAAGATGCGAAGGTGGTAGAAGTAGTGAATGCTTGGAAAGATAAGCATAAAATTGGAAAAGCAGTTTTTGGAAAAGGAGATTGTAGATCTTATCCTGAATATGACAGGTGGATTGAGACGAAAGTAAAGGAATTGCTTTTACCCTTTTCAAGGGGACCTCTTTTATGTTCAGTACAGCCAGAACAACCCACTATGGTGGCTATTGAAGAATGTGAGAAGTGGAAGAAAATGGTCAGAGAGTTGCAGATAGAGAATTCTGGAATGAGCAGATGCCTTCAGAAAGCTCTAGCTGACAACAAAGAGTTGGAAAAGAGAGCCTTGAAAGCGGAAAAAACCTTGGCTGACAAAGAGGAAGATTTTGATGACCGAGCTCGGTACTTTCGGAAACTTACTTTGGGAGCAGATGACACTAGTCAGGCTCACAAGATTACAAAACAGGCTTTAGCCCGAAGCAAGGATTCATTAGCTCAACTTCGTCAAGCTTGGGATGAAGTCAGAATTGAAAATGCCGAGTTAAAGGATCAGTCGAAGACTAAAGACGAGGAGCTTAAAAAGGCACATGAGCAGAGGAGAAAGTATCGGGAAAGTCTCGATAAAAGTCAAGAGCAGTTAGAAGAAGTTAGAAGCCAGTTGAAGAATACCAAGAAAGAGCTTGAAGAAGCCATGATAGAAAGAGAGATACTCAAGACGCAAGCTGGCATAAAGAGACACAAAGGAGTGCATGATGACGAAGCTCTTATGCTGCATATGGGTTCTTTAACTGAAGCTCTTGAAAAAAGGGATGTCTTGATCAAAGAAATGATTGAAAAGCCGAATCACCAGCGTACCCGTATACTTTTTGAGGAAATCAAGTATTCAAGTGATAGGCTGAAGGATGTGGAATTGTCAGATTGATGTTCTTTTCCCTGTATTTTGTTGTTAATGGCTACCATCAGGCTTGTTGATGGATCCATTTTTTTTTCCTTATATTGCATTTGCGGTTGAACCTTTCTTAAATGTACTTGAATATTTCGTTGAATGAGTATGAGCAGTTTTATTCAGAATTATTCCTTATCAGATAGCTGCACACAAGCACATGACCACGACACGTCTCTTTATATCACGATTTCTGGTCTTCAGATTTCTGTGGATTGGATTGGAATCAGGGTATAAAAGCACCTAGGAAATGACAAACATAGCATTGCATGGCATTGCATATCATTTTGCATTTTTGTTACTTGCTTTTCAGGTACTCGTTGCAGGGTCTCTAACCTTTATTTGGTTTCAGGCAGTATAGCGGAGAATCATATTCACCGATATTCGACGCGAAGAAATCAAGTAAGAATCATGGATCAAGTGCAAAGTGATTTGGCCGAAATGAGGGCGCGTATGGACCAGTTCATGACCCTCATGACTGGCATGGCGCAAAATCAGGAGAGGTTGAGGCTTCTGGTCGAGCGTCCAGACAATGGGCCCGAAGGTGACCAACATGACAATTCACAGGGACACGGCATCCCTCCTCCCGGTGGCAACCCTCCTCCTGGTGGTAACAATCGGGGTAATGGAAATGGTAGGCATGCTGGTGTTACTCTCGAAGATACTCTGGAAGACCAATTTACTCTACTAGACGCTGATGTGGGTAATCAAGGTGATCGAAGGTATGAGGAGTTAGCAGAAAAGATCAGGGCCATAGAATGCAAGAACTCTATGGGTATTGATGTTACCAGCTTGGGGCTGGTCTCAGGAGTCAGAATTCCCCCTAAATTCAAACCTCCTACTTTTGATAAGTATCACGGCAATGCGTGTCCCCAAACGCATCTTCAAGCTTACTTTGGGAAGATTTCAGCCCATACGGATGACGAGAAGCTATGGATGCACTATTTTCAGGACAGTCTGGCTGGGGCGTCCTTGACCTGGTATATGAAGTTGAATAGAGCTGCTGTGAAGAGTTGGAAAGATCTGGCAGAAGCGTTCCTGAAGCAATACCAGTATAATATTGACATGGCGCCCAACCGCACTCAATTGCAGGGGTTGTCACAAAATGCCAAGGAGAGTTTCAAAGAATATGCACAGAGGTGGAGGGAAATGGCTGCCCAGGTTCAACCTCCCTTGTCAGACAGAGAAATGGCGGATATGTTTATGGGCACCTTGCAAGGGGCTTATCTTGATAGATTAGCTGCTTGTCCGTCAACTGGATTTGCTGATATTGTGATTGCGGGAGAAAGAATAGAAAGTCTGTTAAAGCTTGGAAAGATCCAGGATGTGAGTGGGGCTGGCTCTTCGGGGACGAAGAAACCGTTTGCTAGTAACCAGAAAAGAAGAGAAGGTGATACGAATGCTGTGTTTAGAGGACGAGGCAGAGGGCGTTCTCGAGCTTATTATCAGGTAGATGCTGTAACAATCCCCACACCGTCTGTTCAGAAACAACAACCCCAACAACAAGTTTAACAGCAACAACCTTTTTTCCAGCAAAGGTCTAGACAGAGGGATCGTAAGATGGATCCTCTCCCTATGACTTATGCCGCGCTGTTGCCCCGGCTACTCGAGTTAAAGTTGGTAGAACTCCGTACTATGAAAGCTCCGGTTGCTGGAAACCTGCCACCTAACTTCGATGCTAATGCTCGTTGTGAGTTCCACTCAGGTGCTCAGGGACACTCCATTGAAAAATGCTGGGCTTTCCATCATAAAGTACAAGATTTGATTGATGCTAAAGCCATCAATTTCTCTCCCGCTCCTAATATTACTCAGCATCCCATGCCTGATCATAGTGCAGCAAATGTGTACGCTATTGAAGATGGGAGGAGTTTGAATTTGGTGTTAGACGTTCATCAAGTGAAAACTTCTTTGTTGATTGTAAAAGATCGTTTATTGAAAGGACAGGTGTTCCCGGGCTGTAATCAAGATTGCTCTGAGTGTATGAATCAGGAGAACGGCTGTGATAAGTTGAAGATGGGTTTACAGAATCTGATCGATGAAGGATGTCTACAGTTCGACAGAGTTGTGAAAGACACTGATGAGATATCAACCGTGACCATCTATTACACTCCCGCTGAGATTCAAATGCCGGTCAATGCAGTTCCCGTGGCGAGTGTTGCGCCAGAAGGGCCCATTCCTGTCACTATCACGGTGCCAGGACCAATTCCGTTCACATCTACGAAAGCTATCCCATGGCACTATGGGGCAGATGTATATTACGAAGGTAAAAAGCAGGAAGTTGAATCATCAGTCAGCCCAAATATTGATAACGTAGGGGGTGTAGGGGGCTTTACAAGGAGTGGAAGGTTGTTCGCTCCCCAAACCTTGAGAAGTGATAAGGAGGTAGAAGCTGCAGCAAAGGCTAAGGGTAAACAGGTGGTTGAAAGTGCGCCTACACCTGAAGCAGAGACAAAGATTGCTTTTGATAAGGAAATGGAAGAATTTATGAAAATAATCAAGAAAAGCGATTATAAGATTGTGGACCAACTGAATCAGACCCCTTCAAAGATTTCAATCTTGTCACTATTGATGTGCTCTGATGCGCACCGACAGGCGTTGTTGAAAGTGTTGAAGAGTGCGTACGTGCCACAAGAAATTACTGTTAATCAGCTCGAGGGCGTAATCTCCAATGTTAATGTTAGCCATGGCTTGGGCTTTACAAGTAGAGATTTGACTGTTGAAGGAAGAAACCATAATAAGGCTTTGCATATCACGATGGAGTGTAAGGGCGCAGTGTTATCTCATGTACTGGTAGACACTGGTTCATCACTCAATGTCTTGCCCAAGAAGGCATTAATGAAGCTGGAAGTTGACGGTTTGATCTTAAGGCCTAGTGAATTGGTGGTCAGAGCATTCGATGGAACTAGACGATCTGTGTTTGGTGAGGTGGAATTGCCCGTACAAATTGGACCACAGGTATTCAAATCCACGTTCCATGTAATGGACATACAACCTGCATATAGCTGCCTATTGGGACGCCCTTGGATTCACGGAGCCGGGGCTGTTACTTCTACTCTACATCAAAAGCTGAAGTATGAGTTTGAAGGGCAGGTTGTGACAGTGTGTGGGGAAGAAGACATCTTTGTGAGTCACTTGTCTACGTTCAAGTACATTGAAATGGATGGGGAAATTCATGAGATGCTGTGCCAATCATTTGAAGCAGTCAATATTGACGATGCACCTGAGTCTTCTTCTGTACCAGTTGGGGCTGGTACCTCCATTTCATCTTACAAACAAGCTGTCGAAGTCGTCAGGGCAGGCAACGCCCAAGGTTGGGGCAGGTTGATAGAGACCCCAATGAAGGAAGACAAATTTGGTATTGGTTATCATCCCTCTACAACTTCAGATGCGGGGAGCAGGGGACCCATTACTTTCAATAGTGGGGGAATTATCTACACGGACCAGTCTTGTGCAGCCACAGAGGATAGTGTTGACAGTAATTGTGACCTGGACAACTGGGTACGCCCTCATGCTCTGGGACAACAAGTGCAAAACTGGTCCGTTGAAGAAGTCATCTGGGTTACTCTTCAGACAGAGTAATTTTTCTTTGTTTTTTCTAACCATAATGCATGTCAAAATCTTGCGCTCTGCCCAAGGCGTATAGATTCATTTGTAGGGCCACCATGGTTGCATTCGCAATGTTTAATCATTAATAAAGGACGTTTTGCAATCAAATTTTGTTCTCTGTCTTTCAGTTTTTATTTTTGCACAAAAAAAAAATAAATAAAATGGCAATGTTTCATTTTCTTTTGTTTTGCTTAAAAATAAATTCTAAAATAAGGCATGAACCCGTTCATGCAGACTTGATCCTCCGGATACCACTGATAACGATTTTGATATGGCTATGTATGACTTTGACAATCCGATTTATCAAGCCAAAGAAGGGGATGAGAAAGATTGTGAACTCCCTGAAGAACTGGCCAGATTGTTGAAACAGGAGGAAAGGGTCATCCAGCCTCATCAGGAGACTGTAGACATCATCAATATTGGTACCAAGGACGCCAAAAAAGAGATCAGGATTGGTGCCAGCTTGCAAGCAGATGTGAAGCAAACTTTGACGGAAATGTTGCGCGAGTATGTTGACGTCTTCGCCTGGTCGTATCAAGACATGCCGGGGTTGGATACGGATATTGTCGTGCACAGGCTACCATTGAGAGAAGAATGTCCGCCAGTCAAGCAGAAACTTCGTCGGACTCACCCCGACATGGCTTTAAAGATTAAGGAGGAAGTCCAGAAGCAGTGGGACGCTGGTTTTCTTGCTGTGACAAAGTATCCTCCATGGGTAGCCAACATCGTGCCAGTACCGAAGAAAGATGGAAAAGTGAGAATGTGTGTGGATTATCGAGATCTTAATAAAGCTAGCCCGAAAGATGATTTTCCACTACCTCATATTGATGTGCTGGTCGATAATACAGCTCAGTTTTCAGTGTTCTCCTTTATGGACGGTTTCTCCGGGTACAACCAGATCAAGATGGCACCTGAAGATATGGAAAAGACCACGTTCATTACTCCGTGGGGTACTTATTGTTATAAAGTAATGCCTTTTGGTTTGAAAAACGAAGGGGCAACGTACCAGCGGGCAATGGTGACATTGTTTCATGACTTGATTCATAAGGAGATCGAATGTTATGTAGATGATATGATTGCCAAGTCGAGAACCGAAGAGGAACATCTGATTAACCTGAAAAAGCTGTTTGAAAGGTTGAGAAAGTTCCGTCTGAGATTAAATCCAAACAAGTGCACGTTTGGGGTACGTTCTGGAAAGTTACTGGGTTTCATCGTGAGCGAAAGAGGAATTGAGGTTGATCCTGCCAAGGTGAAAGCGATACAAGAAATGCCTGAACCGAGAACAGAAAAAGAGGTTCGTGGTTTCTTGGGTAGATTGAACTACATTGCAAGGTTCATATCTCACCTGACAGCCACGTGTGAGCCAATATTTAAATTGTTAAGGAAAGATCAAACGGTCAGGTGGAATGACGATTGCCAATTGGCATTCGATAAGATAAAAGAATACTTGCAGGAACCTCCGATTTTAATGCCTCCAGTTGAAGGGAGACCGCTGATAATGTATCTGACAGTGCTTGAAGGTTCCATGGGTTGTGTTCTCGGTCAACATGACGAGACAGGTAGGAAGGAGCATGCTATTTACTACCTGAGCAAAAAGTTCAATGATTGTGAGTCCCGATACTCAATGCTTGAAAAGACATGCTGTGCGCTTGCATGGGCCGCTAAGCGATTGAGGCAATATATGGTTAGGCACACAACCTTGTTGATTTCAAAAATGGATCCTATCAAGTACATTTTCGAGAAACCAGCATTGACAGGCAGAGTTGCACGGTGGCAAATGGTCTTGACAGAGTATGACATTCAGTACACTTCACAAAAGGCCATCAAAGGAAGTATCTTGTCTGACTATCTTGCGCAACAGCCGATTGATGATTACCAACCCATGAAATTTGACTTCCTTGATGAGGACATCATGTTTCTCAAAGCTAAAGACTGCGAGGAACCACTTCCGGAGGAGGGGCCAGACCCTGAATCCAAATGGAGTCTGATGTTTGATGGGGCTGTCAATATGAATGGGTGCGGAGTTGGAGCAGTTCTTATCACGCCGGAAGGTGTTCATATGCCGTTCACTGCCCGAATAACTTTCGGATGCACCAACAATGAAGCAGAGTACGAAGCTTGTATAATGGGGATCGAGGAGGCGATTAATCTACGGATTAAGACCCTTGATATATTTGGTGATTCAGCTTTGGTAATCAATCAAGTGAAGGGGAGTTGGTACACGCACCAAGCAAATCTAGTGCCGTATAGAGATTATACAAGGAGATTGCTGACGTTTTTCACAACAGCGAAATTGTACCACATTCCTCGAGATGAGAATAGGTTCGCTGATGCCTTGGCCACTTTGTCTTCCATGATCAAAGTGCAAGGATGGAACCATGTACCTAAGATTGAGGTATCCCGCCTTGACAGACCAGCATTTGTGTTTGCGGTAGATGCAACGTCTGATGACAAGCCATGGTTTCATGACATTGAGTGTTTCTTGAAAAGTCAAGAGTACCCGTCCGGGGCATCATCCAAAGACAGGAAGACGTTGAGAAGGTTAGCTGGTAGTTTCTTCTTGAATAAAGATGGCGTGCTGTATAAAAGAAATTTTGACACGGTCCTGCTTAGATGTGTGGATAGACATGAAGCAGACTTGTTGATGATTGAAGTGCACGAAGGCTCTTTCGGTACCCATGCCGGAGGGCAGGCAATGGCTAAAAAGTTGTTAAGGTCGGGATATTATTGGTTGACTATGGAGTCAGATTGTTGCAAATATGCCCGCAAATGCCATAAATGCCAGATCTATGCAGACAAGGTGCATGTGCCTCCAAATCCGTTGAGTATCATGTCGTCGCCTTGGCCGTTTGCCATGTGGGGCATTGATATGATCGGAAAGATTGAGCCTACAGCTTCCAATGGTCATCGTTTCATCTTGGTGGCAATTGATTACTTCACCAAATGGGTTGAAGCCGCATCCTATGCCAATGTTACAAAACAAGTGGTCGCTCGTTTCTTAAAACGGGATATCATTTGCCGATATGGAGTTCCCGAAAGAATCATTACTGATAATGGTTCTAATTTGAACAATAAGATGATGGCTGAGTTATGCCGGGACTTCAAAATCGAACATCACAATTCTTCTCCGTACCGCCCAAAGATGAATGGCGCGGTCGAAGCGGCCAACAAAAATATCAAGAAGATTGTGCAGAAGATGGTTGTCACGTACAAAGATTGGCATGAGATGTTACCATTTGCTTTGCATGGGTATCGAACGTCGGTACGCACGTCCACTGGGGCAACCCCATTCTCACTTGTATATGGTATGGAGGCAGTGCTACCAGTTGAAGTAGAGATTCCGTCCCTCAGAGTTATGATGGATGTTAAGCTAGATGAAGCTGAATGGGTACGAACCAGATTTGATCAGCTGAGCCTTATTGAGGAAAAGCGATTGGCGGCTGTATGTCATGGGCAACTATATCAGCGCAGAATGAAACAGGCATTTGACCAGAAGGTGCGTCCTCGGGTTTATAAAGTCGGAGATGTGGTACTCAAAAGGATCCTTCCTCCCAATACAGATCACAGGGGCAAGTGGACTCCCAACTATGAAGGTCCATTCGTGGTTAAAAAGGTCTTTTCAGGCGGAGCCTTATTGCTTACAACCATGGATGGCGAAGATTTTTCATCCCCAGTCAACTCAGACGTAGTCAAAAAATACTTCGCATGAATAGACCCGCTGGATAATAAGAATAAAAAAAAATCCAGGCAAAAAAGGGCATCCCGGCGAACCAAAAACAGAATAAGGTTCGGGCAAAAATTAGGGATATAATTGAAAAAAGATTTGTACACCCGGTAAGTTGAAAACCCGAAAGGGCAACTTAGGCAAAAAAGGGTATCCTGGTGGATCGAAAACCTGAAAGGGCGGTCCACACAAAAGAGGGATTTAAGCGAATGACTACGGTCTGAGTTATCTGTACCCCATCATCGTTTGAACAACTGACATTCTGAAAGATAGGAATCGGTTTGATCATTCCTCAGAAGGCAAGGTCGGGGAGTTTTGAAGACATACTGGTCATAACAGAATGGAAACTCAGTGGAATTCCGTTTTCACATTGCCATTAGGATAGTTTCTTTTCTCAATTTTTAGCGATCACCTCTTTCCAGGGATTGCTTCCTGATGTAATTGCCTATTCTGGGCTCTCAGTCAATAAATTGAATGTCAATAAAAAGTTTTCTATTTTTGTTTTATTGCTTTGTTTGCAAAAACGTCCTAATTTTTGATAAAACATTGCATTTGAAAACATGGCAGCCTTGCAATAACATGCGCAGAAAAAAACATTTGAAATTACTTCGAATGTTGAATATTCCCGGATGGTGGATTCTAGCCACGCAATATTCGGGGCATGTGGGCATATTCTTTGTTGCAGGTAGCAGGTGCAGATGATTTTAAGCACAAGACCAGCAATAAATCACCCCACGCAAAAGACTGGGGCAATTATGGGTAAGGAGATCGGCGTTCATCGTTCGGCCGACGATTGTGCATAACGGGTCGATATCAGTGAATTAAGTTCAACTGGGTACCGTTGCATCTTATTAAGTCGATTCTCTTATTCAGTCCTTCCAACGGCTACAAGCTTTTCTATGTCGGTAACGGTCACAGGTTCCCCAAAAGAAGGGTCTCGTCGACACCGAAACTGATGGTCATTATCCCCAGCGAAGTCACAAGAGTTTGAAGAGGCTAGATCTTCTGTAAAATCCTCTTATGACATCCTCTTCGGGGACGAATTATTGTTTTGTCCAAGCATGGGGCATGTTCGTTTCCCCAGCATGAAGTGTTGATCATCCCTAGTAGAGTTTGAGGACAGTTGGTCTTCTATAAAATCCTCTCAAAAGGCATTCCCCAGCACGAGACGTTTTAAAGCAGTTTCCGCCAGCAGAGTTTGTTATAAACTCGTCATCCCTAACGGAATTGTCTAAAGGGAAGCTCGCCTAACATGGGGCATTGTGGTACTTATCCTAAGCTTGACAGTCATATTTTTCAGCAGAATACTGTGGATTTGCTTTGGGTTTCCCCAACAGATCTCTAAGGACTCTTTCCTAGCAAGTTGTAGTGGAATGTTCTAACCAGGATTTGCATATCCCTGGCAGAGTAGCCCTGATACCCAGTAAGATTGTATCTCTGGTCATTGTATTCCCCACAGAGTTCAGTGTCGAATCTTGTCAGCAATACTCCCCAGCTGAGTTGTTGTTCTCCCCGCAGAGGTTTATAAGATCGGCAGAATCTATTCCTCAACAAGGGTGGCACAGTCTTTCCCCAGTCGGGTCAAAAGGTGGATAACCCCTACAAAGGGTCTTGGACTGGATAGATCCCCAAGCAGAGTTTTTCTTCCTTAGCAAGACGCCATGCAAAGAAATTCTCATCCCCATCGGAATCGCTGTGACCAGAATTCATTCCCCTAACAGATGAAGTGATTCCTGGCAGATTTATTATTCTTCAAGTCTAATTTATTTTTGGCAAGCTTGACAATTCGAAGCAGACGGATTGTTCATTCATTCTCCAGTGGAGAGGTTATCCTTTCAGGAGTCTCCAAAGTCAAATCATTGGTCTTCGCTCCTCAGCAGAGTCAGCAGAGGTGTCTGACACAGATGCAGAGAATAATACAATTTTACAAATTCTAAAAGTCCAACAGTGGATTGGCAAAAGTCCGTCTTCGGGTGGTAAAAGTCCAACAGTGGATTGGCGAAAGGTCCATCTAAGGGTGGCATATTCTAAAAGTCCAACAGTGGATTGGCAAAAGTCCATCTTCGGGTGGCAAAGCAGCTAAAAGTCCAACAGTGGATTGGCAAAAGTCCGTCTTCGGGTGGCAAAAGTCCAACAGTGGATTGGCAAAAGTCCGTCTTCGGGTGGCAAAAGTCCAACAGTGGATTGGCGAAAGGTCCATCTAAGGGTGGCAAATTCTTAAAGTCCGACAGTGGATTGGCAAAAGTCCGTCTTCGGGTGGCACGAAGCTGCAAAGTCCACCAGTAGCGTGGCAGGCCAGTAGTCGTCTGGAATTGCATAAAAGACATTATTAAAGTCCACCAGTAGTGTGGCAAGCCAGTAGTCGTCTGGCGTCGTTCAAAAGACGTTATTAAAGTCCACCAGTAGTGTGGCATTATAGCATGGCATTATCATTTATCATATCATATCCATCTCATTAACATTACATTGCATTTAACATAGAAAAATGAAGCATGGCATCCTTCTTACCATCAGGGCATGTGATCAGGTGGAAGGTGGACAATCAAGGAATCATTCAAAGCACAAAAAGGTCGATCAAGTTGCCTCAAGGCAAGCCAAGAGTCTCTCATGTCTCATACCATCTCAATTGATCATCCACAATCTCAAGGAAGTGAGATCCAATGGGAGATTGAAGCAATACATACTTCAACATGCAAGAGGTTTAAAAACTGAAGGAAAACCCTCAAAAGAGATAGCTCATTGATCCAAAATCATCCTCAAGTGGCATTTCTCATCCTCCTTTAAGAGGATACATAACATACTCTGAGGAATTTGGATTTGGAAGATGTGCAATTTCCTCCTAACCAGAGGGGGTCAAGATTAGGGTTTCCAATTAAATCAGGGTATCTCTGATTTTTTGGACAAAACTTGATGTCATGGTATTCCATATGTCCTTAAGTGTATGCATGTGGAAAATTACATCTCACTTGGTTTTAGAAGTGGTTCAATTGGAAGAAAGATCAAGAATCAGAGAAATTGGGGCAAAGTCAAATAATCAGAGGAAAAAGTCAACTCTTGACTTTTTGAGCCCAAAATCATGAAATTCATGTTACATATGTCCAAGGTACAAAATTTGGTCAAGAAACTCCAAAGGAATCATGAAAAAATCAAGAGGTGGAAAGTTGCCATTTTTGGAAGAGGAAGGGTTACTAAAAATAGCAAGTTTTGGCCATTTTGCATCAGAGTTTGAACCTAGGCCATTTAAAATTTAAGCACCAAATGAAAATTCCACTCGGCCACAACAAAAGATCTTGTTTTAAGCTTCAAATCCATGTGTGGAACATCTCCATTGGATAAAAATTGAGTGAGATATGATTGATCAAAGTTTGAGCAAAGTAGGTTCAAAACTAGGTCACGACCAAGATTTTCAGGGCACGCGCGCAGTCATTTCAACAAACAGTTGGTGGGCCAAATGTCCACTCATTTTTCTCATGGTTAAAGGCCTCAAATGAGAAAATTTTCAACATCAAAGTTGTTCTATGTAGTCTTATCTTCAATGTTCATGTTGGGCAAATTTTGATTTGACCAAGTTATGAGATATAAATGTGGGTCTAAAGTTGGTGTGATCATGCTGAAAATCACTAGGCCAACTTGCCATGCCATGCCACAAATTGCTCGCCCATGCATCAGTTGTTTTTCCATCTGTTTATGGTCATTTTTAGACATGTTTGAGGCAACATTTCACTTCAATTTTCAAACCAAACTTGTTGCATTGTGATCCTTCTTTCCAATGACATCAAAAGTTCCTCAAACCATCCACTAACATGTGAGAAATCCATCCTCAAACATCCACTGTTGCATTGGTTTCAACTGTCATGAAAAATCAGAAAATGAATGTTGTTGATTGTCACATTCCCACGCATGCTTGATCACACTCTCCATCCATTACCCTTTTAAACCAAACACTTTTTACATTCACCATGTCACGTGCTTCATTATGCATGAGAAGGGAAAGAATGAAACTTGCTGAATAAGTTTATGCTACATAGCCGTGCCATTGGAATTTCATTTTCATCTCCACCATAGTTCTTCATAAACCAGCTGCACCATATCATTGCTCTCCCTAACTAACTTGACTCAGTTAGTTAGGGATGACTCACTCAAACCATTGTGACTCAGTTAACCTCACTCAGTTTAACCTTGGTTAACTCACACTATAAAGCCAAATCTCACCTCACAACTTCATTTTCAACCACATTCTCTCAAAAACACTTCAGAATTCTCCTCTCACTCTTTCTGATTTTTCTCATCTTCCTCTCCACGATTTCAACTCCATTGTGCTTCCATTAATCATTGCTTGGTGTGGTTGAATCAAGAGCAACAAGAACAACTCCATTTCTGCAAGTTCAGCATCATTGCAAGCTTCAACATCCTTCATCTATTTACGAATCCATAGCATTTATTTTGCTAAGTTTGAAGATCTAGAAGCTCAGCATATCAAGCTTTCCTCTGGTTTTTCTCAACATCTCCAATTGCTCCACATTTTCAGGTTTCATCATTCAACTTTGATTCAGTTGATTTTCATTAATTTTAGCTTGTTTTTGTTAATTTAAGCTTGATAGAAGCTCTGCTTACTCCGGCTAGTTGATAGAGCTTCTTAGAAGCCTAGATCCAAAACTTAGGGCATGATTTAATCTCCTCTGTTCTCTATGTGTGTGCTTGGTATGTGAAAAACAATTGTGAATTCTTAATCTACGTGAGCTCAGCTTCATTTTGGTATAATATTTGTGCATTTCTGGGACATGTGAGAGTTGCATACGGTGGTGCGTGGCCGGAGAAGGTGACCGGAGGTCCCTCTCCGGCCGGTGATCATGTGTTAGGGTTTGGTTTGCAGTTTTAATCGTGACCGTGGATTTACTTGCATCGTGTGGTGTAGGATTGGCCAACACATTAAAAAAGCTGTGCACCTCACGTGCTCTATTTCTGATTTCACTTAAGCATGGTGTGGTGTGGTGCATGGTATGTCATGTGTTCCTTCACGTGTGTTTGTTGATCATGCGTACTTTGACTTTGACTGGACCTGGACTTGATCTAATGGTTGTGAGTGAGTCAAGATTGTTGACTGAGGGTTCATACTTGTTATTGTGTTTGGCGCGTAAATGGACCTATGCAGATTGATAATCACACCCCCCTGTTTCCAAGCCCAATTAATTTGCACTGCATTATTGCTATGTTCATACCCCCTTCCCTTTGCATTTCATTTTCATTTTTCCTTTATTGTACATGTTTCATTTCTAATTTTTAAAAATACCAAAACATATTGGAAAATTCTACAAAAATTCATGAACATCATTGAAACATTTAGGAAATTTTTCATGTTTTTATTTTCTGATTTTATGACTATTTTGCCCCTGTTCCATCATTTCTTTTGAATTTCCATTTATATGCATGCTTATTGTGATATACCATTTTGTGCATTTTTGTTCTTGATCATCAAAGTTGATTTTGATCCCTTTCTTTTTGCATTGTGCTTATAACATGTTGAAGTATGTTTGAGCTTTATGGTTTGGTTTGTTAAGTCTTTTTGGATGACTTTGGATGTGTTGCTTTGTGCATGGATGCATGAAACTTTCATGAGGTCTTGACCTAATTGTTGAATGACTTTGGTTCTGATCCATTGCTTGTGGCTTTTATATGTTAATGACATATGTTTAAGGTGTTTGATTGTTGAAAGTCATAATTTTTGAAGCATGTTTGATATTTGTTTGAAGCATGAAATCTAACTTGTTCATTTTATGAATGTATGCTTCATGTTTGGTTTGCTTGATCATGAAGGCACTTGTGCCATAATTTGAGGTCTTGTTTGAGGGTTGATAGCATGCTAATTGATCTCTGGTTGTGATAATGGAACCTCATCTTTGCATGTTTGTGTTTGCCTTTCACTCTAAGTCACTTTTTGCATAAGCATGGATCATGATCACATCACTTCACTTTTGCTTCTTTGCCTCTTAATGGATTGAGAAATTGTTTGCATGATTTGAGTGAGGTTTGAAGACCATGTTTAGGCACATGTTTAAGTTGTCCATATTCTGACCATAACCTCTCATGAAGCATTCTTGCATAGTTGCTTTGCATTTTCTTTCATCCTTTTCTACTTCTTTTATAATGCACTTCTTGGTGCTTTAGTTCTTTGTTTGTGTACTTGTGGTTTGGTGTTTGATGTGTTTATATTAGTGAACACCTTTGGAGATGTACATTCTGACTTGGAGGTTCTTATAGCATTCAATCTCATTTTACTTTGTTCCTCAATTTGTTTGAGTTTAGTTTGTTCATCCTATGTTCTTTCTTTACTTGCAAATAATGGTACTAACCTTTTCAGGGGCCAATGGTAAGTCATGTGAGTGTGGATATGCTTCCACATTCTAATTTATTTCTTCATCTTTTAATCATTCAATTTGTGATTGTTTAAGCATTTCATAATGCTTTGTCTTCATACCTTCTTTCTCCCTCTTTAGAAACCACTTAGCTTCCATCTTGGAAGTAAGTGGTGTTCTTTCTTCTTCCTTCTCCTTTTTTTAGGATTAGGTTTCTTAAACTTCACTAAACCTTAGGACTTCCAAGCATGCTAACAATAGGGTGTGTCTTAGTCCCCCCATAGATTTTACCTTTCTCCTTCTCTTGAGTCTCTCTTCTCATCTAAAAAGAAAATCCAAAAACACTTAATAAAGGTAAGCATTTATTGCATTTAGGCCTTTCATATAAAGGAAAGATTATAAGGGGTCTTCTCTTATAATCTTAAATGAGTAGCATATGGCCCATCTTGGGTCAATGTGTTACACATTTGACCTTATATGAGGGACTTAAATGCAATAGTTGTTGAAGGTGTAAATAATAAAACACTTCTTCATCTCTTAACCAACAAAGGACACTTAATAAACACAAGTATGCTATTGTGTTTGAACCTTGATAATTGGAAATAAGTGTGAGGGTCTTCTTCACACTTAGTGTACTTTCTTATTCATTCCATCTTGGAGTGTGTGAGAATGTATACACTCCAATGACTAAGATTCAAATACACTATCATATGCAAACCAATAAACAATCAAAAACTCTTCTCTCTTAAAAGACAAAAACAAACAATCATTCTTTTCTCACCTCATTCACTCTTAGCGTACGAACGCGCTTCTACTCGTTCTCTTGCAAGATGGTAACGCACTCGGACCAGCGAGCCTGCAACACCTGAGCTAGAACGTCATCCGTTCTCTAAAAAACACAAACAATGCATCCCTAGTGAGGGGAACTACGTCGCTCTGATTCTCATGCTCCCGATGAGATACGTAGGCAGTGGGGTAGGGCCCATGCGAGCACTTCTTTTACTTTCCCTACATTTGTTTCTCTTTCTCCTTTCCTTTTTCAGTTCTTTCTCAGTATTCCTTTTCTTACACCCTTTGATCGAGCAAGCAAGTGTGGATCCCATCGGGTACGATGGACGTGATGGGGTGCTAATACCTTCCTCTCGCGTAACCGACTCCCGAACCCATTTCTTTTGGTCGTAAGACCATGCTCTATCCTTTCCTTCAGGTTTATGCGGTATTTCCTTTCCCTCTCTTGGGATAAATACACATTGCTGGCGACTCTGTTCGGTGCCACTTTCGCGTTTGTACTAGGATGAAAATCCCGGGAGCGACACATATTAAAAATGTAATTTTGTAAAGCAAAATAAATGAGAATTTCAAACAAAAGCACTAGGGCTCAAATTTTATTGATAGAATGGTAATCAGCCAAGTGCATGATTCCATAGAGCATTACAAAGTTTATAAAATGGTAATTTAAAGGAAAATGGGCTACATTGAAACATAACGACTGCTATCCTTCTACCAACTTTGAATTCTGGACATTCTGAGCTTCTGTCGAAGGTGTCCTTGACTGAAGTCTTTCTACGGATGGTGTTACCGCTGGGGATTGAACCTTGCCGGACGTAGTTACTTGCCATGAATCTCTAATTTTTTCCTAGAATTCCTTTTGAGGTCTCTAATCTATCGGGATGATTTTCGATTATGTCTCTAATTTCTTCCTGGATCGCCCTTTCGGGTTTTCAATCCACCGATACGTTTGTTTTTTATTTAGGCGAAGTATTTCTTGACTACATCCACATTCGTGGGGTAGGTAAACTCCTCTCCATTCATGGTTGCGAGTCTCAAGGCGCCACCTGAGAAGGCTTTCTTAACCACATAAAGGCCGTCATAATTTGGAGTCCAATTGCCCCGGGAATCAGTGAGGAATAATTGTATTTTCTTGAGCACGAGGTCCCCTTTTCGGAAGACACGGTGTAGCGTGCGATTTTTGTCAATGACGCGGCCACCTTATCGCATGAAATTGGGTTTTCTCCTCAATGAAGAGGAGGGGGGTGCTACTTTCTGATTTCTTATTTATCGCGTGAAGTAGGAAGGGTAAGGGAAGCTATCTAAAACTAACCTTGCACGCGAATGTTTAATAGAACAAATGCTTAAAGAGATTCGGGGAGTTCGGGGTCAGGTTATACAATGGGGAGTTGTCAGTTACCCATCCTATATGTGGTTATCCACAGGTTTCTAGTTTTAGGTTTCGCTTTGTACTTGATGGTGTTTATCCGTTAATGGGTTGAGAAAGTTTCTTTGGGAAATATGAGAGAGAGTGAGTTTTTGTTGATGTTCGGGTTTTCCGATGCTTTTGGTAAGGTACTGGACCTAAGGTTTGATTGGTATGAAGGTACTGGACCTAGAGTTTTTGTTTGGTATACTCGCTAAGATTTCACAATCTTATGCCTACGTATTCCCATTTAAATGAAATAGGGAAATCAGAGAAATCATAGTTCCTCCTATTCTAAGGGAGGAAAAAGATGTTTTGGTGTCTTGTTCAAATCCCAAGATTGAAGCTAAAAGGTTTAGTATTTGTGTCTTGTTCAAAGCCCAAGATTGACGCTAAAAGGTTTGACTGAGAGAATTTGTCATCTCTAAAGGGAGACATCTGGTCTGTTTACCACAACTATTGGGTGACTGTTTATAAAGGAGGATTACTTTAACTGGGATATATGAATCCAACAATGCCATAATTTCCTTTATAGGGGTATTATCCTTAAGGGGAAAACTTTAACTCAGTGTAGAGCAATGCCATCTTTCCTTAGGAATTTCTCATTCTAAGAGAGGGACAATGGCGTAGATGTAAATAATCCAGAGGCTTGCCGCTTACAGCAATTAGATGAAAGAGAGGATTTACCAGGATAAAAGATGGACAACAACTTGGATATCTGAATCAACAATTGTGCCACTTATAGTAGTTATCTGGGATTAGGATTTGTTTTGAATGTTTGTTTTGATAAGTGATAAGTAGAGCAGTGACTTCCTACAGAGAGATTTTGATTTTTGTGTGCCTTGATCAAAGCCCAAGGTTGAAGTTAAGAGGTTGATTGACTCCACTGGGGAAGTCCTTATACAAAGCCTAATAGGAGGCTAGAAATGACTGACTCAACAAGAGAGTGTTTATATGTCTTGTACAAAGCCCTAGATTGAGGCTAAAAAGAGACTGACTCTTTGGGGATATCATTATACAAAGCCTAAGAGCAGGCTAAAAGTTTGACTCCGTCGGGGAGGGTTTGTATGTGTCTTGTAAAAAGCCCAAGATTGAGTCTGAAAAGAAGACTGACTCTGTGGGAAAGAAATCTTTATCTGTCTTGTACAAAGCCCAAGATTGAGGCTAAAATGAGACTCTACTGACTCGGCTGAGGATATTTTAGGTGTCTTGTACAAAGCCCAAGATTGAGGCTGAAATAAGTTTTACTCTGCTGGAGAGTATTATCTGTCTTGTATAAAGCCCAAGATTGAGGCTGAAAAGAGTTTGACGCTGCTTAGGAAATTTATATGGTGTCTTGTACAAAGCCCAAGATTGAGGCTGAAAGGGTTTGACTCAACGAAAGAGTGCTTTTATATGTCCTGTACAAAGCCCAGGATTATGGCTGAACAAGCTGGATAAATCATTATACAAAGCCTAAGAGCAGGCTAACTTCTACTAGGGGAAATCTTTATACCAAGCCTAAGAGGAGGCTGGAAAAAGATTGACTCAACGAGAGAGGGTTTTTATCTATCTTGTACAAAGCCCAAGATTGAGGCTAAAAGGGTTGACTCAACAAGAGAGTGTTGAAAGGTGATTGACTCAACAAGAGAGTCTGAAAGGGTGATTGACTCAACAAGAGAGTCTGAAAATATTAGCTCCGCTGGGGAGAAAAACTTTGTATAATGCCCAAGAAGAGGCTAACTGTACTGAGGAAAGGGAGGATCATTATACAAAGCCTAATAGGAGGCTAGCTTCTACTAGGGATTATTGAGATCCCGAGGCAGGTCCAAATGAAGAATCAACTCTTGAGGAGGGTTACAGAAGAGTTGAAATATCAGAGACTTTGAGGTTCTGATTCGGGATAGTGTTATACTGATGATAAACTGACCCTGGCTGGGGAATTTTAGGAGAGAGACTGGGTCTTAGAGCCCATGGGTTTTAACTCTGCTGGATATTGATCCTAAAATGACCTGGGTTTCTCCTATGTTTGTAAGGTGCTTGAGAATGTCTTTGAGATCCGAGAGGAGATTAGACTGTCCAAGTTTAATGGTATGAAAGAGTTTATCTTTGTATGATGCCCAAGAGGAGGCAGGTGTTAAGGGATGAGAATCAACCCTAAATTGGTTTGAGATTTGACACTGGAAAGACTGCTCTAACAAAGGATGACTAAGTTCTGTCTTATACATTTAAGAGGTCTTCAGGGTCCTTGTATGAAACCCAAGAGAAGGCATGAGAACTTCTAAGAAGTCGGAGGGTCCTTGTACAAAGCCCAAGAGGAGGCGGGGATGCTTTTAGGAAGCCCGAGGGTCCAAACCTAAGAAGAGTTCAAGAAAAGTTTCATCGGGAATAATATTTTCTTTAATGAACAGTTCTAGGGTTTGAAGAAATTCAAGAGAAGTTTCACCGGGAATTAATCCTCTCCAGGGAACTGAATTTCTTTGATAATTTCTAAAAGTGACAGTCTGAGAAAAGTATCACCGGGAATAATGCCTTTCTCTTTGTTCCATATTGTTTAAGCCCAAGAGAAGGCAATACTGTATCTGAAAATCCTACGGGGATCTAGTTTTGATTGTATTCAAGAGTGACCAACTGGCTTTACCTAGTTCTAGGCCTAGTTGTCGGGGAAAACTCTAAGCAGATATACAAGTATATATACAGTTGATATATGACAAGTATTTAAAAAGGGTATGAAAGAAGGACTTACAGGTGAGCAAGCTTCCCACAATACAGTTATATATATTTGACATGTATTTAAAAGAATGAAAGAAGGACTTACAGTGAGCAATCTTCCCACAATACAGTTATATATATATATATATATATATATATATATATATATATATATATATATATATGAAAGCAAGTAAAAGAAAGCTGATAAAAACTTACAGGTGAGCGCTTCCATAGTTGCATTGTTAGTTGTAAAGAAATTAAAGAAAGTTTTGATAACAACTGTACATTTGAACCTAAATCAAAGGGAAGTTGTTTTTGAAAAGATTGTTGGGGCTTATACTTAAGGAGAGGCCCAGATAAAAAACAGTAATTTTACTGTTGTTTGTAAACCGTACTGGGGCTTATACAATGACTGAGGCCCAAAGAAGTTTTCTGTACAAAGGGATGGGTCTTACAACTCAAGGAGAGGCCCAAAAAGATTTAAAAGAAAAGAAATGAGACTTACAACACAATGGTAGGCTAAGTTGATTTTGTTTGAAAAAGGCGACCGCGTAGAGATTTTCTAACACACAGTGGACTTATACAATGATGGAGGCCCAAAATTATTTATATACAAGAGTGTTGGGTCTTACACTCTATTAGAGACCCAAAGATTTATTTTTGTACAAGTGATGGGTCTTACAACTCAAGGAGAGGCCCATGGTAAAACAGTGATTGCACCGTTGTTGTGAAAATCGTACTGGGACTTATACAATGACTGAGGCCCAAAATTATTTTATGTACAAAAGATGGTTGGGTCTTACACTCTATTAGAGACCCATGAGTGTTTTAAAATGTTTGATAAGGATCAAAAATCAAAGAAGCCCTAATTTCATTTTCTTTTAAAAGTAATTTTTTTAAAAGAAATCAATAAAATGATAAAAATACCAAATAAGTTTTAAATAAACTAGTGATTTTTGGTTAAGGTTAGAAAAGTGAGGTTTTAATCACAAGATGATTTAGAACTCATTTGATTTTGATTTTCAAGATAAAAATTCACTTTTAAAATGTTTGAAAAACAATAAAAATGAATTTATTCACAAAAATACCAACTATATTAAATAAATAATATAAATCTGATTTTTTTTGTAGAATAAAATACTTTAATATTTTTGTATTTTTTAGAAAAAAACCAATAAAAAATGATTAAAATTGAATGAGAAATTAATTTTCCAAATCATTAACAAAAATAATATGAAAAATAAAATAAAATGGGACAAATGATAAAAAAGAGGTCTGGGGCGAGGGGGATTCGAACCCCAGACCTCTCGCTCGCTCAATACACACAAACCAGCTGATCAACCGCTGGGGCACAATGCCAATTCATTTATAATGTGGCAAGGGAAAAAATATATATCAAACTTGGTTGAATTTCTAAAGAATGTCGCCATGGTCATCTTCATCCTCAAGCTCAGATACGTGAAGCCTCCTATCTCAGTCATCTCTCAACCATTTCACATGATGCAAATATGAAAATCGTGCATTTTCAGATGAGGAACATAATGGCAATACCCAATTTGATTGAAATTAAGTGAATCACAACATAATATGATAAAACCTAAAGAACCCTAAAATTGGAATGAACTTAATGAAATCCTATACACGAATTGTAAACAACAATTGATTGAGGGTATATAATCTATAAACATCCAGAAACACAATGGTAACAAGAAAACATGTTTATGATGCATGATTCATTGAGTTCGAGAGTTTAAGGTTTACCTCTGCAAGTGAGAATCGAATTCTGATATGGAGGTGCTACAATTGTGTTCCAATGATTTGGACAGCTTCCTTGTACCTCAAAGGATGTGTTTGAATGCTTAGGTTGATTGGAAAACCTCTGGATTAGCCAACTGGACCCAACCTGCAGCTTCTTTGTAACTTTGAGCAATTGAGGTGTGATTTGATGATTCTGATGTTACAGATTGAATGTGATGGTTTAGACCACTCCTATATGTTGTATATGAGGTGTGTGAACCATTGGTTTGAGTTGCATTGGCCTCCAACTCAAAACCTGATAGTACTTTCTCAAGAACAATGAAATTTGATGTGTGAGAAGGAAATGAGAGAAAGCAATATTGTAAGCTGCTTTGGTGTAGTTTGAATAATCAGTTAGGACCTCTATTTATAGTGGAGGAATTGTGTTGAAATGGGTCTCTTGAAGCTCAGAGGATAAGGCTATGGTTCAATGGTCTTGGCTTGTCATAAATGCCTCTAGCACAAGGTGTAATAGCTATCCCAAATAGATCAGTTATTCCTTGACTGAAATCACATTCCTCAGCCCTTTTAATTGTTGTTTAATTAGGTAACTTGACTAAGGAGAGTGATAATCTTGAATGTGCACTATTCCACATAAATGCCCTTTGAATTCAAGGCATATATGCCAAAAACTCATCAATTCTCAAGGATAAGCTCTTGGCATTTCAGTCCAAGTTTGTTGGTTGGATCAGATGGATTAGGATCAGATTGTATGAAGGTGGCATAGTGATCATTGATTTTTGGCTCAAAATTGTGTATGGCAAGAAATTTCTCAAACTGATTTTTCATGGCAGCCTTGCCATGGTGTCTTGCAGCAGCCATAACTCTTGGCTCAAGCTGAGTTGTTTCATGCCAATGAGTTCCTTGGATTGTAGGCAATATGCACAACAACTTTGATGTTTACATCTTGAATTGATTCAGCCTAGAACTATGTGAAACATCCCTCCAAGTTTTGGTGTTTCACTTATTTTTCTGACTTAGACAGAATTTTGTCTAAGTGTTGGAAAAGTGGTAAATTCCAAGTTTTTGTCATTTTGATCCAACCATAACTCAGAATCCATGAAGAATTGGAAACTCTTGTAGTTGACATTTTTGAAGTATGTAATGAGGGCTTCCATCCGAGCTTTGAATGGGAGAAAAAGGCCTTAGGGTTTGGGAGATATGGCCTTGCAAATTTGGTACCCTAGCCACTTTGTTCCATAACTTAGAAAAATTCTAAGTTTTTTTATGGTTACCCCTTTAACAAGTTAACTCACTTTCTTTGATTTTTCTTGATGAATGATGATTCAAATCACATATTAACATTGTTTTAGGGTTAAGGAGCCTTGGTTGACCAAAAATCCAAAAAGTCAAACTTGGATTTTTGTACAGTTGACTTTTTCATCAGATGAAATTTTGACTTTGTGATCCTTTTGTGAAATCAAATCTTGGGCTTAATTAAAGTTCATGGATGGCCTCCAAGGGTATTTAGGAATGTCTTGGACCCCTCCCCAAGGTTTGAGATCAAGGGTAGGCCAACAGTCAAGGATAGGGTTGACTTTTTCCATTAGAAACCCTAATTTGTGATCAGATGGTTTCGAGTTCTTCTGGTTTATGATGTGAGCTCTTTGAGTCAATCAAATCTTGTAAACATGTCAACATGATGTATTTGAGGTCTTTGAAGTTCATTTTGAAGCTTCAATCCATGCCTCACTTCACAAGTTGACTCAAGGGTTGAATTAGGTCAAAACCCTAATTCTTGATGTTTTGATAGATGGACCCTCAAGGTGATTTTGCCATTGATGATGGGTTGTTGAGATCCTTTTGAGTATTTTAGACCATACATTGAGACATTGGCTCATGCCTAGATGGAAGTTTTCATCTGGAGGCCTCAGTCGACTAAAATCCTAATTTGGTGATACTAGGGATCTTGAGGCTTGATCCACATGGTATATTGCAACCTGGTGCTTAATTCTTTATGTGGGAGACCTATTGGTCCTCCATGGTTGTTTGAGAGGCTAGCCAAGTTGAAGATCATGTCAATTCTTGATTGATCTTTTGTGTAAATGCTCTGAGAGGGGTTAAAACCCCAATCTTTGATTGTAAAGATTGCCTAACAATCCCTAAGGAGATTGATGAGGCATGAAAGTACATCCATATTGTGGTAATGATCTTCACAATGATGGGAAATCTTGGTGGTCAAAATTTGGGGTATGACAGATGCCCCTATTTAATCTTCTTGGACCCGAAGGTGTGAATGGCGAAGGTATTCGGGCATTCGGGGTGCAAGAGGAATAAATATCGGAATACCCAAAATTTTGACGGTGGTTATGAATGGCTGCTTGCTCATCCATCCTCTTTTGCTAAGCAATGATGCAATGAAAAGGTAAAAACTTCCCCTCGATCCTGGTATTTAGCCACGGAACTGGTCTTAGTTTCTTTTGTCAATAAACTTCCCCTCGATCCTAGTCTATAGCCACAGAACTGGTCTCAGTTTCTGATATAATCTTCCCCCCGATCCTGGTTTTTAGCCACGGAACTGGTCTCAGTTTCTTTTGTCAATAAACTTTTTTGACAAGGGACGCTATTTGTAGCGGTTTTCCTTCTTGGGGATATGCCATTTGATGGGAATAAGTTTTGATGTCAGACTCGCTGGGGAACCCATTCATCTGAGTTGTAGAGGTGTTCAAACTTCTCTATTGGAGATGCCATTTGTTGACTCTACTGGGGAAAACGAGTCTCTTGAGAGACTGTTTCCTGCTTGGGGATATTACATCATACTTTTCCTCGAGATCTTCTTAGAGAAATGCCATGTGATGTAATCCAATTTTGAGGTGCTGATGACTTCATTATCATTGACTCTCTTGGAGAGAAAAATTAATGTGTGGCTGAGAGTCTTTGGTTTCGAGGCTTTCTCTAGGGATCTTCCTTAATCCGGGAAAGCGAAGATATCATCTTCAATGGTGAAGAGTGACGTCTGTCGGCTGTCTTCTTGTCTTTCAGAGGTTCAAGTTATCAAAGTGGCCAAGGACCAACTCCAATCTAGAAATAATTTGGAGAGAGATTGTTCAAACGCAACATTTCCTAATGAGGAAAGAACTAACAACTCGATTGATGAAAGGACTTTTATCACTAGGGGACAAGACTGACCAGAGTGATAGTAATGCAATATGAATATGTATATGAATCAATAATGCATGATGTATGTATGCATATACTGGCAAAACTGACGCGACATACAAACTGGTGAATGAACATGAATAGAAACTCGGCCACTGCAGGGGATAAAAAGTATCATTGTTCAAGATAGCAATCATTCCCTGCTTAGGAAAAACGGTTCCTATGGGGAACAACATTGGTCGAACTTAGGAGGTAAGAACCCTGTCGGGGATGTCAGATGAAACATGGTATCTGACACAGTTGATCCTTCATTCAGGTGCTCTGGTTTAGAAGGATTACTTTGATTATACACTTTGAGGTTCAACCACCTTCGGAGAAGCGATCAATGTTCTTTCGATGTTCAACAGTCAAAATAATTGCCATCTTTAATTTAAAAGCAGAAAATTTTTTGAAAAGTAAATTCATTTTTGTTTTATTTTAAGAATTGTTGATCATGTTAAAAATGTCATTCTGTAAAGCTAAAACAAACAAGAACCGCAAACAAAAGCACTAGGGCTCAAATTTTATTGATAGGATGGAAATCAACCATGCGCGTGATCCTATAAAGTATTTACAAAGTTAGAAAAGTGGTAATTTAAGGGAAAAAGGCTACATTTAAACATAACGACCGTTATCCTTCTACCAACTTTGAATTCTAGACATCCTGAGCTTCTATCGAAGATGACCTTGACTGGAGTTTTCTTGATGGATGGCTTTACTGCTGAGGGATTCAACCTTGTCAGACGTAATTACTTGCCATTAATCCCTAATTTTTCCCTGGATTGTACTTTGAGATTTCCAATCTGTCATACCCCAAATTTTGACCACCAAGATTTCCCATCATTTTGCAAATCTTCATCACAATATGGATGTACTTTAATGCCTCATCAATCTCATCAGGGATTGTTAGGCATTCTTTACAATCAAAGATTAGGGTTTTGGGCCCTCTCAGAGCACTTAGGCACAGGATCAATCAAGTAATGACATGATATTCAACTTGTCTAGCCTCTCAAAAACACCTATAATGGATCAGGAGGACTCCCACATCAAGAATCAAGCACAAGGTTGCAACATTCCAAGTGGATCAAGCCTCAAGATCGCCTGTGTCACTAAATTAGGGTTTTGGTCGACCAGGGCCTCCAGGGCATGAGCCAATTCTTCAAAGCACAACCCAAGATACTCCAAGAGACCTCGTGGATCCAATCATCAAGTCAATATAACCCCAAGGGATGCATTTACCAAAAATCAGGAATTTGGGTTCTTTGACCAAATTCACCCCTAAGTTGACTTTTGGGACAAAGCATGAACCAAGACCTCAAGACATGATTTGAGGGCCTCCAATATACTACATTGACCCATTTGCAACAATGGATTGTGTAGCGAGCGATTTTGGACGCGGTTCTTAAGCTGATTAAGGAAGGGAAATAAATGTCTCCAATTAACCCTACTTTACATACTGAGTTTAAACAGCGGTCTGTTAGGTTGCGAATGCTATCAATGTGGGGGGGCCTTTGTACTGGTTATTTGTATTTTCGCCAATACGGTTTTCTTTTTCTCTTTCTAGGACTTTATAGCGGGGAACAAGGATTAGGATGTTAGGACTGATGCTTTTGATGAGAGTATGGGATTTTGGGTTTTTGTTAAGTGTGCTCGCTAAGATTTTTCTTTCAATCTTATGCCTACGTATTCCCGTTTACCGAAACAGGGAAATCAGAGTGTTCGTAGTTCCTCCTATTCTATGGGAGGAAATGGTATTTGGTGTCTTGTTCAAAGCCCAAGACGTGAAGCGAAAGGTGGTTTGTATCTTGTTCAAAGCCCAAGATGTGAAGCTGAAAAGTCTGTTTGTATCTTGTTCAAAGCCCAAGATATGAAGCTAAAAGTGTGTTGACTTTAGAGAGAATTTGTCATCTCTAAAAAGGGGGTTGTATGTCAGAACTGTTTATAAAGGAGAATTACTTTAACCGGGATGTGTGAATCCGGCAATGCCATAATTTCCTTTATAGGGGATTTTAACCTGAAGGAGAAGACTTTAACTCAGTGTAGAGCAATGCTATCTTTCCTTAGGAATTTCTCATACTAAAAGAGGGACATTGGCATGGATGTAGATGATCCAGAGGCTTACCGCTTACAGCGATTAGATGAAAAAGAAGGAGTTGTTGATGTTTGTATACTGTGAACGAGGCACAACTTTGATGCTAAAAGGTTAATTGGATTAACCAGTGGTTTTCTTATATAAAGCCTAAGTGGAGGCTAGTATGTGTCTCGTACAAACCCCGAGAGAGAGAGGTTAAATGTTTTGACTTGACGATGAAGTCTTTTGGTATCTCGTATAAAGCCCGAGATGGAGGCTAATTGACTCAACAAGAGAGTTTTTTGTATCTCGTACGAAGCCCGAGATGGAGGCGAAATTTGTTTGGCTTAATAAGAACCTTTTTGTATCTCGTATAAAGCCCGAGATGGAGGCGAAAGAAGTTATTGACTCAACGAGGGAGTCTCTTATGTGTCTCGTACAAAGCCCGAGAGAGAGGCTAAATGTTGTTTGACTCCGCTGGGGAGAATCATTTGTACAAAGACCAAGAGGAGGCTAACTTCACTGGAGAAGGATCATTATACAAAGCCTAAGAGGAGGCTATGGTTACTGTTTCAGTTGAGTGACAGGTCCATTATACTGATTTTAAAGAGAAAATTAGTTCTTATATGAGCAACACTGTACTCATGGATTTGATTCAAGGATCCGGGTTATTCCTCTTTTTTAAGGAAACGGGAAATCCGAAGGGTATTGAGACTGTCCGAGTCTGCGGGTTTCCTTCCTATTTTAACGAAGGGGTCACTTGAGAATGTCTTTGAGACTCAAGGATATTAGACTGTCCAAGTCTAGAGTTTTATCTCTTGTACCATGCTTTGAGAAACAGTAGTAGACTCTATGAAAGGACTGTTCTATGAAGATGACTAAGTTCTGTTCCTATACCTCTAAGAGGTCGTCGGGACAATTTGTACGAAGCCCAAGAGGAGGCTGGAAACTTTTAAGAAGCCGACGGGTCCTTGTATGAAGCCCAAGAGGAGGCTATCATTCCCGGAGGAAGAGATCATTATACGAAGCCTAAGAGAAGGCTGTGAATACTTCTAAGAAGCCGTAGGGTCCTTGTACTAAGCCCAAGAGGAGGCTAGGTTGCTTTTAGGAAGCCTGTGGGTCCTTGTACGATGCCTAAGAGGAGGCCGATGCTTTTAAGAAGCCCGTGGGTCCCCAAACCCCGAGAAATTCAAGGCAAGCTATTCACAAGGAATAGATCAAGTCAAGAAAGTTCGAGAATTTGGAAGAAACTCAAGAGATGCCATTCACGGAGAATACATTCATCTATGGGAATAGAGTTTCTTGATAATTCCTAATGAGGACAGCCGAAGAGAAGACTGTATCTGGTGATCCTATTGGGGATCTAGTTGTCTATTTCTATGAATAAACGAAACGGCGTCACCTAGTTCTAGACGTAGTTGCCGGGGAAACTCTGAATATCTATACTATTATTACACAGTTGATATGAGTTTATGAAAGAAGACTTACAGTGAAACAGCCCCACAATACAGTTATATGTTTATGAAAGCGGTAAATGAAAGCAATAACCACTTACTCGGTTGTAGAGCTTCCATACTGTTTGGTTAGTTGTTCAACAAAGAAAGATTGAAAACAACAGTATATTCAAAATCAAAGGAGAAAGTACTTTGAAAAAGAAAGATTTGGGGCTTACAACTCAAGGAGAGGCCCAGGGTTTTATCAGTGAGCGCACTGTTTGAATTTGTACAGAGGGACTTATACAAGTGACTGTGGCCCAAAAATTGTTTTCTGTACAAAGGGATGGGTCTTACACTCTCTCAAGAGGCCCAAAAAGTTTTAATAAAGGAAATGGGTCTTACTGCTCGAGGGTAGGCCCAGATGATTTTTCGTTTAAAGTGGCGATCGCGCCGAGATTTTCTTTTAACGTAGAGGGACTTATACAATAAGTGAGGCCCAAAATGATTTTGGTTAAAAGGGGGTTGGGTCTTACACTCTATTAGAGGCCCAAAAAGTTTTAAATGGGTCTTATAGCTCGAGGAGAGGCCCAGTGTTATTTTTAAAAGGCGACGATTGCGCCGTTTGTTTTTGACGATATCGGGACTTATACAATACACTGAGGCCCAAAAATGATTTGGTCAAAAAAAGATTGGGTCTTACACTCTATTAGAGGCCCAGAAGTTTTGAAAATAATTTATGAGGGTTGAATTAATCCAAAAACCCTAATTTGTTTTCAAAAATGTATTTAATTGAATAAAAATTCAATTAAAATGATCAAAATTGTTTAACATATGAAAAACAAATTGTGATCTTGGATTAATGCTTCAAAATTTAAGTATTGACCTACAAAATAATTAGAAAGCATTAAAAGTTGCAAAATCAATGTGGAAAAAATATTTTAAATGTCAAAAACAATTAAAATATTAATTCTTTGCTAAAATATCAATTATATGGAATAAATAATATTTTTGGGATTTTTCGATAAAATAAAATATTTTAACATTTTTGTGAATTATTAAAAAAAGAATCAACTCAAAATCATTAAAACTCAGAGAGAAATTAATTTTTGAATCAATTAAACAAAAATCACAAAATTCAAATATTCAAATTTCTGAAAATGGCGCCAAGAACACGCGCGTGTTCTGAGTTTCCCAGATTTGCGTTTTCCATCCAATCTCACTGAATACTTAACCATATCATGCAATCCACATACCAATCAACTCGTTTCAACCTCACGATCATGTCTATAACACTTAATTTCATTTAAATTAAACATAAAACATGAAATCATGAAGAAACCTCAAGAACCCTAATTTCTGCATGAAGGCTAGGATTTTTGATACACGATTCAAACAAAGCAATTACTTGAGGGGAAACATTCCATGCATGATTATGAACATTTGGCAAAAGTATTGTGCGAGAAAATATGCATAGATTGAGAGATGACCAAGTTTAAGCTTACCTCTAGGTCGTGACAGCAAGAGCAAATTGATTTCTGAGTAGGAGGTGTTACAGATGAATTGTGATGATCTGAACAGCTTCCCTACACCCTATGGAGTGTGTTTGAATGCTTGGATCACTTCATGGCATCTCAACTGCACTTTGGTTAAAACCTTGAGCAATTGACTGGTGATTCTGAGAAATTAGTGTTCCAGTTGTTGTTTAAGTGTTTGATCAGCTCATATATGATGTATATGAGGTGTGTGAGTGATTGGTTTGAGTGGAATTGCCCTCTAGCTCAAAACCCGATAGTTACCTTGCTAAGAAAGGCATTTTTGCCAAGAGAAAGAGATTTTGAGAAAGGCAAGTGTTGTAGGCCTTTGGTGTACTTAAACTGATCACAATTGAGCTCTATTTATAGTAGAGCAAGTTTGTTTTGCAAGGAATAGTGAATGGCAACTGCTAAGTAGGTTTGGCTAATGTTGGCAAATGAAAGTCCAAGTCTCCTCTATCCATTAACTAGAGGTTAGGGCACAAAGCTTTGGTTCCCTTGGTCTTGGATAAGTCTTGACTGATTTCAGATGAGAATGGTTCAGTCCAAGCCACCTTGATGCTTCCATTGAATGCTTCAATCCAAATTTGGAGTCTTGTCCCTATTTTGGCCATTCTAGGTTCAACATGTTATTTCTTGTTCCATGGACTTTGGAGGCTTGGCTAAGTGATTGTCCCCTTTAGATTCAATCCTCAGATGTGTCCAAGTGGATAGGAGCATTTGAATTTGGCTGATTTTGGCAAATCGAGCAAAATTGCAAATTCTGCCTTGCCTTTGACAGATTTCAGCAAGGCAACTTGCCAATGTCATATCTCATGGTGTAAGTTGAATTTGGTAATGTTCTTGACCATTTTGGAAAGCCCTTACATGATACAACAACTGTTTGAACATGTTTGGTTTTGATCTCTCTTGAATCCAAGTGAAAAATCCCCCTACATTTGGTAAAAAGTAAGTTAAAATCTGACTTAGTGAAATTTTCACTAAGTGTTGGAACAAAGTGTTTTCTCTTGATTTTGATCACTCCATAACTCAAAATCCATGAGAAATTTGGACATAGGTCAGTATGAAGCTTTTGTAGAGGGCAATGAGATCTACAAATCAAGCTTTGAATGGGGCACAATGGCCTTGTGGTTTAGGAGTTATGGTCCTCCAAAGTTGGTGCATTAGTGGCACTTTTTCATGACTTAGAAAAATTTCTAAGTTTTATGGTTACCCCTTTTACAAGTTATCCAACTTTTCTTGATTTTTCTTGATGAATGATGATTCAAATCATACATTAACATCATTTTAGGGTTAAAAATCCATTTAGGTGAAAAATCTCAAAAAGTCAAAGTTGACTTTTGTGCACAGTTGACTTTTTATCAGATGAATTCCAAACTGTGCAATTCTTCAGGAAATCATGTCCTTGACCTAAATCAAACTTGATGGACATGTTCCATGGGTGTCATAGGGTATATTGAATCATGTCTTAGGGCTTGGGAGCATGTCCTGGTCAAAAGTCAAAGTTACAGTTGACTTTTCCCTTAAAACCCTAACTGTGGTGCAGATGAAATTGAGACTTGTTGCTCAAGCTTCTTGGATTAATCCATTGTTCCAAATGGATCAATATAGTTCATTAGAGACCCTCAAACCCTCTCTTGATGTCTTGGCTCATGGTTTGTCCCAAAAGCCAACTTAGGGATGAATTAGGTCAAGAAACCCTAATTCCTGATTTTTGATGAATGCATCCCCTGAGGCAAGATTGACTTGATGATTGGGTCCATGAGGTTCCATGGAGTATATTAGGTTAGGTTTTGGATCATTGGCTTGTGCCCAGATGAAAATGTTCCATCTGGAGGCCCTGGTCGACCAAAACCCTAATTTGGTGATACTGTCAATCTTGAGACTTGATCCACCTAGAAGGGAGCAGCCTTGTGCTTAATCCTTGAAGTGGGAGTCCTTTTGGTCCATTGTGGATGTTTGAGAGGTTAGACAAGTTGAAGGTCATGTCATTCCTTGATTGATCCTTTGTCTAAGCACTCAGAGAGGGCTTGAAACCCTAATTCTGATTGTAGTGGATGCTCACCCATCTTTGGGGAGATTTATGAAGTATAATGGTACATCCATATTGTGATGATGAGTTTCACAATGAAGGGAAATCTTAGTGGCCAAAATTTGGGGTATGACAGATGCCCCTATTTAATCTTCTTGGACACGAAGGTATGAATGACGAAGGTATTCGGGCATTCGGGGTGCAAGAGGATTAAATATCGGAATACCCAAAATTTTGAGGGTGGTTATGAATGGTAGCTTACACATTCATCTTCTTTAGCTAAGCAATGATGCTTAGAAAAGGTAAACTTCCCCTCGATCCTGGTCTTCAGCCAAGGAACTGGTCTCAGTTTCTAAAATAAACTTCCCCTCGATCCTGGTTTCCTACCCAGGAACTGGTCTTAGTTTCTGATGTAAACTTCCCCTCGATCCTGGTTTCCTACCAATGAACTGGTCTTAGTTTATTTTGTCAATAAACTTTACTGACAAGGGACGCTATTCGTAGCGGCTTTCCTTCAAACTTCTCGCTGAATTTTCCTGGGGAGATTCCATTTGATAGAAAAAATTTGATGTCAGACTCGCTGGGGAACCCAGTCGTCTGAGTTGTAGAGGTGTACAAACTTCTCTGTTTGGAGACGCCATTTGTTGACTCTTCCCGGGGAATGCGAGTCCCTTGAGAGACTGCATTCGTTTGGGGTCTTTACATCATAATTTTCTCGGAGATCTTCTCGGAGAAATGCCATATGATGTGATCCAATTTTGAGGTGTCGATGACCTTTTCATCAGTGGGTTTTTCGGAGAAAAACTGCCGTACTGCCGAATCTCTGATTTAGGAGGTTTTCTCTCGGGATTTTCTTTAATCCGGGAAAACAAGGATATCATCTTCAATGGCGAAGAGTGATGTTGACTGAAAGTTCCTCTGGTTTTTCAAAGGTTCAAGTTATCAAAGTGGTCAAGGGCCAACTTGCTTCCAGAGATAAACTGGAGGCGAGGTTGTTCAAACACAGCGTTTCCTGACGAGGCAAGAACTGACAACTCGATTAAGAGGACTTTTTATCACCAGGGGACAATACCGACTAGAATGATAGTGATGCAATATAAAATGTGAATGAAAATCAATAATTCATGATGTGTGTATGTTTATGCTGACAAAACTGACGCGACATACAAACTGACAGGTGAACACGACTGGATACTCGGCCATCGCGGGGCGAAGAAGTACCGTTGGTTCAGAATAGCAATTCCACCTTGCTTAGGAGAGATAGTCCCTGCGGGGAACTACGATGGTCGGGCTTAGGAGATGAGAACTTTGTCGTGGCGTGTCAGACGAAACAAGGTCTCTGACACAGTTGATCCCTTCATTCAGGCGTACTGGGTTAGAAGGAGTACTTTGATTCTGCACTTTGAGGTTCGATTACTTATGGAGAAGCGACCGATGTTCTTCTGATGTTCAACAGTCAAAAGAAATTGTTGTCTTTAATTTAAAAGTAGAAAAAGTTTTAACAAGTAAATTCATTTTTGTTTTATTTCAAGAATCGTTAATCATGTTAACAACGTGGTTCTGTAAAGCTAAAACAAATAAGAATTATAAACAAAAGCACAAGGGCTCAAATTTTATTGATAAGATGGAGATCAGCCAAATGCGTGATTCCAAAGAGTATTCACAAAGTTTAGAAAATGGTAATTTACAGGGAAAAGGGCTACGTTGAAACATAACGACAACTATCCTTGTACCAACTTTGAATTCCGGACATCCTGAGCTTCTGTCGAAGATGACCTTGACTGGAGATTACTGATGGATGACGTAACTGCTGCTGAGGGACTTGCCTCTGTTGAACATAGTTACTTACCATTATCCCTAAATTTTTCCTGGATTGTACTGTGGTGTTTCCAATCCACCGGGATGATTTTTTTCTCATGTCTCTAACTTTTGCCTGGATCGCCCTTTCGGGTTTTCAATCCACCGAGACGTTTTTTTTTAGTTTAGGCGAAGTATTTCTTGACTACATCAACATTCGTGGGGTAGGTAAATTCCTCTTCGTCCATGGTTGCAAGTCTCAAGGCGCCGCCTGAGAAAGCTTTCGTGACCACATAGGGGCCATCATAATCCGGAGTCCACTTGCCTCGCGAATCAGTGAGAAATGATTGTATCTTTTTGAGCACAAGGTCTCCTTTTCTGAAAACACGAGGTCGGGCCTTTTTGTCGAACGCCCTCTTCATTTTTTGTTGATACAATTGACCATGGCATAGTGCCGTGATTCGCTTTTCTTCAATCAGGTTTAATTCGTCGTGTCGGTTTTGACACCATTCAGCTTCGGTGAGCTTAGCTTCCATCAATACTCGGATTGACGGGATCTCTACTTCCATGGGGAGCACTGCTTCCATGCCATATACTAGAGAGAAAGGGGTTGCCCTGTTGAAGTGCGAACAGATGTGCGATAACCGTGAAGAGCAAAGGGTAACATCTCGTGCCAGTCTTTGTAGGTTACAACCATCTTCTGAACAACCCTCTTGATGTTCTTGTTAGCCGCTTCTACCGCTCCATTCATCTTGGGTCGGTAGGGAGATGAGTTATGGTGTTCAATCTTGAACTCTGCGCACAACTCTTTCATCATCCTATTGTTCAAGTTAGATCCATTATCAGTAATGATCTGGCTTGGAACACCATAACGGCAGATGATATTGTTTTTGATAAATCGGACCACCACTTGTCGGGTTACGTTAGCGTACGACGCTGCTTCGACCCACTTGGTGAAGTAGTCAATGGCTACCAGGATGAACCGATGTCCGTTTAAAGCCTTAGGTTCAATCAAACCAATCATGTCGATTCCCCATATGGAAAAAGGCCACGGGGAAGAAAGAACTTTGAGATGTGATGGCGGTACATGAATTTTGTCGGAGTATATCTAACACTTGTGACATCTCCTCATATACTTGTAGCAGTCGGATTCCATTATCAACCAATAGTACCCTGCTCTTAGGATTTTTCTCGCCACTGTGTGTCCGTTGGCATGAGTGCCAAAGGATCCTTCATGAATTTCTTTCATAAGCATGTCTGCTTCTGGTCTGTCAACGCATCGGAGCAAGACCTTGTCAAAATTCCTCTTATAAAGAGTGTCACCGCTCAGGAAGAAGCTTCCAGCCAATCTTCTGAGGGTTTTTCTGTCTTTCCTGAGTGCCCTAGGTGGGTACTCTTGTTTCTGAAGGAAGCATTTGATATCGTGATACCAAGGTCTGTCGTCTAGGACTGCTTCAATTGTGAAGATGTAAGCGGGCCGTTCAAGGCGCATTATGTCGATCTTAGGTAAGTCGTTCCATTGACCTACACTAATCATGGAAAAGATAGTGGCTAATGCATCAACCATGTGATTCTCCTCACGAGGGATGTGATGAAACTCGACTCTATTGAAGAAAGGTAGCAACCTTCTTGCGTAGTCTTTGTAAGGAATCAGTCCTGATTGGTATGTGTTCCAATCTCCTTTTATCTGATTGATAACCAAGGCTGAGTCTCCGTATACATCCAAGTTTTTGATCCTTAAATCAATTGCTTCTTCGAGACCCATAATACAAGCTTCGTATTCAGCCTCGTTGTTCGTACATTTGAACGTAAGTCTGGCGGTGAAAGGAATGTGGGTACCCTGAGGGGTAACAATGATTGCCCCAATTCCATTTCTGTAATGATTAACTGCTCCGTCAAAGATAAGTCCCCATTGGGAACCTGGTTCTGGCCCTTCACTGGGTAACGGTTCATCGCAATCTTTCATTTTTAGATACATGACATCTTCGTATGGGAAGTCTAACCCGATTGATTCTTGATCGTCAATCGGTTGATGAGCCAAATGATCGGCTAAAATACTTCCCTTAACGGCTTTCTGAGCGTGGTACTCTATGTCATATTCTGATAACAGCATCTGCCAACGGGCGATTCTTCCCGTGAGAGCAGGTTTTTCGAAGACGTACTTGATTGGATTCATTTCGGAGATTAACCAAGTAGTATGACGAATCACGTATTGACGAAGATGTTTGACTGCCCAAGCCAAAGCACAACAAGTTTTCTCAAGCATCGTGTACCGAGTTTCGCAGTCGGTGAATTTCTTGCTTAGATAGTAGATGGCAGACTTTTTCCTTTTGGTTTCGTCTTGTTGGCCAAGTACACATCCCATTGAGTCCTCTAGGACTGTGAGGTAGATAATCAGTGGTCTTCCTTCCACTGGAGGTGATAGAATCGGAGGATTCAACAGATATTCCTTAATACCGTCGAAGGCGGTTTGGCAGTCCTCTGACCAAACGCGATCCTGGTTCTTTTTGAGTAATTTGAAAATCAGCGCACACGTCGCGGTCATAAGGAATATGAATCTGGAGATGTAGTTCAAACGTCCCAAGAATCCTCTTACTTGTTTTTTAGTTTTCGGAGAAGGCATTTCTTGAATGGCCTTGACCTTGTCAGGATCAACCTCAATTCCTTTCTGGCTGACGATGAACCCTAATAGTTTCCCTGAACGGACACCGAAGGTGCACTTGTTGGGATTCAAGCGGAGCTTGAACTTTCATAAACGTTCTAACAATTTTGACAGATGTTCAACGTGCTTACTCTCTGTTTTTGATTTTGCAATCATATCATCGACATATACCTCGATTTATTTGTGTATCATGTCATGAAACAGAGTAGTCATAGCCCTTTGATAGGTTGCCTCGACATTCTTCAAACCGAACGGCATCACCTTGTAACAAAAGGTGCCCCATGGTGTAATGAACGAAGTTTTCTCCATATTTTTCGGCGCCATTTTGATCTGGTTATAGCCCGAGAATCCATCCATGAAGGAGAAAATTTTGAACTTTGTTGTGCTGTTTACCAGCATGTCAAAGTGTGGTAAAGGAAAGTCGTCCTTTGGACTAGCCTTGTTTAGATCCCTATAATCGACACACATTCTGACATTTCCGTCCTTTTTAGGAACGGGTACGATGTTGGCTAACCATTGAGGATATTCAGATGTAGCGAGGAAACCCGCGTCGATCTGTTTCTGTACCTCCTCTTTGATTTTGATGGCCATGTCCGAGTGAGTACGTCTCAACCTCTGCTTTACTGGCGGACATTCCGATCTCAATGGTAAGTGATGTTCCACGATGCTGGTATCCAACCCTGGCATATCCTGATAGGACCAAACGAATACATCGGGAAATTCTCTGAGAAGCTTTATCAAACCCTCTCTAGAAGTTGGACTGAGCAGTGCCCCAATCCTGATTTCCTTTCTCTCTTTTTCCGAACCCACATTTACCGTTTCCAACGGCTCTTTGTGAGGTTCAATGGACCTTTCCTCTTGTCTGAGTAGTCGAGAGATCTCTTCTGGAATTTTGTCGTCATTTTCTTCTTCAGCCTCGAATACCGGGAACTCAAAGTTGGGAGAAGGCATCGGATCGTATGTTTCAACTGGGTTTAAAACAAGCAATCTGCATGACGTGATGATTCGTGTTTAGAAGAGATAGAGAAAATGCAAGTGTGTGCAGTGTTTTATTTTACTGCTTGTTTTTATTATTGAATTGTTTTTTAGGATTACCATTTTCTGAGAAAAGTGAAAAGAGAAAACAACAATTAATGCAGAAATTACAGAACGACGTTATTTTATTAATGAACAAGTCGATCCTTGAAACTACAACCCTATAAAACAAAACTTTGTCGCTTTGGGCGAAGCGAAGAGGGAAAATTTACAGAAAGCGAGCCCTATCAAAACATCTGTTTCACCTGGGCAGGGTGAAAGGTTAAAGATGGTAATTACTTTGACTTATGAACAATCCTCGGAACATCGACAACAACCCACTGGCGGCGAACTCCTCGGTGAATCACAAAGTCTGGCACCTTCCTTGATTTGTCTTCAGAAATAACGCTGATTTCTGGTGGAGCATGATCATTGGAATCTGTCTCCCAGGCAGAATTGTCGTAGGAGGATTCCTCAGTTGCATTTTGCATAGTATTTGTGCTCTTAGGTGTATCTCCCCATCCAGTTGGCTGGATATCTTCGAGCCTGATACAAGAGCTTTCGGGAGCAGTGTACTTGACCATATAGTCGTATTTTTCACTCGGTTCTCCCAGAGTGTCCCACACTTCTTTGGAACTGGAGAAGTCATCTCTCTCGATGACGTTGACCTCGGGAAAAGCATAGTTGATGAATTCAAGTCCGGCAAACGTTGAAATTTCATCTTCATGTTGAGTAGTTTCTGAATGACCTGAGTGCTGATCCCATGATATGGTGGGGACACAGGTATTCTGTTCAATGACGGTCAACTGATTTTCATTATTCGGCTGACTCTCTTGCCCCAAATCTCCTGGGTAAGGTTGCCACATTGGCAGACCATCCATTGGGCCATAATAGTTGTGGTCAAAGTTGTCTTTCATCAGAGTGTCCTCCTCTAATGAATTTGGCGGAGCACGGCATCCTTCCGGATCACAATCTCCATATCTCATTTCGACGTCTGACCTTGGTATAAATCTCGGACTCTGTGCGGGATAGCAAAATGGCGTAGGCACCTCTTCCTGAGACATATAACCGTCCTCATTTAGATAGGACTTCCATTCTTCATCTGTGTCAGAGGGATCTTCCACATTGATAGCATGTACTGCCTGAGACACTGGGTGAAGAAACCCTCCACTGTGGAAGAAGTTTTGAAGGGGATGAAGACTTTCATCATTGGCAGCTGTCTGGGTACAGGTTGCAGAAAAACCAAGACCCTTCTTTGTTTTATTGTCAATAGGAATGACAAGCCGTCCCCATCCAGTTGTATCGGTACTCTCGACCGCTTTGATAGCATCTTTGTATGAGGAAATTGAGGTTCCTCCTTGGGATTGATTGTCCTTGCCCACCGACAGTGCTTGGAACTGAGTTCCAATAACCTCCTCGGGTTCTATACCAGCAGATGATGATAAGTTGCTTACAAGCAAGGCTTGTTCTCCACAGACTGTGACAAGCTGACCGTTCTGGACGAACTTTAGCTTTTGGTGAAGGGTCGAAGTGACCGCTCCAGCCTGATGTATCCAAGGTCTTCCTAATAAACAATTGTATATTGCCCGGATGTCCATGACCTGGAGAGTGACTTGGAAAGTGTGAGGACCAATAGTTATGGGAAGATCAACTTCGCCGATAACTGTTTTTTTGGATCCGTCGAACGCTTTGACGACGACCTCGCTGATTCTCATCAGAGGACCTTTGAATGATAATTGCATCAAAGTGGACTTCGGCATAACATTCAGGGTTGACCCTGTGTCTACCAGTATGCTGGCTAAAGCATTGTCCTGGCAGTTAACTGTGATATTGAGCACCATGTTATGACGGCGACCCTCTTCGGGTAATTCCTCATCACTAATTCCCAAATTGTTGCAGGAAGTGATGTTAGAGACAATGCTATCGAACTGTCTGATTGTTACATCCTGTTCCACAAAGGCTTGCTCCAAGACTTTCTGTAGAGCCTCCCTATGCGCTTCTGAACTGAGTAACAGTGATAATACCGAGATCTTTGAAGGAGTTTGTAACAGCTGATCAACAATGTTATATTCACTCCTTTGGATGAGCTTCAGCATCTCATCATCATTTTTCGAAAGGTCGGGATTACTGGATTGACCGACTGGTGGATCGGGAGTTTCCGTCTGAAGTTCCTTTTCCTTGTTAAGTTCCCCAACCCCTCGGTTGAAGATTCTACCACTCCGTGTTACACGACTGATGTCTGCAATATTCACGACGGAGGGTAATGGAATTTACTTTCCATTTTCAATTGTCGTTGCACCGTATTTGTAAGGGATGGCCTTAGCTGACTCATACGGTGTTGGTCCCGGCAGATAGATGACTATGGGAACCTTCTGATTTTTTTGACCATCATAATTAATCTCGATCCGTTCCTGGTTGGGAACTTTAGATTCGTCAAGTAGAGGGATAATGGAAAAAACATCCCTGGTCCTGTGATGACCAGAGATCTTGACAACATCCTCGACTTGCTCGACAAGGTAGTTCGGCGTCCAGTTGATGGGTCCAGAACCCGGATATGGACGAATCTCTCCACGATCCACCTGACCCTGAAGAGCTGCTCTCACAAGGTAACACCCTTGGTTACTTTCCGAACAGACACCGCAACGTTCATAGTTGTGTGGTGGCACCTGGTCACGCCCACTTTGAATACAATGTAACCTCACTAGGTTAGCTTCCACAGATCGGACATCCTGACTCTGACGCCGAGTAGGATTCCTGTTACTGATACTAATTTGCTGAGTATCTTCATCCATATAAATTGGCATCCACCAGTGATTTAACAAGTGCTGAAGTGCCTCCTGGACAAGGGTACAACCTCGATCTTTTTTGCAACCCGCTTTACAGCTTTGATAGTCATGTGACATTAAGAATCCGAACCGGACCTGTTCAGCATGTAACTCTACCAGGTTGGTATTCATCACGCGAATATCGAAGATCTGAACCATGTTGATCTGATAAGGGTTCCTATCATGGTAGTCTTGGATCCATCCAAGATCCATCTGATGCTGGAGGGCCTCCTGTATGAAAGAGCATCCCTGTTTATTTACCGAGCAAGTCAGACAGGAATTGTAATCGTGTCGCGGCAGATTATGATACTGGCTTTGCCTTGAGTGCATCGCCACTAAGTTGACATTCATTGCACAGATATCGTGGTTCTGAATGACGTTAGAATTCGTGTAAACCATGTTAACTCCACGAACTCGGTGCTCTTGGATCCATCCGAGATCCATTTGTTCCTGTAGGGTTGCTTGTACTACAGAACACCCTTGATTGTTTTTAGAGCAGATATCACACTGGTGATAATTATGAGGTGGCACATGGCCATATCCACTCTATCTACAATGCATCTTGACCAGATTGGTTTTCAACAAGAGTGCATCGTGAATTTGATAGACATCGTTAGTCTCTCCTTCTATCAAATTGACTGCAGCCTTCTTGTGTTGAGGCAGGGGGTTCGTGAGAACATTAGGATTTGTATCCTTGAAGGATAAGACCCCGCTCCTAACAAGTTTTTGCATGTCGGACTTGAAATTGAGACAAGTCTCTATGTTATGCCCTGATCCTCCTTGATGGTAAGGGCAAGTTTGATCCACCTTAAGCCAAAAAGGCAGATTTTCTGGTACTGTAAGAGGAGATGTAGTCTGAATGTGCCCCTTAGCCAGTTGTAACGGAAACAACTCTGCGTATGTTACGGGTATAGGATCAAATCCTGGTGGCCGTGTTGTACGGTTATCGTTGTATGGAGGACGAGCCTGCTGAAGAGGCTGTTGTGTCCTTTGCTGATTAGGTTGGCTCTGCGAACCTGAGGTTGATACGTAGGAATAGGCGCAGGGTTGATAGTAGGAGTCACAGCTGCTACCGGTTGATAACGTCGCCTTTGCTTTCCGAGAGAGATATTCCCAATATCTTGCTCTTTTTTCTTAGGGAGAGCACTACCGTATTTTTTAGTACCGCTTGTCGATCCAGTGTCTTTTACCAAACGTCCTTCTCGGACGGCTTCTTCAAGACGTATGCCCATGCCCACCATCTCGGTGAAATCACTGGGTGCACTGGAAACCATTCGGTCATAGTAAAATGAGCTTAAGGTCTTTAAGAAGATCTTTGTCATCTCTTTTTCCTCCAGAGGTGGACAAATTTGAGCGGCAATTTCACGCCACCTTTGAGCATACTCCTTAAAGGTTTCCTTGTCCTTTTGCGACATCGATCTGAGTTGATCTCTGTCGTGTACCATGTCCAAATTGTATTTGTATTGTTGGACGAAGGCAGTACCAAGATCTCTGAATGTACTGATCGTAGTACGGTTTAAACCCATGTACCATTTGAGTGCGGCACCGGTTAAACTATCCTGAAAGTAGTGAATCAGTAGGTCGTAATTCTCCATCTGAGCTGACATCCGTCGGGCGTACATCACCAGATGGCTTTGAGGGCAAGAGTTACCCATGTATTTTTCAAAGTCGGCCACTTGAAATTTGTGCGGGACTTTCACGTTTGGGACCAAGCAGAGATCTGCGGCGTCCTTTCCAAATAGATCCTGACCGCGAATGGCTTGCAGTTCCTTCTGCATTTCTAAGAACTGCTCCTGGAATTCCTCCATTCTATCAAACATAATTTCCTTTTTATCATAAGGGATCGGTGGAATCTATCCTTCCGGGACAGTGTGCACCACAGGGGGTGGTACCGTGACTACGGTAGTGAGTCTTGGCGTTTCCCGAAGTTTGTAACCTTCAGGAGTCTTTAGTATGCCTCTGGCATCTTCGTTTTCCCGAAGTTTGTAACCTTCAGGCCCAGCGGCTTCAGTTGTGATTCCCTGATCTTCAGTGATTGGCGGAACATATCCTTCCGGGATATAGTTAATAGGCATGCCCCAAGGACGATCTTTCGGTATATGATACCTAGGATCATACTTCTCCACGATGGGCATTGAGGTGATCTCTGAGATCACAGTTTGTTGTAGCTGAGCTTCTGCCATGGCTTGCATGTCGTTACGAAGCTTTCTCATATCCTCTCTTAGAGCGTCGATCTCTTCTTTCAACTCTCTGTTTTCTTCCTCAAGATCATCCATCCTTTTCTGACGATTGGCCCGAGTATTATACGAATGAGACAGTTTGACTCTAGAACCGAGACACAAACGTGAGATTCGTAGGGAAGAAGAATACGCGATGTGATAATGATGAATGCAATGATTATATTAATTGTTTATGGTTTAAACAAAATAAACTTTGACAATTAGATTGCAAATATCAAACAGTGGGGAAACCCCTTTTTATTGAATTCAAAGGATTACAGAAATGGAAATACAGTAGATTACAAGGTACAGAAATAGAAACCTAAACTAATGGGTCCCGAGTTCTCTCTGAAGAGAAATCGGGTGCTGATTCTGGTATCTTCCTTTTCTTTGACCGGGGCTCTTGGGTCGTTGTCGGGTTGTCATTCCTTTGCCAGGTGAAAGGAGCAAGCAAATTCCTTTGGTCATCTTGATTCTCTACAGCATGTTGCTCCAAAATTTCAATCAGAGCATCTTTCTCTTTCAGTAATTGTTGTATTTTGATGCACTCTACGTCGAGGGTGCGGTACTTGTTCTTCCAAGGCCTTCTCTCCTTTTGAACTTTGTTGAGAGTAACCTGAAGCTTTTCAGTTTCTGTCATGAAGTACATGACAGATTCCCTTGGCGGAAGAATTCCGTAACGAGGATAAGGCATCTTTAGCTTGAGAGCTCTAGTTTGTACCCAATGGAGATAAGGCTCCACCGAGACACAGTCCGGTTTTCCTAGAGACTCTCGTCCTTTCTTATGAACATGCTTCCAAGCGTGCGCTATTTCCATCTTTAGTGCTCTGTCATTTTCTCCTTCCTTGAAGAAAAGACCTTCCAGATGAACACCCCGTGGGACGTGTCTCATCGGGTATCCAAATTGACGATGAACGAGAACTGGATGATAGTTGATTCCTCCCTTAGTTCCTATAAGGGGTACGTTGGGGAAGTTTCCACAATGGTCAATGATCCTGATCCCATCATAGATCCTATTACACCAATCTATATCAGAGTTGGTAAGAGACATGATCTTCTGCGACCAACGTAAGGCACTCTTGCAATCCCAAAAAGCAGCAGACTTGGGCAAGTGAGAGATAAACCATTTGTAAAGCAAAGGTACACAGCATGTGATCTCCCCTCCGCTGTACAAATTTCCCAAGTGTACAGAATGATACGCATCTGCGAGCAAAGTCGGCACAGGGTTTCCAATGAGAAAAACCTTAATGGAGTTGATATCTACAAAGTTATTGATGTTGGGAAACAAAAATAACCCGTAGGTGAGCAAGACAAAGATGCTTTCAAAAGCAGTCACGTTTCCTATACTGGCAAAATACAGGGCTTTCTTTGTCAAGAATTGGGCTGGAAAACCTTGGATGCCACCCTTGGTAGTTAGGTGGGTCCTGACCTCAGACTCATCCAAATGAATTGCTCTCGCAATGGTCTGATTCTTTGGAATTTCTTCCAGTCCAGAAAATGGAGCTCGATCTGTAATGTGCAGATCAATTAAATGAGAATACTCCTCCAGCGTTGGTGCTAACTGGTAATCTGGGAATGTGAAACAGTGATAAACTGGATCATAAAACTGAATGAGCGCATCCATGATTCCCTCAATCACATGGACTTTTAACAATGGTAGCAAACCTCCGTGCTTGGCTCTGAAAGCCTCTTGGTTTGTGATCATTCCTGCTAACCTTCTCAAATCCTCTAGCTTTGGAACCTTGAAGGTGTAACTATGAGTTCTCCTTCTACCGAAATCCATTAATGCAATCCTTTTCTCTGATATTTGCAATCACAGTCTTAGTTTAATTTGAAAAAGAGAGAGACTAGAAGAGAAATTTTTTTGAATGTTTTAATGTTTTTTAAATGAATGCATGAATGCAGCACACAAAAACATAGAAAAAACATGGGGTCAAAGGGTCGTTGTCATGAAATCAAGGCTCTACCCATCCCCAAAGGTTTATACTAAGGTGATTTTTGTACCTGTACTCATTATCATCAGCTCCTCCCAGGAAAGCAAAACAACAAGCGGATCGCCAGCGAGTTGTAGAGCAATCTTAAAGTAAGTGCCATTCACCGAGAATAGATCACCAGCCTCAAATGAGGGTAGTATCGCGTAACAACTATTCCCGATAGTTTCCGCACTACGAAAGGGTTTGGCTCCTCAGCTTCTCAGACTTAACAATCGGCCCATTGTCTAGGTGAGAGAATGGGTTGCATTGGTCAGCCTCCACTGAGGTTGATGGTCGACCTCGTCACCATCACTTATCTTAAGTGTATACTCAATCTTTCCACATGCGGCATCACACGCATTCCCATTAGCAGAAAAATAAACATGTATAGCAATTAGGAAAAGCAGTATATATATTTGTCCTAATCAACCTAGACCTTTAAAGCTATGAATCCTAAGTTCCTGACAGAAATGGGTTCCCCGGCGGAAGCCCCAATCTGGGGTATTCACACAAGAGATGAAAAGGAGAAAGAAAAGAGCCCCACGGTGGGTGCCATTTTTCTGTAGCGAGCGATTTTGGACGCGGTTCTTAAGCGCTGGTCGCTCTCTGCGGTTGATTTTTAACTACAGGTCGATTCATTTTTTATCCTATTAAAGCTGACGAAGGAAGGGAAATAGATGTCTCCAATTAACCCTGCTTTTCATACTGAGTTTAAACAGCGGTCTGTTAGGTTGCGAATGCTGTCAATGTGGGGGGGCCTTTGTACTGGTTATTTGTATTTTCGCCAATACGGTTTTCTTTTTCTCTTTCTAGGACTTTATAGCGGGGAACAAGGATTAAGATGTTAGGACTGATGCTTTTGATGAGCGTATGGGATTTTGGGTTTTTGTTTAGTGTGCTCGCTAAGATTTTTCTTTCAATCTTATGCCTACGTATTCCCGTTTACCGAAACAGGGAAATCAGAGCGTTCGTAGTTCCTCCTATTCTATGGGAGGAAATGGTATTTGGTGTCTTGTTCAAAGCCCAAGACGTGAAGCGAAAGGTGGTTTGTATCTTGTTCAAAGCCCAAGATGTGAAGCTGAAAAGTCTGTTTGTATCTTGTTCAAAGCCCAAGATATGAAGCTAAAAGTGTGTTGACTTTAGAGAGAATTTGTCATCTCTAAAGAGGGGGTTGTATGTCACAACTGTTTATAAAGGAGAATTACTTTAACCGGGATGTGTGAATCCGGCAATGCCATAATTTCCTTTATAGGGGATTTTAACCTGAAGGAGAAGACTTTAACTTAGTGTAGAGCAATGCTATCTTTCCTTAGGAATTTCTCATACTAAAAGAGGGACATTGGCATGGATGTAGATGATCCAGAGGCTCGCCTCTTACAGCGATTAGATGAAAAGGATGGAGTTATTGATGTTTGTATACTGTGAACGAGGCACAGCTTTGATGCTAAAAGGTTAATTGTATTAACCAGTGGTTTTCTTATATAAAGCCTAAGAGGAGGCTAGTATGTGTCACGTACAAAGCCCGAGAGAGAGAGGCTAAATGTTTTGACTTGACGATGAAGTCTTTTGGTATCTCGTATAAAGCCCGAGATGGAGGCTAATTGACACAACAAGAGAGTTTTTTGTATCTCGTACGAAGCCCGAGATGGAGGCGAAATTTGTTTGGCTTAATAAGAACCTTTTTGTATCTCGTATAAAGCCCGAGATGGAGGCGAAAGAAGTTATTGACTCAACGAGGGAGTCTCTTATGTGTCTTGTACAAAGCCCGAGAGAGAGGCTAAACGTTGTTTGACTCCGCTGGGGAGAATAATTTGTACAAATCCCAAGAGGAGGCTAACTTCACTGGAGAAGGATCATTATACAAAGCCTAAGAGGAGGCTATGGTTACTGTTTCAGTTGAGTGACAGGTCCATTATACTGATTTTAAAGAGAAAATCAGTTCTTATATGAGCAACACTGTACTCATGGATTTGATTCAAGGATCCGGGTTATTCCTCTTTTTTAAGGAAACGGGAAATCTGAAGGGTATTGAGACTGTCCGAGTCTACGGGTTTCCTTCCTATTTTAACGAAGGGGTCGCTTGAGAATGTCTTTGAGACTCAAGGATATTAGACTGTCCAAGTTTAGAGTTTTATCTCTTGTACCATGCTTTGAGAAACAGTAGTAGACTCTATGAAAGGACTGTTCTATGAAGATGACTAAGTTCTGTTCCTATACCTCTAAGAGGTCGTCGGGACAATTTGTACGAAGCCCAAGAGGAGGCTGGAAACTTTTAAGAAGCCGACGGGTCCTTGTATGAAGCCCAAGAGGAGGCTATCATTCCCGGAGGAAGAGATCATTATACGAAGCCTAAGAGAAGGCTGTGAATACTTCTAAGAAGCCGTAGGGTCCTTGTACTAAGCCCCAGAGGAGTCTAGGTTGCTTTTAGGAAGCCTGTGGGTCCTTGTACGATGCCCAAGAGGAGGCCGATGCTTTTAAGAAGCCCGTGGGTCCCCAAACCCCGAGAAATTCAAGGCAAGCTATTCACAAGGAATAGATCAAGTCAGGAAAGTTCGAGAATTTGGAAGAAACTCAAGAGATGCCATTCACGGAGAATACATTCATCTCTGGGAATAGAGTTTCTTGACAATTCCTAATGAGGACAGCCGAAGAGAAGACTGTATCTGGTGATCCTATTGGGGGTCTAGTTGTCTATTTCTACGAATAAACGAAACGGCGTCACCTAGTTCTAGACGTAGTTGTCGGGGAAACTCTGAATATCTATACTATTATTACACAGTTGATATGAGTTTATGAAAGAAGACTTACAGTGAAACAGCCCCACAATACAGTTATATGTATATGAAAGCGGTAAATGAAAGCAATAACCACTTACTCGGTTGTAGAGCTTCCATGCTGTTTGGTTTGTTGTTCAACAAAGAAAGATTGAAAACAACAGTATATTCAAAATCAAAGGAGAAAGTGCTTTGAAAAAGAAAGATTTGGGGCTTACAGCTCAAGGAGAGGCCCAGGGTTTTATTAGTGAGCGCACTGTTTGAATTTGTACAGAGGGACTTATACAAGTGACTGTGGCCCAAAAATTGTTTTCTGTACAAAGGGATGGGTCTTACACTCTCGCAAGAGGCCCAAAAAGTTTTAAGAAAGGAAATGGGTCTTACTACTCGAGGGTAGGCCCAGATGATTTTTCGTTTAAAGTGGCGATCGCGCCGAGATTTTCTTTTAACGTAGAGGGACTTATACAATAAGTGAGGCCCAAAATGATTTTGGTTAAAAGGGGGTAGGGTCTTACACTCTATTAGAGGCCCAAAAAGTTTTAAATGGATCTTATAGCTCGAGGAGAGGCTCAGTGTTATTTTTAAAAGGCGACGATCACGCCGTTTGTTTTTGACGGTATCGGGACTTATACAATACACTGAGGCCCAAAAATGATTTGGTCAAAAAAAGATTGGGTCTTACACTCTATTAGAGACCCAGAAGTTTTGAAAATGGTTTATGAGGGTTGAATTAATCCAAAAACCCTAATTTGTTTTCAAAAATGTATTTAATTGAATAAAAATTCAATTAAAATGATCAAAATTGTTTAACATATGAAAAAAAAATTGTGATCTTGGATTAATGCTTCAAAAATTAAGTATTGACCTACAAAATAATTAGAAAACATTAAAAGTTGCAAAATCAATGTGGAAAAAATATTTAAAATGTCAAAAACAATTAAAATATTAATTCTTTGCAAAAATATCAATTATATGAAATAAATAATATTTTTGGGATTTTTTAATAAAATAAAATATTTTAACATTTTTGTGAATTATTAAAAAAAGAATCAACTCAAAATCATTAAAACTCAGAGAGAAATTAATTTTTGAATCAATTAAACAAAAATCACAAAATTCAAATATTCAAATTTCTGAAAATGGCGCCAAGAACACACCAAGAACACGCGCGTGTTCTGAGTTTCCCAGATTTGCGTTTTCCATCCAATCTCACTGAATACTTAACCATATCATGCAATCCACATACCAATCAACTCGTTTCAACCTCACGATCATATCTATAACACTTAATTTCATTTAAATTAAACATAAAATATGAAACCACGAAGAAACCTCAAGAACCCTAATTTCTGCATGAAGGCTAGGATTTTTGATACACGATTCAAACAAAGCAATTACTTGAGGGGAAACATTCCATGCATGATTATGAACATTTGGCAAAAGTATTGTGCGAGGAAATATGCATAGATTGAAAGATGACCAAGTTTAAGCTTACCTCTAGGTCGTGACAGCAAGAGCAAATTGATTTCTGAGTAGGAGGTGTTACAGATGAATTGTGATGATCTGAACAGCTTCCCTACTGTAGCGAGCGATTTTGGACGCGGTTCTTAAGCGCTGGTCGCTCTCTGCGGTTTGAGCTTACTACAGGTCGATTCATTTTTTATCCTATTAAAACTGACGAAGGAAGGGAAATAGATGTCTCCAATTAACCCTGCTTTGCATACTGAGTTTAAACCGCGTTCTGTTAGGTTACGAATGCTATCAATGTGGGGGGCCTTTGTACTGGTTATTTGTATTTTCACCAATACTGTTTTCTTTTTCTCTTTCTAGGACTTTATAGCGGGGGACAAGGATTTAGGATGTTAGGACTGATGCTTTTGATAGATACATGAGAATATGGGATTTTGGGTTTTTGTTTAGTGTGCTCACTAAGATTTTTCTTTCAATCTTATGCCTACGTATTCCCGTTTACCGAAACAGGGAAATCAGAGCGTTCGTAGTTCCTCCTATTCTATGGGAGGAAATGGTATTTGGTGTCTTGTTCAAAGTCCAAGACGTGAAGCGAAAGGTGATTTGTATCTTGTTCAAAGCCCAAGATGTGAAGCTGAAAAGGTTTGACTTTAGAGAGAATTTGTCATCTCTAAAGAGGGGGGTTGTATGTCACAACTGTTTATAAAGGAGAATTACTTTAACCGGGATATGTTAATCCGGCAATGCCATAATTTCCTTTAAAGGGGATTTTAATCTGAAGGAGAAGACTTTAACTCAGTGTAGAGTAATGCCATCTTTCCTTAGGAATTTCTCATGCTAAAAGTGGGACAGTGGCATGGATGTAGATGATCCAGAGGCTTGCCACTTACAGCAATTAGATGAAGGGGAAGGAGTTGTTGATGTTTGTGTACTGTGAGCGAGGCACAGCTTTGATGCTAAAAGGTTAATTGGATTAACCAGTGGTTTTCTTATATAAAGCCTAAGAGGAGGCTAGTATGTGTCTCGTACAAAGCCCGAGAGAGAGGCTAAAAGGTTTTGACTCAACAAGGGAATCTTTTGGTATCTCGTATAAAGCCCGAGATGGAGGCTATTAGACTCAACAAGAGAGTTTTTGTATCTCGTACAAAGCCCGAGATGGAGGCTGAAATTTGTTTGGCTCAATATGAACCTTTTTGTATCTCGTATAAAGGCCGAGATGGAGGCGAAAGGGTGATTGACTTAACGAGGGAGTCTCTTATGTGTCTCGTACAAAGCCCGAGAGAGAGGCTAACCGTTGTTTGACTCTGCTAGAGAGGATCATTGTACAAAGCCCAAGAGGGAGGCTACGGTGACTGTTTCAGTTGAGTGACAGGTCCAGTATACTGATTTTTAAAGAGAAAATCAGTTCTTATATGAGCAATGTTGTACTCATGGATTTGATTCAAGGATCCGGGTTATTCCTGTTCTTTAAGGAAACGTGAAATCCGAAGGGTATTGAGACTGTCCGAGTCTACGGGTTTTCCTCCTATTTAACGAAGAGGTCACTTGAGAATGTCTTTGACACTCAAGGAGATTAGACTGTCCAAGTCTAGAGTGTCATCTTTTGTACTATGCTTTGAGAAACAGTAGTAGACTCTTTGAAAGGGTTGTTCTATGCAGATGACTAAGTTCTGTTCCTATACCTCTAGGAGGTCGTCGCGACAATTTGTATGAAGCCCAAGAGGAGGCTGGAAACTTTTAAGAAGCCGATCGGTCCTTGTACGAAGCCCAAGAGGAGGCTATCATTCCCGGAGGAAGAGATCATTATACGAAGCCTAAGAGGAGGCTGTGAATACTTCTAAGAAGCCATAGGGTCCTTGTACTAAGCCCAAGAGGAGGCGGGGTTGCTTTTAGGAAGCCTGTGGGTCCTTGAATAATGCCCAAGAGGAGGCCAATGCTTTTAAGAAGCCGATGGGTCCCCAAACCCCGAGAAATTCAAGGTAAGCTATTCACAAGGAATAGATCAAGTCAGGAAAGTTCGAGAATTTGGAAGAAACTCAAGAGATGCCATTCACGGAGAAAAGATCATCTCTGGGGAATAGAGTTTCTTGACAAGTTCTTTTAAGAAGCCTGTGGGTCCCCAAACCCCGAGAAGTTCAAGACATGCCATTCACCGAGAATAGATCAAGCCAGAAAAGTCCGAGAATTTGGAAGAAACTCAAGAGATGCCATTCACGGAGAAAAGATCATCTCTGGGGAATAGAGTTTCTTGACAACTTCTATGAGTGACAGTCTATGAAAGGGTTCACAGAGAATGCTGCCTTTCATGTCTCCATATTGTTTAACCCCAAGAGGAGGGAAGACTGTGTCTGGTAATCCTATGGGGATCTAGTTTAGACTATTTCTAAGAGTGATCAATGGGCTTAATGCTAGACGTAGTTGCCGGGGAAACTCTAAATATCTATACTATTATTACACAGTTGATATGAGTTTATGAAAGAAGACTTACAGTGAAACAACCCCATAATACAGTTATATGTATATGAAAGCGGTAAATGAAAGCGGATAAACACTTACTCGGTTGTAGAGCTTCCATGCTGTTTGGTTAGTTGTTCAACAAAGAAAGATTGAAAACAATAGTATATTCAAAATCAAAGGAGAAAGTGCTTTGAAAAAGAAAGATTTGGGGCTTACAGCTCAAGGAGAGGCCCAGGGTTTTATCAGTGAGCGCACTGTTTGAATTTGTACAGAGGAACTTATACAAGTGACTGTGGCCCAAAAATTATTTTCTGTACAAAGGGATGGGTCTTACACTCTCTCAAGAGGCCCAAAAGATTTAAATAAAAAGAGTGGGGCTTATGACACGAGGGTAGGCCCAGTTGACTTTTCGTTTAAAATGGCGATCGCGCCGAGATTTTCTTTTAACGCGAAGGGGCTTATACAATATCTGAGGCCCAAATGATTTTGGTTAAAATGGGGTTGGGTCTTACACTCTATTAGAGGCCCAAAAGTTTTGAATGGGTCTTATAGCTCAAGGAGAGACCCAAGGTTATTTTTAAAAGGCGACGATCGCGCCGTTTGTTTTTGACGGTATCGGGACTTATACACTACACTGAGGCCCAAAAAATGATTTGGTAAAAAAAAATTGGGTCTTACACTCTATTAGAGGCCCAAAGTGTTTTGAAAATGATTTATGAGGGTTGAATTAATCCAAAAACCCTAATTTGTTTTCAAAAATGTATTTAATTGAATAAAAATTCAATTAAAATGATCAAAATTGTTTAACATATGGAAAAAAAATTGTGATCTTGGATTAATGCTTCAAAAATTAAGTATTGACCTACAAAATAATTAGAAGGCATTAAAAGTTACAAAATCAATGTGGAAAAAATATTTAAAATGTCAAAAACAATTAAAACATTAATTCTTTGCAAAAATATCAATTATACAAAATAAATAATATTTTTGGGATTTTTTGATAAAATAAAATATTTTAACATTTTTTGTGAATTATTAAAAAAAGAATCAACTCAAAATCATTAAAACTCGGAGAGAAATTAATTTTTAAATCAATTAAATAAAATCACAAAATTCAAATATTTGAATTTGAAAGAAATGGCGCCAAGAACAAGCTGAAGAACACGCGCGTGTTCTGAGATTCCCAGATTTGCATTTTCTCTCTAATCTCACTGAATACTTAATCATATCATGTAATCCACATATCATTATGCTCGTTTCAACCTCACAATCATGTCTATGTCCATTAATTTCATTTAAATTAAACATATAACAAGAAATCACGAAAACACCTCAAGAACCCTAATTTCTGCATGAAGGCTACGATTTTTGATACACGATTCAAACAAAGCAATTAATTGAGGGAAAACATTCCATGCATGATTATGAACATATGGCCAAATTATTGTGCAGCAAAAATTGCATGGATCAAAGAGTTAGAAGAGCTCATGCTTACCACTTGCAGCTGGTGATCGTGATTTGTGTAGGAGGTGTTACAGTTGTGTTGTGGTGATCTGAACAGCTTCCCTACACCCTATGGAGTTTGTTTGAATGCTTGGACTTGATGGAAATTGGCTGGATCACTTCATGGCATCTCAACTGCACTTTGGTTAAAACCTTGAGCAATTGACTGGTGATTTTGAGAAATCAGTGTTCCAGTTGTTGTTTAAGTGTTTGATCAGCTCATATGTGATGTATATGAGGTGTGTGAGTGATTGGTTTGAGTGGAATTGCTCTCTAGCTCAAAACCCGATAGTTACCTTGCTAAGAAAGGCATTTTTGCCAAGAGAAAGAGATTTTGAGAAAGAAAAGTGTTGTAGGCCTTTGGTGTACTTAAACTGAACACAATTGAGCTATATTTATAGTAGAGCAAGTTTGTTTTGCAAGGAATAGTGAATGGCAACTGCTAAGTAGGTTTGGCCAACGTTGGCAAATGAAAATCCAAGTCTCCTCTAGCCATTTACTAGAGGTTAGGGCACAGAGCTTTGGTTCCCTTGGTCTTGGATAAGTCTTGACTGATTTCAGATGAGAATGGCTCAGTCCATGCCACCTTGATGCTTCCATTGAATGCTTCAATCCAAATTTGGAGTCTTGTCCCTATTTTGGCCATTCTAGGTTCAACATGCTATTTCTTGTTCCATGGACTTTGGAGGCTTGGCTCAGTGATTGTCCCCTTTAGATTCAATCCTCAGATGTGTCCAAGTGGATAGGAGCATTTGAATTTGGCTGATTTTGGCAAATCGAGCAAAATTGCAAATTCTGCCTTGCCTTTGACAGATTTCAGCAAGGCAACTTGCCAATGTCATATCTCTTGGTGTAAGTTGAATTTGGTAATGTTCTTGACCATTTTGGAAAGCCCTTACATGATACAACAACCGTTTGAACATGTTTAGTTTTGATCTCTTTTGAATCCAAGTGAAAAATCCCCCTACATTTGGCAAAAAGTAAGGCAAAATCTGACTTAGTGAAATTTTCACTAAGTGTTGGAACAAAGTGTTTTTTCTTGATTTTGATCACTCTATAACTCAAAATCCATAATGAATTGGACTTAGGTCTAGTTGAAGTTTTTGTAGAGGGTAATGAGGGCTACAAATCAAACTTTGGATGGGAAAAAATGGCCTTGTGGTTTAGGAGTTATGATCCTCCAAAGTTGGTACCCTTGCCACTTTATTTTTAACTTAGAAAATTTTCTAAGTTTTTTATGGTTAGTCCTTTTACAAGTTACCCAACTTTTCTTGATTTTTCGTGATGAATGATGATTCAAATCATACATTAACATCATTTTAGGGTTAAAAATCCATTTTGGTGAAAAATCTCAAAAAGTCAAAGTTGACTTTTGTGCACAGTTGACTTTTTATCAGATGAATTCCAAACTGTGCAATTCTTCATGAAATCATGTCCTTGACCGAAATCAAACTTGATGGACATATTCCATGGGTGTTATAGGGTATATTGAATCATGTCTTAGGGCTTGGGGGCATGTCCTGGTCAAAAGTCAAAGTTACAGTTGACTTTTCCCTTAAAACCCTAATTGTGGTGCAGATGAAATTGAGGCTTGTTGCTCAAGCTTCTTGGATCAAGCCATTGATGCAAATGGCTTAATATAGTTCATTGGAGACCCTAAAACCCTCTCTTGAGGTCTTGGCTCATGATTGGTCCAAAAGTCAACTTAGGGGTCAATTAGGTCAAGAAACCCTAATTCCTGATTTTTGATGAATGCATCCCCTGAGGAAAAATTTACTTGATGCTTGGGTCCATGAGGTTCCATGGAGTATATTAGGTCAGGTTTTGGATCATTGGCTTGTTCCCAGATGAAAAATTTCATCTGGTGGCCCTGGTCAACGAAAACCCTAATTTGGTGACACTGTCGATCTTGAGACTTGATCCACCTATAAGGGAGCAGCCTTGTGCTTAATCCTTGAAGTGGGAGCCATTTTGATCCATTGTGGATGTTTGAGAGGTTAGAAAAGTTGAATATCATGTCATTCCTTGATTGATCCTTTGTCTAAGCACTCAGAGAGGGCTTAAAACCCTAGTTTTGATTGTAGTGGATGCTCACCCATCTTTGGGGAGACTGATGAAGTATGATGGTTCCTCCATATTGTGATGATGATTTGCACAATGATGGGAAATCCTAGTGGTCAAAATTTGGAGTATGACACCTACACCCTATGGAGTGTGTTTGAATGCTTGGACTTGACTAAGAATGGTTGGATCACTTCATGGCATCTCAACTGCACTTTGGTTAAAACCTTGAGCAATTGACTGGTGATTCTGAGAAATCAGTGTTCTAGTGGTTGTTTAAGTGTTTGATCAGCTCATATGTGATGTATATGAGGTGTGTGAGTGATTGGTTTGAGTGGAATTTCCCTCTAGCTCAAAACCCGATAGTTACCTTGCTAAGAAAGGCATTTTTGCCAAGAGAAAGAGATTTTGAGAAAGGCAAGTGTTGTAGGCCTTTGGTGTACTTAAACTGATCACAATTGAGCTCTATTTATAGTAGAGCAAGTTTGTTTTGCAAGGAATAGTGAATGGCAACTGCTAAGTAGGTTTGGCCAATGTTGGCAAATGAAAATCCAAGTCTCCTCTAGCCATTGACTAGAGGTTAGGGCACAGAGCTTTGGTTCCCTTGGTCTTGGATAAGTCTTGACTGATTTCAAATGAGAATGGCTCAGTCCATGCCACCTTGATGCTTCCATTGAATGCTTCAATCCAAATTTGGAGTCTTGTCGCTATTTTGGCCATTCTAGGTTCAACATGCTATTTCTTGTTCCATGGACTTTGGAGGCCTGGCTCAGTGATTGTCCCCTTTAGATTCAATCCTCAGATGTGTCCAAGTGGATAGGAGCATTTGAATTTGGCTGATTTTGGAAAATCGAGCAAAATTGCAAATTCTGCCTTGCCTTTGACAGATTTCAGCAAGGCAACTTGCCAATGTCATATCTCATGGTGTAAGTTGAATTTGGTAATGTTCTTGACCATTTTGGAAAGCCCTTACATGATACGACAACTATTTGAACATGTTTGGTTTTGATGTCTCTTGAATCCAAGTGCAAAATCCCCCTACATTTGGCAAAAAGTAAGGCAAAATCTGACTTAGTGAAATTTTCACTAAGTGTTGGAACAAAGTGTTTTCTCTTGATTTTGATCACTCCATAACTCAAAATCCATGAGGAATTTGGACATAGGTCAGTATGAAGCTTTTGTAGAGGGCAATGAGATCTACAAATCAAGCTTTGAATGGGGCACAATGGCCTTGTGGTTTAGGAGTTATGGTCCTCCAAAGTTGGTGCATTAGTGGCACTTTTTCATGACTTAGAAAAATTTCTAAGTTTTATGGTTACCCCTTTTACAAGTTATCCAACTTTTCTTGATTTTTCTTGATGAATGATTATTCAAATCATACATTAACATCATTTTAGGGTTAAAAATCCATTTTGGTGAAAAATCTCAAAAAGTCAAAGTTGACTTTTGTGCACAGTTGACTTTTTATCAGATGAATTCCAAACTGTGCAATTCTTCAGGAAATCATGTCTTTGACCTAAATCAAACTTGATGGACATGTTCCATGGGTGTCATAGGGTATATTGAATCATGTCTTAGGGCTTGGGAGCATGTCCTGGTCAAAAGTCAAAGTTACAGTTGACTTTTCCCTTAAAACCCTAATTGTGGTGCAGATGAAATTGAGGCTTGTTGCTCAAGCTTCTTGGATCAATCCATTGTTGAAATTGGCTCAATATAGTTCATTGGAGACCCTCAAACCCTCTCTTGGGGTCTTGGCTCATGATTGGTCCCAAAAGTCAACTTAGGGGTGAATTAGGTCAAGAAACCCTAATTCCTGATTTTTGATAAATGCATCCCCTGAGGCAAAATTGACTTGATGCTTGGGTCCATGAGGTTCCATGGAGTATATTAGGTCAGGTTTTGGATCATTGGCTTGTGCCCAGATGAAAAATTTCATCTGGTGGCCCTAGTCGACCAAAACCCTAATTTGGTGACACTGTCGATCTTGAGACTTGATCCACCTATAAGGGAGCAGCCTTGTGCTTAATCCTTGAAGTGGGAGTCCTTTTGATCCATTGTGGATGTTTGAGAGGTTAGAAAAGTTGAAGATCATGTCATTCCTTGATTGATCCTTTGTCTAAGCACTCAGAGAGGGCTTAAAACCCTAGTTTTGATTATAGTGGATGCTCACCCATCTTTGGGGAGACTGATGAAGTATGATGGTTCCTCCATATTATGATGATGATTTGCACAATGATGGGAAATCCTAGTGGTCAAAATTTGGAGTATGACACCTACACCCTATGGAGTGTGTTTGAATGCTTGGACTTGACTGAGAATGGTTGGATCACTTCATGGCATCTCAACTGCACTTTGGTTAAAACCTTGAGCAATTGACTGGTGATTCTGAGAAATCAGTGTTCCAGTTGTTGTTTAAGTGTTTGATCAGCTCATATGTGATGTATATGAGGTGTGTGAGTGATTGGTTTGAGTGGAATTGCCCTCTAGCTCAAAACCCGATAGTTACCTTGCTAAGAAAGGCATTTTTGCCAAGAGAAAGAGATTTTGAGAAAGGCAAGTGTTGTAGGCCTTTGGTGTACTTAAACTGATCACAATTGAGCTCTATTTATAGTAGAGCAAGTTTGTTTTGGAAGGAATAGTGAATGGCAACTGCTAAGTAGGTTTGGCCAATGTTGGCAAATGAAAATCCAAGTCTCCTCTAGCCATTGACTAGAGGTTAGGGCACAGAGCTTTGGTTCCCTTGGTCTTGGATAAGTCTTGACTGATTTAAGATGAGAATGGCTCAGTCCATGCCACCTTGATGCTTCCATTGAATGCTTCAATCCAAATTTGGAGTCTTGTCCCTATTTTGGCCATTCTAGGATCAACATGCTATTTCTTGTTCCATAGACTTTGGAGGCTTGGCTCAGTGATTGTCCCCTTTAGATTCAATCCTCAGATGTGTCCAAGTGGATAGGAGCATTTGAATTTGGCTGATTTTGGCATATCGAGCAAAATTGCAAATTCAGCCTTGCCTTTGACAGATTTCAGCAAGGCAACTTGCCAATGTCATATCTCATGGTGTAAGTTGAATTTGGTAATGTTCTTGACCATTTATGGAAAGCCCTTACATGATACAACAACTGTTTGAACATGTTTGGTTTTGATCTCTCTTGAATCCAAGTGAAAAATCCCCCTACATTTGGGAAAAAGTAAGGCAAAATCTGACTTAGTGAAATTTTCACTAAGTGTTGGAACAAAGTGTTTTCTCTTGATTTTGATCACTCCATAACTCAAAATCCATGAGGAATTTGGACATAGGTCAGTATGAAGCTTTTGTAGAGGGCAATGAGATCTACAAATCAAGCTTTGAATGGGGCACAATGGCCTTGTGGTTTAGGAGTTATGGTCCTCCAAAGTTGGTGCATTAGTGGCACTTTTTCATGACTTAGAAAAATTTCTAAGTTTTATGGTTACCTCTTTTACAAGTTATCCAACTTTTCTTGATTTTTCTTGATGAATGATGATTCAAATCATACATTAACATCATTTTAGGGTTAAAAATCCATTTTGGTGAAAAATCTCAAAGAGTCAAAGTTGACTTTTGTGCACAGTTGACTTTTTATCAGATGAATTCCAAACTGTGCAATTCTTCAGGAAATCATGTCCTTGACCTAAATCAAACTTGATGGACATGTTCCATGGGTGTCATAGGGTATATTGAATCATGTCTTAGGGATTGGGAGCATGTCCTGGTCAAAAGTCAAAGTTACAGTTGACTTTTCCCTTAAAACCCTAATTGTGGTGCAGATGAAATTGAGGCTTGTTGCTCAAGCTTCTTGGATCAATCCATTGTTGCAAATGGCTCAATATAGTTCATTGGAGACCCTCAAACCCTCTCTTGGGGTCTTGGCTCATGATTGGTCCCAAAAGTCAACTTAGGGGTGAATTTGGTCAAGAAACCCTAATTCCTGATTTTTGATAAATGCATCCCCTGAGGCAAAATTGACTTGATGCTTGGGTCCATGAGGTTCCATGGAGTATATTAGGTCAGGTTTTGGATCATTGGCTTGTGCCCAGATGAAAATTTTCATCTGGTGGCCCTAGTCGACCAAAACCCTAATTTGGTGACACTGTCGATCTTGAGACTTGATCCACCTATAAGGGAGCAACCTTGTGCTTAATCCTTGAAGTGGGAGTCCTTTTGATCCATTGTGGATGTTTGAGAGGTTAGAAAAGTTGAAGATCATGTCATTCCTTGATTGATCCTTTGTCTAAGCACTCAGAGAGGGCTTAAAACCCTAGTTTTGATTATAGTGGATGCTCACCCATCTTTGGGGAGACTGATGAAGTATGATGGTTCCTCCATATTATGATGATGATTTGCACAATGATGGGAAATCCTAGTGGTCAAAATTTGGAGTATGACACCTACACCCTATGGAGTGTGTTTGAATGCTTGGACTTGACTGAGAATGGTTGGATCACTTCATGGCATCTCAACTGCACTTTGGTTAAAACCTTGAGCAATTGACTGGTGATTCTGAGAAATCAGTGTTCCAGTTGTTGTTTAAGTGTTTGATCAGCTCATATGTGATGTATATGAGGTGTGTGAGTGATTGGTTTGAGTGGAATTGCCCTCTAGCTCAAAACCCGATAGTTACCTTGCTAAGAAAGGCATTTTTGCCAAGAGAAAGAGACTTTGAGAAAGGCAAGTGTTGTAGGCCTTTGGTGTACTTAAACTGATCACAATTGAGCTCTATTTATAGTAGAGCAAGTTTGTTTTGGAAGGAATAGTGAATGGCAACTGCTAAGTAGGTTTGGCCAATGTTGGCAAATGAAAATCCAAGTCTCCTCTAGCCATTGACTAGAGGTTAGGGCACAGAGCTTTGGTTCCCTTGGTCTTGGATAAGTCTTGACTGATTTCAGATGAGAATGGCTCAGTCCATGCCACCTTGATGCTTCCATTGAATGCTTCAATCCAAATTTGGAGTCTTGTCCCTATTTTGGCCATTCTAGGATCAACATGCTATTTCTTGTTCCATAGACTTTGGAGGCTTGGCTCAGTGATTGTCCCCTTTAGATTCAATCCTCAGATGTGTCCAAGTGGATAGGAGCATTTGAATTTGGCTGATTTTGGCAAATCGAGCAAAATTGCAAATTCTACCTTGCCTTTGACAGATTTCAGCAAGGCAACTTGCCAATGTCATATCTCATGGTGTAAGTTGAATTTGGTAATGTTCTTGACCATTTATGGAAAGCCCTTACATGATACAACAACTGTTTGAACATGTTTGGTTTTGATCTCTCTTGAATCCAAGTGAAAAATCCCCCTACATTTGGGAAAAAGTAAGGCAAAATCTGACTTAGTGAAATTTTCACTAAGTGTTGGAACAAAGTGTTTTCTCTTGATTTTGATCACTCCATAACTCAAAATCCATGAGGAATTTGGACATAGGTCAGTATGAAGCTTTTGTAGAGGGCAATGAGATCTACAAATCAAGCTTTGAATGGGGCACAATGGCCTTGTGGTTTAGGAGTTATGGTCCTCCAAAGTTGGTGCATTAGTGGCACTTTTTCATGACTTAGAAAAATTTCTAAGTTTTATGGTTACCTCTTTTACAAGTTATCCAACTTTTCTTGATTTTTCTTGATGAATGATGATTCAAATCATACATTAACATCATTTTAGGGTTAAAAATCCATTTTGGTGAAAAATCTCAAAGAGTCAAAGTTGACTTTTGTGCACAGTTGACTTTTTATCAGATGAATTCCAAACTGTGCAATTCTTCAGGAAATCATGTCCTTGACCTAAATCAAACTTGATGGACATGTTCCATGGGTGTCAAAGGGTATATTGAATCATGTCTTAGGGCTTGGGAGCATGTCCTGGTCAAAAGTCAAAGTTACAGTTGACTTTTCCCTTAAAACCCTAATTGTGGTGCAGATGAAATTGAGGCTTGTTGCTCAAGCTTCTTGGATCAATCCATTGTTGCAAATGGCTCAATATAGTTCATTGGAGACCCTCAAACCCTCTCTTGAGGTCTTGGCTCATGATTGGTCCCAAAAGTCAACTTAGGGGTGAATTAGGTCAAGAAACCCTAATTCCTGATTTTTGATGAATGCATCCCCTGAGGCAAAATTGACTTGATGCTTGGGTCCATGAGGTTCCATGGAGTATATTAGGTCAGGTTTTGGATCATTGGCTTGTGCCCAGATGAAAAATTTCATCTGGTGGCCCTAGTCGACCAAAACCCTAATTTGGTGACACTGTCGATCTTGAGACTTGATCCACCTATAAGGGAGCAGCCTTGTGCTTAATCCTTGAAGTGGGAGTCCTTTTGATCCATTGTGGATGTTTGAGAGGTTAGACAAGTTAAAGATCATGTCATTCCTTGATTGATCCTTTGTCTAAGCACTCAGAGAGGGCTTAAAACCCTAGTTTTGATTATAGTGGATGCCCACCCATCTTTGGGGAGACTGATGAAGTATGATGGTTCCTCCATATTGTGATGATGATTTGCACAATGATGGGAAATCCTAGTGGTCAAAATTTGGAGTATGACACCTACACCCTATGGAGTGTGTTTGAATGCTTGGACTTGACTGAGAATGGTTGGATCACTTCATGGCATCTCAACTGCACTTTGGTTAAAACCTTGAGCAATTGACTGGTGATTCTGAGAAATCAGTGTTCCAGTTGTTGTTTAAGTGTTTGATCAGCTCATATGTGATGTATATGAGGTGTGTGAGTGATTGGTTTGAGTGGAATTGCCCTCTAGCTCAAAACCCGATAGTTACCTTGCTAAGAAAGGCATTTTTGCCAAGAGAAAGAGATTTTGAGAAAGGCAAGTGTTGTATGCCTTTGGTGTACTTAAACTGATCACAATTGAGCTCTATTTATAGTAGAGCAAGTTTGTTTTGAAAGGAATAGTGAATGGCAACTGCTAAGTAGGTTTGGCCAATGTTGGCAAATGAAAATCCAAGTCTCCTCTAGCCATTGACTAGAGGTTAGGGCACAGAGCTTTGGTTCCCTTGGTCTTGGATAAGTCTTGACTGATTTCAGATGAGAATGGCTCAGTCCATGCCACCTTGATGCTTCCATTGAATGCTTCAATCCAAATTTGGAGTCTTGTCCCTATTTTGGCCATTCTAGGTTCAACATGCTATTTCTTGTTCCATAGACTTTGGAGGCTTGGCTCAGTGATTGTCCCCTTTAAGATTCAATCCTCAGATGTGTCCAAGTGGATAGGAGCATTTGAATTTGGCTGATTTTGGCAAATCGAGCAAAATTGCAAATTCTGCCTTGCCTTTGACAGATTTCAGCAAGGCAACTTGCCAATGTCATATCTCATGGTGTAAGTTGAATTTGGTAATGTTCTTGACCATTTATGGAAAGCCCTTACATGATACAACAACTGTTTGAACATGTTTGGTTTTGATCTCTCTTGAATCCAAGTGAAAAATCCCCCTACATTTGGGAAAAAGTAAGGCAAAATCTGACTTAGTGAAATTTTCACTAAGTGTTGGAACAAAGTGTTTTCTCTTGATTTTGATCACTCCATAACTCAAAATCCATGAGGAATTTGGACATAGGTCAGTATGAAGCTTTTGTAGAGGGCAATGAGATCTACAAATCAAGCTTTGAATGGGGCACAATGGCCTTGTGGTTTAGGAGTTATGGTCCTCCAAAGTTGGTGCATTAGTGGCACTTTTTCATGACTTAGAAAAATTTCTAAGTTTTATGGTTACCTCTTTTACAAGTTATCCAACTTTTCTTGATTTTTCTTGATGAATGATGATTCAAATCATACATTAACATCATTTTAGGGTTAAAAATCCATTTTGGTGAAAAATCTCAAAGAGTCAAAGTTGACTTTTGTGCACAGTTAACTTTTTATCAGATGAATTCCAAACTGTGCAATTCTTCAGGAAATCATGTCCTTGACCTAAATCAAACTTGATGGACATGTTCCATGGGTGACAAAGGGTATATTGAATCATCTCTTAGGGCTTGGGAGCATGTCCTGGTCAAAAGTCAAAGTTACAGTTGACTTTTCCCTTAAAATCCTAATTGTGGTGCAGATGAAATTGAGGCTTGTTGCTCAAGCTTCTTGGATCAATCCATTGTTGCAAATGGCTCAATATAGTTCATTGGAGACCCTCAAACCCTCTCTTGAGGTCTTGGCTCATGATTGGTCCCAAAAGTCAACTTAGGGGTGAATTAGGTCAAGAAACCCTAATTCCTGATTTTTGATGAATGCATCCCCTGAGGCAAAATTGACTTGATGCTTGGGTCCATGAGGTTCCATGGAGTATATTAGGCCAGGTTTTGGATCATTGGCTTGTGCCCAGATGAAAAATTTCATCTGGTGGCCCTAGTCGACCAAAACCCTAATTTGGTGACACTGTCGATCTTGAGACTTGATCCACCTATAAGGGAGCAGCCTTGTGCTTAATCCTTGAAGTGGGAGTCCTTTTGATCCATTGTGGATGTTTGAGAGGTTAGACAAGTTAAAGATCATGTCATTCCTTGATTGATCCTTTGTCTAAGCACTCAGAGAGGGCTTAAAACCCTAGTTTTGATTATAGTGGATGCCCACCCATCTTTGGGGAGACTGATGAAGTATGATGGTTCCTCCATATTGTGATGATGATTTGCACAATGATGGGAAATCCTAGTGGTCAAAATTTGGAGTATGACACCTACACCCTATGGAGTGTGTTTGAATGCTTGGACTTGACTGAGAATGGTTGGATCACTTCATGGCATCTCAACTGCACTTTGGTTAAAACCTTGAGCAATTGACTGGTGATTCTGAGAAATCAGTGTTCCAGTTGTTGTTTAAGTGTTTGATCAGCTCATATGTGATGTATATGAGGTGTGTGAGTGATTGGTTTGAGTGGAATTGCCCTCTAGCTCAAAACCCGATAGTTACCTTGCTAAGAAAGGCATTTTTGCCAAGAGAAAGAGATTTTGAGAAAGGCAAGTGTTGTAGGCCTTTGGTGTACTTAAACTGATCACAATTGAGCTATATTTATAGTAGAGCAAGTTTGTTTTAAAAGGAATAGTGAATGGCAACTGCTAAGTAGGTTTGGCCAATGTTGGCAAATGAAAATCCAAGTCTCCTCTAGCCATTGACTAGAGGTTAGGGCACAGAGCTTTGGTTCCCTTGGTCTTGGATAAGTCTTGACTGATTTCAGATGAGAATGGCTCAGTCCATGCCACCTTGATGCTTCCATTGAATGCTTCAATCCAAATTTGGAGTCTTGTCCCTATTTTGGCCATTCTAGGTTCAACATGCTATTTCTTGTTCCATAGACTTTGGAGGCTTGGCTCAGTGATTGTCCCCTTTAAGATTCAATCCTCAGATGTGTCCAAGTGGATAGGAGCATTTGAATTTGGCTAATTTTGGCAAATCGAGCAAAATTGCAAATTCTGCCTTGCCTTTGACAGATTTCAGCAAGGCAACTTGCCAATGTCATATCTCATGGTGTAAGTTGAATTTGGTAATGTTCTTGACCATTTATGGAAAGCCCTTACATGATACAACAACTGTTTGAACATGTTTGGTTTTGATCTCTCTTGAATCCAAGTGAAAAATCCCCCTACATTTGGGAAAAAGTAAGGCAAAATCTGACTTAGTGAAATTTTCACTAAGTGTTGGAACAAAGTGTTTTCTCTTGATTTTGATCACTCCATAACTCAAAATCCATGAGGAATTTGGACATAGGTCAGTATGAAGCTTTTGTAGAGGGCAATGAGATCTACAAATCAAGCTTTGAATGGGGCACAATGGCCTTGTGGTTTAGGAGTTATGGTCCTCCAAAGTTGGTGCATTAGTGGCACTTTTTCATGACTTAGAAAAATTTCTAAGTTTTATGGTTACCTCTTTTACAAGTTATCCAACTTTTCTTGATTTTTCTTGATGAATGATGATTCAAATCATACATTAACATCATTTTTGGGTTAAAAATCCATTTTGGTGAAAAATCTCAAAGAGTCAAAGTTGACTTTTGTGCACAGTTGACTTTTTATCAGATGAATTCCAAACTGTGCAATTCTTCAGGAAATCATGTCCTTGACCTAAATCAAACTTGATGGACATGTTCCATGGGTGTCAAAGGGTATATTGAATCATGTCTTAGGGCTTGGGAGCATGTCCTGGTCAAAAGTCAAAGTTACAGTTGACTTTTCCCTTAAAACCCTAATTGTGGTGCAGATGAAATTGAGGCTTGTTGCTCAAGCTTCTTAGATCAATCCATTGTTGCAAATGGCTCAATATAGTTCATTGGAGACCCTCAAACCCTCTCTTGAGGTCTTGGCTCATGATTGGTCCCAGAAGTCAACTTAGGGGTGAATTAGGTCAAGAAACCCTAATTCCTGATTTTTGATGAATGCATCCCCTGAGGCAAAATTGACTTGATGCTTGGGTCCATGAGGTTCCATGGAGTATATTAGGCCAGGTTTTGGATCATTGGCTTGTGCCCAGATGAAAAATTTCATCTGGTGGCCCTAGTCGACCAAAACCCTAATTTGGTGACACTGTCGATCTTGAGACTTGATCCACCTATAAGGGAGCAGCCTTGTGCTTAATCCTTGAAGTGGGAGTCCTTTTGATCCATTGTGGATGTTTGAGAGGTTAGACAAGTTAAAGATCATGTCATTCCTTGATTGATCCTTTGTCTAAGCACTCAGAGAGGGCTTAAAACCCTAGTTTTGATTATAGTGGATGCCCACCCATCTTTGGGGAGACTGATGAAGTATGATGGTTCCTCCATATTGTGATGATGATTTGCACAATGATGGGAAATCCTAGTGGTCAAAATTTGGAGTATGACACCTACACCCTATGGAGTGTGTTTGAATGCTTGGACTTGACTGAGAATGGTTGGATCACTTCATGGCATCTCAACTGCACTTTGGTTAAAACCTTGAGCAATTGACTGGTGATTCTGAGAAATCAGTGTTCCAGTTGTTGTTTAAGTGTTTGATCAGCTCATATGTGATGTATATGAGGTGTGTGAGTGATTGGTTTGAGTGGAATTGCCCTCTAGCTCAAAACCCGATAGTTACCTTGCTAAGAAAGGCATTTTTGCCAAGAGAAAGAGATTTTGAGAAAGGCAAGTGTTGTAGGCCTTTGGTGTACTTAAACTGATCACAATTGAGCTATATTTATAGTAGAGCAAGTTTGTTTTAAAAGGAATAGTGAATGGCAACTGCTAAGTAGGTTTGGCCAATGTTGGCAAATGAAAATCCAAGTCTCCTCTAGCCATTGACTAGAGGTTAGGGCACAGAGCTTTGGTTCCCTTGGTCTTGGATAAGTCTTGACTGATTTCAGATGAGAATGGCTCAGTCCATGCCACCTTGATGCTTCCATTGAATGCTTCAATCCAAATTTGGAGTCTTGTCCCTATTTTGGCCATTCTAGGTTCAACATGCTATTTCTTGTTCCATAGACTTTGGAGGCTTGGCTCAGTGATTGTCCCCTTTAAGATTCAATCCTCAGATGTGTCCAAGTGGATAGGAGCATTTGAATTTGGCTAATTTTGGCAAATCGAGCAAAATTGCAAATTCTGCCTTGCCTTTGACAGATTTCAGCAAGGCAACTTGCCAATGTCATATCTCATGGTGTAAGTTGAATTTGGTAATGTTCTTGACCATTTATGGAAAGCCCTTACATGATACAACAACTGTTTGAACATGTTTGGTTTTGATCTCTCTTGAATCCAAGTGAAAAATCCCCCTACATTTGGGAAAAAGTAAGGCAAAATCTGACTTAGTGAAATTTTCACTAAGTGTTGGAACAAAGTGTTTTCTCTTGATTTTGATCACTCCATAACTCAAAATCCATGAGGAATTTGGACATAGGTCAGTATGAAGCTTTTGTAGAGGGCAATGAGATCTACAAATCAAGCTTTGAATGGGGCACAATGGCCTTGTGGTTTAGGAGTTATGGTCCTCCAAAGTTGGTGCATTAGTGGCACTTTTTCATGACTTAGAAAAATTTCTAAGTTTTATGGTTACCTCTTTTACAAGTTATCCAACTTTTCTTGATTTTTCTTGATGAATGATGATTCAAATCATACATTAACATCATTTTTGGGTTAAAAATCCATTTTGGTGAAAAATCTCAAAGAGTCAAAGTTGACTTTTGTGCACAGTTGACTTTTTATCAGATGAATTCCAAACTGTGCAATTCTTCAGGAAATCATGTCCTTGACCTAAATCAAACTTGATGGACATGTTCCATGGGTGTCAAAGGGTATATTGAATCATGTCTTAGGGCTTGGGAGCATGTCCTGGTCAAAAGTCAAAGTTACAGTTGACTTTTCCCTTAAAACCCTAATTGTGGTGCAGATGAAATTGAGGCTTGTTGCTCAAGCTTCTTAGATCAATCCATTGTTGCAAATGGCTCAATATAGTTCATTGGAGACCCTCAAACCCTCTCTTGAGGTCTTGGCTCATGATTGGTCCCAGAAGTCAACTTAGGGGTGAATTAGGTCAAGAAACCCTAATTCCTGATTTTTGATGAATGCATCCCCTGAGGCAAAATTGACTTGATGCTTGGGTCCATGAGGTTCCATGGAGTATATTAGGTCAGGTTTTGGATCATTGGCTTGTGCCCAGATGAAAAATTTCATCTGGTGGCCCTAGTCGACCAAAACCCTAATTTGGTGACACTGTCGATCTTGAGACTTGATCCACCTATAAGAGAGCAGCCTTGTGCTTAATCCTTGAAGTGGGAGTCCTTTTGATCCATTGTGGATGTTTGAGAGGTTAGACAAGTTAAAGATCATGTCATTCCTTGATTGATCCTTTGTCTAAGCACTCAGAGAGGGCTTAAAACCCTAGTTTTGATTATAGTGGATGCCCACCCATCTTTGGGGAGACTGATGAAGTATGATGGTTCCTCCATATTGTGATGATCATTTGCACAATGATGGGAAATCCTAGTGGTCAAAATTTGGAGTATGACACCTACACCCTATGGAGTGTGTTTGAATGCTTGGACTTGACTGAGAATGGTTGGATCACTTCATGGCATCTCAACTGCACTTTGGTTAAAACCTTGAGCAATTGACTGGTGATTCTGAGAAATCAGTGTTCCAGTTGTTGTTTAAGTGTTTGATCAGCTCATATGTGATGTATATGAGGTGTGTGAGTGATTGGTTTGAGTGGAATTGCCCTCTAGCTCAAAACCCGATAGTTACCTTGCTAAGAAAGGCATTTTTGCCAAGAGAAAGAGATTTTGAGAAAGGCAAGTGTTGTAGGCCTTTGGTGTACTTAAACTGATCACAATTGAGCTATATTTATAGTAGAGCAAGTTTGTTTTGAAAGGAATAGTGAATGGCAACTGCTAAGTAGGTTTGGCCAATGTTGGTAAATGAAAATCCAAGTCTCCTCTAGCCATTGACTAGAGGTTAGGGCACAGAGCTTTGGTTCCCTTGGTCTTGGATAAGTCTTGACTGATTTCAGATGAGAATGGCTCAGTCCATGCCACCTTGATGCTTCCATTGAATGCTTCAATCCAAATTTGGAGTCTTGTCCCTATTTTGGCCATTCTAGGATCAACATGCTATTTCTTGTTCCATAGACTTTGGAGGCTTGGCTCAGTGATTGTCCCCTTTAGATTCAATCCTCAGATGTGTCCAAGTGGATAGGAGCATTTGAATTTGGCTGATTTTGGCAAATCGAGCAAAATTGCAAATTCTGCCTTGCCTTTGACAGATTTCAGCAAGGCAACTTGCCAATGTCATATCTCATGGTGTAAGTTGAATTTGGTAATGTTCTTGACCATTTATGGAAAGCCCTTACATGATACAACAACTGTTTGAACATGTTTGGTTTTGATCTCTCTTGAATCCAAGTGAAAAATCCCCCTACATTTGGGAAAAAGTAAGGCAAAATCTGACTTAGTGAAATTTTCACTAAGTGTTGGAACAAAGTGTTTTCTCTTGATTTTGATCACTCCATAACTCAAAATCCATGAGGAATTTGGACATAGGTCAGTATGAAGCTTTTGTAGAGGGCAATGAGATCTACAAATCAAGCTTTGAATGGGGCACAATGGCCTTGTGGTTTAGGAGTTATGGTCCTCCAAAGTTGGTGCATTAGTGGCACTTTTTCATGACTTAGAAAAATTTCTAAGTTTTATGGTTACCTCTTTTACAAGTTATCCAACTTTTCTTGATTTTTCTTGATGAATGATGATTCAAATCATACATTAACATCATTTTTGGGTTAAAAATCCATTTTGGTGAAAAATCTCAAAGAGTCAAAGTTGACTTTTGTGCACAGTTGACTTTTTATCAGATGAATTCCAAACTGTGCAATTCTTCAGGAAATCATGTCCTTGACCTAAATCAAACTTGATGGACATGTTCCATGGGTGTCAAAGGGTATATTGAATCATGTCTTAGGGCTTGGGAGCATGTCCTGGTCAAAAGTCAAAGTTACAGTTGACTTTTCCCTTAAAACCCTAATTGTGGTGCAGATGAAATTGAGGCTTGTTGCTCAAGCTTCTTGGATCAATCCATTGTTGCAAATGGCTCAATATAGTTCATTGGAGACCCTCAAACCCTCTCTTGAGGTCTTGGCTCATGATTGGTCCCAGAAGTCAACTTAGGGGTGAATTAGGTCAAGAAACCCTAATTCCTGATTTTTGATGAATGCATCCCCTGAGGCAAAATTGACTTGATGCTTGGGTCCATGAGGTTCCATGGAGTATATTAGGTCAGGTTTTGGATCATTGGCTTGTGCCCAGATGAAAAATTTCATCTGGTGGCCCTAGTCGACCAAAACCCTAATTTGGTGACACTGTCGATCTTGAGACTTGATCCACCTATAAGGGAGAAGCCTTGTGCTTAATCCTTGAAGTGGGAGTCCTTTTGATCCATTGTGGATGTTTGAGAGGTTAGACAAGTTAAAGATCATGTCATTCCTTGATTGATCCTTTGTCTAAGCACTCAGAGAGGGCTTAAAACCCTAGTTTTGATTATAGTGGATGCCCACCCATCTTTGGGGAGACTGATGAAGTATGATGGTTCCTCCATATTGTGATGATCATTTGCACAATGATGGGAAATCCTAGTGGTCAAAATTTGGAGTATGACACCTACACCCTATGGAGTGTGTTTGAATGCTTGGACTTGACTGAGAATGGTTGGATCACTTCATGGCATCTCAACTGCACTTTGGTTAAAACCTTGAGCAATTGACTGGTGATTCTGAGAAATCAGTGTTCCAGTTGTTGTTTAAGTGTTTGATCAGCTCATATGTGATGTATATAAGGTGTGTGAGTGATTGGTTTGAGTGGAATTGCCCTCTAGCTCAAAACCCGATAGTTACCTTGCTAAGAAAGGCATTTTTGCCAAGAGAAAGAGATTTTGAGAAAGGCAAGTGTTGTAGGCCTTTGGTGTACTTAAACTGATCACAATTGAGCTATATTTATAGTAGAGCAAGTTTGTTTTGAAAGGAATAGTGAATGGCAACTGCTAAGTAGGTTTGGCCAATGTTGGCAAATGAAAATCCAAGTCTCCTCTAGCCATTGACTAGAGGTTAGGGCACAGAGCTTTGGTTCCCTTGGTCTTGGATAAGTCTTGACTGATTTCAGATGAGAATGGCTCAGTCCATGCCACCTTGATGCTTCCATTGAATGCTTCAATCCAAATTTGGAGTCTTGTCCCTATTTTGGCCATTCTAGGATCAACATGCTATTTCTTGTTCCATAGACTTTGGAGGCTTGGCTCAGTGATTGTCCCCTTTAGATTCAATCCTCAGATGTGTCCAAGTGGATAGGAGCATTTGAATTTGGCTGATTTTGGCAAATCGAGCAAAATTGCAAATTCTGCCTTGCCTTTGACAGATTTCAGCAAGGCAACTTGCCAATGTCATATCTCATGGTGTAAGTTGAATTTGGTAATGTTCTTGACCATTTATGGAAAGCCCTTACATGATACAACAACTGTTTGAACATGTTTGGTTTTGATCTCTCTTGAATCCAAGTGAAAAATCCCCCTACATTTGGGAAAAAGTAAGGCAAAATCTGACTTAGTGAAATTTTCACTAAGTGTTGGAACAAAGTGTTTTCTCTTGATTTTGATCACTCCATAACTCAAAATCCATGAGGAATTTGGACATAGGTCAGTATGAAGCTTTTGTAGAGGGCAATGAGATCTACAAATCAAGCTTTGAATGGGGCACAATGGCCTTGTGGTTTAGGAGTTATGGTCCTCCAAAGTTGGTGCATTAGTGGCACTTTTTCATGACTTAGAAAAATTTCTAAGTTTTATGGTTACCTCTTTTACAAGTTATCCAACTTTTCTTGATTTTTCTTGATGAATGATGATTCAAATCATACATTAACATCATTTTTGGGTTAAAAATCCATTTTGGTGAAAAATCTCAAAGAGTCAAAGTTGACTTTTGTGCACAGTTGACTTTTTATCAGATGAATTCCAAACTGTGCAATTCTTCAGGAAATCATGTCCTTGACCTAAATCAAACTTGATGGACATGTTCCATGGGTGTCAAAGGGTATATTGAATCATGTCTTAGGGCTTGGGAGCATGTCCTGGTCAAAAGTCAAAGTTACAGTTGACTTTTCCCTTAAAACCCTAATTGTGGTGCAGATGAAATTGAGGCTTGTTGCTCAAGCTTCTTGGATCAATCCATTGTTGCAAATGGCTCAATATAGTTCATTGGAGACCCTCAAACCCTCTCTTGAGGTCTTGGCTCATGATTGGTCCCAGAAGTCAACTTAGGGGTGAATTAGGTCAAGAAACCCTAATTCCTGATTTTTGATGAATGCATCCCCTGAGGCAAAATTGACTTGATGCTTGGGTCCATGAGGTTCCATGGAGTATATTAGGTCAGGTTTTGGATCATTGGCTTGTGCCCAGATGAAAAATTTCATCTGGTGGCCCTAGTCGACCAAAACCCTAATTTGGTGACACTGTCGATCTTGAGACTTGATCCACCTATAAGGGAGCAGCCTTGTGCTTAATCCTTGAAGTGGGAGTCCTTTTGATCCATTGTGGATGTTTGAGAGGTTAGACAAGTTAAAGATCATGTCATTCCTTGATTGATCCTTTGTCTAAGCACTCAGAGAGGGCTTAAAACCCTAGTTTTGATTATAGTGGATGCCCACCCATCTTTGGGGAGACTGATGAAGTATGATGGTTCCTCCATATTGTGATGATCATTTGCACAATGATGGGAAATCCTAGTGGTCAAAATTTGGAGTATGACACCTACACCCTATGGAGTGTGTTTGAATGCTTGGACTTGACTGAGAATGGTTGGATCACTTCATGGCATCTCAACTGCACTTTGGTTAAAACCTTGAGCAATTGACTGGTGATTTTGAGAAATCAGTGTTCCAGTTGTTGTTTAAGTGTTTGATCAGCTCATATGTGATGTATATGAGGTGTGTGAGTGATTGGTTTGAGTGGAATTGCCCTCTAGCTCAAAACCCGATAGTTACCTTGCTAAGAAAGGCATTTTTGCCAAGAGAAAGAGATTTTGAGAAAGGCAAGTGTTGTAGGCCTTTGGTGTACTTAAACTGATCACAATTGAGCTATATTTATAGTAGAGCAAGTTTGTTTTGAAAGGAATAGTGAATGGCAACTGCTAAGTAGGTTTGGCCAATGTTGGCAAATGAAAATCCAAGTCTCCTCTAGCCATTGACTAGAGGTTAGGGCACAGAGCTTTGGTTCCCTTGGTCTTGGATAAGTCTTGACTGATTTCAGATGAGAATGGCTCAGTCCATGCCACCTTGATGCTTCCATTGAATGCTTCAATCCAAATTTGGAGTCTTGTCCCTATTTTGGCCATTCTAGGATCAACATGCTATTTCTTGTTCCATAGACTTTGGAGGCTTGGCTCAGTGATTGTCCCCTTTAGATTCAATCCTCAGATGTGTCCAAGTGGATAGGAGCATTTGAATTTGGCTGATTTTGGCAAATCGAGCAAAATTGCAAATTCTGCCTTGCCTTTGACAGATTTCAGCAAGGCAACTTGCCAATGTCATATCTCATGGTGTAAGTTGAATTTGGTAATGTTCTTGACCATTTATGGAAAGCCCTTACATGATACAACAACTGTTTGAACATGTTTGGTTTTGATCTCTCTTGAATCCAAGTGAAAAATCCCCCTACATTTGGGAAAAAGTAAGGCAAAATCTGACTTAGTGAAATTTTCACTAAGTGTTGGAACAAAGTGTTTTCTCTTGATTTTGATCACTCCATAACTCAAAATCCATGAGGAATTTGGACATAGGTCAGTATGAAGCTTTTGTAGAGGGCAATGAGATCTACAAATCAAGCTTTGAATGGGGCACAATGGCCTTGTGGTTTAGGAGTTATGGTCCTCCAAAGTTGGTGCATTAGTGGCACTTTTTCATGACTTAGAAAAATTTCTAAGTTTTATGGTTACCTCTTTTACAAGTTATCCAACTTTTCTTGATTTTTCTTGATGAATGATGATTCAAATCATACATTAACATCATTTTAGGGTTAAAAATCCATTTTGGTGAAAAATCTCAAAGAGTCAAAGTTGACTTTTGTGCACAGTTGACTTTTTATCAGATGAATTCCAAACTGTGCAATTCTTCAGGAAATCATGTCCTTGACCTAAATCAAACTTGATGGACATGTTCCATGGGTGTCAAAGGGTATATTGAATCATGTCTTAGGGCTTGGGAGCATGTCCTGGTCAAAAGTCAAAGTTACAGTTGACTTTTCCCTTAAAACCCTAATTGTGGTGCAGATGAAATTGAGGCTTGTTGCTCAAGCTTCTTGGATCAATCCATTGTTGCAAATGGCTCAATATAGTTCATTGGAGACCCTCAAACCCTCTCTTGAGGTCTTGGCTCATGATTGGTCCCAGAAGTCAACTTAGGGGTGAATTAGGTCAAGAAACCCTAATTCCTGATTTTTGATGAATGCATCCCCTGAGGCAAAATTGACTTGATGCTTGGGTCCATGAGGTTCCATGGAGTATATTAGGTCAGGTTTTGGATCATTGGCTTGTGCCCAGATGAAAAATTTCATCTGGTGGCCCTAGTCGACCAAAACCCTAATTTGGTGACACTGTCGATCTTGAGACTTGATCCACCTATAAGGGAGCAGCCTTGTGCTTTGAAGTGGGGAGTCCTTTTGATCCATTGTGGATGTTTGAGAGGTTAGACAAGTTAAAGATCATGTCATTCCTTGATTGATCCTTTGTCTAAGCACTCAGAGAGGGCTTAAAACCCTAGTTTTGATTATAGTGGATGCCCACCCATCTTTGGGGAGACTGATGAAGTATGATGGTTCCTCCATATTGTGATGATCATTTTGCACAATGATGGGAAATCCTAGTGGTCAAAATTTGGAGTATGACACCTACACCCTATGGAGTGTGTTTGAATGCTTGGACTTGACTGAGAATGGTTGGATCACTTCATGGCATCTCAACTGCACTTTGGTTAAAACCTTGAGCAATTGACTGGTGATTTTGAGAAATCAGTGTTCCAGTTGTTGTTTAAGTGTTTGATCAGCTCATATGTGATGTATATGAGGTGTGTGAGTGATTGGTTTGAGTGGAATTGCCCTCTAGCTCAAAACCCGATAGTTACCTTGCTAAGAAAGGCATTTTTGCCAAGAGAAAGAGATTTTGAGAAAGGCAAGTGTTGTAGGCCTTTGGTGTACTTAAACTGATCACAATTGAGCTATATTTATAGTAGAGCAAGTTTGTTTTGAAAGGAATAGTGAATGGCAACTGCTAAGTAGGTTTGGCCAATGTTGGCAAATGAAAATCCAAGTCTCCTCTAGCCATTGACTAGAGGTTAGGGCACAGAGCTTTGGTTCCCTTGGTCTTGGATAAGTCTTGACTGATTTCAGATGAGAATGGCTCAGTCCATGCCACCTTGATGCTTCCATTGAATGCTTCAATCCAAATTTGGAGTCTTGTCCCTATTTTGGCCATTCTAGGATCAACATGCTATTTCTTGTTCCATAGACTTTGGAGGCTTGGCTCAGTGATTGTCCCCTTTAGATTCAATCCTCAGATGTGTCCAAGTGGATAGGAGCATTTGAATTTGGCTGATTTTGGCAAATCGAGCAAAATTGCAAATTCTGCCTTGCCTTTGACAGATTTCAGCAAGGCAACTTGCCAATGTCATATCTCATGGTGTAAGTTGAATTTGGTAATGTTCTTGACCATTTATGGAAAGCCCTTACATGATACAACAACTGTTTGAACATGTTTGGTTTTGATCTCTCTTGAATCCAAGTGAAAAATCCCCCTACATTTGGGAAAAAGTAAGGCAAAATCTGACTTAGTGAAATTTTCACTAAGTGTTGGAACAAAGTGTTTTCTCTTGATTTTGATCACTCCATAACTCAAAATCCATGAGGAATTTGGACATAGGTCAGTATGAAGCTTTTGTAGAGGGGCAATGAGATCTACAAATCAAGCTTTGAATGGGGGCACAATGGCCTTGTGGTTTAGGAGTTATGGTCCTCCAAAGTTGGTGCATTAGTGGCACTTTTTCATGACTTAGAAAAATTTCTAAGTTTTATGGTTACCTCTTTTACAAGTTATCCAACTTTTCTTGATTTTTCTTGATGAATGATGATTCAAATCATACATTAACATCATTTTAGGGTTAAAAATCCATTTTGGTGAAAAATCTCAAAGAGTCAAAGTTGACTTTTGTGCACAGTTGACTTTTTATCAGATGAATTCCAAACTGTGCAATTCTTCAGGAAATCATGTCCTTGACCTAAATCAAACTTGATGGACATGTTCCATGGGTGTCAAAGGGTATATTGAATCATGTCTTAGGGCTTGGGAGCATGTCCTGGTCAAAAGTCAAAGTTACAGTTGACTTTTTCCCTTAAAACCCTAATTGTGGTGCAGATGAAATTGAGGCTTGTTGCTCAAGCTTCTTGGATCAATCCATTGTTGCAAATGGCTCAATATAGTTCATTGGAGACCCTCAAACCCTCTCTTGAGGTCTTGGCTCATGATTGGTCCCCAAAAGTCAACTTAGGGGTGAATTAGGTCAAGAAACCCTAATTCCTGATTTTTGATGCATGCATCCCCTGAGGCAAAATTGACTTGATGCTTGGGTCCATGAGGTTCCATGGAGTATATTAGGTCAGGTTTTGGATCATTGGCTTGTGCCCAGATGAAAAATTTCATCTGGTGGCCCTAGTCGACCAAAACCCTAATTTGGTGACACTGTCGATCTTGAGACTTGATCCACCTATAAGGGAGCAGCCTTGTGCTTAATCCTTGAAGTGGGAGTCCTTTTGATCCATTGTGGATGTTTGAGAGGTTAGACAAGTTAAAGATCATGTCATTCCTTGATTGATCCTTTGTCTAAGCACTCAGAGAGGGCTTAAAACCCTAGTTTTGATTATAGTGGATGCCCACCCATCTTTGGGGAGACTGATGAAGTATGATGGTTCCTCCATATTGTGATGATCATTTGCACAATGATGGGAAATCCTAGTGGTCAAAATTTGGAGTATGACACCTACACCCTATGGAGTGTGTTTGAATGCTTGGACTTGACTGAGAATGGTTGGATCACTTCATGGCATCTCAACTGCACTTTGGTTAAAACCTTGAGCAATTGACTGGTGATTCTGAGAAATCAGTGTTCCAGTTGTTGTTTAAGTGTTTGATCAGCTCATATGTGATGTATATGAGGTGTGTGAGTGATTGGTTTGAGTGGAATTGCCCTCTAGCTCAAAACCCGATAGTTACCTTGCTAAGAAAGGCATTTTTGCCAAGAGAAAGAGATTTTGAGAAAGGCAAGTGTTGTAGGCCTTTGGTGTACTTAAACTGATCACAATTGAGCTATATTTATAGTAGAGCAAGTTTGTTTTGAAAGGAATAGTGAATGGCAACTGCTAAGTAGGTTTGGCCAATGTTGGCAAATGAAAATCCAAGTCTCCTCTAGCCATTGACTAGAGGTTAGGGCACAGAGCTTTGGTTCCCTTGGTCTTGGATAAGTCTTGACTGATTTCAGATGAGAATGGCTCAGTCCATGCCACCTTGATGCTTCCATTGAATGCTTCAATCCAAATTTGGAGTCTTGTCCCTATTTTGGCCATTCTAGGATCAACATGCTATTTCTTGTTCCATAGACTTTGGAGGCTTGGCTCAGTGATTGTCCCCTTTAGATTCAATCCTCAGATGTGTCCAAGTGGATAGGAGCATTTGAATTTGGCTGATTTTGGCAAATCGAGCAAAATTGCAAATTCTGCCTTGCCTTTGACAGATTTCAGCAAGGCAACTTGCCAATGTCATATCTCATGGTGTAAGTTGAATTTGGTAATGTTCTTGACCATTTATGGAAAGCCCTTACATGATACAACAACTGTTTGAACATGTTTGGTTTTGATCTCTCTTGAATCCAAGTGAAAAATCCCCCTACATTTGGGAAAAAGTAAGGCAAAATCTGACTTAGTGAAATTTTCACTAAGTGTTGGAACAAAGTGTTTTCTCTTGATTTTGATCACTCCATAACTCAAAATCCATGAGGAATTTGGACATAGGTCAGTATGAAGCTTTTGTAGAGGGCAATGAGATCTACAAATCAAGCTTTGAATGGGGCACAATGGCCTTGTGGTTTAGGAGTTATGGTCCTCCAAAGTTGGTGCATTAGTGGCACTTTTTCATGACTTAGAAAAATTTCTAAGTTTTATGGTTACCTCTTTTACAAGTTATCCAACTTTTCTTGATTTTTCTTGATGAATGATGATTCAAATCATACATTAACATCATTTTAGGGTTAAAAATCCATTTTGGTGAAAAATCTCAAAGAGTCAAAGTTGACTTTTGTGCACAGTTGACTTTTTATCAGATGAATTCCAAACTGTGCAATTCTTCAGGAAATCATGTCCTTGACCTAAATCAAACTTGATGGACATGTTCCATGGGTGTCAAAGGGTATATTGAATCATGTCTTAGGGCTTGGGAGCATGTCCTGGTCAAAAGTCAAAGTTACAGTTGACTTTTCCCTTAAAACCCTAATTGTGGTGCAGATGAAATTGAGGCTTGTTGCTCAAGCTTCTTGGATCAATCCATTGTTGCAAATGGCTCAATATAGTTCATTGGAGACCCTCAAACCCTCTCTTGAGGTCTTGGCTCATGATTGGTCCCAAAAGTCAACTTAGGGGTGAATTAGGTCAAGAAACCCTAATTCCTGATTTTTGATGAATGCATCCCCTGAGGCAAAATTGACTTGATGCTTGGGTCCATGAGGTTCCATGGAGTATATTAGGTCAGGTTTTGGATCATTGGCTTGTGCCCAGATGAAAAATTTCATCTGGTGGCCCTAGTCGACCAAAACCCTAATTTGGTGACACTGTCGATCTTGAGACTTGATCCACCTATAAGGGAGCAGCCTTGTGCTTAATCCTTGAAGTGGGAGTCCTTTTGATCCATTGTGGATGTTTGAGAGGTTAGACAAGTTAAAGATCATGTCATTCCTTGATTGATCCTTTGTCTAAGCACTCAGAGAGGGCTTAAAACCCTAGTTTTGATTATAGTGGATGCCCACCCATCTTTGGGGAGACTGATGAAGTATGATGGTTCCTCCATATTGTGATGATGATTTGCACAATGATGGGAAATCCTAGTGGTCAAAATTTGGAGTATGACACCTACACCCTATGGAGTGTGTTTGAATGCTTGGACTTGACTGAGAATGGTTGGATCACTTCATGGCATCTCAACTGCACTTTGGTTAAAACCTTGAGCAATTGACTGGTGATTCTGAGAAATCAGTGTTCCAGTTGTTGTTTAAGTGTTTGATCAGCTCATATGTGATGTATATGAGGTGTGTGAGTGATTGGTTTGAGTGGAATTGCCCTCTAGCTCAAAACCCGATAGTTACCTTGCTAAGAAAGTCATTTTTGCCAAGAGAAAGAGATTTTGAGAAAGGCAAGTGTTGTAGGCCTTTGGTGTACTTAAACTGATCACAATTGAGCTATATTTATAGTAGAGCAAGTTTGTTTTGAAAGGAATAGTGAATGGCAACTGCTAAGTAGGTTTGGCCAATGTTGGCAAATGAAAATCCAAGTCTCCTCTAGCCATTGACTAGAGGTTAGGGCACAGAGCTTTGGTTCCCTTGGTCTTGGATAAGTCTTGACTGATTTCAGATGAGAATGGCTCAGTCCATGCCACCTTGATGCTTCCATTGAATGCTTCAATCCAAATTTGGAGTCTTGTCCCTATTTTGGCTATTCTAGGATCAACATGCTATTTCTTGTTCCATAGACTTTGGAGGCTTGGCTCAGTGATTGTCCCCTTTAGATTCAATCCTCAGATGTGTCCAAGTGGATAGGAGCATTTGAATTTGGCTGATTTTGGCAAATCGAGCAAAATTGCAAATTCTGCCTTGCCTTTGACAGATTTCAGCAAGGCAACTTGCCAATGTCATATCTCATGGTGTAAGTTGAATTTGGTAATGTTCTTGACCATTTATGGAAAGCCCTTACATGATACAACAACTGTTTGAACATGTTTGGTTTTGATCTCTCTTGAATCCAAGTGAAAAATCCCCCTACATTTGGGAAAAAGTAAGGCAAAATCTGACTTAGTGAAATTTTCACTAAGTGTTGGAACAAAGTGTTTTCTCTTGATTTTGATCACTCCATAACTCAAAATCCATGAGGAATTTGGACATAGGTCAGTATGAAGCTTTTGTAGAGGGCAATGAGATCTACAAATCAAGCTTTGAATGGGGCACAATGGCCTTGTGGTTTAGGAGTTATGGTCCTCCAAAGTTGGTGCATTAGTGGCACTTTTTCATGACTTAGAAAAATTTCTAAGTTTTATGGTTACCTCTTTTACAAGTTATCCAACTTTTCTTGATTTTTCTTGATGAATGATGATTCAAATCATACATTAACATCATTTTAGGGTTAAAAATCCATTTTGGTGAAAAATCTCAAAGAGTCAAAGTTGACTTTTGTGCACAGTTGACTTTTTATCAGATGAATTCCAAACTGTGCAATTCTTCAGGAAATCATGTCCTTGACCTAAATCAAACTTGATGGACATGTTCCATGGGTGTCAAAGGGTATATTGAATCATGTCTTAGGGCTTGGGAGCATGTCCTGGTCAAAAGTCAAAGTTACAGTTGACTTTTCCCTTAAAACCCTAATTGTGGTGCAGATGAAATTGAGGCTTGTTGCTCAAGCTTCTTGGATCAATCCATTGTTGCAAATGGCTCAATATAGTTCATTGGAGACCCTCAAACCCTCTCTTGAGGTCTTGGCTCATGATTGGTCCCAGAAGTCAACTTAGGGGTGAATTAGGTCAAGAAACCCGAATTCCTGATTTTTGATGAATGCATCCCCTGAGGCAAAATTGACTTGATGCTTGGGTCCATGAGGTTCCATGGAGTATATTAGGTCAGGTTTTGGATCATTGGCTTGTGCCCAGATGAAAAATTTCATCTGGTGGCCCTAGTCGACCAAAACCCTAATTTGGTGACACTGTCGATCTTGAGACTTGATCCACCTATAAGGGAGCAGCCTTGTGCTTAATCCTTGAAGTGGGAGTCCTTTTGATCCATTGTGGATGTTTGAGAGGTTAGACAAGTTAAAGATCATGTCATTCCTTGATTGATCCTTTGTCTAAGCACTCAGAGAGGGCTTAAAACCCTAGTTTTGATTATAGTGGATGCCCACCCATCTTTGGGGAGACTGATGAAGTATGATGGTTCCTCCATATTGTGATGATGATTTGCACAATGATGGGAAATCCTAGTGGTCAAAATTTGGAGTATGACACCTACACCCTATGGAGTGTGTTTGAATGCTTGGACTTGACTGAGAATGGTTGGATCACTTCATGGCATCTCAACTGCACTTTGGTTAAAACCTTGAGCAATTGACTGGTGATTCTGAGAAATCAGTGTTCCAGTTGTTGTTTAAGTGTTTGATCAGCTCATATGTGATGTATATGAGGTGTGTGAGTGATTGGTTTGAGTGGAATTGCCCTCTAGCTCAAAACCCGATAGTTACCTTGCTAAGAAAGGCATTTTTGCCAAGAGAAAGAGATTTTGAGAAAGGCAAGTGTTGTAGGCCTTTGGTGTACTTAAACTGATCACAATTGAGCTATATTTATAGTAGAGCAAGTTTGTTTTGAAAGGAATATTGAATGGCAACTGCTAAGTAGGTTTGGCCAATGTTGGCAAATGAAAATCCAAGTCTCCTCTAGCCATTGACTAGAGGTTAGGGCACAGAGCTTTGGTTCCCTTGGTCTTGGATAAGTCTTGACTGATTTCAGATGAGAATGGCTCAGTCCATGCCACCTTGATGCTTCCATTGAATGCTTCAATCCAAATTTGGAGTCTTGTCCCTATTTTGGCCATTCTAGGATCAACATGCTATTTCTTGTTCCATAGACTTTGGAGGCTTGGCTCAGTGATTGTCCCCTTTAGATTCAATCCTCAGATGTGTCCAAGTGGATAGGAGCATTTGAATTTGGCTGATTTTGGCAAATCGAGCAAAATTGCAAATTCTGCCTTGCCTTTGACAGATTTCAGCAAGGCAACTTGCCAATGTCATATCTCATGGTGTAAGTTGAATTTGGTAATGTTCTTGACCATTTATGGAAAGCCCTTACATGATACAACAACTGTTTGAACATGTTTGGTTTTGATCTCTCTTGAATCCAAGTGAAAAATCCCCCTACATTTGGGAAAAAGTAAGGCAAAATCTGACTTAGTGAAATTTTCACTAAGTGTTGGAACAAAGTGTTTTCTCTTGATTTTGATCACTCCATAACTCAAAATCCATGAGGAATTTGGACATAGGTCAGTATGAAGCTTTTGTAGAGGGCAATGAGATCTACAAATCAAGCTTTGAATGGGGCACAATGGCCTTGTGGTTTAGGAGTTATGGTCCTCCAAAGTTGGTGCATTAGTGGCACTTTTTCATGACTTAGAAAAATTTCTAAGTTTTATGGTTACCTCTTTTACAAGTTATCCAACTTTTCTTGATTTTTCTTGATGAATGATGATTCAAATCATACATTAACATCATTTTAGGGTTAAAAATCCATTTTGGTGAAAAATCTCAAAGAGTCAAAGTTGACTTTTGTGCACAGTTGACTTTTTATCAGATGAATTCCAAACTGTGCAATTCTTCAGGAAATCATGTCCTTGACCTAAATCAAACTTGATGGACATGTTCCATGGGTGTCAAAGGGTATATTGAATCATGTCTTAGGGCTTGGGAGCATGTCCTGGTCAAAAGTCAAAGTTACAGTTGACTTTTCCCTTAAAACCCTAATTGTGGTGCAGATGAAATTGAGGCTTGTTGCTCAAGCTTCTTGGATCAATCCATTGTTGCAAATGGCTCAATATAGTTCATTGGAGACCCTCAAACCCTCTCTTGAGGTCTTGGCTCATGATTGGTCCCAAAAGTCAACTTAGGGGTGAATTAGGTCAAGAAACCCTAATTCCTGATTTTTGATGAATGCATCCCCTGAGGCAAAATTGACTTGATGCTTGGGTCCATGAGGTTCCATGGAGTATATTAGGTCAGGTTTTGGATCATTGGCTTGTGCCCAGATGAAAAATTTCATCTGGTGGCCCTAGTCGACCAAAACCCTAATTTGGTAACACTGTCGATCTTGAGACTTGATCCACCTATAAGGGAGCAGCCTTGTGCTTAATCCTTGAAGTGGGAGTCCTTTTGATCCATTGTGGATGTTTGAGAGGTTAGACAAGTTAAAGATCATGTCATTCCTTGATTGATCCTTTGTCTAAGCACTCAGAGAGGGCTTAAAACCCTAGTTTTGATTATAGTGGATGCCCACCCATCTTTGGGGAGACTGATGAAGTATGATGGTTCCTCCATATTGTGATGATGATTTGCACAATGATGGGAAATCCTAGTGGTCAAAATTTGGAGTATGACACCTACACCCTATGGAGTGTGTTTGAATGCTTGGACTTGACTGAGAATGGTTGGATCACTTCATGGCATCTCAACTGCACTTTGGTTAAAACCTTGAGCAATTGACTGGTGATTCTGAGAAATCAGTGTTCCAGTTGTTGTTTAAGTGTTTGATCAGCTCATATGTGATGTATATGAGGTGTGTGAGTGATTGGTTTGAGTGGAATTGCCCTCTAGCTCAAAACCCGATAGTTACCTTGCTAAGAAAGGCATTTTTGCCAAGAGAAAGAGATTTTGAGAAAGGCAAGTGTTGTAGGCCTTTGGTGTACTTAAACTGATCACAATTGAGCTCTATTTATAGTAGAGCAAGTTTGTTTTGAAAGGAATAGTGAATGGCAACTGCTAAGTAGGTTTGGCCAATGTTGGCAAATGAAAATCCAAGTCTCCTCTAGCCATTGACTAGAGGTTAGGGCACAGAGCTTTGGTTCCCTTGGTCTTGGATAAGTCTTGACTGATTTCAGATGAGAATGGCTCAGTCCATGCCACCTTGATGCTTCCATTGAATGCTTCAATCCAAATTTGGAGTCTTGTCCCTATTTTGGCCATTCTAGGATCAACATGCTATTTCTTGTTCCATAGACTTTGGAGGCTTGGCTCAGTGATTGTCCCCTTTAGATTCAATCCTCAGATGTGTCCAAGTGGATAGGAGCATTTGAATTTGGCTGATTTTGGCAAATCGAGCAAAATTGCAAATTCTGCCTTGCCTTTGACAGATTTCAGCAAGGCAACTTGCCAATGTCATATCTCATGGTGTAAGTTGAATTTGGTAATGTTCTTGACCATTTATGGAAAGCCCTTACATGATACAACAACTGTTTGAACATGTTTGGTTTTGATCTCTCTTGAATCCAAGTGAAAAATCCCCCTACATTTGGGAAAAAGTAAGGCAAAATCTGACTTAGTGAAATTTTCACTAAGTGTTGGAACAAAGTGTTTTCTCTTGATTTTGATCACTCCATAACTCAAAATCCATGAGGAATTTGGACATAGGTCAGTATGAAGCTTTTGTAGAGGGCAATGAGATCTACAAATCAAGCTTTGAATGGGGCACAATGGCCTTGTGGTTTAGGAGTTATGGTCCTCCAAAGTTGGTGCATTAGTGGCACTTTTTCATGACTTAGAAAAATTTCTAAGTTTTATGGTTACCTCTTTTACAAGTTATCCAACTTTTCTTGATTTTTCTTGATGAATGATGATTCAAATCATACATTAACATCATTTTAGGGTTAAAAATCCATTTTGGTGAAAAATCTCAAAGAGTCAAAGTTGACTTTTGTGCACAGTTGACTTTTTATCAGATGAATTCCAAACTGTGCAATTCTTCAGGAAATCATGTCCTTGACCTAAATCAAACTTGATGGACATGTTCCATGGGTGTCAAAGGGTATATTGAATCATGTCTTAGGGCTTGGGAGCATGTCCTGGTCAAAAGTCAAAGTTACAGTTGACTTTTCCCTTAAAACCCTAATTGTGGTGCAGATGAAATTGAGGCTTGTTGCTCAAGCTTCTTGGATCAATCCATTGTTGCAAATGGCTCAATATAGTTCATTGGAGACCCTCAAACCCTCTCTTGAGGTCTTGGCTCATGATTGGTCCCAAAAGTCAACTTAGGGGTGAATTAGGTCAAGAAACCCTAATTCCTGATTTTTGATGAATGCATCCCCTGAGGCAAAATTGACTTGATGCTTGGGTCCATGAGGTTCCATGGAGTATATTAGGTCAGGTTTTGGATCATTGGCTTGTGCCCAGATGAAAAATTTCATCTGGTGGCCCTAGTCGACCAAAACCCTAATTTGGTGACACTGTCGATCTTGAGACTTGATCCACCTATAAGGGAGCAGCCTTGTGCTTAATCCTTGAAGTGGGAGTCCTTTTGATCCATTGTGGATGTTTGAGAGGTTAGACAAGTTAAAGATCATGTCATTCCTTGATTGATCCTTTGTCTAAGCACTCAGAGAGGGCTTAAAACCCTAGTTTTGATTATAGTGGATGCCCACCCATCTTTGGGGAGACTGATGAAGTATGATGGTTCCTCCATATTGTGATGATGATTTGCACAATGATGGGAAATCCTAGTGGTCAAAATTTGGAGTATGACACCTACACCCTATGGAGTGTGTTTGAATGCTTGGACTTGACTGAGAATGGTTGGATCACTTCATGGCATCTCAACTGCACTTTGGTTAAAACCTTGAGCAATTGACTGGTGATTCTGAGAAATCAGTGTTCCAGTTGTTGTTTAAGTGTTTGATCAGCTCATATGTGATGTATATGAGGTGTGTGAGTGATTGGTTTGAGTGGAATTGCCCTCTAGCTCAAAACCCGATAGTTACCTTGCTAAGAAAGGCATTTTTGCCAAGAGAAAGAGATTTTGAGAAAGGCAAGTGTTGTAGGCCTTTGGTGTACTTAAACTGATCATAATTGAGCTATATTTATAGTAGAGCAAGTTTGTTTTGAAAGGAATAGTGAATGGCAACTGCTAAGTAGGTTTGGCCAATGTTGGCAAATGAAAATCCAAGTCTCCTCTAGCCATTGACTAGAGGTTAGGGCACAGAGCTTTGGTTCCCTTGGTCTTGGATAAGTCTTGACTGATTTCAGATGAGAATGGCTCAGTCCATGCCACCTTGATGCTTCCATTGAATGCTTCAATCCAAATTTGGAGTCTTGTCCCTATTTTGGCCATTCTAGGTTCAACATGCTATTTCTTGTTCCATAGACTTTGGAGGCTTGGCTCAGTGATTGTCCCCTTTAGATTCAATCCTCAGATGTGTCCAAGTGGATAGGAGCATTTGAATTTGGCTAATTTTGGCAAATCGAGCAAAATTGCAAATTCTGCCTTGCCTTTGACAGATTTCAGCAAGGCAAATTACCAATGTCATATCTCATGGTGTAAGTTGAATTTGGAAATGTTCTTGACCATTTATGGAAAGCCCTTACATGATACAACAACTGTTTGAACATGTTTGGTTTTGATCTCTCTTGAATCCAAGTGAAAAATCCCCCTACATTTGGGAAAAAGTAAGGCAAAACTGACTTAGTGAAATTTTCACTAAGTGTTGGAACAAAGTGTTTTCTCTTGATTTTGATCACTCCATAACTCAAAATCCATGAGGAATTTGGACATAGGTCAGTATGAAGCTTTTGTAGAGGGCAATGAGATCTACAAATCAAGCTTTGAATGGGGCACAATGGCCTTGTGGTTTAGGAGTTATGGTCCTCCAAAGTTGGTGCATTAGTGGCACTTTTTCATGACTTAGAAAAATTTCTAAGTTTTATGGTTACCTCTTTTACAAGTTATCCAACTTTTCTTGATTTTTCTTGATGAATGATGATTCAAATCATACATTAACATCATTTTTGGGTTAAAAATCCATTTTGGTGAAAAATCTCAAAGAGTCAAAGTTGACTTTTGTGCACAGTTGACTTTTTATCAGATGAATTCCAAACTGTGCAATTCTTCAGGAAATCATGTCCTTGACCTAAATCAAACTTGATGGACATGTTCCATGGGTGTCAAAGGGTATATTGAATCATGTCTTAGGGCTTGGGAGCATGTCCTGGTCAAAAGTCAAAGTTACAGTTGACTTTTCCCTTAAAACCCTAATTGTGGTGCAGATGAAATTGAGGCTTGTTGCTCAAGCTTCTTGGATCAATCCATTGTTGAAAATGGCTCAATATATTTCATTGGAGACCCTCAAACCCTCTCTTGAGGTCTTGGCTCATGATTGGTCCCAGAAGTCAACTTAGGGGTGAATTAGGTCAAGAAACCCTAATTCCTGATTTTTGATGAATGCATCCCCTGAGGCAAAATTGACTTGATGCTTGGGTCCATGAGGTTCCATGGAGTATATTAGGTCAGGTTTTGGATCATTGGCTTGTGCCCAGATGAAAAATTTCATCTGGTGGCCCTAGTCGACCAAAACCCTAATTTGGTGACACTGTCGATCTTGAGACTTGATCCACCTATAAGGGAGCAGCCTTGTGCTTAATCCTTGAAGTGGGAGTCCTTTTGATCCATTGTGGATGTTTGAGAGGTTAGACAAGTTAAAGATCATGTCATTCCTTGATTGATCCTTTGTCTAAGCACTCAGAGAGGGCTTAAAACCCTAGTTTTGATTATAGTGGATGCCCACCCATCTTTGGGGAGACTGATGAAGTATGATGGTTCCTCCATATTGTGATGATGATTTGCACAATGATGGGAAATCCTAGTGGTCAAAATTTGGAGTATGACACCTACACCCTATGGAGTGTGTTTGAATGCTTGGACTTGACTGAGAATGGTTGGATCACTTCATGGCATCTCAACTGCACTTTGGTTAAAACCTTGAGCAATTGACTGGTGATTCTGAGAAATCAGTGTTCCAGTTGTTGTTTAAGTGTTTGATCAGCTCATATGTGATGTATATGAGGTGTGTGAGTGATTGGTTTGAGTGGAATTGCCCTCTAGCTCAAAACCCGATAGTTACCTTGCTAAGAAAGGCATTTTTGCCAAGAGAAAGAGATTTTGAGAAAGGCAAGTGTTGTAGGCCTTTGGTGTACTTAAACTGATCATAATTGAGCTCTATTTATAGTAGAGCAAGTTTGTTTTGAAAGGAATAGTGAATGGCAACTGCTAAGTAGGTTTGGCCAATGTTGGCAAATGAAAATCCAAGTCTCCTCTAGCCATTGACTAGAGGTTAGGGCACAGAGCTTTGGTTCCCTTGGTCTTGGATAAGTCTTGACTGATTTCAGATGAGAATGGCTCAGTCCATGCCACCTTGATGCTTCCATTGAATGCTTCAATCTAAATTTGGAGTCTTGTCCCTATTTTGGCCATTCTAGGTTCAACATGCTATTTCTTGTTCCATAGACTTTGGAGGCTTGGCTCAGTGATTGTCCCCTTTAGATTCAATCCTCAGATGTGTCCAAGTGGATAGGAGCATTTGAATTTGGCTAATTTTGGCAAATCGAGCAAAATTGCAAATTCTGCCTTGCCTTTGACAGATTTCAGCAAGGCAACTTGCCAATGTCATATCTCATGGTGTAAGTTGAATTTGGTAATGTTCTTGACCATTTATGGAAAGCCCTTACATGATACAACAACTGTTTGAACATGTTTGGTTTTGATCTCTCTTGAATCCAAGTGAAAAATCCCCCTACATTTGGGAAAAAGTAAGGCAAAATCTGACTTAGTGAAATTTTCACTAAGTGTTGGAACAAAGTGTTTTCTCTTGATTTTGATCACTCCATAACTCAAAATCCATGAGGAATTTGGACATAGGTCAGTATGAAGCTTTTGTAGAGGGCAATGAGATCTACAAATCAAGCTTTGAATGGGGCACAATGGCCTTGTGGTTTAGGAGTTATGGTCCTCCAAAGTTGGTGCATTAGTGGCACTTTTTCATGACTTAGAAAAATTTCTAAGTTTTATGGTTACCTCTTTTACAAGTTATCCAACTTTTCTTGATTTTTCTTGATGAATGATGATTCAAATCATACATTAACATCATTTTAGGGTTAAAAATCCATTTTGGTGAAAAATCTCAAAGAGTCAAAGTTGACTTTTGTGCACAGTTGACTTTTTATCAGATGAATTCCAAACTGTGCAATTCTTCAGGAAATCATGTCCTTGACCTAAATCAAACTTGATGGACATGTTCCATGGGTGTCAAAGGGTATATTGAATCATGTCTTAGGGCTTGGGAGCATGTCCTGGTCAAAAGTCAAAGTTACAGTTGACTTTTCCCTTAAAACCCTAATTGTGGTGCAGATGAAATTGAGGCTTGTTGCTCAAGCTTCTTGGATCAATCCATTGTTGCAAATGGCTCAATATAGTTCATTGGAGACCCTCAAACCCTCTCTTGAGGTCTTGGCTCATGATTGGTCCCAAAAGTCAACTTAGGGGTGAATTAGGTCAAGAAACCCTAATTCCTGATTTTTGATGAATGCATCCCCTGAGGCAAAATTGACTTGATGCTTGGGTCCATGAGGTTCCATGGAGTATATTAGGTCAGGTTTTGGATCATTGGCTTGTGCCCAGATGAAAAATTTCATCTGGTGGCCCTAGTCGACCAAAACCCTAATTTGATGACACTGTCGATCTTGAGACTTGATCCACCTATAAGGGAGCAGCCTTGTGCTTAATCCTTGAAGTGGGAGTCCTTTTGATCCATTGTGGATGTTTGAGAGGTTAGACAAGTTAAAGATCATGTCATTCCTTGATTGATCCTTTGTCTAAGCACTCAGAGAGGGCTTAAAACCCTAGTTTTGATTATAGTGGATGCCCACCCATCTTTGGGGAGACTGATGAAGTATGATGGTTCCTCCATATTGTGATGATGATTTGCACAATGATGGGAAATCCTAGTGGTCAAAATTTGGAGTATGACACCTACACCCTATGGAGTGTGTTTGAATGCTTGGACTTGACTGAGAATGGTTGGATCACTTCATGGCATCTCAACTGCACTTTGGTTAAAACCTTGAGCAATTGACTGGTGATTCTGAGAAATCAGTGTTCCAGTTGTTGTTTAAGTGTTTGATCAGCTCATATGTGATGTATATGAGGTGTCTGAGTGATTGGTTTGAGTGGAATTGCCCTCTAGCTCAAAACCCGATAGTTACCTTGCTAAGAAAGGTATTTTTGCCAAGAGAAAGAGATTTTGAGAAAGGCAAGTGTTGTAGGCCTTTGGTGTACTTAAGCTGATCACAATTGAGCTATATTTATAGTAGAGCAAGTTTGTTTTGAAAGGAATAGTGAATGGCAACTGCTAAGTAGGTTTGGCCAATGTTGGCAAATGAAAATCTAAGTCTCCTCTAGCCATTGACTAGAGGTTAGGGCACAGAGCTTTGGTTCCCTTGGTCTTGGATAAGTCTTAACTGATTTCAGATGAGAATGGCTCAGTCCATGCCACCTTGATGCTTCCATTGAATGCTTCAATCCAAATTTGGAGTCTTGTCCCTATTTTGGCCATTCTAGGTTCAACATGCTATTTCTTGTTCCATAGACTTTGGAGGCTTGGCTCAGTGATTGTCCCCTTTAGATTCAATCCTCAGATGTGTCCAAGTGGATAGGAGCATTTGAATTTGGCTAATTTTGGCAAATCGAGCAAAATTGCAAATTCTGCCTTGCCTTTGACAGATTTCAGCAAGGCAACTTGCCAATGTCATATCTCATGGTGTAAGTTGAATTTGGTAATGTTCTTGACCATTTATGGAAAGCCCTTACATGATACAACAACTGTTTGAACATGTTTGGTTTTGATCTCTCTTGAATCCAAGTGAAAAATCCCCATACATTTGGGAAAAAGTAAGGCAAAATCTGACTTAGTGAAATTTTCACTAAGTGTTGGAACAACGTGTTTTCTCTTGATTTTGATCACTCCATAACTCAAAATCCATGAGGAATTTGGACATAGGTCAGTATGAAGCTTTTGTAGAGGGCAATGAGATCTACAAATCAAGCTTTGAATGGGGCACAATGGCCTTGTGGTTTAGGAGTTATGGTCCTCCAAAGTTGGTGCATTAGTGGCACTTTTTCATGACTTAGAAAAACTTCTAAGTTTTATGGTTACCTCTTTTACAAGTTATCCAACTTTTCTTGATTTTTCTTGATGAATGATGATTCAAATCATACATTAACATCATTTTAGGGTTAAAAATCCATTTTGGTGAAAAATCTCAAAGAGTCAAAGTTGACTTTTGTGCACAGTTGACTTTTTATCAGATGAATTCCAAACTGTGCAATTCTTCACGAAATCATGTCCTTGACCTAAATCAAACTTGATGGACATGTTCCATGGGTGTCAAAGAGTATATTGAATCATGTCTTAGGGCTTGGGAGCATGTCCTGGTCAAAAGTCAAAGTTACAGTTGACTTTTCCCTTAAAACCCTAATTTTGGTGCAGATGAAATTGAGGCTTGTTGCTCAAGCTTCTTGGATCAATCCATTGTTTCACATGGCTCAATATAGTTCATTGGAGACCCTCAAACCCTCTCTTGAGGTCTTGGCTCATGATTGGTCCCAAAAGTCAACTTAGGGGTGAATTAGGTCAAGAAACCCTAATTCCTGATTTTTGATGAATGCATCCCCTGAGGCAAAATTGACTTGATGCTTGGGTCCATGAGGTTCCATGGTGTATATTAGGTCAGGTTTTGGATCAATGGCTTGTGCCCAGATGAAAAATTTCATCTGGTGGGCCTAGTCGACCAAAACCCTAATTTGGTGACACTGTCGATCTTGAGACTTGATCCACCTATAAGGGAGCAGCCTTGTGCTTAATCCTTGAAGTGGGAGTCCTTTTGATCCATTGTGGATGTTTGAGAGGTTAGACAAGTTAAAGATCATGTCATTCCTTGATTGATCCTTTGTCTAAGCACTCAGAGAGGGCTTAAAACCCTAGTTTTGATTATAGTGGATGCCCACCCATCTTTGGGGAGACTGATGAAGTATGATGGTTCCTCCATATTGTGATGATGATTTGCACAATGATGGGAAATCCTAGTGGTCAAAATTTGGAGTATGACACCTACACCCTATGGAGTGTGTTTGAATGCTTGGACTTGACTGAGAATGGTTGGATCACTTCATGGCATCTCAACTGCACTTTGGTTAAAACCTTGAGCAATTGACTGGTGATTCTGAGAAATCAGTGTTCCAGTTGTTGTTTAAGTGTTTGATCAGCTCATATGTGATGTATATGAGGTGTGTGAGTGATTGGTTTGAGTGGAATTGCCCTCTAGCTCAAAACCCGATAGTTACCTTGCTAAGAAAGGCATTTTTGCCAAGAGAAAGAGATTTTGAGAAAGGCAAGTGTTGTAGGCCTTTGGTGTACTTAAACTGATCACAATTGAGCTCTATTTATAGTAGAGCAAGTTTGTTTTGAAAGGAATAGTGAATGGCAACTGCTAAGTAGGTTTGGCCAATGTTGGCAAATGAAAATCCAAGTCTCCTCTAGCCATTGACTAGAGGTTAGGGCACAGAGCTTTGGTTCCCTTGGTCTTGGATAAGTCTTGACTGATTTCAGATGAGAATGGCTCAGTCCATGCCACCTTGATGCTTCCATTGAATGCTTCAATCCAAATTTGGAGTCTTGTCCCTATTTTGGCCATTCTAGGTTCAACATGCTATTTCTTGTTCCATAGACTTTGGAGGCTTGGTTCAGTGATTGTCCCCTTTAGATTCAATCCTCAGATGTGTCCAAGTGGATAGGAGCATTTGAATTTGGCTGATTTTGGCAAATCGAGCAAAATTGCAAATTCTGCCTTGCCTTTGACAGATTTCAGCAAGGCAACTTGCCAATGTCATATCTCATGGTGTAAGTTGAATTTGGTAATGTTCTTGACCATTTATGGAAAGCCCTTACATGATACAACAACTGTTTGAACATGTTTGGTTTTGATCTCTCTTGAATCCAAGTGAAAAATCCCCCTACATTTGGGAAAAAGTAAGGCAAAATCTGACTTAGTGAAATTTTCACTAAGTGTTGGAACAAAGTGTTTTCTCTTGATTTTGATCACTCCATAACTCAAAATCCATGAGGAATTTGGACATAGGTCAGTATGAAGCTTTTGTAGAGGGCAATGAGATCTACAAATCAAGCTTTGAATGGGGCACAATGGCCTTGTGGTTTAGGAGTTATGGTCCTCCAAAGTTGGTGCATTAGTGGCACTTTTTCATGACTTAGAAAAATTTCTAAGTTTTATGGTTACCTCTTTTACAAGTTATCCAACTTTTCTTGATTTTTCTTGATGAATGATGATTCAAATCATACATTAACATCATTTTAGGGTTAAAAATCCATTTTGGTGAAAAATCTCAAAGAGTCAAAGTTGACTTTTGTGCACAGTTGACTTTTTATCAGATGAATTCCAAACTGTGCAATTCTTCAGGAAATCATGTCCTTGACCTAAATCAAACTTGATGGACATGTTCCATGGGTGTCAAAGGGTATATTGAATCATGTCTTAGGGCTTGGGAGCATGTCCTGGTCAAAAGTCAAAGTTACAGTTGACTTTTCCCTTAAAACCCTAATTGTGGTGCAGATGAAATTGAGGCTTGTTGCTCAAGCTTCTTGGATCAATCCATTGTTGCAAATGGCTCAATATAGTTCATTGGAGACCCTCAAACCCTCTCTTGAGGTCTTGGCTCATGATTGGTCCCAAAAGTCAACTTAGGGGTGAATTAGGTCAAGAAACCCTAATTCCTGATTTTTGATGAATGCATCCCCTGAGGCAAAATTGACTTGATGCTTGGGTCCATGAGGTTCCATGGAGTATATTAGGTCAGGTTTTGGATCATTGGCTTGTGCCCAGATGAAAAATTTCATCTGGTGGCCCTAGTCGACCAAAACCCTAATTTGGTGACACTGTCGATCTTGAGACTTGATCCACCTATAAGGGAGCAGCCTTGTGCTTAATCCTTGAAGTGGGAGTCCTTTTGATCCATTGTGGATGTTTGAGAGGTTAGACAAGTTGAAGATCATGTCATTCCTTGATTGATCCTTTGTCTAAGCACTCAGAGAGGCCTTAAAACCCTAGTTTTGATTATAGTGGATGCCCACCCATCTTTGGGGAGACTGATGAAGTATGATGGTTCCTCCATATTGTGATGATGATTTGCACAATGATGGGAAATCCTAGTGGTCAAAATTTGGAGTATGACACCTACACCCTATGGAGTGTGTTTGAATGCTTGGACTTGACTGAGAATGGTTGGATCACTTCATGGCATCTCAACTGCACTTTGGTTAAAACCTTGAGCAATTGACTGGTGATTCTGAGAAATCAGTGTTCCAGTTGTTGTTTAAGTGTTTGATCAGCTCATATGTGATGTATATGAGGTGTGTGAGTGATTGGTTTGAGTGGAATTGCCCTCTAGCTCAAAACCCGATAGTTACCTTGCTAAGAAAGGTATTTTTGCCAAGAGAAAGAGATTTTGAGAAATGCAAGTGTTGTAGGCCTTTGGTGTACTTAAACTGATCACAATTGAGCTATATTTATAGTAGAGCAAGTTTGTTTTGAAAGGAATAGTGAATGGCAACTGCTAAGTAGGTTTGGCCAATGTTGGCAAATGAAAATCTAAGTCTCCTCTAGCCATTGACTAGAGGTTAGGGCACAGAGCTTTGGTTCCCTTGGTCTTGGATAAGTCTTGACTGATTTCAGATGAGAATGGCTCAGTCCATGCCACCTTGATGCTTCCATTGAATGCTTCAATCCAAATTTGGAGTCTTGTCCCTATTTTGGCCATTCTAGGTTCAACATGCTATTTCTTGTTCCATAGACTTTGGAGGCTTGGCTCAGTGATTGCCCCCTTTAGATTCAATCCTCAGATGTGTCCAAGTGGATAGGAGCATTTGAATTTGGCTAATTTTGGCAAATCGAGCAAAATTGCAAATTCTGCCTTGCCTTTGACAGATTTCAGCAAGGCAACTTGCCAATGTCATATCTCATGGTGTAAGTTGAATTTGGTAATGTTCTTGACCATTTATGGAAAGCCCTTACATGATACAACAACTGTTTGAACATGTTTGGTTTTGATCTCTCTTGAATCCAAGTGAAAAATCCCCCTACATTTGGGAAAAAGTAAGGCAAAATCTGACTTAGTGAAATTTTCACTAAGTGTTGGAACAAAGTGTTTTCTCTTGATTTTGATCACTCCATAACTCAAAATCCATGAGGAATTTGGACATAGGTCAGTATGAAGCTTTTGTAGAGGGCAATGAGATCTACAAATCAAGCTTTGAATGGGGCACAATGGCCTTGTGGTTTAGGAGTTATGGTCCTCCAAAGTTGGTGCATTAGTGGCACTTTTTCATGACTTAGAAAAATTTCTAAGTTTTATGGTTACCTCTTTTACAAGTTATCCAACTTTTCTTGATTTTTCTTGATGAATGATGATTCAAATCATACGTTAACATCATTTTAGGGTTAAAAATCCATTTTGGTGAAAAATCTCAAAGAGTCAAAGTTGACTTTTGTGCACAGTTGACTTTTTATCAGATGAATTCCAAACTGTGCAATTCTTCAGGAAATCATGTCCTTGACCTAAATCAAACTTGATGGACATGTTCCATGGGTGTCAAAGGGTATATTGAATCATGTCTTAGGGCTTGGGAGCATGTCCTGGTCAAAAGTCAAAGTTACAGTTGACTTTTCCCTTAAAACCCTAATTTTGGTGCAGATGAAATTGAGGCTTGTTGCTCAAGCTTCTTGGATCAATCCATTGTTGCAAATGGCTCAATATAGTTCATTGGAGACCCTCAAACCCTCTCTTGAGGTCTTGGCTCATGATTGGTCCCAAAAGTCAACTTAGGGGTGAATTAGGTCAAGAAACCCTAATTCCTGATTTTTGATGAATGCATCCCCTGAGGCAAAATTGACTTGATGCTTGGGTCCATGAGGTTCCATGGAGTATATTAGGTCAGGTTTTGGATCATTGGCTTGTGCCCAGATGAAAAATTTCATCTGGTGGCCCTAGTCGACCAAAACCCTAATTTGGTGACACTGTCGATCTTGAGACTTGATCCACCTATAAGGGAGCAGCCTTGTGCTTAATCCTTGAAGTGGGAGTCCTTTTGATCCATTGTGGATGTTTGAGAGGTTAGACAAGTTAAAGATCATGTCATTCCTTGATTGATCCTTTGTCTAAGCACTCAGAGAGGGCTTAAAACCCTAGTTTTGATTATAGTGGATGCCCACCCATCTTTGGGGAGACTGATGAAGTATGATGGTTCCTCCATATTGTGATGATGATTTGCACAATGATGGGAAATCCTAGTGGTCAAAATTTGGAGTATGACACCTACACCCTATGGAGTGTGTTTGAATGCTTGGACTTGACTGAGAATGGTTGGATCACTTCATGGCATCTCAACTGCACTTTGGTTAAAACCTTGAGCAATTGACTGGTGATTCTGAGAAATCAGTGTTCCAGTTGTTGTTTAAGTGTTTGATCAGCTCATATGTGATGTATATGAGGTGTGTGAGTGATTGGTTTGAGTGGAATTGCCCTCTAGCTCAAAACCCGATAGTTACCTTGCTAAGAAAGGCATTTTTGCCAAGAGAAAGAGATTTTGAGAAAGGCAAGTGTTGTAGGCCTTTGGTGTACTTAAACTGATCACAATTGAGCTCTATTTATAGTAGAGCAAGTTTGTTTTGAAAGGAATAGTGAATGGCAACTGCTAAGTAGGTTTGGCCAATGTTGGCAAATGAAAATCCAAGTCTCCTCTAGCCATTGACTAGAGGTTAGGGCACAGAGCTTTGGTTCCCTTGGTCTTGGATAAGTCTTGACTGATTTCAGATGAGAATGGCTCAGTCCATGCCACCTTGATGCTTCCATTGAATGCTTCAATCCAAATTTGGAGTCTTGTCCCTATTTTGGCCATTCTAGGTTCAACATGCTATTTCTTGTTCCATAGACTTTGGAGGCTTGGCTCAGTGATTGTCCCCTTTAGATTCAATCCTCAGATGTGTCCAAGTGGATAGGAGCATTTGAATTTGGCTGATTTTGGCAAATCGAGCAAAATTGCAAATTCTGCCTTGCCTTTGACAGATTTCAGCAAGGCAACTTGCCAATGTCATATCTCATGGTGTAAGTTGAATTTGGTAATGTTCTTGACCATTTATGGAAAGCCCTTACATGATACAACAACTGTTTGAACATGTTTGGTTTTGATCTCTCTTGAATCCAAGTGAAAAATCCCCCTACATTTGGGAAAAAGTAAGGCAAAATCTGACTTAGTGAAATTTTCACTAAGTGTTGGAACAAAGTGTTTTCTCTTGATTTTGATCACTCCATAACTCAAAATCCATGAGGAATTTGGACATAGGTCAGTATGATGCTTTTGTAGAGGGCAATGAGATCTACAAATCAAGATTTGAATGGGGCACAATGGCCTTGTGGTTTAGGAGTTATGGTCCTCCAAAGTTGGTGCATTAGTGGCACTTTTTCATGACTTAGAAAAATTTCTAAGTTTTATGGTTACCTCTTTTACAAGTTATCCAACTTTTCTTGATTTTTCTTGATGAATGATGATTCAAATCATACATTAACATCATTTTAGGGTTAAAAATCCATTTTGGTGAAAAATCTCAAAGAGTCAAAGTTGACTTTTGTGCACAGTTGACTTTTTATCAGATGAATTCCAAACTGTGCAATTCTTCAGGAAATCATGTCCTTGACCTAAATCAAACTTGATGGACATGTTCCATGGGTGTCAAAGGGTATATTGAATCATGTCTTAGGGCTTGGGAGCATGTCCTGGTCAAAAGTCAAAGTTACAGTTGACTTTTCCCTTAAAACCCTAATTGTGGTGCAGATGAAATTGAGGCTTGTTGCTCAAGCTTCTTGGATCAATCCATTGTTGCAAATGGCTCAATATAGTTCATTGGAGACCCTCAAACCCTCTCTTGAGGTCTTGGCTCATGATTGGTCCCAAAAGTCAACTTAGGGGTGAATTAGGTCAAGAAACCCTAATTCCTGATTTTTGATGAATGCATCCCCTGAGGCAAAATTGACTTGATGCTTGGGTCCATGAGGTTCCATGGAGTATATTAGGTCAGGTTTTGGATCATTGGCTTGTGCCCAGATGAAAAATTTCATCTGGTGGCCCTAGTCGACCAAAACCCTAATTTGGTGACACTGTCGATCTTGAGACTTGATCCACCTATAAGGGAGCAGCCTTGTGCTTAATCCTTGAAGTGGGAGTCCTTTTGATCCATTGTGGATGTTTGAGAGGTTAGACAAGTTGAAGATCATGTCATTCCTTGATTGATCCTTTATCTAAGCACTCAGAGAGGGCTTAAAACCCTAGTTTTGATTATAGTGGATGCCCACCCATCTTTGGGGAGACTGATGAAGTATGATGGTTCCTCCATATTGTGATGATCATTTGCACAATGATGGGAAATCCTAGTGGTCAAAATTTGGAGTATGACACCTACACCCTATGGAGTGTGTTTGAATGCTTGGACTTGACTGAGAATGGTTGGATCACTTCATGGCATCTCAACTGCACTTTGGTTAAAACCTTGAGCAATTGACTGGTGATTCTGAGAAATCAGTGTTCCAGTTGTTGTTTAAGTGTTTGATCAACTCATATGTGATGTATATGAGGTGTGTGAGTGATTGGTTTGAGTGGAATTTCCCTCTAGCTCAAAACCCGATAGTTACCTTGCTAAGAAAGGCATTTTTGCCAAGAGAAAGAGATTTTGAGAAAGGCAAGTGTTGTAGGCCTTTGGTGTACTTAAACTGATCACAATTGAGCTCTATTTATAGTAGAGCAAGTTTGTTTTGAAAGGAATAGTGAATGGCAACTGCTAAGTAGGTTTGGCCAATGTTGGCAAATGAAAATCCAAGTCTCCTCTAGCCATTGACTAGAGGTTAGGGCACAGAGCTTTGGTTCCCTTGGTCTTGGATAAGTCTTGACTGATTTCAGATGAGAATGGCTCAGTCCATGCCACCTTGATGCTTCCGTTGAATGCTTCAATCCAAATTTGGAGTCTTGTCCCTATTTTGGCCATTCTAGGTTCAACATGCTATTTCTTGTTCCATAGACTTTGGAGACTTGGCTCAGTGATTGTCCCCTTTAGATTCAATCCTCAGATGTGTCCAAGTGGATATGAGCATTTGAATTTGGCTAATTTTGGCAAATCGAGCAAAATTGCAAATTCTGCCTTGCCTTTGACAGATTTCAGCAAGGCAACTTGCCAATGTCATATCTCATGGTGTAAGTTGAATTTGGTAATGTTCTTGACCATTTATGGAAAGCCCTTACATGATACAACAACTGTTTGAACATGTTTGGTTTTGATCTCTCTTGAATCCAAGTGAAAAATCCCCCTACATTTGGGAAAAAGTAAGGCAAAATCTGACTTAGTGAAATTTTCACTAAGTGTTGGAACAAAGTGTTTTCTCTTGATTTTGATCACTCCATAACTCAAAATCCATGAGGAATTTGGACATAGGTCAGTATGAAGCTTTTGTAGAGGGCAATGAGATCTACAAATCAAGCTTTGAATGGGGCACAATGGCCTTGTGGTTTAGGAGTTATGGTCCTCCAAAGTTGGTGCATTAGTGGCACTTTTTCATGACTTAGAAAAATTTCTAAGTTTTATGGTTACCTCTTTTACAAGTTATCCAACTTTTCTTGATTTTTCTTGATGAATGATGATTCAAATCATACATTAACATCATTTTAGGGTTAAAAATCCATTTTGGTGAAAAATCTCAAAGAGTCAAAGTTGACTTTTGTGCACAATTGACTTTTTATCAGATGAATTCCAAACTGTGCAATTCTTCAGGAAATCATGTCCTTGACCTAAATCAAACTTGATGGACATGTTCCATGGGTGTCAAAGGGTATATTGAATCATGTCTTAGGGCTTGGGAGCATGTCCTGGTCAAAAGTCAAAGTTACAGTTGACTTTTCCCTTAAAACCCTAATTGTGGTGCAGATGAAATTGAGGCTTGTTGCTCAAGCTTCTTGGATCAATCCATTGTTGCAAATGGCTCAATATAGTTCATTGGAGACCCTCAAACCCTCTCTTGAGGTCTTGGCTCATGATTGGTCCCAAAAGTCAACTTAGGGGTGAATTAGGTCAAGAAACCCTAATTCCTGATTTTTGATGAATGCATCCCCTGAGGCAAAATTGACTTGATGCTTGGGTCCATGAGGTTCCATGGAGTATATTAGGTCAGGTTTTGGATCATTGGCTTGTGCCCAGATGAAAAATTTCATCTGGTGGCCCTAGTCGACCAAAACCCTAATTTGGTGACACTGTCGATCTTGAGACTTGATCCACCTATAAGGGAGCAGCCTTGTGCTTAATCCTTGAAGTGGGAGTCCTTTTGATCCATTGTGGATGTTTGAGAGGTTAGACAAGTTGAAGATCATGTCATTCCTTGATTGATCCTTTGTCTAAGCACTCAGAGAGGGCTTAAAACCCTAGTTTTGATTATAGTGGATGCCCACCCATATTTGGGGAGACTGATGAAGTATGATGGTTCCTCCATATTGTGATGATGATTTGCACAATGATGGGAAATCCTAGTGGTCAAAATTTGGAGTATGACACCTACACCCTATGGAGTGTGTTTGAATGCTTGGACTTGACTGAGAATGGTTGGATCACTTCATGGCATCTCAACTGCACTTTGGTTAAAACCTTGAGCAATTGACTGGTGATTCTGAGAAATCAGTGTTCCAGTTGTTGTTTAAGTGTTTGATCAGCTCATATGTGATGTATATGAGGTGTGTGAGTGATTGGTTTGAGTGGAATTGCCCTCTAGCTCAAAACCCGATAGTTACCTTGCTAAGAAAGGCATTTTTGCCAAGAGAAAGAGATTTTGAGAAAGGCAAGTGTTGTAGGCCTTTGGTGTACTTAAACTGATCACAATTGAGCTCTATTTATAGTAGAGCAAGTTTGTTTTGAAAGGAATAGTGAATGGCAACTGCTAAGTAGGTTTGGGCAATGTTGGCAAATGAAAATCCAAGTCTCCTCTAGCCATTGACTAGAGGTTAGGGCACAGAGCTTTGGTTCCCTTGGTCTTGGATAAGTCTTGACTGATTTCAGATGAGAATGGCTCAGTCCATGCCACCTTGATGCTTCCATTGAATGCTTCAATCCAAATTTGGAGTCTTGTCCCTATTTTGGCCATTCTAGGTTCAACATGCTATTTCTTGTTCCATAGACTTTGGAGGCTTGGCTCAGTGATTGTCCCCTTTAGATTCAATCCTCAGATGTGTCCAAGTGGATAGGAGCATTTGAATTTGACTGATTTTGGCAAATCGAGCAAAATTGCAAATTCTGCCTTGCCTTTGACAGATTTCAGCAAGGCAACTTGCCAATGTCATATCTCATGGTGTAAGTTGAATTTGGTAATGTTCTTGACCATTTATGGAAAGCCCTTACATGATACAACAACTGTTTGAACATGTTTGGTTTTGATCTCTCTTGAATCCAAGTGAAAAATCCCCCTACATTTGGGAAAAAGTAAGGCAAAATCTGACTTAGTGAAATTTTCACTAAGTGTTGGAACAAAGTGTTTTCTCTTGATTTTGATCACTCCATAACTCAAAATCCATGAGGAATTTGGACATAGGTCAGTATGAAGCTTTTGTAGAGGGCAATGAGATCTACAAATCAAGATTTGAATGGGGCACAATGGCCTTGTGGTTTAGGAGTTATGGTCCTCCAAAGTTGGTGCATTAGTGGCACTTTTTCATGACTTAGAAAAATTTCTAAGTTTTATGGTTACCTCTTTTACAAGTTATCCAACTTTTCTTGATTTTTCTTGATGAATGATGATTCATATCATACATTAACATCATTTTAGGGTTAAAAATCCATTTTGGTGAAAAATCTCAAAGAGTCAAAGTTGACTTTTGTGCACAGTTGACTTTTTATCAGATGAATTCCAAACTGTGCAATTCTTCAGGAAATCATGTCCTTGACCTAAATCAAACTTGATGGACATGTTCCATGGGTGTCAAAGGGTATATTGAATCATGTCTTAGGGCTTGGGAGCATGTCCTGGTCAAAAGTCAAAGTTACAGTTGACTTTTCCCTTAAAACCCTAATTGTGGTGCAGATGAAATTGAGGCTTGTTGCTCAAGCTTCTTGGATCAATCCATTGTTGCAAATGGCTCAATATAGTTCATTGGAGACCCTCAAACCCTCTCTTGAGGTCTTGGCTCATGATTGGTCCCAAAAGTCAACTTAGGGGTGAATTAGGTCAAGAAACCCTAATTCCTGATTTTTGATGAATGCATCCCCTGAGGCAAAATTGACTTGATGCTTGGGTCCATGAGGTTCCATGGAGTATATTAGGTCAGGTTTTGGATCATTGGCTTGTGCCCAGATGAAAAATTTCATCTGGTGGCCCTAGTCGACCAAAACCCTAATTTGGTGACACTGTCGATCTTGAGACTTGATCCACCTATAAGGGAGCAGCCTTGTGCTTAATCCTTGAAGTGGGAGTCCTTTTGATCCATTGTGGATGTTTGAGAGGTTAGACAAGTTGAAGATCATGTCATTCCTTGATTGATCCTTTGTCTAAGCACTCAGAGAGGGCTTAAAACCCTAGTTTTGATTATAGTGGATGCCCACCCATCTTTGGGGAGACTGATGAAGTATGATGGTTCCTCCATATTGTGATGATGATTTGCACAATGATGGGAAATCCTAGTGGTCAAAATTTGGAGTATGACACCTACACCCTATGGAGTGTGTTTGAATGCTTGGACTTGACTGAGAATGGTTGGATCACTTCATGGCATCTCAACTGCACTTTGGTTAAAACCTTGAGCAATTGACTGGTGATTCTGAGAAATCAGTGTTCCAGTTGTTGTTTAAGTGTTTGATCAGCTCATATGTGATGTATATGAGGTGTGTGAGTGATTGGTTTGAGTGGAATTGCCCTCTAGCTCAAAACCCGATAGTTACCTTGCTAAGAAAGGCATTTTTGCCAAGAGAAAGAGATTTTGAGAAAGGCAAGTGTTGTAGGCCTTTGGTGTACTTAAACTGATCACAATTGAGCTCTATTTATAGTAGAGCAAGTTTGTTTTGAAAGGAATAGTGAATGGCAACTGCTAAGTAGGTTTGGGCAATGTTGGCAAATGAAAATCCAAGTCTCCTCTAGCCATTGACTAGAGGTTAGGGCACAGAGCTTTGGTTCCCTTGGTCTTGGATAAGTCTTGACTGATTTCAGATGAGAATGGCTCAGTCCATGCCACCTTGATGCTTCCATTGAATGCTTCAATCCAAATTTGGAGTCTTGTCCCTATTTTGGCCATTCTAGGTTCAACATGCTATTTCTTGTTCCATAGACTTTGGAGGCTTGGCTCAGTGATTGTCCCCTTTAGATTCAATCCTCAGATGTGTCCAAGTGGATAGGAGCATTTGAATTTGGCTGATTTTGGCAAATCGAGCAAAATTGCAAATTCTGCCTTGCCTTTGACAGATTTCAGCAAGGCAACTTGCCAATGTCATATCTCATGGTGTAAGTTGAATTTGGTAATGTTCTTGACCATTTTTGGAAAGCCCTTACATGATACAAAAACTGTTTGAACATGTTTGGTTTTGATCTCTCTTGAATCCAAGTGAAAAATCCCCCTACATTTGGGAAAAAGTAAGGCAAAATCTGACTTAGTGAAATTTTCACTAAGTGTTGGAACAAAGTGTTTTCTCTTGATTTTAATCACTCCATAACTCAAAATCCATGAGGAATTTGGACATAGGTCAGTATGAAGCTTTTGTAGAGGGCAATGAGATCTACAAATCAAGCTTTGAATGGGGCACAATGGCCTTGTGGTTTAGGAGTTATGATCCTCCAAAGTTGGTGCATTAGTGGCACTTTTTCATGACTTAGAAAAATTTCTAAGTTTTATGGTTACCTCTTTTACAAGTTATCCAACTTTTCTTGATTTTTCTCGATGAATGATGATTCAAATCATACATTAACATCATTTTAGGGTTAAAAATCCATTTTGGTGAAAAAGCTCAAAGAGTCAAAGTTGACTTTTGTGCACAGTTGACTTTTTATCAGATGAATTCCAAACTGTGCAATTCTTCAGGAAATCATGTCCTTGACCTAAATCAAACTTGATGGACATGTTCCATGGGTGTCATAGGGTATATTGAATCATGTCTTAGGGCTTGGGAGCATGTCCTAGTCAAAAGTCAAAGTTACAGTTGACTTTTCCCTTAAAACCCTAATTGTGGTGCAGATGAAATTGAGGCTTGTTGCTCAAGCTTCTTGGATCAATCCATTGTTGCAAATGGCTCAATATATTTCATTGGAGACCCTCAAACCCTCTCTTGAGGTCTTGGCTCATGATTGGTCCCAAAAGTCAACTTAGGGGTGAATTAGGTCAAGAAACCCTAATTCCTGATTTTTGATGAATGCATCCCCTGAGGCAAAATTGACTTGATGCTTGGGTCCATGAGGTTCCATGGAGTATATTAGGTCAGGTTTTGGATCATTGGCTTGTGCCCAGATGAAAAATTTCATCTGGTGGCCCTAGTCGACCAAAACCCTAATTTGGTGACACTGTCGATCTTGAGATTTGATCCACCTATAAGGGAGCAGCCTTGTGCTTAATCCTTGAAGTGGGAGTCCTTTTGATCCATTGTGGATGTTTGAGAGGTTAGACAAGTTGAAGATCATATCATTCCTTGATTGATCCTTTGTCTAAGCACTAAGAGAGGGCTTAAAACCCTAGTTTTGATTGTAGTGGATGCTCACCCATCTTTGGGGAGACTGATGAAGTATGATGGTTCCTCCATATTGTGATGATGATTTGCACAATGATGGGAAATCCTAGTGGTCAAAATTTGGGGTATGACACCTACACCCTATGGAGTGTGTTTGAATGCTTGGACTTGACTGAGAATGGCTGGATCACTTCATGGAATCTCAACTGCACTTTGGTTAAAACCTTGAGCAATTGACTGGTGATTATGAGAAATCAGTGTTCCAGTTGTTGTTTAAGTGTTTGATCAGCTCATATGTGATGTATATGAGGTGTGTGAGTGATTGGTTTGAGTGGAATTGCCCTCTAGCTCAAAACCCGATAGTTACCTTGCTAAGAAAGGCATTTTTGCCAAGAGAAAGAGATTTTGAGAAAGGCAAGTGTTGTAGGCCTTTGGTGTACTTAAACTGATCACAATTGAGCTCTATTTATAGTAGAGCAAGTTTGTTTTGGAAGGAATAGTGAATGGCAAATGCTAAGTAGGTTTGGCCAATGTTGGCAAATGAAAATCCAAGTCTCCTCTAGCCATTGACTAGAGGTTAGGGCACAGAGCTTTGGTTCCCTTGGTCTTGGATAAGTCTTGACTGATTTCAGGTGAGAATGGCTCAGTCCATGCCACCTTGATGCTTCCATTGAATGCTTCAATCCAAATTTGGAGTCTTGTCCCTATTTTGGCCATTCTAGGTTCAACATGCTATTTCTTGTTCCATAGACTTTGGAGGCTTGGCTCAGTGATTGTCCCCTTTAGATTCAATCCTCAGATGTGTCCAAGTGGATAGGAGCATTTGAATTTGGCTGATTTTGGCAAATCGAGCAAAATTGCAAATTCTGCCTTGCCTTTGACAGATTTCAGCAAGGCAACTTGCCAATGTCATATCTCATGGTGTAAGTTGAATTTGGTAATGTTCTTGACCATTTTTGGAAAGCCCTTACATGATACAAAAACTGTTTGAACATGTTTGGTTTTGATCTCTCTTGAATCCAAGTGAAAAATCCCCCTACATTTGGGAAAAAGTAAGGCAAAATCTGACTTAGTGAAATTTTCACTAAGTGTTGGAACAAAGTGTTTTCTCTTGATTTTAATCACTCCATAACTCAAAATCCATGAGGAATTTGGACATAGGTCAGTATGAAGCTTTTGTAGAGGGCAATGAGATCTACAAATCAAGCTTTGAATGGGGCACAATGGCCTTGTGGTTTAGGAGTTATGGTCCTCCAAAGTTGGTGCATTAGTGGCACTTTTTCATGACTCAGAAAAATTTCTAAGTTTTATGGTTACCTCTTTTACAAGTTATCCAACTTTTCTTGATTTTTCTCGATGAATGATGATTCAAATCATACATTAACATCATTTTAGGGTTAAAAATCCATTTTGGTGAAAAAGCTCAAAGAGTCAAAGTTGACTTTTGTGCACAGTTGACTTTTTATCAGATGAATTCCAAACTGTGCAATTCTTCAGGAAATCATGTCCTTGACCTAAATCAAACTTGATGGACATGTTCCATGGGTGTCATAGGGTATATTGAATCATGTCTTAGGGCTTGGGAGCATGTCCTAGTCAAAAGTCAAAGTTACAGTTGACTTTTCCCTTAAAACCCTAATTGTGGTGCAGATGAAATTGAGGCTTGTTGCTCAAGCTTCTTGGATCAATCCATTGTTGCAAATGGCTCAATATATTTCATTGGAGACCCTCAAACCCTCTCTTGAGGTCTTGGCTCATGATTGGTCCCAAAAGTCAACTTAGGGGTGAATTAGGTCAAGAAACCCTAATTCCTGATTTTTTATGAATGCATCCCCTGAGGCAAAATTGACTTGATGCTTGGGTCCATGAGGTTCCATGGAGTATATTAGGTCAGGTTTTGGATCATTGGCTTGTGCCCAGATGAAAAATTTCATCTGGTGGCCCTAGTCGACCAAAACCCTAATTTGGTGACACTGTCGATCTTGAGATTTGATCCACCTATAAGGGAGCAGCCTTGTGCTTAATCCTTGAAGTGGGAGTCCTTTTGATCCATTGTGGATGTTTGAGAGGTTAGACAAGTTGAAGATCATATCATTCCTTGATTGATCCTTTGTCTAAGCACTAAGAGAGGGCTTAAAACCCTAGTTTTGATTGTAGTGGATGCTCACCCATCTTTGGGGAGACTGATGAAGTATGATGGTTCCTCCATATTGTGATGATGATTTGCACAATGATGGGAAATCCTAGTGGTCAAAATTTGGGGTATGACACCTACACCCTATGGAGTGTGTTTGAATGCTTGGACTTGACTGAGAATGGCTGGATCACTTCATGGAATCTCAACTGCACTTTGGTTAAAACCTTGAGCAATTGACTGGTGATTATGAGAAATCAGTGTTCCAGTTGTTGTTTAAGTGTTTGATCAGCTCATATGTGATGTATATGAGGTGTGTGAGTGATTGGTTTGAGTGGAATTGCCCTCTAGCTCAAAACCCGATAGTTACCTTGCTAAGAAAGGCATTTTTGCCAAGAGAAAGAGATTTTGAGAAAGGCAAGTGTTGTAGGCCTTTGGTGTACTTAAACTGATCACAATTGAGCTCTATTTATAGTAGAGCAAGTTTGTTTTGGAAGGAATAGTGAATGGCAAATGCTAAGTAGGTTTGGCCAATGTTGGCAAATGAAAATCCAAGTCTCCTCTAGCCATTGACTAGAGGTTAGGGCACAGAGCTTTGGTTCCCTTGGTCTTGGATAAGTCTTGACTGATTTCAGGTGAGAATGGCTCAGTCCATGCCACCTTGATGCTTCCATTGAATGCTTCAATCCAAATTTGGAGTCTTGTCCCTATTTTGGCCATTCTAGGTTCAACATGCTATTTCTTGTTCCATAGACTTTGGAGGCTTGGCTCAGTGATTGTCCCCTTTAGATTCAATCCTCAGATGTGTCCAAGTGGATAGGAGCATTTGAATTTGGCTGATTTTGGCAAATCGAGCAAAATTGCAAATTCTGCCTTGCCTTTGACAGATTTCAGCAAGGCAACTTGCCAATGTCATATCTCATGGTGTAAGTTGAATTTGGTAATGTTCTTGACCATTTTTGGAAAGCCCTTACATGATACAAAAACTGTTTGAACATGTTTGGTTTTGATCTCTCTTGAATCCAAGTGAAAAATCCCCCTACATTTGGGAAAAAGTAAGGCAAAATCTGACTTAGTGAAATTTTCACTAAGTGTTGGAACAAAGTGTTTTCTCTTGATTTTAATCACTCCATAACTCAAAATCCATGAGGAATTTGGACATAGGTCAGTATGAAGCTTTTGTAGAGGGCAATGAGATCTACAAATCAAGCTTTGAATGGGGCACAATGGCCTTGTGGTTTAGGAGTTATGGTCCTCCAAAGTTGGTGCATTAGTGGCACTTTTTCATGACTCAGAAAAATTTCTAAGTTTTATGGTTACCTCTTTTACAAGTTATCCAACTTTTCTTGATTTTTCTCGATGAATGATGATTCAAATCATACATTAACATCATTTTAGGGTTAAAAATCCATTTTGGTGAAAAAGCTCAAAGAGTCAAAGTTGACTTTTGTGCACAGTTGACTTTTTATCAGATGAATTCCAAACTGTGCAATTCTTCAGGAAATCATGTCCTTGACCTAAATCAAACTTGATGGACATGTTCCATGGGTGTCATAGGGTATATTGAATCATGTCTTAGGGCTTGGGAGCATGTCCTAGTCAAAAGTCAAAGTTACAGTTGACTTTTCCCTTAAAACCCTAATTGTGGTGCAGATGAAATTGAGGCTTGTTGCTCAAGCTTCTTGGATCAATCCATTGTTGCAAATGGCTCAATATATTTCATTGGAGACCCTCAAACCCTCTCTTGAGGTCTTGGCTCATGATTGGTCCCAAAAGTCAACTTAGGGGTGAATTAGGTCAAGAAACCCTAATTCCTGATTTTTTATGAATGCATCCCCTGAGGCAAAATTGACTTGATGCTTGGGTCCATGAGGTTCCATGGAGTATATTAGGTCAGGTTTTGGATCATTGGCTTGTGCCCAGATGAAAAATTTCATCTGGTGGCCCTAGTCGACCAAAACCCTAATTTGGTGACACTGTCGATCTTGAGATTTGATCCACCTATAAGGGAGCAGCCTTGTGCTTAATCCTTGAAGTGGGAGTCCTTTTGATCCATTGTGGATGTTTGAGAGGTTAGACAAGTTGAAGATCATATCATTCCTTGATTGATCCTTTGTCTAAGCACTAAGAGAGGGCTTAAAACCCTAGTTTTGATTGTAGTGGATGCTCACCCATCTTTGGGGAGACTGATGAAGTATGATGGTTCCTCCATATTGTGATGATGATTTGCACAATGATGGGAAATCCTAGTGGTCAAAATTTGGGGTATGACACCTACACCCTATGGAGTGTGTTTGAATGCTTGGACTTGACTGAGAATGGCTGGATCACTTCATGGAATCTCAACTGCACTTTGGTTAAAACCTTGAGCAATTGACTGGTGATTATGAGAAATCAGTGTTCCAGTTGTTGTTTAAGTGTTTGATCAGCTCATATGTGATGTATATGAGGTGTGTGAGTGATTGGTTTGAGTGGAATTGCCCTCTAGCTCAAAACCCGATAGTTACCTTGCTAAGAAAGGCATTTTTGCCAAGAGAAAGAGATTTTGAGAAAGGCAAGTGTTGTAGGCCTTTGGTGTACTTAAACTGATCACAATTGAGCTCTATTTATAGTAGAGCAAGTTTGTTTTGGAAGGAATAGTGAATGGCAAATGCTAAGTAGGTTTGGCCAATGTTGGCAAATGAAAATCCAAGTCTCCTCTAGCCATTGACTAGAGGTTAGGGCACAGAGCTTTGGTTCCCTTGGTCTTGGATAAGTCTTGACTGATTTCAGGTGAGAATGGCTCAGTCCATGCCACCTTGATGCTTCCATTGAATGCTTCAATCCAAATTTGGAGTCTTGTCCCTATTTTGGCCATTCTAGGTTCAACATGCTATTTCTTGTTCCATAGACTTTGGAGGCTTGGCTCAGTGATTGTCCCCTTTAGATTCAATCCTCAGATGTGTCCAAGTGGATAGGAGCATTTGAATTTGGCTGATTTTGGCAAATCGAGCAAAATTGCAAATTCTGCCTTGCCTTTGACAGATTTCAGCAAGGCAACTTGCCAATGTCATATCTCATGGTGTAAGTTGAATTTGGTAATGTTCTTGACCATTTTTGGAAAGCCCTTACATGATACAAAAACTGTTTGAACATGTTTGGTTTTGATCTCTCTTGAATCCAAGTGAAAAATCCCCCTACATTTGGGAAAAAGTAAGGCCAAATCTGACTTTGTGAAATTTTCACTAAGTGTTGGAACAAAGTGTTTTCTCTTGATTTTAATCACTCCATAACTCAAAATCCATGAGGAATTTGGACATAGGTCAGTATGAAGCTTTTGTAGAGGGCAATGAGATCTACAAATCAAGCTTTGAATGGGGCACAATGGCCTTGTGGTTTAGGAGTTATGGTCCTCCAAAGTTGGTGCATTAGTGGCACTTTTTCATGACTCAGAAAAATTTCTAAGTTTTATGGTTACCTCTTTTACAAGTTATCCAACTTTTCTTGATTTTTCTCGATGAATGATGATTCAAATCATACATTAACATCATTTTAGGGTTAAAAATCCATTTTGGTGAAAAAGCTCAAAGAGTCAAAGTTGACTTTTGTGCACAGTTGACTTTTTATCAGATGAATTCCAAACTGTGCAATTCTTCAGGAAATCATGTCCTTGACCTAAATCAAACTTGATGGACATGTTCCATGGGTGTCATAGGGTATATTGAATCATGTCTTAGGGCTTGGGAGCATGTCCTAGTCAAAAGTCAAAGTTACAGTTGACTTTTCCCTTAAAACCCTAATTGTGGTGCAGATGAAATTGAGGCTTGTTGCTCAAGCTTCTTGGATCAATCCATTGTTGCAAATGGCTCAATATATTTCATTGGAGACCCTCAAACCCTCTCTTGAGGTCTTGGCTCATGATTGGTCCCAAAAGTCAACTTAGGGGTGAATTAGGTCAAGAAACCCTAATTCCTGATTTTTTATGAATGCATCCCCTGAGGCAAAATTGACTTGATGCTTGGGTCCATGAGGTTCCATGGAGTATATTAGGTCAGGTTTTGGATCATTGGCTTGTGCCCAGATGAAAAATTTCATCTGGTGGCCCTAGTCGACCAAAACCCTAATTTGGTGACACTGTCGATCTTGAGATTTGATCCACCTATAAGGGAGCAGCCTTGTGCTTAATCCTTGAAGTGGGAGTCCTTTTGATCCATTGTGGATGTTTGAGAGGTTAGACAAGTTGAAGATCATATCATTCCTTGATTGATCCTTTGTCTAAGCACTAAGAGAGGGCTTAAAACCCTAGTTTTGATTGTAGTGGATGCTCACCCATCTTTGGGGAGACTGATGAAGTATGATGGTTCCTCCATATTGTGATGATGATTTGCACAATGATGGGAAATCCTAGTGGTCAAAATTTGGGGTATGACACCTACACCCTATGGAGTGTGTTTGAATGCTTGGACTTGACTGAGAATGGCTGGATCACTTCATGGAATCTCAACTGCACTTTGGTTAAAACCTTGAGCAATTGACTGGTGATTATGAGAAATCAGTGTTCCAGTTGTTGTTTAAGTGTTTGATCAGCTCATATGTGATGTATATGAGGTGTGTGAGTGATTGGTTTGAGTGGAATTGCCCTCTAGCTCAAAACCCGATAGTTACCTTGCTAAGAAAGGCATTTTTGCCAAGAGAAAGAGATTTTGAGAAAGGCAAGTGTTGTAGGCCTTTGGTGTACTTAAACTGATCACAATTGAGCTCTATTTATAGTAGAGCAAGTTTGTTTTGGAAGGAATAGTGAATGGTAAATGCTAAGTAGGTTTGGCCAATGTTGGCAAATGAAAATCCAAGTCTCCTCTAGCCATTGACTAGAGGTTAGGGCACAGAGCTTTGGTTCCCTTGGTCTTGGATAAGTCTTGACTGATTTCAGGTGAGAATGGCTCAGTCCATGCCACCTTGATGCTTCCATTGAATGCTTCAATCCAAATTTGGAGTCTTGTCCCTATTTTGGCCATTCTAGGTTCAACATGCTATTTCTTGTTCCATAGACTTTGGAGGCTTGGCTCAGTGATTGTCCCCTTTAGATTCAATCCTCAGATGTGTCCAAGTGGATAGGAGCATTTGAATTTGGCTGATTTTGGCAAATCGAGCAAAATTGCAAATTCTGCCTTGCCTTTGACAGATTTCAGCAAGGCAACTTGCCAATGTCATATCTCATGGTGTAAGTTGAATTTGGTAATGTTCTTGACCATTTTTGGAAAGCCCTTACATGATACAAAAACTGTTTGAACATGTTTGGTTTTGATCTCTCTTGAATCCAAGTGAAAAATCCCCCTACATTTGGGAAAAAGTAAGGCCAAATCTGACTTTGTGAAATTTTCACTAAGTGTTGGAACAAAGTGTTTTCTCTTGATTTTAATCACTCCATAACTCAAAATCCATGAGGAATTTGGACATAGGTCAGTATGAAGCTTTTGTAGAGGGCAATGAGATCTACAAATCAAGCTTTGAATGGGGCACAATGGCCTTGTGGTTTAGGAGTTATGGTCCTCCAAAGTTGGTGCATTAGTGGCACTTTTTCATGACTTAGAAAAATTTCTAAGTTTTATGGTTACCTCTTTTACAAGTTATCCAACTTTTCTTGATTTTTCTCGATGAATGATGATTCAAATCATACATTAACATCATTTTAGGGTTAAAAATCCATTTTGGTGAAAAAGCTCAAAGAGTCAAAGTTGACTTTTGTGCACAGTTGACTTTTTATCAGATAAATTCCAAACTGTGCAATTCCTCAGGAAATCATGTCCTTGCCCTAAATCAAACTTGATGGACATGTTCCATGGGTGTCATAGGGTATATTGAATCATGTCTTAGGGCTTGGGAGCATGTCCTAGTCAAAAGTCAAAGTTACAGTTGACTTTTCCCTTAAAACCCTAATTGTGGTGCAGATGAAATTGAGGCTTGTTGCTCAAGCTTCTTGGATCAATCCATTGTTGCAAATGGCTCAATATATTTCATTGGAGACCCTCAAACCCTCTCTTGAGGTCTTGGCTCATGATTGGTCCCAAAAGTCAACTTAGGGGTGAATTAGGTCAAGAAACCCTAATTCCTGATTTTTGATGAATGCATCCCCTGAGGCAAAATTGACTTGATGCTTGGGTCCATGAGGTTCCATGGAGTATATTAGGTCAGGTTTTGGATCATTGGCTTGTGCCCAGATGAAAAATTTCATCTGGTGGCCCTAGTCGACCAAAACCCTAATTTGGTGACACTGTCGATCTTGAGATTTGATCCACCTATAAGGGAGCAGCCTTGTGCTTAATCCTTGAAGTGGGAGTCCTTTTGATCCATTGTGGATGTTTGAGAGGTTAGACAAGTTGAAGATCATATCATTCCTTGATTGATCCTTTGTCTAAGCACTAAGAGAGGGCTTAAAACCCTAGTTTTGATTGTAGTGGATGCTCACCCATCTTTGGGGAGACTGATGAAGTATGATGGTTCCTCCTGTAATACCCCAAAATTTGCTCTCCCCTTTTGTCATCATAGCATGGCATTATCATTTATCATATCATATCCACCTCATTAACATTACATTGCATTTAACATAGAAAAATGAAGCATGGCATCCTCCTTACCATCAGGGCATGTGATCAGGTGGAAGGTGGACAATCAAGGAATCATTCAAAGCACAAAAAGGTCAATCAAGTTGGCTCTAGGCAAGCCAAGAGGTCTCTCATGGCTCATACTATCTCAATTGATCTTCCAAAACCTCAAGGAAGTGAGATTCAATGGGAGATTGAAGCACTACATCTTTCACTATGCAAGAGGTTCAAAAATTGAAGGAAAACCCTCAAAAGAGATAGCTCATTGATTCAAAATCATTCTCAAGTGGCATTTCTCATCATCCTTTAAGAGGATACACAACATACTCTGAGGAATTTGGATTTGGAAGATGTGCAATTTCCTCCTAACCAGAGAGGGTCAAGATTAGGGTTTCCAATTAAATCAGGGTATTTCTGTTTTTTTGAACAAAACTTGATGTCATGGTATTCCATATGTCCCTAAGTGTATGTATGTGGAAAATTGCATCTCAATTGGTTTTAGAAGTGGTTCAATTGGAAGAAAGATAAAAAATCAGGGAATTTGGGGCCAAGTCAAATAATCAGGGGAAAAAGTCAACTCTTGACTTTTTGAGCCCAAAATCATGAAATTCATGTTACATATGTCCAATGTACAAAATTTGATCAAGAAACTCCAAAGGAATCATGAAAAAAATCAAGATGTGGAAAGTTGCCATTTTTGGATGAAGTAGGGTTGCTAAAAATAGCAAGTTTTGGCCATTTTGCATCAGAGTTTGAACCAAGGCCATTTAAATTTGGAGCACCAAATGAAAAATCCACTCTGCCTCAATGAAAGATCTTGTTTTAAGCTTCAAATCCATGTGTAGAACATCTCCATTGGATAAAACTTGAGTGAGATATGATGGATCAAAGTTGGAGGAAAGTAGGCCCAAAACCATGTCATGACCAAGTTTGGCCAGGTCTGCGCGCAGTCATTTTCTCAAACAGTTGGTGGACAAGATGTATGGATCAATTACTCATAGTTAGAGGCTTCAACTGAAAAATCTTGCAACATCAAAGTTGCTCCCCTATGTGAGATCTTCAAGATTGATGTTCATGATTTTTTCATATGATCAAAGGATAAGGAATTATGATAGCTCAAAGATTGGTCAATACAACTGAAAATCCATGCCATGCACACCTTGCCAGCCAACCTCATTTCCTCGCCCATGACCAGTTTCCAAACCTTATTGTTCTAAGTCATTTTCAACCTCTCCCAAGCATCATTTCCATTCAATTTTCATACCAAAGTAGTTCTACTACAATCCCTCTTGCCAATGACTCCAAGAACTCATCAAATCATCCACAATGCAAAGAGAAAATCACCATTAAACACCCATGTCTGCAAACTGTTATAAAAAACCAGAAAAAAAAACCAATGTTGTTGATGTTGTTGGTACAAGCTTGCACGTGCTTTATTCATACCAGCTATCCATTGCCTTTTTAAACCAAACACATTGCATACACACCATAGCACGTGCTATGCATGAAAGTAGAAATGACAAGCTTGCTGAACAAGTTTTGTGTTACACAGCCTTGCCATTCCATTTCTCTTGTCACCATCACCATAGCTTACCATGAACTATCATCACCTTATCATTGCTCTCCCTAACTAACTTGACTCAGTTAGTTAGGGATGACTCACCTAAACCACCATGACTCAGTTGATTCACCCAGTTAACCATGGTTAAGCTCAACATATAAAACAAATCTTCCCTTCACGAATTGGGGGTAGCTTCATTTTTCTGATATTCGATTGAGAAACTCTTTCCATTCTCTCAATTCCTCCACATTTCAACTGATTTTCGAGCTCCACTTCATCTCCCTCATCTTCTTCTCAGAATCTCTCTGATTCTCTCTCCCATTTTCATCACATTGCAACTGTTTTGAATCTTGGATTTCAGCTCTCCTTCACTGAAGTATCATCCACTCTTGTATCTAAGCCTTTATTTGGCCACATTGGAGCTCAAGAACTCAAGGCAACATCTCTGGTTTTCTTTTGAACAAAGAATCTTCAAGTTTCAGGTTTGGAATTTCTTAACTCTTCTGGTGTGATTCATTGATTTTTAAGCTTGTTTCATGTTGATTATGGCTTATTAGAAGCAATGAAACATTTCTGGCTAGTTGATAGACCTCTCAGAGGTGTAGATCTAAACTTAGGGCAAAATGTTTGTGATCATTTCTTGCTGTGTGTGCATTGTTTGGTGATTTCAGTGCTAAATTCTTGATGTACGTAAGTTTAGCTTTCATTTGGTATGTGGATTGTGAATTTCTGGAAGAATTAAAGTTGCAGACGGTGATGGTTGACCGGAGAAGGCGACCGGAGGTCCTTCTCCGGCCGGTGGTCTTCATGTTAGGGTTTTATGACCAGTTTGAATGTGATCCGTTGGATGAGTGTGATCTAATGGCTACCATGCTGCCAACACATAAAAAAAAGCGTGCAAGTCACATGCCAATTTTCTGAACTCATTTAAACGTTTTGTGGCGTGATACACGATAGGGATTGTGGTCACTCACGCACATGCATTGATTTCAATTACTTTGACTATGGTTTGACTGTGACTTGATCCAATGGCCATGAGGGAGTCAATTTTGTTGACTGAGAGTCCATGCTTGTTAGTATGTTCTGCGTGCTTAATGGACCTAACCAGATTGCTATTCACACCTCCTCTTTTTTAAAGCCCAATGAATTTGCACTGTCCAATTGCTATGTTCATACCCCCCTGCATTTTGCATTTATTTTTCATTTTTTTTTCTTTCTACACGTTTGATTTTTAATTTTTAAAAATACCAAATTGCATTATTAAATTCCACAAAAATTCATGTGTACTCTTAAAACATTTAGGAAATTTTCCATGATTTTATTTCTTGATTTTATGACCTTTTTACCCCTGGTCCATAATTTTCTTTGAATTTCCATTTAGATGCATTCTAAGCATGATACATGAATTTGTTTAATTTTGTTCTTGCTCATTACCAACTATTTTGACATGATTCTTTTTGCATTGATTCACTAATACATTGAAGCATGTTATATGATTTTTGTTTGATTTTTTAGGTCACTTTATTACATGTCTTGATGCCTATATTTGTACCACTTTGCATGATGTTTCAATTTGACCTAATTGCTTTGTTTGAAGTCATTTTGCTCTGAATTTTTACATGCTATCTTGATGTATGATGCATTTCTGACCTAGGCATTCCAATAATATGCTGGCATAATTTTCATGAATCCATTTGGTTTTTGTTTGATGCATTACATTGGAAGTATAATACATGTCCTGTCATTTTAACTTTAGTGCATGTTTGCATGAATTCTTTTGTGCATATTTGTATGAGCATTTGCATAGTTGTGTGAGTCATTCATATGATATTATAGGTCTTTGATACACATTATAGGTCATCTTTACATGTTCATTTCAATTTGAACTTTGTGCATCATTAACATGTATTGTTTGCACTTTCTTTTTGAACTTTCATTTCAATTCTTCTTATATTACTTCTTGAATGTCTTGAAGTTGATTCATAAATACTTTTGAGATGCTTATAAACCATTTTCCATTTAGTTTCAATTCTGGTTGTTGATTTACATGTTCCATTTATGCATGTCCTCTTCATTTCTTTCCATCTTTCATCTACCCTTTCTTCTTGTAACATGTTTAAAAGCTAATGGATGATGTTTGTTGCCTATTCACTTGCACTTGTATGATGATATTCATTTGTTGACCATATGATGCCCATTCTGGTTGTGGTTCTAGGATTTGTTTTCTCATTTAATTCTTTGGAGTTTTATGATGCATTACATGTTCTTTTACTTCTTATACTTCTTATACATGTTTACTAACCATGTAGGGGCTTTGGTAAGTTTCAATTGAGTGTGGATAAGGAATCCACATTCAACTTCTATCCTTTCTCTTTTACAATTCCATTTTGTGTTTTGTTAAGCACTTATGTGCTTTCTTTTAATAACTCATCACTTTCCCTTTGTGAATTACAATTCATCTTCTACTTTAGAAGTGAATTGTTTAATTCTTTCCTTCTTTAGACTTTAGGTTGAAACCTCACAAACCTTTAGGATCACTCCCTTTAATCTTCAATTAGGATTGAGTCTTAGTCCATATAGGATTTACCTTTTCTCCTCTCTTGAGTCTCTTTTCTCATCTCAAAGAAAATTCAAAACATATAATAAAGGTAGGCATTTATTGCATTTAGGTCTTTCATATAAGGAAAAGATTATAAGGGGTCTTCTCTTGTAATCTTAGAATGTGTAGCATATGGCCCATCTTAGGTCAATGTGTTACATATTTGATCTTGTATGAGGGACTTAAATGCAATACTTGTTGAAGGTGCAAATAATAAAAAACACTTCTTCACTTCATAATCAACAAAACACTTAATAAACACAAGTATGCTAGTGTGTTTGAACCTTGATAATTGGAACTAAGTGTGAGGGTCTTCTTCACCCTTAGTGTGCTTTCTTACCCATTCCATCTTGGAATGTGAGAAGGTACACATTCCAATGACTAAGATTCAGATACACTATCATATGCAAACAAATGAAAAAACTCTTAAAAGACAAAAACAAACAATAACGTCTTTCCTTCGGGAATTCTTTTCTCATCTCATTCATTCTCAACGCACGAACGCGCTTCTACTCGTTCTCTTGCAAGATGGTAACGCACTCGGACCAGCGAGCCTGCAACACCTGAGGTAGGACGTAAGCCGTTCTCTAAAAAACACAGACAATCCATCCCTAGTGAGGGGAACTACGTCGCTCTGATTCTCATGTTCCTGATGAGATACGTAGGCAGTGGGGTAGGGCCCATGCGAGCACTTCTTTTATTTTCCCTACATTTGTTTCTCTTTCTCTTTCCGTTCCTTTTCTAGTTCCTCTTCCAGTATTCTTTTCTATCACCCTTTGATCGAAACAAGCAAGCGTGGATCCCATCGGGTACGATGGACGCGAGGGGGTGCTAATACCTTCCTCTCGCGTAACCGACTCCCGAACCCATTTCTCTTGGTCGCAAGACCATGCTTTTCCTTTCTCTTCAGGTTTACGCGGTGTTTCCTTTCCCTCTCATGGGATAAATACACATTGCTGGCGACTCTGTTTCGGTGCCACTTTCGCGTTTGTACTAGGATGAAAATCCCGGGAGCGACAGCTGGCGACTCTGCTGGGGATCGAACCCAGAATCTCTGGTTTCCTTAGCGAGTCCATCCTAGCGCTTGTTTGTTTTTCTTTCGTTGGGTGTTTACTGTTGTGCTGTATTTACTGTTTTATTGTATGGTTATTTACTGTTTTACTGTACATTACTGTATTTACCGCATTTTAGCATTACATATCATATATTATATTGTGTTGCACTGTTTTGTCTGTTTGGCGGGATGGGTGTTCTGAGAGATAAGCCCACTACCAAGGCTTGAGTACATACATAGGTATTAGAGTGGATAGTCATGACGCTTGCGTGGTGGTGACCACGTATTGTTGTTCATGAGACCCACAACCAGACGAGGTTCTATTAGGAGCTTTCTGCTACTGCATGTTATGCAGGCCAGTGGTTATTCTCTTGAGGAACTGTCGACTCTGGTGACCATTCCCGAGGACTCAGTTGCGGCACTCCTCCCGAGTTGTGACAGTGGCAGACCACATTCCGTGGCAAACCCATTGCACATTCTCGATCCGAGGACCCAATGCTGGGAACTTGCTATAGGACATCCCTTTTTGAAAGAGAATCAGCGGAGGCACTCCTCGATTGGCGGTAGTACTGTACCCTGAGGGATGAATGTACTATTGCTTCTCGACCTCAGTGCCAGAAGCTGAGGACCTTTTTGTTTTGGAGAATCAGTTGAGGCCTCCTCGATTGGTGATGATGCCAAACCAGAAATGGTGAACGTATCATCATTTCTCGACCTGAGAGCCCGGGATACTGAACATCCTAGTGCCCACATGTGAGAAGGGCGGGTTGTTTACAGGTTTGCAGGTAACCATGACCTCCTACATACCCGGTTTTCTATCATCATTGCACAAAAAGGAAGTTTCATCCTATTGTATTCAGATGGTTCTTATCTATGGTTCTATATTAGTCTCAGAGCTACACTGACACCGTTCACAGTTCAGCACAGACACCGGATTACCTGATCACATTGCCCTTTGCATTGCATTATCATATCCTAACATACATGTTTATTCATTTCCAGGTGCATATTACCCTTGATTCCAGTCATCAGGTCGCTGCAAAGATGAACACTAAAGAGAGGAAGAATATCATCAGCTATAAGTTCCTTACGCCTACTTTGGGCCCTATTGTTATGCTGAAGGGAATGGCGAGTCCTGCAGTACGAGAAGCTTTTGAAGAGAAATATGGGTGGATTTTATCTATGGTTCGTAATGTCAGTGATTATGAAGCCAGAGGTCTCCATACGTTGATGCAGTTCTATGATCCGCCTCTGAGATGTTTTGTATTTCCAGACTATGTGTTGGTTCCTACCCTGGAGGAGTATTCCAACATGTTGGGGATTGCTATCAAGGAGGAGCCCCCTTTCTTTGGATCGGTGGGGGATCTTGACTTTGGGAAGTTGGCTGGTGCTCTGTATTTGAGCAAATCAGAGTTAAGTGACAATGTCTCCAACAAAGGAAAGTTTCGTGGTTACAAGCTGGAATATCTGATTAAGAAGGCCCAGGAAGCAGCTAAAGGCGAGAAGTGGCTTGTTTTTAATGCTTTGCTAGCCCTTTGTATATACGGCATAGTGTTGTTTCCCAACGAGCCGGATTTCATTGATACGGACGCTATACGAATATTCATGATGAAGAACCCGGTGCCAACGCTACTGGGAGATCTTCACTATTCATTGTACAACCGAAATGAAAAGAAAAGAGGAGGGATAATTTGTTGTTGTGCACCCTTATTCTATAAGTGGTTTGCGGGCCGTTTACCACAATCAGGGGCTTTTGTGGATTCCAAAGATTCTCTAGAGTGGAAACAGCGTTTAATGGGATTGGTGGCCAAGGACATCGTATGGGTAGATCATGGGCTGATTGGCAAGAATATTATCCACAGCTGTGGTAAGTTCCCTAACGTTCCACTGATAGGAAGACTGGGTGGGATTAACTACAATCCTTCTTTGGCCATTCGACAATTTGGGTATGCCCTGACAGGTCCGCCTATTAAGAGAGATGTGGAGGAGTCCCTCTATTTTCATACATCAGAAGGATGGGAAGCAGCACAGAAAGCTTCTGAAAGCTGGGGTAGCATACTGAAAAAGGGGAAAGTTACTCTAGGAAAGCCTAACAACCGGGTTTATCCAGCATATGAAGAGTGGGTGAAGAAAAGAGTTGAAGATTTTCTCTTGCCTTTTGGTAAGGCACCCCTTTTGTATCCGGAGAATGAGAAAGCAAGAAGCACTGCTACTGTGGAAGAAGTTGACAAGTTGCAAGCCTTGGTGAAAAAGCTCCAAGGAGAGAATTCCGAGTTGAGTAGCCGTCTTCAGAATGCTCTACATGCCAACAAAGAGCTGGAGCGGAAAGCCCAAGATGCTGAACAAATCCTAACTGCAAAAGAAAAAGACTTTGCTGGAAGAGCCCAACATTTCCGGAAGATTAGTAAAGGTGCTGATGATGCTACTCAAGCCCACAAGCAAACCAAACAGGCGTTAGCACAGACCAAAGAAAAGTTAACAAAGTTTCAGCACGCTTGGGACGAAGTTAGGATAGAGAATGCTGAATTACAGGAACAGTTGCAGATTAAGGACGAAGAGCTTGAAAAGGCGCATGAGCAGAGGAGAAAGTATCGGGAAAGCCTCGGTAAGAGTCAAGAACAGCTAGAAGAAGCTAGAGGTGAGCTGAGGAATACCAAGAAAGAGCTTGAAGAAGTCATGATAGAAAGGGAGATACTCAAGACGCAAGCCGGCATAAAGAGACACAAAGGAGTGTGTGATGACGAGGCTCTGATGTTGCACATGGGTTCTTTAACTGAAGCTCTTGAGAAAAGGGATGTCTTGATCAAAGAAATGATTGAAAAGCCGAATCACCAGCGTACCCGTATACTTTTTGAGGAGATCAAATACTCAAGTGATAAGCTGAAGGGTGTGGAATTGTCAGACTGATGTTCTTTTCCTTATATTTTGTTGTTAATGGTTACCATCAGGCTTGTTGATGGATCCATTTTTCCTTGTATTGCATTTGCGGTTGAACCTTTCTTAAATGTACTTGAATACTTCGTTGAATGAGTATGAGCAGTTTTATTCAGAATTATTCCTTATCAGATAGCTGCACACAAGCACATGACCACGACACGTCTCTTTATATCACAATTTCTGGTCTTCAGATTTCTGTGGTTGGATTGGAATCAGGGTATAAAGCACCTCGGAAATGACAAACATGGCATTGCATGGCATTGCATATCATTTTGCATTTTTTGTTACTTGCTTTTCAGGTACTCGTTGCGGGGTCTCTAACCTTTATTTAGTTTCAGGCAGTATAGCGGAGAGTCATATTCACCGATATTCGACGCGAAGGAATCAAGTAAGAATCATGGATCAAGTGCAAAGTGATTTGGCGGAAATGAGGGCGCGTATGGACCAGTTCATGACCCTCATGACTGGCATGGCGCAAAATCAGGAGAGACTGAGGCTTCTGGTAGAGCGTCCCGACAATGGGCCCGAAGGTGATCATCATGACAATTCACAGGGACATGGCATTCCTCCTCCCGGTGGCAACCCTCCTCCTGGTGGTAACAATCGGGGTAATGGAAATGGTAGGCAGGCTGGTGTTACTCTTGAAGATACTCTGGAAGACCAATTTACTCTGCTGGATGCTGATGTGGGTAATCAAGGGGACCGAAGGTATGATGAGTTAGCAGAGAAGATCAGGGCCATAGAATGCAAGAACTCTATGGGTATTGATGTTACCAGCTTGGGGCTGGTCTCAGGAGTCAGAATTCCCCCTAAATTCAAACCTCCCACTTTTGATAAGTATCACGGCAATGCGTGTCCCCAAACGCATCTTCAAGCTTACTTTGGGAAGATTTCAGCCCATACGGATGACGAGAAGCTATGGATGCACTATTTTCAGGACAGCCTGGCGGGGGCGTCTTTGACCTGGTACATGAAGTTGAGTAGAGCTGCTGTGAAGAATTGGAAAGATCTGGCAGAAGCGTTCCTGAAGCAATACCAGTATAATATTGACATGGCGCCCAACCGCACCCAATTGCAGGGATTGTCCCAGAATGCCAAGGAGAGTTTCAAAGAATATGCACAGAGGTGGAGGGAAATGGCTGCCCAGGTTCAACCTCCCTTGTCAGACAGAGAAATGGCAGATATGTTCATGGGCACCTTGCAAGGGGCCTATCTGGATAGATTAGCTGCTTGTCCGTCGACTGGATTTGCTGATATTGTGATTGCGGGAGAAAGAATAGAAAGTCTGTTAAAGCTTGGAAAGATCCAGGATGTGAGTGGGGCTGGCTCTTCGGGGACGAAGAAACCGTTCGCTAGTAACCAGAAAAGAAGAGAAGGTGATACGAATGCTGTGTTTAGAGGACGAGGCAGAGGGCGTTCTCGAGCTTATTATCAGGTAGATGCTGTAACAATCCCCACACCGTCTGTTCAGAAACAACAATCCCAACAACAAGTTCAACAGCAACAACCTTTTTTCCAGCAAAGGTCTAGACAGAGGGATCGTAAGATGGATCCTCTCCCTATGACTTATGCCGCGCTGTTGCCCCGGCTACTCGAGTTAAAGTTGGTAGAACTCCGTACTATGAAAGCTCCGGTTGCTGGAAACCTGCCACCTAACTTCGATGCTAATGCTCGTTGTGAGTTCCACTCAGGTGCTCAGGGGCACTCCATTGAAAAATGCTGGGCTTTCCATCATAAAGTACAAGATTTGATTGATGCTAAAGCCATCAATTTCTCTCCCGCTCCTAATATTACTCAGCATCCCATGCCTGATCATAGCGCAGCAAATGTGTACGCTATTGAAGATGGGAGGAGATTGAATTTGGTGTTAGACGTTCATCAAGTGAAAACTTCTTTGTTGGTTGTAAAAGATCGTTTATTGAAGGGACAGGTGTTCCCGGGCTGTAATCAAGATTGCTCTGAGTGTATGAATCAGGAGAACGGCTGTGATAAGTTGAAGATGGTTTACAGAATCTGATCGATGAAGGATGTCTACAGTTCGACAGAGTCGTGAAAGACACTGATGAGATATCAACCGTGACCATCTATTACACTCCCGCTGAGATTCAAATGCCAGTCAATGCAGTTCCCGTGGCGAGTGTTGCGCCAGAAGGGCCCAGTCCTGTCACTATCACGGTGCCAGGACCAATTCCGTTCACATCTACGAAAGCTATCCCATGGCACTATGGGGCAGATGTATATTACGAAGGTAAAAAGCAGGAAGTTGAGCCGTCAGTCAGCCCAAATATTGATAATGTAGGGGGTGTAGGGGGCTTTACAAGGAGTGGAAGGTTGTTCACTCCCCAAACCTTGAGAAGTGATAAGGAGGTAGAAGCTGCAGCAAAGGCTAAGGGTAAACAGGTGGTTGAAAGTGCGCCTACACCTGAAGCAGAGACAAAGATTATTTTTGATAAGGAAATGGAAGAATTTATGAAGATAATCAAGAAAAGCGATTATAAGATTGTGGACCAACTGAATCAGACCCCTTCAAAGATTTCAATCTTGTCACTATTGATGTGCTCTGATGCGCACCGGCAGGCGTTGTTGAAAGTGTTGAAGAGTGCGTATGTGCCACAAGAAATTACTGTTAATCAGCTCGAGGGCGTAATCTCCAATGTTAATGTCAGCCATGGCTTGGGCTTTACAAGTAGAGATTTGACTGTTGAAGGAAGAAACCATAATAAGGCTTTGCATATCACGATGGAGTGTAAGGGCGCAGTGTTATCTCATGTACTGGTAGACACTGGTTCATCACTCAATGTCTTGCCCAAGAAGGCATTAATGAAGCTGGAAGTTGATGGTTTGATCTTAAGGCCTAGTGAATTGGTGGTCAGAGCATTCGATGGGACCAGACGATCTGTGTTTGGTGAGGTGGAATTGCCCGTACAAATTGGACCACAGGTATTCAAATCCACGTTCCATGTAATGGACATACAACCTGCATATAGCTGCCTATTGGGACGCCCTTGGATTCACGGAGCCGGGGCTGTTACTTCTACTCTACATCAAAAGCTGAAGTATGAGTTTGAAGGGCAGGTTGTGACAGTGTGTGGGGAGGAAGACATCTTTGTGAGTCACTTGTCCACATTCAAGTACATTGAAATGGATGGGGAAATTCATGAGATGCTGTGCCAATCATTTGAAGCAGTCAACATTGACGATGCACCTGAGTCTTCTTCTGTACCAGTTGGGGCTGGTACCTCCATTTCATCTTACAAACAAGCTGTCGAAGTCGTCAGGGCAGGCAACGCCCAAGGTTGGGGCCGGTTGATAGAGACCCCAATGAAGGAAGACAAATTTGGTATTGGTTATCATCCCTCTACAACTTCAGATGCGGGGAGCAGGGGACCCATTACTTTCAATAGTGGGGGAATTATCTACATGGACCAGTCTTGTGCAGCCACGGAGGATAGTGTTGACAGTGATTGTGACCTGGACAACTGGGTACGCCCTCATGTTCCGGGACAACAAGTGCAAAACTGGTTCGTTGAAGAAGTCATCCGGGTTACTCTTCAGACAGAGTAATTTTTCTTTGTTTTTTCTAACCATAATGCATGACAAAATCTTGCGCTCTGCCCAAGGCGTATAGATTCATTTGTAGGGCCACCATGGTTGCATTTGCAATGTTTAATCATTAATAAAGGACGTTTTGCAATCAAATTTTGTTCTCTGTCTTTCAGTTTTTATTTTTGCACAAAAAATATAAAATGGCAATGTTTCATTTTCTTTTGTTTTGCTTAAAAATAAATTCTAAAATAAGGCATGAACCCGTTCATGCAGACTTGATCCTCCGGATACCACTGATAACGATTTTGATATGGCCATGTATGACTTTGACAATCCGATTTATCAAGCCGAAGAAGGGGATGGGAAAGATTGTGAACTTTCTGAAGAACTGGCCAGATTGTTGAAACAAGAGGAAAGGGTCATCCAGCCTCATCAGGAGACTGTAGAAATCATCAATATTGGTACCAAGGACGCCAAGAAAGAGATCAGGATTGGTGCCAGCTTGCAAGCAGATGTGAAGCAAACTTTGACGGAAATGTTGCGCGAGTATGTTGACATCTTCGCCTGGTCGTATCAAGACATGCCGGGGTTGGATACGGATATTGTCGTGCACAGGCTACCATTGAGAGAAGAATGTCCGCCAGTCAAGCAGAAACTTCGTCGGACTCACCCCGACATGGCCTTAAAGATTAAGGAGGAAGTCCAGAAGCAGTGGGACGCTGGTTTTCTTGCTGTGACAAAGTATCCTCCATGGGTAGCCAACATCGTGCCAGTACCGAAGAAAGATGGAAAAGTGAGAATGTGTGTGGATTATCGAGATCTTAATAAAGCTAGCCCGAAAGATGATTTTCCACTACCTCATATTGATGTGCTGGTCGATAATACAGCTCAGTTTTCAGTGTTCTCATTTATGGACGGTTTCTCCGGGTACAACCAGATCAAGATGGCACCTGAAGATATGGAGAAGACCACGTTCATTACTCCGTGGGGTACATATTGTTATAAAGTAATGCCTTTTGGGTTGAAAAACGCAGGGGCAACGTACCAGCGGGCGATGGTGACATTGTTTCATGACTTGATTCATAAGGAGATCGAATGTTATGTAGATGATATGATTGCCAAGTCGAGAACAGAAGAGGAACATCTGGTTAACCTGAAAAAGCTGTTTGAAAGGTTGAGAAAGTTCCGTCTGAGATTAAATCCAAACAAGTGCACGTTTGGGGTGCGTTCTGGAAAGTTACTGGGTTTCATTGTGAGCGAAAGAGGAATCGAGGTTGATCCTGCCAAGGTGAAAGCAATACAAGAAATGCCTGAACCGAGAACAGAAAAAGAGGTTCGTGGTTTCTTGGGTAGATTGAACTACATTGCAAGGTTCATATCTCACCTAACAGCCACGTGTGAGCCAATATTTAAATTGTTAAGGAAAGATCAAACGGTCAGGTGGAATGACGATTGCCAATTGGCATTCGATAAGATAAAAGAATACTTGCAGGAACCTCCGATTCTAATACCTCCAGTTGAAGGGAGACCGCTGATAATGTATCTAACAGTGCTTGAAGGTGCCATGGGTTGTGTTCTCGGTCAACATGACGAGACAGGTAGGAAGGAGCATGCTATTTACTACCTGAGCAAAAAGTTCAATGATTGTGAGTCCCGATACTCAATGCTTGAAAAGACATGCTGTGCGCTTGCATGGGCCGCTAAGCGATTGAGGCAATATATGGTTAGGCACACGACCTTGTTGATTTCAAAAATGGATCCTATCAAGTATATTTTCGAGAAACCAGCATTGACAGGCAGAGTTGCACGGTGGCAAATGGTCTTGACAGAGTATGACATTCAGTACACTTCACAAAAGGCCATCAAAGGAAGTATCTTGTCCGATTATCTTGCGCAACAGCCAATGTATGATTACCAACCCATGAAGTTTGACTTCCCTGATGAGGACATCATGTTTCTCAAAGCTAAAGACTGTGAGGAACCACTCCCGGAGGAGGGGCCAGACCCTGAATCCAAATGGAGTCTGATGTTTGATGGGGCTGTCAATATGAATGGGTGCGGAGTTGGAGCAGTTCTTATCACGCCGGAAGGTGTTCATATGCCTTTCACTGCACGAATAACTTTCGGGTGCACCAACAATGAAGCAGAGTACGAAGCTTGTATAATGGGGATCGAGGAGGCGATTAATCTACGGATTAAAACCCTTGATATATTTGGTGATTCAGCTTTGGTAATCAATCAAGTGAAGGGGAGTTGGTACACGCACCAAGCAAATCTAGTGCCGTATAGAGATTATACAAGGAGATTGCTGACATTTTTCACAACAGTGAAACTGTACCACATTCCTCGAGATGAGAATAGGTTCGCTGATGCCTTGGCCACTTTGTCTTCCATGATCAAAGTGCAAGGATGGAACCATGTACCTAAGATTGAGGTATCCCGCCTTGACAGACCAGCATTTGTGTTTGCGGTCGATGCAACGTCTGATGACAAGCCATGGTTTCATGACATTAAGTGTTTCTTGAAAAGTCAAGAGTACCCGTCCGGGGCATCGTCCAAAGACAGGAAGACGTTGAGAAGGTTAGCTGGTAGTTTCTTCCTGAACAAAGATGGCGTGCTGTATAAAAGAAATTTTGACACGGTCCTGCTTAGATGTGTGGATAGACATGAAGCAGACTTGTTGATGATTGAAGTGCACAAAGGCTCTTTCGGTACTCATGCCGGAGGGCAGGCAATGGCTAAAAAGTTGTTAAGGTCGGGATATTATTGGTTGACTATGGAGTCAGATTGTTGCAAATATGCCCGCAAATGCCATAAATGCCAGATCTATGCAGACAAGGTGCATGTGCCTCCAAATCCGTTGAGTATCATGTCGTCGCCTTGGCCGTTTGCCATGTGGGGCATTGATATGATCGGAAAGATTGAGCCTACAGCTTCCAATGGTCATCGTTTCATCTTGGTGGCAATTGATTACTTCACCAAATGGGTTGAAGCCTCATCCTATGCCAATGTTACAAAACAAGTGGTCGCTCGTTTCTTAAAACGGGATATCATTTGCCGATATGGAGTTCCCGAAAGAATCATTACTGATAATGGTTCTAATTTGAACAATAAGATGATGGCTGAGTTATGCCGGGACTTCAAAATCGAACACCACAATTCTTCTCCGTACCGCCCAAAGATGAATGGCGCGGTCGAAGCGGCCAACAAAAATATCAAGAAGATTGTACAGAAGATGGTTGTCACGTACAAAGATTGGCATGAGATGTTACCATTTGCTTTGCATGGGTATCGAACGTCGGTACGCACGTCCACTGGGGCAACCCCATTCTCACTCGTATATGGTATGGAGGCAGTGCTACCGGTTGAGGTAGAGATTCCGTCCCTCAGAGTCATGATGGATGTTAAGCTAGATGAGGCTGAATGGGTACGAGCCAGATTTGATCAGTTGAGCCTTATTGAGGAAAAGCGATTGGCGGCTGTATGTCATGGGCAACTATATCAGCGCAGAATGAAGCAGGCATTTGACCAAAAGGTGCGTCCTCGGGTTTACAAAGTCGGAGATGTGGTACTCAAAAGGATCCTTCCTCCCAATACAGACCACAGGGGCAAATGGACTCCTAATTATGAAGGTCCATTCGTGGTTAAAAAGGTCTTTTCGGGCGGAGCTTTATTGCTTACAACCATGGATGGCGAAGACTTTTCATCCCCTGTCAACTCGGACGTAGTCAAAAAATACTTCGCATGAATAGACCCGCTGGATAATAAAAATAAAAAATCCAGGCAAAAAAGGGCATCCCGGCGAACCAAAAACAGAATAAGGTTCGGGCAAAAATTAGGGATATAATTGAAAAAACATTGTACACCCGGTAAGTTGAAAACCCGAAAGGGCAACTTAGGCAAAAAAGGGTATCCTGGTGGATCGAAAACCTGAAAGGGCGGTCCACACAAAAGAGGGATTTAAGCGAATGACTACAGTCTGAGTTATCTGTACCCATTACCGTTTGAACAACTGACGTTCTGAAAGATAGGAATCGGTCCGATCATTCCTCAGAAGGCAAGGTCGGGGAGTTTTGAAGACATACTGGTCATAACAGAATGGAAACTCAGTGGAATTCCGTTTTCACATTGCCATTAGGATAGTTTTTTTCTCAATTTTCAGCGATCACCTCTTTCCAGGGATTGCTTCCAGATGTAATTGCCTATTCTGGGCTCTCAGTCAATAAATTGAATTTCAATAAAAAGCTTTCTATTTTTGTTTTATTGCTTTGTTTGCAAAAACGTCCTAATTGTTGATAAAACATTGCATTTGAAAACATGGCAGCCTTGCAATAACATGCGCAGAAAAAATATTTGAAATTACTTCGAATGTTGAATACTCCCGGATGGTGGATTCTAGCCACGCAATATTCGGGGCATGTGGGCATATTCTTTTGTTGCAGGTAGCAGGTGCAGATGATTTTAAGCACAAGACCAGCAATAAATCACCCCACGCAAAAAAACTGGGGCAATTATGGGTAAGGAGATCGGCGTTCATCGTTCGGTCGACGATTGTTCATAACGGGTCGATATCAGTGAATTAAGTTCAACTGGGTACCGTTGCATCTTATTAAGTCGATTCTCTTATTCAGTCCTTCCAACAGCTACAAGCTTTTCTATGTCGATAACGGTCACAGGTTCCCCAAAAAGAGTGGTCTCGTCGACACCGAAACTGATGGTCATTATCCCCAGCGAAGTCACAAGAGTTTGAAGAGGCTAGATCTTCTGTAAAATCCTCTTATGACATCCTCTGCGGGGACGAATTGTTGTGTTGTCCAAGCATGGGGCATGATTGTTTCCCCAGCATGAAGTGTTGGTCACCCCCAGTAGAGTTTGAGGACAGTTGGTCTTCTGTAAAATCCTCTCGAAAGGCATTCCCCAACATGAGACGTTTTAAAGCAGTTTTCTCCAACAGAGTTTGTTATAAACCCGTCATCCCTAACGGAATTGTCTAAAGGGAAGCTCGCCTAACATGGGGCATTGTAGTACTTATCCTAAGCTCGACAGTCACATTCTTCAGCAGACTACTGTGGATTTGCTTTGGGTTTCCCCAACAGATCTCTAAGGACTCTTTATAGCAAGTTGCAGTGGAATGTTCTAACCAGGATTTGCATATCCCTGGCAGAGTAGCCCAGATACCCAGCAAGATCGTATCTCTGGTCATGGTATCCCCACAGAGGTCAGCATCGAATCTTGTCAGCAACTTCCAGCTGAGTTGTTATTCTCTCCGCAGAGGTTTATCAGATCGACAGAATCTATTCCTCAACAAGGATGGTACAGCCTTTCCCCAGCCGGGTCAGAAGGTTGATAATCCCTATAAAGGAGCTTGGGTTGAATAAATCCCCAAGCAGAGTTTTAATGGCTCATTTCCCCAGCAGGACGTCATTTAAAAATTCTCATCCCCAGCGGAATCGCTGTGACCAGAATTCGTTCCCCCAAACAGATGGAATAATTCCTGGCAGAGTCGTCATTCCCTCATATCTTAAAGTCCAATTTATTTTTGGCAAGCTTGACAATTCGAAGCAGACGGATTGTTCATCCATTCGCCAGCAGAGATATTATCCTTTTAGGAGTCTCCGAGATTAAATCATTGATTGTGGTTCCTCAGCAGAGTCGGCAGAGATGTCTGGCGCAGAGGCAGAGAGTAATTCGATTTTAAGATTCTAAAAGTCCAACAGTGGATTGGCAAAAGTCCGTCTTCGGGTGGCAAAAGTCCAACAGTGGATTGGCAAAAGTCCATCTTCGGGTGGCAAAGCAGCTAAAAGTCCAACAGTGGATTGGCAAAAGTCCGTCTTCGGGTGGCAAAAGTCCAACAGTGGATTGGCGAAAGGTCCATCTAAGGGTGGCATATTCTAAAAGTCCAACAGTGGATTGGCAAAAGTCCGTCTTCGGGTGGCAAAAGTCCAACAGTGGATTGGCAAAAGTCCGTCTTCGGGTGGCAGAAGTCCAACAGTGGATTAGCAAAAGTCCGTCTTCGGGTGGCAGAAGTCCAACAGTGGATTGGCAAAAGTCCGTCTTCGGGTGGCAAAAGTCCAACAGTGGATTGGCAAAAGTCCGTCTTCGGGTGGCAAAAGTCCAACAGTGGATTGGCAAAAGTCCGTCTTCGGGTGGCACGAAGCTGCAAAGTCCACCAGTAGTGTGCCAAGCCAGTAGTCGTCTAGCGTCGTTCAAAAAGACATTTCCAAAGTCCACCAGTAGTGTGGCAGGCCAGTAGTCGTCTGGAATTGCATAAAAGACAGTATTAAAGTCCACCATCAGCGTGGCAAGCCAGTAGTCGTCTGGCATCGTTCAAAAGACAGATCTCTCCGACGTTTCATCGAGGATTCAATCCAGCAGTCTCGTTGGGTTTATATCCCTTTTCTTCTTCATCCAGAGCAAATTTTTGGTTATATTTGGTATTCAATCACTATATACCTTGAAAGTCCGAAAGCAATTGCTTTCAGGCATTCAGGTCTACAGCGCTTGAACAGGGGCAGCTGTAATACCCCAAAATTTGCTCTCCCCTTTTGTCATCATAGCATGGCATTATCATTTATCATATCATATCCACCTCATTAACATTACATTGCATTTAACATAGAAAAATGAAGCATGGCATCCTCCTTACCATCAGGGCATGTGATCAGGTGGAAGGTGGACAATCAAGGAATCATTCAAAGCACAAAAAGGTCAATCAAGTTGGCTCTAGGCAAGCCAAGAGGTCTCTCATGGCTCATACTATCTCAATTGATCTTCCAAAACCTCAAGGAAGTGAGATTCAATGGGAGATTGAAGCACTACATCTTTCACTATGCAAGAGGTTCAAAAATTGAAGGAAAACCCTCAAAAGAGATAGCTCATTGATTCAAAATCATTCTCAAGTGGCATTTCTCATCATCCTTTAAGAGGATACACAACATACTCTGAGGAATTTGGATTTGGAAGATGTGCAATTTCCTCCTAACCAGAGAGGGTCAAGATTAGGGTTTCCAATTAAATCAGGGTATTTCTGTTTTTTTGAACAAAACTTGATGTCATGGTATTCCATATGTCCCTAAGTGTATGTATGTGGAAAATTGCATCTCAATTGGTTTTAGAAGTGGTTCAATTGGAAGAAAGATAAAAAATCAGGGAATTTGGGGCCAAGTCAAATAATCAGGGGAAAAAGTCAACTCTTGACTTTTTGAGCCCAAAATCATGAAATTCATGTTACATATGTCCAATGTACAAAATTTGATCAAGAAACTCCAAAGGAATCATGAAAAAAATCAAGATGTGGAAAGTTGCCATTTTTGGATGAAGTAGGGTTGCTAAAAATAGCAAGTTTTGGCCATTTTGCATCAGAGTTTGAACCAAGGCCATTTAAATTTGGAGCACCAAATGAAAAATCCACTCTGCCTCAATGAAAGATCTTGTTTTAAGCTTCAAATCCATGTGTAGAACATCTCCATTGGATAAAACTTGAGTGAGATATGATGGATCAAAGTTGGAGGAAAGTAGGCCCAAAACCATGTCATGACCAAGTTTGGCCAGGTCTGCGCGCAGTCATTTTCTCAAACAGTTGGTGGACAAGATGTATGGATCAATTACTCATAGTTAGAGGCTTCAACTGAAAAATCTTGCAACATCAAAGTTGCTCCCCTATGTGAGATCTTCAAGATTGATGTTCATGATTTTTTCATATGATCAAAGGATAAGGAATTATGATAGCTCAAAGATTGGTCAATACAACTGAAAATCCATGCCATGCACACCTTGCCAGCCAACCTCATTTCCTCGCCCATGACCAGTTTCCAAACCTTATTGTTCTAAGTCATTTTCAACCTCTCCCAAGCATCATTTCCATTCAATTTTCATACCAAAGTAGTTCTACTACAATCCCTCTTGCCAATGACTCCAAGAACTCATCAAATCATCCACAATGCAAAGAGAAAATCACCATTAAACACCCATGTCTGCAAACTGTTATAAAAAACCAGAAAAAAAAACCAATGTTGTTGATGTTGTTGGTACAAGCTTGCACGTGCTTTATTCATACCAGCTATCCATTGCCTTTTTAAACCAAACACATTGCATACACACCATAGCACGTGCTATGCATGAAAGTAGAAATGACAAGCTTGCTGAACAAGTTTTGTGTTACACAGCCTTGCCATTCCATTTCTCTTGTCACCATCACCATAGCTTACCATGAACTATCATCACCTTATCATTGCTCTCCCTAACTAACTTGACTCAGTTAGTTAGGGATGACTCACCTAAACCACCATGACTCAGTTGATTCACCCAGTTAACCATGGTTAAGCTCAACATATAAAACAAATCTTCCCTTCACGAATTGGGGGTAGCTTCATTTTTCTGATATTCGATTGAGAAACTCTTTCCATTCTCTCAATTCCTCCACATTTCAACTGATTTTCGAGCTCCACTTCATCTCCCTCATCTTCTTCTCAGAATCTCTCTGATTCTCTCTCCCATTTTCATCACATTGCAACTGTTTTGAATCTTGGATTTCAGCTCTCCTTCACTGAAGTATCATCCACTCTTGTATCTAAGCCTTTATTTGGCCACATTGGAGCTCAAGAACTCAAGGCAACATCTCTGGTTTTCTTTTGAACAAAGAATCTTCAAGTTTCAGGTTTGGAATTTCTTAACTCTTCTGGTGTGATTCATTGATTTTTAAGCTTGTTTCATGTTGATTATGGCTTATTAGAAGCAATGAAACATTTCTGGCTAGTTGATAGACCTCTCAGAGGTGTAGATCTAAACTTAGGGCAAAATGTTTGTGATCATTTCTTGCTGTGTGTGCATTGTTTGGTGATTTCAGTGCTAAATTCTTGATGTACGTAAGTTTAGCTTTCATTTGGTATGTGGATTGTGAATTTCTGGAAGAATTAAAGTTGCAGACGGTGATGGTTGACCGGAGAAGGCGACCGGAGGTCCTTCTCCGGCCGGTGGTCTTCATGTTAGGGTTTTATGACCAGTTTGAATGTGATCCGTTGGATGAGTGTGATCTAATGGCTACCATGCTGCCAACACATAAAAAAAAGCGTGCAAGTCACATGCCAATTTTCTGAACTCATTTAAACGTTTTGTGGCGTGATACACGATAGGGATTGTGGTCACTCACGCACATGCATTGATTTCAATTACTTTGACTATGGTTTGACTGTGACTTGATCCAATGGCCATGAGGGAGTCAATTTTGTTGACTGAGAGTCCATGCTTGTTAGTATGTTCTGCGTGCTTAATGGACCTAACCAGATTGCTATTCACACCTCCTCTTTTTTAAAGCCCAATGAATTTGCACTGTCCAATTGCTATGTTCATACCCCCCTGCATTTTGCATTTATTTTTCATTTTTTTTTCTTTCTACACGTTTGATTTTTAATTTTTAAAAATACCAAATTGCATTATTAAATTCCACAAAAATTCATGTGTACTCTTAAAACATTTAGGAAATTTTCCATGATTTTATTTCTTGATTTTATGACCTTTTTACCCCTGGTCCATAATTTTCTTTGAATTTCCATTTAGATGCATTCTAAGCATGATACATGAATTTGTTTAATTTTGTTCTTGCTCATTACCAACTATTTTGACATGATTCTTTTTGCATTGATTCACTAATACATTGAAGCATGTTATATGATTTTTGTTTGATTTTTTAGGTCACTTTATTACATGTCTTGATGCCTATATTTGTACCACTTTGCATGATGTTTCAATTTGACCTAATTGCTTTGTTTGAAGTCATTTTGCTCTGAATTTTTACATGCTATCTTGATGTATGATGCATTTCTGACCTAGGCATTCCAATAATATGCTGGCATAATTTTCATGAATCCATTTGGTTTTTGTTTGATGCATTACATTGGAAGTATAATACATGTCCTGTCATTTTAACTTTAGTGCATGTTTGCATGAATTCTTTTGTGCATATTTGTATGAGCATTTGCATAGTTGTGTGAGTCATTCATATGATATTATAGGTCTTTGATACACATTATAGGTCATCTTTACATGTTCATTTCAATTTGAACTTTGTGCATCATTAACATGTATTGTTTGCACTTTCTTTTTGAACTTTCATTTCAATTCTTCTTATATTACTTCTTGAATGTCTTGAAGTTGATTCATAAATACTTTTGAGATGCTTATAAACCATTTTCCATTTAGTTTCAATTCTGGTTGTTGATTTACATGTTCCATTTATGCATGTCCTCTTCATTTCTTTCCATCTTTCATCTACCCTTTCTTCTTGTAACATGTTTAAAAGCTAATGGATGATGTTTGTTGCCTATTCACTTGCACTTGTATGATGATATTCATTTGTTGACCATATGATGCCCATTCTGGTTGTGGTTCTAGGATTTGTTTTCTCATTTAATTCTTTGGAGTTTTATGATGCATTACATGTTCTTTTACTTCTTATACTTCTTATACATGTTTACTAACCATGTAGGGGCTTTGGTAAGTTTCAATTGAGTGTGGATAAGGAATCCACATTCAACTTCTATCCTTTCTCTTTTACAATTCCATTTTGTGTTTTGTTAAGCACTTATGTGCTTTCTTTTAATAACTCATCACTTTCCCTTTGTGAATTACAATTCATCTTCTACTTTAGAAGTGAATTGTTTAATTCTTTCCTTCTTTAGACTTTAGGTTGAAACCTCACAAACCTTTAGGATCACTCCCTTTAATCTTCAATTAGGATTGAGTCTTAGTCCATATAGGTTTTACCTTTTCTCCTCTCTTGAGTCTCTTTTCTCATCTCAAAGAAAATTCAAAACATATAATAAAGGTAGGCATTTATTGCATTTAGGCCTTTCATATAAGGAAAAGATTATAAGGGGTCTTCTCTTGTAATCTTAGAATGTGTAGCATATGGCCCATCTTAGGTCAATGTGTTACATATTTGATCTTGTATGAGGGACTTAAATGCAATACTTGTTGAAGGTGCAAATAATAAAAAACACTTCTTCACTTCATAATCAACAAAACACTTAATAAACACAAGTATGCTAGTGTGTTTGAACCTTGATAATTGGAACTAAGTGTGAGGGTCTTCTTCACCCTTAGTGTGCTTTCTTACCCATTCCATCTTGGAATGTGAGAAGGTACACATTCCAATGACTAAGATTCAGATACACTATCATATGCAAACAAATGAAAAAACTCTTAAAAGACAAAAACAAACAATAACGTCTTTCCTTCGGGAATTCTTTTCTCATCTCATTCATTCTCAACGCACGAACGCGCTTCTACTCGTTCTCTTGCAAGATGGTAACGCACTCGGACCAGCGAGCCTGCAACACCTGAGGTAGGACGTAAGCCGTTCTCTAAAAAACACAGACAATCCATCCCTAGTGAGGGGAACTACGTCGCTCTGATTCTCATGTTCCTGATGAGATACGTAGGCAGTGGGGTAGGGCCCATGCGAGCACTTCTTTTATTTTCCCTACATTTGTTTCTCTTTCTCTTTCCGTTCCTTTTCTAGTTCCTCTTCCAGTATTCTTTTCTATCACCCTTTGATCGAAACAAGCAAGCGTGGATCCCATCGGGTACGATGGACGCGAGGGGGTGCTAATACCTTCCTCTCGCGTAACCGACTCCCGAACCCATTTCTCTTGGTCGCAAGACCATGCTTTTCCTTTCTCTTCAGGTTTACGCGGTGTTTCCTTTCCCTCTCATGGGATAAATACACATTGCTGGCGACTCTGTTTCGGTGCCACTTTCGCGTTTGTACTAGGATGAAAATCCCGGGAGCGACACCTCCATATTGTGATGATGATTTGCACAATGATGGGAAATCCTAGTGGTCAAAATTTGGGGTATGACACCTACACCCTATGGAGTGTGTTTGAATGCTTGGACTTGACTGAGAATGGCTGGATCACTTCATGGAATCTCAACTGCACTTTGGTTAAAACCTTGAGCAATTGACTGGTGATTATGAGAAATCAGTGTTCCAGTTGTTGTTTAAGTGTTTGATCAGCTCATATGTGATGTATATGAGGTGTGTGAGTGATTGGTTTGAGTGGAATTGCCCTCTAGCTCAAAACCCGATAGTTACCTTGCTAAGAAAGGCATTTTTGCCAAGAGAAAGAGATTTTGAGAAAGGCAAGTGTTGTAGGCCTTTGGTGTACTTAAACTGATCACAATTGAGCTCTATTTATAGTAGAGCAAGTTTGTTTTGGAAGGAATAGTGAATGGCAAATGCTAAGTAGGTTTGGCCAATGTTGGCAAATGAAAATCCAAGTCTCCTCTAGCCATTGACTAGAGGTTAGGGCACAGAGCTTTGGTTCCCTTGGTCTTGGATAAGTCTTGACTGATTTCAGGTGAGAATGGCTCAGTCCATGCCACCTTGATGCTTCCATTGAATGCTTCAATCCAAATTTGGAGTCTTGTCCCTATTTTGGCCATTCTAGGTTCAACATGCTATTTCTTGTTCCATAGACTTTGGAGGCTTGGCTCAGTGATTGTCCCCTTTAGATTCAATCCTCAGATGTGTCCAAGTGGATAGGAGCATTTGAATTTGGCTGATTTTGGCAAATCGAGCAAAATTGCAAATTCTGCCTTGCCTTTGACAGATTTCAGCAAGGCAACTTGCCAATGTCATATCTCATGGTGTAAGTTGAATTTGGTAATGTTCTTGACCATTTTTGGAAAGCCCTTACATGATACAAAAACTGTTTGAACATGTTTGGTTTTGATCTCTCTTGAATCCAAGTGAAAAATCCCCCTACATTTGGGAAAAAGTAAGGCAAAATCTGACTTAGTGAAATTTTCACTAAGTGTTGGAACAAAGTGTTTTCTCTTGATTTTAATCACTCCATAACTCAAAATCCATGAGGAATTTGGACATAGGTCAGTATGAAGCTTTTGTAGAGGGCAATGAGATCTACAAATCAAGCTTTGAATGGGGCACAATGGCCTTGTGGTTTAGGAGTTATGGTCCTCCAAAGTTGGTGCATTAGTGGCACTTTTTCATGACTTAGAAAAATTTCTAAGTTTTATGGTTACCTCTTTTACAAGTTATCCAACTTTTCTTGATTTTTCTCGATGAATGATGATTCAAATCATACATTAACATCATTTTAGGGTTAAAAATCCATTTTGGTGAAAAAGCTCAAAGAGTCAAAGTTGACTTTTGTGCACAGTTGACTTTTTATCAGATAAATTCCAAACTGTGCAATTCTTCAGGAAATCATGTCCTTGCCCTAAATCAAACTTGATGGACATGTTCCATGGGTGTCATAGGGTATATTGAATCATGTCTTAGGGCTTGGGAGCATGTCCTAGTCAAAAGTCAAAGTTACAGTTGACTTTTCCCTTAAAACCCTAATTGTGGTGCAGATGAAATTGAGGCTTGTTGCTCAAGCTTCTTGGATCAATCCATTGTTGCAAATGGCTCAATATATTTCATTGGAGACCCTCAAACCCTCTCTTGAGGTCTTGGCTCATGATTGGTCCCAAAAGTCAACTTAGGGGTGAATTAGGTCAAGAAACCCTAATTCCTGATTTTTGATGAATGCATCCCCTGAGGCAAAATTGACTTGATGCTTGGGTCCATGAGGTTCCATGGAGTATATTAGGTCAGGTTTTGGATCATTGGCTTGTGCCCAGATGAAAAATTTCATCTGGTGGCCCTAGTCGACCAAAACCCTAATTTGGTGACACTGTCGATCTTGAGATTTGATCCACCTATAAGGGAGCAGCCTTGTGCTTAATCCTTGAAGTGGGAGTCCTTTTGATCCATTGTGGATGTTTGAGAGGTTAGACAAGTTGAAGATCATATCATTCCTTGATTGATCCTTTGTCTAAGCACTAAGAGAGGGCTTAAAACCCTAGTTTTGATTGTAGTGGATGCTCACCCATCTTTGGGGAGACTGATGAAGTATGATGGTTCCTCCATATTGTGATGATGATTTGCACAATGATGGGAAATCCTAGTGGTCAAAATTTGGGGTATGACACCTACACCCTATGGAGTGTGTTTGAATGCTTGGACTTGACTGAGAATGGCTGGATCACTTCATGGAATCTCAACTGCACTTTGGTTAAAACCTTGAGCAATTGACTGGTGATTATGAGAAATCAGTGTTCCAGTTGTTGTTTAAGTGTTTGATCAGCTCATATGTGATGTATATGAGGTGTGTGAGTGATTGGTTTGAGTGGAATTGCCCTCTAGCTCAAAACCCGATAGTTACCTTGCTAAGAAAGGCATTTTTGCCAAGAGAAAGAGATTTTGAGAAAGGCAAGTGTTGTAGGCCTTTGGTGTACTTAAACTGATCACAATTGAGCTCTATTTATAGTAGAGCAAGTTTGTTTTGGAAGGAATAGTGAATGGCAAATGCTAAGTAGGTTTGGCCAATGTTGGCAAATGAAAATCCAAGTCTCCTCTAGCCATTGACTAGAGGTTAGGGCACAGAGCTTTGGTTCCCTTGGTCTTGGATAAGTCTTGACTGATTTCAGGTGAGAATGGCTCAGTCCATGCCACCTTGATGCTTCCATTGAATGCTTCAATCCAAATTTGGAGTCTTGTCCCTATTTTGGCCATTCTAGGTTCAACATGCTATTTCTTGTTCCATAGACTTTGGAGGCTTGGCTCAGTGATTGTCCCCTTTAGATTCAATCCTCAGATGTGTCCAAGTGGATAGGAGCATTTGAATTTGGCTGATTTTGGCAAATCGAGCAAAATTGCAAATTCTGCCTTGCCTTTGACAGATTTCAGCAAGGCAACTTGCCAATGTCATATCTCATGGTGTAAGTTGAATTTGGTAATGTTCTTGACCATTTTTGGAAAGCCCTTACATGATACAAAAACTGTTTGAACATGTTTGGTTTTGATCTCTCTTGAATCCAAGTGAAAAATCCCCCTACATTTGGGAAAAAGTAAGGCAAAATCTGACTTAGTGAAATTTTCACTAAGTGTTGGAACAAAGTGTTTTCTCTTGATTTTAATCACTCCATAACTCAAAATCCATGAGGAATTTGGACATAGGTCAGTATGAAGCTTTTGTAGAGGGCAATGAGATCTACAAATCAAGCTTTGAATGGGGCACAATGGCCTTGTGGTTTAGGAGTTATGGTCCTCCAAAGTTGGTGCATTAGTGGCACTTTTTCATGACTTAGAAAAATTTCTAAGTTTTATGGTTACCTCTTTTACAAGTTATCCAACTTTTCTTGATTTTTCTCGATGAATGATGATTCAAATCATACATTAACATCATTTTAGGGTTAAAAATCCATTTTGGTGAAAAAGCTCAAAGAGTCAAAGTTGACTTTTGTGCACAGTTGACTTTTTATCAGATAAATTCCAAACTGTGCAATTCTTCAGGAAATCATGTCCTTGCCCTAAATCAAACTTGATGGACATGTTCCATGGGTGTCATAGGGTATATTGAATCATGTCTTAGGGCTTGGGAGCATGTCCTAGTCAAAAGTCAAAGTTACAGTTGACTTTTCCCTTAAAACCCTAATTGTGGTGCAGATGAAATTGAGGCTTGTTGCTCAAGCTTCTTGGATCAATCCATTGTTGCAAATGGCTCAATATATTTCATTGGAGACCCTCAAACCCTCTCTTGAGGTCTTGGCTCATGATTGGTCCCAAAAGTCAACTTAGGGGTGAATTAGGTCAAGAAACCCTAATTCCTGATTTTTGATGAATGCATCCCCTGAGGCAAAATTGACTTGATGCTTGGGTCCATGAGGTTCCATGGAGTATATTAGGTCAGGTTTTGGATCATTGGCTTGTGCCCAGATGAAAAATTTCATCTGGTGGCCCTAGTCGACCAAAACCCTAATTTGGTGACACTGTCGATCTTGAGATTTGATCCACCTATAAGGGAGCAGCCTTGTGCTTAATCCTTGAAGTGGGAGTCCTTTTGATCCATTGTGGATGTTTGAGAGGTTAGACAAGTTGAAGATCATATCATTCCTTGATTGATCCTTTGTCTAAGCACTAAGAGAGGGCTTAAAACCCTAGTTTTGATTGTAGTGGATGCTCACCCATCTTTGGGGAGACTGATGAAGTATGATGGTTCCTCCATATTGTGATGATGATTTGCACAATGATGGGAAATCCTAGTGGTCAAAATTTGGGGTATGACACCTACACCCTATGGAGTGTGTTTGAATGCTTGGACTTGACTGAGAATGGCTGGATCACTTCATAGAATCTCAACTGCACTTTGGTTAAAACCTTGAGCAATTGACTGGTGATTATGAGAAATCAGTGTTCCAGTTATTGTTTAAGTGTTTGATCAGCTCATATGTGATGTATATGAGGTGTGTGAGTGATTGGTTTGAGTGGAATTGCCCTCTAGCTCAAAACCCGATAGTTACCTTGCTAAGAAAGGCATTTTTGCCAAGAGAAAGAGATTTTGAGAAAGGCAAGTGTTGTAGGCCTTTGGTGTACTTAAACTGATCACAATTGAGCTCTATTTATAGTAGAGCAAGTTTGTTTTGGAAGGAATAGTGAATGGCAAATGCTAAGTAGGTTTGGCCAATGTTGGCAAATGAAAATCCAAGTCTCCTCTAGCCATTGACTAGAGGTTAGGGCACAGAGCTTTGGTTCCCTTGGTCTTGGATAAGTCTTGACTGATTTCAGGTGAGAATGGCTCAGTCCATGCCACCTTGATGCTTCCATTGAATGCTTCAATCCAAATTTGGAGTCTTGTCCCTATTTTGGCCATTCTAGGTTCAACATGCTATTTCTTGTTCCATAGACTTTGGAGGCTTGGCTCAGTGATTGTCCCCTTTAGATTCAATCCTCAGATGTGTCCAAGTGGATAGGAGCATTTGAATTTGGCTGATTTTGGCAAATCGAGCAAAATTGCAAATTCTGCCTTGCCTTTGACAGATTTCAGCAAGGCAACTTGCCAATGCCATATCTCATGGTGTAAGTTGAATTTGGTAATGTTCTTGACCATTTTTGGAAAGCCCTTACATGATACAACAACTGTTTGAACATGTTTGGTTTTGATCTCTCTTGAATCCAAGTGAAAAATCCCCCTACATTTGGGAAAAAGTAAGGCAAAATCTGACTTAGTGAAATTTTCACTAAGTGTTGGAACAAAGTGTTTTCTCTTGATTTTGATCACTCCATAACTCAAAATCCATGAGGAATTTGGACATAGGTCAGTATGAAGCTTTTGTAGAGGGCAATGAGATCTACAAATCAAGCTTTGAATGGGGCACAATGGCCTTGTGGTTTAGGAGTTATGGTCCTCCAAAGTTGGTGCATTAGTGGCACTTTTTCATGACTTAGAAAAATTTCTAAGTTTTATGGTTACCTCTTTTACAAGTTATCCAACTTTTCTTGATTTTTCTTGATGAATGATGATTCAAATCATACATTAACATCATTTTAGGGTTAAAAATCCATTTTGGTGAAAAATCTCAAAGAGTCAAAGTTGACTTTTGTGCACAGTTGACTTTTTATCAGATGAATTCCAAACTGTGCAATTCTTCAGGAAATCATGTCCTTGACCTAAATCAAACTTGATGGACATGTTCCATGGGTGTCAAAGGGTATATTGAATCATGTCTTAGGGCTTGGGAGCATGTCCTGGTCAAAAGTCAAAGTTACAGTTGACTTTTCCCTTAAAACCCTAATTGTGGTGCAGATGAAATTGAGGCTTGTCGCTCAAGCTTCTTGGATCAATCCATTGTTGCAAATGGCTCAATATAGTTCATTGGAGACCCTCAAACCCTCTCTTGAGGTCTTGGCTCATGATTGGTCCCAAAAGTCAACTTAGGGGTGAATTAGGTCAAGAAACCCTAATTCCTGATTTTTGATGAATGCATCCCCTGAGGCAAAATTGACTTGATGCTTGGGTCCATGAGGTTCCATGGAGTATATTAGGTCAGGTTTTGGATCATTGGCTTGTGCCCAGATGAAAAATTTCAACTGGTGGCCCTAGTCGACCAAAACCCTAATTTGGTGACACTGTCGATCTTGTGACTTGATCCACCTATAAGGGAGCAGCCTTGTGCTTAATCCTTGAAGTGGGAGTCCTTTTGATCCATTGTGGATGTTTGAGAGGTTAGACAAGTTGAAGATCATGTCATTCCTTGATTGATCCTTTGTCTAAGCACTAAGAGAGGGCTTAAAACCCTAGTTTTGATTATAGTGGATGCCCACCCATCTTTGGGGAGACTGATGAAGTATGATGGTTCCTCCATATTGTGATGATGATTTGCACAATGATGGGAAATCCTAGTGGTCAAAATTTGGAGTATGACACCTACACCCTATGGAGTGTGTTTGAATGCTTGGACTTGACTGAGAATGGTTGGATCACTTCATGGCATCTCAACTGCACTTTGGTTAAAACCTTGAGCAATTGACTGGTGATTCTGAGAAATCAGTGTTCCAGTTGTTGTTTAAGTGTTTGATCAGCTCATATGTGATGTATATGAGGTGTGTGAGTGATTGGTTTGAGTGGAATTGCCCTCTAGCTCAAAACCCGATAGTTACCTTGTTAAGAAAGGCATTTTTGCCAAGAGAAAGAGATTTTGAGAAAGGCAAGTGTTGTAGGCCTTTGGTGTACTTAAACTGATCACAATTGAGCTCTATTTATAGTAGAGCAAGTTTGTTTTGAAAGGAATAGTGAATGGCAACTGCTAAGTAGGTTTGGGCAATGTTGGCAAATGAAAATCCAAGTCTCCTCTAGCCATTGACTAGAGGTTAGGGCACAGAGCTTTGGTTCCCTTGGTCTTGGATAAGTCTTGACTGATTTCAGATGAGAATGGCTCAGTCCATGCCACCTTGATGCTTCCATTGAATGCTTCAATCCAAATTTGGAGTCTTGTCCCTATTTTTGCCATTCTAGGTTCAACATGCTATTTCTTGTTCCATAGACTTTGGAGGCTTGGCTCAGTGATTGTCCCCTTTAGATTCAATCCTCAGATGTGTCCAAGTGGATAGGAGCATTTGAATTTGGCTGATTTTGGCAAATCGAGCAAAATTGCAAATTCTGCCTTGCCTTTGACAGATTTCAGCAAGGCAACTTGCCAATGTCATATCTCATGGTGTAAGTTGAATTTGGTAATGTTCTTGACCATTTTTGGAAAGCCCTTACATGATACAACAACTGTTTGAACATGTTTGGTTTTGATCTCTCTTGAATCCAAGTGAAAAATCCCCCTACATTTGGGAAAAAGTAAGGCAAAATCTGACTTAGTGAAATTTTCACTAAGTGTTGGAACAAAGTGTTTTCTCTTGATTTTAATCACTCCATAACTCAAAATCCATGAGGAATTTGGACATAGGTCAGTATGAAGCTTTTGTAGAGGGCAATGAGATCTACAAATTAAGCTTTAAATGGGGCACAATGGCCTTGTGGTTTAGGAGTTATGGTCCTCCAAAGTTGGTGCATTAGTGGCACTTTTTCATGACTTAGAAAAATTTCTAAGTTTTATGGTTACCTCTTTTACAAGTTATCCAACTTTTCTTGATTTTTCTCGATGAATGATGATTCAAATCATACATTAACATCATTTTAGGGTTAAAAATCCATTTTGGTGAAAAATCTCAAAGAGTCAAAGTTGACTTTTGTGCACAGTTGACTTTTTATCAGATGAATTCCAAACTGTGCAATTCTTCAGGAAATCATGTCCTTGACCTAAATCAAACTTGATGGACATGTTCCATGGGTGTCAAAGGGTATATTGAATCATGTCTTAGGGCTTGGGAGCATGTCCTGGTCAAAAGTCAAAGTTACAGTTGACTTTTCCCTTAAAACCTTAATTGTGGTGCAGATGAAATTGAGGCTTGTTGCTCAAGCTTCTTGGATCAATCCATTGTTGCAAATGGCTCAATATATTTCATTGGAGACCCTCAAACCCTCTCTTGAGGTCTTGGCTCATGATTGGTCCCAAAAGTCAACTTAGGGGTGAATTAGGTCAAGAAACCCTAATTCCTGATTTTTGATGAATGCATCCCCTGAGGCAAAATTGACTTGATGCTTGGGTCCATGAGGTTCCATGGAGTATATTAGGTCAGGTTTTGGATCATTGGCTTGTGCCCAGATGAAAAATTTCATCTGGTGGCCCTAGTCGACCAAAACCCTAATTTGGTGACACTGTCGATCTTGAGACTTGATCCACCTATAAGGGAGTAGCCTTGTGCTTAATCCTTGAAGTGGGAGTCCTTTTGATCCATTATGGATGTTTGAGAGGTTAGACAAGTTGAAGATCATATCATTCCTTGATTGATCCTTTGTCTAAGCACTAAGAGAGGGCTTAAAACCCTAGTTTTGATTGTAGTGGATGCTCACCCATCTTTGGGGAGACTGATGAAGTATGATGGTTCCTCCATATTGTGATGATGATTTGCACAATGATGGGAAATCCTAGTGGTCAAAATTTGGGGTATGACACCTACACCCTATGGAGTGTGTTTGAATGCTTGGACTTGACTGAGAATGGCTGGATCACTTCATGGAATCTCAACTGCACTTTGGTTAAAACCTTGAGCAATTGACTGGTGATTATGAGAAATCAGTGTTCCAGTTGTTGTTTAAGTGTTTGATCAGCTCATATGTGATGTATATGAGGTGTGTGAGTGATTGGTTTGAGTGGAATTGCCCTCTAGCTCAAAACCCGATAGTTACCTTGCTAAGAAAGGCATTTTTGCCAAGAGAAAGAGATTTTGAGAAAGGCAAGTGTTGTAGGCCTTTGGTGTACTTAAACTGATCACAATTGAGCTCTATTTATAGTAGAGCAAGTTTGTTTTGGAAGGAATAGTGAATGGCAAATGCTAAGTAGGTTTGGCCAATGTTGGCAAATGAAAATCCAAGTCTCCTCTAGCCATTGACTAGAGGTTAGGGCACAGAGCTTTGGTTCCCTTGGTCTTGGATAAGTATTGACTGATTTCAGGTGAGAATGGCTCAGTCCATGCCACCTTGATGCTTCCATTGAATGCTTCAATCCAAATTTGGAGTCTTGTCCCGATTTTGGCCATTCTAGGTTCAACATGCTATTTCTTGTTCCATAGACTTTGGAGGCATGGCTCAGTGATTGTCCCCTTTAGATTCAATCCTCAGATGTGTCCAAGTGGATAGGAGCATTTGAATTTGGATGATTTTGGCAAATCGAGCAAAATTGCAAATTCTGCCTTGCCTTTGACAGATTTCAGCAAGGCAACTTGCCAATGTCATATCTCATGGTGTAAGTTGAATTTGGTAATGTTCTTGACCATTTTTGGAAAGCCCTTACATGATACAACAACTGTTTGAACATGTTTGGTTTTGATCTCTCTTGAATCCAAGTGAAAAATCCCCCTACATTTGGGAAAAAGTAAGGCAAAATCTGACTTAGTGAAATTTTCACTAAGTGTTGGAACAAAGTGTTTTCTCTTGATTTTGATCACTCCATAACTCAAAATCCATGAGGAATTTGGACATAGGTCAGTATGAAGCTTTTGTAGAGGGCAATGAGATCTACAAATCAAGCTTTGAATGGGGCACAATGGCCTTGTGGTTTAGGAGTTATGGTCCTCCAAAGTTGGTGCATTAGTGGCACTTTTTCATGACTTAGAAAAATTTCTAAGTTTTATGGTTACCTCTTTTACAAGTTATCCAACTTTTCTTGATTTTTCTTGATGAATGATGATTCAAATCATACATTAACATCATTTTAGGGTTAAAAATCCATTTTGGTGAAAAATCTCAAAGAGTCAAAGTTGACTTTTGTGCACAGTTGACTTTTTATCAGATGAATTCCAAACTGTGCAATTCTTCAGGAAATCATGTCCTTGACCTAAATCAAACTTGATGGACATGTTCCATGGGTGTCAAAGGGTATATTGAATCATGTCTTAGGGCTTGGGAGCATGTCCTGGTCAAAAGTCAAAGTTACAGTTGACTTTTCCCTTAAAACCCTAATTGTGGTGCAGATGAAATTGAGGCTTGTTGCTCAAGCTTCTTGGATCAATCCATTGTTGCAAATGGCTCAATATAGTTCATTGGAGACCCTCAAACCCTCTCTTGAGGTCTTGGCTCATGATTGGTCCCAAAAGTCAACTTAGGGGTGAATTAGGTCAAGAAACCCTAATTCCTGATTTTTGATGAATGCATCCCCTGAGGCAAAATTGACTTGATGCTTGGGTCCATGAGGTTCCATGGAGTATATTAGGTCAGGTTTTGGATCATTGGCTTGTGCCCAGATGAAAAATTTCAACTGGTGGCCCTAGTCGACCAAAACCCTAATTTGGTGACACTGTCGATCTTGTGACTTGATCCACCTATAAGGGAGCAGCCTTGTGCTTAATCCTTGAAGTGGGAGTCCTTTTGATCCATTGTGGATGTTTGAGAGGTTAGACAAGTTGAAGATCATGTCATTCCTTGATTGATCCTTTGTCTAAGCACTCAGAGAGGGCTTAAAACCCTAGTTTTGATTATAGTGGATGCCCACCCATCTTTGGGGAGACTGATGAAGTATGATGGTTCCTCCATATTGTGATGATGATTTGCACAATGATGGGAAATCCTAGTGGTCAAAATTTGGAGTATGACACCTACACCCTATGGAGTGTGTTTGAATGCTTGGACTTGACTGAGAATGGTTGGATCACTTCATGGCATCTCAACTGCACTTTGGTTAAAACCTTGAGCAATTGACTGGTGATTCTGAGAAATCGGTGTTCCAGTTGTTGTTTAAGTGTTTGATCAGCTCATATGTGATGTATATGAGGTGTGTGAGTGATTGGTTTGAGTGGAATTGCCCTCTAGCTCAAAACCCGATAGTTACCTTGCTAAGAAAGGCATTTTTGCCAAGAGAAAGAGATTTTGAGAAAGGCAAGTGTTGTAGGCCTTTGGTGTACTTAAATTGATCACAATTGAGCTCTATTTATAGTAGAGCAAGTTTGTTTTGAAAGGAATAGTGAATGGCAACTGCTAAGTAAGTTTGGGCAATGTTGGCAAATGAAAATCCAAGTCTCCTCTAGCCATTGACTAGAGGTTAGGGCACAGAGCTTTGGTTCCCTTGGTCTTGGATAAGTCTTGACTGATTTCAGATGAGAATGGCTCAGTCCATGCCACCTTGATGCTTCCATTGAATGCTTCAATCCAAATTTGGAGTCTTGTCCCTATTTTGGCCATTCTAGGTTCAACATGCTATTTCTTGTTCCATAGACTTTGGAGGCTTGGCTCAGTGATTGTCCCCTTTAGATTCAATCCTCAGATGTGTCCAAGTGGATAGGAGCATTTGAATTTGGCTGATTTTGGCAAATCGAGCAAAATTGCAAATTCTGCCTTGCCTTTGACAGATTTCAGCAAGGCAACTTGCCAATGTCATATCTCATGGTGTAAGTTGAATTTGGTAATGTTCTTGACCATTTTTGGAAAGCCCTTACATGATACAACAACTGTTTGAACATGTTTGGTTTTGATCTCTCTTGAATCCAAGTGAAAAATCCCCCTACATTTGGGAAAAAGTAAGGCAAAATCTGACTTAGTGAAATTTTCACTAAGTGTTGGAACAAAGTGTTTTCTCTTGATTTTAATCACTCCATAACTCAAAATCCATGAGGAATTTGGACATAGGTCAGTATGAAGCTTTTGTAGAGGGCAATGAGATCTACAAATTAAGCTTTAAATGGGGCACAATGGCCTTGTGGTTTAGGAGTTATGGTCCTCCAAAGTTGGTGCATTAGTGGCACTTTTTCATGACTTAGAAAAATTTCTAAGTTTTATGGTTACCTCTTTTACAAGTTATCCAACTTTTCTTGATTTTTCTCGATGAATGATGATTCAAATCATACATTAACATCATTTTAGGGTTAAAAATCCATTTTGGTGAAAAATCTCAAAGAGTCAAAGTTGACTTTTGTGCACAGTTGACTTTTTATCAGATGAATTCCAAACTGTGCAATTCTTCAGGAAATCATGTCCTTGACCTAAATCAAACTTGATGGACATGTTCCATGGGTGTCAAAGGGTATATTGAATCATGTCTTAGGGCTTGGGAGCATGTCCTGGTCAAAAGTCAAAGTTACAGTTGACTTTTCCCTTAAAACCCTAATTGTGGTGCAGATGAAATTGAGGCTTGTTGCTCAAGCTTCTTGGATCAATCCATTGTTGCAAATGGCTCAATATATTTCATTGGAGACCCTCAAACCCTCTCTTGAGGTCTTGGCTCATGATTGGTCCCAAAAGTCAACTTAGGGGTGAATTAGGTCAAGAAACCCTAATTCCTGATTTTTGATGAATGCATCCCCTGAGGCAAAATTGACTTGATGCTTGGGTCCATGAGGTTCCATGGAGTATATTAGGTCAGGTTTTGGATCATTGGCTTGTGCCCAGATGAAAAATTTCATCTGGTGGCCCTAGTCGACCAAAACCCTAATTTGGTGACACTGTCGATCTTGAGACTTGATCCACCTATAAGGGAGTAGCCTTGTGCTTAATCCTTGAAGTGGGAGTCCTTTTGATCCATTATGGATGTTTGAGAGGTAGACAAGTTGAAGATCATATCATTCCTTGATTGATCCTTTGTCTAAGCACTAAGAGAGGGCTTAAAACCCTAGTTTTGATTGTAGTGGATGCTCACCCATCTTTGGGGAGACTGATGAAGTATGATGGTTCCTCCATATTGTGATGATGATTTGCACAATGATGGGAAATCCTAGTGGTCAAAATTTGGGGTATGACACCTACACCCTATGGAGTGTGTTTGAATGCTTGGACTTGACTGAGAATGGCTGGATCACTTCATGGAATCTCAACTGCACTTTGGTTAAAACCTTGAGCAATTGACTGGTGATTATGAGAAATCAGTGTTCCAGTTGTTGTTTAAGTGTTTGATCAGCTCATATGTGATGTATATGAGGTGTGTGAGTGATTGGTTTGAGTGGAATTGCCCTCTAGCTCAAAACCCGATAGTTACCTTGCTAAGAAAGGCATTTTTGCCAAGAGAAAGAGATTTTGAGAAAGGCAAGTGTTGTAGGCCTTTGGTGTACTTAAACTGATCACAATTGAGCTCTATTTATAGTAGAGCAAGTTTGTTTTGGAAGGAATAGTGAATGGCAAATGCTAAGTAGGTTTGGCCAATGTTGGCAAATGAAAATCCAAGTCTCCTCTAGCCATTGACTAGAGGTTAGGGCACAGAGCTTTGGTTCCCTTGGTCTTGGATAAGTATTGACTGATTTCAGGTGAGAATGGCTCAGTCCATGCCACCTTGATGCTTCCATTGAATGCTTCAATCCAAATTTGGAGTCTTGTCCCGATTTTGGCCATTCTAGGTTCAACATGCTATTTCTTGTTCCATAGACTTTGGAGGCTTGGCTCAGTGATTGTCCCCTTTAGATTCAATCCTCAGATGTGTCCAAGTGGATAGGAGCATTTGAATTTGGCTGATTTTGGCAAATCGAGCAAAATTGCAAATTCTGCCTTGCCTTTGACAGATTTCAGCAAGGCAACTTGCCAATGTCATATCTCATGGTGTAAGTTGAATTTGGTAATGTTCTTGACCATTTTTGGAAAGCCCTTACATGATACAACAACTGTTTGAACATGTTTGGTTTTGATCTCTCTTGAATCCAAGTGAAAAATCCCCCTACATTTGGGAAAAAGTAAGGCAAAATCTGACTTAGTGAAATTTTCACTAAGTGTTGGAACAAAGTGTTTTCTCTTGATTTTGATCACTCCATAACTCAAAATCCATGAGGAATTTGGACATAGGTCAGTATGAAGCTTTTGTAGAGGGCAATGAGATCTACAAATCAAGCTTTGAATGGGGCACAATGGCCTTGTGGTTTAGGAGTTATGGTCCTCCAAAGTTGGTGCATTAGTGGCACTTTTTCATGACTTAGAAAAATTTCTAAGTTTTATGGTTACCTCTTTTACAAGTTATCCAACTTTTCTTGATTTTTCTTGATGAATGATGATTCAAATCATACATTAACATCATTTTAGGGTTAAAAATCCATTTTGGTGAAAAATCTCAAAGAGTCAAAGTTGACTTTTGTGCACAGTTGACTTTTTATCAGATGAATTCCAAACTGTGCAATTCTTCAGGAAATCATGTCCTTGACCTAAATCAAACTTGATGGACATGTTCCATGGGTGTCAAAGGGTATATTGAATCATGTCTTAGGGCTTGGGAGCATGTCCTGGTCAAAAGTCAAAGTTACAGTTGACTTTTCCCTTAAAACCCTAATTGTGGTGCAGATGAAATTGAGGCTTGTTGCTCAAGCTTCTTGGATCAAACCATTGTTGTAAATGGCTCAATATAGTTCATTGGAGACCCTCAAACCCTCTCTTGAGGTCTTGGCTCATGATTGGTCCCAAAAGTCAACTTAGGGGTGAATTAGGTCAAGAAACCCTAATTCCTGATTTTTGATGAATGCATCCCCTGAGGCAAAATTGACTTGATGCTTGGGTCCATGAGGTTCCATGGAGTATATTAGGTCAGGTTTTGGATCATTGGCTTGTGCCCAGATGAAAAATTTCATCTGGTGGCCCTAGTCGACCAAAACCCTAATTTGGTGACACTGTCGATCTTGAGACTTGATCCACCTATAAGGGAGCAGCCTTGTGCTTAATCCTTGAAGTGGGAGTCCTTTTGATCCATTGTGGATGTTTGAGAGGTTAGACAAGTTGAAGATCATGTCATTCCTTGATTGATCCTTTGTCTAAGCACTAAGAGAGGGCTTAAAACCCTAGTTTTGATTGTAGTGGATGCTCACCCATCTTTGGGGAGACTGATGAAGTATGATGGTTCCTCCATATTGTGATGATGATTTGCAAAATGATGGGAAATCCTAGTGGTTAAAATTTGGGGTATGACACCTACACCCTATGGAGTGTGTTTGAATGCTTGGACTTGACTGAGAATGGCTGGATCACTTCATGGAATCTCAACTGCACTTTGGTTAAAACCTTGAGCAATTGACTGGTGATTATGAGAAATCAGTGTTCCAGTTGTTGTTTAAGTGTTTGATCAGCTCATATGTGATGTATATGAGGTGTGTGAGTGATTGGTTTGAGTGGAATTGCCCTCTAGCTCAAAACCCGATAGTTACCTTGCTAAGAAAGGCATTTTTGCCAAGAGAAAGAGATTTTGAGAAAGGCAAGTGTTGTAGGCCTTTGGTGTACTTAAACTGATCACAATTGAGCTCTATTTATAGTAGAGCAAGTTTGTTTTGGAAGGAATAGTGAATGGCAAATGCTAAGTAGGTTTGGCCAATGTTGGCAAATGAAAATCCAAGTATCCTCTAGCCATTGACTAGAGGTTTGGGCACAGAGCTTTGGTTCCCTTGGTCTTGGATAAGTCTTGACTGATTTCAGATGAGAATGGCTCAGTCCATGCCACCTTGATGCTTCCATTGAATGCTTCAATCCAAATTTGGAGTCTTGTCCCTATTTTGGCCATTCTAGGTTCAACATGCTATTTCTTGTTCCATAGACTTTGGAGGCTTGGCTCAGTGATTGTCCCCTTTAGATTCAATCCTCAGATGTGTCCAAGTGGATAGGAGCATTTGAATTTGGCTGATTTTGGAAAATCGAGCAAAATTGCAAATTCTGCCTTGCCTTTGACAGATTTCAGCAAGGCAACTTGCCAATGTCATATCTCATGGTGTAAGTTGAATTTGGTAATGTTCTTGACCATTTTTGGAAAGCCCTTACATGATACAACAACTGTTTGAACATGTTTGGTTTTGCTCTCTCTTGAATCCAAGTGAAAAATCCCCCTACATTTGGGAAAAAGTAAGGCAAAATCTGACTTAGTGAAATTTTCACTAAGTGTTGGAACAAAGTGTTTTCTCTTGATTTTGTTCACTCCATAACTCAAAATCCATGAGGAATTTGGACATAGGTCAGTATGAAGCTTTTGTAGAGGGCAATGAGATCTACAAATCAAGCTTTGAATGAGGCACAATGGCCTTGTGGTTTAGGAGTTATGGTCCTCCAAAGTTGGTGCATTAGTGGCACTTTTTCATGACTTAGAAAAATTTCTAAGTTTTATGGTTACCTCTTTTACAAGTTATCCAACTTTTCTTGATTTTTCTTGATGAATGATGATTCAAATCATACATTAACATCATTTTAGGGTTAAAAATCCATTTTGGTGAAAAATCTCAAAGAGTCAAAGTTGACTTTTGTGCACAGTTGACTTTTTATCAGATGAATTCCAAACTGTGCAATTCTTCAGGAAATCATGTCCATGACCTAAATCAAACTTGATGGACATGTTCCATGGGTGTCAAAGGGTATATTGAATCATGTCTTAGGGCTTGGGAGCATGTCCTGGTCAAAAGTCAAAGTTACAGTTGACTTTTCCCTTAAAACCCTAATAGTGGTGCAGATGAAATTGAGGCTTGTTGCTCAAGCTTCTTGGATCAATCCATTGTTGCAAATGGCTCAATATAGTTCATTGGAGACCCTCAAACCCTCTCTTGAGGTCTTGGCTCATGATTGGTCCCAAAAGTCAACTTAGGGGTGAATTAGGTCAAGAAACCCTAATTCCTGATTTTTGATGAATGCATCCCCTGAGGCAAAATTGACTTGATGCTTGGGTCCATGAGGTTCCATGGAGTATATTAGGTCAGGTTTTGGATCATTGGCTTGTGCCCAGATGAAAAATTTCATCTGGTGGCCCTAGTCGACCAAAACCCTAATTTGGTGACACTGTCGATCTTGAGACTTGATCCACCTATAAGGGAGCAGCCTTGTGCTTAATCCTTGAAGTGGGAGTCCTTTTGATCCATTGTGGATGTTTGAGAGGTTAGACAAGTTGAAGATCATGTCATTCCTTGATTGATCCTTTGTCTAAGCACTAAGAGAGGGCTTAAAACCCTAGTTTTGATTGTAGTGGATGCTCACCCATCTTTGGGGAGACTGATGAAGTATGATGGTTCCTCCATATTGTGATGATGATTTGCACAATGATGGGAAATCCTAGTGGTCAAAATTTGGGGTATGACACCTACACCCTATGGAGTGTGTTTGAATGCTTGGACTTGACTGAGAATGGCTGGATCACTTCATGGAATCTCAACTGCACTTTGGTTAAAACCTTGAGCAATTGACTGGTGATTATGAGAAATCAGTGTTCCAGTTGTTGTTTAAGTGTTTGATCAGCTCATATGTGATGTATATGAGGTGTGTGAGTGATTGGTTTGAGTGGAATTGCCCTCTAGCTCAAAACCCGATAGTTACCTTGCTAAGAAAGGCATTTTTGCCAAGAGAAAGAGATTTTGAGAAAGGCAAGTGTTGTAGGCCTTTGGTGTACTTAAACTGATCACAATTGAGCTCTATTTATAGTAGAGCAAGTTTGTTTTGGAAGGAATAGTGAATGGCAAATGCTAAGTAGGTTTGGCCAATGTTGGCAAATGAAAATCCAAGTCTCCTCTAGCCATTGACTAGAGGTTAGGGCACAGAGCTTTGGTTCCCTTGGTCTTGGATAAGTCTTGACTGATTTCAGATGAGAATGGCTCAGTCCATGCCACCTTGATGCTTCCATTGAATGCTTCAATCCAAATTTGGAGTCTTGTCCCTATTTTGGCCATTCTAGGTTCAACATGCTATTTCTTGTTCCATAGACTTTGGAGGCTTGGCTCAGTGATTGTCCCCTTTAGATTCAATCCTCAGATGTGTCCAAGTGGATAGGAGCATTTGAATTTGGCTGATTTTGGCAAATCGAGCAAAATTGCAAATTCTGCCTTGCCTTTGACAGATTTCAGCAAGGCAACTTGCCAATGTCATATCTCATGGTGTAAGTTGAATTTGGTAATGTTCTTGACCATTTTTGGAAAGCCCTTACATGATACAACAACTGTTTGAACATGTTTGGTTTTGATCTCTCTTGAATCCAAGTGAAAAATCCCCCTACATTTGGGAAAAAGTAAGGCAAAATCTGACTTAGTGAAATTTTCACTAAGTGTTGGAACAAAGTGTTTTCTCTTGATTTTGATCACTCCATAACTCAAAATCCATGAGGAATTTGGACATAGGTCAGTATGAAGCTTTTGTAGAGGGCAATGAGATCTACAAATCAAGCTTTGAATGGGGCACAATGGGCTTGTGGTTTAGGAGTTATGGTCCTCCAAAGTTGGTGCATTAGTGGCACTTTTTCATGACTTAGAAAAATTTCTAAGTTTTATGGTTACCTCTTTTACAAGTTATCCAACTTTTCTTTATTTTTATTGATGAATGATGATTCAAATCATACATTAACATCATTTTAGGGTTAAAAATCCATTTTGGTGAAAAATCTCAAAGAGTCAAAGTTGACTTTTGTGCACAGTTGACTTTTTATCAGATGAATTCCAAACTGTGCAATTCTTCAGGAAATCATGTCATTGACCTAAATCAAACTTGATGGACATGTTCCATGGGTGTCATAGGGTATATTGAATCATGTCTTAGGGCTTGGGAGCATGTCCTAGTCAAAAGTCAAAGTTACAGTTGACTTTTCCCTTAAAACCCTAATTGTGGTGCAGATGAAATTGAGGCTTGTTGCTCAAGCTTCTTGGATCAATCCATTGTTGCAAATGGCTCAATATAGTTCATTGGAGACCCTCAAACCCTCTCTTGAGGTCTTGGCTCATTATTGGTCCCAAAAGTCAACTTAGGGGTGAATTAGGTCAAGAAACCCTAATTCCTGATTTTTGATGAATGCATCCCCTGAGGCAAAATTGACTTGATGCTTGGGTCCATGAGGTTCCATGGAGTATATTAGGTCAGGTTTTGGATCATTGGCTTGTGCCCAGATGAAAAATTTCATCTGGTGGCCTTAGTCGACCAAAACCCTAATTTGGTGACACTGTCGATCTTGAGACTTGATCCACCTATAAGGGAGCAACCTTGTGCTTAATCCTTGAAGTGGGAGTCCTTTTGATCCATTGTGGATGTTTGAGAGGTTAGACAAGTTGAAGATCATGTCATTCCTTGATTGATCCTTTGTCTAAGCACTAAGAGAGGGCTTAAAACCCTAGTTTTGATTGTAGTGGATGCTCACCCATCTTTGGGGAGACTGATGAAGTATGATGGTTCCTCCATATTGTGATGATGATTTGCACAATGATGGGAAATCCTAGTGGTTAAAATTTGGGGTATGACACCTACACCCTATGGAGTGTGTTTGAATGCTTGGACTTGACTGAGAATGGATGGATCACTTCATGGAATCTCAACTGCACTTTGGTTAAAACCTTGAGCAATTGACTGGTGATTATGAGAAATCAGTGTTCCAGTTGTTGTTTAAGTGTTTGATCAGCTCATATGTGATGTATATGAGGTGTGTGAGTGATTGGTTTGAGTGGAATTGTCCTCTAGCTCAAAACCCGATAGTTACCTTGCTAAGAAAGGCATTTTTGCCAAGAGAAAGAGATTTTGAGAAAGGCAAGTGTTGTAGGCCTTTGGTGTACTTAAACTGATCACAATTGAGCTCTATTTATAGTAGAGCAAGTTTGTTTTGGAAGGAATAGTGAATGGCAACTGCTAAGTAGGTTTGGCCAATGTTGGCAAATGAAAATCCAAGTCTCCTCTAGCCATTGACTAGAGGTTAGGGCACAGAGCTTTGGTTCCCTTGGTCTTGGATAAGTCTTGACTGATTTCAGATGAGAATGGCTCACTCCATGCCACCTTGATGCTTCCATTGAATGCTTCAATCCAAATTTGGAGTCTTGTCCCTATTTTGGCCATTCTAGGTTCAACATGCTATTTCTTGTTCCATAGACTTTGGAGGCTTGGCTCAGTGATTGTCCCCTTTAGATTCAATCCTCAGATGTGTCCAAGTGGATAGGAGCATTTGAATTTGGCTGATTTTGGCAAATCGAGCAAAATTGCAAATTCTGCCTTGCCTTTGACAGATTTCAGCAAGGCAACTTGCCAATGTCATATCTCATGGTGTAAGTTGAATTTGGTAATGTTCTTGACCATTTTTGGAAAGCCCTTACATGATACAACAACTGTTTGAACATGTTTGGTTTTGATCTCTCTTGAATCCAAGTGAAAAATCCCCCTACATTTGGGAAAAAGTAAGGCAAAATCTGACTTAGTGAAATTTTCACTAAGTGTTGGAACAAAGTGTTTTCTCTTGATTTTGATCACTCCATAACTCAAAATCCATGAGGAATTTGGACATAGGTCAGTATGAAGCTTTTGTAGAGGGCAATGAGATCTACAAATCAAGCTTTGAATGGGGCACAATGGGCTTGTGGTTTAGGAGTTATGGTCCTCCAAAGTTGGTGCATTAGTGGCACTTTTTCATGACTTAGAAAAATTTCTAAGTTTTATGGTTACCTCTTTTACAAGTTATCCAACTTTTCTTTATTTTTATTGATGAATGATGATTCAAATCATACATTAACATCATTTTAGGGTTAAAAATCCATTTTGGTGAAAAATCTCAAAGAGTCAAAGTTGACTTTTGTGCACAGTTGACTTTTTATCAGATGAATTCCAAACTGTGCAATTCTTCAGGAAATCATGTCATTGACCTAAATCAAACTTGATGGACATGTTCCATGGGTGTCATAGGGTATATTGAATCATGTCTTAGGGCTTGGGAGCATGTCCTAGTCAAAAGTCAAAGTTACAGTTGACTTTTCCCTTAAAACCCTAATTGTGGTGCAGATGAAATTGAGGCTTGTTGCTCAAGCTTCTTGGATCAATCCATTGTTGCAAATGGCTCAATATAGTTCATTGGAGACCCTCAAACCCTCTCTTGAGGTCTTGGCTCATTATTGGTCCCAAAAGTCAACTTAGGGGTGAATTAGGTCAAGAAACCCTAATTCCTGATTTTTGATGAATGCATCCCCTGAGGCAAAATTGACTTGATGCTTGGGTCCATGAGGTTCCATGGAGTATATTAGGTCAGGTTTTGGATCATTGGCTTGTGCCCAGATGAAAAATTTCATCTGGTGGCCTTAGTCGACCAAAACCCTAATTTGGTGACACTGTCGATCTTGAGACTTGATCCACCTATAAGGGAGCAACCTTGTGCTTAATCCTTGAAGTGGGAGTCCTTTTGATCCATTGTGGATGTTTGAGAGGTTAGACAAGTTGAAGATCATGTCATTCCTTGATTGATCCTTTGTCTAAGCACTAAGAGAGGGCTTAAAACCCTAGTTTTGATTGTAGTGGATGCTCACCCATCTTTGGGGAGACTGATGAAGTATGATGGTTCCTCCATATTGTGATGATGATTTGCACAATGATGGGAAATCCTAGTGGTTAAAATTTGGGGTATGACACCTACACCCTATGGAGTGTGTTTGAATGCTTGGACTTGACTGAGAATGGATGGATCACTTCATGGAATCTCAACTGCACTTTGGTTAAAACCTTGAGCAATTGACTGGTGATTATGAGAAATCAGTGTTCCAGTTGTTGTTTAAGTGTTTGATCAGCTCATATGTGATGTATATGAGGTGTGTGAGTGATTGGTTTGAGTGGAATTGTCCTCTAGCTCAAAACCCGATAGTTACCTTGCTAAGAAAGGCATTTTTGCCAAGAGAAAGAGATTTTGAGAAAGGCAAGTGTTGTAGGCCTTTGGTGTACTTAAACTGATCACAATTGAGCTCTATTTATAGTAGAGCAAGTTTGTTTTGGAAGGAATAGTGAATGGCAACTGCTAAGTAGGTTTGGCCAATGTTGGCAAATGAAAATCCAAGTCTCCTCTAGCCATTGACTAGAGGTTAGGGCACAGAGCTTTGGTTCCCTTGGTCTTGGATAAGTCTTGACTGATTTCAGATGAGAATGGCTCACTCCATGCCACCTTGATGCTTCCATTGAATGCTTCAATCCAAATTTGGAGTCTTGTCCCTATTTTGGCCATTCTAGGTTCAACATGCTATTTCTTGTTCCATAGACTTTGGAGGCTTGACTCAGTGATTGTCCCCTTTAGATTCAATCCTCAGATGTGTCCAAGTGGATAAGAGCATTTGAATTTGGCTGATTTTGGCAAATCGAGCAAAATTGCAAATTCTGCCTTGCCTTTGACAGATTTCAGCAAGGCAACTTGCCAATGTCATATCTCATGGTGTAAGTTGAATTTGGTAATGTTCTTGACCATTTTTGGAAAGCCCTTACATGATACAACAACTGTTTGAACATGTTTGGTTTTGATCTCTCTTGAATCCAAGTGAAAAATCCCCCTACATTTGGGAAAAAGTAAGGCAAAATCTGACTTAGTGAAATTTTCACTAAGTGTTGGAACAAAGTGTTTTCTCTTGATTTTGATCACTCCATAACTCAAAATCCATGAGGAATTTGGACATAGGTCAGTATGAAGCTTTTGTAGAGGGCAATGAGATCTACAAATCAAGCTTTGAATGGGGCACAATGGGCTTGTGGTTTAGGAGTTATGGTCCTCCAAAGTTGGTGCATTAGTGGCACTTTTTCATGACTTAGAAAAATTTCTAAGTTTTATGGTTACCTCTTTTACAAGTTATCCAACTTTTCTTTATTTTTATTGATGAATGATGATTCAAATCATACATTAACATCATTTTAGGGTTAAAAATCCATTTTGGTGAAAAATCTCAAAGAGTCAAAGTTGACTTTTGTGCACAGTTGACTTTTTATCAGATGAATTCCAAACTGTGCAATTCTTCAGGAAATCATGTCATTGACCTAAATCAAACTTGATGGACATGTTCCATGGGTGTCATAGGGTATATTGAATCATGTCTTAGGGCTTGGGAGCATGTCCTAGTCAAAAGTCAAAGTTACAGTTGACTTTTCCCTTAAAACCCTAATTGTGGTGCAGATGAAATTGAGGCTTGTTGCTCAAGCTTCTTGGATCAATCCATTGTTGCAAATGGCTCAATATAGTTCATTGGAGACCCTCAAACCCTCTCTTGAGGTCTTGGCTCATTATTGGTCCCAAAAGTCAACTTAGGGGTGAATTAGGTCAAGAAACCCTATTTCCTGATTTTTGATGAATGCATCCCCTGAGGCAAAATTGACTTGATGCTTGGGTCCATGAGGTTCCATGGAGTATATTAGGTCAGGTTTTGGATCATTGGCTTGTGCCCAGATGAAAAATTTCATCTGGTGGCCTTAGTCGACCAAAACCCTAATTTGGTGACACTGTCGATCTTGAGACTTGATCCACCTATAAGGGAGCAACCTTGTGCTTAATCCTTGAAGTGGGAGTCCTTTTGATCCATTGTGGATGTTTGAGAGGTTAGACAAGTTGAAGATCATGTCATTCCTTGATTGATCCTTTGTCTAAGCACTAAGAGAGGGCTTAAAACCCTAGTTTTGATTGTAGTGGATGCTCACCCATCTTTGGGGAGACTGATGAAGTATGATGGTTCCTCCATATTGTGATGATGATTTGCACAATGATGGGAAATCCTAGTGGTTAAAATTTGGGGTATGACACCTACACCCTATGGAGTGTGTTTGAATGCTTGGACTTGACTGAGAATGGATGGATCACTTCATGGAATCTCAACTGCACTTTGGTTAAAACCTTGAGCAATTGACTGGTGATTATGAGAAATCAGTGTTCCAGTTGTTGTTTAAGTGTTTGATCAGCTCATATGTGATGTATATGAGGTGTGTGAGTGATTGGTTTGAGTGGAATTGTCCTCTAGCTCAAAACCCGATAGTTACCTTGCTAAGAAAGGCATTTTTGCCAAGAGAAAGAGATTTTGAGAAAGGCAAGTGTTGTAGGCCTTTGGTGTACTTAAACTGATCACAATTGAGCTCTATTTATAGTAGAGCAAGTTTGTTTTGGAAGGAATAGTGAATGGCAACTGCTAAGTAGGTTTGGCCAATGTTGGCAAATGAAAATCCAAGTCTCCTCTAGCCATTGACTAGAGGTTAGGGCACAGAGCTTTGGTTCCCTTGGTCTTGGATAAGTCTTGACTGATTTCAGATGAGAATGGCTCACTCCATGCCACCTTGATGCTTCCATTGAATGCTTCAATCCAAATTTGGAGTCTTGTCCCTATTTTGGCCATTCTAGGTTCAACATGCTATTTCTTGTTCCATAGACTTTGGAGGCTTGACTCAGTGATTGTCCCCTTTAGATTCAATCCTCAGATGTGTCCAAGTGGATAAGAGCATTTGAATTTGGCTGATTTTGGCAAATCGAGCAAAATTGCAAATTCTGCCTTGCCTTTGACAGATTTCAGCAAGGCAACTTGCCAATGTCATATCTCATGGTGTAAGTTGAATTTGGTAATGTTCTTGACCATTTTTGGAAAGACATGATACAACAACTGTTTGAACATGTTTGGTTTTGATCTCTCTTGAATCCAAGTGAAAAATCCCCCTACATTTGGGAAAAAGTAAGGCAAAATCTGACTTAGTGAAATTTTCACTAAGTGTTGGAACAAAGTGTTTTCTCTTGATTTTGATCACTCCATAACTCAAAATCCATGAGGAATTTGGACATAGGTCAGTATGAAGCTTTTGTAGAGGGCAATGAGATCTACAAATCAAGCTTTGAATGGGGCACAATGGGCTTGTGGTTTAGGAGTTATGGTCCTCCAAAGTTGGTGCATTAGTGGCACTTTTTCATGACTTAGAAAAATTTCTAAGTTTTATGGTTACCTCTTTTACAAGTTATCCAACTTTTCTTTATTTTTATTGATGAATGATGATTCAAATCATACATTAACATCATTTTAGGGTTAAAAATCCATTTTGGTGAAAAATCTCAAAGAGTCAAAGTTGACTTTTGTGCACAGTTGACTTTTTATCAGATGAATTCCAAACTGTGCAATTCTTCAGGAAATCATGTCATTGACCTAAATCAAACTTGATGGACATGTTCCATGGGTGTCATAGGGTATATTGAATCATGTCTTAGGGCTTGGGAGCATGTCCTAGTCAAAAGTCAAAGTTACAGTTGACTTTTCCCTTAAAACCCTAATTGTGGTGCAGATGAAATTGAGGCTTGTTGCTCAAGCTTCTTGGATCAATCCATTGTTGCAAATGGCTCAATATAGTTCATTGGAGACCCTCAAACCCTCTCTTGAGGTCTTGGCTCATTATTGGTCCCAAAAGTCAACTTAGGGGTGAATTAGGTCAAGAAACCCTAATTCCTGATTTTTGATGAATGCATCCCCTGAGGCAAAATTGACTTGATGCTTGGGTCCATGAGGTTCCATGGAGTATATTAGGTCAGGTTTTGGATCATTGGCTTGTGCCCAGATGAAAAATTTCATCTGGTGGCCTTAGTCGACCAAACCCCTAATTTGGTGACACTGTCGATCTTGAGACTTGATCCACCTATAAGGGAGCAGCCTTGTGCTTAATCCTTGAAGTGGGAGTCCTTTTGATCCATTGTGGATGTTTGAGAGGTTAGACAAGTTGAAGATCATGTCATTCCTTGATTGATCCTTTGTCTAAGCACTAAGAGAGGGCTTAAAACCCTAGTTTTGATTGTAGTGGATGCTCACCCATCTTTGGGGAGACTGATGAAGTATGATGGTTCCTCCATATTGTGATGATGATTTGCACAATGATGGGAAATCCTAGTGGTTAAAATTTGGGGTATGACACCTACACCCTATGGAGTGTGTTTGAATGCTTGGACTTGACTGAGAATGGATGGATCACTTCATGGAATCTCAACTGCACTTTGGTTAAAACCTTGAGCAATTGACTGGTGATTATGAGAAATCAGTGTTCCAGTTGTTGTTTAAGTGTTTGATCAGCTCATATGTGATGTATATGAGGTGTGTGAGTGATTGGTTTGAGTGGAATTGTCCTCTAGCTCAAAACCCGATAGTTACCTTGCTAAGAAAGGCATTTTTGCCAAGAGAAAGAGATTTTGAGAAAGGCAAGTGTTGTAGGCCTTTGGTGTACTTAAACTGATCACAATTGAGCTCTATTTATAGTAGAGCAAGTTTGTTTTGGAAGGAATAGTGAATGGCAACTGCTAAGTAGGTTTGGCCAATGTTGGCAAATGAAAATCCAAGTCTCCTCTAGCCATTGACTAGAGGTTAGGGCACAGAGCTTTGGTTCCCTTGGTCTTGGATAAGTCTTGACTGATTTCAGATGAGAATGGCTCACTCCATGCCACCTTGATGCTTCCATTGAATGCTTCAATCCAAATTTGGAGTCTTGTCCCTATTTTGGCCATTCTAGGTTCAACATGCTATTTCTTGTTCCATAGACTTTGGAGGCTTGACTCAGTGATTGTCCCCTTTAGATTCAATCCTCAGATGTGTCCAAGTGGATAAGAGCATTTGAATTTGGCTGATTTTGGCAAATCGAGCAAAATTGCAAATTCTGCCTTGCCTTTGACAGATTTCAGCAAGGCAACTTGCCAATGTCATATCTCATGGTGTAAGTTGAATTTGGTAATGTTCTTGACCATTTTTGGAAAGCCCTTACATGATACAACAACTGTTTGAACATGTTTGGTTTTGATCTCTCTTGAATCCAAGTGAAAAATCCCCCTACATTTGGGAAAAAGTAAGGCAAAATCTGACTTAGTGAAATTTTCACTAAGTGTTGGAACAAAGTGTTTTCTCTTGATTTTGATCACTCCATAACTCAAAATCCATGAGGAATTTGGACATAGGTCAGTATGAAGCTTTTGTAGAGGGCAATGAGATCTACAAATCAAGCTTTGAATGGGGCACAATGGGCTTGTGGTTTAGGAGTTATGGTCCTCCAAAGTTGGTGCATTAGTGGCACTTTTTCATGACTTAGAAAAATTTCTAAGTTTTATGGTTACCTCTTTTACAAGTTATCCAACTTTTCTTTATTTTTATTGATGAATGATGATTCAAATCATACATTAACATCATTTTAGGGTTAAAAATCCATTTTGGTGAAAAATCTCAAAGAGTCAAAGTTGACTTTTGTGCACCGTTGACTTTTTATCAGATGAATTCCAAACTGTGCAATTCTTCAGGAAATCATGTCATTGACCTAAATCAAACTTGATGGACATGTTCCATGGGTGTCATAGGGTATATTGAATCATGTCTTAGGGCTTGGGAGCATGTCCTAGTCAAAAGTCAAAGTTACAGTTGACTTTTCCCTTAAAACCCTAATTGTGGTGCAGATGAAATTGAGGCTTGTTGCTCAAGCTTCTTGGATCAATCCATTGTTGCAAATGGCTCAATATAGTTCATTGGAGACCCTCAAACCCTCTCTTGAGGTCTTGGCTCATTATTGGTCCCAAAAGTCAACTTAGGGGTGAATTAGGTCAAGAAACCCTAATTCCTGATTTTTGATGAATGCATCCCCTGAGGCAAAATTGACTTGATGCTTGGGTCCATGAGGTTCCATGGAGTATATTAGGTCAGGTTTTGGATCATTGGCTTGTGCCCAGATGAAAAATTTCATCTGGTGGCCTTAGTCGACCAAACCCCTAATTTGGTGACACTGTCGATCTTGAGACTTGATCCACCTATAAGGGAGCAGCCTTGTGCTTAATCCTTGAAGTGGGAGTCCTTTTGATCCATTGTGGATGTTTGAGAGGTTAGACAAGTTGAAGATCATGTCATTCCTTGATTGATCCTTTGTCTAAGCACTAAGAGAGGGCTTAAAACCCTAGTTTTGATTGTAGTGGATGCTCACCCATCTTTGGGGAGACTGATGAAGTATGATGGTTCCTCCATATTGTGATGATGATTTGCACAATGATGGGAAATCCTAGTGGTTAAAATTTGGGGTATGACACCTACACCCTATGGAGTGTGTTTGAATGCTTGGACTTGACTGAGAATGGATGGATCACTTCATGGAATCTCAACTGCACTTTGGTTAAAACCTTGAGCAATTGACTGGTGATTATGAGAAATCAGTGTTCCAGTTGTTGTTTAAGTGTTTGATCAGCTCATATGTGATGTATATGAGGTGTGTGAGTGATTGGTTTGAGTGGAATTGTCCTCTAGCTCAAAACCCGATAGTTACCTTGCTAAGAAAGGCATTTTTGCCAAGAGAAAGAGATTTTGAGAAAGGCAAGTGTTGTAGGCCTTTGGTGTACTTAAACTGATCACAATTGAGCTCTATTTATAGTAGAGCAAGTTTGTTTTGGAAGGAATAGTGAATGGCAACTGCTAAGTAGGTTTGGCCAATGTTGGCAAATGAAAATCCAAGTCTCCTCTAGCCATTGACTAGAGGTTAGGGCACAGAGCTTTGGTTCCCTTGGTCTTGGATAAGTCTTGACTGATTTCAGATGAGAATGGCTCACTCCATGCCACCTTGATGCTTCCATTGAATGCTTCAATCCAAATTTGGAGTCTTGTCCCTATTTTGGCCATTCTAGGTTCAACATGCTATTTCTTGTTCCATAGACTTTGGAGGCTTGACTCAGTGATTGTCCCCTTTAGATTCAATCCTCAGATGTGTCCAAGTGGATAAGAGCATTTGAATTTGGCTGATTTTGGCAAATCGAGCAAAATTGCAAATTCTGCCTTGCCTTTGACAGATTTCAGCAAGGCAACTTGCCAATGTCATATCTCATGGTGTAAGTTGAATTTGGTAATGTTCTTGACCATTTTTGGAAAGCCCTTACATGATACAACAACTGTTTGAACATGTTTGGTTTTGATCTCTCTTGAATCCAAGTGAAAAATCCCCCTACATTTGGGAAAAAGTAAGGCAAAATCTGACTTAGTGAAATTTTCACTAAGTGTTGGAACAAAGTGTTTTCTCTTGATTTTGATCACTCCATAACTCAAAATCCATGAGGAATTTGGACATAGGTCAGTATGAAGCTTTTGTAGAGGGCAATGAGATCTACAAATCAAGCTTTGAATGGGGCACAATGGCCTTGTGGTTTAGGAGTTATGGTCCTCCAAAGTTGGTGCATTAGTGGCACTTTTTCATGACTTAGAAAAATTTCTAAGTTTTATGGTTACCTCTTTTACAAGTTATCCAACTTTTCTTTATTTTTATTGATGAATGATGATTCAAATCATACATTAACATCATTTTAGGGTTAAAAATCCATTTTGGTGAAAAATCTCAAAGAGTCAAAGTTGACTTTTGTGCACAGTTGACTTTTTATCAGATGAATTCCAAACTGTGCAATTCTTCAGGAAATCATGTCATTGACCTAAATCAAACTTGATGGACATGTTCCATGGGTGTCATAGGGTATATTGAATCATGTCTTAGGGCTTGGGAGCATGTCCTAGTCAAAAGTAAAAGTTACAGTTGACTTTTCCCTTAAAACCCTAATTGTGGTGCAGATGAAATTGAGGCTTGTTGCTCAAGCTTCTTGGATCAATCCATTGTTGCAAATGGCTCAATATAGTTCATTGGAGACCCTCAAACCCTCTCTTAAGGTCTTGGCTCATGATTGGTCCCAAAAGTCAACTTAGGGGTGAATTAGGTCAAGAAACCCTAATTCCTGATTTTTGATGAATGCATCCCCTGAGGCAAAATTGACTTGATGCTTGGGTCCATGAGGTTCCATGGAGTATATTAGGTCAGGTTTTGGATCATTGGCTTGTGCCCAGATGAAAAATTTCATCTGGTGGCCCTAGTCGACCAAAACCCTAATTTGGTGACACTGTCGATCTTGAGACTTGATCCACCTATAAGGGAGCAGCCTTGTGCTTAATCCTTGAAGTGGGAGTCCTTTTTATCCATTGTGGATGTTTGAGAGGTTAGACAAGTTGAAGATCATGTCATTCCTTGATTGATCCTTTGTCTAAGCACTAAGAGAGGGCTTAAAACCCTAGTTTTGATTGTAGTGGATGCTCACCCATCTTTGGGGAGACTGATGAAGTATGATGGTTCCTCCATATTGTGATGATGATTTGCACAATGATGGGAAATCCTAGTGGTCAAAATTTGGGGTATGACACCTACACCCTATGGAGTGTGTTTGAATGCTTGGACTTGACTGAGAATGGCTGGATCACTTCATGGAATCTCAACTGCACTTTGGTTAAAACCTTGAGCAATTGACTGGTGATTATGAGAAATCAGTGTTCCAGTTGTTGTTTAAGTGTTTGATCAGCTCATATGTGATGTATATGAGGTGTGTGAGTGATTGGTTTGAGTGGAATTGCCCTCTAGCTCAAAACCCGATAGTTACCTTGCTAAGAAAGGCATTTTTGCCAAGAGAAAGAGATTTTGAGAAAGGCAAGTGTTGTAGGCCTTTGGTGTACTTAAACTGATCACAATTGAGCTCTATTTATAGTAGAGCAAGTTTGTTTTGGAAGGAATAGTGAATGGCAAATGCTAAGTAGGTTTGGCCAATGTTGGCAAATGAAAATCCAAGTCTCCTCTAGCCATTGACTAGAGGTTAGGTCACAGAGCTTTGGTTCCCTTGGTCTTGGATAAGTCTTGACTGATTTCAGATGAGAATGGCTCAGTCCATGCCACCTTGATGCTTCCATTGAATGCTTCAATCCAAATTTGGAGTCTTGTCCCTATTTTGGCCATTCTAGGTTCAACATGCTATTTCTTGTTCCATAGACTTTGGAGGCTTGGCTCAGTGATTGTCCCCTTTAGATTCAATCCTCAGATGTGTCCAAGTGGATAGGAGCATTTGAATTTGGCTGATTTTGGCAAATCGAGCAAAATTGCAAATTCTGCCTTGCCTTTGACAGATTTCAGCAAGGCAACTTGCCAATGTCATATCTCATGGTGTAAGTTGAATTTGGTAATGTTCTTGACCATTTTTGGAAAGCCCTTACATGATACAACAACTGTTTGAACATGTTTGGTTTTGATCTCTCTTGAATCCAAGTGAAAAATCCCCCTACATTTGGGAAAAAGTAAGGCAAAATCTGACTTAGTGAAATTTTCACTAAGTGTTGGAACAAAGTGTTTTCTCTTGATTTTGATCACTCCATAACTCAAAATCCATGAGGAATTTGGACATAGGCCAGTATGAAGCTTTTGTAGAGGGCAATGAGATCTACAAATCAAGCTTTGAATGGGGCACAATGGCCTTGTGGTTTAGGAGTTATGGTCCTCCAAAGTTGGTGCATTAGTGGCACTTTTTCATGACTTAGAAAAATTTCTAAGTTTTATGGTTACCTCTTTTACAAGTTATCCAACTTTTCTTAATTTTTCTTGATGAATGATGATTCAAATCATACATTAACATCATTTTAGGGTTAAAAATCCATTTTGGTGAAAAATCTCAAAGAGTCACAGTTGACTTTTGTGCACAGTTGACTTTTTATCATATGAATTCCAAACTGTGCAATTCTTCAGGAAATCATGTCCTTGACCTAAATCAAACTTGATGGACATGTTCCATGGGTGTCATAGGGTATATTGAATCATGTCTTAGGGCTTGGGAGCATGTCCTAGTCAAAAGTCAAAGTTACAGTTGACTTTTCCCTTAAAACCCTAATTGTGGTGCAGATGAAATTGAGGCTTGTTGCTCAAGCTTCTTGGATCCATCCATTGTTGCAAATGGCTCAATATAGTTCATTGGAGACCCTCAAACCCTCTCTTGAGGTCTTGGCTCATGATTGGTCCCAAAAGTCAACTTAGGGGTGAATTAGGTCAAGAAACCCTAATTCCTGATTTTTGATGAATGCATCCCCTGAGGCAAAATTGACTTGATGCTTGGGTCCATGAGGTTCCATGGAGTATATTAGGTCAGGTTTTGGATCATTGGCTTGTGCCCAGATGAAAAATTTCATCTGGTGGCCCTAGTCGACCAAAACCCTAATTTGGTGACACTGTCGATCTTGAGACTTGATCCACCTATAAGGGAGCAGCCTTGTGCTTAATCCTTGAAGTGGGAGTCCTTTTTATCCATTGTGGATGTTTAAGAGGTTAGACAAGTTGAAGATCATGTCATTCCTTGATTGATCCTTTGTCTAAGCACTAAGAGAGGGCTTAAAACCCTAGTTTTGATTGTAGTGGATGCTCACCCATCTTTGGGGAGACTGATGAAGTATGATGGTTTCTCCATATTGTGATGATGATTTGCACAATGATGGGAAATCCTAGTGGTCAAAATTTGGGGTATGACACCTACACCCTATGGAGTGTGTTTGAATGCTTGGACTTGACTGAGAATGGCTGGATCACTTCATGGAATCTCAACTGCACTTTGGTTGAAACCTTGAGCAATTGACTGGTGATTATGAGAAATCAGTGTTCCAGTTGTTGTTTAAGTGTTTGATCAGCTCATATGTGATGTATATGAGGTGTGTGAGTGATTGGTTTGAGTGGAATTGCCCTCTAGCTCAAAACCTGATAGTTACCTTGCTAAGAAAGGCATTTTTGCCAAGAGAAAGAGATTTTGAGAAAGGCAAGTGTTGTAGGCCTTTGGTGTACTTAAACTGATCACAATTGAGCTCTATTTATAGTAGAGCAAGTTTGTTTTGGAAGGAATAGTGAATGGCAACTGCTAAGTAGGTTTGGCCAATGTTGGCAAATGAAAATCCAAGTCTCCTCTTGCCATTGACTAGAGGTTAGGGCACAGAGCTTTGGTTCCCTTGGTCTTGGATAAGTCTTGACTGATTTCAGATGAGAATGGCTCAGTCCATGCCACCTTGATGCTTCCATTGAATGCTTCAATCCAAATTTGGAGTCTTGTCCCTATTTTGGCCATTCTAGGTTCAACATGCTATTTCTTGTTCCATAGACTTTGGAGGCTTGACTCAGTGATTGTCCCCTTTAGATTCAATCCTCAGATGTGTCCAAGTGGATAAGAGCATTTGAATTTGGCTGATTTTGGCAAATCGAGCAAAATTGCAAATTCTGCCTTGCCTTTGACAGATTTCAGCAAGGCAACTTGCCAATGTCATATCTCATGGTGTAAGTTGAATTTGGTAATGTTCTTGACCTTTTTTGGAAAGCCCTTACATGATACAACAACTGTTTGAACATGTTTGGTTTTGATCTCTCTTGAATCCAAGTGAAAAATCCCCCTACATTTGGGAAAAAGTAAGGCAAAATCTGACTTAGTGAAATTTTCACTAAGTGTTGGAACAAAGTGTTTTCTCTTGATTTTGATCACTCCATAACTCAAAATCCATGAGGAATTTGGACATAGGTCAGTATGAAGCTTTTGTAGAGGGTAATGAGATCTACAAATCAAGCTTTGAATGGGGCACAATGGCCTTGTGGTTTAGGAGTTATGGTCCTCCAAAGTTGGTGCATTAGTGGCACTTTTTCATGACTCAGAAAAATTTCTAAGTTTTATGGTTACCTCTTTTACAAGTTATCCAACTTTTCTTTATTTTTATTGATGAATGATGATTCAAATCATACATTAACATCATTTTAGGGTTAAAAATCCATTTTGGTGAAAAATCTCAAAGAGTCAAAGTTGACTTTTGTGCACAGTTGACTTTTTATCAGATGAATTCCAAACTGTGCAATTCTTCAGGAAATCATGTCATTGACCTAAATCAAACTTGATGGACATGTTCCATGGGTGTCATAGGGTATATTGAATCATGTCTTAGGGCTTGGGAGCATGTCCTAGTCAAAAGTCAAAGTTACAGTTGACTTTTCCCTTAAAACCCTAATTGTGGTGCAGATGAAATTGAGGCTTGTTGCTCAAGCTTCTTGGATCAATCCATTGTTGCAAATGGCTCAATATAGTTCATTGGAGACCCTCAAACCCTCTCTTGAGGTCTTGGCTCATGATTGGTCCCAAAAGTCAACTTAGGGGTGAAGTAGGTCAAGAAACCCTAATTCCTGATTTTTGATGAATGCATCCCCTGAGGCAAAATTGACTTGATGCTTGGGTCCATGAGGTTCCATGGAGTATATTAGGTCAGGTTTTGGATCATTGGCTTGTGCCCAGATGAAAAATTTCATCTGGTGGCCTTAGTCGACCAAAACCCTAATTTGGTGACACTGTCGATCTTGAGACTTGATCCACCTATAAGGGAGCAGCCTTGTGCTTAATCCTTGAAGTGGGAGTCCTTTTGATCCATTGTGGATGTTTGAGAGGTTAGCGAGTTGAAGATCATGTCATTCCTTGAGTGATCCTTTGTCTAAGCACTAAGAGAGGGCTTAAAACCCTAGTTTTGATTGTAGTGGATGCTCACCCATCTTTGGGGAGACTGATGAAGTATGATGGTTCCTCCATATTGTGATGATGATTTGCACAATGATGGGAAACCCTAGTGGTTAAAATTTGGGGTATGACACCTACACCCTATGGAGTGTGTTTGAATGCTTGGACTTGACTGAGAATGGCTGGATCACTTCATGGAATCTCAACTGCACTTTGGTTAAAACCTTGAGCAATTGACTGGTGATTATGAGAAATCAGTGTTCCAGTTGTTGTTTAAGTGTTTGATCAGCTCATATGTGATGTATATGAGGTGTGTGAGTGATTGGTTTGAGTGGAATTGCCCTCTAGCTCAAAACCCGATAGTTACCTTGCTAAGAAAGGCATTTTTGCCAAGAGAAAGAGATTTTGAGAAAGGCAAGTGTTGTAGGCCTTTGGTGTACTTAAACTGATCACAATTGAGCTCTATTTATAGTAGAGCAAGTTTGTTTTGGAAGGAATAGTGAATGGCAACTGCTAAGTAGGTTTGGCCAATGTTGGCAAATGAAAATCCAAGTCTCCTCTAGCCATTGACTAGAGGTTAGGGCACAGAGCTTTGGTTCCCTTGGTCTTGGATAAGTCTTGACTGATTTCAGATGAGAATGGCTCAGTCCATGCCACCTTGATGCTTCCATTGAATGCTTCAATCCAAATTTGGAGTCTTGTCCCTATTTTGGCCATTCTAGGTTCAACATGCTATTTCTTGTTCCATAGACTTTGGAGGCTTGACTCAGTGATTGTCCCCTTTAGATTCAATCCTCAGATGTGTCCAAGTGGATAAGAGCATTTGAATTTGGCTGATTTTGGCAAATCGAGGAAAATTGCAAATTCTGCCTTGCCTTTGACAGATTTCAGCAAGGCAACTTGCCAATGTCATATCTCATGGTGTAAGTTGAATTTGGTAATGTTCTTGACCATTTTTGGAAAGCCCTTACATGATACAACAACTGTTTGAACATGTTTGGTTTTCATCTCTCTTGAATCCAAGTGAAAAATCCCCCTACATTTGGGAAAAAGTAAGGCAAAATCTGACTTAGTGAAATTTTCACTAAGTGTTGGAACAAAGTGTTTTCTCTTGATTTTGATCACTCCATAACTCAAAATCCATGAGGAATTTGGACATAGGTCAGTATGAAGCTTTTGTAGAGGGCAATGAGATCTACAAATCAAGCTTTGAATGGGGCACAATGGCCTTGTGGTTTAGGAGTTATGGTCCTCCAAAGTTGGTGCATTAGTGGCACTTTTTCATGACTTAGAAAAATTTCTAAGTTTTATGGTTACCTCTTTTACAAGTTATCCAACTTTTCTTGATTTTTCTTGATGAATGATGATTCAAATCATACATTAACATCATTTTAGGGTTAAAAATCCATTTTGGTGAAAAATCTCAAAGAGTCAAAGTTGACTTTTGTGCACAGTTGACTTTTTATCAGATGAATTCCAAACTGTGCAATTCTTCAGGAAATCATGTCATTGACCTAAATCAAACTTGATGGACATGTTCCATGGGTGTCATAGGGTATATTGAATCATGTCTTAGGGCTTGGGAGCATGTCCTAGTCAAAAGTCAAAGTTACAGTTGACTTTTCCCTTAAAACCCTAATTGTGGTGCAGATAAAATTGAGGCTTGTTGCTCAAGCTTCTTGGATCAATCCATTGTTGCAAATGGCTCAATATAGTTCATTGGAGACCCTCAAACCCTCTCTTGAGGTCTTGGCTCATGATTGGTCCCAAAAGTCAACTTAGGGGTGAATTAGGTCAAGAAACCCTAATTCCTGATTTTTGATGAATGCATCCCCTGAGGCAAAATTGACTTGATGCTTGGGTCCATGAGGTTCCATGGAGTATATTAGGTCAGGTTTTGGATCATTGGCTTGTGCCCAGATGAAAAATTTCATCTGGTGGCCCTAGTCGACCAAAACCCTAATTTGGTGACACTGTCGACTTTGAGACTTGATCCACCTATAAGGGAGAAGCCTTGTGCTTAATCCTTGAAGTGGGAGTCCTTTTTATCCATTGTGGATGTTTGAGAGGTTAGACAAGTTGAAGATCATGTCATTCCTTGATTGATCCTTTGTCTAAGCACTAAGAGAGGGCTTAAAACCCTAGTTTTGATTGTAGTGGATGCTCACCCATCTTTGGGGAGACTGATGAAGTATGATGGTTCCTCCATATTGTGATGATGATTTGCACAATGATGGGAAATCCTAGTGGTCAAAATTTGGGGTATGACACCTACACCCTATGGAGTGTGTTTGAATGCTTGGACTTGACTGAGAATGGCTGGATCACTTCATGGAATCTCAACTGCACTTTGGTTAAAACCTTGAGCAATTGACTGGTGATTATGAGAAATCAGTGTTCCAGTTGTTGTTTAAGTGTTTGATCAGCTCATATGTGATGTATATGAGGTGTGTGAGTGATTGGTTTGAGTGGAATTTCCCTCTAGCTCAAAACCCGATAGTTACCTTGCTAAGAAAGGCATTTTTGCCAAGAGAAAGAGATTTTGAGAAAGGCAAGTGTTGTAGGCCTTTGGTGTACTTAAACTGATCACAATTGAGCTCTATTTATAGTAGAGCAAGTTTGTTTTGGAAGGAATAGTGAATGGCAAATGCTAAGTAGGTTTGGCCAATGTTGGCAAATGAAAATCCAAGTCTCCTCTAGCCATTGACTAGAGGTTAGGGCACAGAGCTTTGGTTCCCTTGGTCTTGGATAAGTCTTGACTGATTTCAGTTGAGAATGGCTCAGCCCATGCCACCTTGATGCTTCCATTGAATGCTTCAATCCAAATTTGGAGTCTTGTCCCTATTTTGGCCATTCTAGGTTCAACATGCTATTTCTTGTTCCATAGACTTTAGAGGCTTGGCTCAGTGATTGTCCCCTTTAGATTCAATCCTCAGATGTGTCCAAGTGGATAGGAGCATTTGAATTTGGCTGATTTTGGCAAATCGAGCAAAATTGCAAATTCTGCCTTGCCTTTGACAGATTTCAGCAAGGCAACTTGCCAATGTCATATCTCATGGTGTAAGTTGAATTTGGTAATGTTCTTGACCATTTTTGGAAAGCCCTTACATGATACAACAACTGTTTGAACATGTTTGGTTTTGATCTCTCTTGAATCCAAGTGAAAAATCCCCCTACATTTGGGAAAAAGTAAGGCAAAATCTGACTTAGTGAAATTTTCACTAAGTGTTGGAACAAAGTGTTTTCTCTTGATTTTGATCACTCCATAACTCAAAATCCATGAGGAATTTGGACATAGGTCAGTATGAAGCTTTTGTAGAGGGCAATGAGATCTACAAATCAAGCTTTGAATGGGGCACAATGGCCTTGTGGTTTAGGAGTTATGGTCCTCCAAAGTTGGTGCATTAGTGGCACTTTTTCATGACTTAGAAAAATTTCTAAGTTTTATGGTTACCTCTTTTACAAGTTATCCAACTTTTCTTGATTTTTCTTGATGAATGATGATTCAAATCATACATTAACATCATTTTAGGGTTAAAAATCCATTTTGGTGAAAAATCTCAAAGAGTCAAAGTTGACTTTTGTGCACAGTTGACTTTTTATCAGATGAATTCCAAACTGTGCAATTCTTCAGGAAATCATGTCCTTGACCTAAATCAAACTTGATGGACATGTTCCATGGGTGTCATAGGGTATATTGAATCATGTCTTAGGGCTTGGGAGCATGTCCTAGTCAAAAGTCAAAGTTACAGTTGACTTTTCCCTTAAAACCCTAATTGTGGTGCAGATGAAATTGAGGCTTGTTGCTCAAGCTTCTTGGATCCATCCATTGTTGCAAATGGCTCAATATAGTTCATTGGAGACCCTCAAACCCTCTCTTGAGGTCTTGGCTCATGATTGGTCCCAAAAGTCAACTTAGGGGTGAATTAGGTCAAGAAACCCTAATTCCTGATTTTTGATGAATGCATCCCCTGAGGCAAAATTGACTTGATGCTTGGGTCCATGAGGTTCCATGGAGTATATTAGGTCAGGTTTTGGATCATTGGCTTGTGCCCAGATGAAAAATTTCATCTGGTGGCCCTAGTCGACCAAAACCCTAATTTGGTGACACTGTCGATCTTGAGACTTGATCCACCTATAAGGGAGCAACCTTGTGCTTAATCCTTGAAGTGGGAGTCATTTTTATCCATTGTGGATGTTTAAGAGGTTAGACAAGTTGAAGATCATGTCATTCCTTGATTGATCCTTTGTCTAAGCACTAAGAGAGGGCTTAAAACCCTAGTTTTGATTGTAGTGGATGCTCACCCATCTTTGGGGAGACTGATGAAGTATGATGGTTTCTCCATATTGTGATGATGATTTGCACAATGATGGGAAATCCTAGTGGTCAAAATTTGGGGTATGACACCTACACCCTATGGAGTGTGTTTGAATGCTTGGACTTGACTGAGAATGGCTGGATCACTTCATGGAATCTCAACTGCACTTTGGTTAAAACCTTGAGCAATTGACTGGTGATTATGAGAAATCAGTGTTCCAGTTGTTGTTTAAGTGTTTGATCAGCTCATATGTGATGTATATGAGGTGTGTGAGTGATTGGTTTGAGTGGAATTGCCCTCTAGCTCAAAACCCGATAGTTACCTTGCTAAGAAAGGCATTTTTGCCAAGAGAAAGAGATTTTGAGAAAGGCAAGTGTTGTAGGCCATTGGTGTACTTAAACTGATCACAATTGAGCTCTATTTATAGTAGAGCAAGTTTATTTTGGAAGGAATAGTGAATGGCAACTGCTAAGTAGGTTTGGCCAATGTTGGCAAATGAAAATCCAAGTCTCCTCTAGCCATTGACTAGAGGTTAGGGCACAGAGCTTTGGTTCCCTTGGTCTTGGATAAGTCTTGACTGATTTCAGATGAGAATGGCTCAGTCCATGCCACCTTGATGCTTCCATTGAATGCTTCAATCCAAATTTGGAGTCTTGTCCCTATTTTGGCCATTCTAGGTTCAACATGCTATTTCTTGTTCCATAGACTTTGGAGGCTTGACTCAGTGATTGTCCCCTTTAGATTCAATCCTCAGATGTGTCCAAGTGGATAAGAGCATTTGAATTTGGCTGATTTTGGCAAATCGAGCAAAATTGCAAATTCTGCCTTGCCTTTGACAGATTTCAGCAAGGCAACTTGCCAATGTCATATCTCATGGTGTAAGTTGAATTTGGTAATGTTCTTGACCATTTTTGGAAAGCCCTTACATGATACAACAACTGTTTGAACATGTTTGGTTTTGATCTCTCTTGAATCCAAGTGAAAAATCCCCCTACATTTGGGAAAAAGTAAGGCAAAATCTGACTTAGTGAAATTTTCACTAAGTGTTGGAACAAAGTGTTTTCTCTTGATTTTGATCACTCCATAACTCAAAATCCATGAGGAATTTGGACATAGGTCAGTATGAAGCTTTTGTAGAGGGCAATGAGATCTACAAATCAAGCTTTGAATGGGGCACAATGGCCTTGTGGTTTAGGAGTTATGGTCCTCCAAAGTTGGTGCATTAGTGGCACTTTTTCATGACTTAGAAAAATTTCTAAGTTTTATGGTTACCTCTTTTACAAGTTATCCAACTTTTCTTGATTTTTCTTGATGAATGATGATTCAAATCATACATTAACATCATTTTAGGGTTAAAAATCCATTTTGGTGAAAAATCTCAAAGAGTCAAAGTTGACTTTTGTGCACAGTTGACTTTTTATCAGATGAATTCCAAACTGTGCAATTCTTCAGGAAATCATGTCATTGACCTAAATCAAACTTGATGGACATGTTCCATGGGTGTCATAGGGTATATTGAATCATGTCTTAGGGCTTGGGAGCATGTCCTAGTCAAAAGTCAAAGTTACAGTTGACTTTTCCCTTAAAACCCTAATTGTGGTGCAGATAAAATTGAGGCTTGTTGCTCAAGCTTCTTGGATCAATCCATTGTTGCAAATGGCTCAATATAGTTCATTGGAGACCCTCAAACCCTCTCTTGAGGTCTTGGCTCATGATTGGTCCCAAAAGTCAACTTAGGGGTGAATTAGGTCAAGAAACCCTAATTCCTGATTTTTTATGAATGCATCCCCTGAGGCAAAATTGACTTGATGCTTGGGTCCATGAGGTTCCATGGAGTATATTAGGTCAGGTTTTGGATCATTGGCTTGTGCCCAGATGAAAAATTTCATCTGGTGGCCCTAGTCGACCAAAACCCTAATTTGGTGACACTGTCGACCTTGAGACTTGATCCACCTATAAGGGAGCAGCCTTGTGCTTAATCCTTGAAGTGGGAGTCCTTTTTATCCATTGTGGATGTTTGAGAGGTTAGACAAGTTGAAGATCATGTCATTCCTTGATTGATCCTTTGTCTAAGCACTAAGAGAGGGCTTAAAACCCTAGTTTTGATTGTAGTGGATGCTCACCCATCTTTGGGGAGACTGATGAAGTATGATGGTTCCTCCATATTGTGATGATGATTTGCACAATGATGGGAAATCCTAGTGGTCAAAATTTGGGGTATGACACCTACACCCTATGGAGTGTGTTTGAATGCTTGGACTTGACTGAGAATGGCTGGATCACTTCATGGAATCTCAACTGCACTTTGGTTAAAACCTTGAGCAATTGACTGGTGATTATGAGAAATCAGTGTTCCAGTTGTTGTTTAAGTGTTTGATCAGCTCATATGTGATGTATATGAGGTGTGTGAGTGATTGGTTTGAGTGGAATTTCCCTCTAGCTCAAAACCCGATAGTTACCTTGCTAAGAAAGGCATTTTTGCCAAGAGAAAGAGATTTTGAGAAAGGCAAGTGTTGTAGGCCTTTGGTGTACTTAAACTGATCACAATTGAGCTCTATTTATAGTAGAGCAAGTTTGTTTTGGAAGGAATAGTGAATGGCAAATGCTAAGTAGGTTTGGCCAATGTTGGCAAATGAAAATCCAAGTCTCCTCTAGCCATTGACTAGAGGTTAGGGCACAGAGCTTTGGTTCCCTTGGTCTTGGATAAGTCTTGACTGATTTCAGTTGAGAATGGCTCAGCCCATGCCACCTTGATGCTTCCATTGAATGCTTCAATCCAAATTTGGAGTCTTGTCCCTATTTTGGCCATTCTAGGTTCAACATGCTATTTCTTGTTCCATAGACTTTAGAGGCTTGGCTCAGTGATTGTCCCCTTTAGATTCAATCCTCAGATGTGTCCAAGTGGATAGGAGCATTTGAATTTGGCTGATTTTGGCAAATCGAGCAAAATTGCAAATTCTGCCTTGCCTTTGACAGATTTCAGCAAGGCAACTTGCCAATGTCATATCTCATGGTGTAAGTTGAATTTGGTAATGTTCTTGACCATTTTTGGAAAGCCCTTACATGATACAACAACTGTTTGAACATGTTTGGTTTTGATCTCTCTTGAATCCAAGTGAAAAATCCCCCTACATTTGGGAAAAAGTAAGGCAAAATCTGACTTAGTGAAATTTTCACTAAGTGTTGGAACAAAGTGTTTTCTCTTGATTTTGATCACTCCATAACTCAAAATCCATGAGGACTTTGGACATAGGTCAGTATGAAGCTTTTGTAGAGGGCAATGAGATCTACAAATCAAGCTTTGAATGGGGCACAATGGCCTTGTGGTTTAGGAGTTATGGTCCTCCAAAGTTGGTGCATTAGTGGCACTTTTTCATGACTTAGAAAAATTTCTAAGTTTTATGGTTACCTCTTTTACAAGTTATCCAACTTTTCTTGATTTTTCTTGATGAATGATGATTCAAATCATACATTAACATCATTTTAGGGTTAAAAATCCATTTTGGTGAAAAATCTCAAAGAGTCAAAGTTGACTTTTGTGCACAGTTGACTTTTTATCAGATGAATTCCAAACTGTGCAATTCTTCAGGAAATCATGTCCTTGACCTAAATCAAACTTGATGGACATGTTCCATGGGTGTCATAGGGTATATTGAATCATGTCTTAGGGCTTGGGAGCATGTCCTAGTCAAAAGTCAAAGTTACAGTTGACTTTTCCCTTAAAACCCTAATTGTGGTGCAGATGAAATTGAGGCTTGTTGCTCAAGCTTCTTGGATCCATCCATTGTTGCAAATGGCTCAATATAGTTCATTGGAGACCCTCAAACCCTCTCTTGAGGTCTTGGCTCATGATTGGTCCCAAAAGTCAACTTAGGGGTGAATTAGGTCAAGAAACCCTAATTCCTGATTTTTGATGAATGCATCCCCTGAGGCAAAATTGACTTGATGCTTGGGTCCATGAGGTTCCATGGAGTATATTAGGTCAGGTTTTGGATCATTGGCTTGTGCCCAGATGAAAAATTTCATCTGGTGGCCCTAGTCGACCAAAACCCTAATTTGGTGACACTGTCGATCTTGAGACTTGATCCACCTATAAGGGAGCAGCCTTGTGCTTAATCCTTGAAGTGGGAGTCATTTTTATCCATTGTGGATGTTTAAGAGGTTAGACAAGTTGAAGATCATGTCATTCCTTGATTGATCCTTTGTCTAAGCACTAACAGAGGGCTTAAAACCCTAGTTTTGATTGTAGTGGATGCTCACCCATCTTTGGGGAGACTGATGAAGTATGATGGTTTCTCCATATTGTGATGATGATTTGCACAATGATGGGAAATCCTAGTGGTCAAAATTTGGGGTATGACACCTACACCCTATGGAGTGTGTTTGAATGCTTGGACTTGACTGAGAATGGCTGGATCACTTCATGGAATCTCAACTGCACTTTGGTTAAAACCTTGAGCAATTGACTGGTGATTATGAGAAATCAGTGTTCCAGTTGTTGTTTAAGTGTTTGATCAGCTCATATGTGATGTATATGAGGTGTGTGAGTGATTGGTTTGAGTGGAATTGCCCTCTAGCTCAAAACCCGATAGTTACCTTGCTAAGAAAGGCATTTTTGCCAAGAGAAAGAGATTTTGAGAAAGGCAAGTGTTGTAGGCCTTTGGTGTACTTAAACTGATCACAATTGAGCTCTATTTATAGTAGAGCAAGTTTGTTTTGGAAGGAATAGTGAATGGCAACTGCTAAGTAGGTTTGGCCAATGTTGGCAAATGAAAATCCAAGTCTCCTCTAGCCATTGACTAGAGGTTAGGGCACAGAGCTTTGGTTCCCTTGGTCTTGGATAAGTCTTGACTGATTTCAGATGAGAATGGCTCAGTCCATGCCACCTTGATGCTTCCATTGAATGCTTCAATCCAAATTTGGAGTCTTGTCCCTATTTTGGCCATTCTAGGTTCAACATGCTATTTCTTGTTCCATAGACTTTGGAGGCTTGACTCAGTGATTGTCCCCTTTAGATTCAATCCTCAGATGTGTCCAAGTGGATAAGAGCATTTGAATTTGGCTGATTTTGGTAAATCGAGCAAAATTGCAAATTCTGCCTTGCCTTTGACAGATTTCAGCAAGGCAACTTGCCAATGTCATATCTCATGGTGTAAGTTGAATTTGGTAATGTTCTTGACCATTTTTGGAAAGCCCTTACATGATACAACAACTGTTTGAACATGTTTGGTTTTGATCTCTCTTGAATCCAAGTGAAAAATCCCCCTACATTTGGGAAAAAGTAAGGCAAAATCTGACTTAGTGAAATTTTCACTAAGTGTTGGAACAAAGTGTTTTCTCTTGATTTTGATCACTCCATAACTCAAAATCCATGAGGAATTTGGACATAGGTCAGTATGAAGCTTTTGTAGAGGGCAATGAGATCTACAAATCAAGCTTTGAATGGGGCACAATGGCCTTGTGGTTTAGGAGTTATGGTCCTCCAAAGTTGGTGCATTAGTGGCACTTTTTCATGACTTAGAAAAATTTCTAAGTTTTATGGTTACCTCTTTTACAAGTTATCCAACTTTTCTTGATTTTTCTTGATGAATGATGATTCAAATCATACATTAACATCATTTTAGGGTTAAAAATCCATTTTGGTGAAAAATCTCAAAGAGTCAAAGTTGACTTTTGTGCACAGTTGACTTTTTATCAGATGAATTCCAAACTGTGCAATTCTTCAGGAAATCATGTCATTGACCTAAATCAAACTTGATGGACATGTTCCATGGGTGTCATAGGGTATATTGAATCATGTCTTAGGGCTTGGGAGCATGTCCTAGTCAAAAGTCAAAGTTACAGTTGACTTTTCCCTTAAAACCCTAATTGTGGTGCAGATAAAATTGAGGCTTGTTGCTCAAGCTTCTTGGATCAATCCATTGTTGCAAATGGCTCAATATAGTTCATTGGAGACCCTCAAACCCTCTCTTGAGGTCTTGGCTCATGATTGGTCCCAAAAGTCAACTTAGGGGTGAATTAGGTCAAGAAACCCTAATTCCTGATTTTTGATGAATGCATCCCCTGAGGCAAAATTGACTTGATGCTTGGGTCCATGAGGTTCCATGGAGTATATTAGGTCAGGTTTTGGATCATTGGCTTGTGCCCAGATGAAAAATTTCATCTGGTGGCCCTAGTCGACCAAAACCCTAATTTGGTGACACTGTCGACTTTGAGACTTGATCCACCTATAAGGGAGCAGCCTTGTGCTTAATCCTTGAAGTGGGAGTCCTTTTTATCCATTGTGGATGTTTGAGAGGTTAGACAAGTTGAAGATCATGTCATTCCTTGATTGATCCTTTGTCTAAGCACTAAGAGAGGGCTTAAAACCCTAGTTTTGATTGTAGTGGATGCTCACCCATCTTTGGGGAGACTGATGAAGTATGATGGTTTCTCCATATTGTGATGATGATTTGCACAATGATGGGAAATCCTAGTGGTCAAAATTTGGGGTATGACACCTACACCCTATGGAGTGTGTTTGAATGCTTGGACTTGACTGAGAATGGCTGGATCACTTCATGGAATCTCAACTGCACTTTGGTTAAAACCTTGAGCAATTGACTGGTGATTATGAGAAATCAGTGTTCCAGTTGTTGTTTAAGTGTTTGATCAGCTCATATGTGATGTATATGAGGTGTGTGAGTGATTGGTTTGAGTGGAATTTCCCTCTAGCTCAAAACCCGATAGTTACCTTGCTAAGAAAGGCATTTTTGCCAAGAGAAAGAGATTTTGAGAAAGGCAAGTGTTGTAGGCCTTTGGTGTACTTAAACTGATCACAATTGAGCTCTATTTATAGTAGAGCAAGTTTGTTTTGGAAGGAATAGTGAATGGCAAATGCTAAGTAGGTTTGGCCAATGTTGGCAAATGAAAATCCAAGTCTCCTCTAGCCATTGACTAGAGGTTAGGGCACAGAGCTTTGGTTCCCTTGGTCTTGGATAAGTCTTGACTGATTTCAGTTGAGAATGGCTCAGCCCATGCCACCTTGATGCTTCCATTGAATGCTTCAATCCAAATTTGGAGTCTTGTCCCTATTTTGGCCATTCTAGGTTCAACATGCTATTTCTTGTTCCATAGACTTTAGAGGCTTGGCTCAGTGATTGTCCCCTTTAGATTCAATCCTCAGATGTGTCCAAGTGGATAGGAGCATTTGAATTTGGCTGATTTTGGCAAATCGAGCAAAATTGCAAATTCTGCCTTGCCTTTGACAGATTTCAGCAAGGCAACTTGCCAATGTCATATCTCATGGTGTAAGTTGAATTTGGTAATGTTCTTGACCATTTTTGGAAAGCCCTTACATGATACAACAACTGTTTGAACATGTTTGGTTTTGATCTCTCTTGAATCCAAGTGAAAAATCCCCCTACATTTGGGAAAAAGTAAGGCAAAATCTGACTTAGTGAAATTTTCACTAAGTGTTGGAACAAAGTGTTTTCTCTTGATTTTGATCACTCCATAACTCAAAATCCATGAGGAATTTGGACATAGGTCAGTATGAAGCTTTTGTAGAGGGCAATGAGATCTACAAATCAAGCTTTGAATGGGGCACAATGGCCTTGTGGTTTAGGAGTTATGGTCCTCCAAAGTTGGTGCATTAGTGGCACTTTTTCATGACTTAGAAAAATTTCTAAGTTTTATGGTTACCTCTTTTACAAGTTATCCAACTTTTCTTGATTTTTCTTGATGAATGATGATTCAAATCATACATTAACATCATTTTAGGGTTAAAAATCCATTTTGGTGAAAAATCTCAAAGAGTCAAAGTTGACTTTTGTGCACAGTTGACTTTTTATCAGATGAATTCCAAACTGTGCAATTCTTCAGGAAATCATGTCATTGACCTAAATCAAACTTGATGGACATGTTCCATGGGTGTCATAGGGTATATTGAATCATGTCTTAGGGCTTGGGAGCATGTCCTAGTCAAAAGTCAAAGTTACAGTTGACTTTTCCCTTAAAACCCTAATTGTGGTGCAGATAAAATTGAGGCTTGTTGCTCAAGCTTCTTGGATCAATCCATTGTTGCAAATGGCTCAATATAGTTCATTGGAGACCCTCAAACCCTCTCTTGAGGTCTTGGCTCATGATTGGTCCCAAAAGTCAACTTAGGGGTGAATTAGGTCAAGAAACCCTAATTCCTGATTTTTGATGAATGCATCCCCTGAGGCAAAATTGACTTGATGCTTGGGTCCATGAGGTTCCATGGAGTATATTAGGTCAGGTTTTGGATCATTGGCTTGTGCCCAGATGAAAAATTTCATCTGGTGGCCCTAGTCGACCAAAACCCTAATTTGGTGACACTGTCGACTTTGAGACTTGATCCACCTATAAGGGAGCAGCCTTGTGCTTAATCCTTGAAGTGGGAGTCCTTTTTATCCATTGTGGATGTTTGAGAGGTTAGACAAGTTGAAGATCATGTCATTCCTTGATTGATCCTTTGTCTAAGCACTAAGAGAGGGCTTAAAACCCTAGTTTTGATTGTAGTGGATGCTCACCCATCTTTGGGGAGACTGATGAAGTATGATGGTTCCTCCATATTGTGATGATGATTTGCACAATGATGGGAAATCCTAGTGGTCAAAATTTGGGGTATGACACCTACACCCTATGGAGTGTGTTTGAATGCTTGGACTTGACTGAGAATGGCTGGATCACTTCATGGAATCTCAACTGCACTTTGGTTAAAACCTTGAGCAATTGACTGGTGATTATGAGAAATCAGTGTTCCAGTTGTTGTTTAAGTGTTTGATCAGCTCATATGTGATGTATATGAGGTGTGTGAGTGATTGGTTTGAGTGGAATTTCCCTCTAGCTCAAAACCCGATAGTTACCTTGCTAAGAAAGGCATTTTTGCCAAGAGAAAGAGATTTTGAGAAAGGCAAGTGTTGTAGGCCTTTGGTGTACTTAAACTGATCACAATTGAGCTCTATTTATAGTAGAGCAAGTTTGTTTTGGAAGGAATAGTGAATGGCAAATGCTAAGTAGGTTTGGCCAATGTTGGCAAATGAAAATCCAAGTCTCCTCTAGCCATTGACTAGAGGTTAGGGCACAGAGCTTTGGTTCCCTTGGTCTTGGATAAGTCTTGACTGATTTCAGTTGAGAATGGCTCAGCCCATGCCACCTTGATGCTTCCATTGAATGCTTCAATCCAAATTTGGAGTCTTGTCCCTATTTTGGCCATTCTAGGTTCAACATGCTATTTCTTGTTCCATAGACTTTAGAGGCTTGGCTCAGTGATTGTCCCCTTTAGATTCAATCCTCAGATGTGTCCAAGTGGATAGGAGCATTTGAATTTGGCTGATTTTGGCAAATCGAGCAAAATTGCAAATTCTGCCTTGCCTTTGACAGATTTCAGCAAGGCAACTTGCCAATGTCATATCTCATGGTGTAAGTTGAATTTGGTAATGTTCTTGACCATTTTTGGAAAGCCCTTACATGATACAACAACTGTTTGAACATGTTTGGTTTTGATCTCTCTTGAATCCAAGTGAAAAATCCCCCTACATTTGGGAAAAAGTAAGGCAAAATCTGACTTAGTGAAATTTTCACTAAGTGTTGGAACAAAGTGTTTTCTCTTGATTTTGATCACTCCATAACTCAAAATCCATGAGGAATTTGGACATAGGTCAGTATGAAGCTTTTGTAGAGGGCAATGAGATCTACAAATCAAGCTTTGAATGGGGCACAATGGCCTTGTGGTTTAGGAGTTATGGTCCTCCAAAGTTGGTGCATTAGTGGCACTTTTTCATGACTTAGAAAAATTTCTAAGTTTTATGGTTACCTCTTTTACAAGTTATCCAACTTTTCTTGATTTTTCTTGATGAATGATGATTCAAATCATACATTAACATCATTTTAGGGTTAAAAATCCATTTTGGTGAAAAATCTCAAAGAGTCAAAGTTGACTTTTGTGCACAGTTGACTTTTTATCAGATGAATTCCAAACTGTGCAATTCTTCAGGAAATCATGTCATTGACCTAAATCAAACTTGATGGACATGTTCCATGGGTGTCATAGGGTATATTGAATCATGTCTTAGGGCTTGGGAGCATGTCCTAGTCAAAAGTCAAAGTTACAGTTGACTTTTCCCTTAAAACCCTAATTGTGGTGCAGATAAAATTGAGGCTTGTTGCTCAAGCTTCTTGGATCAATCCATTGTTGCAAATGGCTCAATATAGTTCATTGGAGACCCTCAAACCCTCTCTTGAGGTCTTGGCTCATGATTGGTCCCAAAAGTCAACTTAGGGGTGAATTAGGTCAAGAAACCCTAATTCCTGATTTTTGATGAATGCATCCCCTGAGGCAAAATTGACTTGATGCTTGGGTCCATGAGGTTCCATGGAGTATATTAGGTCAGGTTTTGGATCATTGGCTTGTGCCCAGATGAAAAATTTCATCTGGTGGCCCTAGTCGACCAAAACCCTAATTTGGTGACACTGTCGACTTTGAGACTTGATCCACCTATAAGGGAGCAGCCTTGTGCTTAATCCTTGAAGTGGGAGTCCTTTTTATCCATTGTGGATGTTTGAGAGGTTAGACAAGTTGAAGATCATGTCATTCCTTGATTGATCCTTTGTCTAAGCACTAAGAGAGGGCTTAAAACCCTAGTTTTGATTGTAGTGGATGCTCACCCATCTTTGGGGAGACTGATGAAGTATGATGGTTTCTCCATATTGTGATGATGATTTGCACAATGATGGGAAATCCTAGTGGTCAAAATTTGGGGTATGACACCTACACCCTATGGAGTGTGTTTGAATGCTTGGACTTGACTGAGAATGGCTGGATCACTTCATGGAATCTCAACTGCACTTTGGTTAAAACCTTGAGCAATTGACTGGTGATTATGAGAAATCAGTGTTCCAGTTGTTGTTTAAGTGTTTGATCAGCTCATATGTGATGTATATGAGGTGTGTGAGTGATTGGTTTGAGTGGAATTTCCCTCTAGCTCAAAACCCGATAGTTACCTTGCTAAGAAAGGCATTTTTGCCAAGAGAAAGAGATTTTGAGAAAGGCAAGTGTTGTAGGCCTTTGGTGTACTTAAACTGATCACAATTGAGCTCTATTTATAGTAGAGCAAGTTTGTTTTGGAAGGAATAGTGAATGGCAAATGCTAAGTAGGTTTGGCCAATGTTGGCAAATGAAAATCCAAGTCTCCTCTAGCCATTGACTAGAGGTTAGGGCACAGAGCTTTGGTTCCCTTGGTCTTGGATAAGTCTTGACTGATTTCAGTTGAGAATGGCTCAGCCCATGCCACCTTGATGCTTCCATTGAATGCTTCAATCCAAATTTGGAGTCTTGTCCCTATTTTGGCCATTCTAGGTTCAACATGCTATTTCTTGTTCCATAGACTTTAGAGGCTTGGCTCAGTGATTGTCCCCTTTAGATTCAATCCTCAGATGTGTCCAAGTGGATAGGAGCATTTGAATTTGGCTGATTTTGGCAAATCGAGCAAAATTGCAAATTCTGCCTTGCCTTTGACAGATTTCAGCAAGGCAACTTGCCAATGTCATATCTCATGGTGTAAGTTGAATTTGGTAATGTTCTTGACCATTTTTGGAAAGCCCTTACATGATACAACAACTGTTTGAACATGTTTGGTTTTGATCTCTCTTGAATCCAAGTGAAAAATCCCCCTACATTTGGGAAAAAGTAAGGCAAAATCTGACTTAGTGAAATTTTCACTAAGTGTTGGAACAAAGTGTTTTCTCTTGATTTTGATCACTCCATAACTCAAAATCCATGAGGAATTTGGACATAGGACAGTATGAAGCTTTTGTAGAGGGCAATGAGATCTACAAATCAAGCTTTGAATGGGGCACAATGGCCTTGTGGTTTAGGAGTTATGGTCCTCCAAAGTTGGTGCATTAGTGGCACTTTTTCATGACTTAGAAAAATTTCTAAGTTTTATGGTTACCTCTTTTACAAGTTATCCAACTTTTCTTGATTTTTCTTGATGAATGATGATTCAAATCATACATTAACATCATTTTAGGGTTAAAAATCCATTTTGGTGAAAAATCTCAAAGAGTCACAGTTGACTTTTGTGCACAGTTGACTTTTTATCAGATGAATTCCAAACTGTGCAATTCTTCAGGAAATCATGTCATTGACCTAAATCAAACTTGATGGACATGTTCCATGGGTGTCATAGGGTATATTGAATCATGTCTTAGGGCTTGGGAGCATGTCCTAGTCAAAAGTCAAAGTTACAGTTGACTTTTCCCTTAAAACCCTAATTGTGGTGCAGATGAAATTGAGGCTTGTTGCTCAAGCTTCTTGGATCCATCCATTGTTGCAAATGGCTCAATATAGTTCATTGGAGACCCTCAAACCCTCTCTTGAGGTCTTGGCTCATGATTGGTCCCAAAAGTCAACTTAGGGGTGAATTAGGTCAAGAAACCCTAATTCCTGATTTTTGATGAATGCATCCCCTGAGGCAAAATTGACTTGATGCTTGGGTCCATGAGGTTCCATGGAGTATATTACGTCAGGTTTTGGATCATTGGCTTGTGCCCAGATGAAAAATTTCATCTGGTGGCCCTAGTCGACCAAAACCCTAATTTGGTGACACTGTCGACCTTGAGACTTGATCCACCTATAAGGGAGCAGCCTTGTGCTTAATCCTTGAAGTGGGAGTCCTTTTTATCCATTGTGGATGTTTGAGAGGTTAGACAAGTTGAAGATCATGTCATTCCTTGATTGATCCTTTGTCTAAGCACTAAGAGAGGGCTTAAAACCCTAGTTTTGATTGTAGTGGATGCTCACCCATCTTTGGGGAGACTGATGAAGTATGATGGTTCCTCCATATTGTGATGATGATTTGCACAATGATGGGAAATCCTAGTGGTCAAAATTTGGGGTATGACACCTACACCCTATGGAGTGTGTTTGAATGCTTGGACTTGACTGAGAATGGCTGGATCACTTCATGGAATCTCAACTGCACTTTGGTTAAAACCTTGAGCAATTGACTGGTGATTATGAGAAATCAGTGTTCCAGTTGTTGTTTAAGTGTTTGATCAGCTCATATGTGATGTATATGAGGTGTGTGAGTGATTGGTTTGAGTGGAATTTCCCTCTAGCTCAAAACCCGATAGTTACCTTGCTAAGAAAGGCATTTTTGCCAAGAGAAAGAGATTTTGAGAAAGGCAAGTGTTGTAGGCCTTTGGTGTACTTAAACTGATCACAATTGAGCTCTATTTATAGTAGAGCAAGTTTGTTTTGGAAGGAATAGTGAATGGCAAATGCTAAGTAGGTTTGGCCAATGTTGGCAAATGAAAATCCAAGTCTCCTCTAGCCATTGACTAGAGGTTAGGGCACAGAGCTTTGGTTCCCTTGGTCTTGGATAAGTCTTGACTGATTTCAGTTGAGAATGGCTCAGCCCATGCCACCTTGATGCTTCCATTGAATGCTTCAATCCAAATTTGGAGTCTTGTCCCTATTTTGGCCATTCTAGGTTCAACATGCTATTTCTTGTTCCATAGACTTTAGAGGCTTGGCTCAGTGATTGTCCCCTTTAGATTCAATCCTCAGATGTGTCCAAGTGGATAGGAGCATTTGAATTTGGCTGATTTTGGCAAATCGAGCAAAATTGCAAATTCTGCCTTGCCTTTGACAGATTTCAGCAAGGCAACTTGCCAATGTCATATCTCATGGTGTAAGTTGAATTTGGTAATGTTCTTGACCATTTTTGGAAAGCCCTTACATGATACAACAACTGTTTGAACATGTTTGGTTTTGATCTCTCTTGAATCCAAGTGAAAAATCCCCCTACATTTGGGAAAAAGTAAGGCAAAATCTGACTTAGTGAAATTTTCACTAAGTGTTGGAACAAAGTGTTTTCTCTTGATTTTGATCACTCCATAACTCAAAATCCATGAGGAATTTGGACATAGGCCAGTATGAAGCTTTTGTAGAGGGCAATGAGATCTACAAATAAAGCTTTGAATGGGGCACAATGGCCTTGTGGTTTAGGAGTTATGGTCCTCCAAAGTTGGTGCATTAGTGGCACTTTTTCATGACTTAGAAAAATTTCTAAGTTTTATGGTTACCTCTTTTACAAGTTATCCAACTTTTCTTGATTTTTCTTGATGAATGATGATTCAAATCATACATTAACATCATTTTAGGGTTAAAAATCCATTTTGGTGAAAAATCTCAAAGAGTCACAGTTGACTTTTGTGCACAGTTGACTTTTTATCAGATGAATTCCAAACTGTGCAATTCTTCAGGAAATCATGTCCTTGACCTAAATCAAACTTGATGGACATGTTCCATGGGTGTCATAGGGTATATTGAATCATGTCTTAGGGCTTGGGAGCATGTCCTAGTCAAAAGTCAAAGTTACAGTTGACTTTTCCCTTAAAACCCTAATTGTGGTGCAGATGAAATTGAGGCTTGTTGCTCAAGCTTCTTGGATCCATCCATTGTTGCAAATGGCTCAATATAGTTCATTGGAGACCCTCAAACCCTCTCTTGAGGTCTTGGCTCATGATTGGTCCCAAAAGTCAACTTAGGGGTGAATTAGGTCAAGAAACCCTAATTCCTGATTTTTGATGAATGCATCCCCTGAGGCAAAATTGACTTGATGCTTGGGTCCATGAGGTTCCATGGAGTATATTAGGTCAGGTTTTGGATCATTGGCTTGTGCCCAGATGAAAAATTTCATCTGGTGGCCCTAGTCGACCAAAACCCTAATTTGGTGACACTGTCGATCTTGAGACTTGATCCACCTATAAGGGAGCAGCCTTGTGCTTAATCCTTGAAGTGGGAGTCCTTTTTATCCATTGTGGATGTTTGAGAGGTTAGACAAGTTGAAGATCATGTCATTCCTTGATTGATCCTTTGTCTAAGCACTAAGAGAGGGCTTAAAACCCTAGTTTTGATTGTAGTGGATGCTCACCCATCTTTGGGGAGACTGATGAAGTATGATGGTTTCTCCATATTGTGATGATGATTTGCACAATGATGGGAAATCCTAGTGGTCAAAATTTGGGGTATGACACCTACACCCTATGGAGTGTGTTTGAATGCTTGGACTTGACTGAGAATGGCTGGATCACTTCATGGAATCTCAACTGCACTTTGGTTAAAACCTTGAGCAATTGACTGGTGATTATGAGAAATCAGTGTTCCAGTTGTTGTTTAAGTGTTTGATCAGCTCATATGTGATGTATATGAGGTGTGTGAGTGATTGGTTTGAGTGGAATTTCCCTCTAGCTCAAAACCTGATAGTTACCTTGCTAAGAAAGGCATTTTTGCCAAGAGAAAGAGATTTTGAGAAAGGCAAGTGTTGTAGGCCTTTGGTGTACTTAAATTGATCACAATTGAGCTCTATTTATAGTAGAGCAAGTTTGTTTTGGAAGGAATAGTGAATGGCAACTGCTAAGTAGGTTTGGCCAATGTTGGCAAATGAAAATCCAAGTCTCCTCTTGCCATTGACTAGAGGTTAGGGCACAGAGCTTTGGTTCCCTTGGTCTTGGATAAGTCTTGACTGATTTCAGATGAGAATGGCTCAGTCCATGCCACCTTGATGCTTCCATTGAATGCTTCAATCCAAATTTGGAGTCTTGTCCCTATTTTGGCCATTCTAGGTTCAACATGCTATTTCTTGTTCCATAGACTTTGGAGGCTTGGCTCAGTGATTGTCCCCTTTAGATTCAATCCTCAGATGTGTCCAAGTGGATAGGAGCATTTGAATTTGGCTGAATTTGGTAAATCGAGCAAAATTGCAAATTCTGCCTTGCCTTTGACAGATTTCAGCAAGGCAACTTGCCAATGTCATATCTCATGGTGTAAGTTGAATTTGGTAATGTTCTTGACCATTTTTGGAAAGCCCTTACATGATACAACAACTGTTTGAACATGTTTGGTTTTGATTTCTCTTGAATCCAAGTGAAAAATCCCCCTACATTTGGGAAAAAGTAAGGCAAAATCTGACTTAGTGAAATTTTCACTAAGTGTTGGAACAAAGCGTTTTCTCTTGATTTTGATCACTCCATAACTCAAAATCCATGAGGAATTTGGACATAGGTCAGTATGAAGCTTTTGTTGAGGGCAATGAGATCTACAAATCAAGCTTTGAATGGGGCACAATGGCCTTGTGGTTTAGGAGTTATGGTCCTCCAATGTTGGTGCATTAGTGGCACTTTTTCATGACTTAGAAAAATTTCTAAGTTTTATGGTTACCTCTTTTACAAGTTATCCAACTTTTCTTGATTTTTCTTGATGAATGATGATTCAAATCATACATTAACATCATTTTAGGGTTAAAAATCCATTTTGGTGAAAAATCTCAAAGAGTCAAAGTTGACTTTTGTGCACAGTTGACTTTTTATCAGATGAATTCCAAACTGTGCAATTCTTCAGGAAATCATGTCCTTGACCTAAATCAAACTTGATGGACATGTTCCATGGGTGTCATAGGGTATATTGAATCATGTCTTAGGGCTTGGGAGCATGTCCTGGTCAAAAGTCAAAGTTACAGTTGACTTTTCCCTTAAACCCCTAATTGTGGTGCAGATGAAATTGAGGCTTGTTGCTCAAGCTTCCTGGATCAATCCATTGTTGCAAATGGCTCAATATAGTTCATTGGAGACCCTCAAACCCTCTCTTTAGGTCTTGGCTCATGATTGGTCCCAAAAGTCAACTTAGGGGTGAATTAGGTCAAGAAACCCTAATTCTTGATTTTTGATGAATGCATCCCCTGAGGCAAAATTGACTTGATGCTTGGGTCCATGAGGTTCCATGGAGTATATTAGGTCAGGTTTTGGATCATTGGCTTGTGCCCAGATGAAAAATTTCATCTGGTGGCCCTAGTCGACCAAAACCCTAATTTGGTGACACTGTCGATCTTGAGACTTGATCCACCTATAAGGGAGCAGCCTTGTGCTTAATCCTTGAAGTGGGCGTCCTTTTGATCCATTGTGGATGTTTGAGAGGTTAGACAAGTTGAAGATCATGTCATTCCTTGATTGATCCTTTGTCTAAGCACTAAGAGAGGGCTTAAAACCCTAGTTTTGATTGTAGTGGATGCTCACCCATCTTTGGGGAGACTGATGAAGTATGATGGTTCCTCCATATTGTGATGATGATTTGCACAATGATGGGAAATCCGAGTGGTCAAAATTTGGGGTATGACACCTACACCCTATGGAGTGTGTTTTTATGCTTGGACTTGACTGAGAATGGCTGGATCACTTCATGGAATCTCAACTGCACTTTGGTTAAAACCTTGAGCAATTGACTGGTGATTATGAGAAATCAGTGTTCCAGTTGTTGTTTAAGTGTTTGATCAGCTCATATGTGATGTATATGAGGTGTGTGAGTGATTGGTTTGAGTGGAATTGCCCTCTAGCTCAAAACCCGATAGTTACCTTGCTAAGAAAGGCATTTTTGCCAAGAGAAAGAGATTTTGAGAAAGGCAAGTGTTGTAGGCCTTTGGTGTACTTAAACTGATCACAATTGAGCTCTATTTATAGTAGAGCAAGTTTGTTTTGCAAGGAATAGTGAATGGCAACTGCTAAGTAGGTTTGGCCAATGTTGGCAAATGAAAATCCAAGTCTCCTCTAGCCATTGACTAGAGGTTAGGGCACAGAGCTTTGGTTCCCTTGGTCTTGGATAAGTCTTGACTGATTTCAGATGAGAATGGCTCAGTCCATGCCACCTTGATGCTTCCATTGAATGCTTCAATCCAAATTTGGAGTCTTGTCCCTATTTTGGCCATTCTAGGTTCAACATGCTATTTCTTGTTCCATAGACTTTGGAGGCTTGGCTCAGTGATTGTCCCCTTTAGATTCAATCCTCAGACGTGTCCAAGTGGATAGGAGCATTTGAATTTGGCTGATTTTGGCAAATCGAGCAAAATTGCAAATTCTGCCTTGCCTTTGAAAGATTTCAGCAAGGCAACTTGCCAATGTCATATCTCATGGTGTAAGTTGAATTTGGTAATGTTCTTGACCATTTTTGGAAAGCCCTTACATGATACAACAACTGTTTGAACATGTTTGGTTTTGATCTCTCTTGAATCCAAGTGAAAATCCCCCTACATTTGGGAAAAAGTAAGGCAAAATCTGACTTAGTGAAATTTTCACTAAGTGTTGGAACAAAGTGTTTTCTCTTGATTTTGATCACTCCATAACTCAAAATCCATGAGGAATTTGGACATAGGTCAGTATGAAGCTTTTGTAGAGGGCAATGAGATCTACAAATCAAGCTTTGAATGGGGCACAATGGCCTTGTGGTTTAGGAGTTATGGTCCTCCAAAGTTGGTGCATTAGTGGCACTTTTTCATGACTTAGAAAAATTTCTAAGTTTTATGGTTACCTCTTTTACAAGTTATCCAACTTTTCTTGATTTTTCTTGATGAATGATGATTCAAATCATACATTAACATCATTTTAGGGTTAAAAATCCATTTTGGTGAAAAATCTCAAAGAGTCACAGTTGACTTTTGTGCACAGTTGACTTTTTATCAGATGAATTCCAAACTGTGCAATTCTTCAGGAAATCATGTCCTTGACCTAAATCAAACTTGATGGACATGTTCCATGGGTGTCATAGGGTATATTTAATCATGTCTTAGGGCTTGGGAGCATGTCCTGGTCAAAAGTCAAAGTTACAGTTGACTTTTCCCTTAAAACCCTAATTGTGGTGCAGATGAAATTGAGGCTTGTTGCTCAAGCTTCCTGGATCAATCCATTGTTGCAAATGGCTCAATATAGTTCATTGGAGACCCTCAAACCCTCTCTTTAGGTCTTGGCTCATGATTGGTCCCAAAAGTCAACTTAGGGGTGAATTAGGTCAAGAAACCCTAATTCTTGATTTTTGATGAATGCATCCCCTGAGGCAAAATTGACTTGATGCTTGGGTCCATGAGGTTCCATGGAGTATATTAGGTCAGGTTTTGGATCATTGGCTTGTGCCCAGATGAAAAATTTCATCTGGTGGCCCTAGTCGACCAAAACCCTAATTTGGTGACACTGTCGATCTTGAGACTTGATCCACCTATAAGGGAGCAGCCTTGTGCTTAATCCTTGAAGTGGGAGTCCTTTTGATCCATTGTGGATGTTTGAGAGGTTAGACAAGTTGAAGATCATGTCATTCCTTGATTGATCCTTTGTCTAAGCACTAAGAGAGGGCTTAAAACCCTAGTTTTGATTGTAGTGGATGCTCACCCATCTTTGGGGAGACTGATGAAGTATGATTGTTCCTCCATATTGTGATGATGATTTGCACAATGATGGGAAATCCTAGTGGTCAAAATTTGGGGTATGACACCTACACCCCATGGAGTGTGTTTGAATGCTTGGACCTGACTGAGAATGGCTGGATCACTTCATGGAATCTCAACTGCACTTTGGTTAAAACCTTGAGCAATTGACTGGTGATTATGAGAAATCAGTGTTCCAGTTGTTGTTTAAGTGTTTGATCAGCTCATATGTGATGTATATGAGGTGTGTGAGTGATTGGTTTGAGTGGAATTGCCCTCTAGCTCAAAACCCGATAGTTACCTTGCTAAGAAAGGCATTTTTGCCAAGAGAAAGAGATTTTGAGAAAGGCAAGTGTTGTAGGCCTTTGGTGTACTTAAACTGATCACAATTGAGCTCTATTTATAGTAGAGCAAGTTTGTTTTGGAAGGAATAGTGAATGGCAACTGCTAAGTAGGTTTGGCCAATGTTGGCAAATGAAAATCCAAGTCTCCTCTAGCCATTGACTAGAGGTTAGGGCACAGAGCTTTGGTTCCCTTGGTCTTGGATAAGTCTTGACTGATTTCAGATGAGAATGGCTCAGTCCATGCCACCTTGATGCTTCCATTGAATGCTTCAATCCAAATTTGGAGTCTTGTCCCTATTTTGGCAATTCTAGGTTCAACATTCTATTTCTTGTTCCATAGACTTTGGAGGCTTGGCTCAGTGATTGTCCCCTTTAGATTCAATCCTCAGACGTGTCCAAGTGGATAGGAGCATTTGAATTTGGCTGATTTTGGCAAATCGAGCAAAATTGCAAATTCTGCCTTGCCTTTGACAGATTTCAGCAAGGCAACTTGCCAATGTCATATCTCATGGTGTAAGTTGAATTTGGTAATGTTCTTGACCATTTTTGGAAAGCCCTTACATGATACAACAACTGTTTGAACATGTTTGGTTTTGATCTCTCTTGAATCCAAGTGAAAAATCCCCCTACATTTGGGAAAAAGTAAGGCAAAATCTGACTTAGTGAAATTTTCACTAAGTGTTGGAACAAAGTGTTTTCTCTTGATTTTGATCACTCCATAACTCAAAATCCATGAGGAATTTGGACATAGGTCAGTATGAAGCTTTTGTAGAGGGCAATGAGATCTACAAATCAAGCTTTGAATGGGGCACAATGGCCTTGTGGTTTAGGAGTTATGGTCCTCCAAAGTTGGTGCATTAGTGGCACTTTTTCATGACTTAGAAAAATTTCTAAGTTTTATGGTTACCTCTTTTACAAGTTATCCAACTTTTCTTGATTTTTCTTGATGAATGATGATTCAAATCATACATTAACATCATTTTAGGGTTAAAAATCCATTTTGGTGAAAAATCTCAAAAAGTCAAAGTTGACTTTTGTGCACAGTTGACTTTTTATCAGATGAATTCCAAACTGTGCAATTCTTCAGGAAATCATGTCCTTGACCTAAATCAAACTTGATGGACATGTTCCATGGGTGTCATAGGGTATATTGAATCATGTCTTAGGGCTTGGGAGCATGTCCTGGTCAAAAGTCAAAGTTACAGTTGACTTTTCCCTTAAAACCCTAATTGTGGTGCAGATGAAATTGAGGCTTGTTGCTCAAGCTTCTTGGATCAATCCATTGTTGCAAATGGCTCAATATAGTTCATTGGAGACCCTCAAACCCTCTCTTGAGGTCTTGGCTCATGATTGGTCCCAAAAGTCAACTTAGGGGTTAATTAGGTCAAGAAACCCTAATACTTGATTTTTGATGAATGCATCCCCTGAGGCAAAATTGACTTGATGCTTGGGTCCATGAGGTTCCATGGAGTATATTAGGTCAGGTTTTGGATCATTGGCTTGTGCCCAGATGAAAAATTTCATCTGGTGGCCCTAGTCGACCAAAACCCTAATTTGGTGACACTGTCGATCTTGAGACTTGATCCACCTATAAGGGAGCAGCCTTGTGCTTAATCCTTGAAGTGGGAGTCCTTTTGATCCATTGTGGATGTTTGAGAGGTTAGACAAGTTGAAGATCATGTCATTCCTTGATTGATCCTTTGTCTAAGCACTAAGAGAGGGCTTAAAACCCTAGTTTTGATTGTAGTGGATGCTCACCCATCTTTGGGGAGACTGATGAAGTATGATTGTTCCTCCATATTGTGATGATGATTTGCACAATGATGGGAAATCCTAGTGGTCAAAATTTGGGGTATGACACCTACACCCCATGGAGTGTGTTTGAATGCTTGGACTTGACTGAGAATGGCTGGATCACTTCATGGAATCTCAACTGCACTTTGGTTAAAACCTTGAGCAATTGACTGGTGATTATGAGAAATCAGTGTTCCAGTTGTTGTTTAAGTGTTTGATCAGCTCATATGTGATGTATATGAGGTGTGTGAGTGATTGGTTTGAGTGGAATTGCCCTCTAGCTCAAAACCCGATAGTTACCTTGCTAAGAAAGGCATTTTTGCCAAGAGAAAGAGATTTTGAGAAAGGCAAGTGTTGTAGGCCTTTGGTGTACTTAAACTGATCACAATTGAGCTCTATTTATAGTAGAGCAAGTTTGTTTTGGAAGGAATAGTGAATGGCAATTGCTAAGTAGGTTTGGCCAATGTTGGCAAATGAAAATCCAAGTCTCCTCTAGCCATTGACTAGAGGTTAGGGCACAGAGCTTTGGTTCCCTTGGTCTTGGATAAGTCTTGACTGATTTCAGATGAGAATGGCTCAGTCCATGCCACCTTGATGCTTCCATTGAATGCTTCAATCCAAATTTGGAGTCTTGTCCCTATTTTGGCCATTCTAGGTTCAACATGCTATTTCTTGTTCCATAGACTTTGGAGGCTTGGCTCAGTGATTGTCCCCTTTAGATTCAATCCTCAGACGTGTCCAAGTGGATAGGAGCATTTGAATTTGGCTGATTTTGGCAAATCGAGCAAAATTGCAAATTCTGCCTTGCCTTTGACAGATTTCAGCAAGGCAACTTGCCAATGTCATATCTCATGGTGTAAGTTGAATTTGGTAATGTTCTTGACCATTTTTGGAAAGCCCTTACATGATACAACAACTGTTTGAACATGTTTGGTTTTGATCTCTCTTGAATCCAAGTGAAAAATCCCCCTACATTTGGGAAAAAGTAAGGCAAAATCTGACTTAGTGAAATTTTCACTAAGTGTTGGAACAAAGTGTTTTCTCTTGATTTTGATCACTCCATAACTCAAAATCCATGAGGAATTTGGACATAGGTCAGTATGAAGCTTTTGTAGAGGGCAATGAGATCTACAAATCAAGCTTTGAATGGGGCACAATGGCCTTGTGGTTTAGGAGTTATGGTCCTCCAAAGTTGGTGCATTAGTGGCACTTTTTCATGACTTAGAAAAATTTCTAAGTTTTATGGTTACCTCTTTTACAAGTTATCCAACTTTTCTTGATTTTTCTTGATGAATGATGATTCAAATCATACATTAACATCATTTTAGGGTTAAAAATCCATTTTGGTGAAAAATCTCAAAAAGTCAAAGTTGACTTTTGTGCACAGTTGACTTTTTATCAGATGAATTCCAAACTGTGCAATTCTTCAGGAAATCATGTCCTTGACCTAAATCAAACTTGATGGACATGTTCCATGGGTGTCATAGGGTATATTGAATCATGCCTTAGGGCTTGGGAGCATGTCCTGGTCAAAAGTCAAAGTTACAGTTGACTTTTCCCTGAAAACCCTAATTGTGGTGCAGATGAAATTGAGGCTTGTTGCTCAAGCTTCTTGGATCAATCCATTGTTGCAAATGGCTCAATATAGTTCATTGGAGACCCTCAAACCCTCTCTTGAGGTCTTGGCTCATGATTGGTCCCAAAAGTCAACTTAGGGGTTAATTAGGTCAAGAAACCCTAATACTTGATTTTTGATGAATGCATCCCCTGAGGCAAAATTGACTTGATGCTTGGGTCCATGAGGTTCCATGGAGTATATTAGGTCAGGTTTTGGATCATTGGCTTGTGCCCAGATGAAAAATTTCATCTGGTGGCCCTAGTCGACCAAAACCCTAATTTGGTGACACTGTCGATCTTGAGACTTGATCCACCTATAAGGGAGCAGCCTTGTGCTTAATCCTTGAAGTGGGAGTCCTTTTGATCCATTGTGGATGTTTGAGAGGTTAGACAAGTTGAAGATCATGTCATTCCTTGATTGATCCTTTGTCTAAGCACTAAGAGAGGGCTTAAAACCCTAGTTTTGATTGTAGTGGATGCTCACCCATCTTTGGGGAGACTGATGAAGTATGATTGTTCCTCCATATTGTGATGATGATTTGCACAATGATGGGAAATCCTAGTGGTCAAAATTTGGGGTATGACACCTACACCCCATGGAGTGTGTTTGAATGCTTGGACTTGACTGAGAATGGCTGGATCACTTCATGGAATCTCAACTGCACTTTGGTTAAAACCTTGAGCAATTGACTGGTGATTATGAGAAATCAGTGTTCCAGTTGTTGTTTAAGTGTTTGATCAGCTCATATGTGATGTATATGAGGTGTGTGAGTGATTGGTTTGAGTGGAATTGCCCTCTAGCTCAAAACCCGATAGTTACCTTGCTAAGAAAGGCATTTTTGCCAAGAGAAAGAGATTTTGAGAAAGGCAAGTGTTGTAGGCCTTTGGTGTACTTAAACTGATCACAATTGAGCTCTATTTATAGTAGAGCAAGTTTGTTTTGAAGGAATAGTGAATGGCAATTGCTAAGTAGGTTTGGCCAATGTTGGCAAATGAAAATCCAAGTCTCCTCTAGCCATTGACTAGAGGTTAGGGCACAGAGCTTTGGTTCCCTTGGTCTTGGATAAGTCTTGACTGATTTCAGATGAGAATGGCTCAGTCCATGCCACCTTGATGCTTCCATTGAATGCTTCAATCCAAATTTGGAGTCTTGTCCCTATTTTGGCCATTCTAGGTTCAACATGCTATTTCTTGTTCCATAGACTTTGGAGGCTTGGCTCAGTGATTGTCCCCTTTAGATTCAATCCTCAGACGTGTCCAAGTGGATAGGAGCATTTGAATTTGGCTGATTTTGGCAAATCGAGCAAAATTGCAAATTCTGCCTTGCCTTTGACAGATTTCAGCAAGGCAACTTGCCAATGTCATATCTCATGGTGTAAGTTGAATTTGGTAATGTTCTTGACCATTTTTGGAAAGCCCTTACATGATACAACAACTGTTTGAACATGTTTGGTTTTGATCTCTCTTGAATCCAAGTGAAAAATCCCCCTACATTTGGGAAAAAGTAAGGCAAAATCTGACTTAGTGAAATTTTCACTAAGTGTTGGAACAAAGTGTTTTCTCTTGATTTTGATCACTCCATAACTCAAAATCCATGAGGAATTTGGACATAGGTCAGTATGAAGCTTTTGTAGAGGGCAATGAGATCTACAAATCAAGCTTTGAATGGGGCACAATGGCCTTGTGGTTTAGGAGTTATGGTCCTCCAAAGTTGGTGCATTAGTGGCACTTTTTCATGACTTAGAAAAATTTCTAAGTTTTATGGTTACCTCTTTTACAAGTTATCCAACTTTTCTTGATTTTTCTTGATGAATGATGATTCAAATCATACATTAACATCATTTTAGGGTTAAAAATCCATTTTGGTGAAAAATCTCAAAAAGTCAAAGTTGACTTTTGTGCACAGTTGACTTTTTATCAGATGAATTCCAAACTGTGCAATTCTTCAGGAAATCATGTCCTTGACCTAAATCAAACTTGATGGACATGTTCCATGGGTGTCATAGGGTATATTGAATCATGCCTTAGGGCTTGGGAGCATGTCCTGGTCAAAAGTCAAAGTTACAGTTGACTTTTCCCTTAAAACCCTAATTGTGGTGCAGATGAAATTGAGGCTTGTTGCTCAAGCTTCTTGGATCAATCCATTGTTGCAAATGGCTCAATATAGTTCATTGGAGACCCTCAAACCCTCTCTTGAGGTCTTGGCTCATGATTGGTCCCAAAAGTCAACTTAGGGGTGAATTAGGTCAAGAAACCCTAATACTTGATTTTTGATGAATGCATCCCCTGAGGCAAAATTGACTTGATGCTTGGGTCCATGAGGTTCCATGGAGTATATTAGGTCAGGTTTTGGATCATTGGCTTGTGCCCAGATGAAAAATTTCATCTGGTGGCCCTAGTCGACCAAAACCCTAATTTGGTGACACTGTCGATCTTGAGACTTGATCCACCTATAAGGGAGCAGCCTTGTGCTTAATCCTTGAAGTGGGAGTCCTTTTGATCCATTGTGGATGTTTGAGAGGTTAGACAAGTTGAAGATCATGTCATTCCTTGATTGATCCTTTGTCTAAGCACTAAGAGAGGGCTTAAAACCCTAGTTTTGATTGTAGTGGATGCTCACCCATCTTTGGGGAGACTGATGAAGTATGATTGTTCCTCCATATTGTGATGATGATTTGCACAATGATGGGAAATCCTAGTGGTCAAAATTTGGGGTATGACACCTACACCCCATGGAGTGTGTTTGAATGCTTGGACTTGACTGAGAATGGCTGGATCACTTCATGGAATCTCAACTGCACTTTGGTTAAAACCTTGAGCAATTGACTGGTGATTATGAGAAATCAGTGTTCCAGTTGTTGTTTAAGTGTTTGATCAGCTCATATGTGATGTATATGAGGTGTGTGAGTGATTGGTTTGAGTGGAATTGCCCTCTAGCTCAAAACCCGATAGTTACCTTGCTAAGAAAGGCATTTTTGCCAAGAGAAAGAGATTTTGAGAAAGGCAAGTGTTGTAGGCCTTTGGTGTACTTAAACTGATCACAATTGAGCTCTATTTATAGTAGAGCAAGTTTGTTTTGGAAGGAATAGTGAATGGCAATTGCTAAGTAGGTTTGGCCAATGTTGGCAAATGAAAATCCAAGTCTCCTCTAGCCATTGACTAGAGGTTAGGGCACAGAGATTTGGTTCCCTTGGTCTTGGATAAGTCTTGACTGATTTCAGATGAGAATGGCTCAGTCCATGCCACCTTGATGCTTCCATTGAATGCTTCAATCCAAATTTGGAGTCTTGTCCCTATTTTGGCCATTCTAGGTTCAACATGCTATTTCTTGTTCCATAGACTTTGGAGGCTTGGCTCAGTGATTGTCCCCTTTAGATTCAATCCTCAGACGTGTCCAAGTGGATAGGAGCATTTGAATTTGGCTGATTTTGGCAAATCGAGCAAAATTGCAAATTCTGCCTTGCCTTTGACAGATTTCAGCAAGGCAACTTGCCAATGTCATATCTCATGGTGTAAGTTGAATTTGGTAATGTTCTTGACCATTTTTGGAAAGCCCTTACATGATACAACAACTGTTTGAACATGTTTGGTTTTGATCTCTCTTGAATCCAAGTGAAAAATCCCCCTACATTTGGGAAAAAGTAAGGCAAAATCTGACTTAGTGAAATTTTCACTAAGTGTTGGAACAAAGTGTTTTCTCTTGATTTTGATCACTCCATAACTCAAAATCCATGAGGAATTTGGACATAGGTCAGTATGAAGCTTTTGTAGAGGGCAATGAGATCTACAAATCAAGCTTTGAATGGGGCACAATGGCCTTGTGGTTTAGGAGTTATGGTCCTCCAAAGTTGGTGCATTAGTGGCACTTTTTCATGACTTAGAAAAATTTCTAAGTTTTATGGTTACCTCTTTTACAAGTTATCCAACTTTTCTTGATTTTTCTTGATGAATGATGATTCAAATCATACATTAACATCATTTTAGGGTTAAAAATCCATTTTGGTGAAAAATCTCAAAAAGTCAAAGTTGACTTTTGTGCACAGTTGACTTTTTATCAGATGAATTCCAAACTGTGCAATTCTTCAGGAAATCATGTCCTTGACCTAAATCAAACTTGATGGACATGTTCCATGGGTGTCATAGGGTATATTGAATCATGTCTTAGGGCTTGGGAGCATGTCCTGGTCAAAAGTCAAAGTTACAGTTGACTTTTCCCTTAAAACCCTAATTGTGGTGCAGATGAAATTGAGGCTTGTTGCTCAAGCTTCTTGGATCAATCCATTGTTGCAAATGGCTCAATATAGTTCATTGGAGACCCTCAAACCCTCTCTTGAGGTCTTGGCTCATGATTGGTCCCAAAAGTCAACTTAGGGGTGAATTAGGTCAAGAAACCCTAATTCTTGATTTTTGATGAATGCATCCCCTGAGGCAAAATTGACTTGATGCTTGGGTCCATGAGGTTCCATGGAGTATATTAGGTCAGGTTTTGGATCATTGGCTTGTGCCCAGATGAAAAATTTCATCTGGTGGCCCTAGTCGACCAAAACCCTAATTTGGTGACACTGTCGATCTTGAGACTTGATCCACCTATAAGGGAGCAGCCTTGTGCTTAATCCTTGAAGTGGGAGTCCTTTTGATCCATTGTGGATGTTTGAGAGGTTAGACAAGTTGAAGATCATGTCATTCCTTGATTGATCCTTTGTCTAAGCACTAAGAGAGGGCTTAAAACCCTAGTTTTGATTGTAGTGGATGCTCACCCATCTTTGGGGAGACTGATGAAGTATGATTGTTCCTCCATATTGTGATGATGATTTGCACAATGATGGGAAATCCTAGTGGTCAAAATTTGGGGTATGACACCTACACCCCATGGAGTGTGTTTGAATGCTTGGACTTGACTGAGAATGGCTGGATCACTTCATGGAATCTCAACTGCACTTTGGTTAAAACCTTGAGCAATTGACTGGTGATTATGAGAAATCAGTGTTCCAGTTGTTGTTTAAGTGTTTGATCAGCTCATATGTGATGTATATGAGGTGTGTGAGTGATTGGTTTGAGTGGAATTGCCCTCTAGCTCAAAACCCGATAGTTACCTTGCTAAGAAAGGCATTTTTGCCAAGAGAAAGAGATTTTGAGAAAGGCAAGTGTTGTAGGCCTTTGGTGTACTTAAACTGATCACAATTGAGCTCTATTTATAGTAGAGCAAGTTTGTTTTGGAAGGAATAGTGAATGGCAATTGCTAAGTAGGTTTGGCCAATGTTGGCAAATGAAAATCCAAGTCTCCTCTAGCCATTGACTAGAGGTTAGGGCACAGAGATTTGGTTCCCTTGGTCTTGGATAAGTCTTGACTGATTTCAGATGAGAATGGCTCAGTCCATGCCACCTTGATGCTTCCATTGAATGCTTCAATCCAAATTTGGAGTCTTGTCCCTATTTTGGCCATTCTAGGTTCAACATGCTATTTCTTGTTCCATAGACTTTGGAGGCTTGGCTCAGTGATTGTCCCCTTTAGATTCAATCCTCAGACGTGTCCAAGTGGATAGGAGCATTTGAATTTGGCTGATTTTGGCAAATCGAGCAAAATTGCAAATTCTGCCTTGCCTTTGACAGATTTCAGCAAGGCAACTTGCCAATGTCATATCTCATGGTGTAAGTTGAATTTGGTAATGTTCTTGACCATTTTTGGAAAGCCCTTACATGATACAACAACTGTTTGAACATGTGTGGTTTTGATCTCTCTTGAATCCAAGTGAAAAATCCCCCTACATTTGGGAAAAAGTAAGGCAAAATCTGACTTAGTGAAATTTTCACTAAGTGTTGGAACAAAGTGTTTTCTCTTGATTTTGATCACTCCATAACTCAAAATCCATGAGGAATTTGGACATAGGTCAGTATGAAGCTTTTGTAGAGGGCAATGAGATCTACAAATCAAGCTTTGAATGGGGCACAATGGCCTTGTGGTTTAGGAGTTATGGTCCTCCAAAGTTGGTGCATTAGTGGCACTTTTTCATGACTTAGAAAAATTTCTAAGTTTTATGGTTACCTCTTTTACAAGTTATCCAACTTTTCTTGATTTTTCTTGATGAATGATGATTCAAATCATACATTAACATCATTTTAGGGTTAAAAATCCATTTTGGTGAAAAATCTCAAAAAGTCAAAGTTGACTTTTGTGCACAGTTGACTTTTTATCAGATGAATTCCAAACTGTGCAATTCTTCAGGAAATCATGTCCTTGACCTAAATCAAACTTGATGGACATGTTCCATGGGTGTCATAGGGTATATTGAATCATGTCTTAGGGCTTGGGAGCATGTCCTGGTCAAAAGTCAAAGTTACAGTTGACTTTTCCCTTAAAACCCTAATTGTGGTGCAGATGAAATTGAGGCTTGTTGCTCAAGCTTCTTGGATCAATCCATTGTTGCAAATGGCTCAATATAGTTCATTGGAGACCCTCAAACCCTCTCTTGAGGTCTTGGCTCATGATTGGTCCCAAAAGTCAACTTAGGGGTGAATTAGGTCAAGAAACCCTAATTCTTGATTTTTGATGAATGCATCCCCTGAGGCAAAATTGACTTGATGCTTGGGTCCATGAGGTTCCATGGAGTATATTAGGTCAGGTTTTGGATCATTGGCTTGTGCCCAGATGAAAAATTTCATCTGGTGGCCCTAGTCGACCAAAACCCTAATTTGGTGACACTGTCGATCTTGAGACTTGATCCACCTATAAGGGAGCAGCCTTGTGCTTAATCCTTGAAGTGGGAGTCCTTTTGATCCATTGTGGATGTTTGAGAGGTTAGACAAGTTGAAGATCATGTCATTCCTTGATTGATCCTTTGTCTAAGCACTAAGAGAGGGCTTAAAACCCTAGTTTTGATTGTAGTGGATGCTCACCCATCTTTGGGGAGACTGATGAAGTATGATTGTTCCTCCATATTGTGATGATGATTTGCACAATGATGGGAAATCCTAGTGGTCAAAATTTGGGGTATGACACCTACACCCCATGGAGTGTGTTTGAATGCTTGGACTTGACTGAGAATGGCTGGATCACTTCATGGAATCTCAACTGCACTTTGGTTAAAACCTTGAGCAATTGACTGGTGATTATGAGAAATCAGTGTTCTAGTTGTTGTTTAAGTGTTTGATCAGCTCATATGTGATGTATATGAGGTGTGTGAGTGATTGGTTTGAGTGGAATTGCCCTCTAGCTCAAAACCCGATAGTTACCTTGCTAAGAAAGGCATTTTTGCCAAGAGAAAGAGATTTTGAGAAAGGCAAGTGTTGTAGGCCTTTGGTGTACTTAAACTGATCACAATTGAGCTCTATTTATAGTAGAGCAAGTTTGTTTTGGAAGGAATAGTGAATGGCAATTGCTAAGTAGGTTTGGCCAATGTTGGCAAATGAAAATCCAAGTCTCCTCTAGCCATTGACTAGAGGTTAGGGCACAGAGCTTTGGTTCCCTTGGTCTTGGATAAGTCTTGACTGATTTTAGATGAGAATGGCTCAGTCCATGCCACCTTGATGCTTCCATTGAATGCTTCAATCCAAATTTGGAGTCTTGTCCCTATTTTGGCCATTCTAGGTTCAACATGCTATTTCTTGTTCCATAGACTTTGGAGGCTTGGCTCAGTGATTGTCCCCTTTAGATTCAATCCTCAGACGTGTCCAAGTGGATAGGAGCATTTGAATTTGGCTGATTTTGGCAAATCGAGCAAAATTGCAAATTCTGCCTTGCCTTTGACAGATTTCAGCAAGGCAACTTGCCAATGTCATATCTCATGGTGTAAGTTGAATTTGGTAATGTTCTTGACCATTTTTGGAAAGCCCTTACATGATACAACAACTGTTTGAACATGTGTGGTTTTGATCTCTCTTGAATCCAAGTGAAAAATCCCCCTACATTTGGGAAAAAGTAAGGCAAAATCTGACTTAGTGAAATTTTCACTAAGTGTTGGAACAAAGTGTTTTCTCTTGATTTTGATCACTCCATAACTCAAAATCCATGAGGAATTTGGACATAGGTCATTATGAAGCTTTTGTAGAGGGCAATGAGATCTACAAATCAAGCTTTGAATGGGGCACAATGGCCTTGTGGTTTAGGAGTTATGGTCCTCCAAAGTTGGTGCATTAGTGGCACTTTTTCATGACTTAGAAAAATTTCTAAGTTTTATGGTTACCTCTTTTACAAGTTATCCAACTTTTCTTGATTTTTCTTGATGAATGATGATTCAAATCATACATTAACATCATTTTAGGGTTAAAAATCCATTTTGGTGAAAAATCTCAAAAAGTCAAAGTTGACTTTTGTGCACAGTTGACTTTTTATCAGATGAATTCCAAACTGTGCAATTCTTCAGGAAATCATGTCCTTGACCTAAATCAAACTTGATGGACATGTTCCATGGGTGTCATAGGGTATATTGAATCATGTCTTAGGGCTTGGGAGCATGTCCTGGTCAAAAGTCAAAGTTACAGTTGACTTTTCCCTTAAAACCCTAATTGTGGTGCAGATGAAATTGAGGCTTGTTGCTCAAGCTTCTTGGATCAATCCATTGTTGCAAATGGCTCAATATAGTTCATTGGAGACCCTCAAACCCTCTCTTGAGGTCTTGGCTCATGATTGGTCCCAAAAGTCAACTTAGGGGTGAATTAGGTCAAGAAACCCTAATTCTTGATTTTTGATGAATGCATCCCCTGAGGCAAAATTGACTTGATGCTTGGGTCCATGAGGTTCCATGGAGTATATTAGGTCAGGTTTTCGATTATTGGCTTGTGCCCAGATGAAAAATTTCATCTGGTGGCCCTAGTCGACCAAAACCCTAATTTGGTGACACTGTCGATCTTGAGACTTGATCCACCTATAAGGGAGCAGCCTTGTGCTTAATCCTTGAAGTGGGAGTCCTTTTGATCCATTGTGGATGTTTGAGAGGTTAGACAAGTTGAAGATCATGTCATTCCTTGATTGATCCTTTGTCTAAGCACTAAGAGAGGGCTTAAAACCCTAGTTTTGATTGTAGTGGATGCTCACCCATCTTTGGGGAGACTGATGAAGTATGATTGTTCCTCCATATTGTGATGATGATTTGCACAATGATGGGAAATCCTAGTGGTCAAAATTTGGGGTATGACACCTACACCCCATGGAGCGTGTTTGAATGCTTGGACTTGACTGAGAATGGCTGGATCACTTCATGGAATCTCAACTGCACTTTGGTTAAAACCTTGAGCAATTGACTGGTGATTATGAGAAATCAGTGTTCCAGTTGTTGTTTAAGTGTTTGATCAGCTCATATGTGATGTATATGAGGTGTGTGAGTGATTGGTTTGAGTGGAATTGCCCTCTAGCTCAAAACCCGATAGTTACCTTGCTAAGAAAGGCATTTTTGCCAAGAGAAAGAGATTTTGAGAAAGGCAAGTGTTGTAGGCCTTTGGTGTACTTAAACTGATCACAATTGAGCTCTATTTATAGTAGAGCAAGTTTGTTTTGGAAGGAATAGTGAATGGCAATTGCTAAGTAGGTTTGGCCAATGTTGGCAAATGAAAATCCAAGTCTCCTCTAGCCATTGACTAGAGGTTAGGGCACAGAGCTTTGGTTCCCTTGGTCTTGGATAAGTCTTGACTGATTTTAGATGAGAATGGCTCAGTCCATGCCACCTTGATGCTTCCATTGAATGCTTCAATCCAAATTTGGAGTCTTGTCCCTATTTTGGCCATTCTAGGTTCAACATGCTATTTCTTGTTCCATAGACTTTGGAGGCTTGGCTCAGTGATTGTCCCCTTTAGATTCAATCCTCAGACGTGTCCAAGTGGATAGGAGCATTTGAATTTGGCTGATTTTGGCAAATCGAGCAAAATTGCAAATTCTGCCTTGCCTTTGACAGATTTCAGCAAGGCAACTTGCCAATGTCATATCTCATGGTGTAAGTTGAATTTGGTAATGTTCTTGACCATTTTTGGAAAGCCCTTACATGATACAACAACTGTTTGAACATGTTTGGTTTTGATCTCTCTTGAATCCAAGTGAAAAATCCCCCTACATTTGGGAAAAAGTAAGGCAAAATCTGACTTAGTGAAATTTTCACTAAGTGTTGGAACAAAGTGTTTTCTCTTGATTTTGATCACTCCATAACTCAAAATCCATGAGGAATTTGGACATAGGTCAGTATGAAGCTTTTGTAGAGGGCAATGAGATCTACAAATCAAGCTTTGAATGAGGCACAATGGCCTTGTGGTTTAGGAGTTATGGTCCTCCAAAGTTGGTGCATTAGTGGCACTTTTTCATGACTTAGAAAATTTTCTAAGTTTTATGGTTACCTCTTTTACAAGTTATCCAACTTTTCTTGATTTTTCTTGATGAATGATGATTCAAATCATACATTAACATCATTTTAGGGTTAAAAATCCATTTTGGTGAAAAATCTCAAAAAGTCAAAGTTGACTTTTGTGCACAGTTGACTTTTTATCAGATGAATTCCAAACTGTGCAATTCTTCAGGAAATCATGTCCTTGACCTAAATCAAACTTGATGGACATGTTCCATGGGTGTCATAGGGTATATTGAATCATGTCTTAGGGCTTGGGAGCATGTCCTGGTCAAAAGTCAAAGTTACAGTTGACTTTTCCCTTAAAACCCTAATTGTGGTGCAGATGAAATTGAGGCTTGTTGCTCAAGCTTCTTGGATCAATCCATTGTTGCAAATGGCTCAATATAGTTCATTGGAGACCCTCAAACCCTCTCTTGAGGTCTTGGCTCATGATTGGTCCCAAAAGTCAACTTAGGGGTGAATTAGGTCAAGAAACCCTAATTCTTGATTTTTGATGAATGCATCCCCTGAGGCAAAATTGACTTGATGCTTGGGTCCATGAGGTTCCATGGAGTATATTAGGTCAGGTTTTGGATCATTGGCTTGTGCCCAGATGAAAAATTTCATCTGGTGGCCCTAGTCGACCAAAACCCTAATTTGGTGACACTGTCGATCTTGAGACTTGATCCACCTATAAGGGAGCAGCCTTGTGCTTAATCCTTGAAGTGGGAGTCCTTTTGATCCATTGTGGATGTTTGAGAGGTTAGACAAGTTGAAGATCATGTCATTCCTTGATTGATCCTTTGTCTAAGCACTAAGAGAGGGCTTAAAACCCTAGTTTTGATTGTAGTGGATGCTCACCCATCTTTGGGGAGACTGATGAAGTATGATTGTTCCTCCATATTGTGATGATGATTTGCACAATGATGGGAAATCCTAGTGGTCAAAATTTGGGGTATGACACCTACACCCCATGGAGCGTGTTTGAATGCTTGGACTTGACTGAGAATGGCTGGATCACTTCATGGAATCTCAACTGCACTTTGGTTAAAACCTTGAGCAATTGACTGGTGATTATGAGAAATCAGTGTTCTAGTTGTTGTTTAAGTGTTTGATCAGCTCATATGTGATGTATATGAGGTGTGTGAGTGATTGGTTTGAGTGGAATTGCCCTCTAGCTCAAAACCCGATAGTTACCTTGCTAAGAAAGGCATTTTTGCCAAGAGAAAGAGATTTTGAGAAAGGCAAGTGTTGTAGGCCTTTGGTGTACTTAAACTGATCACAATTGAGCTCTATTTATAGTAGAGCAAGTTTGTTTTGGAAGGAATAGTGAATGGCAATTGCTAAGTAGGTTTGGCCAATGTTGGCAAATGAAAATCCAAGTCTCCTCTAGCCATTGACTAGAGGTTAGGGCACAGAGCTTTGGTTCCCTTGGTCTTGGATAAGTCTTGACTGATTTTAGATGAGAATGGCTCAGTCCATGCCACCTTGATGCTTCCATTGAATGCTTCAATCCAAATTTGGAGTCTTGTCCCTATTTTGGCCATTCTAGGTTCAACATGCTATTTCTTGTTCCATAGACTTTGGAGGCTTGGCTCAGTGATTGTCCCCTTTAGATTCAATCCTCAGACGTGTCCAAGTGGATAGGAGCATTTGAATTTGGCTGATTTTGGCAAATCGAGCAAAATTGCAAATTCTGCCTTGCCTTTGACAGATTTCAGCAAGGCAACTTGCCAATGTCATATCTCATGGTGTAAGTTGAATTTGGTAATGTTCTTGACCATTTTTGGAAAGCCCTTACATGATACAACAACTGTTTGAACATGTTTGGTTTTGATCTCTCTTGAATCCAAGTGAAAAATCCCCCTACATTTGGGAAAAAGTAAGGCAAAATCTAACTTAGTGAAATTTTCACTAAGTGTTGGAACAAAGTGTTTTCTCTTGATTTTGATCACTCCATAACTCAAAATCCATGAGGAATTTGGACATAGGTCAGTATGAAGCTTTTGTAGAGGGCAATGAGATCTACAAATCAAGCTTTGAATGAGGCACAATGGCCTTGTGGTTTAGGAGTTATGGTCCTCCAAAGTTGGTGCATTAGTGGCACTTTTTCATGACTTAGAAAATTTTCTAAGTTTTATGGTTACCTCTTTTACAAGTTATCCAACTTTTCTTGATTTTTCTTGATGAATGATGATTCAAATCATACATTAACATCATTTTAGGGTTAAAAATCCATTTTGGTGAAAAATCTCAAAAAGTCAAAGTTGACTTTTGTGCACAGTTGACTTTTTATCAGATGAATTCCAAACTGTGCAATTCTTCAGGAAATCATGTCCTTGACCTAAATCAAACTTGATGGACATGTTCCATGGGTGTCATAGGGTATATTGAATCATGTCTTAGGGCTTGGGAGCATGTCCTGGTCAAAAGTCAAAGTTACAGTTGACTTTTCCCTTAAAACCCTAATTGTGGTGCAGATGAAATTGAGGCTTGTTGCTCAAGCTTCTTGGATCAATCCATTGTTGCAAATGGCTCAATATAGTTCATTGGAGACCCTCAAACCCTCTCTTGAGGTCTTGGCTCATGATTGGTCCCAAAAGTCAACTTAGGGGTGAATTAGGTCAAGAAACCCTAATTCTTGATTTTTGATGAATGCATCCCCTGAGGCAAAATTGACTTGATGCTTGGGTCCATGAGGTTCCATGGAGTATATTAGGTCAGGTTTTGGATCATTGGCTTGTGCCCAGATGAAAAATTTCATCTGGTGGCCCTAGTCGACCAAAACCCTAATTTGGTGACACTGTCGATCTTGAGACTTGATCCACCTATAAGGGAGCAGCCTTGTGCTTAATCCTTGAAGTGGGAGTCCTTTTGATCCATTGTGGATGTTTGAGAGGTTAGACAAGTTGAAGATCATGTCATTCCTTGATTGATCCTTTGTCTAAGCACTAAGAGAGGGCTTAAAACCCTAGTTTTGATTGTAGTGGATGCTCACCCATCTTTGGGGAGACTGATGAAGTATGATTGTTCCTCCATATTGTGATGATGATTTGCACAATGATGGGAAATCCTAGTGGTCAAAATTTGGGGTATGACACCTACACCCCATGGAGTGTGTTTGAATGCTTGGACTTGACTGAGAATGGCTGGATCACTTCATGGAATCTCAACTGCACTTTGGTTAAAACCTTGAGCAATTGACTGGTGATTATGAGAAATCAGTGTTCCAGTTGTTGTTTAAGTGTTTGATCAGCTCATATGTGATGTATATGAGGTGTGTGAGTGATTGGTTTGAGTGGAATTGCCCTCTAGCTCAAAACCCGATAGTTACCTTGCTAAGAAAGGCATTTTTGCCAAGAGAAAGAGATTTTGAGAAAGGCAAGTGTTGTAGGCCTTTGGTGTACTTAAACTGATCACAATTGAGCTCTATTTATAGTAGAGCAAGTTTGTTTTGGAAGGAATAGTGAATGGCAATTGCTAAGTAGGTTTGGCCAATGTTGGCAAATGAAAATCCAAGTCTCCTCTAGCCATTGACTAGAGGTTAGGGCACAGAGCTTTGGTTCCCTTGGTCTTGGATAAGTCTTGACTGATTTCAGATGAGAATGGCTCAGTCCATGCCACCTTGATGCTTCCATTGAATGCTTCAATCCAAATTTGGAGTCTTGTCCCTATTTTGGCCATTCTAGGTTCAACATGCTATTTCTTGTTCCATAGACTTTGGAGGCTTGGCTCAGTGATTGTCCCCTTTAGATTCAATCCTCAGACGTGTCCAAGTGGATAGGAGCATTTGAATTTGGCTGATTTTGGCAAATCGAGCAAAATTGCAAATTCTGCCTTGCCTTTGACAGATTTCAGCAAGGCAACTTGCCAATGTCATATCTCATGGTGTAAGTTGAATTTGGTAATGTTCTTGACCATTTTTGGAAAGCCCTTACATGATACAACAACTGTTTGAACATGTTTGGTTTTGATCTCTCTTGAATCCAAGTGAAAAATCCCCCTACATTTGGGAAAAAGTAAGGCAAAATCTGACATAGTGAAATTTTCACTAAGTGTTGGAACAAAGTGTTTTCTCTTGATTTTGATCACTCCATAACTCAAAATCCATGAGGAATTTGGACATAGGTCAGTATGAAGCTTTTGTAGAGGGCAATGAGATCTACAAATCAAGCTTTGAATGGGGCACAATGGCCTTGTGGTTTAGGAGTTATGGTCCTCCAAAGTTGGTGCATTAGTGGCACTTTTTCATGACTTAGAAAATTTTCTAAGTTTTATGGTTACCTCTTTTACAAGTTATCCAACTTTTCTTGATTTTTCTTGATGAATGATGATTCAAATCATACATTAACATCATTTTAGGGTTAAAAAATCCATTTTGGTGAAAAATCTCAAAAAGTCAAAGTTGACTTTTGTGCACAGTTGACTTTTTATCAGATGAATTCCAAACTGTGCAATTCTTCAGGAAATCATGTCCTTGACCTAAATCAAACTTGATGGACATGTTCCATGGGTGTCATAGGGTATATTGAATCATGTCTTAGGGCTTGGGAGCATGTCCTGGTCAAAAGTCAAAGTTACAGTTGACTTTTCCCTTAAAACCCTAATTGTGGTGCAGATGAAATTGAGGCTTGTTGCTCAAGCTTCTTGGATCAATCCATTGTTGCAAATGGCTCAATATAGTTCATTGGAGACCCTCAAACCCTCTCTTGAGGTCTTGGCTCATGATTGGTCCCAAAAGTCAACTTAGGGGTGAATTAGGTCAAGAAACCCTAATTCTTGATTTTTGATGAATGCATCCCCTGAGGCAAAATTGACTTGATGCTTGGGTCCATGAGGTTCCATGGAGTATATTAGGTCAGGTTTTGGATCATTGGCTTGTGCCCAGATGAAAAATTTCATCTGGTGGCCCTAGTCGACCAAAACCCTAATTTGGTGACACTGTCGATCTTGAGACTTGATCCACCTATAAGGGAGCAGCCTTGTGCTTAATCCTTGAAGTGGGAGTCCTTTTGATCCATTGTGGATGTTTGAGAGGTTAGACAAGTTGAAGATCATGTCATTCCTTGATTGATCCTTTGTCTAAGCACTAAGAGAGGGCTTAAAACCCTAGTTTTGATTGTAGTGGATGCTCACCCATCTTTGGGGAGACTGATGAAGTATGATTGTTCCTCCATATTGTGATGATGATTTGCACAATGATGGGAAATCCTAGTGGTCAAAATTTGGGGTATGACACCTACACCCCATGGAGTGTGTTTGAATGCTTGGACTTGACTGAGAATGGCTGGATCACTTCATGGAATCTCAACTGCACTTTGGTTAAAACCTTGAGCAATTGACTGGTGATTATGAGAAATCAGTGTTCCAGTTGTTGTTTAAGTGTTTGATCAGCTCATATGTGATGTATATGAGGTGTGTGAGTGATTGGTTTGAGTGGAATTGCCCTCTAGCTCAAAACCCGATAGTTACCTTGCTAAGAAAGGCATTTTTGCCAAGAGAAAGAGATTTTGAGAAAGGCAAGTGTTGTAGGCCTTTGGTGTACTTAAACTGATCACAATTGAGCTCTATTTATAGTAGAGCAAGTTTGTTTTGGAAGGAATAGTGAATGGCAATTGCTAAGTAGGTTTGGCCAATGTTGGCAAATGAAAATCCAAGTCTCCTCTAGCCATTGACTAGAGGTTAGGGCACAGAGCTTTGGTTCCCTTGGTCTTGGATAAGTCTTGACTGATTTCAGATGAGAATGGCTCAGTCCATGCCACCTTGATGCTTCCATTGAATGCTTCAATCCAAATTTGGAGTCTTGTCCCTATTTTGGCCATTCTAGGTTCAACATGTTATTTCTTGTTCCATAGACTTTGGAGGCTTGGCTCAGTGATTGTCCCCTTTAGATTCAATCCTCAGACGTGTCCAAGTGGATAGGAGCATTTGAATTTGGCTGATTTTGGCAAATCGAGCAAAATTGCAAATTCTGCCTTGCCTTTGACAGATTTCAGCAAGGCAACTTGCCAATGTCATATCTCATGGTGTAAGTTGAATTTGGTAATGTTCTTGACCATTTTTGGAAAGCCCTTACATGATACAACAACTGTTTGAACATGTTTGGTTTTGATCTCTCTTGAATCCAAGTGAAAAATCCCCCTACATTTGGGAAAAAGTAAGGCAAAATCTGACATAGTGAAATTTTCACTAAGTGTTGGAACAAAGTGTTTTCTCTTGATTTTGATCACTCCATAACTCAAAATCCATGAGGAATTTGGACATAGGTCAGTATGAAGCTTTTGTAGAGGGCAATGAGATCTACAAATCAAGCTTTGAATGGGGCACAATGGCCTTGTGGTTTAGGAGTTATGGTCCTCCAAAGTTGGTGCATTAGTGGCACTTTTTCATGACTTAGAAAATTTTCTAAGTTTTATGGTTACCTCTTTTACAAGTTATCCAACTTTTCTTGATTTTTCTTGATGAATGATGATTCAAATCATACATTAACATCATTTTAGGGTTAAAAAATCCATTTTGGTGAAAAATCTCAAAAAGTCAAAGTTGACTTTTGTGCATAGTTGACTTTTTATCAGATGAATTCCAAACTGTGCAATTCTTCAGGAAATCATGTCCTTGACCTAAATCAAACTTGATGGACATGTTCCATGGGTGTCATAGGGTATATTGAATCATGTCTTAGGGCTTGGGAGCATGTCCTGGTCAAAAGTCAAAGTTACAGTTGACTTTTCCCTTAAAACCCTAATTGTGGTGCAGATGAAATTGAGGCTTGTTGCTCAAGCTTCTTGGATCAATCCATTGTTGCAAATGGCTCAATATAGTTCATTGGAGACCCTCAAACCCTCTCTTGAGGTCCTGGCTCATGATTGGTCCCAAAAGTCAACTTAGGGGTGAATTAGGTCAAGAAACCCTAATTCTTGATTTTTGATGAATGCATCCCCTGAGGCAAAATTGACTTGATGCTTGGGTCCATGAGGTTCCATGGAGTATATTAGGTCAGGTTTTGGATCATTGGCTTGTGCCCAGATGAAAAATTTCATCTGGTGGCCCTAGTCGACCAAAACCCTAATTTGGTGACACTGTCGATCTTGAGACTTGATCCACCTATAAGGGAGCAGCCTTGTGCTTAATCCTTGAAGTGGGAGTCCTTTTGATCCATTGTGGATGTTTGAGAGGTTAGACAAGTTGAAGATCATGTCATTCCTTGATTGATCCTTTGTCTAAGCACTAAGAGAGTGCTTAAAACCCTAGTTTTGATTGTAGTGGATGCTCACCCATCTTTGGGGAGACTGATGAAGTATGATTGTTCCTCCATATTGTGATGATGATTTGCACAATGATGGGAAATCCTAGTGGTCAAAATTTGGGGTATGACACCTACACCCCATGGAGTGTGTTTGAATGCTTGGACTTGACTGAGAATGGCTGGATCACTTCATGGAATCTCAACTGCACTTTGGTTAAAACCTTGAGCAATTGACTGGTGATTATGAGAAATCAGTGTTCCAGTTGTTGTTTAAGTGTTTGATCAGCTCATATGTGATGTATATGAGGTGTGTGAGTGATTGGTTTGAGTGGAATTGCCCTCTAGCTCAAAACCCGATAGTTACCTTGCTAAGAAAGGCATTTTTGCCAAGAGAAAGAGATTTTGAGAAAGGCAAGTGTTGTAGGCCTTTGGTGTACTTAAACTGATCACAATTGAGCTCTATTTATAGTAGAGCAAGTTTGTTTTGGAAGAAATAGTGAATGGCAACTGCTAAGTAGGTTTGGCCAATGTTGGCAAATGAAAATCCAAGTCTCCTCTAGCCATTGACTAGAGGTTAGGGCACAGAGCTTTGGTTCCCTTGGTCTTGGATAAGTCTTGACTGATTTCAGATGAGAATGGCTCAGTCCATGCCACCTTGATGCTTCCATTGAATGCTTCAATCCAAATTTGGAGTCTTGTCCCTATTTTGGCCATTCTAGGTTCAACATGCTATTTCTTGTTCCATAGACTTTGGAGGCTTGGCTCAGTGATTGTCCCCTTTAGATTCAATCCTCAGACGTGTCCAAGTGGATAGGAGCATTTGAATTTGGCTGATTTTGGCAAATCGAGCAAAATTGCAAATTCTGCCTTGCCTTTGACAGATTTCAGCAAGGCAACTTGCCAATGTCATATCTCATGGTGTAAGTTGAATTTGGTAATGTTCTTGACCATTTTTGGAAAGCCCTTACATGATACAACAACTGTTTGAACATGTTTGGTTTTGATCTCTCTTGAATCCAAGTGAAAAATCCCCCTACATTTGGGAAAAAGTAAGGCAAAATCTGACATAGTGAAATTTTCACTAAGTGTTGGAACAAAGTGTTTTCTCTTGATTTTGATCACTCCATAACTCAAAATCCATGAGGAATTTGGACATAGGTCAGTATGAAGCTTTTGTAGAGGGCAATGAGATCTACAAATCAAGCTTTGAATGGGGCACAATGGCCTTGTGGTTTAGGAGTTATGGTCCTCCAAAGTTGGTGCATTAGTGGCACTTTTTCATGACTTAGAAAAATTTCTAAGTTTTATGGTTACCTCTTTTACAAGTTATCCAACTTTTCTTGATTTTTCTTGATGAATGATGATTCAAATCATACATTAACATCATTTTAGGGTTAAAAATCCATTTTGGTGAAAAATCTCAAAAAGTCAAAGTTGACTTTTGTGCACAGTTGACTTTTTATCAGATGAATTCCAAACTGTGCAATTCTTCAGGAAATCATGTCCTTGACCTAAATCAAACTTGATGGACATGTTCCATGGGTGTCATAGGGTATATTGAATCATGTCTTAGGGCTTGGGAGCATGTCCTGGTCAAAAGTCAAAGTTACAGTTGACTTTTCCCTTAAAACCCTAATTGTGGTGCAGATGAAATTGAGGCTTGTTGCTCAAGCTTCTTGGATCAATCCATTGTTGCAAATGGCTCAATATAGTTCATTGGAGACCCTCAAACCCTCTCTTGAGGTCTTGGCTCATGATTGGTCCCAAAAGTCAACTTAGGGGTGAATTAGGTCAAGAAACCCTAATTCTTGATTTTTGATGAATGCATCCCCTGAGGCAAAATTGACTTGATGCTTGGGTCCATGAGGTTCCATGGAGTATATTAGGTCAGGTTTTGGATCATTGGCTTGTGCCCAGATGAAAAATTTCATCTGGTGGCCCTAGTCGACCAAAACCCTAATTTGGTGACACTGTCGATCTTGAGACTTGATCCACCTATAAGGGAGCAGCCTTGTGCTTAATCCTTGAAGTGGGAGTCCTTTTGATCCATTGTGGATGTTTGAGAGGTTAGACAAGTTGAAGATCATGTCATTCCTTGATTGATCCTTTGTCTAAGCACTAAGAGAGGGCTTAAAACCCTAGTTTTGATTGTAGTGGATGCTCACCCATCTTTGGGGAGACTGATGAAGTATGATTGTTCCTCCATATTGTGATGATGATTTGCACAATGATGGGAAATCCTAGTGGTCAAAATTTGGGGTATGACACCTACACCCCATGGAGTGTGTTTGAATGCTTGGACTTGACTGAGAATGGCTGGATCACTTCATGGAATCTCAACTGCACTTTGGTTAAAACCTTGAGCAATTGACTGGTGATTATGAGAAATCAGTGTTCCAGTTGTTGTTTAAGTGTTTGATCAGCTCATATGTGATGTATATGAGGTGTGTGAGTGATTGGTTTGAGTGGAATTGCCCTCTAGCTCAAAACCCGATAGTTACCTTGCTAAGAAAGGCATTTTTGCCAAGAGAAAGAGATTTTGAGAAAGGCAAGTGTTGTAGGCCTTTGGTGTACTTAAACTGATCACAATTGAGCTCTATTTATAGTAGAGCAAGTTTGTTTTGGAAGAAATAGTGAATGGCAACTGCTAAGTAGGTTTGGCCAATGTTGGCAAATGAAAATCCAAGTCTCCTCTAGCCATTGACTAGAGGTTAGGGCACAGAGCTTTGGTTCCCATGGTCTTGGATAAGTCTTGACTGATTTCAGATGAGAATGGCTCAGTCCATGCCACCTTGATGCTTCCATTGAATGCTTCAATCCAAATTTGGAGTCTTGTCCCTATTTTGGCCATTCTAGGTTCAACATGCTATTTCTTGTTCCATAGACTTTGGAGGCTTGGCTCAGTGATTGTCCCCTTTAGATTCAATCCTCAGACGTGTCCAAGTGGATAGGAGCATTTGAATTTGGCTGATTTTGGCAAATCGAGCAAAATTGCAAATTCTGCCTTGCCTTTGACAGATTTCAGCAAGGCAACTTGCCAATGTCATATCTCATGGTGTAAGTTGAATTTGGTAATGTTCTTGACCATTTTTGGAAAGCCCTTACATGATACAACAACTGTTTGAACATGTTTGGTTTTGATCTCTCTTGAATCCAAGTGAAAAATCCCCCTACATTTGGGAAAAAGTAAGGCAAAATCTGACATAGTGAAATTTTCACTAAGTGTTGGAACAAAGTGTTTTCTCTTGATTTTGATCACTCCATAACTCAAAATCCATGAGGAATTTGGACATAGGTCAGTATGAAGCTTTTGTAGAGGGCAATGAGATCTACAAATCAAGCTTTGAATGGGGCACAATGGCCTTGTGGTTTAGGAGTTATGGTCCTCCAAAGTTGGTGCATTAGTGGCACTTTTTCATGACTTAGAAAAATTTCTAAGTTTTATGGTTACCTCTTTTACAAGTTATCCAACTTTTCTTGATTTTTCTTGATGAATGATGATTCAAATCATACATTAACATCATTTTAGGGTTAAAAATCCATTTTGGTGAAAAATCTCAAAAAGTCAAAGTTGACTTTTGTGCACAGTTGACTTTTTATCAGATGAATTCCAAACTGTGCAATTCTTCAGGAAATCATGTCCTTGACCTAAATCAAACTTGATGGACATGTTCCATGGGTGTCATAGGGTATATTGAATCATGTCTTAGGGCTTGGGAGCATGTCCTGGTCAAAAGTCAAAGTTACAGTTGACTTTTCCCTTAAAACCCTAATTGTGGTGCAGATGAAATTGAGGCTTGTTGCTCAAGCTTCTTGGATCAATCCATTGTTGCAAATGGCTCAATATAGTTCATTGGAGACCCTCAAACCCTCTCTTGAGGTCTTGGCTCATGATTGGTCCCAAAAGTCAACTTAGGGGTGAATTAGGTCAAGAAACCCTAATTCTTGATTTTTGATGAATGCATCCCCTGAGGCAAAATTGACTTGATGCTTGGGTCCATGAGGTTCCATGGAGTATATTAGGTCAGGTTTTGGATCATTGGCTTGTGCCCAGATGAAAAATTTCATCTGGTGGCCCTAGTCGACCAAAACCCTAATTTGGTGACACTGTCGATCTTGAGACTTGATCCACCTATAAGGGAGCAGCCTTGTGCTTAATCCTTGAAGTGGGAGTCCTTTTGATCCATTGTGGATGTTTGAGAGGTTAGACAAGTTGAAGATCATGTCATTCCTTGATTGATCCTTTGTCTAAGCACTAAGAGAGGGCTTAAAACCCTAGTTTTGATTGTAGTGGATGCTCACCCATCTTTGGGGAGACTGATGAAGTATGATTGTTCCTCCATATTGTGATGATGATTTGCACAATGATGGGAAATCCTAGTGGTCAAAATTTGGGGTATGACACCTACACCCCATGGAGTGTGTTTGAATGCTTGGACTTGACTGAGAATGGCTGGATCACTTCATGGAATCTCAACTGCACTTTGGTTAAAACCTTGAGCAATTGACTGGTGATTATGAGAAATCAGTGTTCCAGTTGTTGTTTAAGTGTTTGATCAGCTCATATGTGATGTATATGAGGTGTGTGAGTGATTGGTTTGAGTGGAATTGCCCTCTAGCTCAAAACCCGATAGTTACCTTGCTAAGAAAGGCATTTTTGCCAAGAGAAAGAGATTTTGAGAAAGGCAAGTGTTGTAGGCCTTTGGTGTACTTAAACTGATCACAATTGAGCTCTATTTATAGTAGAGCAAGTTTGTTTTGGAAGGAATAGTGAATGGCAATTGCTAAGTAGGTTTGGCCAATGTTGGCAAATGAAAATCCAAGTCTCCTCTAGCCATTGACTAGAGGTTAGGGCACAGAGCTTTGGTTCCCTTGGTCTTGGATAAGTCTTGACTGATTTTAGATGAGAATGGCTCAGTCCATGCCACCTTGATGCTTCCATTGAATGCTTCAATCCAAATTTGGAGTCTTGTCCCTATTTTGGCCATTCTAGGTTCAACATGCTATTTCTTGTTCCATAGACTTTGGAGGCTTGGCTCAGTGATTGTCCCCTTTAGATTCAATCCTCAGACGTGTCCAAGTGGATAGGAGCATTTGAATTTGGCTGATTTTGGAAAATCGAGCAAAATTGCAAATTCTGCCTTGCCTTTGACAGATTTCAGCAAGGCAACTTGCCAATGTCATATCTCATGGTGTAAGTTGAATTTGGTAATGTTCTTGACCATTTTTGGAAAGCCCTTACATGATACAACAACTGTTTGAACATGTTTGGTTTTGATCTCTCTTGAATCCAAGTGAAAAATCCCCCTACATTTGGGAAAAAGTAAGGCAAAATCTGACTTAGTGAAATTTTCACTAAGTGTTGGAACAAAGTGTTTTCTCTTGATTTTGATCACTCCATAACTCAAAATCCATGAGGAATTTGGACATAGGTCAGTATGAAGCTTTTGTAGAGGGCAATGTGATCTACAAATCAAGCTTTGAATGGGGCACAATGGCCTTGTGGTTTAGGAGTTATGGTCCTCCAAAGTTGGTGCATTAGTGGCACTTTTTCATGACTTAGAAAAATTTCTAAGTTTTATGGTTACCTCTTTTACAAGTTATCCAACTTTTCTTGATTTTTCTTGATGAATGATGATTCAAATCATACATTAACATCATTTTAGGGTTAAAAATCCATTTTGGTGAAAAATCTCAAAAAGTCAAAGTTGACTTTTGTGCACAGTTGACTTTTTATCAGATGAATTCCAAACTGTGCAATTCTTCAGGAAATCATGTCCTTGACCTAAATCAAACTTGATGGACATGTTCCATGGGTGTCATAGGGTATATTGAATCATGTCTTAGGGCTTGGGAGCATGTCCTGGTCAAAAGTCAAAGTTACAGTTGACTTATCCCTTAAAACCCTAATTGTGGTGCAGATGAAATTGAGGCTTGTTGCTCAAGCTTCTTGGATCAATCCATTGTTGCAAATGGCTCAATATAGTTCATTGGAGACCCTCAAACCCTCTCTTGAGGTCTTGGCTCATGATTGGTCCCAAAAGTCAACTTAGGGGTGAATTAGGTCAAGAAACCCTAATTCTTGATTTTTGATGAATGCATCCCCTGAGGCAAAATTGACTTGATGCTTGGGTCCATGAGGTTCCATGGAGTATATTAGGTCAGGTTTTGGATCATTGGCTTGTGCCCAGATGAAAAATTTCATCTGGTGGCCCTAGTCGACCAAAACCCTAATTTGGTGACACTGTCGATCTTGAGACTTGATCCACCTATAAGGGAGCAGCCTTGTGCTTAATCCTTGAAGTGGGAGTCCTTTTGATCCATTGTGGATGTTTGAGAGGTTAGACAAGTTGAAGATCATGTCATTCCTTGATTGATCCTTTGTCTAAGCACTAAGAGAGGGCTTAAAACCCTAGTTTTGATTGTAGTGGATGCTCACCCATCTTTGGGGAGACTGATGAAGTATGATTGTTCCTCCATATTGTGATGATGATTTGCACAATGATGGGAAATCCTAGTGGTCAAAATTTGGGGTATGACACCTACACCCCATGGAGTGTGTTTGAATGCTTGGACTTGACTGAGAATGGCTGGATCACTTCATGGAATCTCAACTGCACTTTGGTTAAAACCTTGAGCAATTGACTGGTGATTATGAGAAATCAGTGTTCCAGTTGTTGTTTAAGTGTTTGATCAGCTCATATGTGATGTATATGAGGTGTGTGAGTGATTGGTTTGAGTGGAATTGCTCTCTAGCTCAAAACCCGATAGTTACCTTGCTAAGAAAGGCATTTTTGCCAAGAGAAAGAGATTTTGAGAAAGGCAAGTGTTGTAGGCCTTTGGTGTACTTAAACTGATCACAATTGAGCTCTATTTATAGTAGAGCAAGTTTGTTTTGGAAGGAATAGTGAATGGCAACTGCTAAGTAGGTTTGGCCAATGTTGGCAAATGAAAATCCAAGTCTCCTCTAGCCATTGACTAGAGGTTAGGGCACAGAGCTTTGGTTCCCTTGGTCTTGGATAAGTCTTGACTGATTTCAGATGAGAATGGCTCAGTCCATCCCACCTTGATGCTTCCATTGAATGCTTCAATCCAAATTTGGAGTCTTGTCCCTATTTTGGCCATTCTAGGTTCAACATGCTATTTCTTGTTCCATAGACTTTGGAGGCTTGGCTCAGTGATTGTCCCCTTTAGATTCAATCCTCAGACGTGTCCAAGTGGATAGGAGCATTTGAATTTGGCTGATTTTGGCAAATCGAGCAAAATTGCAAATTCTGCCTTGCCTTTGACAGATTTCAGCAAGGCAACTTGCCAATGTCATATCTCATGGTGTAAGTTGAATTTGGTAATGTTCTTGACCATTTTTGGAAAGCCCTTACATGATACAACAACTGTTTGAACATGTTTGGTTTTGATCTCTCTTGAATCCAAGTGAAAAATCCCCCTACATTTGGGAAAAAGTAAGGCAAAATCTGACTTAGTGAAATTTTCACTAAGTGTTGGAACAAAGTGTTTTCTCTTGATTTTGATCACTCCATAACTCAAAATCCATGAGGAATTTGGACATAGGTCAGTATGAAGCTTTTGTAGAGGGCAATGTGATCTACAAATCAAGCTTTGAATGGGGCACAATGGCCTTGTGGTTTAGGAGTTATGGTCCTCCAAAGTTGGTGCATTAGTGGCACTTTTTCATGACTTAGAAAAATTTCTAAGTTTTATGGTTACCTCTTTTACAAGTTATCCAACTTTTCTTGATTTTTCTTGATGAATGATGATTCAAATCATACATTAACATCATTTTAGGGTTAAAAATCCATTTTGGTGAAAAATCTCAAAAAGTCAAAGTTGACTTTTGTGCACAGTTGACTTTTTATCAGATGAATTCCAAACTGTGCAATTCTTCAGGAAATCATGTCCTTGACCTAAATCAAACTTGATGGACATGTTCCATGGGTGTCATAGGGTATATTGAATCATGTCTTAGGGCTTGGAAGCATGTCCTGGTCAAAAGTCAAAGTTACAGTTGACTTTTCCCTTAAAACCCTAATTGTGGTGCAGATGAAATTGAGGCTTGTTGCTCAAGCTTCTTGGATCAATCCATTGTTGCAAATGGCTCAATATAGTTCATTGGAGACCCTCAAACCCTCTCTTGAGGTCTTGGCTCATGATTGGTCCCAAAAGTCAACTTAGGGGTGAATTAGGTCAAGAAACCCTAATTCTTGATTTTTGATGAATGCATCCCCTGAGGCAAAATTGACTTGATGCTTGGGTCCATGAGGTTCCATGGAGTATATTAGGTCAGGTTTTGGATCATTGGCTTGTGCCTAGATGAAAAATTTCATCTGGTGGCCCTAGTCGACCAAAACCCTAATTTGGTGACACTGTCGATCTTGAGACTTGATCCACCTATAAGGGAGCAGCCTTGTGCTTAATCCTTGAAGTGGGAGTCCTTTTGATCCATTGTGGATGTTTGAGAGGTTAGACAAGTTGAAGATCATGTCATTCCTTGATTGATCCTTTGTCTAAGCACTAAGAGAGGGCTTAAAACCCTAGTTTTGATTGTAGTGGATGCTCACCCATCTTTGGGGAGACTGATGAAGTATGATTGTTCCTCCATATTGTGATGATGATTTGCACAATGATGGGAAATCCTAGTGGTCAAAATTTGGGGTATGACACCTATACCCCATGGAGTGTGTTTGAATGCTTGGACTTGACTGAGAATGGCTGGATCACTTCATGGAATCTCAACTGCACTTTGGTTAAAACCTTGAGCAATTGACTGGTGATTATGAGAAATCAGTGTTCCAGTTGTTGTTTAAGTGTTTGATCAGCTCATATGTGATGTATATGAGGTGTGTGAGTGATTGGTTTGAGTGGAATTGCTCTCTAGCTCAAAACCCGATAGTTACCTTGCTAAGAAAGGCATTTTTGCCAAGAGAAAGAGATTTTGAGAAAGGCAAGTGTTGTAGGCCTTTGGTGTACTTAAACTGATCACAATTGAGCTCTATTTATAGTAGAGCAAGTTTGTTTTGGAAGGAATAGTGAATGGCAACTGCTAAGTAGGTTTGGCCAATGTTGGCAAATGAAAATCCAAGTCTCCTCTAGCCATTGACTAGAGGTTAGGGCACAGAGCTTTGGTTCCCTTGGTCTTGGATAAGTCTTGACTGATTTTAGATGAGAATGGCTCAGTCCATGCCACCTTGATGCTTCCATTGAATGCTTCAATCCAAATTTGGAGTCTTGTCCCTATTTTGGCCATTCTAGGTTCAACATGCTATTTCTTGTTCCATAGACTTTGGAGGCTTGGCTCAGTGATTGTCCCCTTTAGATTCAATCCTCAGACGTGTCCAAGTGGATAGGATCATTTGAATTTGGCTGATTTTGGAAAATCGAGCAAAATTACAAATTCTGCCTTGCCTTTGACAGATTTCAGCAAGGCAACTTGCCAATGTCATATCTCATGGTGTAAGTTGAATTTGGTAATGTTCTTGACCATTTTTGGAAAGCCCTTACATGATACAACAACTGTTTGAACATGTTTGGTTTTGATCTCTCTTGAATCCAAGTGAAAAATCCCCCTACATTTGGGAAAAAGTAAGGCAAAATCTGACTTAGTGAAATTTTCACTAAGTGTTGGAACAAAGTGTTTTCTCTTGATTTTGATCACTCCATAACTCAAAATCCATGAGGAATTTGGACATAGGTCAGTATGAAGCTTTTGTAGAGGGCAATGTGATCTACAAATCAAGCTTTGAATGGGGCACAATGGCCTTGTGGTTTAGGAGTTATGGTCCTCCAAAGTTGGTGCATTAGTGGCACTTTTTCATGACTTAGAAAAATTTCTAAGTTTTATGGTTACCTCTTTTACAAGTTATCCAACTTTTCTTGATTTTTCTTGATGAATGATGATTCAAATCATACATTAACATCATTTTAGGGTTAAAAATCCATTTTGGTGAAAAATCTCAAAAAGTCAAAGTTGACTTTTGTGCACAGTTGACTTTTTATCAGATGAATTCCAAACTGTGCAATTCTTCAGGAAATCATGTCCTTGACCTAAATCAAACTTGATGGACATGTTCCATGGGTGTCATAGGGTATATTGAATCATGTCTTAGGGCTTGGGAGCATGTCCTGGTCAAAAGTCAAAGTTACAGTTGACTTTTCCCTTAAAACCCTAATTGTGGTGCAGATGAAATTGAGGCTTGTTGCTCAAGCTTCTTGGATCAATCCATTGTTGCAAATGGCTCAATATAGTTCATTGGAGACCCTCAAACCCTCTCTTGAGGTCTTGGCTCATGATTGGTCCCAAAAGTCAACTTAGGGGTGAATTAGGTCAAGAAACCCTAATTCTTGATTTTTGATGAATGCATCCCCTGAGGCAAAATTGACTTGATGCTTGGGTCCATGAGGTTCCATGGAGTATATTAGGTCAGGTTTTGGATCATTGGCTTGTGCCCAGATGAAAAATTTCATCTGGTGGCCCTAGTCGACCAAAACCCTAATTTGGTGACACTGTCGATCTTGAGACTTGATCCACCTATAAGGGAGCAGCCTTGTGCTTAATCCTTGAAGTGGGAGTCCTTTTGATCCATTGTGGATGTTTGAGAGGTTAGACAAGTTGAAGATCATGTCATTCCTTGATTGATCCTTTGTCTAAGCACTAAGAGAGGGCTTAAAACCCTAGTTTTGATTGTAGTGGATGCTCACCCATCTTTGGGGAGACTGATGAAGTATGATTGTTCCTCCATATTGTGATGATGATTTGCACAATGATGGGAAATCCTAGTGGTCAAAATTTGGGGTATGACACCTACACCCCATGGAGTGTGTTTGAATGCTTGGACTTGACTGAGAATGGCTGGATCACTTCATGGAATCTCAACTGCACTTTGGTTAAAACCTTGAGCAATTGACTGGTGATTATGAGAAATCAGTGTTCCAGTTGTTGTTTAAGTGTTTGATCAGCTCATATGTGATGTATATGAGGTGTGTGAGTGATTGGTTTGAGTGGAATTGCTCTCTAGCTCAAAACCCGATAGTTACCTTGCTAAGAAAGGCATTTTTGCCAAGAGAAAGAGATTTTGAGAAAGGCAAGTGTTGTAGGCCTTTGGTGTACTTAAACTGATCACAATTGAGCTCTATTTATAGTAGAGCAAGTTTGTTTTGGAAGGAATAGTGAATGGCAACTGCTAAGTAGGTTTGGCCAATGTTGGCAAATGAAAATCCAAGTCTCCTCTAGCCATTGACTAGAGGTTAGGGCACAGAGCTTTGGTTCCCTTGGTCTTGGATAAGTCTTGACTGATTTCAGATGAGAATGGCTCAGTCCATGCCACCTTGATGCTTCCATTGAATGCTTCAATCCAAATTTGGAGTCTTGTCCCTATTTTGGCCATTCTAGGTTCAACATGCTATTTCTTGTTCCATAGACTTTGGAGGCTTGGCTCAGTGATTGTCCCCTTTAGATTCAATCCTCAGACGTGTCCAAGTGGATAGGAGCATTTGAATTTGGCTGATTTTGGCAAATCGAGCAAAATTGCAAATTCTGCCTTGCCTTTGACAGATTTCAGCAAGGCAACTTGCCAATGTCATATCTCATGGTGTAAGTTGAATTTGGTAATGTTCTTGACCATTTTTGGAAAGCCCTTACATGATACAACAACTGTTTGAACATGTGTGGTTTTGATCTCTCTTGAATCCAAGTGAAAAATCCCCCTACATTTGGGAAAAAGTAAGGCAAAATCTGACTTAGTGAAATTTTCACTAAGTGTTGGAACAAAGTGTTTTCTCTTGATTTTGATCACTCCATAACTCAAAATCCATGAGGAATTTGGACATAGGTCAGTATGAAGCTTTTGTAGAGGGCAATGAGATCTACAAATCAAGCTTTGAATGGGGCACAATGGCCTTGTGGTTTAGGAGTTATGGTCCTCCAAAGTTGGTGCATTAGTGGCACTTTTTCATGACTTAGAAAAATTTCTAAGTTTTATGGTTACCTCTTTTACAAGTTATCCAACTTTTCTTGATTTTTCTTGATGAATGATGATTCAAATCATACATTAACATCATTTTAGGGTTAAAATCCATTTTGGTGAAAAATCTCAAAAAGTCAAAGTTGACTTTTGTGCACAGTTGACTTTTTATCAGATGAATTCCAAACTGTGCAATTCTTCAGGAAATCATGTCCTTGACCTAAATCAAACTTGATGGACATGTTCCATGGGTGTCATAGGGTATATTGAATCATGTCTTAGGGCTTGGGAGCATGTCCTGGTCAAAAGTCAAAGTTACAGTTGACTTTTCCCTTAAAACCCTAATTGTGGTGCAGATGAAATTGAGGCTTGTTGCTCAAGCTTCTTGGATCAATCCATTGTTGCAAATGGCTCAATATAGTTCATTGGAGACCCTCAAACCCTCTCTTGAGGTCTTGGCTCATGATTGGTCCCAAAAGTCAACTTAGGGGTGAATTAGGTCAAGAAACCCTAATTCTTGATTTTTGATGAATGCATCCCCTGAGGCAAAATTGACTTGATGCTTGGGTCCATGAGGTTCCATGGAGTATATTAGGTCAGGTTTTGGATCATTGGCTTGTGCCCAGATGAAAAATTTCATCTGGTGGCCCTAGTCGACCAAAACCCTAATTTGGTGACACTGTCGATCTTGAGACTTGATCCACCTATAAGGGAGCAGCCTTGTGCTTAATCCTTGAAGTGGGAGTCCTTTTGATCCATTGTGGATGTTTGAGAGGATAGACAAGTTGAAGATCATGTCATTCCTTGATTGATCCTTTGTCTAAGCACTAAGAGAGGGCTTAAAACCCTAGTTTTGATTGTAGTGGATGCTCACCCATCTTTGGGGAGACTGATGAAGTATGATTGTTCCTCCATATTGTGATGATGATTTGCACAATGATGGGAAATCCTAGTGGTCAAAATTTGGGGTATGACACCTACACCCCATGGAGTGTGTTTGAATGCTTGGACTTGACTGAGAATGGCTGGATCACTTCATGGAATCTCAACTGCACTTTGGTTAAAACCTTGAGCAATTGACTGGTGATTATGAGAAATCAGTGTTCCAGTTGTTGTTTAAGTGTTTGATCAGCTCATATGTGATGTATATGAGGTGTGTGAGTGATTGGTTTGAGTGGAATTGCTCTCTAGCTCAAAACCCGATAGTTACCTTGCTAAGAAAGGCATTTTTGCCAAGAGAAAGAGATTTTGAGAAAGGCAAGTGTTGTAGGCCTTTGGTGTACTTAAACTGATCACAATTGAGCTCTATTTATAGTAGAGCAAGTTTGTTTTGGAAGGAATAGTGAATGGCAACTGCTAAGTAGGTTTGGCCAATGTTGGCAAATGAAAATCCAAGTCTCCTCTAGCCATTGACTAGAGGTTAGGGCACAGAGCTTTGGTTCCCTTGGTCTTGGATAAGTCTTGACTGATTTCAGATGAGAATGGCTCAGTCCATGCCACCTTGATGCTTCCATTGAATGCTTCAATCCAAATTTGGAGTCTTGTCCCTATTTTGGCCATTCTAGGTTCAACATGCTATTTCTTGTTCCATAGACTTTGGAGGCTTGGCTCAGTGATTGTCCCCTTTAGATTCAATCCTCAGACGTGTCCAAGTGGATAGGAGCATTTGAATTTGGCTGATTTTGGCAAATCGAGCAAAATTGCAAATTCTGCCTTGCCTTTGACAGATTTCAGCAAGGCAACTTGCCAATGTCATATCTCATGGTGTAAGTTGAATTTGGTAATGTTCTTGACCATTTTTGGAAAGCCCTTACATGATACAACAACTGTTTGAACATGTGTGGTTTTGATCTCTCTTGAATCCAAGTGAAAAATCCCCCTACATTTGGGAAAAAGTAAGGCAAAATCTGACTTAGTGAAATTTTCACTAAGTGTTGGAACAAAGTGTTTTCTCTTGATTTTGATCACTCCATAACTCAAAATCCATGAGGAATTTGGACATAGGTCAGTATGAAGCTTTTGTAGAGGGCAATGAGATCTACAAATCAAGCTTTGAATGGGGCACAATGGCCTTGTGGTTTAGGAGTTATGGTCCTCCAAAGTTGGTGCATTAGTGGCACTTTTTCATGACTTAGAAAAATTTCTAAGTTTTATGGTTACCTCTTTTACAAGTTATCCAACTTTTCTTGATTTTTCTTGATGAATGATGATTCAAATCATACATTAACATCATTTTAGGGTTAAAAATCCATTTTGGTGAAAAATCTCAAAAAGTCAAAGTTGACTTTTGTGCACAGTTGACTTTTTATCAGATGAATTCCAAACTGTGCAATTCTTCAGGAAATCATGTCCTTGACCTAAATCAAACTTGATGGACATGTTCCATGGGTGTCATAGGGTATATTGAATCATGTCTTAGGGCTTGGGAGCATGTCCTGGTCAAAAGTCAAAGTTACAGTTGACTTTTCCCTTAAAACCCTAATTGTGGTGCAGATGAAATTGAGGCTTGTTGCTCAAGCTTCTTGGATCAATCCATTGTTGCAAATGGCTCAATATAGTTCATTGGAGACCCTCAAACCCTCTCTTGAGGTCTTGGCTCATGATTGGTCCCAAAAGTCAACTTAGGGGTGAATTAGGTCAAGAAACCCTAATTCTTGATTTTTGATGAATGCATCCCCTGAGGCAAAATTGACTTGATGCTTGGGTCCATGAGGTTCCATGGAGTATATTAGGTCAGGTTTTGGATCATTGGCTTGTGCCCAGATGAAAAATTTCATCTGGTGGCCCTAGTCGACCAAAACCCTAATTTGGTGACACTGTCGATCTTGAGACTTGATCCACCTATAAGGGAGCAGCCTTGTGCTTAATCCTTGAAGTGGGAGTCCTTTTGATCCATTGTGGATGTTTGAGAGGTTAGACAAGTTGAAGATCATGTCATTCCTTGATTGATCCTTTGTCTAAGCACTAAGAGAGGGCTTAAAACCCTAGTTTTGATTGTAGTGGATGCTCACCCATCTTTGGGGAGACTGATGAAGTATGATTGTTCCTCCATATTGTGATGATGATTTGCACAATGATGGGAAATCCTAGTGGTCAAAATTTGGGGTATGACACCTACACCCCATGGAGTGTGTTTGAATGCTTGGACTTGACTGAGAATGGCTGGATCACTTCATGGAATCTCAACTGCACTTTGGTTAAAACCTTGAGCAATTGACTGGTGATTATGAGAAATCAGTGTTCCAGTTGTTGTTTAAGTGTTTGATCAGCTCATATGTGATGTATATGAGGTGTGTGAGTGATTGGTTTGAGTGGAATTGCTCTCTAGCTCAAAACCCGATAGTTACCTTGCTAAGAAAGGCATTTTTGCCAAGAGAAAGAGATTTTGAGAAAGGCAAGTGTTGTAGGCCTTTGGTGTACTTAAACTGATCACAATTGAGCTCTATTTATAGTAGAGCAAGTTTGTTTTGGAAGGAATAGTGAATGGCAACTGCTAAGTAGGTTTGGCCAATGTTGGCAAATGAAAATCCAAGTCTCCTCTAGCCATTGACTAGAGGTTAGGGCACAGAGCTTTGGTTCCCTTGGTCTTGGATAAGTCTTGACTGATTTCAGATGAGAATGGCTCAGTCCATGCCACCTTGATGCTTCCATTGAATGCTTCAATCCAAATTTGGAGTCTTGTCCCTATTTTGGCCATTCTAGGTTCAACATGCTATTTCTTGTTCCATAGACTTTGGAGGCTTGGCTCAGTGATTGTCCCCTTTAGATTCAATCCTCAGACGTGTCCAAGTGGATAGGAGCATTTGAATTTGGCTGATTTTGGCAAATCGAGCAAAATTGCAAATTCTGCCTTGCCTTTGACAGATTTCAGCAAGGCAACTTGCCAATGTCATATCTCATGGTGTAAGTTGAATTTGGTAATGTTCTTGACCATTTTTGGAAAGCCCTTACATGATACAACAACTGTTTGAACATGTGTGGTTTTGATCTCTCTTGAATCCAAGTGAAAAATCCCCCTACATTTGGGAAAAAGTAAGGCAAAATCTGACTTAGTGAAATTTTCACTAAGTGTTGGAACAAAGTGTTTTCTCTTGATTTTGATCACTCCATAACTCAAAATCCATGAGGAATTTGGACATAGGTCAGTATGAAGCTTTTGTAGAGGGCAATGAGATCTACAAATCAAGCTTTGAATGGGGCACAATGGCCTTGTGGTTTAGGAGTTATGGTCCTCCAAAGTTGGTGCATTAGTGGCACTTTTTCATGACTTAGAAAAATTTCTAAGTTTTATGGTTACCTCTTTTACAAGTTATCCAACTTTTCTTGATTTTTCTTGATGAATGATGATTCAAATCATACATTAACATCATTTTAGGGTTAAAAATCCATTTTGGTGAAAAATCTCAAAAAGTCAAAGTTGACTTTTGTGCACAGTTGACTTTTTATCAGATGAATTCCAAACTGTGCAATTCTTCAGGAAATCATGTCCTTGACCTAAATCAAACTTGATGGACATGTTCCATGGGTGTCATAGGGTATATTGAATCATGTCTTAGGGCTTGGGAGCATGTCCTGGTCAAAAGTCAAAGTTACAGTTGACTTTTCCCTTAAAACCCTAATTGTGGTGCAGATGAAATTGAGGCTTGTTGCTCAAGCTTCTTGGATCAATCCATTGTTGCAAATGGCTCAATATAGTTCATTGGAGACCCTCAAACCCTCTCTTGAGGTCTTGGCTCATGATTGGTCCCAAAAGTCAACTTAGGGGTGAATTAGGTCAAGAAACCCTAATTCTTGATTTTTGATGAATGCATCCCCTGAGGCAAAATTGACTTGATGCTTGGGTCCATGAGGTTCCATGGAGTATATTAGGTCAGGTTTTGGATCATTGGCTTGTGCCCAGATGAAAAATTTCATCTGGTGGCCCTAGTCGACCAAAACCCTTATTTGGTGACACTGTCGATCTTGAGACTTGATCCACCTATAAGGGAGCAGCCTTGTGCTTAATCCTTGAAGAGGGAGTCCTTTTGATCCATTGTGGATGTTTGAGAGGTTAGACAAGTTGAAGATCATGTCATTCCTTGATTGATCCTTTGTCTAAGCACTCAGAGAGGGCTTAAAACCCTAGTTTTGATTGTAGTGGATGCTCACCCATCTTTGGGGAGACTGATGAAGTATGATGGTTCCTCCATATTGTGATGATGATTTGCACAATGATGGGAAATCCTAGTGGTCAAAATTTGGGGTATGACACCTACACCCCATGGAGTGTGTTTGAATGCTTGGACTTGACTGAGAATGGCTGGATCACTTCATGGAATCTCAACTGCACTTTGGTTAAAACCTTGAGCAATTGACTGGTGATTATGAGAAATCAGTGTTCCAGTTGTTGTTTAAGTGTTTGATCAGCTCATATGTGATGTATATGAGGTGTGTGAGTGATTGGTTTGAGTGGAATTGCCCTCTAGCTCAAAACCCGATAGTTACCTTGCTAAGAAACTCATTTTTGCCAAGAGAAAGAGATTTTGAGAAAGGCAAGTGTTGTAGGCCTTTGGTGTACTTAAACTGATCACAATTGAGCTCTATTTATAGTAGAGCAAGTTTGTTTTGGAAGGAATAGTGAATGGCAACTGCTAAGTAGGTTTGGCCAATGTTGGCAAATGAAAATCCAAGTCTCCTCTAGCCATTGACTAGAGGTTAGGGCACAGAGCTTTGGTTCCCTTGGTCTTGGATAAGTCTTGACTGATTTCAGATGAGAATGGCTCAGTCCATGCCACCTTGATGCTTCCATTGAATGCTTCAATCCAAATTTGGAGTCTTGTCCCTATTTTGGCCATTCTAGGTTCAACATGCTATTTCTTGTTCCATAGACTTTGGAGGCTTGGCTCAGTGATTGTCCCCTTTAGATTCAAAACTCAGACGTGTCCAAGTGGATAGGAGCATTTGAATTTGGCTGATTTTGGCAAATCGAGCAAAATTGAAAATTCTGCCTTGCCTTTGACAGATTTCAGCAAGGCAACTTGCCAATGTCATATCTCATGGTGTAAGTTGAATTTGGTAATGTTCTTGACCATTTTTGGAAAGCCCTTACATGATACAACAACTGTTTGAACATGTTTGGTTTTGATCTCTCTTGAATCCAAGTGAAACATCCCCCTACATTTGGGAAAAAGTAAGGCAAAATCTGACTTAGTGAAATTTTCACCAAGTGTTGGAACAAAGTGTTTTCTCTTGATTTTGATCACTCCATAACTCAAAATCCATGAGGAATTTGGACATAGGTCAGTATGAAGCTTTTGTAGAGGGCAATGTGATCTACAAATCAAGCTTTGAATGGGGCACAATGGCCTTGTGGTTTAGGAGTTATGGTCCTCCAAAGTTGGTGCATTAGTGGCACTTTTTCATGACTTAGAAAAATTTCTAAGTTTTATGGTTACCTCTTTTACAAGTTATCCAACTTTTCTTGATTTTTCTTGATGAATGATGATTCAAATCATACATTAACATCATTTTAGGGTTAAAAATCCATTTTGGTGAAAAATCTCAAAAAGTCAAAGTTGACTTTTGTGCACAGTTGACTTTTTATCAGATGAATTCCAAACTGTGCAATTCTTCAGGAAATTATGTCCTTGACCTAAATCAAACTTGATGGACATGTTCCATGGGTGTCATAGGGTATATTGAATCATGTCTTAGGGCTTGGGAGCATGTCCTGGTCAAAAGTCAAAGTTACAGTTGACTTTTCCCTTAAAACCCTAATTGTGGTGCAGATGAAATTGAGGCTTGTTGCTCAAGCTTCTTGGATCAATCCATTGTTGCAAATGGTTCAATATAGTTCATTGGAGACCCTCAAACCCTCTCTTGAGGTCTTGGCTCATGATTGGTCCCAAAAGTCAACTTAGGGGTGAATTAGGTCAAGAAACCCTAATTCTTGATTTTTGATGAATGCATCCCCTGAGGCAAAATTGACTTGATGCTTGGGTCCATGAGGTTCCATGGAGTATATTAGGTCAGGTTTTGGATCATTGGCTTGTGCCCAGATGAAAAATTTCATCTGGTGGCCCTAGTCGACCAAAACCCTTATTTGGTGACACTGTCGATCTTGAGACTTGATCCACCTATAAGGGAGCAGCCTTGTGCTTAATCCTTGAAGAGGGAGTCCTTTTGATCCATTGTGGATGTTTGAGAGGTTAGACAAGTTGAAGATCATGTCATTCCTTGATTGATCCTTTGTCTAAGCACTCAGAGAGGGCTTAAAACCCTAGTTTTGATTGTAGTGGATGCTCACCCATCTTTGGGGAGACTGATGAAGTATGATGGTTCCTCCATATTGTGATGATGATTTGCACAATGATGGGAAATCCTAGTGGTCAAAATTTGGGGTATGACACCTACACCCCATGGAGTGTGTTTGAATGCTTGGACTTGACTGAGAATGGCTGGATCACTTCATGGAATCTCAACTGCACTTTGGTTAAAACCTTGAGCAATTGACTGGTGATTATGAGAAATCAGTGTTCCAGTTGTTGTTTAAGTGTTTGATCAGCTCATATGTGATGTATATGAGGTGTGTGAGTGATTGGTTTGAGTGGAATTGCCCTCTAGCTCAAAACTCGATAGTTACCTTGCTAAGAAACTCATTTTTGCCAAGAGAAAGAGATTTTGAGAAAGGCAAGTGTTGTAGGCCTTTGGTGTACTTAAACTGATCACAATTGAGCTCTATTTATAGTAGAGCAAGTTTGTTTTGGAAGGAATAGTGAATGGCAACTGCTAAGTAGGTTTGGCCAATGTTGGCAAATGAAAATCCAAGTCTCCTCTAGCCATTGACTAGAGGTTAGGGCACAGAGCTTTGGTTCCCTTGGTCTTGGATAAGTCTTGACTGATTTCAGATGAGAATGGCTCAGTCCATGCCACCTTGATGCTTCCATTGAATGCTTCAATCCAAATTTGGAGTCTTGTCCCTATTTTGGCCATTCTAGGTTCAACATGCTATTTCTTGTTCCATAGACTTTGGAGGCTTGGCTCAGTGATTGTCCCCTTTAGATTCAAAACTCAGACGTGTCCAAGTGGATAGGAGCATTTGAATTTGGCTGATTTTGGCAAATCGAGCAAAATTGAAAATTCTGCCTTGCCTTTGACAGATTTCAGCAAGGCAACTTGCCAATGTCATATCTCATGGTGTAAGTTGAATTTGGTAATGTTCTTGACCATTTTTGGAAAGCCCTTACATGATACAACAACTGTTTGAACATGTTTGGTTTTGATCTCTCTTGAATCCAAGTGAAACATCCCCCTACATTTGGGAAAAAGTAAGGCAAAATCTGACTTAGTGAAATTTTCACTAAGTGTTGGAACAAAGTGTTTTCTCTTGATTTTGATCACTCCATAACTCAAAATCCATGAGGAATTTGGACATAGGTCAGTATGAAGCTTTTGTAGAGGGCAATGTGATCTACAAATCAAGCTTTGAATGGGGCACAATGGCCTTGTGGTTTAGGAGTTATGGTCCTCCAAAGTTGGTGCATTAGTGGCACTTTTTCATGACTTAGAAAAATTTCTAAGTTTTATGGTTACCTCTTTTACAAGTTATCCAACTTTTCTTGATTTTTCTTGATGAATGATGATTCAAATCATACATTAACATCATTTTAGGGTTAAAAATCCATTTTGGTGAAAAATCTCAAAAAGTCAAAGTTGACTTTTGTGCACAGTTGACTTTTTATCAGATGAATTCCAAACTGTGCAATTCTTCAGGAAATTATGTCCTTGACCTAAATCAAACTTGATGGACATGTTCCATGGGTGTCATAGGGTATATTGAATCATGTCTTAGGGCTTGGGAGCATGTCCTGGTCAAAAGTCAAAGTTACAGTTGACTTTTCCCTTAAAACCCTAATTGTGGTGCAGATGAAATTGAGGCTTGTTGCTCAAGCTTCTTGGATCAATCCATTGTTGCAAATGGTTCAATATAGTTCATTGGAGACCCTCAAACCCTCTCTTGAGGTCTTGGCTCATGATTGGTCCCAAAAGTCAACTTAGGGGTGAATTAGGTCAAGAAACCCTAATTCTTGATTTTTGATGAATGCATCCCCTGAGGCAAAATTGACTTGATGCTTGGGTCCATGAGGTTCCATGGAGTATATTAGGTCAGGTTTTGGATCATTGGCTTGTGCCCAGATGAAAAATTTCATCTGGTGGCCCTAGTCGACCAAAACCCTTATTTGGTGACACTGTCGATCTTGAGACTTGATCCACCTATAAGGGAGCAGCCTTGTGCTTAATCCTTGAAGAGGGAGTCCTTTTGATCCATTGTGGATGTTTGAGAGGTTAGACAAGTTGAAGATCATGTCATTCCTTGATTGATCCTTTGTCTAAGCACTCAGAGAGGGCTTAAAACCCTAGTTTTGATTGTAGTGGATGCTCACCCATCTTTGGGGAGACTGATGAAGTATGATGGTTCCTCCATATTGTGATGATGATTTGCACAATGATGGGAAATCCTAGTGGTCAAAATTTGGGGTATGACACCTACACCCCATGGAGTGTGTTTGAATGCTTGGACTTGACTGAGAATGGCTGGATCACTTCATGGAATCTCAACTGCACTTTGGTTAAAACCTTGAGCAATTGACTGGTGATTATGAGAAATCAGTGTTCCAGTTGTTGTTTAAGTGTTTGATCAGCTCATATGTGATGTATATGAGGTGTGTGAGTGATTGGTTTGAGTGGAATTGCCCTCTAGCTCAAAACCCGATAGTTACCTTGCTAAGAAACTCATTTTTGCCAAGAGAAAGAGATTTTGAGAAAGGCAAGTGTTGTAGGCCTTTGGTGTACTTAAACTGATCACAATTGAGCTCTATTTATAGTAGAGCAAGTTTGTTTTGGAAGGAATAGTGAATGGCAACTGCTAAGTAGGTTTGGCCAATGTTGGCAAATGAAAATCCAAGTCTCCTCTAGCCATTGACTAGAGGTTAGGGCACAGAGCTTTGGTTCCCTTGGTCTTGGATAAGTCTTGACTGATTTCAGATGAGAATGGCTCAGTCCATGCCACCTTGATGCTTCCATTGAATGCTTCAATCCAAATTTGGAGTCTTGTCCCTATTTTGGCCATTCTAGGTTCAACATGCTATTTCTTGTTCCATAGACTTTGGAGGCTTGGCTCAGTGATTGTCCCCTTTAGATTCAAAACTCAGACGTGTCCAAGTGGATAGGAGCATTTGAATTTGGCTGATTTTGGCAAATCGAGCAAAATTGAAAATTCTGCCTTGCCTTTGACAGATTTCAGCAAGGCAACTTGCCAATGTCATATCTCATGGTGTAAGTTGAATTTGGTAATGTTCTTGACCATTTTTGGAAAGCCCTTACATGATACAACAACTGTTTGAACATGTTTGGTTTTGATCTCTCTTGAATCCAAGTGAAACATCCCCCTACATTTGGGAAAAAGTAAGGCAAAATCTGACTTAGTGAAATTTTCACTAAGTGTTGGAACAAAGTGTTTTCTCTTGATTTTGATCACTCCATAACTCAAAATCCATGAGGAATTTGGACATAGGTCAGTATGAAGCTTTTGTAGAGGGCAATGTGATCTACAAATCAAGCTTTGAATGGGGCACAATGGCCTTGTGGTTTAGGAGTTATGGTCCTCCAAAGTTGGTGCATTAGTGGCACTTTTTCATGACTTAGAAAAATTTCTAAGTTTTATGGTTACCTCTTTTACAAGTTATCCAACTTTTCTTGATTTTTCTTGATGAATGATGATTCAAATCATACATTAACATCATTTTAGGGTTAAAAATCCATTTTGGTGAAAAATCTCAAAAAGTCAAAGTTGACTTTTGTGCACAGTTGACTTTTTATCAGATGAATTCCAAACTGTGCAATTCTTCAGGAAATTATGTCCTTGACCTAAATCAAACTTGATGGACATGTTCCATGGGTGTCATAGGGTATATTGAATCATGTCTTAGGGCTTGGGAGCATGTCCTGGTCAAAAGTCAAAGTTACAGTTGACTTTTCCCTTAAAACCCTAATTGTGGTGCAGATGAAATTGAGGCTTGTTGCTCAAGCTTCTTGGATCAATCCATTGTTGCAAATGGTTCAATATAGTTCATTGGAGACCCTCAAACCCTCTCTTGAGGTCTTGGCTCATGATTGGTCCCAAAAGTCAACTTAGGGGTGAATTAGGTCAAGAAACCCTAATTCTTGATTTTTGATGAATGCATCCCCTGAGGCAAAATTGACTTGATGCTTGGGTCCATGAGGTTCCATGGAGTATATTAGGTCAGGTTTTGGATCATTGGCTTGTGCCCAGATGAAAAATTTCATCTGGTGGCCCTAGTCGACCAAAACCCTTATTTGGTGACACTGTCGATCTTGAGACTTGATCCACCTATAAGGGAGCAGCCTTGTGCTTAATCCTTGAAGAGGGAGTCCTTTTGATCCATTGTGGATGTTTGAGAGGTTAGACAAGTTGAAGATCATGTCATTCCTTGATTGATCCTTTGTCTAAGCACTCAGAGAGGGCTTAAAACCCTAGTTTTGATTGTAGTGGATGCTCACCCATCTTTGGGGAGACTGATGAAGTATGATGGTTCCTCCATATTGTGATGATGATTTGCACAATGATGGGAAATCCTAGTGGTCAAAATTTGGGGTATGACACCTACACCCCATGGAGTGTGTTTGAATGCTTGGACTTGACTGAGAATGGCTGGATCACTTCATGGAATCTCAACTGCACTTTGGTTAAAACCTTGAGCAATTGACTGGTGATTATGAGAAATCAGTGTTCCAGTTGTTGTTTAAGTGTTTGATCAGCTCATATGTGATGTATATGAGGTGTGTGAGTGATTGGTTTGAGTGGAATTGCCCTCTAGCTCAAAACCCGATAGTTACCTTGCTAAGAAACTCATTTTTGCCAAGAGAAAGAGATTTTGAGAAAGGCAAGTGTTGTAGGCCTTTGGTGTACTTAAACTGATCACAATTGAGCTCTATTTATAGTAGAGCAAGTTTGTTTTGGAAGGAATAGTGAATGGCAACTGCTAAGTAGGTTTGGCCAATGTTGGCAAATGAAAATCCAAGTCTCCTCTAGCCATTGACTAGAGGTTAGGGCACAGAGCTTTGGTTCCCTTGGTCTTGGATAAGTCTTGACTGATTTCAGATGAGAATGGCGCTCAGTCCATGCCACCTTGATGCTTCCATTGAATGCTTCAATCCAAATTTGGAGTCTTGTCCCTATTTTGGCCATTCTAGGTTCAACATGCTATTTCTTGTTCCATAGACTTTGGAGGCTTGGCTCAGTGATTGTCCCCTTTAGATTCAATCCTCAGATGTGTCCAAGTGGATAGGAGCATTTGAATTTGGCTGATTTTGGCAAATCGAGCAAAATTGCAAATTCTGCCTTGCCTTTGACAGATTTCAGCAAGGCAACTTGCCAATGTCATATCTCATGGTGTAAGTTGAATTTAGTAATGTTCTTGACCATTTTTGGAAAGCCCTTACATGATACAACAACTGTTTGAACATGTTTGGTTTTGATCTCTCTTGAATCCAAGTGAAAAATCCCCCTACATTTGGGAAAAAGTAAGGCAAAATCTGACTTAGTGAAATTTTCACCAAGTGTTGGAACAAAGTGTTTTCTCTTGATTTTGATCACTCCATAACTCAAAATCCATGAGGAATTTGGACATAGGTCAGTATGAAGCTTTTGTAGAGGGCAATGTGATCTACAAATCAAGCTTTGAATGGGGCACAATGGCCTTGTGGTTTAGGAGTTATGGTCCTCCAAAGTTGGTGCATTAGTGGCACTTTTTCATGACTTAGAAAAATTTCTAAGTTTTATGGTTACCTCTTTTACAAGTTATCCAACTTTTCTTGATTTTTCTTGATGAATGATGATTCAAATCATACATTAACATCATTTTAGGGTTAAAAATCCATTTTGGTGAAAAATCTCAAAAAGTCAAAGTTGACTTTTGTGCACAGTTGACTTTTTATAAGATGAATTCCAAACTGTGCAATTCTTCAGGAAATCATGTCATTGACCTAAATCAAACTTGATGGACACGTTCCATGGGTGTCATAGGGTATATTGAATCATGTCTTAGGGCTTGGGAGCATGTCCTGGTCAAAAGTCAAAGTTACAGTTGACTTTTCCCTTAAAACCCTAATTGTGGTGCAGATGAAATTGAGGCTTGTTGCTCAAGCTTCTTGGATCAATCCATTGTTACAAATGGCTCAATATAGTTCATTGGAGACCCTCAAACCCTCTCTTGAGGTCTTGGCTCATGATTGGTCCCAAAAGTCAACTTAGGGGTGAATTAGGTCGAGAAACCCTAATTCCGGATTTTTGATGAATGCATCCCCTGAGGCAAAATTGACTTGATGCTTGGGTCCATGAGGTTCCATTGAGTATATTAGGTCAGGTTTTGGATCATTGGCTTGTGCCCAGATGAAAAATTTCATCTGGTGGCCCTAGTCGACCAAAACCCTAATTTGGTGACACTGTCGATCTTGAGACTTGATTCACCTATAAGGGAGCTGCCTTGTGCTTAATCCTTGAAGTGGGAGTCCTTTTGATCCATTGTGGATGTTTGAGAGGTTAGACAAGTTGAAGATCATGTCATTCCTTGATTGATCCTTTGTCTAAGCACTCAGAGAGGGCTTAAAACCCTAGTTTTGATTGTAGTGGATGCTCACCCATCTTTGGGGAGACTGATGAAGTATGATGGTTCCTCCATATTCTGATGATGATTTGCACAATGATGGGAAATCCTAGTGGTCAAAATTTGGGGTATGACACCTACACCCTATGGAGTGTGTTTGAATGCTTGGACTTGACTGAGAATGGCTGGATCACTTCATGGAATCTCAACTGCACTTTGGTTAAAACCTTGAGCAATTGACTGGTGATTATGAGAAATCAGTGTTCCAGTTGTTGTTTAAGTGTTTGATCAGCTCATATGTGATGTATATGAGGTGTGTGAGTGATTGGTCTGAGTGGAATTTCCCTCTAGCTCAAAACCCGATAGTTACCTTGCTAAGAAAGGCATTTTTGCCAAGAGAAAGAGATTTTGAGAAAGGAAAGTGTTGTAGGCCTTTGGTGTACTTAAACTGATCACAATTGAGCTCTATTTATAGTAGAGCAAGTTTGTTTTGTAAGGAATAGTGAATGGCAACTGCTAAGTAGGTTTGGCCAATGTTGGCAAATGAAAATCCAAGTCTCCTCTAGCCATTGACTAGAGGTTAGGGCACAGAGCTTTGGTTCCCTTGGTCTTGGATAAGTCTTGACTGATTTTAGATGAGAATGGCTCAGTCCATGCCACCTTGATGCTTCCATTGAATGCTTCAATCCAAATTTGGAGTCTTGTCCCTATTTTGGCCATTCTAGGTTCAACATGCTATTTCTTGTTCCATAGACTTTGGAGGCTTGGCTCAGTGATTGTCCCCTTTAGATTCAATCCTCAGATGTGTCCAAGTGGATAGGAGCATTTGAATTTGGCTGATTTTGGCAAATCGAGCAAAATTGCAAATTCTGCCTTGCCTTTGACAGATTTCAGCAAGGCAACTTGCAATGTCATATCTCATGGCGTAAGTTGAATTTATTAATGTTCTTGACCATTTTTGGAAAGCCCTTACATGATACAACAACTGTTTGAACATGTTTGGTTTTGATCTCTCTTGAATCCAAGTGAAAAATCCCCCTACATTTGGGAAAAAGTAAGGCAAAATCTGACTTAGTGAAATTTTCACTAAGTGTTGGAACAAAGTGTTTTCTCTTGATTTTGATCACTCCATAACTCAAAATCCATGAGGAATTTGGACATAGGTCAGTATGAAGCTTTTGTAGAGGGCAATGTGATCTACAAATCAAGCTTTGAATGGGGCACAATGGCCTTGTGGTTTAGGAGTTATGGTCCTCCAAAGTTGGTGCATTAGTGGCACTTTTTCATGACTTAGAAAAATTTCTAAGTTTTATGGTTACCTCTTTTACAAGTTATCCAACTTTTCTTGATTTTTCTTGATGAATGATGATTCAAATCACACATTAACATCATTTTAGGGTTAAAAATCCATTTTGGTGAAAAATCTCAAAAAGTCAAAGTTGACTTTTGTGCACAGTTGACTTTTTATCAGATGAATTCCAAACTGTGCAATTCTTCAGGAAATCATGTCATTGACCTAAATCAAACTTGATGGACATGTTCCATGGGTGTCATAGGGTATATTGAATCATGTCTTAGGGCTTGGGAGCATGTCCTGGTCAAAAGTCAAAGTTACAGTTGACTTTTCCCTTAAAACCCTAATTGTGGTGCAGATGAAATTGAGGCTTGTTGCTCAAGCTTCTTGGATCAATCCATTGTTACAAATGGCTCAATATAGTTCATTGGAGACCCTCAAACCCTCTCTTGAGGTCTTGGCTCATGATTGGTCCCAAAAGTCAACTTAGGGGTGAATTAGGTCGAGAAACCCTAATTCCGGATTTTTGATGAATGCATCCCCTGAGGCAAAATTGACTTGATGCTTGGGTCCATGAGGTTCCATGGAGTATATTAGGTCAGGTTTTGGATCATTGGCTTGTGCCCAGATGAAAATTTTCATCTGGTGGCCCTAGTCGACCAAAACCCTAATTTGGTGACACTGTCGATCTTGAGACTTGATCCACCTATAAGGGAGCAGCCTTGTGCTTAATCCTTGAAGTGGGAGTCCTTTTGATCCATTGTGGATGTTTGAGAGGTTAGACAAGTTGAAGATCATGTCATTCCTTGATTGATCCTTTGTCTAAGCACTAAGAGAGGGCTTAAAACCCTAGTTTTGATTGTAGTGGATGCTCACCCATCTTTGGGGAGACTGATGAAGTATGATGGTTCCTCCATATTGTGATGATGATTTGCACAATGATGGGAAATCCTAGTGGTCAAAATTTGGGGTATGACACCTACACCCTATGGAGTGTGTTTGAATGCTTGGACTTGACTGAGAATGGCTGGATCACTTCATGGAATCTCAACTGCACTTTGGTTAAAACCTTGAGCAATTGACTGGTGATTATGAGAAATCAGTGTTCCAGTTGTTGTTTAAGTGTTTGATCAGCTCATATGTGATGTATATGAGGTGTGTGAGTGATTGGTCTGAGTGGAATTGCCCTCTAGCTCAAAACCCGATAGTTACCTTGCTAAGAAAGGCATTTTTGCCAAGAGAAAGAGATTTTGAGAAAGGAAAGTGTTGTAGGCCTTTGGTGTACTTAAACTGATCACAATTGAGCTCTATTTAGAGTAGAGCAAGTTTGTTTTGTAAGGAATAGTGAATGGCAACTGCTAAGTAGGTTTGGCCAATGTTGGCAAATGAAAATCCAAGTCTCCTCTAGCCATTGACTAGAGGTTAGGGCACAGAGCTTTGGTTCCCTTGGTCTTGGATAAGTCTTGACTGATTTCAGATGAGAATGGCTCAGTCCATGCCACCTTGATGCTTCCATTGAATGCTTCAATCCAAATTTGGAGTCTTGTCCCTATTTTGGCCATTCTAGGTTCAACATGCTATTTCTTGTTCCATAGACTTTGGAGGCTTGGCTCAGTGATTGTCCCCTTTAGATTCAATCCTCAGATGTGTCCAAGTGGATAGGAGCATTTGAATTTGGCTGATTTTGGCAAATCGAGCAAAATTGCAAATTCTGCCTTGCCTTTGACAGATTTCAGCAAGGCAACTTGCCAATGTCATATCTCATGGTGTAAGTTGAATTTAGTAATGTTCTTGACCATTTTTGGAAAGCCCTTACATGATACAACAACTGTTTGAACATGTTTGGTTTTGATCTCTCTTGAATCCAAGTGAAAAATCCCCCTACATTTGGGAAAAAGTAAGGCAAAATCTGACTTAGTGAAATTTTCACCAAGTGTTGGAACAAAGTGTTTTCTCTTGATTTTGATCACTCCATAACTCAAAATCCATGAGGAATTTGGACATAGGTCAGTATGAAGCTTTTGTAGAGGGCAATGTGATCTACAAATCAAGCTTTGAATGGGGCACAATGGCCTTGTGGTTTAGGAGTTATGGTCCTCCAAAGTTGGTGCATTAGTGGCACTTTTTCATGACTTAGAAAAATTTCTAAGTTTTATGGTTACCTCTTTTACAAGTTATCCAACTTTTCTTGATTTTTCTTGATGAATGATGATTCAAATCATACATTAACATCATTTTAGGGTTAAAAATCCATTTTGGTGAAAAATCTCAAAAAGTCAAAGTTGACTTTTGTGCACAGTTGACTTTTTATAAGATGAATTCCAAACTGTGCAATTCTTCAGGAAATCATGTCATTGACCTAAATCAAACTTGATGGACACGTTCCATGGGTGTCATAGGGTATATTGAATCATGTCTTAGGGCTTGGGAGCATGTCCTGGTCAAAAGTCAAAGTTACAGTTGACTTTTCCCTTAAAACCCTAATTGTGGTGCAGATGAAATTGAGGCTTGTTGCTCAAGCTTCTTGGATCAATCCATTGTTACAAATGGCTCAATATAGTTCATTGGAGACCCTCAAACCCTCTCTTGAGGTCTTGGCTCATGATTGGTCCCAAAAGTCAACTTAGGGGTGAATTAGGTCGAGAAACCCTAATTCCGGATTTTTGATGAATGCATCCCCTGAGGCAAAATTGACTTGATGCTTGGGTCCATGAGGTTCCATTGAGTATATTAGGTCAGGTTTTGGATCATTGGCTTGTGCCCAGATGAAAAATTTCATCTGGTGGCCCTAGTCGACCAAAACCCTAATTTGGTGACACTGTCGATCTTGAGACTTGATTCACCTATAAGGGAGCTGCCTTGTGCTTAATCCTTGAAGTGGGAGTCCTTTTGATCCATTGTGGATGTTTGAGAGGTTAGACAAGTTGAAGATCATGTCATTCCTTGATTGATCCTTTGTCTAAGCACTCAGAGAGGGCTTAAAACCCTAGTTTTGATTGTAGTGGATGCTCACCCATCTTTGGGGAGACTGATGAAGTATGATGGTTCCTCCATATTCTGATGATGATTTGCACAATGATGGGAAATCCTAGTGGTCAAAATTTGGGGTATGACACCTACACCCTATGGAGTGTGTTTGAATGCTTGGACTTGACTGAGAATGGCTGGATCACTTCATGGAATCTCAACTGCACTTTGGTTAAAACCTTGAGCAATTGACTGGTGATTATGAGAAATCAGTGTTCCAGTTGTTGTTTAAGTGTTTGATCAGCTCATATGTGATGTATATGAGGTGTGTGAGTGATTGGTCTGAGTGGAATTTCCCTCTAGCTCAAAACCCGATAGTTACCTTGCTAAGAAAGGCATTTTTGCCAAGAGAAAGAGATTTTGAGAAAGGAAAGTGTTGTAGGCCTTTGGTGTACTTAAACTGATCACAATTGAGCTCTATTTATAGTAGAGCAAGTTTGTTTTGTAAGGAATAGTGAATGGCAACTGCTAAGTAGGTTTGGCCAATGTTGGCAAATGAAAATCCAAGTCTCCTCTAGCCATTGACTAGAGGTTAGGGCACAGAGCTTTGGTTCCCTTGGTCTTGGATAAGTCTTGACTGATTTTAGATGAGAATGGCTCAGTCCATGCCACCTTGATGCTTCCATTGAATGCTTCAATCCAAATTTGGAGTCTTGTCCCTATTTTGGCCATTCTAGGTTCAACATGCTATTTCTTGTTCCATAGACTTTGGAGGCTTGGCTCAGTGATTGTCCCCTTTAGATTCAATCCTCAGATGTGTCCAAGTGGATAGGAGCATTTGAATTTGGCTGATTTTGGCAAATCGAGCAAAATTGCAAATTCTGCCTTGCCTTTGACAGATTTCAGCAAGGCAACTTGCCAATGTCATATCTCATGGCGTAAGTTGAATTTATTAATGTTCTTGACCATTTTTGGAAAGCCCTTACATGATACAACAACTGTTTGAACATGTTTGGTTTTGATCTCTCTTGAATCCAAGTGAAAAATCCCCCTACATTTGGGAAAAAGTAAGGCAAAATCTGACTTAGTGAAATTTTCACTAAGTGTTGGAACAAAGTGTTTTCTCTTGATTTTGATCACTCCATAACTCAAAATCCATGAGGAATTTGGACATAGGTCAGTATGAAGCTTTTGTAGAGGGCAATGTGATCTACAAATCAAGCTTTGAATGGGGCACAATGGCCTTGTGGTTTAGGAGTTATGGTCCTCCAAAGTTGGTGCATTAGTGGCACTTTTTCATGACTTAGAAAAATTTCTAAGTTTTATGGTTACCTCTTTTACAAGTTATCCAACTTTTCTTGATTTTTCTTGATGAATGATGATTCAAATCACACATTAACATCATTTTAGGGTTAAAAATCCATTTTGGTGAAAAATCTCAAAAAGTCAAAGTTGACTTTTGTGCACAGTTGACTTTTTATCAGATGAATTCCAAACTGTGCAATTCTTCAGGAAATCATGTCATTGACCTAAATCAAACTTGATGGACATGTTCCATGGGTGTCATAGGGTATATTGAATCATGTCTTAGGGCTTGGGAGCATGTCCTGGTCAAAAGTCAAAGTTACAGTTGACTTTTCCCTTAAAACCCTAATTGTGGTGCAGATGAAATTGAGGCTTGTTGCTCAAGCTTCTTGGATCAATCCATTGTTACAAATGGCTCAATATAGTTCATTGGAGACCCTCAAACCCTCTCTTGAGGTCTTGGCTCATGATTGGTCCCAAAAGTCAACTTAGGGGTGAATTAGGTCGAGAAACCCTAATTCCGGATTTTTGATGAATGCATCCCCTGAGGCAAAATTGACTTGATGCTTGGGTCCATGAGGTTCCATGGAGTATATTAGGTCAGGTTTTGGATCATTGGCTTGTGCCCAGATGAAAAATTTCATCTGGTGGCCCTAGTCGACCAAAACCCTAATTTGGTGACACTGTCGATCTTGAGACTTGATTCACCTATAAGGGAGCTGCCTTGTGCTTAATCCTTGAAGTGGGAGTCCTTTTGATCCATTGTGGATGTTTGAGAGGTTAGACAAGTTGAAGATCATGTCATTCCTTGATTGATCCTTTGTCTAAGCACTCAGAGAGGGCTTAAAACCCTAGTTTTGATTGTAGTGGATGCTCACCCATCTTTGGGGAGACTGATGAAGTATGATGGTTCCTCCATATTCTGATGATGATTTGCACAATGATGGGAAATCCTAGTGGTCAAAATTTGGGGTATGACACCTACACCCTATGGAGTGTGTTTGAATGCTTGGACTTGACTGAGAATGGCTGGATCACTTCATGGAATCTCAACTGCACTTTGGTTAAAACCTTGAGCAATTGACTGGTGATTATGAGAAATCAGTGTTCCAGTTGTTGTTTAAGTGTTTGATCAGCTCATATGTGATGTATATGTGGTGTGTGAGTGATTTGTCTGAGTGGAATTGCCCTCTAGCTCAAAACCCGATAGTTACCTTGCTAAGAAAGGCATTTTTGCCAAGAGAAAGAGATTTTGAGAAAGGAAAGTGTTGTAGGCCTTTGGTGTACTTAAACTGATCACAATTGAGCTCTATTTATAGTAGAGCAAGTTTGTTTTGTAAGGAATAGTGAATGGCAACTGCTAAGTAGGTTTGGCCAATGTTGGCAAATGAAAATCCAAGTCTCCTCTAGCCATTGACTAGAGGTTAGGGCACAGAGCTTTGGTTCCCTTGGTCTTGGATAAGTCTTGACTGATTTTAGATGAGAATGGCTCAGTCCATGCCACCTTGATGCTTCCATTGAATGCTTCAATCCAAATTTGGAGTCTTGTCCCTATTTTGGCCATTCTAGGTTCAACATGCTATTTCTTGTTCCATAGACTTTGGAGGCTTGGCTCAGTGATTGTCCCCTTTAGATTCAATCCTCAGATGTGTCCAAGTGGATAGGAGCATTTGAATTTGGCTGATTTTGGCAAATCGAGCAAAATTGCAAATTCTGCCTTGCCTTTGACAGATTTCAGCAAGGCAACTTGCCAATGTCATATCTCATGGTGTAAGTTGAATTTAGTAATGTTCTTGACCATTTTTGGAAAGCCCTTACATGATACAACAACTGTTTGAACATGTTTGGTTTTGATCTCTCTTGAATCCAAGTGAAAAATCCCCCTACATTTGGGAAAAAGTAAGGCAAAATCTGACTTAGTGAAATTTTCACCAAGTGTTGGAACAAAGTGTTTTCTCTTGATTTTGATCACTCCATAACTCAAAATCCATGAGGAATTTGGACATAGGTCAGTATGAAGCTTTTGTAGAGGGCAATGTGATCTACAAATCAAGCTTTGAATGGGGCACAATGGGCTTGTGGTTTAGGAGTTATGGTCCTCCAAAGTTGGTGCATTAGTGGCACTTTTTCATGACTTAGAAAAATTTCTAAGTTTTATGGTTACCTCTTTTACAAGTTATCCAACTTTTCTTGATTTTTCTTGATGAATGATGATTCAAATCATACATTAACATCATTTTAGGGTTAAAAATCCATTTTGGTGAAAAATCTCAAAAAGTCAAAGTTGACTTTTGTGCACAGTTGACTTTTTATAAGATGAATTCCAAACTGTGCAATTCTTCAGGAAATCATGTCATTGACCTAAATCAAACTTGATGGACATGTTCCATGGGTGTCATAGGGTATATTGAATCATGTCTTAGGGCTTGGGAGCATGTCCTGGTCAAAAGTCAAAGTTACAGTTGACTTTTCCCTTAAAACCCTAATTGTGGTGCAGATGAAATTGAGGCTTGTTGCTCAAGCTTCTTGGATCAATCCATTGTTACAAATGGCTCAATATAGTTCATTGGAGACCCTCAAACCCTCTCTTGAGGTCTTGGCTCATGATTGGTCCCAAAAGTCAACTTAGGGGTGAATTAGGTCGAGAAACCCTAATTCCGGATTTTTGATGAATGCAACCCCTGAGGCAAAATTGACTTGATGCTTGGGTCCATGAGGTTCCATGGAGTATATTAGGTCAGGTTTTGGATCATTGGCTTGTGCCCAGATGAAAAATTTCATCTGGTGGCCCTAGTCGACCAAAACCCTAATTTGGTGACACTGTCGATCTTGAGACTTGATTCACCTATAAGGGAGCTGCCTTGTGCTTAATCCTTGAAGTGGGAGTCCTTTTGATCCATTGTGGATGTTTGAGAGGTTAGACAAGTTGAAGATCATGTCATTCCTTGATTGATCCTTTGTCTAAGCACTCAGAGAGGGCTTAAAACCCTAGTTTTGATTGTAGTGGATGCTCACCCATCTTTGGGGAGACTGATGAAGTATGATGGTTCCTCCATATTGTGATGATGATTTGCACAATGATGGGAAATCCTAGTGGTCAAAATTTGGGGTATGACACCTACACCCTATGGAGTGTGTTTGAATGCTTGGACTTGACTGAGAATGGCTGGATCACTTCATGGAATCTCAACTGCACTTTGGTTAAAACCTTGAGCAATTGACTGGTGATTATGAGAAATCAGTGTTCCAGTTGTTGTTTAAGTGTTTGATCAGCTCATATGTGATGTATATGAGGTGTGTGAGTGATTGGTCTGAGTGGAATTGCCCTCTGGCTCAAAACCCGATAGTTACCTTGCTAAGAAAGGCATTTTTGCCAAGAGAAAGAGATTTTGAGAAAGAAAAGTGTTGTAGGCCTTTGGTGTACTTAAACTGATCACAATTGAGCTCTATTTATAGTAGAGCAAGTTTGTTTTGTAAGGAATAGTGAATGGCAACTGCTAAGTAGGTTTGGCCAATGTTGGCAAATGAAAATCCAAGTCTCCTCTAGCCATTGACTAGAGGTTAGGGCACAGAGCTTTGGTTCCCTTGGTCTTGGATAAGTCTTGACTGATTTTAGATGAGAATGGCTCAGTCCATGCCACCTTGATGCTTCCATTGAATGCTTCAATCCAAATTTGGAGTCTTGTCCCTATTTTGGCCATTCTAGGTTCAACATGCTATTTCTTGTTCCATAGACTTTGGAGGCTTGGCTCAGTGATTGTCCCCTTTAGATTCAATCCTCAGATGTGTCCAAGTGGATAGGAGCATTTGAATTTGGCTGATTTTGGCAAATCGAGCAAAATTGCAAATTCTGCCTTGCCTTTGACAGATTTCAGCAAGGCAACTTGCCAATGTCATATCTCATGGTGTAAGTTGAATTTAGTAATGTTCTTGACCATTTTTGGAAAGCCCTTACATGATACAACAACTGTTTGAACATGTTTGGTTTTGATCTCTCTTGAATCCAAGTGAAAAATCCCCCTACATTTGGGAAAAAGTAAGGAAAAATCTGACTTAGTGAAATTTTCACTAAGTGTTGGAACAAAGTGTTTTCTCTTGATTTTGATCACTCCATAACTCAAAATCCATGAGGAATTTGGACATAGGTCAGTATGAAGCTTTTGTAGAGGGCAATGTGATCTACAAATCAAGCTTTGAATGGGGCACAATGGCCTTGTGGTTTAGGAGTTATGGTCCTCCAAAGTTGGTGCATTAGTGGCACTTTTTCATGACTTAGAAAAATTTCTAAGTTTTATGGTTACCTCTTTTACAAGTTATCCAACTTTTCTTGATTTTTCTTGATGAATGATGATTCAAATCATACATTAACATCATTTTAGGGTTAAAAATCCATTTTGGTGAAAAATCTCAAAAAGTCAAAGTTGACTTTTGTGCACAGTTGACTTTTTATCAGATGAATTCCAAACTGTGCAATTCTTCAGGAAATCATGTCATTGACCTAAATCAAACTTGATGGACATGTTCCATGGGTGTCATAGGGTATATTGAATCATGTCTTAGGGCTTGGGAGCATGTCCTGGTCAAAAGTCAAAGTTACAGTTGACTTTTCCCTTAAAACCCTAATTGTGGTGCAGATGAAATTGAGGCTTGTTGCTCAAGCTTCTTGGATCAATCCATTGTTACAAATGGCTCAATATAGTTCATTGGAGACCCTCAAACCCTCTCTTGAGGTCTTGGCTCATGATTGGTCCCAAAAGTCAACTTAGGGGTGAATTAGGTCGAGAAACCCTAATTCCGGATTTTTGATGAATGCAACCCCTGAGGCAAAATTGACTTGATGCTTGGGTCCATGAGGTTCCATGGAGTATATTAGGTCAGGTTTTGGATCATTGGCTTGTGCCCAGATGAAAAATTTCATCTGGTGTCCCTAGTCGACCAAAACCCTAATTTGGTGACACTGTCGATCTTGAGACTTGATTCACCTATAAGGGAGCTGCCTTGTGCTTAATCCTTGAAGTGGGAGTCCTTTTGATCCATTGTGGATGTTTGAGAGGTTAGACAAGTTGAAGATCATGTCATTCCTTGATTGATCCTTTGTCTAAGCACTCAGAGAGGGCTTAAAACCCTAGTTTTGATTGTAGTGGATGCTCACCCATCTTTGGGGAGACTGATGAAGTATGATGGTTCCTCCATATTGTGATGATGATTTGCACAATGATGGGAAATCCTAGTGGTCAAAATTTGGGGTATGACACCTACACCCTATGGAGTGTGTTTGAATGCTTGGACTTGACTGAGAATGGCTGGATCACTTCATGGAATCTCAACTGCACTTTGGTTAAAACCTTGAGCAATTGACTGGTGATTATGAGAAATCAGTGTTCCAGTTGTTGTTTAAGTGTTTGATCAGCTCATATGTGATGTATATGAGGTGTGTGAGTGATTGGTCTGAGTGGAATTGCCCTCTGGCTCAAAACCCGATAGTTACCTTGCTAAGAAAGGCATTTTTGCCAAGAGAAAGAGATTTTGAGAAAGGAAAGTGTTGTAGGCCTTTGGTGTACTTAAACTGATCACAATTGAGCTCTATTTATAGTAGAGTAAGTTTGTTTTGTAAGGAATAGTGAATGGCAACTGCTAAGTAGGTTTGGCCAATGTTGGCAAATGAAAATCCAAGTCTCCTCTAGCCATTGACTAGAGGTTAGGGCACAGAGCTTTGGTTCCCTTGGTCTTGGATAAGTCTTGACTGATTTTAGATGAGAATGGCTCAGTCCATGCCACCTTGATGCTTCCATTGAATGCTTCAATCCAAATTTGGAGTCTTGTCCCTATTTTGGCCATTCTAGGTTCAACATGCTATTTCTTGTTCCATAGACTTTGGAGGCTTGGCTCAGTGATTGTCCCCTTTAGATTCAATCCTCAGATGTGTCCAAGTGGATAGGAGCATTTGAATTTGGCTGATTTTGGCAAATCGAGCAAAATTGCAAATTCTGCCTTGCCTTTGACAGATTTCAGCAAGGCAACTTGCCAATGTCATATCTCATGGTGTAAGTTGAATTTAGTAATGTTCTTGACCATTTTTGGAAAGCCCTTACATGATACAACAACTGTTTGAACATGTTTGGTTTTGATCTCTCTTGAATCCAAGTGAAAAATCCCCCTACATTTGGGAAAAAGTAAGGCAAAATCTGACTTAGTGAAATTTTCACTAAGTGTTGGAACAAAGTGTTTTCTCTTGATTTTGATCACTCCATAACTCAAAATCCATGAGGAATTTGGACATAGGTCAGTATGAAGCTTTTCTAGAGGGCAATGTGATCTACAAATCAAGCTTTGAATGGGGCACAATGGCCTTGTGGTTTAGGAGTTATGGTCCTCCAAAGTTTGTGCATTAGTGGCACTTTTTCATGACTTAGAAAAATTTCTAAGTTTTATGGTTACCTCTTTTACAAGTTATCCAACTTTTCTTGATTTTTCTTGATGAATGATGATTCAAATCATACATTAACATCATTTTAGGGTTAAAAATCCATTTTGGTGAAAAATCTCAAAAAGTCAAAGTTGACTTTTGTGCACAGTTGACTTTTTATCAGATGAATTCCAAACTGTGCAATTCTTCAGGAAATCATGTCATTGACCTAAATCAAACTTGATGGACATGTTCCATGGGTGTCATAGGGTATATTGAATCATGTCTTAGGGCTTGGGAGCATGTCCTGGTCAAAAGTCAAAGTTACAGTTGACTTTTCCCTTAAAACCCTAATTGTGGTACAGATGAAATTGAGGCTTGTTGCTCAAGCTTCTTGGATCAATCCATTGTTACAAATGGCTCAATATAGTTCATTGGAGACCCTCAAACCCTCTCTTGAGGTCTTGGCTCATGATTGGTCCAAAAAGTCAACTTAGGGGTGAATTAGGTCGAGAAACCCTAATTCCGGATTTTTGATAAATGCAACCCCTGAGGCAAAATTGACTTGATGCTTGGGTCCATGAGGTTCCATGGAGTATATTAGGTCAGGTTTTGGATCATTGGCTTGTGCCCAGATGAAAAATTTCATCTGGTGGCCCTAGTCGACCAAAACCCTAATTTGGTGACACTGTCGATCTTGAGACTTGATTCACCTATAAGGGAGCTGCCTTGTGCTTAATCCTTGAAGTGGGAGTCCTTTTGATCCATTGTGGATGTTTGAGAGGTTAGACAAGTTGAAGATCATGTCATTCCTTGATTGATCCTTTGTCTAAGCACTCAGAGAGGGCTTAAAACCCTAGTTTTGATTGTAGTGGATGCTCACCCATCTTTGGGGAGACTGATGAAGTATGATGGTTCCTCCATATTGTGATGATGATTTGCACAATGATGGGAAATCCTAGTGGTCAAAATTTGGGGTATGACACCTACACCCTATGGAGTGTGTTTGAATGCTTGGACTTGACTGAGAATGGCTGGATCACTTCATGGAATCTCAACTGCACTTTGGTTAAAACCTTGAGCAATTGACTGGTGATTATGAGAAATCAGTGTTCCAGTTGTTGTTTAAGTGTTTGATCAGCTCATATGTGATGTATATGAGGTGTGTGAGTGATTGGTCTGAGTGAAATTGCCCTCTGGCTCAAAACCCGATAGTTACCTTGCTAAGAAAGGCATTTTTGCCAAGAGAAAGAGATTTTGAGAAAGGAAAGTGTTGTAGGCCTTTGGTGTACTTAAACTGATCACAATTGAGCTCTATTTATAGTAGAGTAAGTTTGTTTTGTAAGGAATAGTGAATGGCAACTGCTAAGTAGGTTTGGCCAATGTTGGCAAATGAAAATCCAAGTCTCCTCTAGCCATTGACTAGAGGTTAGGGCACAGAGCTTTGGTTCCCTTGGTCTTGGATAAGTCTTGACTGATTTTAGATGAGAATGGCTCAGTCCATGCCACCTTGATGCTTCCATTGAATGCTTCAATCCAAATTTGGAGTCTTGTCCCTATTTTGGCCATTCTAGGTTCAACATGCTATTTCTTGTTCCATAGACTTTGGAGGCTTGGCTCAGTGATTGTCCCCTTTAGATTCAATCCTCAGATGTGTCCAAGTGGATAGGAGCATTTGAATTTGGCTGATTTTGGCAAATCGAGCAAAATTGCAAATTCTGCCTTGCCTTTGACAGATTTCAGCAAGGCAACTTGCCAATGTCATATCTCATGGTGTAAGTTGAATTTAGTAATGTTCTTGACCATTTTTGGAAAGCCCTTACATGATACAACAACTGTTTGAACATGTTTGGTTTTGATCTCTCTTGAATCCAAGTGAAAAATCCCCCTACATTTGGGAAAAAGTAAGGCAAAATCTGACTTAGTGAAATTTTCACTAAGTGTTGGAACAAAGTGTTTTCTCTTGATTTTGATCACTCCATAACTCAAAATCCATGAGGAATTTGGACATAGGTCAGTATGAAGCTTTTCTAGAGGGCAATGTGATCTACAAATCAAGCTTTGAATGGGGCACAATGGCCTTGTGGTTTAGGAGTTATGGTCCTCCAAAGTTGGTGCATTAGTGGCACTTTTTCATGACTTAGAAAAATTTCTAAGTTTTATGGTTACCTCTTTTACAAGTTATCCAACTTTTCTTGATTTTTCTTGATGAATGATGATTCAAATCATACATTAACATCATTTTAGGGTTAAAAATCCATTTTGGTGAAAAATCTCAAAAAGTCAAAGTTGACTTTTGTGCACAGTTGACTTTTTATCAGATGAATTCCAAACTGTGCAATTCTTCAGGAAATCATGTCATTGACCTAAATCAAACTTGATGGACATGTTCCATGGGTGTCATAGGGTATATTGAATCATGTCTTAGGGCTTGGGAGCATGTCCTGGTCAAAAGTCAAAGTTACAGTTGACTTTTCCCTTAAAACCCTAATTGTGGTACAGATGAAATTGAGGCTTGTTGCTCAAGCTTCTTGGATCAATCCATTGTTACAAATGGCTCAATATAGTTCATTGGAGACCCTCAAACCCTCTCTTGAGGTCTTGGCTCATGATTGGTCCCAAAAGTCAACTTAGGGGTGAATTAGGTCGAGAAACCCTAATTCCGGATTTTTGATAAATGCATCCCCTGAGGCAAAATTGACTTGATGCTTGGGTCCATGAGGTTCCATGGAGTATATTAGGTCAGGTTTTGGATCATTGGCTTGTGCCCAGATGAAAAATTTCATCTGGTGGCCCTAGTCGACCAAAACCCTAATTTGGTGACACTGTCGATCTTGAGACTTGATTCACCTATAAGGGAGCTGCCTTGTGCTTAATCCTTGAAGTGGGTGTCCTTTTGATCCATTGTGGATGTTTGAGAGGTTAGACAAGTTGAAGATCATGTCATTCCTTGATTGATCCTTTGTCTAAGCACTCAGAGAGGGCTTAAAACCCTAGTTTTGATTGTAGTGGATGCTCACCCATCTTTGGGGAGACTGATGAAGTATGATGGTTCCTCCATATTGTGATGATGATTTGCACAATGATGGGAAATCCTAGTGGTCAAAATTTGGGGTATGACACCTACACCCTATGGAGTGTGTTTGAATGCTTGGACTTGACTGAGAATGGCTGGATCACTTCATGGAATCTCAACTGCACTTTGGTTAAAACCTTGAGCAATTGACTGGTGATTATGAGAAATCAGTGTTCCAGTTGTTGTTTAAGTGTTTGATCAGCTCATATGTGATGTATATGAGGTGTGTGAGTGATTGGTTTGAGTGGAATTGCCCTCTAGCTCAAAACCCGATAGTTACCTTGCTAAGAAAGGCATTTTTGCCAAGAGAAAGAGATTTTGAGAAAGGAAAGTGTTGTAGGCCTTTGGTGTACTTAAACTGATCACAATTGAGCTCTATTTATAGTAGAGCAAGTTTGTTTTGCAAGGAATAGTGAATGGCAACTGCTAAGTAGGTTTGGCCAATGTTGGCAAATGAAAATCCAAGTCTCCTCTAGCCATTGACTAGAGGTTAGGGCAAAGAGCTTTGGTTCCCTTGGTCTTGGATAAGTCTTGACTGATTTCAGATGAGAATGGCTCAGTCCATGCCACCTTGATGCTTCCATTGAATGCTTCAATCCAAATTTGGAGTCTTGTCCCTATTTTGGCCATTCTAGGTTCAACATGCTATTTCTTGTTCCATAGACTTTGGAGGCTTGGCTCAGTGATTGTCCCCTTTAGATTCAATCCTCAGATGTATCCAAGTGGATAGGAGCATTTGAATTTGGCTGATTTTGGCAAATCGAGCAAAATTGAAAATTCTGCCTTGCCTTTGACAGATTTCAGCAAGGCAACTTGCCAATGTCATATCTCATGGTGTAAGTTGAATTTGGTAATGTTCTTGACCATTTTAGAAAGCCCTTACATGATACAACAACTGTTTGAACATGTTTGGTTTTGATCTCTCTTGAATCCAAGTGAAAAATCCCCCTACATTTGGGAAAAAGTAAGGCAAAGTCTGACTTAGTGAAATTTTCACTAAGTGTTGGAACAAAGTGTTTTCTCTTGATTTTGATCACTCCATAACTCAAAATCCATGAGGAATTTGGACATAGGTCAGTATGAAGCTTTTGTAGAGGGCAATGAGATCTACAAATCAAGCTTTGAATGGGGCACAATGGCCTTGTGGTTTAGGAGTTATGGTCCTCCAAAGTTGGTGCATTAGTGGCACTTTCTCATGACTTAGAAAAATTTCTAAGTTTTATGGTTACCCCTTTTATAAGTTATCCAACTTTTCTTGATTTTTCTTGAAGAATGATGATTCAAATCATACATTAACATTATTTTAGGGTTAAAAATCCATTTTGGTGAAAAATCTCAAAAAGTCAAAGTTGACTTTTGTGCACAGTTGACTTTTTATCAGATGAATTCCAAACTGTGCAATTCTTCAGGAAATCATTTTCCTTGACCTAAATAAAACTTGATGGACATGTTCCATGGGTGTCATAGGGTATACTGAATCATGTCTTAGGGCTTGGGAGCATGTCCTGGTCAAAAGTCAAAGTTACAGTTGACTTTTCCCTTAAAACCCTAATTGTGGTGCAGATGAAATTGAGGCTTCTTGCTCAAGCTTCTTGGATCAATCCATTGTTACAAATGGCTCAATATAGTTCATTGGAGACCCTCAAACCCTCTCTTGAGGTCTTGGCTCATGATTGGTCCCAAAAGTCAACTTAGGGGTGAATTAGGTCGAGAAACCCTAATTCCGGATTTTTGATAAATGCATCCCCTGAGGCAAAATTGACTTGATGCTTGGGTCCATGAGGTTCCATGGAGTATATTAGGTCAGGTTTTGGATCACTGGCTTGTGCCCAGATGAAAAATTTCATCTGGTGGCCCTGGTCGACCAAAACCCTAATTTGGTGACACTGTCGATCTTGAGACTTGATTCACCTAGAAGGGAGCTGCCTTGTGCTTAATCCTTGAAGTGGGAGTCCTTTTGATCCATTGTGGATGTTTGAGAGGTTAGACAAGTTGAAGATCATGTCATTCCTTGATTGATCCTTTGGCTAAGCACTCAGAGAGGGCTTAAAACCATAGTTTTGATTGTAGTGGATGCTCACCCATCTTTGGGGAGACTGATGAAGTATGATGGTTCCTCCATATTGTGATGATGATTTGCACAATGATGGGAAATCCTAGTGGTCAAAATTTGGGGTATGACACCTACACCCTATGGAGTGTGTTTGAATGCTTGGACTTGACTGAGAATGGCTGGATCACTTCATGGCATCTCAACTGCACTTTGGTTAAAACCTTGAGCAATTGACTGGTGATTATGAGAAATCAGTGTTCCAGTTGTTGTTTAAGTGTTTGATCAGCTCATATGTGATGTATATGAGGTGTGTGAGTGATTGGTCTGAGTGGAATTGCCCTCTGGCTCAAAACCCGATAGTTACCTTGCTAAGAAAGGCATTTTTGCCAAGAGAAAGAGATTTTGAGAAAGGAAAGTGTTGTAGGCCTTTGGTGTACTTAAACTGATCACAATTGAGCTCTATTTATAGTAGAGTAAGTTTGTTTTGTAAGGAATAGTGAATGGCAACTGCTAAGTAGGTTTGGCCAATGTTGGCAAATGAAAATCCAAGTCTCCTCTAGCCATTGACTAGAGGTTAGGGCACAGAGCTTTGGTTCCCTTGGTCTTGGATAAGTCTTGACTGATTTTAGATGAGAATGGCTCAGTCCATGCCACCTTGATGCTTCCATTGAATGCTTCAATCCAAATTTGGAGTCTTGTCCCTATTTTGGCCATTCTAGGTTCAACATGCTATTTCTTGTTCCATAGACTTTGGAGGCTTGGCTCACTGATTGTCCCCTTTAGATTCAATCCTCAGATGTGTCCAAGTGGATAGGAGCATTTGAATTTGGCTGATTTTGGCAAATCGAGCAAAATTGCAAATTCTGCCTTGCCTTTGACAGATTTCAGCAAGGCAACTTGCCAATGTCATATCTCATGGTGTAAGTTGAATTTAGTAATGTTCTTGACCATTTTTGGAAAGCCCTTACATGATACAACAACTGTTTGAACATGTTTGGTTTTGATCTCTCTTGAATCCAAGTGAAAAATCCCCCTACATTTGGGAAAAAGTAAGGAAAAATCTGACTTAGTGAAATTTTCACTAAGTGTTGGAACAAAGTGTTTTCTCTTGATTTTGATCACTCCATAACTCAAAATCCATGAGGAATTTGGACATAGGTCAGTATGAAGCTTTTGTAGAGGGCAATGTGATCTACAAATCAAGCTTTGAATGGGGCACAATGGCCTTGTGGTTTAGGAGTTATGGTCCTCCAAAGTTGGTGCATTAGTGGCACTTTTTCATGACTTAGAAAAATTTCTAAGTTTTATGGTTACCTCTTTTACAAGTTATCCAACTTTTCTTGATTTTTCTTGATGAATGATGATTCAAATCATACATTAACATCATTTTAGGGTTAAAAATCCATTTTGGTGAAAAATCTCAAAAAGTCAAAGTTGACTTTTGTGCACAGTTGACTTTTTATCAGATGAATTCCAAACTGTGCAATTCTTCAGGAAATCATGTCATTGACCTAAATCAAACTTGATGGACATGTTCCATGGGTGTCATAGGGTATATTGAATCATGTCTTAGGGCTTGGGAGCATGTCCTGGTCAAAAGTCAAAGTTACAGTTGACTTTTCCCTTAAAACCCTAATTGTGGTGCAGATGAAATTGAGGCTTGTTGCTCAAGCTTCTTGGATCAATCCATTGTTACAAATGGCTCAATATAGTTCATTGGAGACCCTCAAACCCTCTCTTGAGGTCTTGGCTCATGATTGGTCCCAAAAGTCAACTTAGGGGTGAATTAGGTCGAGAAACCCTAATTCCGGATTTTTGATGAATGCAACCCCTGAGGCAAAATTGACTTGATGCTTGGGTCCATGAGGTTCCATGGAGTATATTAGGTCAGGTTTTGGATCATTGGCTTGTGCCCAGATGAAAAATTTCATCTGGTGTCCCTAGTCGACCAAAACCCTAATTTGGTGACACTGTCGATCTTGAGACTTGATTCACCTATAAGGGAGCTGCCTTGTGCTTAATCCTTGAAGTGGGAGTCCTTTTGATCCATTGTGGATGTTTGAGAGGTTAGACAAGTTGAAGATCATGTCATTCCTTGATTGATCCTTTGTCTAAGCACTCAGAGAGGGCTTAAAACCCTAGTTTTGATTGTAGTGGATGCTCACCCATCTTTGGGGAGACTGATGAAGTATGATGGTTCCTCCATATTGTGATGATGATTTGCACAATGATGGGAAATCCTAGTGGTCAAAATTTGGGGTATGACACCTACACCCTATGGAGTGTGTTTGAATGCTTGGACTTGACTGAGAATGGCTGGATCACTTCATGGAATCTCAACTGCACTTTGGTTAAAACCTTGAGCAATTGACTGGTGATTATGAGAAATCAGTGTTCCAGTTGTTGTTTAAGTGTTTGATCAGCTCATATGTGATGTATATGAGGTGTGTGAGTGATTGGTTTGAGTGGAATTGCCCTCTAGCTCAAAACCCGATAGTTACCTTGCTAAGAAAGGCATTTTTGCCAAGAGAAAGAGATTTTGAGAAAGGAAAGTGTTGTAGGCCTTTGGTGTACTTAAACTGATCACAATTGAGCTCTATTTATAGTAGAGCAAGTTTGTTTTGCAAGGAATAGTGAATGGCAACTGCTAAGTAGGTTTGGCCAATGTTGGCAAATGAAAATCCAAGTCTCCTCTAGCCATTGACTAGAGGTTAGGGCAAAGAGCTTTGGTTCCCTTGGTCTTGGATAAGTCTTGACTGATTTCAGATGAGAATGGCTCAGTCCATGCCACCTTGATGCTTCCATTGAATGCTTCAATCCAAATTTGGAGTCTTGTCCCTATTTTGGCCATTCTAGGTTCAACATGCTATTTCTTGTTCCATAGACTTTGGAGGCTTGGCTCAGTGATTGTCCCCTTTAGATTCAATCCTCAGATGTATCCAAGTGGATAGGAGCATTTGAATTTGGCTGATTTTGGCAAATCGAGCAAAATTGAAAATTCTGCCTTGCCTTTGACAGATTTCAGCAAGGCAACTTGCCAATGTCATATCTCATGGTGTAAGTTGAATTTGGTAATGTTCTTGACCATTTTAGAAAGCCCTTACATGATACAACAACTGTTTGAACATGTTTGGTTTTGATCTCTCTTGAATCCAAGTGAAAAATCCCCCTACATTTGGGAAAAAGTAAGGCAAAGTCTGACTTAGTGAAATTTTCACTAAGTGTTGGAACAAAGTGTTTTCTCTTGATTTTGATCACTCCATAACTCAAAATCCATGAGGAATTTGGACATAGGTCAGTATGAAGCTTTTGTAGAGGGCAATGAGATCTACAAATCAAGCTTTGAATGGGGCACAATGGCCTTGTGGTTTAGGAGTTATGGTCCTCCAAAGTTGGTGCATTAGTGGCACTTTTTCATGACTTAGAAAAATTTCTAAGTTTTATGGTTACCCCTTTTATAAGTTATCCAACTTTTCTTGATTTTTCTTGAAGAATGATGATTCAAATCATACATTAACATTATTTTAGGGTTAAAAATCCATTTTGGTGAAAAATCTCAAAAAGTCAAAGTTGACTTTTGTGCACAGTTGACTTTTTATCAGATGAATTCCAAACTGTGCAATTCTTCAGGAAATCATTTTCCTTGACCTAAATAAAACTTGATGGACATGTTCCATGGGTGTCATAGGGTATACTGAATCATGTCTTAGGGCTTGGGAGCATGTCCTGGTCAAAAGTCAAAGTTACAGTTGACTTTTCCCTTAAAACCCTAATTGTGGTGCAGATGAAATTGAGGCTTCTTGCTCAAGCTTCTTGGATCAATCCATTGTTACAAATGGCTCAATATAGTTCATTGGAGACCCTCAAACCCTCTCTTGAGGTCTTGGCTCATGATTGGTCCCAAAAGTCAACTTAGGGGTGAATTAGGTCGAGAAACCCTAATTCCGGATTTTTGATAAATGCATCCCCTGAGGCAAAATTGACTTGATGCTTGGGTCCATGAGGTTCCATGGAGTATATTAGGTCAGGTTTTGGATCACTGGCTTGTGCCCAGATGAAAAATTTCATCTGGTGGCCCTGGTCGACCAAAACCCTAATTTGGTGACACTGTCGATCTTGAGACTTGATTCACCTAGAAGGGAGCTGCCTTGTGCTTAATCCTTGAAGTGGGAGTCCTTTTGATCCATTGTGGATGTTTGAGAGGTTAGACAAGTTGAAGATCATGTCATTCCTTGATTGATCCTTTGGCTAAGCACTCAGAGAGGGCTTAAAACCATAGTTTTGATTGTAGTGGATGCTCACCCATCTTTGGGGAGACTGATGAAGTATGATGGTTCCTCCATATTGTGATGATGATTTGCACAATGATGGGAAATCCTAGTGGTCAAAATTTGGGGTATGACACCTACACCCTATGGAGTGTGTTTGAATGCTTGGACTTGACTGAGAATGGCTGGATCACTTCATGGCATCTCAACTGCACTTTGGTTAAAACCTTGAGCAATTGACTGGTGATTATGAGAAATCAGTGTTCCAGTTGTTGTTTAAGTGTTTGATCAGCTCATATGTGATGTATATGAGGTGTGTGAGTGATTGGTTTGAGTGGAATTTCCCTCTAGCTCAAAACCCGATAGTTACCTTGCTAAGAAATGCATTTTTGCCAAGAGAAAGAGATTTTGAGAAAGGCAAGTGTTGTAGGCCTTTGGTGTACTTAAACTGATCACAATTGAGCTCTATTTATAGTAGAGCAAGTTTGTTTTGCAAGGAATAGTGAATGGCAACTGCTAAGTAGGTTTGGCCAATGTTGGCAAATGAAAATCCAAGTCTCCTCTAGCCATTGACTAGAGGTTAGGGCACAGAGCTTTGGTTCCCTTGGTCTTGGATAAGTCTTGACTGATTTCAGATGAGAATGGCTCAGTCCATGCCACCTTGATGCTTCCATTGAATGCTTCAATCCAAATTTGGAGTCTTGTCGCTATTTTGGCCATTCTAAGTTCAACATGCTATTTCTTGTTCCATGGACTTTGGAGGCTTGGCTCAGTGATTGTCCCCTTTAGATTCAATCCTCAGATGTGTCCAAGTGGATAGGAGCATTTGAATTTGGCTGATTTTGACAAATCGAGCAAAATTGCAAATTCTGCCTTGCCTTTGACAGATTTCAGCAAGGCAACTTGCCAATGTCATTTCTCATGGTGTAAGTTGAATTTGGTAATGTTCTTGACCATTTTGGAAAGCCCTTACATGATACTATAACTGTTTGAACATGTTTGGTTTTGATGTCTCTTGAATCCAAGTGCAAAACCCCCTACATTTGGCAAAAAGTAAGGCAAAATCTGACTTAGTGAAATTTTCACTAAGTGTTGGAACAAAGTGTTTTCTCTTGATTTTGATCACTCCATAACTCAAAATCCATGAGGAATTTGGACATAGGTCAGTCTGAAGCTTTTGTAGAGGGCAATGAGATCTACAAATCAAGCTTTGAATGGGGCACAATGGCCTTGTGGTTTAGGAGTTATGGTCCTCCAAAGTTGGTGCATTAGTGGCACTTTTTCATGACTTAGAAAAATTTCTAAGTTTTATGGTTACCCCTTTTACAAGTTATCCAACTTTTCTTGATTTTTCTTGATGAATGATGATTCAAATCATACATTAACATCATTTTAGGGTTAAAAATCCATTTTAGTGAAAAATCTCAAAAAGTCAAAGTTGACTTTTGTGCATAGTTGACTTTTTATCAGATGAATTCCAAACTGTGCAATTCTTCAGGAAATCATGTCCTTGACCTAAATCAAACTTGATGGACATGTTCCATGGGTGTCATAGGGTATATTGAATCATGTCTTAGGTCTTGGGAGCATGTCCTGGTCAAAAGTCAAAGTTACAGTTGACTTTTCCCTTAAAACCCAAATTGTGGTGCAGATGAAATTGAGGCTTGTTGCTCAAGCTTCTTGGATCAATCCATTGTTGCAAATGGCTCAATATAGTTCATTGGAGACCCTCAAACCCTCTCTTGAGGTCTTGGCTCATGATTGGTCCCAAAAGTCAACTTAGGGGTGAATTAGGTCAAGAAACCCTAATTCCTGATTTTTGATGAATGCATCCCCTGAGGCAAAATTGACTTGATGCTTGGGTCCATGAGGTTCCATGGAGTATATTAGGTCAGGTTTTGGATCATTGGCTTGTGCCCAGATGAAAATTTTCATCTAGTGGCCCTGGTCGACCAAAACCCTAATTTGGTGACACTGTCGATCTTGAGACTTGATCCACCTAGAAGGGAGCAGCCGTGTGCTGAATCCTTGAAGTGGGAGTCCTTTTGATCCATTGTGGATGTTTGAGAGGTTAGACAAGTTGAAGATCATGTCATTCCTTGATTGATCCTTTGGCTAAGCACTCAGAGAGGGCTTAAAACCCTAGTTTTGATTGTAATGGATGCTCCCCCATCTTTGGGGAGACTGATGAAGTATGATGGTTCCTCCATATTGTGATGATGATTTGCACAATGATGGGAAATCCTAGTGGTCAAAATTTGGGGTATGACACCTACACCCTATGGAGTGTGTTTGAATGCTTGGACTTGACTGAGAATGGCTAGATCACTTCATGGAATCTCAACTGCACTTTGGTTAAAACCTTGAGCAATTGACTGGTGATTATGAGAAATCAGTGTTCCAGTTGTTGTTTAAGTGTTTGATCAGCTCATATATGATGTATATGAGGTGTGTGAGTGATTGGTTTGAGTGGAATTGCCCTCTAGCTCAAAACCCGATAGTTACCTTGCTAAGAAATGCATTTTTGCCAAGAGAAAGAGATTTTGAGAAAGGCAAGTGTTGTAGACCTTTGGTGTACTTAAACTGATCATAATTGAGCTCTATTTATAGTAGAGCAAGTTTGTTTTGTAAGGAATAGTGAATGGCAACTGCTAAGTAGGTTTGGCCAATATTGGCAAATGAAAATCCAAGTCGCCTCTAGCCATTGACTAGAGGTTAGGGCACAGAGCTTTGGTTCCCTTGGTCTTGGATAAGTATTGACTAATTTCAGATGAGAATGGCTCAGTCCATGCCACCTTGATGCTTCCATTGAATGCTTCAATCCAAATTTGGAGTCTTGTCGCTATTTTGGCCATTCTAAGTTCAACATGCTATTTCTTGTTCCATGGACTTTGGAGGCTTGGCTCAGTGATTGTCCCTTTTAGATTCAATCCTCAGATGTGTCCAAGTGGATAGGAGCATTTGAATTTGGCTGATTTTGACAAATCGAGCAAAATTGCAAATTCTGCCTTGCCTTTGACAGATTTCAGCAAGGCAACTTGCCAATGTCATATATCTCATGGTGTAAGTTGAATTTGGTAATGTTCTTGACCATTTTGGAAAGCCCTTACATGATACTATAACTGTTTGAACATGTTTGGTTTTGATGTCTCTTGAATCCAAGTGCAAAACCCCCTACATTTGGCAAAAAGTAAGGCAAAATCTGACTTAGTGAAATTTTCACTAAGTGTTGGAACAAAGTGTTTTCTCTTGATTTTGATCACTCCATAACTCAAAATCCATGAGGAATTTGGACATAGGTCAGTATGAAGCTTTTGTAGAGGGCAATGAGATCTACAAATCAAGCTTTGAATGGGGCACAATGGCCTTGTGGTTTAGGAGTTATGGTCCTCCAAAGTTGGTGCATTAGTGGCACTTTTTCATGACTTAGAAAAATTTCTAAGTTTTATGGTTACCCCTTTTACAAGTTATCCAACTTTTCTTGATTTTTCTTGATGAATGATGATTCAAATCATACATTAACATCATTTTAGGGTTAAAAATCCATTTTAGTGAAAAATCTCAAAAAGTCAAAGTTGACTTTTGTGCACAGTTGACTTTTTATCAGATGAATTCCAAACTGTGCAATTCTTTAGGAAATCATGTCCTTGATCTAAATCAAACTTGATGGACAAGTTCCATGGGTGTCATAGGGTATATTGAATCATGTCTTAGGGCTTGGGAGCATGTCCTGGTCAAAAGTCAAAGTTACAGTTGACTTTTCCCTTAAAACCCTAATTGTGGTGCAGATGAAATTGAGGCTTGTTGCTCAAGCTTCTTGGATCAATCCATTGTTGCAAATGGCTCAATATAGTTCATTGGAGACCCTTAAACCCTCTCTTGAGGTCTTGGCTCATGATTGGTCCCAAAAGTCAACTTAGGGGTGAATTAGGTCAAGAAACCCTAATTCCTGATTTTTGATGAATGCATCCCCTGAGGCAAAATTGACTTGATGCTTGGGTCCATGAGGTTCCATGGAGTATATTAGGTCAGGTTTTGGATCATTGGCTTGTGCCCAGATGAAAATTTTCATCTAGTGGCCCTAGTCGACCAAAACCCTAATTTGGTGACACTGTCGATCTTGAGACTTGATCCACCTAGAAGGGAGCAGCCGTGTGCTTAATCCTTGAAGTGGGAGTCCTTTTGATCCATTGTGGATGTTTGAGAGGTTAGACAAGTTGAAGATCATGTCATTCCTTGATTGATCCTTTGGCTAAGCACTCAGAGAGGGCTTAAAACCCTAGTTTTGATTGTAATGGATGCTCCCCCATCTTTGGGGAGACTGATGAAGTATGATGGTTCCTCCATATTGTGATGATCATTTGCACAATGATGGGAAATCCTAGTGGTCAAAATTTGGGGTATGACACCTACACCATATGGAGTGTGTTTGAATGCTTGGACTTGACTGAGAATGGCTAGATCACTTCATGGAATCTCAACTGCACTTTGGTTAAAACCTTGAGCAATTGACTGGTGATTATGAGAAATCAGTGTTCCAGTTGTTGTTTAAGTGTTTGATCAGCTCATATGTGATGTATATGAGGTGTGTGAGTGATTGGTTTGAGTGAAATTGCCCTCTAGCTCAAAACCCGATAGTTACCTTGCTAAGAAAGGCATTTTTGCCAAGAGAAAGATTTTGAGAAAGGCAAGTGTTGTAGGCCTTTGGTGTACTTAAACTGATCACAATTGAGCTCTATTTATAGTAGAGCAAGTTTGTTTTGCAAGGAATAGTGAATGGCAACTGTTGAGTAGGTTTGGCCAATGTTGGCAAATGAAAATCCAAGTCCCCTCTAGCCATTGACTAGAGGTTAGGGCACAGAGCTTTGGTTCCCTTGGTCTTGGATAAGTCTTGACTGATTTCAGATGAGAATGGCTCAGTCCATGCCACCTTGATGCTTCCATTGAATGCTTCAATCCAAATTTGGAGTCTTGTCGCTATTTTGGCCATTCTAAGTTCAACATGCTATTTCTTGTTCCATGGACTTTAGAGGCTTGGCTTAGTGATTGTCCCCTTTAGATTCAATCCTCAGATGTGTCCAAGTGGATAGGAGCATTTGAATTTGGCTGATTTTGGAAAATCGGGCAAAATTGCAAATTCTGCCTTGCCTTTGACAGATTTCAGCAAGGCAACTTGCCAATGTCATATCTCATGGTGTAAGTTGAATTTGGTAATGTTCTTGACCATTTTGGAAAGCCCTTACATGATACAACTACTGTTTGAACATGTTTGGTTTTGATGTCTCCTGAATCCAAGTGCAAAACCCCCCTACATTTGGCAAAAGTAAGGCAACATCTGACTTAGTGAAATTTTCACTAAGTGTTGGAACAAAGTGTTTTCTCTTGATTTTGATCACTCCATAACTCAAAATCCATGAGGAATTTGGACATAGGTCAGTATGAAGCTTTTGTAGAGGGCAATGAGATCTACAAATCAAGCTTTGAATGGGGCACAATGGCCTTGTGGTTTAGGAGTTATGGTCCTCCAAAATTGGTACATTAGTGGCACTTTTTCATGACTTAGAAAAATTTCTAAGTTTTATGGTTACCCCTTTTACAAGTTATCCAACTTTTCTTGATTTTTCTTGATGAATGATGATTCAAATCATACATTAACATCATTTTAGGGTTAAAAATCCATTTTGGTGAAAAATCTCAAAAAGTCAAAGTTGACTTTTGTGCACAGTTGACTTTTTATCAGATGAATTCCAAACTGTGCAATTCTTCAGGAAATCATGTCCTTGACCTAAATCAAACTTGATGGACATGTTCCATGGATGTCATAGGGTATATTGAATCATGTCTTAGGGCTTGGGAGCATGTCCTGGTCAAAAGTCAAAGTTACAGTTGACTTTTCCCTTAAAACCCTAATTGTGGTGCAGATGAAATTGAGGCTTGTTGCTCAAGCTTCTTGGATCAATCCATTGTTGCAAATGGCTCAATATAGTTCATTGGAGACCCTCAAACCCTCTCTTGAGGTCTTGGCTCATGATTGGTCCCAAAAGTCAACTTAGGGGTGAATTAGGTCAAGAAACCCTAATTCCTGATTTTTGATGAATGCATCCCCTGAGGCAAAATTGACTTGATGCTTGGGTCCATGAGGTTCCATGGAGTATATTAGGTCAGGTTTTGGATCATTGGCTTGTGCCCAGATGAAAATTTTCATCTAGTGGCCCTGGTCGACCAAAACCCTAATTTGGTGACACTGTCGATCTTGAGACTTGATCCACCTAGAAGGGAGCAGCCGTGTGCTTAATCCTTGAAGTGGGAGTCCTTTTGATCCATTGTGGATGTTTGAGAGGTTAGACAAGTTGAAGATCATGTCATTCCTTGATTGATCCTTTGGCTAAGCACTCAGAGAGGGCTTAAAACCCTAGTTTTGATTGTAGTGGATGCTCCCCCATCTTTGGGGAGACTGATGAAGTATGATGGTTCCTCCATATTGTGATGATGATTTGCACAATGATGGGAAATCCTAGTGGTCAAAATTTGGGGTATGACACCTACGCCCTATGGAGTGTGTTTGAATGCTTGGACTTGACTGAGAATGGCTAGATCACTTCGTGGAATCTCAACTGCACTTTGGTTAAAACCTTGAGCAATTGACTGGTGATTATGAGAAATCAGTGTTCCAGTTTTTGTTTAAGTGTTTGATCAGCTCATATGTGATGTATATGAGGTGTGTGAGTGATTGGTTTGAGTGGAATTGCCCTCTAGCTCAAAACCCAATAGTTACCTTGCTAAGAAAGGCATTTTTGCCAAGAGAAAGAGATTTTGAGAAAGGCAAGTGTTGTAGGCCTTTGGTGTACTTAAACTGATCACAATTGAGCTCTATTTATAGTAGAGCAAGTTTGTTTTGCAAGGAATAGTGAATGGCAACTGCTGAGTAGGTTTGGCCAATGTTGGCAAATGAAAATCCAATTCCCCTCTAGCCATTGACTAGAGGTTAGGGCACAGAGCTTTGGTTCCCTTGGTCTTGGATAAGTCTTGACTGATTTCAGATGAGAATGGCTCAGTCCATGCCACCTTGATGCTTCCATTGAATGCTTCAATCCAAATTTGGAGTCTTGTCGCTATTTTGGCCATTCTAAGTTCAACATGCTATTTCTTGTTCCATGGACTTTAGAGGCTTGGCTTAGTGATTGTCCCCTTTAGATTCAATCCTCAGATGTGTCCAAGTGGATAGGAGCATTTGAATTTGGCTGATTTTGGAAAATCGGGCAAAATTGCAAATTCTGCCTTGCCTTTGACAGATTTCAGCAAGGCAACTTGCCAATGTCATATCTCATGGTGTAAGTTGAATTTGGTAATGTTCTTGACCATTTTGGAAAGCCCTTACATGATACAACTACTGTTTGAACATGTTTGGTTTTGATGTCTCCTGAATCCAAGTGCAAAACCCCCCTACATTTGGCAAAAGTAAGGCAACATCTGACTTAGTGAAATTTTCACTAAGTGTTGGAACAAAGTGTTTTCTCTTGATTTTGATCACTCCATAACTCAAAATCCATGAGGAATTTGGACATAGGTCAGTATGAAGCTTTTGTAGAGGGCAATGAGATCTACAAATCAAGCTTTGAATGGGGCACAATGGCCTTGTGGTTTAGGAGTTATGGTCCTCCAAAATTGGTACATTAGTGGCACTTTTTCATGACTTAGAAAAATTTCTAAGTTTTATGGTTACCCCTTTTACAAGTTATCCAACTTTTCTTGATTTTTCTTGATGAATGATGATTCAAATCATACATTAACATCATTTTAGGGTTAAAAATCCATTTTGGTGAAAAATCTCAAAAAGTCAAAGTTGACTTTTGTGCACAGTTGACTTTTTATCAGATGAATTCCAAACTGTGCAATTCTTCAGGAAATCATGTCCTTGACCTAAATCAAACTTGATGGACATGTTCCATGGGTGTCATAGGGTATATTGAATCATGTCTTAGGTCTTGGGAGCATGTCCTGGTCAAAAGTCAAAATTACAGTTGACTTTTCCCTTAAAACCCTAATTGTGGTGCAGATGAAATTGAGGCTTGTTGCTCAAGCTTCTTGGATCAATCCATTGTTGCAAATGGCTCAATATAGTTCATTGGAGACCCTCAAACCCTCTCTTGAGGTCTTGGCTCATGATTGGTCCCAAAAGTCAACTTAGGGGTGAATTAGGTCAAGAAACCCTAATTCCTGATTTTTGATGAATGCATCCCCTGAGGCAAAATTGACTTGATGCTTGGGTCCATGAGGTTCCATGGAGTATATTAGGTCAGGTTTTGGATCATTGGCTTGTGCCCAGATGAAAATTTTCATCTAGTGGCCCTGGTCGACCAAAACCCTAATTTGGTGACACTGTCGATCTTGAGACTTGATCCACCTAGAAGGGAGCAGCCGTGTGCTTAATCCTTGAAGTGGGAGTCCTTTTGATCCATTGTGGATGTTTGAGAGGTTAGACAAGTTGAAGATCATGTCATTCCTTGATTGATCCTTTGGCTAAGCACTCAGAGAGGGCTTAAAACCCTAGTTTTGATTGTAGTGGATGCTCCCCCATCTTTGGGGAGACTGATGAAGTATGATGGTTCCTCCATATTGTGATGATGATTTGCACAATGATGGGAAATCCTAGTGGTCAAAATTTGGGGTATGACACCTACGCCCTATGGAGTGTGTTTGAATGCTTGGACTTGACTGAGAATGGCTAGATCACTTCGTGGAATCTTAACTGCACTTTGGTTAAAACCTTGAGCAATTGACTGGTGATTATGAGAAATCAGTGTTCCAGTTTTTGTTTAAGTGTTTGATCAGCTCATATGTGATGTATATGAGGTGTGTGAGTGATTGGTTTGAGTGGAATTGCCCTCTAGCTCAAAACCCGATAGTTACCTTGCTAAGAAAGGCATTTTTGCCAAGAGAAAGAGATTTTGAGAAAGGCAAGTGTTGTAGGCCTTTGGTGTACTTAAACTGATCACAATTGAGCTCTATTTATAGTAGAGCAAGTTTGTTTTGCAAGGAATAGTGAATGGCAACTGCTGAGTAGGTTTGGCCAATGTTGGCAAATGAAAATCCAATTCCCCTCTAGCCATTGACTAGAGGTTAGGGCACAGAGCTTTGGTTCCCTTGGTCTTGGATAAGTCTCGACTGATTTCAGATGAGAATGGCTCAGTCCATGCCACCTTGATGCTTCCATTGAATGCTTCAATCCAAATTTGGAGTCTTGTCGCTATTTTGGCCATTCTAAGTTCAACATGCTATTTCTTGTTCCATGGACTTTAGAGGCTTGGCTCAGTGATTGTCCCTTTTAGATTCAATCCTCAGATGTGTCCAAGTGGATAGGAGCATTTGAATTTGGCTGATTTTGGAAAATCGAGCAAAATTGCAAATTCTGCCTTGCCTTTGACAGATTTCAGCAAGGCAACTTGCCAATGTCATATCTCATGGTGTAAGTTGAATTTGGTAATGTTCTTGACCATTTTGGAAAGCCCTTACATGATACAACTACTGTTTGAACATGTTTGGTTTTGATGTCTCCTGAATCCAAGTGCAAAACCCCCCTACATTTGGCAAAAAGTAAGGCAAAATCTGACTTAGTGAAATTTTCACTAAGTGTTGGAACAAAGTGTTTTCTCTTGATTTTGATCACTCCATAACTCAAAATCCATGAGGAATTTGGACATAGGTCAGTATGAAGCTTTTGTAGAGGGCAATGAGATCTACAAATCAAGCTTTGAATGGGGCACAATGGCCTTGTGGTTTAGGAGTTATGGTCCTCCAAAGTTGGTGCATTAGTGGCACTATTTCATGACTTAGAAAAATTTCTAAGTTTTATGGTTACCCCTTTTACAAGTTATCCAACTTTTCTTGATTTTTCTTGATGAATGATGATTCAAATCATACATTAACATCATTTTAGGGTTAAAAATCCATTTTGGTGAAAAATCTCAAAAAGTCAAAGTTGACTTTTGTGCACAGTTGACTTTTTATCAGATGAATTCCAAACTGTGCAATTCTTTAGGAAATCATGTCCTTGACCTAAATCAAACTTGATGGACATGTTCCATGGGTGTCATAGGGTATATTGAATCATGTCTTAGGGCTTGGGAGCATGTCCTGGTCAAAAGTCAAAGTTACAGTTGACTTTTCCCTTAAAACCCTAATTGTGGTGCAGATGAAGTTGAGGCTTGTTGCTCAAGCTTCTTGGATCAATCCATTGTTGCAAATGGCTCAATATAGTTCATTGGAGACCCTCAAACCCTCTCTTGAGGTCTTGGCTCATGATTGGTCCCAAAAGTCAACTTAGGGGTGAGTTAGGTCAAGAAGACCTAATTCCTGATTTTTGATGAATGCATCCCCTGAGGCAAAATTGACTTGATGCTTGGGTCCATGAGGTTCCATGGAGTATATTAGGTCAGGTTTTGGATCATTGGCTTGTGCCCAGATGAAAAATTTCATCTGGTGGCCCTGGTCGACCAAAACCCTAATTTGGTGACACTGTCGATCTTGAGACTTGATCCACCTATAAGGGAGCAGCCTTGTGCTTAATCCTTGAAGTGGGAGTCCTTTTGATCCATTATGGATGTTTGAGAGGTTAGACAAGTTGAAGATCATGCCATTCCTTGATTGATCCTTTGTCTAAGCACTTAGAGAGGGCTTAAAACCCTAGTTTTGATTGCAGTGGATGCTCACCCATCTTTGGGGACACTGATGAAGTATGATGGTTCCTCCATATTGTGATGATGATTTGCACAATGATGGGAAATCCTAGTGGTCAAAATTTGGGGTATGACACCTACACCCTATGGAGTGTGTTTGAATGCTTGGACTTGACTGAGAATGGCTGGATCACTTCATGGAATCTCAACTGCACTTTGGTTAAAACCTTGAGCAATTGACTGGTGATTATGAGAAATCAGTGTTCCAGTTGTTGTTTAAGTGTTTGATCAGCTCATATGCGATGTATATGAGGTGTGTGAGTGATTGGTTTGAGTGGAATTTCCCTCTAGCTCAAAACCCGATAGTTACCTTGCTAAGAAAGGCATTTTTGCCAAGAGAAAGAGATTTTGAGAAAGGAAAGTGTTGTAGGCCTTTGGTGTACTTAAACTGATCACAATTGAGCTCTATTTATAGTAGAGCAAGTTTGTTTTGCAAGGAATAGTGAATGGCAACTGCTAAGTAGGTTTGGCCAATGTTGGCAAATGAAAATCCAAGTCTCCTCTAGCCATTGACTAGAGGTTAGGGCACAGAGCTTTGGTTCCCTTGGTCTTGGATAAGTCTTGACTGATTTCAGATGAGAATGGTTCAGTCCATGCCACCTTGATGCTTCCATTGAATGCTTCAATCCAAATTTGGAGTCTTGTCGCTATTTTGGCTATTCTAAGTTCAACATGCTATTTCTTGTTCCATGGATTTTGGAGGCTTGGCTCAGTGATTGTCCCCTTTAGATTCAATCCTCAGATGTGTCCAAGTGGATAGGAGCATTTTAATTTGGCTGATTTTGGCAAATCGAGCAAAATTGCAAATTCTGCCTTGCCTTTGACAGATTTCAGCAAGGTAACTTGCCAATGTCATATCTCATGGTGTAAGTTGAATTTGGTAATGTTCTTGACCATTTTGGAAAGCCCTTACATGATACAACAACTGTTTGAACATGTTTGGTTTTGATGTCTCCTGAATCCAAGTGCAAAACCCCCCTACATTTGGCAAAAAGTAAGGCAAAATCTGACTTAGTGAAATTTTCACTAAGTGTTGGAACAAAGTGTTTTCTCTTGATTTTGATCACTCCATAACTCAAAATCCATGAGGAATTTGGACATAGGTCAGTATGAAGCTTTTGTAGAGGGCAATGAGATCTACAAATCAAGCTTTGAATGGGGCACAATGGCCTTGTGGTTTAGGAGTTATGGTCCTCCAAAGTTGGTGCATTAGTGGCACTATTTCATGACTTAGAAAAATTTCTAAGTTTTATGGTTACCCCTTTTACAAGTTATCCAACTTTTCTTGATTTTTCTTGATGAATGATGATTCAAATCATACATTAACATCATTTTAGGGTTAAAAATCCATTTTGGTGAAAAATCTCAAAAAGTCAAAGTTGACTTTTGTGCACAGTTGACTTTTTATCAGATGAATTCCAAACTGTGCAATTCTTTAGGAAATCATGTCCTTGACCTAAATCAAACTTGATGGACATGTTCCATGGGTGTCATAGGGTATATTGAATCATGTCTTAGGGCTTGGGAGCATGTCCTGGTCAAAAGTCAAAGTTACAGTTGACTTTTCCCTTAAAACCCTAATTGTGGTGCAGATGAAGTTGAGGCTTGTTGCTCAAGCTTCTTGGATCAATCCATTGTTGCAAATGGCTCAATATAGTTCATTGGAGACCCTCAAACCCTCTCTTGAGGTCTTGGCTCATGATTGGTCCCAAAAGTCAACTTAGGGGTGAGTTAGGTCAAGAAGACCTAATTCCTGATTTTTGATGAATGCATCCCCTGAGGCAAAATTGACTTGATGCTTGGGTCCATGAGGTTCCATGGAGTATATTAGGTCAGGTTTTGGATCATTGGCTTGTGCCCAGATGAAAAATTTCATCTGGTGGCCCTGGTCGACCAAAACCCTAATTTGGTGACACTGTCGATCTTGAGACTTGATCCACCTATAAGGGAGCAACCTTGTGCTTAATCCTTGAAGTGGGAGTCCTTTTGATCCATTATGGATGTTTGAGAGGTTAGACAAGTTGAAGATCATGCCATTCCTTGATTGATCCTTTGTCTAAGCACTTAGAGAGGGCTTAAAACCCTAGTTTTGATTGCAGTGGATGCTCACCCATCTTTGGGGACACTGATGAAGTATGATGGTTCCTCCATATTGTGATGATGATTTGCACAATGATGGGAAATCCTAGTGGTCAAAATTTGGGGTATGACACCTACACCCTATGGAGTGTGTTTGAATGCTTGGACTTGACTGAGAATGGCTGGATCACTTCATGGAATCTCAACTGCACTTTGGTTAAAACCTTGAGCAATTGACTGGTGATTATGAGAAATCAGTGTTCCAGTTGTTGTTTAAGTGTTTGATCAGCTCATATGCGATGTATATGAGGTGTGTGAGTGATTGGTTTGAGTGGAATTTCCCTCTAGCTCAAAACCCGATAGTTACCTTGCTAAGAAAGGCATTTTTGCCAAGAGAAAGAGATTTTGAGAAAGGAAAGTGTTGTAGGCCTTTGGTGTACTTAAACTGATCACAATTGAGCTCTATTTATAGTAGAGCAAGTTTGTTTTGCAAGGAATAGTGAATGGCAACTGCTAAGTAGGTTTGGCCAATGTTGGCAAATGAAAATCCAAGTCTCCTCTAGCCATTGACTAGAGGTTAGGGCACAGAGCTTTGGTTCCCTTGGTCTTGGATAAGTCTTGACTGATTTCAGATGAGAATGGTTCAGTCCATGCCACCTTGATGCTTCCATTGAATGCTTCAATCCAAATTTGGAGTCTTGTCGCTATTTTGGCTATTCTAAGTTCAACATGCTATTTCTTGTTCCATGGATTTTGGAGGCTTGGCTCAGTGATTGTCCCCTTTAGATTCAATCCTCAGATGTGTCCAAGTGGATAGGAGCATTTTAATTTGGCTGATTTTGGCAAATCGAGCAAAATTGCAAATTCTGCCTTGCCTTTGACAGATTTCAGCAAGGTAACTTGCCAATGTCATATCTCATGGTGTAAGTTGAATTTGGTAATGTTCTTGACCATTTTGGAAAGCCCTTACATGATACAACAACTGTTTGAACATGTTTGGTTTTGATGTCTCTTGAATCCAAGTGCAAAACCCCCCTACATTTGGCAAAAAGTAAGGCAAAATCTGACTTAGTGAAATTTTCACTAAGTGTTGGAACAAAGTGTTTTCTCTTGATTTTGATCACTCCATAACTCAAAATCCATGAGGAATTTCGACATAGGTCAGTATGAAGCTTTTGTAGAGGGCAATGAGATCTACAAATCAAGCTTTGAATGGGGCACAATGGCCTTGTGGTTTAGGAGTTATGGTCCTCCAAAGTTGGTGCATTAGTGGCACTTTTTCATGACTTAGAAAAATTTCTAAGTTTTATGGTTACCCCTTTTACAAGTTATCCAACTTTTCTTGATTTTTCTTGATGAATTATGATTCAAATCATACATTAACATCATTTTAGGGTTAAAAATCCATTTTGGTGAAAAATCTCAAAAAGTCAAAGTTGACTTTTGTGCACAGTTGACTTTTTATCAGATGAATTCCAAACTTTGCAATTCTTTAGGAAATCATGTCCTTGACCTAAATCAAACTTGATGGACATGTTCCATGGGTGTCATAGGGTATATTGAATCATGTCTTAGGGCTTGGGAGCATGTCCTGGTCAAAAGTCAAAGTTACAGTTGACTTTTCCCTTAAAACCCTAATTGTGGTGCAGATGAAGTTGAGGCTTGTTGCTCAAGCTTCTTGGATCAATCCATTGTTGCAAATGGCTCAATATAGTTCATTGGAGACCCTCAAACCCTCTCTTGAGGTCTTGGCTCATGATTGGTCCCAAAAGTCAACTTAGGGGTGAGTTAGGTCAAGAAGACCTAATTCCTGATTTTTGATGAATGCATCCCCTGAGGCAAAATTGACTTGATGCTTGGGTCCATGAGGTTCCATGGAGTATATTAGGTCAGGTTTTGGATCATTGGCTTGTGCCCAGATGAAAAATTTCATCTGGTGGCCCTGGTCGACCAAAACCCTAATTTGGTGACACTGTCGATCTTGAGACTTGATCCACCTATAAGGGAGCAGCCTTGTGCTTAATCCTTGAAGTGGGAGTCCTTTTGATCCATTATGGATGTTTGAGAGGTTAGACAAGTTGAAGATCATGCCATTCCTTGATTGATCCTTTGTCTAAGCACTTAGAGAGGGCTTAAAACCCTAGTTTTGATTGCAGTGGATGCTCACCCATCTTTGGGGACACTGATGAAGTATGATGGTTCCTCCATATTGTGATGATGATTTGCACAATGATGGGAAATCCTAGTGGTCAAAATTTGGGGTATGACACCTACACCCTATGGAGTGTGTTTGAATGCTTGGACTTGACTGAGAATGGCTGGATCACTTCATGGAATCTCAACTGCACTTTGGTTAAAACCTTGAGCAATTGACTGGTGATTATGAGAAATCAGTGTTCCAGTTGTTGTTTAAGTGTTTGATCAGCTCATATGCGATGTATATGAGGTGTGTGAGTGATTGGTTTGAGTGGAATTTCCCTCTAGCTCAAAACCCGATAGTTACCTTGCTAAGAAAGGCATTTTTGCCAAGAGAAAGAGATTTTGAGAAAGGAAAGTGTTGTAGGCCTTTGGTGTACTTAAACTGATCACAATTGAGCTCTATTTATAGTAGAGCAAGTTTGTTTTGCAAGGAATAGTGAATGGCAACTGCTAAGTAGGTTTGGCCAATGTTGGCAAATGAAAATCCAAGTCTCCTCTAGCCATTGACTAGAGGTTAGGGCACAGAGCTTTGGTTCCCTTGGTCTTGGATAAGTCTTGACTGATTTCAGATGAGAATGGTTCAGTCCATGCCACCTTGATGCTTCCATTGAATGCTTCAATCCAAATTTGGAGTCTTGTCGCTATTTTGGCTATTCTAAGTTCAACATGCTATTTCTTGTTCCATGGATTTTGGAGGCTTGGCTCAGTGATTGTCCCCTTTAGATTCAATCCTCAGATGTGTCCAAGTGGATAGGAGCATTTGAATTTGGCTGATTTTGGCAAATCGAGCAAAATTGCAAATTCTGCCTTGCCTTTGACAGATTTCAGCAAGGTAACTTGCCAATGTCATATCTCATGGTGTAAGTTGAATTTGGTAATGTTCTTGACCATTTTGGAAAGCCCTTACATGATACAACAACTGTTTGAACATGTTTGGTTTTGATATCTCTTGAATCCAAGTGCAAAACCCCCCTACATTTGGCAAAAAGTAAGGCAAAATCTGACTTAGTGAAATTTTCACTAAGTGTTGGAACAAAGTGTTTTCTCTTGATTTTGATCACTCCATAACTCAAAATCCATGAGGAATTTCGACATAGGTCAGTATGAAGCTTTTGTAGAGGGCAATGAGATCTACAAATCAAGCTTTGAATGGGGCACAATGGCCTTGTGGTTTAGGAGTTATGGTCCTCCAAAGTTGGTGCATTAGTGGCACTTTTTCATGACTTAGAAAAATTTCTAAGTTTTATGGTTACCCCTTTTACAAGTTATCCAACTTTTCTTGATTTTTCTTGATGAATTATGATTCAAATCATACATTAACATCATTTTAGGGTTAAAAATCCATTTTGTTGAAAAATCTCAAAAAGTCAAAGTTGACTTTTGTGCACAGTTGACTTTTTATCAGATGAATTCCAAACTTTGCAATTCTTTAGGAAATCATGTCCTTGACCTAAATCAAACTTGATGGACATGTTCCATGGGTGTCATAGGGTATATTGAATCATGTCTTAGGGCTTGGGAGCATGTCCTGGTCAAAAGTCAAAGTTACAGTTGACTTTTCCCTTAAAACCCTAATTGTGGTGCAGATGAAATTGAGGCTTGTTGCTCAAGCTTCTTGGATCAATCCATTGTTGCAAATGGCTCAATATAGTTCATTGGAGACCCTCAAACCCTCTCTTGAGGTCTTGGCTCATGATTGGTCCCAAAAGTCAACTTAGGGGTGAATTAGGTCAAGAAACCCTAATTCCTGATTTTTGATGAATGCATCCCCTGAGGCAAAATTGACTTGATGCTTGGGTCCATGAGGTTCCATGGAGTATATTAGGTCAGGTTTTGGATCATTGGCTTGTGCCCAGATGAAAAATTTCATCTGGTGGCCCTGGTCGACCAAAACCCTAATTTGGTGACACTGTCGATCTTGAGACTTGATCCACCTATAAGGGAGCAGCCTTGTGCTTAATCCTTGAAGTGGGAGTCCTTTTGATCCATTGTGGATGTTTGAGAGGTTAGACAAGTTGAAGATCATGTCATTCCTTGATTGATCCTTTGTCTAAGCACTCAGAGAGGGCTTAAAACCCTAGTTTTGATTGCAGTGGATGCTCACCCACCTTTGGGGAGACTGATGAAGTATGATGGTTCCTCCATATTGTGATGATGATTTGCACAATGATGGGAAATCCTAGTGGTCAAAATTTGGGGTATGACACCTACACCCTATGGAGTGTGTTTGAATGCTTGGACTTGACTGAGAATGGCTGGATCACTTCATGGAATCTCAACTGCACTTTGGTTAAAACCTTGAGCAATTGACTGGTGATTATGAGAAATCAGAGTTCCAGTTGTTGTTTAAGTGTTTGATCAGCTCATATGCGATGTATATGAGGTGTGTGAGTGATTGGTTTGAGTGGAATTTCCCTCTAGCTCAAAACCCGATAGTTACCATGCTAAGAAAGGCATTTTTGCCAAGAGAAAGAGATTTTGAGAAAGGCAAGTGTTGTAGGCCTTTGGTGTACTTAAACTGATCACAATTGAGCTCTATTTATAGTAGAGCAAGTTTGTTTTGCAAGGAATAGTGAATGGCAACTGCTAAGTAGGTTTGGCCAATGTTGGCAAATGAAAATCCAAGTCTCCTCTAGCCATTGACTAGAGGTTAGGGCACAGAGCTTTGGTTCCCTTGGTCTTGGATAAGTCTTGACTGATTTCAGATGAGAATGGTTCAGTCCATGCCACCTTGATGCTTCCATTGAATGCTTCAATCCAAATTTGGAGTCTTGTCGCTATTTTGGCCATTCTAAGTTCAACATGCTATTTCTTGTTCCATGGACTTTGGAGGCTTGGCTCAGTGATTGTCCCCTTTAGATTCAATCCTCAGATGTGTCCAAGTGGATAGGAGCATTTGAATTTGGCTGATTTTGGCAAATCGAGCAAAATTGCAAATTCTGCCTTGCCTTTGACAGATTTCAGCAAGGTAACTTGCCAATGTCATATCTCATGGTGTAAGTTGAATTTGGTAATGTTCTTGACCATTTTGGAAAGCCCTTACATGATGCAACAACTGTTTGAACATGTTTGGTTTTGATGTCTCTTGAATCCAAGTGCAAAACCCCCCTACATTTGGCAAAAAGTAAGGCAAAATCTGACTTAGTGAAATTTTCACTAAGTGTTGGAACAAAGTGTTTTCTCTTGATTTTGATCACTCCATAACTCAAAATCCATGAGGAATTTGGACATAGGTCAGTATGAAGCTTTTGTAGAGGGCAATGAGATCTACAAATCAGGCTTTGAATGGGGCACAATGGCCTTGTGGTTTAGGAGTTATGGTCCTCCAAAGTTGGTGCATTAGTGGCACTTTTTCATGACTTAGAAAATTTTTTAAGTTTTATGGTTACCCTTTTTACAAGTTATCCAACTTTTCTTGATTTTTCTTGATGAATGATGATTCAAATCATACGTTAACATCATTTTAGGGTTAAAAATCCATTTTGGTGAAAAATCTCAAAAAGTCAAAGTTGACTTTTGTGCACAGTTGACTTTTTATCAGATGAATTCCAAACTTTGCAATTCTTTAGGAAATCATGTCCTTGACCTAAATCAAACTTGATGGACATGTTCCATGGGTGTCATAGGGTATATTGAATCATGTCTTAGGGCTTGGGAGCATGTCCTGGTCAAAAGTCAAAGTTACAGTTGACTTTTCCCTTAAAACCCTAATTGTGGTGCAGATGAAATTGAGGCTTGTTGCTCAAGCTTCTTGGATCAATCCATTGTTGCAAATGGCTCAATATAGTTCATTGGAGACCCTCAAACCCTCTCTTGAGGTCTTGGCTCATGATTGGTCCCAAAAGTCAACTTAGGGGTGAATTAGGTCAAGAAACCCTAATTCCTGATTTTTGATGAATGCATCCCCTGAGGCAAAATTGACTTGATGCTTGGGTCCATGAGGTTCCATGGAGTATATTAGGTCAGGTTTTGGATCATTGGCTTGTGCCCAGATGAAAAATTTCATCTGGTGGCCCTGGTCGACCAAAACCCTAATTTGGTGACACTGTCGATCTTGAGACTTGATCCACCTATAAGGGAGCAGCCTTGTGCTTAATCCTTGAAGTGGGAGTCCTTTTGATCCATTGTGGATGTTTGAGAGGTTAGACAAGTTGAAGATCATGTCATTCCTTGATTGATCCTTTGTCTAAGCACTCAGAGAGGGCTTAAAACCCTAGTTTTGATTGCAGTGGATGCTCACCCACCTTTGGGGAGACTGATGAAGTATGATGGTTCCTCCATATTGTGATGATGATTTGCACAATGATGGGAAATCCTAGTGGTCAAAATTTGGGGTATGACACCTACACCCTATGGAGTGTGTTTGAATGCTTGGACTTGACTGAGAATGGCTGGATCACTTCATGGAATCTCAACTGCACTTTGGTTAAAACCTTGAGCAATTGACTGGTGATTATGAGAAATCAGTGTTCCAGTTGTTGTTTAAGTGTTTGATCAGCTCATATGCGATGTATATGAGGTGTGTGAGTGATTGGTTTGAGTGGAATTTCCCTCTAGCTCAAAACCCGATAGTTACCATGCTAAGAAAGGCATTTTTGCCAAGAGAAAGAGATTTGGAGAAAGGCAAGTGTTGTAGGCCTTTGGTGTACTTAAACTGATCACAATTGAGCTCTATTTATAGTAGAGCAAGTTTGTTTTGCAAGGAATAGTGAATGGCAACTGCTAAGTAGGTTTGGCCAATGTTGGCAAATGAAAATCCAAGTCTCCTCTAGCCATTGACTAGAGGTTAGGGCACAGAGCTTTGGTTCCCTTGGTCTTGGATAAGTCTTGACTGATTTCAGATGAGAATGGTTCAGTCCATGCCACCTTGATGCTTCCATTGAATGCTTCAATCCAAATTTGGAGTCTTGTCGCTATTTTGGCCATTCTAAGTTCAACATGCTATTTCTTGTTCCATGGACTTTGGAGGCTTGGCTCAGTGATTGTCCCCTTTAGATTCAATCCTCAGATGTGTCCAAGTGGATAGGAGCATTTGAATTTGGCTGATTTTGGCAAATCGAGCAAAATTGCAAATTCTGCCTTGCCTTTGACAGATTTCAGCAAGGTAACTTGCCAATGTCATATCTCATGGTGTAAGTTGAATTTGGTAATGTTCTTGACCATTTTGGAAAGCCCTTACATGATACAACAACTGTTTGAACATGTTTGGTTTTGATGTCTCTTGAATCCAAGTGCAAAACCCCCCTACATTTGGCAAAAAGTAAGGCAAAATCTGACTTAGTGAAATTTTCACTAAGTGTTGGAACAAAGTGTTTTCTCTTGATTTTGATCACTCCATAACTCAAAATCCATGAGGAATTTGGACATAGGTCAGTATGAAGCTTTTGTAGAGGGCAATGAGATCTACAAATCAGGCTTTGAATGGGGCACAATGGCCTTGTGGTTTAGGAGTTATGGTCCTCCAAAGTTGGTGCATTAGTGGCACTTTTTCATGACTTAGAAAATTTTTTAAGTTTTATGGTTACCCTTTTTACAAGTTATCCAACTTTTCTTGATTTTTCTTGATGAATGATGATTCAAATCATACATTAACATCATTTTAGGGTTAAAAATCCATTTTGGTGAAAAATCTCAAAAAGTCAAAGTTGACTTTTGTGCACAGTTGACTTTTTATCAGATGAATTCCAAACTGTGCAATTCTTTAGGAAATCATGTCCTTGACCTAAATCAAACTTGATGGACATGTTCCATGGGTGTCATAGGGTATATTGAATCATGTCTTAGGGCTTGGGAGCATGTCCTGGTCAAAAGTCAAAGTTACAGTTGACTTTTCCCTTAAAACCCTAATTGTGGTGCAGATGAAATTGAGGCTTGTTGCTCAAGCTTCTTGGATCAATCCATTGTTGCAAATGGCTCAATATAGTTCATTGGAGACCCTCAAACCCTCTCTTGAGGTCTTGGCTCATGATTGGTCCCAAAAGTCAACTTAGGGGTGAATTAGGTCAAGAAACCCTAATTCCTGATTTTTGATGAATGCATCCCCTGAGGCAAAATTGACTTGATGCTTGGGTCCATGAGGTTCCATGGAGTATATTAGGTCAGGTTTTGGATCATTGGCTTGTGCCCAGATGAAAAATTTCATCTGGTGGCCCTGGTCGACCAAAACCCTAATTTGGTGACACTGTCGATCTTGAGACTTGATCCACCTATAAGGGAGCAGCCTTGTGCTTAATCCTTGAAGTGGGAGTCCTTTTGATCCATTATGGATGTTTGAGAGGTTAGACAAGTTGAAGATCATGTCATTCCTTGATTGATCCTTTGTCTAAGCACTCAGAGAGGGCTTAAAACCCTAGTTTTGATTGCAGTGGATGCTCACCCACCTTTGGGGAAACTGATGAAGTATGATGGTTCCTCCATATTGTGATGATGATTTGCACAATGATGGGAAATACTAGTGGTCAAAATTTGGGGTATGACACCTACACCCTATGGAGTGTGTTTGAATGCTTGGACTTGACTGAGAATGGCTGGATCACTTCATGGAATCTCAACTGCACTTTGGTTAAAACCTTGAGCAATTGACTGGTGATTATGAGAAATCAGTGTTCCAGTTGTTGTTTAAGTGTTTGATCAGCTCATATGCGATGTATATGAGGTGTGTGAGTGATTGGTTTGAGTGGAATTTCCCTCTAGCTCAAAACCCGATAGTTACCTTGCTAAGAAAGGCATTTTTGCCAAGAGAAAGAGATTTTGAGAAAGGCAAGTGTTGTAGGCCTTTGGTGTACTTAAACTGATCACAATTGAGCTCTATTTATAGTAGAGCAAGTTTGTTTTGCAAGGAATAGTGAATGGCAACTGCTAAGTAGGTTTGGCCAATGTTGGCAAATGAAAATCCAAGTCTCCTCTAGTCAATGGCTAGAGGTTAGGGCACAGAGCTTTGGTTCCCTTGGTCTTGGATAAGTCTTGACTGATTTCAGATGAGAATGGTTCAGTCCATGCCACCTTGATGCTTCCATTGAATGCTTCAATCCAAATTTGGAGTCTTGTCGCTATTTTGGCCATTCTAAGTTCAACATGCTATTTCTTGTTCCATGGACTTTGGAGGCTTGGCTCATTGATTGTCCCCTTTAGATTCAATCCTCAGATGTGTCCAAGTGGATAGGAGCATTTGAATTTGGCTGATTTTGGCAAATCGAGCAAAATTGCAAATTCTGCCTTGCCTTTGACAGATTTCAGCAAGGTAACTTGCCAATGTCATATCTCATGGTGTAAGTTGAATTTGGTAATGTTCTTGACCATTTTGGAAAGCCCTTACATGATACAACAACTGTTTGAACATGTTTGGTTTTGATGTCTCTTGAATCCAAGTGCAAAACCCCCCTACATTTGGCAAAAAGTAAGGCAAAATCTGACTTAGTGAAATTTTCACTAAGTGTTGGAACAAAGTGTTTTCTCTTGATTTTGATCACTCCATAACTCAAAATCCATGAGGAATTTGGACATAGGTCAGTATGAAGCTTTTGTAGAGGGCAATGAGATCTACAAATCAAGCTTTGAATGGGGCACAATGGCCTTGTGGTTTAGGAGTTATGGTCCTCCAAAGTTGGTGCATTAGTGGCACTTTTTCATGACTTAGAAAAATTTCTAAGTTTTATGGTTACCCCTTTTACAAGTTATCCAACTTTTCTTGATTTTTCTTGATGAATGATGATTCAAATCATACATTAACATCATTTTAGGGTTAAAAATCCATTTTGGTGAAAAATCTCAAAAAGTCAAAGTTGACTTTTGTGCACAGTTGACTTTTTATCAGATGAATTCCAAACTGTGCAATTCTTTAGGAAATCATGTCCTTGACCTAAATCAAACTTGATGGACATGTTCCATGGGTGTCATAGGGTATATTGAATCATGTCTTAGGGCTTGGGAGCATGTCCTGGTCAAAAGTCAAAGTTACAGTTGACTTTTCCCATAAAACCCTAATTGTGGTGCAGATGAAATTGAGGCTTGTTGCTCAAGCTTCTTGGATCAATCCATTGTTGCAAATGGCTCAATATAGTTCATTGGAGACCCTCAAACCCTCTCTTGAGGTCTTGGCTCATGATTGGTCCCAAAAGTCAACTTAGGGGTGAATTAGGTCAAGAAACCCTAATTCCTGATTTTTGATGAATGCATCCCCTGAGGCAAAATTGACTTGATGCTTGGGTCCATGAGGTTCCATGGAGTATATTAGGTCAGGTTTTGGATCATTGGCTTGTGCCCAGATGAAAAATTTCATCTGGTGGCCCTGGTCGACCAAAACCCTAATTTGGTGACACTGTCGATCTAGAGACTTTATCCACCTATAAGGGAGCAGCCTTGTGCTTAATCCTTGAAGTGGGAGTCCTTTTGATCCATTGTGGATGTTTGAGAGGTTAGACAAGTTGAAGATCATGTCATTCCTTGATTGATCCTTTGTCTAAGCACTCAGAGAGGGCTTAAAACCCTAGTTTTGATTGCAGTGGATGCTCACCCATCTTTGGGGAGACTGATGAAGTATGATGGTTCCTCCATATTGTGATGATGATTTGCACAATGATGGGAAATCCTAGTGGTCAAAATTTGGGGTATGACACCTACACCCTATGGAGTGTGTTTGAATGCTTGGACTTGACTGAGAATGGCTGGATCACTTCATGGATTCTCAACTGCACTTTGGTTAAAACCTTGAGCAATTGACTGGTGATTATGAGAAATCAGTGTTCCAGTTGTTGTTTAAGTGTTTGATCAGCTCATATGCGATGTATATGAGGTGTGTGAGTGATTGGTTTGAGTGGAATTGCCCTCTAGCTCAAAACCCGATAGTTACCTTGCTAAGAAAGGCATTTTTGCCAAGAGAAAGAGATTTTGAGAAAGGCAAGTGTTGTAGGCCTTTGGTGTACTTAAACTGATCACAATTGAGCTCTATTTATAGTAGAGCAAGTTTGTTTTGCAAGGAATAGTGAATGGCAACTGCTAAGTAGGTTTGGCCAATGTTGGCAAATGAAAATCCAAGTCTCCTCTAGCCATTGACTAGAGGTTAGGGCACAGAGCTTTGGTTCCCTTGGTCTTGGATAAGTCTTGACTGATTTTAGATGAGAATGGTTCAGTCCATGCCACCTTGATGCTTCCATTGAATGCTTCAATCCAAATTTGGAGTCTTGTCGCTATTTTGACCATTCTAAGTTCAACATGCTATTTCTTGTTCCATGGACTTTTGAGGCTTGGCTCAGTGATTGTCCCCTTTAGATTCAATCCTCAGATGTGTCCAAGTGGATAGGAGCATTTGAATTTGGCTGATTTTGGCAAATCGAGCAAAATTGCAAATTCTGCCTTGCCTTTGACAAATTTCAGCAAGGTAACTTGCCAATGTCATATCTCATGGTGTAAGTTGAATTTGGTAATGTTCTTGACCATTTTGGAAAGCCCTTACATGATACAACAACTGTTTGAACATGTTTGGTTTTGATGTCTCTTGAATCCAAGTGCAAAACCCCCCTACATTTGGCAAAAAGTAAGGCAAAATCTGACTTAGTGAAATTTTCACTAAGTGTTGGAACAAAGTGTTTTCTCTTGATTTTGATCACTCCATAACTCAAAATCCATGAGGAATTTGGACATAGGTCAGTATGAAGCTTTTGTAGAGGGCAATGAGATCTACAAATCAAGCTTTGAATGGGGCACAATGGCCTTGTGGTTTAGGAGTTATGGTCCTCCAAAGTTGGTGCATTAGTGGCACTTTTTCATGACTTAGAAAAATTTCTAAGTTTTATGGTTACCCCTTTTACAAGTTATCCAACTTTTCTTGATTTTTCTTGATGAATGATGATTCAAATCATACATTAACATCATTTTAGGGTTAAAAATCCATTTTGGTGAAAAATCTCAAAAAGTCAAAGTTGACTTTTGTGCACAGTTGACTTTTTATCAGATGAATTCCAAACTGTGCAATTCTTTAGGAAATCATGTCCTTGACCTAAATCAAACTTGATGGACATGTTCCATGGGTGTCATAGGGTATATTGAATCATGTCTTAGGGCTTGGGAGCATGTCCTGGTCAAAAGTCAAAGTTACAGTTGACTTTTCCCATAAAACCCTAATTGTGGTGCAGATGAAATTGAGGCTTGTTGCTCAAGCTTCTTGGATCAATCCATTGTTGCAAATGGCTCAATATAGTTCATTGGAGACCCTCAAACCCTCTCTTGAGGTCTTGGCTCATGATTGGTCCCAAAAGTCAACTTAGGGGTGAATTAGGTCAAGAAACCCTAATTCCTGATTTTTGATGAATGCATCCCCTGAGGCAAAATTGACTTGATGCTTGGGTCCATGAGGTTCCATGGAGTATATTAGGTCAGGTTTTGGATCATTGGCTTGTGCCCAGATGAAAAATTTCATCTGGTGGCCCTGGTCGACCAAAACCCTAATTTGGTGACATTGTCGATCTTGAGACTTGATCCACCTATAAGGTAGCAGCCTTGTGCTTAATCCTTGAAGTGGGAGTCCTTTTGATCCATTGTGGATGTTTGAGAGGTTAGACAAGTTGAAGATCATGTCATTCCTTGATTGATCCTTTGTCTAAGCACTCAGAGAGGGCTTAAAACCCTAGTTTTGATTGTAGTGGATGCTCACCCATCTTTGGGGAGACTGATGAAGTATGATGGTTCCTCCATATTGTGATGATGATTTGCACAATGATGGGAAATCCTAGTGGTCAAAATTTGGGGTATGACACCTACAGCCTATGGAGTGTGATTGAATGCTTGGACTTGACTGAGAATGGTTGGATCACTTCATGGAATCTCAACTGCACTTTGGTTAAAACCTTGAGCAATTGACTGGTGATTATGAGAAATCAGTGTTCCAGTTGTTGTTTAAGTGTTTGATCAGCTCATATGCGATGTATATGAGGTGTGTGAGTGATTGGTTTGAGTGGAATTGCCCTCTAGCTCAAAACCCGATAGTTACCTTGCTAAGAAAGGCATTTTTGCCAAGAGAAAGAGATTTTGAGAAAGGCAAGTGTTGTAGGCCTTTGGTGTACTTAAACTGATCACAATTGAGCTCTATTTATAGTAGAGCAAGTTTGTTTTGCAAGGAATAGTGAATGGCAACTGCTAAGTAGGTTTGGCCAATGTTGGCAAATGAAAATCCAAGTCTCCTCTAGCCATTGACTAGAGGTTAGGGCACAGAGCTTTGGTTCCCTTGGTCTTGGATAAGTCTTGACTGATTTTAGATGAGAATGGTTCAGTCCATGCCACCTTGATGCTTCCATTGAATGCTTCAATCCAAATTTGGAGTCTTGTCGCTATTTTGACCATTCTAAGTTCAACATGCTATTTCTTGTTCCATGGACTTTTGAGGCTTGGCTCAGTGATTGTCCCCTTTAGATTCAATCCTCAGATGTGTCCAAGTGGATAGGAGCATTTGAATTTGGCTGATTTTGGCAAATCGAGCAAAATTGCAAATTCTGCCTTGCCTTTGACAAATTTCAGCAAGGTAACTTGCCAATGTCATATCTCATGGTGTAAGTTGAATTTGGTAATGTTCTTGACCATTTTGGAAAGCCCTTACATGATACAACAACTGTTTGAACATGTTTGGTTTTGATGTCTCTTGAATCCAAGTGCAAAACCCCCCTACATTTGGCAAAAAGTAAGGCAAAATCTGACTTAGTGAAATTTTCACTAAGTGTTGGAACAAAGTGTTTTCTCTTGATTTTGATCACTCCATAACTCAAAATCCATGAGGAATTTGGACATAGGTCAGTATGAAGCTTTTTTAGAGGGCAATGAGATCTACAAATCAAGCTTTGAATGGGGCACAATGGCCTTGTGGTTTAGGAGTTATGGTCCTCCAAAGTTGGTGCATTAGTGGCACTTTTTCATGACTTAGAAAAATTTATAAGTTTTATGGTTACCCCTTTTACAAGTTATCCAACTTTTCTTGATTTTTCTTGATGAATGATGATTCAAATCATACATTAACATCATTTTAGGGTTAAAAATCCATTTTGGTGAAAAATCTCAAAAAGTCAAAGTTGACTTTTGTGCACAGTTGACTTTTTATCAGATGAATTCCAAACTGTGCAATTCTTTAGGAAATCATGTCCTTGACCTAAATCAAACTTGATGGACATGTTCCATGGGTGTCATAGGGTATATTGAATCATGTCTTAGGGCTTGGGAGCATGTCTTGGTCAAAAGTCAAAGTTACAGTTGACTTTTCCCATAAAACCCTAATTGTGGTGCAGATGAAATTGAGGCTTGTTGCTCAAGCTTCTTGGATCAATCCATTGTTGCAAATGGCTCAATATAGTTCATTGGAGACCCTCAAACCCTCTCTTGAGGTCTTGGCTCATGATTGGTCCCAAAAGTCAACTTAGGGGTGAATTAGGTCAAGAAACCCTAATTCCTGATTTTTGATGAATGCATCCCCTGAGGCAAAATTGACTTGATGCTTGGGTCCATGAGGTTCCATGGAGTATATTAGGTCAGGTTTTGGATCATTGGCTTGTGCCCAGATGAAAAATTTCATCTGGTGGCCCTGGTCGACCAAAACCCTAATTTGGTGACATTGTCGATCTTGAGACTTGATCCACCTATAAGGTAGCAGCCTTGTGCTTAATCCTTGAAGTGGGAGTCCTTTTGATCCATTGTGGATGTTTGAGAGGTTAGACAAGTTGAAGATCATGTCATTCCTTGATTGATCCTTTGTCTAAGCACTCAGAGAGGGCTTAAAACCCTAGTTTTGATTGTAGTGGATGCTCACCCATCTTTGGGGAGACTGATGAAGTATGATGGTTCCTCCATATTGTGATGATGATTTGCACAATGATGGGAAATCCTAGTGGTCAAAATTTGGGGTATGACACCTACACCCTATGGAGTGTGATTGAATGCTTGGACTTGACTGAGAATGGTTGGATCACTTCATGGAATCTCAACTGCACTTTGGTTAAAACCTTGAGCAATTGACTGGTGATTATGAGAAATCAGTGTTCCAGTTGTTGTTTAAGTGTTTGATCAGCTCATATGCGATGTATATGAGGTGTGTGAGTGATTGGTTTGAGTGGAATTGCCCTCTAGCTCAAAACCCGATAGTTACCTTGCTAAGAAAGGCATTTTTGCCAAGAGAAAGAGATTTTGAGAAAGGCAAGTGTTATAGGCCTTTGGTGTACTTAAACTGATCACAATTGAGCTCTATTTATAGTAGAGCAAGTTTGTTTTGCAAGGAATAGTGAATGGCAACTGCTAAGTAGGTTTGGCCAATGTTGGCAAATGAAAATCCAAGTCTCCTCTAGCCATTGACTAGAGGTTAGGGCACAGAGCTTTGGTTCCCTTGGTCTTGGATAAGTCTTGACTGATTTTAGATGAGAATGGTTCAGTCCATGCCACCTTGATGCTTCCATTGAATGCTTCAATCCAAATTTGGAGTCTTGTCGCTATTTTGACCATTCTAAGTTCAACATGCTATTTCTTGTTCCATGGACTTTTGAGGCTTGGCTCAGTGATTGTCCCCTTTAGATTCAATCCTCAGATGTGTCCAAGTGGATAGGAGCATTTGAATTTGGCTGATTTTGGCAAATCGAGCAAAATTGCAAATTCTGCCTTGCCTTTGACAAATTTCAGCAAGGTAACTTGCCAATGTCATATCTCATGGTGTAAGTTGAATTTGGTAATGTTCTTGACCATTTTGGAAAGCCCTTACATGATACAACAACTGTTTGAACATGTTTGGTTTTGATGTCTCTTGAATCCAAGTGCAAAACCCCCCTACATTTGGCAAAAAGTAAGGCAAAATCTGACTTAGTGAAATTTTCACTAAGTGTTGGAACAAAGTGTTTTCTCTTGATTTTGATCACTCCATAACTCAAAATCCATGAGGAATTTGGACATAGGTCAGTATGAAGCTTTTTTAGAGGGCAATGAGATCTACAAATCAAGCTTTGAATGGGGCACAATGGCCTTGTGGTTTAGGAGTTATGGTCCTCCAAAGTTGGTGCATTAGTGGCACTTTTTCATGACTTAGAAAAATTTCTAAGTTTTATGGTTACCCCTTTTACAAGTTATCCAACTTTTCTTGATTTTTCTTGATGAATGATGATTCAAATCATACATTAACATCATTTTAGGGTTAAAAATCCATTTTGGTGAAAAATCTCAAAAAGTCAAAGTTGACTTTTGTGCACAGTTGACTTTTTATCAGATGAATTCCAAACTGTGCAATTCTTTAGGAAATCATGTCCTTGACCTAAATCAAACTTGATGGACATGTTCCATGGGTGTCATAGGGTATATTGAATCATGTCTTAGGGCTTGGGAGCATGTCCTGGTAAAAAGTCAAAGTTACAGTTGACTTTTCCCTTAAAACCCTAATTGTGCTGCAGATGAAATTAAAGGCTTGTTGCTCAAGCTTCTTGGATCAATCCATTGTTGCAAATGGCTCAATATAGTTCATTGGAGACCCTCAAACCCTCTCTTGAGGTCTTGGCTCATGATTGGTCCCAAAAGTCAACTTAGGGGTGAATTAGGTCAAGAAACCCTAATTCCTGATTTTTGATGAATGCATCCCCTGAGGCAAAATTGACTTGATGCTTGGGTCCATGAGGTTCCATGGGGTATATTAGGTCAGGTTTTGGATCATTGGCTTGTGCCCAGATGAAAAATTTCATCTGGTGGCCCTGGTCGACCAAAACCCTAATTTGGTGACATTGTCGATCTTGAGACTTGATCCACCTATAAGGTAGCAGCCTTGTGCTTAATCCTTGAAGTGGGAGTCCTTTTGATCCATTGTGGATGTTTGAGAGGTTAGACAAGTTGAAGATCATGTCATTCCTTGATTGATCCTTTATCTAAGCACTCAGAGAGGGCTTAAAACCCTAGTTTTGATTGTAGTGGATGCTCACCCATCTTTGGGGAGACTGATGAAGTATGATGGTTCCTCCATATTGTGATGATGATTTGCACAATGATGGGAAATCCTAGTGGTCAAAATTTGGGGTATGACACCTACACCCTATGGAGTGTGATTGAATGCTTGGACTTGACTGAGAATGGTTGGATCACTTCATGGAATCTCAACTGCACTTTGGTTAAAACCTTGAGCAATTGACTGGTGATTATGAGAAATCAGTGTTCCAGTTGTTGTTTAGTGTTTGATCAGCTCATATGCGATGTATATGAGGTGTGTGAGTGATTGGTTTGAGTGGAATTGCCCTCTAGCTCAAAACCCGATAGTTACCTTGCTAAGAAAGGCATTTTTGCCAAGAGAAAGAGATTTGAGAAAGGCAAGTGTTGTAGGCCTTTGGTGTACTTAAACTGATCACAATTGAGCTCTATTTATAGTAGAGCAAGTTTGTTTTGCAAGGAATAGTGAATGGCAACTGCTAAGTAGGTTTGGCCAATGTTGGCAAATGAAAATCCAAGTCTCCTCTAGCCATTGACTAGAGGTTAGGGCACAGAGCTTTGGTTCCCTTGGTCTTGGATAAGTCTTGACTGATTTTAGATGAGAATGGTTCAGTCCATGCCACCTTGATGCTTCCATTGAATGCTTCAATCCAAATTTGGAGTCTTGTCGCTATTTTGACCATTCTAAGTTCAACATGCTATTTCTTGTTCCATGGACTTTTGAGGCTTGGCTCAGTGATTGTCCCCTTTAGATTCAATCCTCAGATGTGTCCAAGTGGATAGGAGCATTTGAATTTGGCTGATTTTGGCAAATCGAGCAAAATTGCAAATTCTGCCTTGCCTTTGACAAATTTCAGCAAGGTAACTTGCCAATGTCATATCTCATGGTGTAAGTTGAATTTGGTAATGTTCTTGACCATTTTGGAAAGCCCTTACATGATACAACAACTGTTTGAACATGTTTGGTTTTGATGTCTCTTGAATCCAAGTGCAAAACCCCCCTACATTTGGCAAAAAGTAAGGCAAAATCTGACTTAGTGAAATTTTCACTAAGTGTTGGAACAAAGTGTTTTCTCTTGATTTTGATCACTCCATAACTCAAAATCCATGAGGAATTTGGACATAGGTCAGTATGAAGCTTTTTTAGAGGGCAATGAGATCTACAAATCAAGCTTTGAATGGGGCACAATGGCCTTGTGGTTTAGGAGTTATGGTCCTCCAAAGTTGGTGCATTAGTGGCACTTTTTCATGACTTAGAAAAATTTCTAAGTTTTATGGTTACCCCTTTTACAAGTTATCCAACTTTTCTTGATTTTTCTTGATGAATGATGATTCAAATCATACATTAACATCATTTTAGGGTTAAAAATCCATTTTGGTGAAAAATCTCAAAAAGTCAAAGTTGACTTTTGTGCACAGTTGACTTTTTATCAGATGAATTCCAAACTGTGCAATTCTTTAGGAAATCTAGTCCTTGACCTAAATCAAACTTGATGGACATGTTCCATGGGTGTCATAGGGTATATTGAATCATGTCTTAGGGCTTGGGAGCATGTCCTGGTAAAAAGTCAAAGTTACAGTTGACTTTTCCCTTAAAACCCTAATTGTGCTGCAGATGAAATTGAGGCTTGTTGCTCAAGCTTCTTGGATCAATCCATTGTTGCAAATGGCTCAATATAGTTCATTGGAGACCCTCAAACCTTCTCTTGAGGTCTTGGCTCATGATTGGTCCCAAAAGTCAACTTAGGGGTGAATTAGGTCAAGAAACCCTAATTCCTGATTTTTGATGAATGCATCCCCTGAGGCAAAATTGACTTGATGCTTGGGTCCATGAGGTTCCATGGGGTATATTAGGTCAGGTTTTGGATCATTGGCTTGTGCCCAGATGAAAAATTTCATCTGGTGGCCCTGGTCGACCAAAACCCTAATTTGGTGACATTGTCGATCTTGAGACTTGATCCACCTATAAGGTAGCAGCCTTGTGCTTAATCCTTGAAGTGGGAGTCCTTTTGATCCATTGTGGATGTTTGAGAGGTTAGACAAGTTGAAGATCATGTCATTCCTTGATTGATCCTTTATCTAAGCACTCAGAGAGGGCTTAAAACCCTAGTTTTGATTGTAGTGGATGCTCACCCATCTTTGGGGAGACTGATGAAGTATGATGGTTCCTCCATATTGTGATGATGATTTGCACAATGATGGGAAATCCTAGTGGTCAAAATTTGGGGTATGACACCTACACCCTATGGAGTGTGATTGAATGCTTGGACTTGACTGAGAATGGTTGGATCACTTCATGGAATCTCAACTGCACTTTGGTTAAAACCTTGAGCAATTGACTGGTGATTATGAGAAATCAGTGTTCCAGTTGTTGTTTAAGTGTTTGATCAGCTCATATGCGATGTATATGAGGTGTGTGAGTGATTGGTTTGAGTGGAATTGCCCTCTAGCTCAAAACCCGATAGTTACCTTGCTAAGAAAGGCATTTTTGCCAAGAGAAAGAGATTTTGAGAAAGGCAAGTGTTGTAGGCCTTTGGTGTACTTAAACTGATCACAATTGAGCTCTATTTATAGTAGAGCAAGTTTGTTTTGCAAGGAATAGTGAATGGCAACTGCTAAGTAGGTTTGGCCAATGTTGGCAAATGAAAATCCAAGTCTCCTCTAGCCATTGACTAGAGGTTAGGGCACAGAGCTTTGGTTCCCTTGGTCTTGGATAAGTCTTGACTGATTTTAGATGAGAATGGTTCAGTCCATGCCACCTTGATGCTTCCATTGAATGCTTCAATCCAAATTTGGAGTCTTGTCGCTATTTTGACCATTCTAAGTTCAACATGCTATTTCTTGTTCCATGGACTTTTGAGGCTTGGCTCAGTGATTGTCCCCTTTAGATTCAATCCTCAGATGTGTCCAAGTGGATAGGAGCATTTGAATTTGGCTGATTTTGGCAAATCGAGCAAAATTGCAAATTCTGCCTTGCCTTTGACAAATTTCAGCAAGGTAACTTGCCAATGTCATATCTCATGGTGTAAGTTGAATTTGGTAATGTTCTTGACCATTTTGGAAAGCCCTTACATGATACAACAACTGTTTGAACATGTTTGGTTTTGATGTCTCTTGAATCCAAGTGCAAAACCCCCCTACATTTGGCAAAAAGTAAGGCAAAATCTGACTTAGTGAAATTTTCACTAAGTGTTGGAACAAAGTGTTTTCTCTTGATTTTGATCACTCCATAACTCAAAATCCATGAGGAATTTGGACATAGGTCAGTATGAAGCTTTTTTAGAGGGCAATGAGATCTACAAATCAAGCTTTGAATGGGGCACAATGGCCTTGTGGTTTAGGAGTTATGGTCCTCCAAAGTTGGTGCATTAGTGGCACTTTTTCATGACTTAGAAAAATTTCTAAGTTTTATGGTTACCCCTTTTACAAGTTATCCAACTTTTCTTGATTTTTCTTGATGAATGATGATTCAAATCATACATTAACATCATTTTAGGGTTAAAAATCCATTTTGGTGAAAAATCTCAAAAAGTCAAAGTTGACTTTTGTGCACAGTTGACTTTTTATCAGATGAATTCCAAACTGTGCAATTCTTTAGGAAATCATGTCCTTGACCTAAATCAAACTTGATGGACATGTTCCATGGGTGTCATAGGGTATATTGAATCATGTCTTAGGGCTTGGGAGCATGTCCTGGTAAAAAGTCAAAGTTACAGTTGACTTTTCCCTTAAAACCCTAATTGTGCTGCAGATGAAATTGAGGCTTGTTGCTCAAGCTTCTTGGATCAATCCATTGTTGAAAATGGCTCAATATAGTTCATTGGAGACCCTCAAACCCTCTCTTGAGGTCTTGGCTCATGATTGGTCCCAAAAGTCAACTTAGGGGTGAATTAGGTCAAGAAACCCTAATTCCTGATTTTTGATGAATGCATCCCCTGAGGCAAAATTGACTTGATGCTTGGGTCCATGAGGTTCCATGGAGTATATTAGGGTAGGGGTTTGGATCATTGCCTTGTGCCCAGATGAAAAATTTGCATCTGGAGGCCCTAGTCGACCAAAACCCTAATTTGGTGATACTATCAATCTTGAGAGTTGATCCACCTAGAAGGGAGCAGCCTTGTGCTTAATCCTTGAAGTGGGAGTCCTTTTGATCCATTGTGGATGTTTGAGAGGTTAGACAAGTTGAAGATCATGTCATTCCTTGATGGATCCTTTGTCTAAGCACTCAGGAGGGCTTGAAACCATAATTCTGATTGTAGTGGATGCTCACCCATCTTTGGGGAGACAGATGAAGTATGATGGTACATCCATATTGTGATTATGAGTTTCACAATGATAGGAAATCTTAGTGGTCAAAATTTGGGGTATGACAGATTGACCCAGGAAGCTTGATTCACAAGTTTCAATTTCATCAGGACCACAGTTAGGGTTTCGAGGAAAAAGTCAACTGTGCCTTTGACTTTTGACCAGGACATGCTCCCAAACCTTGGGACATGATTCAATACACCCTATAACACCTATGGAATCCATCCATTAGGTTTGATTTAGGTCAAGGACTTGATTTTACAAAGGATCGCACAGTTTGGATTTCATCCGATAAAAAGTCAACTGTACAAAAATCCAAAGTTTGACTTTTTGGATTTTTGGTCAACCAAGGTTCCTTAACCCTAAAACAATGTTAATATGTGATTTGAATCATCATTCATCAAGAAAAACCAAAGAAAATGAGTTAACTTGTAAAATGGGTAACCATAAAAAACTTAGAATTTTTCAAAGTTATGGAACAAAATGGCTAGGGTACCAACTTCCAAGGACCATAACTTGAGATCTTGGCAACCATTTTGGATGGTTCAAAGTTGGATTTGTAGCTCTCATTACATACTTCAAAAGCTTCAAGTACATCAAACTCCAATTCCTCATGGATTTTAAGTTATGGAGTGATCAAAATGGCTAAAAACATGAAAATGACATTTTTCCAACACTTAGTGAATTTTTCACTAAGTTAGAATCTTCCTTAGTTTTTTCCAAAATGTAGGGACATTTTTCACCTTGATCCAAGTCAAACCAGGTCTAAGGGTGAACATCAAAGTTAAAGTATGCCATAAGGGCTTTCCAACAAGTACCAGATCATCTCCAAATTCAATTTGAGCAAGAAGATACAACCCTTGAAACATGGCATCATGAACTGGTTTTTCAAGGCAGAATTGTGTACATTTGCTCGATTTGTACAAATCTAATAACTCCAAGCCTTGTCATCAATTTGGACACATCAGAGGATTAAATCCAAGGGGGATGATCTGATCTCCAAGCCTCACAAGTCCAAGAATCTACATTAGGCTTGTCATCCCTAAAAAGGCTACAAAGATGCCAAGACTCCAATTTTTTTCCAAGCATTCAATGGATACACTAAGGTGGCATGAACTAAGCCTATTCCAACTGAATTCAGTCAAGGCTTATCTCTGAACCAAAGCTACAAAGTCTGTGTTCTAATCTCAAGTCAATGGCTATAGGAGACTTGAGATTCCTTTTGCATTACATTGGCCAAAGGCCTGCTGCAGTTGCCATTCACTATTGCTTGCAAAACAAACTTGCTATACTATAAATAGAGCTCATTTGTGCTCAGTTTGAGTACAACAAAGCACTACAACACTTGCTTTCCTCAAAATCCCTTTTTCTAGGCCAAAATGCCTTCTTTTGCTAGGTACCTCTGATTTTTTGAGTTAGAGAGCAATTGCATCACAACTCATGATCCAAACACCTCTAATATGTTGTATCCAAGCTTTTCAAACTCTCACATGTGACCTGTAACACCAAAATCACAAAGTCCACTTCCAAAACCTCAAAATTGGACTTTTTTTGCATTTTTCAAGCCATGTCTTGATTCAGTCACTTTCAAAACCAGATAAAACCTCAAACACACTCCAAATATCATCCTTGAACTGTCCCAAATGGTTCCTTCATCTAGAACTCCATTTGAGAGAGTTGCCATATTGGTCACTTTTGCCTCTTTTGCAAGAAAGAGCTCAAACTTGTTCTTGAGGATTCTAGCTGGTTCTAACCATTCTAAAAGCTTCTAAGGGATTAATTGAGAGTGCCCAAAGCATCAAATTACTTCTGGCACAAGGAACTTGGCAGATAGCCTAAAAAGCTCCAAAAGGTAAGTGCATCATCACTTGAACTTTCTAAATTATGCATTGCTTTGAACTCCACTGATCATAAACATCTCATACATGTTGTATATGTTGTGTGTGAACCAATTTATCATGTAATTCTTGCCTGCACCATGAGGTAGCATAGAAAATGCAAATATAGGCCTATTTCAAAACCACTACCGGGTTTTAAAATAGGGACCTCATCTGAAAAAACCATGACCACCATTGGATTCCTTGGGAAATTCTAGGACAGATGCATATAAATTTTGTCCCAATCCATGGAGAAATGAGAAAGTTAGAGGCTTCATGTAAATGGCCCAAAAGCTGGCCTTGCCTTGCCTTGCCCAGGCCTAAAACAAGGCACCCCTTATGTATTTATGGGGTGATTTTGAAACACAGATGTATCACCACCCCAGTGGTTGCGCGCTCATATGTTTGGCTTGGAGGTCTGGGGTTCGAATCCCCCTTGCCCTAGGCCCTTTTTATCACTTTTTTTTTCCATTTTTTATATTTTCATATTATTTTCTTAAATGATTTGAAAAATTAATTTCTCTCTCAATTTTAATTATTTTTTATTGGTTCTTTTTGCAAAAAATCACAAAAATATTAAAATATTTTATTCCACAAAAAAAATCAAATTTATATTATTCATTTAATATAGTTGATCTTTTTGCAAATAAATTCATTTTTTATTATTTTAAACATTTCAAAAAAATGAATTTTCATCTTGGAAATCAAAACCAAATGAGTTTTAATTCATCTTGTGATTAAAACATCATTCTTTAAACCTTAACAAAAAAATTACAAGTTGTTTATTCAAACTTGTTTAGTGTTTTTATCATTTTAATTAATTTTCTTTGAATAATTACTTTAAAAAATGATGAAATTAGGGTTTTGTGTATTTTCACCCTAACAAACCTTTTTCAAATCTTTGGGCCTCTGATAGACTGTAAGACCCAATCCTTTGTAAATACAAAGATAATTTTGGGCCTCTGTCATTATATAAGTCCCTCTGCGATTCTCAAAACGACGGTGCAATCACTGTCTTTCATTGGGCCTCTCCCTGAGTTGTAAGCCCCATCACTTGTACAAAAATAAATCTTTTGGGCCTCTAATAGAGTGTAAGACCCAATCCCTTTTTAGCCAAAATCATTTTTTGGCCTCAGTCGTTGTATAAGTCCCGGTATGATCTTTAAAACAACGGTGTGATCACTGTTAAACCTTGGGCCTCTCTTTGAGTATAAGCCCCAACAATCTTTCAAAAACAACTTCTCTTTTGATTTAGGTTCAAATATACAGTTGTTATCAAAACTTTCTTTAATTTCTCTTAACAACTAACAATACAGCATGGAAGCTTGCTCGCCTGTAAGTTTTATCAGCTTTCATTTACATGCTTTATTATATATAATTGTATTGTGGGAAGCTGCTCCTCTGTAAGTCCTCATTTCATACCCTTTTAAATACTTGTCATATATCAACTGTATATGTACTAGTATAGTTATTTAGAGTTTTCGCCGGCAACTAGGTCTAGAACTAGGTAAAGCCAGTTGGTAAAGACAGTCAAAACTAGATCCCCATAGGATTTCCAGATACAGTCTTGCCTTCTCTTGGGCTTAAACAATATGGAACAAAGAGGCAATATTCTCGGTGAACCTTTTCTCAGACTATCACTACTAGAATTTGTCAAAGAAATTAAGTTTCCCCAGAGAGGATTAATTCCCGGTGAAACTTCTCTTGAATTTCTTCAAACCCTAGAACTATTCATTAAAGGAAAGATTATTCTCGGTGAAACTTTTCTGGAACTCTTCTTAAGTTTGGACCCACAGGCTTCCTAAAAGCATCCCCTCCTCCTCTTGGGATTTGTACAAGGATCCGCCGGCTTCTTAGAAGTTCTCATGCCTTCTCTTGGGCTTAATACAAGGACCCTGAAGACCTCTTAAAGGTATAGGATAGAACTTAGTCATCCTTTGCTAGAGCAGTCTTTCCAGTGTTAAACCTCAAACCAATTTAGGGTTGATACTCATCCCATAAAAACACTTGCCTCCTCTTGGGCATCATACAAAGATAAACTCTTCCACACCAATAGACTTGGATAGTCTAAATCTCTTCTTGAGTCTCAAAGACATTCTCAAGTTCCCTACAAACATAGGAGAAACCCCGGTCATTCTTGATCAATCTCTAAAGGGGTTAAAAACCATGGGTTCTAAAACCCAGTCTCTCTCCTAAAAAACCCCTAGCCTGGGTCAGTTTATCATCAGTATAACACTATCCCAAATCAGAACGTCAAGGAATCTGATATCTTAACTCTTCTGTAACCCTCAGCAAGAGTTGATTCTCCATATTGGACCTGCCTCAGGATCTCAATAATTCCCAGCAGAAGATAGCCTCCTCTTTGGCTTTGTATAATGATCTTTCCTCAGCAAAGATAGCCTCCTCTTGGGCTTTGTACAATGATTCTCCCAAGCGGAGCTAATCTTTTCAGACTCTCTTGTCGAGTCAAAACTTCCAAGACTCTCTTGTTGAGTCAATAACCTTTGCATACTCTCTTGTTGAGTCAAACCTTTTTTTAGACTCTCTTGTTGAGTCAATCAACTTTTTCAGACTCTCTTGTCGATTCAATCACTCTCTTGTTGAGTCAACTAGCCTCAATCTCGGGATTTGAGAGACAGATAAAAATACTCTCTTGTTGAGTCCAACTTTCAGCCTCCTCTTAGGCTTGATATGAGGATTTCCCCTAGCGAAAGTTAGCCTCCTCTTAGGCTTTGTATAATGATTTCTCCAGCTTGTTCAGCCACAATCCTGGGATTTGTACAGGACAGATAAAAGTACTCTCTTGTTGAGTCAAACCCTTTTAGCCTCAATCTTGGGCTTTGTACAAGAGATAAATCTTCATGACCTTCTCTTAAACTTGGGACAAATATAATCCCCAATGGAGTCAATTCCTCTTAGACTACTTTTAGGCTTCGAGAAATAATACCCTCAGTCGAGTCAGTCTCATTTTAGCCTCAAATCTTGGGCTTTGTACAAGACAAATAAAGATTTCTCTCCCTCCAGAGTCAGTACCCTTTTAGCCTCAATCTTGGGCTTTGTACGAGACAGATAGAACCTTTTCCCCAGAAAAATCAAACTTTCAGCCTCCTCTTAGGCTTTGTATAATGATATCCCCAAAGAGTCAGCCACTTTTTTTTCCTCAATCTTGGGCTTTGTACTAGACATATATAAACACTCTCTTGTTGAGTCAGCCATTTTCAGCCTCCTCTTATGCTTTGTATAAGGACTTCCCCAGTGGAGTCAATCAACCTCTTAACTTCAACCTTGGGCTTTGATTAAGGCACACAAAAATCAATATCCCTTACAAAGGAAATTATGGCATTGCTAGATTCTCATATCCCAGTTAAAGTAATCCTCCTTTATAAACAGTCACCCAACAACCATGATAAACAGACGAGATGTCTCCTTTAGAGATGACAAATTCTCTCTCAGTCAAACCTTTTAGCTTCAATCTTGGGCTTTGAACAAGACACAAATACTCCATTTAGCTTCAATCTTGGGCTTTGAACAAGAAACCAAAACATCTTTTACTCCCTTAGAATAAGAGGAACTACGATTGCTCTGATTTCTTTGTTTCTTTTAAACGGGAATACGTAGGCATAAGATTGCGAAATCTTAGCGAGCATACTAATCAAATACTCTAGGTCCAACACCTTCATATCAATCGAAACTGAGGTCCAATACTTCACCAAAATCATAAAAAACTCACACTATCTTTCATACTTTCCCAAGAAACTTTCCCAACCCATTTACGGATAAACACCATCAAGTACAAAGCGAAACCTAAAGCTAACATCCTGTGGATAACCACATATAGGATGGGTAATTAACAACTCCCCATTGTATAACCTGACCCCGACTCCCCGAATCTCTTTAAGCGTTTGATCAGTTAAACATTCGCGTGCAAGGTTAGTTTTAGATAGCTTCTCTTTCCCTTCAAGCTTTACGGGATAAATAAGAAATCAAAAAGTAGTACCCCCTCGTCTTCATTGAGGAGAAAACCCAAATTCCGCGATAAGGTGGTCGCGTCACCGACAAAAATCGCGCGCTACAGTGAAATGGCGACTCTGCTGGGGAGTCATTGTTTGTATAAGACTAGGATTATAGCTCTTAAGAGGTCTAGGCTGTTAGTTTTAGGAATAAATTTATATATTGCTTTTCCTAATTGATATCCGTGTTTATTTTTCTACTAATGGGACTGCGGGTGATGCCACATCTGGAAAGTTTGAGTGACACCTAAGATAAGTGATGGCATATATGTGTAATCTTACAGGGAGTGACTCCCAAATAAGCGATCCCGGTTGTCATACCCCAAATTTTGACCACTAAGATTTCCCATCATTGTGCAAATCATCATCACAATATGGATGAACCATCATGCCTCATTAGTCTCCCCAAAGATGGGTGAGCATCCATTACAATCAAAATTAGGGTTTCAAGCCCTCTCAGAGCTCTTAGACAAATGATCAATCAAGGAATGACATGATCTTCAACTTGTCTAACCTCTCAAGTAGCTACAAAGGATCAAAAGGACTCCCACTTCAAGGATCAAGCACAAGGATGCTCCCTTCTAGGTGAATCAAGTCTCAAGATCGACAGTGTCACCAAATTAGGGTTTTGGTCGACCAGGGCCTCCAGATGGAAATTTTTCATCTGGGCACAAGCCAATGATCCAAAACATAACCTAATATACTCCATGGAACCTCATGGACCCAATCATCAAGTCAATATTACCTCAGGGGATGCATTCATCAAAAATCATGAATTAGGGTTTCTTGACCTAATTCACCCCTAAGTTGAATTTTGGGACAAATCATGAGCCAAGACCTCAAGACATGATTTGAGGGTCTCTAATGAACTATATTGATCCATTTGGAACAATGGATTAATCCAAGAAGCTTGAGCAACAAGTCTCAATTTCATCTGCACCACAGTTAGGGTTTTAAGGAAAAAGTCAACTATAACTTTGACTTTTGACCAGGACATGCTCCCAAGCCCTATGACATGCATCAATATACCCTATGATACCCATGGAACATGTCCATCAAGTTTGATTTAGGTCAAGGACATGATTTCATGAAGAATTGCACAGTTTGAAATTCATCTGATAAAAAGTCAACTGTGCGCAAAAGTCAACTTTGACTTTTTGAGATTTTTCACCAAAATGGATTTTTAACCCTAAAATGATGTTAATGTATGATTTGAATCATCATTCATCAAGAAAAATCAAGAAAAGTTGGATAACTTGTAAAAGGGGTAACCACAAAAACTTAGAAAACTTTCTAAGTTAAAAATAAAGTGACAAGGGTACCAACTTTGGAGGATCATAACTCCTAAACCACAAAGCCATTTTTCCTCATCCAAAGATGGATTTGTAACCCTCATTACCCTATACAAAAACTTCAACTAGACCTAAGTCCAATTCATTAAGGATTTTGATTTATGGAGTGATCAAAATGGCTGAAAAATGAAAATGTCACTTTTTCCAACACTTAGTGAAATTTTCACTAAGTCCAAATATGTCTTCATTTTTTTTCCAAATGTAGGGGGATTTTTCACTTGGATTCAAAAGAGATCAAAACCAAACATGTTAAAACAGTTGTTGTATCATGTAAGGGTTTTCCAAAATGACCAAGAACATTGCCAAATTCCATTTGGGCTATGAGTTATGAAATTGTCAAATTGCCTTGTTGAAATCTGCCAAGGCAAGGCAGAATTTGCATTTTTGCTCGATTTGCCAAAATCAGCCAAATCCAAACACTCCTATCCACTTGGACACATCTGAGGATTGAATCACAAGGGGACAATCACTGAGCCAAGCCTCCAAAGTCTTTGGAACAAGAAATAGCATGTTGAACCTAGAATTGCCAAAATAGGGACAAGACTCCAAATTTGGATTAGAGCATTCAATGGAAGCATCAAGGTGGCATGGACTGAGCCATTTTCATTTGAATTCAGTCAAGACTTATCCAAGACCAAGGGAACCAGCAGCCTGTGCCCTAACCTCTAGTCAATGGCTAGAGGAGACTTGAACTTCCATTGGCCAACATTGAACAAACACCTACTGCAGTTGCCATTCACTGTGGATCCCAAAACAAACTTGCTCTACTATAAATAGAGCTCAATTGTGATCAGTTTAAGTACACCAAAGGCCTACAACACTTGCCTTTCTAAAAATCTCTTTCTCTTGGCAAAAATGCCTTTCTTAGCAAGGTAGCTATCGGGTTTTGAGCTAGAGGGCAATTCCACTCAAACCAATCACTCACACACCTCACATACATCACATATGAGCTGATCAAACACTTAAACAACAACTGGAAAACTAATTTCTCAGAATCACCAGTCAATTGCTCAAGGTTTTAACCAAAGTGCAGTTGAGATGCCATGAAGTAATCCAGCCATTCTCAGTCAAGTCCAAGCATTCAAACACACTCCATAGGGTGTAGTGAAGTTGTTCAGATCATCACCACTCATCTGTAACACCTCCAAATCAAAAATCACATTGCACTTGCTGTCACGGCCTAGAGGTAAGCCTATACTTGGTCATCTCTCAATCTATGCATATTTCCTCGCACAATAATTTGGCCATATGTTCATAATCATGCATGGAATGTTTCCCCTCAATTAATTGCATTGTTTGAATCGTGTATCAAAAATCCTAGCCTTCATGCAGAAATTAGGGTTCTTGAGGATTTTTCATGATTTCTTGTTATATGTTTAATTTAAATGAAATTAATTGACATAGACATGATCGTGAGGTTGAGACGAGCATAATGATATGTGGATTGCATGTTATAATCAAGTATTCAGTGAGATTGGAGAGAAAATGCAAATCTGGCCAAGCCCAGAACACGCGCGTGTTCTTGGTGTGTTCTTGGCGCCTTTTTTCAAAATTTGAATATTTGAATTTTGTGATTTTATTTAATTGATTCAAAAATTAATTTTTCTCTGAGTTTTAATGATTTTGAGTTGATTCTTTTTTTAATAATTCACAAAAATGTTAAAATATTTTATTTTATCAAAAATTCCCAAAAATATTATTTATTTCATATAATTGATATTTTTGCAAAGAATTAATGTTTTAATTGTTTTTAACATTTAAAATATTTTTTCCACCTTGATTTTGCAACTTTTAATGCTTTCTAATTATTTTGTAGGTCAATACTTAATTTTTGAAGCATTAATCCAAGATCACAATTTGTTTTTCATATGTTAAACAATTTTGATCATTTTAATTGAATTTTTATTCAATTAAATACATTTTTGAAAATAAATTAGGGTTTTTGGATTAATTCAACCCTCATAAATCATTTTCAAAACACTTTGGGCCTCTAATAGAGTGTAAGACCCAATCCTTTTTTGACCAAATCATTTTTGGGCCTCAGTGTATTGTATAAGTCCTGATACAGTAAAAAATAAACGGCGCGATCGTCGCCTTTTCAAAATAACCCTGGGCCTACCCTCGAGTAGTAAGACCCATTTCCTTTCTTAAAACTTTTTGGGCCTCTTGAGAGAGTGTAAGACCCACCCCTTTGTACAGAAAACATTTTGGGCCTCAGTCACTTGTATAAGTCCCTCTGTACAAATTCAACAGTGCGATCACTGATAAGAACCTGGGCCTCTCCTTGAGCTGTAAGCCCCAAATCTCTCCTTTTCAAAGCACTTTCTCCTTTCATTTTGAATATATTGTTGTTTTCAATCTTTCCTTGTTGAACAACTAACCAAACAGCATGGAAGCTCTACAACCGAGTAAGTCGTTATTGCTTTCATTTACCGCTTTCATATACATATAACTGTATTGTGGGGCTGTTTCGCTGTAAGTCTTCTTTCATAAACTCATATCAATTGTGTAATAATAGTATAGATATTTAGAGTTTCCCCGGCAGCTACGTCTAGCATTAAGCCAGTTGATCACTCTTAGAAATAGTCTAAACTAGATCCCCATAGGATTACCAGACACAGTCTTCCCTTCTCTTGGGGTTAAACAATATGGAGATATGAAAGACAGCATTCTCTGTGAACCCTTTCATAGACTGTCACTCATAGAAGTTGTCAAGAAACTCTATTCCCCAGAGATGATCTCTTCTCCGTGAATGGCATCTCTTGAGTTTCTTCCAAATTCTCGAACTTTCCTGGCTTGATCTATTCTCAGTGAATGGCATGTCTTGAACTTCTCGGGGTTTGGGGACCCACAGGCTTCTTAAAAGCAATTGTCAAGAAGCTCTACTCCCCAGAGATGATCTTTTCTCCGTGAATGGCATCTCTTGAGTTTCTTCCAAATTCTCGAACTTTCCTGACTTGATCTATTCCTTGTGGATAGCTTCCCTTGAATTTCTCGGGGTTTGGGAACCCATCAGTTTCTTAAAAGCATCGGCCTTCTCTTGGGCATTATACAAGAACCCACAGGCTTCCTAAAAGCAACCTCGCCTCCTCTTGGGCTTAGTACAAGGACCCATCGGCTTCTTAGAAGTATTCACAGCCTCCTCTTAGGCTTCGTATAATGATCTCTTCCTCCAGGAATGATAGCCTCCTCTTGGGCTTTGTACAAGGACCCGTCGGCTTCTTAAAAGTTTCCAGCCTCCGCTTGGGCTTCGTACAAATTGTCCCGACGACCTCCTAGAGGTATAGGAACAGAACTTAATCATCTGCATAGAACAGTCCTTTCAAAGAGTCTACTACTGTTTCTCAAAGCACAGTACAAGAGATAAAACTCTAGACTTGGACAGTCTAATTTCCTTGAGTCTCAAAGACATTCTAAAGTGACCCCCTTCCCCAAAATAGGAAGGAAACCCGTAGACTCGGACAGTCTCAATACCCTTCGGATTTCCCGCTTCCTTAAAGAACAGGAATAACCCGGATCCTCGAATCAAATCCTTGAGTACAATGTTGCTCATATAAGAACTGATTTTCTCTTTCAAAATCAGCATACTAGACCTGTCACTCAACTAAAACAGTCACCATAGCCTCCCTCTTGGGCTTTGTACAATGATTCTCCCCAGCGGAGTCAAACAACGTTTAGCCTCTCTCTCGGGCTTCGTATGAGACACATAAGAGACTCCCTCGTTGAGTCCATCATCCCTTTCGCCTCCATCTCGGGCTTTATACGAGATACAAAAAGGTTTTTATCGAGCCAAACAAACAATAGCCTCCATCTCGGGCTTTATACGAGATACCAAAAGACTTCATCGTCGAGTCAAAAACTTTTTAGCCTCTCTCTCGGGCTTTGTACGAGACACATAATAGCCTCCTCTTAGGCTTTGTATAAGAAAACCACTGGTTGATCCAATCAACCTTTTAGCATCAAACCTGTGCCTCGTTCACAGTACACAAACATCAACAACTCTTTCCCCTTCATCTAATCGCTGTAAGCGGCAAGCCTCTGGATCATCTACATCCATGCCACTGTCCCTCTTTTAGCATGAGAAATTCCTAAGGAAAGATGACATTGCTCTACACTGAGTTAAAGTCTTCTCCTTCAGGTTAAAATCCCCTATAAAGGAAATTATGGCATTGCCGGATTCACAAATCCCGGTTAAAGTAATCCTCCTTTACAGTCAGTCACCCAACAGTTGTGACATACAACCCCCTCTTTAGAGATGACAAATTCTCTCTAAAGTCAACACCTTTAGCTTCACATCTTGGGCTTTGAACAAGATACAAATAGAACTTTTTGCTTCACATCTTGGGCTTTGAACAAGATACAAACCACCTTTCACTTCACGTCTTGGGCTTTGAACAAGACACCAAAAACAACCATTTCCTCCCATAGAATAGGAGGAACTACGAACGCTCTGATTTCCCTGTTTTGGTAAACGGGAATACGTAGGCATAAGATTGAAAGAAAAATCTTAGCGAGCACACTAAACAAAAACCCAAAATCCGATACTCTCATGTATCTACCAAAAAGCATCAGTCCTAACATCCTAATCCTCGTTCCCCGCCAGAAAATCCAAGAAAGAGAGAAAACCGTATTGGTGAAAATACAAATAACCAGTATAAAGGCCCCCCCACATTGATAGCATTCGTAACCTAACAGACCACTGTTTAAACTCAGTATGCAAAGCAGGGTTAATTAGAGACATCTATTTCCCTTCCTTCATCAGCTTTAATAGGATAAAAAATGAATCGACTTGTAGTAAGCTCAACCGCAGAGAGCGACCAACGCTTAAGAGCCGTGTCCAAAATCGCTCGCTACAGAAAAATGGCGCCCACCGTGGGGCCCGATTTCTTTTTTTCTCTTCACTTGTGTAGAAACCACAGATTGGGGCTTCCGCCGGGGAACCCAATTTCTGTCAGGAACTTAGGATTCATAGCTTTAAAGGTCTAGGATGTTTAGGACAAATATATATACTGTTTTTCCTAATTGCTATACATGTTTATTTTTCTGCTAATGGGAATGCGTGTGATGCCGCATGTGGAAAGATTGAGTATACACTTAAGATAAGTGATGGCGACGAGGTCGACCATCAACCTCAGTGGAGGCTGACCAATGCAACCCATTCTCTCACCTAGACAATGGGGCGATTGCTAAGTCTGAGAAGCTGAGGAGCTAAACCCTTTTGTAGTGCGGAAACTATCGGGAATAGTTGTCACACGATACTACCCTCATTTGAGGCTGGTGATCTATTCTCGGTGAATGGCACTTACTCTAAGATTGCTCTACAACTCGCTGGCGATCTGCTTGTTGTTTTGCTTTCCTGGGAGGAGCTGATGATAATGAGCCTTGACCCCATGTTTTTTCTATGTTTTTGTGTGTTGCATTCATGCATTCATTTAAAAAAACATTAAAACATTCAAAAAATATTTTCTCTTCTAGTCTCTCTATTTTTCAAATTAAACTAAGACTGTGATTGCAAATATCAGAGAAAAGGATTGTGCTAATGGATTTCGGTAGAAGGAGAACTCATACGTATACCTTCAAGGTTCCAAAGTTAGAGGATTTGAGAAGGTTAGCAAAAATTATCACTAACCCTGAGGCTTTCAGAGCCAAGCACGGAGGTTTGCTACCACTGTTAAGAGCCCATGTGATTGAGGGAATCATGGACGCGTTCGTTCAGTTTTACGATCCGGTTTATCACTGTTTCACATTCCCGGATTACCAGCTCGCACCAACGCTGGAGGAGTATTCTCATCTGATCGATCTACACATTACAGATTGAGCTCCATTTTCTGGACTGGAAGAAATTCCAAAGAATCAGACCATTGCGAGAGTAATTCATTTGGACGAGTCTGAGGTCAGGACTCACATAACCACTAAGGGTGGCATCCAAGGTTTGCCAGCCCAGTTCTTGACAAAGAAAACCCTGTATTGTGCCAGTATAGGAAACGTGACTTCTTTTGAAAGAATCTCTGTCTTGCTCACCTACGGGTTATTTTTGTTTCCCAATATCAATAACTTTGTAGATATCAACTCCATTAAGGTTTTTCTCATTGGAAACCCTGTGCCGACTTTGCTCGCAGATGCATATCATTCTGTAAACTTAGGGAATTTGTACAGCGGAGGGGAGATCACATGCTGTGTACCTCTGCTTTATAAATGGTTTATCTCTCACTTGCCCAAGTCTGCTGCTTTTTGGGATTGCAAGAGTGCTTTACGTTGGTCGCAGAAGATCATGTCTCTTACCAACTCTAATATAGATTGGTGTAATAGGATCTATGATGGAATCAGAATCATCGATCATTGTGGAAACTTCCCCAACGTACCCCTTATAGGAACTAAGGGAGGAATCAACTATCATCCAGTTCTCGTTCATCGTCAATTTGGATACCCGATGAGACACGTCCCACGGAGTGTTCATCTGAAAGGTCTTTTCTTCAAAGAAGGAGAAAATGACAGAGCACTAAAGATGGAAATAGTGCATGCTTGGAAACAGGTTCATAAGAAAGGACGAGAGTCTCTAGGAAAACCAGACTGTGTCTCAGTGGAGCCTTACCTCCACTGGGTACAAACTAGAGCTCTCAAGCTAAAAATGCCTTATCCTCGTTACAGAATTCTTCCGCCAAAGGAATCTGTCATGTACTTCATGACGGAAACTGAAAAGCTTCAGGTTATTCTCAACAAAGTTCAAAAGGAGAGAAGATCTTGGAAGAACAAGTACCACACCCTCGACATAGAGTGCATCAAAATACAGCAACTACTGAAAGAGAAAGATGCTCTGATTGAAATTTTGGAGCAACATGCCGTAGAGAATCAAGATGACCAAAGGAATTTGCTCACTCCTTTCACCTGGCAAAGGAATGACAACCCGACAACGGCCCAAGAGCCCCGGTCAAAGAAAAGGAAGATACCAGAATCAGCACCCGATTTCTCTTCAGAGGGGACTCGGGACCCATTAGTTTAGGTTTCTGTTTCTGCACCTTGTAATCTACTATATTTCCATTTCGTAATCCTTTGAATTCAGTAAAAAGGGGTTTCCCCACCGTTTGATATTTGCAATCTAATTGTCGAAGTTTATTTTGATTAAATAAAAAAACAATTAATATAATCATTGCATTCATCATTATCACATCGCGTATTCTTCTTCCCTACGAATCTCACGTTTGTGTCTCGGTTCCAGAGTCAAACTGTCTCATTCGTATAATACTCGGGCCAATCGTCAGAAAAAGATGGATGATCTTGAGGAAGAAAACAGAGAGTTGAAAGAAGAGATCGAAGCTCTGAGAGAGGATATGAGAAAGCTTCGTAACGACATGCAAGCCATGGCAGAAGCTCAGCTACAAAGAACTGTGATCTCAGAGATCACCTCAACGCCCATAGTAGAGAAGTATGATCCAAGGTATCAAATGCCGAAATATCGTCCTTGGGGCATGCCTGTTAATTATATCCCGGAGGGATATGTTCCGCCGATCGCTGAAGATCAGGGAATCACAACAGAAGCCGCTGGGCCTGAAGGTTACAAACTTCAGGAAAGCGAAGATGCCAGAGGCATACTGAAGACTCCTGAAGGTTACAAACTTCGAGAGATGCCAAGATTCGCTACCGTAGTCACGGTACCACCCCCTGTGGTGCACACTGTCCCGGAAGGACAGATACCTTCTGGTAAAAAGGAAACTATGTTCGATAGAATGGATGAATTCCAGGAGCAGTTCTTGGAAATGCAGAAGGAGCTGTAAGCCATTCGCAGTCAGGATTTATTTGGAAAGGATACCGCAGACCTCTGCTTAGTCCCCAATGTGAAAGTCCCGCACAAATTTCAAGTGCCCGACTTTGAAAAGTACAAGGGTAACTCTTGCCCTCAAAGCCATCTGGTGATGTACGCTCGGAGGATTTCAGCTCAGACGGAGAATCAGGACCTACTGATTCACTACTTTCAGGATAGTTTAACTGGTGCCGCACTCAAATGGTACATGGGTTTAAACCGTGCTACGATCAGTACATTCAGAGATCTTGGCACTGCCTTCCTCCAACAATACAAATACAATTTGGGTATGGCACCCGACAGAGATCAACTCAGATCGATGTCGCAAAAGGACAAGGAAACCTTTAAGGAGTATGCTCAAAGGTGGCGTGAGATTGCCGCTCAAATTTGTTCACCTCTGGAGGAAAAAGAGATGACAAAGATCTTCTTAAAAACCTTAAGCTCATTTTACTATGACCGAATGGTTGCCAATGCACCCAGTGATTTCACCGAGATGGTGGGCATGGGCGTACGTCTTGAGGAAGCCATCCGAGAAGGACGTTTGGCAAAAGACGCTGGGCCATCAAGCAGTACAAAATGATACGATAGTGCTCTCCCTAAGAAAAAAGAGCAATATATTGGGAATATCTCTCTTGGAAAGCAAAGGCGTCGATATCAACCAGTAGCAACTGTGACTCCTGTTATCAGCCCTGCGCCTATTCCTACGTATCAACCTCAGGTTGTGCAGAGCCAACCTGATTAGCAAAGGACACAACAGCCTCTTCAGCAGGCTCGTCCTCCGTATAACAACAACCGTACAACACGGCCACCAGGATTTGATCCTATACCCGTGTCGTACGCAGAGTTGTTTCCATTACTACTGGCTAAGGGGCACATTCAGACTAAATCTCCTCTTACAGTACCGGAAAATCCGCCATTTTGGTTTAAGGTGGATCAAACTTGCCCTTATCATCAAGGAGGTCTAGGGCATAACATCGATACTTGTCTCAATTTCAAGTCCGACGTGCAAAAACTTGTTAGGAGCGGGGTCTTATCCTTCAAGGATACAAATCCTAATGTTCTCACGAACCCGCTGCCTCAACACGAGAAGGCTGCAGTCAATTTGATAGAAGGAGAGACTAACGATGTCTATCAAATTCACGATGTACTCTTGTTGAAAACCAATCTGGTCAAAATGCATTGTAGACAGAGTGGATATAGCCATGTGCCACCTCATAATTATCATCAATGTGATGTCTGCTCTAAAAATAATCAAGGATGTTCGGTAGTCTAATCAGCTCTACAGGAACAGATGGATCTCGGATGGATCCAAGAGCACCGAGTTCGTGGAGTTAACATGGTCTACACGAACCCCAACATCATTCAGAATCACGATATCCGTGTGATGAATGTCAACTTGGTGGCAATGCACTCAAGGCAAAGCCAGTATCATAATCTACTGCGGCACGATTACAGTTCCTGTCTGACTTGCTCGGTAAACAAACAGGGAGGCTCTTTCATACAGGAGGCCCTCCAGCGTCAGATGGATCTTGGATGGATCCAAGACTACCATGATAGGAATTCCTATCAGATCAACATGGTTCAAATCTTTGATATTCGCGTGATGAATATTAACCTGGTAGAGTTACATGCTGAACAAGTCCAACTCGGATTCTTAACATCACATGACTATCAAAGCTGTAAAGCAGGTTGCGAAAACGATCGAGGTTGTACCCTTGTCCAGGAGGCACTTTAGCACTTGTTAAATCACTGGTGGATGCCAATCTATATGGATGAAGATACTCAGCAAATTAGTATCAATAACAGGAATCCTACTCGGCGTCAGAGTCAGGATGTCCGATCTGTGGAAGCTAACCTAGTGAGGTTACATTGTATTCAAAGTGGGCATGGCCAGGTGCCACCACACAATTATGAACGTTGCGGCGTCTGTTTGGAAAGTAACCAAGGGTGTTACCTTATGAGAGCAGCTCTTCAGGGTCAGGTAGATCGTGGAGAGATTCGTCCATATCCGGGTTCCGGACCCATCAACTGGACGCCGAACTACCTTGCCGAGCAAGTTGAGGACGTTGTCACGATCTATGGTCATCACAGGACCAGGGATTTTTTTGCCATTATCCCTCTACTTGACGAATCTAAAGTTCCCAACTGGGAATGGATCGAGATTACTTATGATGGTCAGAAAAATCAGAAGGCTCCTATAGTCATCTATCTGTCGGGACTACTACCGTATGAATCAACTAAGGCTATCCCTTACAAATACGGTGCAACGACAGTTGAAAATGGAAAGGAAATTCCATTACCCTCCGTCGTGAATATTGCAGACATCAGTCGGGTAACACGGAGTGGTAGAATCTTCAATCGAGGGGTTGGGGAACTTAACAAAGAAAAGGAACCTCACACAATCCACCAGTCGGTCAATTCAGTAATCCCGACCTTTCGAAAAATAATGATGAGATGTTGAAGCTCATCCAAAGGAGTGAATACAACATTGTTGATCAACTGTTACAAACTCCTTCAAAGATCTCGGTATTATCACTGTTACTCAGTTCAAAATCCCACAGGGAGGCTCTACAGAAAGTCTTGGAGCAAGCCTTTGTGGAACAGGATGTAACAATCAGATAGTTTGATAGCATTGTCTCTAACATCACTTCCTGCAATAATTTGGGATTTAGTGATGAGGAATTACCCGAAGAGGGTCGTCGTCATAACATGGCGCTCAACATTACAGTTAACTGCCAGGACGATGCTTTAGCCAGCGTACTGGTAGACATAGGGTCAGCCCTGAATGTTATGCCGAAGTCCACTTTGATGCAATTATCATTCAAAGGCCCTCCGATGAGAGTCAGTGAGGTCATCGTCAAAGCATTCTACGGATCCAGAAAAACGGTTATCGGCGAAGTTGATCTTCCCATAACTATCGGTCCTCACACTTTCCAAGTCACTTTCTAGGTCATGGACATCCGGGCAATATACAGTTGTGTATTAGGAAGACCTTGGATACATCAGGCTGGAGCGGTCACTTCAACCCTCCACCAAAAGCTAAAGTTCGTCAAGAACGATCAACTTGCCACAGTTTGCGGGGAACAAGCCTTGCTTGTAAGCAACTTGTCATCATCTGCTAGTATAGAACCCGAGGAGGTTATTGGAACTCAGTTCCAAGCACTGTCGGTAAGCAAGAACATTCAGCTCAGAGGAGGAACCTCGATTTCCTCATACAATGATGCTATTAAAGCGGTCGAGAGTACTGATACAACAAGATGGGGACAGCTAGTCATTCCTATTGACAATAAAACAAAGAAGGGTCTTGGTTTTTCTGCAACCTGTACCCAGACAGCTGCCAACGATGAAAGTCTGCATCCCCTTCAAAACTTCTTCCACAGTGGAGGTTTCCTCCACCCAGTGTCTCAGGCAGTACTTGCTATCAATGAGGAAAATCCCTCTGACACAGATGAAGAATGGAAGTCCTATCTTAACAAAGACGGTTATATGTCTCAGGAAGAGGTGCCTACGCCATTTTGCTATCCCGCACAGAGTCCGAGATTTATACCAAGGTCAGACATCGAAATGATATATAGAGATTGTGATCCGGTAGGATGCCGTGCTCCACCAAATTCATTAGAGGAGGACACTCTGATGAAAGACAACTTTGACCACAACTACTATGGCCCAATGGATGGTCTGCCAATGTGGCAACCTTACCCAGGAAACTTGGGGCCGGGAAGTCAGCCGAGTAATGAAACTCAGCTGAGCATCATTGAACAGAATACCTGTGTCCCCACCATGTCATGGGATCAACACTCGGGTCATTCAGAAACTACTCAACATGAAGATGAATTCGCAACGTTTGCAGGACTTGAATTCATCAACTATGTTTTTCCCGAGGTCAACATCATCGAGAGGGATGACTCCTCCAGTTCCAAAGAAGTTTGGGATACCTTGGGACAACCGAGTGGAAAATAAGACTATATGGTCAAGTACACCGCTCCCGAAAGCTCTCGTATCAGGCTCGAAGATATCCCGCCTACTGGATGGGGAGATACAGCTGAGAGCACAAATACTCTGCATAATACAACATAGGAATTCTCCAACGACAATTCTGCTTGGGAGACAGATTCCAATGATCCTGCTCCACCAGAAATTAGCGTCATTTCTGAAGACAAATCGAGGAAGGTGCCAGAATTTGTGATTCACCGAGGAGTTTGCCGCCAATGGGTTGCCGTCGAGGTTCCGAAGATCGTTCATTAGTCAAAGTAATTGCCATCTTTAACCTTTCACCCTGCCCAGGTGAAACGGATGTTTTGATAGGGCTCACTTTCTGTAAATTTCCCTCTTCGCTTTTCCCGAAGCGACAGAGTTTTGTTTTATAGGGCTGTAGTTTCAAGAATCGACTTGTTCATTAATAAAATAACGTCGTTCTGTAATTTCCACATTAATTTCTGTTTTCTCTTTTTTCTTTTTCAGAAAATGGTAATCCTAAAAAATAATTCAAATAAAAACAAGCAGTAAAATAAAACACTGCACACACTTGCATTTTCTCTATCTCTTCTAAACACGAATCATCACGTCATGCAGATTGCTTATTTTAAACCCCGTTGAAACATACGATCCAATGCCTTCTCCCAACTTTGAGTTCCCGGTATTCGAGGCTGAAGAAGAAAATGACGACAAAATTCCAGAAGAGATCTCCCGACTACTCAGACAAGAGGAAATGTCCATTGAACCTCACAAAGAACCGTTGGAAATGGTAAACTTGGGTTCAGAAAAAGAGAGAAAAGAAATCAGGATTGGGGCACTGCTCGGTCCAACTGCCAGAGAGGGTTTGATAAAGCTTCTCAAAGAATTTCCCGATGTATTCACTTGGTCCTATCAGGATATGCCAGGGTTGGATACCAGCATCGTGGAATATCATTTACCGTTGAGATCGGAATGTCCGCCAGTAAAGCAAAGGTTGAGACGCACTCACTCGGACATGGCCATCAAAATCAAAGAGGAGGTGCAGAAACAGATTGACGCGGGTTTCCTCGCCACATCAGAATATCCTCAATGGTTAGCCAACATCGTACCCGTTCCCAAAAAGGACGGAAAGGTCATAATGTGTGTCGATTACAGGGATCTGAACAAGGCTAGTCCAAAGGACGACTTTCCTTTACCACACATTGACATGCTGGTAGACAGCACAGCAAAGTTCAAAATTTTCTCCTTCATGGATGGATTCGCGGGCTATAACCAGATCAAAATGGCACCGAAAGACATGGAGAAAACTTCGTTCATTACCCCATGGGGCACCTTTTGTTACAAGGTAATGCCGTTCGGTTTGAAGAACGCTGGGGCAACCTATCAAAGGGCCATGACTACTCTTTTTCATGACATGATACATAAGGAAATCGAGGTATATGTCGATGATATTATTGCAAAATCAAAAACAGAGAGTGAGAACGTTGAACATCTGTCAAAATTGTTTGAACGTTTAAGAAAGTTCAAGCTCCGGTTGAATCCCAACAAGTGCACCTTCGGTGTCCGTTCAGGGAAACTACTAGGGTTCATCGTCAGCCAAAAAGGAATTGAGGTTGATCCTGATAAGATCAAGGCCATTCAAGAAATGCCTTCTCCGAAAACTGAAAAACAAGTCAGAGGATTCCTAGGACGTTTGAACTACATCTCCAGATTCATATTCCTTATGACTGCCACTTGTGCGCCAATCTTTAAATTACTCAAAAAGAACCAGGATTGCGTTTGGACAGAAGACTGCCAAACTGCCTTCAACAGTATCAAGGAATATCTGTTGAATCCTCTGATTCTATCACCTCCAGTGGAAGGAAGACCACTGATCATTTAGCTCACAGTCCTAGAGGACTCAATGGGATATGTACTTGGCCAACAAGACGAAACCAAACTGAAAGAGTCTGCCATTTACTATCTGAGCAAGAAGTTCACCGACTGCGAGACTCGGTACACGATGCTTGAGAAAACTTGCTGCGCTTTGGCTTGGGCAGCCAAACGTCTTCGCCAATACATGATTCGTCATACTACTTGGTTAATCTCCGAAATGGATCCAATCAAGTACGTATTTGAAAAACCTGCTCTCACGGGAAGAATTGCCCGTTGGCAGATGTTATTATCAGAATATGACATAGAGTACCACGCTCAGAAAGCCGTTAAGGGGAGTATTTTAGTCGATCATTTGGCTCATCAACCGATTGACGATCAAGAATCAATCGGGTTTGACTTCCCAGACGAAGATGTCATGTATCTCAAAATGAAAGACTGCGACGAACCGCTACCCAGTGAAGGGCCAGAACCAGGTTCCCAATGGGGACTAATCTTTGACGGAGCAGTTAATCATTATGGAAACGGAATTGGGGCAATCATTGTTACCCCTCAGGGTACCCACATTCCTTTCACCGCTCGACTTACATTCAAATGTACGAATAACGAGGCCGAATACGAAGCTTGTATCATGGGTCTCGAAGAAGCAATTGATTTAAGGATCAAAAACTTGGACGTATATGGCGACTCAGCTCTGGTTATCTATCAAATAAAAGGAGATTCGAACACATACCAATCAGGATTGATTCCTTACAAAGACTATGCAAGAAGGTTGTTACCCTTCTTTAACAGAGTCGAGTTTCATCATATCCCTCGTGAGGAGAATCACATGGCTGATGCATTAGCCACCCTCTCTTCCATGATTAGTGTAGGTCAATGGAACGACTTACCTAAGATCGACATAATGCGCCTTGAACGGCCCGCTTACATCTTCACGATCGAAGCAGTCATAAACGATAAGCCTTGGTATCACGATATCAAATGCTTCCTTCAGAAACAAGAGTACCCATCTGGGGCACTCAGAAAGGACAGAAAAACCCTCAGAAGATTGGCTGGAAGCTTCTTCCTGAGCGGTAACACTCTTTATAAGAGGAATTTTGACTTGCTCTTGCTCCGATGCGTAGACAGACCAGAAGCAGACATGCTTATGAAAGAAATTCATGAAGGATCCTTTGGCACTCATGCCAACGGACACACAATGGCGAGAAAAATTTTAAGAGTAGGGTACTATTGGTTGACAATGGAATCCGACTGCTACAAGTACATGAGGAGGTGTCACAAGTGTTAGATATACTCCGACAAAATTGATGTACCACCATTACATCTCAAAGTTCTTTCTTCCCCATGGCCATTCTCGATATGGGGAATCGACATGATTGGCTTGATCGAACCCAAGGCTTCAAACGGACATCGGTTCATCCTGGTAGCCATTGACTATTTCACCAAGTGGGTCGAGGCAGCGTCATTCGCCAATGTAACCCGACAAGTGGTGGTCCGATTTATCAAAAACAATATCATCTGCCGTTATGGTGTTCCAAGCGAGATCATTACTGATAATGGATCTAACTTGAACAACAAGATGTTGAAGGATTTGTGTGCAGAGTTCAAGATCGAACATCATAACTCATCTCCCTACCGACCAAAGAAGAACGGAACGGTAGAAGCGGCCAACAAGAACATCAAGAGGATTGTTCAAAAGATGGTTGTAACCTACCAAGATTGGCACAAGATGCTACCCTTTGCTCTTCACGGTATCGAACATCTGTCCGCACTTCAACAGGGGCTACCCCTTTCTCTCTAGTATATGGCATAGAAGCAGTGTTCCCCATAGAAGTAGAGATTCCATCAATCCGAGTATTGATGGAAGCTAAGCTCACCGAAGCTGAATGGTGTCAAAGTCGACACGACGAACTGAATCTGATCGAAGAAAAGCGAATCACAGCACTATGCCACGGTCAATTGTATCAACAAAGAATGAAGAAGGCGTTCAAAAAAAAGGTCCGACCTCGTGTCTTCAGAAAAGGAGACCTCGTGCTCAAGAAGATACAGTCATTTCTCACTGACTCCCGGGGCAAATGGGCCCCAAATTATGATGGCCCCTATGTGGTCACAAAAGCTTTCTCAAGCGGCGCCTTGAGACTTGCAACCATGGACGGAGAGGAATTTGCCTACCCCACGAATGTTGATGTAGTCAAGAAATACTTCGCCTAAACTAACAAAAAAAACGTCTCGGTGGATTGAAAACCCGAAAGGGCGGTCCGGGCAAAAGTTAGAGACAAAATAAAAAAAATCATCCCGATGGATTGGAAAACATCATAGTACAATCCAGGCAAAAATTAGGGATAATGGCAAGTAACTATGTTCAACAGAGGCGAATCCCTCAGCGACAGCAGTTACATCATCTGTCAGAAAACACCAGTCAAGGTCATCTTCGACAGAAGCTCAGGATGTCCCGAATTTGAAATTGGTAGAAGGATAGTGGTCGTTATGTTTCAACGTAGCCCTTTTCCCTGTAAATTACCATTTTATAACTTTGTAAATACTCTTTGGAATCACGCGTTTGGCTGATCTCCATCTTATCAATAAAATTTGAGCCTTTGTGCTTTTGTTTGTAATTCTTATTTGTTTTAGCTTTACAGAACGACGTTGTTAACATGATTAACGATTCTTGAAATAAAACAAAGATGAATTTACTTGTTAAAACTTTTTCTGCTTTTAAAATAAAGACGGTAATTTCTTTTGACTGTTGAACATCAAAGGAACATCAACCGCTTCTCCAGAAGTAAGCGAACTTCAAAGTGCAGAATCAAAGTACTCCTTCTAACCCAGTACGCCTGAATGAAGGATCAACTGTGTCAGAGACCTTGTTTCGTCTGATACGCCACGGCAGAGTTATCATCTCCTAAGCCCGACCAACTTAGCTCCCAACAGGGACTATCTCTCCTAAGCAAGGTGGAATTGCTATTCTGAACCAACGGTACTTCTTCGCCCCGCGATGGCCGAGTATCCAGTCGTGTTCACCTGTCAGTTTGTATGTCGCATCCGTTCTGTCAGCATAAACATACATACATCATGCATTATTGATTTACATTCACAATCATATTGCATCACTATCACTCTAGTCGGTCTTGTCCCCTAGTGATAAAAGTCCTCTCAATCGAGTTGTCAGCCCTTTCCTCGTCAGGAAGTGTTACGTCTGAACATCTCTCTCCTCCAGTTTTATTTCTGGATTGAAGTTGGGTCCTTGACCACTTTGATAACTTGAACCTCTGAAAAACCAGAGGAACCCTCAATCAACATCAATCTTCACCATTGAAGATAATATCCTTGCTTTCCTGGATTAAGGAAAATCCACAGAGAAAACCTCGTAATCAGAGATTCGGCAGCAGGCCAGTTTCGCTCCAAAAAATTCGCTGACGAAAAGGTCATCAGCACCTCAAAATTGGGATACATTGTATGGCATTTCTCCGAGAAGATCTCGAAGAAAAGTATGATGTAATATCCCCAAGCTGGAAGCAGTCTCTCAAGAGACTCGTTTTCCCCAGTAGAGTCGCAAATGGCATCTCTAAACAGAGAAGTTTGTACACCTCTACAAATCAAACGACTGGGTTCCCCCAGCAACTCTGACATCAAAATTTTTTTTCTATCAAATGGTATCTCCTCAGGAAAATTCGGTGAGAAGTTTGAAGGAAAGCCGCTACGAATAGCGTCCCTTGTCAGTAAAGTTTATTGACAAAAGAAACTAAGACCAGTTCCTCGGTAAGAAACCAGGATCGAGGGGAAGTTTAAATCAGAAACTAAGACCAGTTCCTTGGTAGGTAACCAGGATCGAGGGGAAGTTTGTTTCAGCAACTGAGACCAGTTCCTTGGTAGGAAACTAAGAACGAGGGGAAGTTAACAAAAGAAAACTGAGACCAGTTCCTTGGCTGAAGACCAGGCTCGAGGGGAAGTTTACCTTTTCTAAGCATCATTGCTCAGTAAAAGAAGATGAATGCGATCCGCCATTCATAACCACCATCAAAATTTCGGGTATTCTGATATTTAATCCTCTTGCACCCCGAATGCCCGAATACCTTCGTCATTCACACCTTCGGGTTCAAGAAGATTAAATAGGGGTATCTGTCATACCCCAAATTTTGACCACTAAGATTTCCCATCATTGTGCAAATCATCATCACAATATGGATGAATCATCATGCCTCATTAGTCTCCCCAAAGATGGGTGAGCATCCATTACAATCAAAATTAGGGTTTCAAGCCCTCTCAGAGCTCTTAGACAAATGATCAATCAAGGAATGACATGATCTTCAACTTGTCTAACCTCTCAAGTAGCTACAAAGGATCAAAAGGACTCCCACTTCAAGGATCAAGCACAAGGATGCTCCCTTCTAGGTGGATCAAGTCTCAAGATCGACAGTGTCACCAAATTAGGGTTTTGGTCGACCAGGGCCTCCAGATGGAAATTTTTCATCTGGTCACAAGCCAATGATGCAAAACATAACCTAATATACTCCATGGAACCTCATGGACCCAATCATCAAGTCAATATTACCTCAGGGGATGCATTCATCAAAAATCAGGAATTAGGGTTTCTTGACCTAATTTACCCCTAAGTTGACTTTTGGGACAAATCATGAGCCAAGACCTCAAGACATGATTTGAGGGTCTCTAATGAACTATATTGATCCATTTGGAACAATGGATTAATCCAAGAAGCTTGAGCAACAAGTCTCAATTTCATCAGCACCACAATTAGGGTTTTAAGGAAAAAGTCAACTGTAACTTTGACTTTTGACCAGGACATGCTCCCAAGCCCTATGACATGCATCAATATACCCTATGATACCCATGGAACATGTCCATCAAGTTTGATTTAGGTCAAGGACATGATTTCATGAAGAATTGCACAGTTTGAAATTCATCTGATAAAAAATCAACTGTGCACAAAAGTCAACTTTGACTTTTTGAGATTTTTCACCAAAATGGATTTTTAACCCTAAAATGATGTTAATGTATGATTTGAATCATCATTCATCAATAAAAATCAAGAAAAGTTGGATAACTTGTAAAAGGGGTAACCACAAAAACTTAGAAAATTTTCTAAGTTAAAAATAAAGTGACAAGGGTACCAACTTTGGAGGATCATAACTCCTAAACCACAACGCCATTTTTCCTCATCCAAAGATGGATTTGTAGCCCTCATTACCCTCTGCAAAAACTTCAACTAGACCTAAGTCCAATTCATTAAGGATTTTGAGTTATGGAGTGATCAAAATGGCTGAAAAATGAAAATGTCACTTTTTCCAACACTTAGTGAAATTTTCACTAAGTCCAAATCTGTCTTCATTTTTTTCCAAATGTAGGGGGATTTTTCAATTGGATTCAAAAGAGATCAAAACCCAACATGTTCAAACAGTTGTTGTATCATGTAAGGGCTTTCCAAAATGACCAAGAACATTGCCAAATTCCATTTGGGCTATGAGTTATGACATTGTCAAATTGCCTTGTTGAATCTGCCAAGGCAAGGCAGAATTTCCATTTTTGCTCGATTTTCCAAAATTAGCCAAATGCAAACACTCCTATACACTTAGACACATCTGAGGATTAAATCTCAAGGGGACAATCACTGAGCCAAGCCTCCAAAGTCTTTGGAACAAGAAATAGCATGTTGAACCTAGAATTGCCAAAATAGGGACAAGACTCTAAATTTGGATTGGAGCATTCAATGGAAGCATCAAGGTGGCATGGACTGAGCCATTTTCATTTGAATTCAGTCAAGACTTATCCAAGACCAAGGGAACCAATAGCCTGTGCCCTAACCTCTGGTCAATGGCTAGAGGAAACTTGAACTTCCATTGGCCAACATTGAATAAACACCTGCTGCAGTTGCCATTCACTGTGGATCCCAAAACAAACTTGCTCTACTATAAATAGAGCTCAATTGTGATCAGTTTAAGTACACCAAAGGCCTACAACACTTGCCTATCTCAAAATCTCTTTCCCTTGGCAAAAATGCCTTTCTTAGCAAGGTAGCTATCGGGTTTTGAGCTAGAGGGCAATTCCACTCAAACCAATCACTCACACACCTCACATACATCACATATGAGCTGATCAAACACTTAAACAACAACTGGAACACTAATTTCTCAGAATCACCAGTCAATTGCTCAAGGTTTTAACCAAAATGCAGTTGAGATGCCATGAAGTGATCCAACCATTCTCAGTCAAGTCCAAGCATTCAAACACACTCCATAGGGTGTAGGGAAACTGTTCAGATCATCACCACTCATCTGTAACACCTCCAAATCAAAAATCACATTGCACTTGCTGTCACAGCCTAGAGGTATGCATATACTTGGTCATCTCTCAATCTATGCATATTTCCTCGCACAATAATTTGGCCATATGTTCATAATCATGCATGGAATGTTTCCCCTTAATTAATTGCATTGTTTGAATTGTGTATCAAAAATCCTAGCCTTCATGCAGAAATTAGGGTTCTTGAGGATTTTTCATGATTTCTTGTTATATGTTTAATTTAAATGAAATTAATTGACATAGACATGATCGTGAGGTTGAGACAAGCATAATGATATGTGGATTGCATGTTATAATCAAGTATTCAGTGAGATTGGAGGGAAAATGCATATCTGGCCAATCCCAGAACACGCGCGTGTTCTTGGTGTGTTCTTGGCGCCTTTTTTCAAAATTTGAATATTTGAATTTTGTGATTTTATTTAATTGATTCAAAAATTAATTTCTCTCTGAGTTTTAATGATTTTGAGTTGATTCTTTTTTTAATAATTCACAAAAATGTTAAAATATTTTATTTTATCAAAAAATCCCAAAAATATAATTTATTTCATATAAATGATATTTTTGCAAAGAATTAATGTTTTAATTGTTTTTAACATTTAAAATATTTTTTCCACCTTGATTTTGCAACTTTTAATGCTTTCTAATTATTTTGTAGGTCAATACTTAATTTTTGAAGCATTAATCAAAGATGACAATTTGTTTTTCATATGTTAAACAATTTTGATCATTTTAATTGAATTTTTATTCAATTAAATACATTTTTGAAAACAAATTAGGGTTTTTGGATTAATTCAACCCTCATAAATCATTTTCAAAACACTTTGGGCCTCTAATAGAGTGTAAGACCCAATCCTTTTTTGACCAAATCATTTTTGGGCCTCAGTGTATTATATAAGTCCCGATACCGTCAAAAATAAACGGCGCGATCGTCGCCTCTTCAAAATAACCCTGGGCCTACCCTCGAGTAGTGAGACCCATTTCCTTTCTTAAAACTTTTTGGGCCTCTTGAGAGAGTGTAAGACCCATCCCTTTGTACAAAAAACATTTTGGGCCTCAGTCACTTGTATAAGTCCCTCTGTATAAATTCAACAGTGCAATCACTGATAAGAACCTGGGCCTCTCCTTGAGCTGTAAGCCCCAAATCTCTCCTTTTCAAAGCACTTTCTCCTTTGATTTTGAATATATTGTTGTTTTCAATCTTTCCTTGTTGAACAACTAACCAAACAGCATGGAAGCTCTACAACTGAGTAAGTGGTTATTGCTTTCATTTACCACTTTCATATACATATAACTGTATTGTGGGGCTGTTTCGCTGTAAGTCTTCTTTCATAAACTCATATTAACTGTGTAATAATAGTATAGAAATTTAGGGTTTCCCCGGCAGCTACGTCTAGCATTAAGCCAGTTGATCACTCTTACAAATAGTCTAAACTAGATCCCCATAAGATTACCAGACACAGTCTTCCCTCCTCTTGGGGTTAAACAATATGGAGATATGAAAGGCATCATTCTCTGTGAACCCTTTCATAGGCTGTCACTCATAGAAGTTGTCAAGAAACTCTATTCCCCAGAGATGATCTCTTCTCCGTGAATGGCATCTCTTGAGTTTCTTCCAAATTCTCAAACTTTCCTGGCTTGATATATTCTCGGTGAATGGCATGTCTTGAACTTCTCGGGGTTTGGGGACCCACAGGCTTCTTAAAAGCAATTATCAAGAAGCTCTACTCCCCAGAGATGATCTTTTCTCCGTGAATGGCATCTCTTGAGTTTCTTCCAAATTCTCAAACTTTCCTGACTTGATCTATTCCTTGTGGATAGCTTGCCTTGAATTTCTCGGGGTTTGGGGACCCATCGGCTTCTTAAAAGCATCGGCCTCCTCTTGGGCATTATACAAGGACCCACAAGCTTCCTAAAAGCAACCTCGCCTCCTCTTGGGCTTAGTACAAGGACCCATCGGCTTCTTAGAAGTATTCACAGCCTCCTCTCAGGCTTCGTAGAATGATCTCTTCCTCCGGGAATGATAGCCTCCTCTTGGGCTTTGTACAAGGATCCGTCGGCTTCTTAAAAGTTTCCAGCCTCCGCTTGGGCTTTGTACAAATTGTCCCGACGACCTCCTAGAGGTATAGGAACAAAACTTAATCATCTGCATAGAACAGTCCTTTCAAAGAGTCTACTACTGTTTCTCAAAGCACAGTACAAGAGATTAAACTCTAGACTCGGACAGTCTAATTTCCTTGAGTCTCAAAGACATTCTCAATACCCTTAGATTTCCCGCTTCCTTAAAGAACAGGAATAACCCGGATCCTCGAATCAAATCCTTGAGTACAGTGTTGCTCATATAAGAACTGATTTTCTCTTTCAAAATCAGCATACTGGACCTGTCACTCAACTGAAACAGTCACCATAGCCTCCCTCTTGGGCTTTTTACAATGATTCTCCCCAGCGGAGTTAAACAATGTTTAGCCTCTCTCTCGGGCTTCGTACGAGACACATAAGAGACTCCCTCGTTGAGCCCATCATCCCTTTCGCCTCCATCTCGGGCTTTATACGATATACAAAAAGGTTCTTATCGAGCCAAACAAACAATAGCCTCCATCTCAGGCTTTATACGAGATACCAAAAGACTTCATCGTCGAGTCAAAAACTTTTTAGCCTCTCTCTCGGGCTTTGTACGAGACACATAATAGCCTCCTCTTAGGCTTTGTATAAGAAAACCACTGGTTGATCCAATCAACCTTTTAGCATCAAAGTTGTGCCTCGTTCACAGTACACAAACATCAACAACTCTTTCCCCTTCATCTAATCGCTGTAAGCGGCAAGCCTCTGGATCATCTACATCCATGCCACTGTCCCTCTTTTAGCATGAGAAATTCCTAAGGGAAGATGGCATTGCTCTACACTGAGTTAAAGTCTTCTCCTTCAGGTTAAAATCCCCTATAAAGGAAATTATGGCATTGCCGGATTCACAAATCCCGGTTAAAGTAATCCTCCTTTACAGTCAGTCACCCAACAGTTGTGACATACACCCCCCTCTTTAGAGATGACAAATTCTCTCTAAAGTCAACACCTTTAGCTTCACATCTTGGGCTTTGAACAAGATACAAATAGACCTTTTAGCTTCACATCTTGGGCTTTGAACAAGATACAAACCACCTTTCGCTTCACGTCTTGGGCTTTGAACAAGACACCAAAAAAAACCATTTCCTCCCATAGAATAGGAGGAACTACGAACGCTCTGATTTCCCTGTTTTGGTAAACGGGAATACGTAGGCATAAGATTGAATGAAAAATCTTAGCGAGCACACTAAACAAAAACCCAAAATCCGATACTCTCATGTATCTACCAAAAAGCATCAGTCCTAACATCCTAATCCTCGTTCCCCGCCAGAAAATCCAAGAAAGAGAGAAAACCGTATTGGCGAAAATACAAATAACCAGTACAAAGGCCCCCCACATTGATAGCATTCGTAACCTAACAGACCGTTGTTTAAACTCAGTATGCAAAGCAGGGTTAATTGGAGACATCTATTTCCCTTCCGTCATCAGCTTTAATAGGATAAAAAATGAATCGACCTGTAGTAAGCTCAACCGCAGAGAGCGACCAGCGCTTAAGAACCACGTCCAAAATTGCTCGCTACACCGGTAGCCCATCGAATCAGTAGAGATACCCTTTACGGATTTAATGTCTAAACGACTTCGGTTGTTGAAAGCAGATTGTTCGATTGTGGTATCCATGAAACTGAGGATTTAGTAAACTAAGACCATGTGACTATTTTATAGTGCGGAAGCTATCGGAAATAGTTGTCACGCGATACTACCCTCATTTGAGATTACCCTAAGATTCTGGAGCTCGCTCGGGTGAACCATCCTGCTGTTGTTATCCCAAGGGGGTCAATGATTTTGAGGACAGGTACAAAAATTCACCAGTACAACTTTTGGGAATGGGTAGAGCCACGACTTCATGACACTGAACCCTTGACCCTATGGTTTTTCTATGTTTTGTGTGCTGCATTCATGCATTCATTTCATTAAAAGAAAAACTTTAAACAAAGAAAAAAAACTTCTTTTCTAGTCTCTCTTTTTCAAATTAAACTAAGACAATGATTGCAAATATCAGAGAGAAAGATTGCGCTATAGATTTCGGTACAAGGAAGACTTACAAGTACACCTTCAAGGTTCCAAAACTAGAGGATTTAAGAGGGTTGGGAAGGATGATCACTAACCCTGATGCTTTCAGAGCTAAGTACGGAGGACTGTTGTCTCTGTTAAGGTTACATGTAATTGAAGGAATACTGTCTACTCTGATTCAATTTTATGATCCGGTCTATCACTGTTTCACATTCCCAGATTACCAACTGGCATCAACACTGGAGGAGTACTCTCACCTGACTGATTTACCCATCACTGACCAAGCTCCCTTTTCTGGAATGGAAGAAATTCCAAAGGATCAAATCATTGCAAGAGTAATCTACTTGGATGAGTCAGAAGTCAGGACTCACATGACCATTAAGGGTGGAATCCAAGGTTTACCAGCCAAGTTCTTGATAAAGAAGGCCCTGTACTTTGCCAGTATAGGGAACGTGACTGCTTTCGAAAATATCTTTGTCTTACTCACCTACGGGTTATTTCTGTTTCCCAACATTGATAACTTCGTTGATATGAATGCCATTAAGATATTTATGATTGGAAACCCTGTGCCGACCTTGCTCGCAGATGCCTATCATTCTGTACACTTAAGGAATTTGTACAGCGGAGGAATGATCACATGCTGTGTACCCCTGCTATACAAATGGTTCACTTCCCATCTACCAAAGCCTACTTCTTTTTGGGATTATAAGAGTACTCTGCGTTGGTCACAGAGAATCATGTCTTTTACCAACTCTGACATCGATTGGTACAATCGGATCTATGACGGGATAAGAATCATTGACCGTTGTGGAAACTTCCCTAATGTACCCCTCATAGGAACTGAAGGAGGAATTAACTATCATCCAATTTTAGTTCGTCGTCAATTCGGATACCCGATGAGACATGTCCCGCGTAATGTTCATCTGGAAGGTCTTTTCTTCAAAGAAGGAGAAAATGACAGGGCACTAAAGACAGAAATAGTGCATGCCCGGAAATATGTTCACAAGAAAGGAAGAGAGTCTCAAGGAAAACCAGACTGTGTCTCGGTGGAACCTTATCTCCACTGGGTACAAACTAGAGCCCTCAAGCCGAGGATGCCTTACCCTCATCAAGAAGTTCTTCAGTTAAAGGAATTTGTCCTTTATTTTATGTCTAAAACGGAAAAATTCCATGTCACTCTCAACAAAGTTCAACGAGAAAAGAAATCTTGGAAGAACAAGTACCGTATTCTCAATGTGGAGTGTACCAAAATACAACAACTGTTAAAAGAAAAGGATGCTCTGATAGAGATTTTAGAGCAACATGCTGTAGAAAATCAAGACGACCGAAGGAATTTTCTTGCTCATTTCACTTGGCAAAAGGATGACAACCCGACAACGGCTCAAGATCCCCAGTCAAAGAAAAGGAAAATACCAGAACCAACACCTGAGCTCTCCTCAGAGAGGACTCAGGATCCATAAGCTTAGACATTTCCTTTTGCAACACTTTGTAAATTACTGTATTTCCATTTCCGTAATCTTTGAATTCAATAAAATGGGGTCTCCACACTGTATGATATTTGCAATCCAATTGTTGAAGTTTCTTTTGATTAAAATAAAAAATTAAAATATAATTATTGCATATCATTCATCATTCTCACATAACGCATTCTTCTTCCCTACGAATCTCACGTTTGTGTCTCGATTCTAGAGTCAAACTGTCTCATTCGTACAATACTCAGGCCAATCGACAAAAGAAAATGGATGATCTCGAGGAAGAGAACAGAGAGTTGAGAGAAGAAATCGACACTCTGAAAGAAGATCTGAGGAAACTTCACAATGACATGCAATCTCTGGCAGCAGCTCAGATACAACAACAAAGAACTGTGATCTCAGAGATCACATCTACGCCTATAGTGGAAAAGTATGATCCTCGGTATAACATTCCTAAAGATCGTCCTTGGGGCATGCCACTCAACTATATCCCGGAAGGATATATTCCGCCGATCACGGAAGATCCGAAAACTACAACTGGAACCGCTGGGCCTGACGGTTACAAATTTCAGGAAGGCGAAGATGCAAGGGGCATGACAGCAACTCCTGAAGGTTACAAACTTCGGGATCATGAAGCACCAAGAGTCACTGCCATAATGACTATACCACCACCTGTGGTACACACTGTCCCGGAAGGACAGATTCCACATATACCTTCTGGTGGAAATGAAAGTATGTACAACAGATTGAATGAGTTCCAGGAACAATTCCTGGAGATGCAGAAGGAACTGCATGCCATTCGCGGTCAGGATTTATTTGGAAAGGATGCCGCAGACCTTTGTTTGGTCCCCAATGTGAAAATTCCGCACAAGTTCAAGGTGTCCGAATTTGAAAAATACAAGGGAAACTCCTGCCCTCAAAGTCATTTGCTTATGTACGCTCGAAAGATGTCAACTCAGACAGAAAACCAACAACTACTGATCCATTATTTCCAAGATAGTTTAACGGGTGCCGCGCTCAAATGGTACATGGGTTTAAACCGCACTAAGATCGTCACTTTTAGAGATCTTGGCGCTGCCTTTGTTCAGCAGTATAAGTATAATCTAGACATGGCACCGGACAAAGATCAACTTAGAGCCATGTTGCAGAAGGACAAGGAAACCTTTAAAGAATATGCTCAGAGATGGCGTGAAATTTCCGCCCAGATTTGTCCACCTCATGAGGAAAAAGAGATGATAAAAATCTTTTGAAAACCCTGAGCTCGTTCTACTACGACCGAATGGTCGCAAGTGCGCCTAGCGACTTTACTGAAATGGTGAGCATGGGAGTTCGCCTTGAAGAAGCAGTCCGAGAAGGACGTCTGGTCAAAGAGGCTAGACCATCAAGCATTACCAAAAGATACCGTAGTGCTTTGCCTAAGAAAAAAGAGCAAAATATTGGTAATATATCTCTCGGAAAGCAAAGGCGACGGTACCAACCAGTAGCAGCTATAACTCCTGCTATCAACCCTGCGCCTATTCCGACGTATCAACCTCAAGTAGCTTGGAGCCAACCAAATCAACAACAATATCAACAAAGGACACAACATCCTCTTCAGCAGGCTCGTCCTCAGTACAACAACAACCGTACAACACGACCACCAGGGTTCGACCCTATACCAATGTTGTATGCAGAACTGTTTCCACTACTATTGGTCAACGGGCACATCCAAACTAGGTTTCCTCTTACAGTATCAGAATATCTGCCTTTTTAGTTCAAAGCATATCAGACTTGTCCTTACCATCAAGGAGGACCAGGGCATAACATAGAAAACTGTCTCAGCTTCAAATTCGATGTGCAGAAGCTTTTCAAGAACGGGGTCTTATCCTTCAAGGATACAAATCCAAATGTTCAGACGAACCCATTGCCTCAACACGAGAAGGCTGTGGTAAATTTGATAGAGGAAGAGTCTAACCACAGCTATCAAATTCACGATGTACTCTTATTGGGAACCAACCTGGTCAAGATGCATTACAGACAGAGCGGATACGGGCATGTACCATTTCTCAATTATCATCAGTGCGATATCTACTCTAAAGACAATCAAGGATGTTCTGTGGTGCAATCAGCTCTACAGGAACAGATGGATCTCGGTTGGATCCAAGATCACCGAATTCATGAGGTCAACATGACTTATACAAATTCCAACATCATTCAAAACCACGACATCCGTGCAATGAATGTCAACTTGGTGGCAATGCACTCAAGGCAAAGCCAACATCATAATCTTCCACGACACGATTACAATTCCTGTCTGGTCTGCTCAGTAAATAATCAGGGATGCTCTTTTGTACAAGAGGCCCTCCAGCGTCAGAAGGATCTAGGATGGATTTAGGACTACCGTGATAGGAGTCATTATCAAGTTAATATGTGTCATACCCCAAGTTTTTACCACTAAGATTTCCCATCATTGTGCAAATCAACATCACAATATGGATGAACCATCATGCCTCATCAGTCTACCCAAAGATGGGTGAGCAGTCACTACAAACAATAATTAGGGTTTCAGGCCCTCTCTGAGCTTTAGACAAAGGATCAATCAAGAACTGACATGATATTTAACTTGTCTAACCTCTCAAACACCCATAAAGGATCAAGAGGACTCCCACATCAAGGATCAAGCACAAAGTTGCTCCCTTCTCAGTGGATCAAGCCTCAAGATCGACAGTGTCACCAAATTAGGGTTTTGGTCGACCAGGGCCTCCAGATGGAAATTTTCCTCTGGGCATGAGCCAATGCTTCAAAGCATAACCTAAAATGCTCCATGGAACCTCATGGACCCAATCATCAAGTCAATTTAACCTCAAGGGATGCATTCATAAAAAATCAGGAATTAGGGTTTCTTGACCTAATTCACGCCTAAGTTAACTTTTGCGATAAAACATGAGCCAAGACCTCAAGGTAAGATTTGAGGGTCTCTAATACACCACATTGATCCATTTACAACAATGGATTAATCCAAGAAGCTTGATTCCCAAGTTTCAAGTTCATCAGAACCACATTTAGGGTTTCGCGAAAAAAAGTCAACAATACCTTTGACTTTTGATCAGGACATGCTCCCAAACCATGGGACATAATTCAATGCACCCTATTACACATATGAAATCAATCCATCAAGTTTGATTTAGGTCAAGGACTTGATTTCATAGAGGATCGCACAATTTGGAGTTCATCTGATAAAAAGTCAACTATGCACAAAAGTCAAAGTTTGACTTTTTGAGATTTTTCACAATTATGGTTCTTTAACCCTAAAATGATGTTAATGTGTGATTTGGATCAACATTCATCAATAAAAATCAAAGAAAGTGGGATAACTTGTAAAAGGGGTAACCATAAAAACATAGAATTTTTCTAAGTTATGAAATAAAGTGGTTAGGGTACCAATTTCCAAGGATCATAACTTGAGATCCAAGCAACCATTTTGGCTGATCAAAAGATGGATTTGTAGCTCTCAAGACATACTTTAAAAGTGTCAACTACACCTCATTCCAATTCTCTATGGATTTCAAGTTATGGAATGGCCAAAATCACAAAAAGTGAACATGTCACTTTTTTCCAACACTTAGTGAAATTTTCACTAAGTCCAAATATGCCTTGCTTTTTTTCCAAATGTAGGAGCATTTTTCACTCAGATCCAAAAGGTATCAAGACAAACTATGATCACACATGTGTTGTATCATATGAGAGCATTCCAAAATGGCCAAGAACTCCATCAAATTCCATTTGAGCTATGATTTATGATAGTGGCAAAATGCCTTGCTGCAAACTGTCATGGCAAGGCAGATTTGTGCATTTTTCTCGATTTGGGCAAATTTTGCAAATGACAAACAAGTCTATCCATCTAAACACTTCAGGGGGAGACCAAGGAGGGATAAACACTGATCCATAAGACTCCCAAGTCTTTGGAACTAAAAATAGCATGCCAAACCTAAAATTGCCTAAAGAGGGGACAAGACTCCAATTTTGTTTTGGAGCATTCAATGGATGCACCAAGGTGGCATGGACTGAACAATTTCCAACTCAATGAGTCAAGGATAAGATCTGAACTAGGGAACCACAACTCTGTGCTCTAACCTCTAGTCAATGGCTAGAGGCGACTTGGATTCCCATTGATCAACATTGGCCAAACCTCTGCTGCAGTTGCCATTCACTATTGCAGCTAAAACAAACTTGCTCTACTATAAATAGAGCTCAATTGTGATCAGTTAGAGTACACCAAAGCCATCAAACAAATGCTTTCCTTAAAATCTCCTTCTCACTTCCAATTTTGCTTTCTAAGGCAAGTCACTATCGGGTTTTGAGTTTGAGAGCTATTCCAACCAAACCAATCTCACACACACCTCATAAACATCATATGGAAGTGATCTAAACACTCACATAACATCTGTAACACCGAAATCACAAAATCACTTGCCAACTGCTCAAGTTCTTGACAGAGGTGCAGTTGAAGTACCATCTCAAGTTTCAGCTTGTTTCAAACCACTCCAAGCATTCAGAAACATCACTTGGCACCTAAGGAAGCTGTGCAAATCATTGAAACCAGCTTACAACACCTCTAACACAAAACACGATCACCAGCTGCAAGAGGTAAGCCTGAGCTCTTCTAACTCTATGATCCATGCATATTTTAGTGCACAATAATTTTGCCATATGTTCATGTAGCGAGCGATTTTGGACGTGGTTCTTAAGCACTGTCGCTCTGGGGTACTACAGGTCGATTCATTTTTTATCCTATTGAAGCTGGTGAAGGAAGGGAAATAGATGTCTCCAATTAACCCTGCTTGCATACTGAGTTTGAACAGCGGTCTGTTATGTTACAGATGTTATGTGGAAGTGGGGCCTTTCTTCGGTTATTTCGCTAAGAACACAGTGTCTGGATTTTTTGTAAGGATACTAGGACTGATGCTTTTCGATTGATGTGTGAAGGTACGGGATTTTGGGGTTTTAATTATTATGCTCACTAAGATTTTTCAATCTTATGCCTATGTATTCCCATTTATCGAAACAGGGAAATCAGAGCGATCGTAGTTCCTCATATTCTATGGGAGGAAAAAGGTTGTTTTGGTGTCTTATTCAAAGCCCAAGACGTGAAGCTAAAGGTGGTTTATAACGCCTCGTTTTGCCCGATTTATTTAATCGAGTCGATTTAATTATTTTTGTTTTTATATTATTTTATACTTGACTTTTATTTGACAATATATTATTTTTCATCGTTATTATGTTTTGTCGCGTTTTGAGAGCGTTTGCGAGATATTTGAGCTGAGGGGTAAAATGGTCATTTTGAGGGGTTAGATATTTTAGAAAAATTAGATATTTTTATAAATAGAGATTTGATAGAAAAAGAGAGAAAAGAAAGAGAAAGGAAAGAAAGGAAGAGGAAGGAAAAGAGAAGGAGAGGAAAACTTGGGATAGAAGAAAACATTCAAATCAAAGCTTGAACTTCAATTAATCGGGTAAGTGTAACACCTCAAAATTTTCCCTTTTGTTTCTAACCTAACTGGTTTATGCTTCTTTTCATTTGCATTGTCTTTTTTGCATTGACATAGTTCTTTTGAGAATGGGATTAAGGTTTTCTTTCAGCAGCTCACGGCGTCATCAGTTCCAGTATGATTTTTAATAGTGTTCAGAGCCAATCAGATAGCTTTCCAAGTCTTTTTGAGCATTTATTTTGCTTATTAAATGACTGGATGATCAGAAATTTCGGCAGTCAAGTTTTGATCAGTTATTCAGTACCAGGCAGTTGTTATCAGCGGTTTAATCCAAGTGTGAAAAACATTTCGCAGCATATTTCAAGTGTATTCCAGTGGTAATATCAAATGGCAAGTTTCAGAGGTCTATCGTGGTTCAGAATGGGTAGAACCAGGCGAATATCCAAGTTTCCCTCCTTTTGGCGCCAAACTGAAAATTCAAATTTTCCTCGCGTTAACCGGTTAACGCATAGTGGTTAAACGGTTAACCAAGTCAAAATTTGGGTAAATCATCTCTTTTTCAGTACTGCATCCTTTTAATCCAAATTTTAATCACCCAATTTAATTCTACACACCAGTAGAAGGATCTAGAGAGAGTTGATTTTCTCCTCAAATTCAAATTCTTTCCACTCCAATTCCACATTTCCTTTCCGAATCCACATTTCATCCTAATTTCCACTCACTTAACCTCACTCCAAACCTAAACTTAACTCCTAACCTAGGGGTTATTTAAACCAATCCATTCCAAACCTCAAGGACCTAGATCACATTTTCACTCCCAATTTTCAGAATTCTCTCAACTCTCTCTCACTTTTTCACTCTCAACCTCCATTTTCCAACCTCACTCAAAGTTCTCTTTCAAAGATTAACAAGTTCTTCATTGGAACTTGTTAATTCTTGAGCTAAAGTCTCTCATCATCACTACATTTAAGCTTTGTATTTTGGATTTTCGTTTGGATCTAGTTCTAATTTTTCAGAAATGATTATTGAAAGTGATTTTGGAGTTTTGTTGCTTATTTGCTTGGATCTTCAACTTTTGAGTGCAAGAAGCTTGTGGATCTTGGATTTCTCTACTTGAATTCATCCATTTCTGTTTACAACACTTACCAAAGCAAATCTCAGCTTTGTAGGTTGGTTAATTCTAGATCCATACTCATTTTAGCTTAATTGCAACTTATACAATGTAGATCCGTGAATTTTGATGTGTTTTGATTCATTTGGTTGATCTTGATTGTGAATGTTGATTATTATTGAATTTAAATGATGTTTGAATGTTGTTTCTGAACTTAATTTTCGTACATTGTTGATTACATGATCATTGAATAGGATTGCATAAGTGATTTGCTGCTGAAAAGTGCTTTTGAAACAGGTTTTTTTGGCTGCTGTCCCAGAGTAACCGGTTAAAAACCGCTTGTTAACCGGTTAACATGTGTATTTTTTTGCGTAAATTGTTTGATTTTCAACTAAGTAACCGGTTACTCACCGTTTGTTAACCGGTTACTCTGGGACAAAATGTGTATTTTTGTGCATTTTCTTGCTTGTTTGAGATCTTTTTCATGCAAAAACTCCATGGATTAATATGTTGATGATTTGTGGATTATTCTTGAGCTGTTTCACCTCACACCCTTGCATGCACACAATTTTCCGACACGCGACTCTTGGATTTTTATCGTTTATGGTCATGTTTGCGATGTTGCGTTCCCGATGCGATGAACACATAGCACACACTTCTTGAGCATGTTGATTGCGACTTGTTGATGATGTTGCTAGAGTTGTTGTTTGAATATGATTGCTTGCACTTAACTTCATGAAATGCATGCTTGTTTTGACTTGAATCCTTTGGTGTGCTTAACCTAATCTTGTGAGATGTTTTCTTGTATGATCCAATCAATGCTTGAGGACTTTTGTTTGATTTGTATGACATGTTTAAGGTTCTGATCCTTGTGATTTTGGATCCATTGTGTGATCACATCTTGTTTCTTACTTCACCTTATCATGTGTTGTTTGAATAGATGTTTGAAGTGGATGTTTGCATAATTGTGGAGCATGTTTTGAATGTGATTCTTGTGGCTTCTTCTTGATATTCATGAGTTGATATTTGAATGGATATACATGTTCACCTTGCTGCCATTTACTTTCATGCCTTGGTTTCACTTTGTTTGATCACTTGAAGTTATGTTGTGCATGAGTTATTTGTTGCTAATTGTTTTAGTGTTGTTGAGATACATACTTGATGCTCTTGATGCCACTTTCTAATGTGTGAATTGATTGACCTTTGGCATGACTTGAATTCTGACTTGGATCCACTTTCATCTTACCTTATTCATGTCATCTTTGTGTGAGGTTCAATGATGTTTAACTATGCTTCTTATGTAAGTTTGCGTGCATTCTTTCTTGTTTGATTTTACTTGCTTACTTGAGCTTTCTTGTGTGATCTTTTGAAGCAAGATTAATGTTGTGATTTGAGTATGATGTGCATGATGTGCTTGCTGCCCCGTCTTACTTCTCATCTTCTACCTCTCTTTCTCCTTCATCTCTTTTACTCCTTCTCTTCCCTTGAGTCTCAAGACTTGTTTAAGTCTTGGATTCACTCCCTTAGAGCTACCTAGTCCAACTTAATTTTTGATTAAGCTTGGAGTAGGATTAGCATTAGGCTTCCCTTTACATGCTAACTTAGGTAGAAGTTCCCCTTTCAAACTCAACTATAGGGCCACCTTTGCATGACAACATTAGGATAGAATCCCCCTTAGTGTTTTCTTTTCCTTTGAGTCTTCTCTTCTCATCTCATAACACTTCTAAAACACTTAATAAAATTAACGTGTATTGCGCATGGGCCTTGCATATGGGAAGTGAGGAATGAGGGGTTTCCTCTCGTTTTTCTAGAGTGTTTGGTGGACGTTCCATCTCGGAACGATTTGCTAAACATTCGTTCCTACATCATAGACTTCGGTGCAATGTAAGTTACGAACTAACTGCCGGGCGCGAATCTAACGTCGCTCATAAAAAACACTAACCGACCTCGTTAGGTCGAACTACGACTGCTCTGATTTCCTCTCTCTAGTCCGATTAAGGATACGTAGGCACGAGACAGCGATGTCTTGGCGAGAAACCTCCCCCCTAAGTTCGTGTCCGAACTACGTTGACTCTGACTTTCCCATTGCACGAGGGAATACGCAGGCGTAGGACGAGCGATGTCCTATCGAGTCCCTTCTTTTTCTTTTCTTCGTCATTTCTTCGTTCTCTTCCGTTCCCGTTCCTTCTCGTTTCCAGTAGAAGTGGAGCTCCAGATGACGACACCCTTTGATCGAGACAACAGCGTGGATTCCATCGGGTACGATGGATGTGTGGGGTGCTAACACCTTCCCTTCGCGTAACCGACTCCCTTACCCATTTCTCTTGGTCGTGAGACCGCGCTCTTTCCCTTCCCTTCAGGTTTACGCAGTGTTTCCTTTCCCTCTCTTGGGATAAATACACATTGCTGGCGACTCTGTTTTCCGCGCCACTTTCGCGTTTGTACCACGGATGCAAATCCTCGGGAGCGACAGTAAGGGTGAGAAGTTTCGATTATATCTTGCTTGTGTATGTATATGTGTTGTTTTGTTGTAATTGTTTTGGTTGTTTCACAACTTTTTCTCATTGATAAATTGATGAACAATTGATAGAAATCGATGTTTTCACGGTTGAAACTCGATATAAACTGCGTAGAATACTTGTTGTTATGATTAGAACAAGTTTTGGTTGATATATTGTGATTTGGAAGTGTTTGGGTGGAAGAAATGAGGGACTTTGGCCCTAAATGACCTATATTGACGCTGCTGAGAATTTCTGGGTTCGCAGGTTCGCTCTGCGAACCACAGCGAAGGGGAAAGCGAAGGTTCGCCCAAAGTTGTGTATATAAAAATATTTGAATCAATAGTAAAATTGTTCTTGTATATAAAAATATTTGACTCAACAATGTATTTTTTTCCGTATATAAATATTATTTTTGTTTAACAAAATTTATAAAAAAAATTGAATGAATAATAAAATTGTTCCGTATATAAAATATTGAATTAATAGTAATGTCATTTCCGTATATAAATATTTAAATCATATTTATTTTTTTTATTAAAATAAATTTTTAATTAATGCACATCTTTTTCAATTAAACTACTTAACAATTATTATATTTTTAATATATTTGACAATAGTTTAATAGTTATGCATATTACCTGTTAGTTTCTACTGATGAATTCAATATAGTCCAACACCGACTAATGGATAATAGCTTTTACTTACCTGCTAGTTTAGTACACATAGAAATAATAAGTGCAAAGAGTAGGTGACTTTGCATAAAACTTTATATCTACTATCATTACACTTTCCATTCATAAGTCACATCTATCATTTTCTTTTGTACTAACACTCAACCTTTAGAATTATATTACAATTATATTATTAAAATTGTTTGTTTATATTATTAAAATTGTTTGTTAGACGACACAAGACTGTGTGTTGGAGTATGTTGCTACTTTTTGTTTATATTATTAGTAGTGTATTAGGTATAAAAAATTGCACTAACTTTGTTATTCATTCTAATCGTTATTCTTCTTTAACATGTATTCTTAATAAGATGTATGCATTGCAAATTCGCAATTGAGATGTTGCTCAAATAATAACATCAATGAAATTTTGTTTGCGATGACACAGTAATGGAAACTAAGAAAGTTGATCACATTAACATCTCTGTATGAAACTTGGTATGATAATAGAAGTCATACAATTGGATTTAATTAATCAAAAAAGAGAGGTAAATTTGCTTAAAATAATAAGGACTATAATCCTGAGTCAGGTTGGTTATCAGGTTCACCATTACAAAATATGTGTAATAGGGAGGCAATGTAAGAAAAGATGGGATTAACAAAATTGCTTTTACAAATACAAAAGTATATCATCATAAGATATAATATAATCAGGTATCACAACTATGATCGCATTGTAAACTATTTATCTGCCCCACTCGCAGTCCCCAAAGCCATCTTAACTATGCTTAGATAACCACCGTCCTTCGTAGCTCGAGTAGCTGCTTTAATCTCATTGTAATGGTTAATGAATTTTCTCACCTCCTGGTTTAACCAAAATTGAATCCAAATTTATTAAAAATATATATTTCAAATATCTCTAGTAAACATAGAGTCAAAAAAGATAAAGATAACATTTGTGTATAAGTTCTTTCAAAAGTAATATTGAACTAAACTACAATCCTTGAATAAATTAGGGCTAAGTCATAATCAACTTATTTATATAGGGTTTTCAAAAAATTGTACAAAATGCTTATAAGTTATGCCATAAGATAAGTCCAAAAATGACAACTAAATATAAAACATCGCATATAAGTCGTACAAACACCGTATAAACACCTCATAAATTGAAGCTACTTATCCAGGGAGAAAGTAATTTCATACAAATGACCAAACACAATCCACATATGCTGCATTCATTCTTGGCTCATGAACCACCTCAGCTTCTCTACCGGAATAAACTCATGGCAGGGTGTTTAACAGAGCTTACAAAATCAGTTTAAGACATGCTCGCAAACTGTTTTTATTCATATAATTTTGATAAGTTCTTAAAAACAACTTATAAAAATAAGCTATAACTTATATTGAAACATTTAACCATATTTTCTTTTCCACTATAGAAACAGTTTATGTGCTTATTTAATAAACTCTTATCCTATAATCATTTAGTTAATTCGTTTAATTTCAGATACTCATAATTTGTTACTCAAAATTCACAATATTTTATAACAATAGTAAATTTCAGATAAACTCTTATTTAAGTTATAATCAACCTCAGAGTTTATAACAATAGTAAATTTCAACTCAATAATAATTGCATTTAAATGAGTTTTTTTAATAGTATTATAAAATGTGGATTTTGATTTTGTTTATTATAATTTTTTTAATTGAGACAATATGATGGAGATGATAAAAGATTAAAATTTTAAATGAAAAGAAATTTATTTGATTCATAGCAATGCAAATAACGCATTACTATTTAATTTTAAAATGTGAAATAAGTGTAAAAATTTTCATTAATTTTTTTATCTTTTTATTTTTTTCAACATCTCTAAGAGTGTTCGTTATTCATTATTTTATGGATGAAAGACGTTCCACATTCAAACGACTCACACTCTATATAATTATGTATGACAATCAACATTAAAATCCTAGATGAAAATATCTATTTTGATTTGAATTTATAGTATAAAAGTTAGTGAGTATGATTTTTTTTTAATGACTCTCAATGGGTTGAAAACTGATTTGGAAATTTAAATATTCCTAGTGTTTTTTTTTTATATGAAAAAAATAATGGTTAATGTTGCAAATTAATGGTATAGTAACATTTTAAATGAAAAGAAATTTGTTTGAATCATAGAATTGCAAATAACACGTCGCAATTTAATTTGAAAGTGTGAAATACGTGTAAAAAATTTCATTAATTTGTTTATAATTTGTTTTCCAACTTCTCTAAGAATGTTTGTTCTTTATTATTGTGTGGATGGAAGACGTTCCACATTCAAACCGACTAACACTATATGTAACCAAGTATGGCAATCAACAATAAAATCTTAGATTAACCATGTATATGATTTTTGAATGATTCTAAATGGGGTGGACTGTGATTTGGGAATTTAAATATGCTCGGTATTTTTTATATATTTTATTTTACTTTTACTATATCATTAATTTGCAGCATTTATAGAAAATTTAATTCAATTGAATTAGCCCTTCGATTTCAATTAATTACAATTTATCAATATATTATAGGTCATTTCTATGTAAAGAATTATAAATGATAGTTGAAATTTTATGGTTTAATTTTGTAATATTTATCTGTGATTATAATTCAAAATAATATTTTTGAAACAATTTGAAACATATTTTAGAAACAAATTGAAGTAGCTTTTTGTCTCTTTGAAAATTATAAGTTAATTTGGAAAGAATAGTTTGATAATATTTTAAAGCATTGTTATAAGATTTAATATTTGATGTTAAATTTCGTAACATGTAAAGGTATTTATAATAAAAAATTATATTTTAAAAAGAATATTGAAATATTTGTTTGTTTATTTGAAAGTATGTAACTTATAATACTATGATTTGGGAATTTAAATATGCTCGCTATTTTTTATATATTTTATTTTCCTTTTACTATATCATTAATTTGCAACATTTATAATTGATTTAATTCATTTGAATTTGTTGAATGTAATCCATTGTTGTCGAAGTCGAAGTCGAAGACAACAGGTTGTTGTCTAGTGTCGAAGTCGAAGACAACAGGTTGTTGTCTAGTGTCGAAGTCGAAGTCGAATTGCTTAGTGTTGAATTGTCGAAAGTGTTTCGACAGATTCATTTAGATGGGATTCAGATTTTGCTTTTATTAGATTAGATTTGATTTAATATGATTTAGATTAGATTTGATATTTTGGGCTTTTATAGTTTGGGCTTTGTCTTGAGATGCAAGCAAACCTAATTCTATAAATAGGGAGTTTCCCTCATTATTTTGTATCAATTACAACACTTTGTAATTTCTCACAGAATTCTGCAGTTGCAGAGTGAGTAATAAGAAGAGAGAAAGTCCCACAGTTTGTGGGCAGCAAGAACACTATTCATCTTCTTCTTCCCTATTCTCTTTCTACTTTCTGTATAATTGTTGCGTGATAGTAGGAATTCCCATAGTCTTTGGGTTGATTCCAACATCTGGTATCTAGAGCTCCGGTTTAAGAGATTCAAGGGCAAGAAATCGCAAGAACGCGATGGCTACGAATCATCCAAACAGCGATTTTCCAGCAAACCTTCCAATTCTCAAGAAAGATAATTATGAGAATTGGTGCAAGCAAATCAAGGTTGTTTTCTGTTATCAAGATTTGTGGGATCTTGTGAAGGAAGGAATAACAACTCTTGAAGAAGGTGCGACGGATCAAGAAAAGGCTGCATTCAAAGAATTGAAGAAGAAAGATTATAAACCTCTCTTTATAATCCATCAATGTGTTGACGCAGATAACTTTGAGAAAGTTAGTGATGCAGAAACAGCGAAGGATGCATGGGAGATTCTGGAAAAATCGTTTGGAGGCGCAGAGAAGGTGAAAGAGGTGAGGTTACAAACTCACAAAAGGGCGTATGAATTGCTTCAGATGGAAGACAATGAGAGCATAACAGATTTCTTCACAAGAGTTACGAAACTTGTGAATCAAATCAAAGTGTGTGGAGAAGTGTTGATGACGAAAGCAGTTGTCTCAAAGATTTTGAGATCGTTGGCTCCAAAATTTGATCACGTGGTAGTAGCCATAGAAGAATCAAAAGATTTGTCGAAGGTGACGAAAGAAGAGCTTCAAGGGACGCTTGAATCTCATGAACAAAGAATGGCTGAAAGAGCTGCAAGCAAGTCAAAGAATGATGTGGCCTTGCAAGCTCAATCAGTGAAAGATAAGAAGGGTAAAGAAAAGATGGTCGACAAAGGTAGAGGAAGCTACAACAATTCGACAGGCAGAGGAAATCAGCAAGAGGCGAATTGGTCGAACCATAGAAGGACCCAGAACCAAGGCAACCAAAGAGGTGGTGCTGCAGGTAGAGGAAGAGGTGGTGGTCGAAAGCCTGACAAAAGCCACATTCAGTGTTATAATTGTCACCAGTATGGTCACTATTCGACAAAATGTCCTGAAAGAAAGAATCAAGAAGATGATGCAAAGTTGGCGAAGCATGAAGAAGAAGGTATGATGCTGATGGTTACAACCAGAGATAATGAGAGTTTCAAGGACCAGTGGTACTTGGACTCAGGATGCTCATCACACATGACTGGAAGGAAAGATTGGTTTGTCAACATGAAGCCCTCAATGAAGAACACAGTGAAATTTGCAAATGACAATACTCTAGCAGCTGAAGGTATTGCTGATGTTCTGATTAAGAGGAAGGATGGCAAGAGGTCAGTAATTTCCAATGTTTTGTACATACCAGGCATGAAGAGCAATTTGCTCAGCATAGGGCAGTTGGTCGAAAAGAACTACAAGGTGTTGGTCGAAGACAAGGTGATGAGAGTTCTCGACGCAAGTGGTAGGTTGATCTTGAAGGCTCCAATGTCTCAGAATAGAACCTTCAAGATTGAACTAAATGTGATGGAGCACAAGTGTCTTGCAACTGCAGCTAGCAGAGATGAGTGGATATGGCATTATAGGCTTGGGCATCTCAACTTCAAAGACATCAGAGATCTGAAGAGAAAGAACATGGTTTCAGGTTTGCCAGAAATTAACATTCCAGATGAAGTTTGTGAGGAATGTGTGAAGGCAAAGCAACACAAGAATTGCTTCAGTAAGGATGCAGGAAGCAGGTCGAAGGGAATTCTTGATGTTGTGTACTCCGATGTATGTGGTCCAATCCAGGTCGATTCTATGGGAGGTAACAAATACTTTGTCACATTCATAGATGATTTCAGTCGAAAACTGTGGACCTACCTGATCAAGAAGAAAAGTGAAGTGATTGAGGTATTTGCCAAGTTCAAATCTATGGTCGAAAGACAAAGTGGTCGTAAGCTCAAGGTTTTGAGAACTGATGGTGGTGGAGAATATGTGTCGAAAGATTTCGACAGACTATGTGAGAAAGAAGGGATTGTGCATGAGGTGGTGCCACCCTACACTCCACAGCAGAATGGAATTGCAGAAAGGAAGAATCGAACCATCATGAACATGGTTCGAAGTATGTTGAAGGGCAAACATCTTCCTAAAGAATTATGGGGAGAAGTTGTTTCGACTTCGACATATCTTCTGAACAGGTGTCCGACGAAGAAGCTAAATGGGATTACGCCAGAAGAATGTTGGTCTGGTGTGAAGCCAAGCTTAAGTCATCTTAAGGTCTTCGGATCGATTGTACATAGGCATGTGCCAGATCAGTTGAGACGAAAGTTAGATGACAAGTCAAGTCAAATGATCCTGGTGGGATATCATTCGACAGGTGGATACAAACTGTTCGACCCAGTGAACAAGCAGATTGTGATCAGCAGAGACGTGATCATTGATGAGCTTAAGGAGTGGGACTGGACAGAAAATGTCAACAAAGATTCACTAAGAATCAGTTGTGAAGAACCAGCAAGAGAAGCTGAGAGAGAAGTTCGACAAGAAAGTGTCGAAGACCAAGCAGGACCAAGTAGACCTCGTCGAACAAGACAAATGCCAGCAAGATTGCAGGAATGTGTGATTACATCAGATGATGCTGTCGATGAAGAAGGTGAACTGGTACACTATGCTTTCTATGCAGATGTCGAACCTGTCAATGCAGCTGAGGCATTGAAAGATTCGAAGTGGGTGAAAGCAATGAATGAAGAAATAAAATCCATCGAAGTCAACAACACCTGGTCACTTGTCGAATTGTCTGAAGGCAAGAAGGCAATTGATGTGAAGTGGGTTTACAAAGTAAAGTTGAATCCAAAAGGTGAAGTAGTTCGACACAAAGCAAGACTCGTAGCGAAAGGATTTCTTCAGAAGGAAGGAATTGATTATGACGAAGTCTTTGCACCAGTTGCTAGGATCGAAACAATCAGGTTGGTTGTTGGTCTAGTAAATATGAATAATTGGCACACATGTCAGATGGACGTGAAGTGTGCATTCCTAAATGGCCCCTTAGACGAAGAAGTTTATGTTCCACAACCAGTTGGGTTTGTGAAACAAGGCAAAGAGAGAAAGGTGTACAGGCTGCATAAAGCCCTGTATGGACTTAAGCAAGCTCCAAGAGCTTGGAATAAGAAAATCGACAGCTTCTTAAGGGAGAAGGAATTTGTGAAGTGTACAACTGAGCATGGAGTATATGTAAGAAGAAGCAATGGCGAATAGCTTATACTATGTCTCTATGTCGATGATCTGTTGATAATAGGAAGTTGCAAGAAGGAGATCGAAGATTTCAAACGTAACCTGAGTGAAGAGTTTGAAATGTCAGACTTGGGAAATCTCTCATATTTCCTTGGCATCGAATTCTACAAGAGTAGTAGAGGTTTGATGATGCATCAAAGAAGATATGCAGGCAAAATATTAAAGAGATTTGAGATGCAAGATTGCAACCCAACTTCGACTCCAGCTGAGCCCAGACAACAACTGTCGAAAAATTCAGAAGAAGATGATGTCGACCCAACCCAATACAGAAGACTTATTGGGTCACTTCGATACCTTTGTCACACAAGGCCTAACTTAGCATACAGTGTTGGTATGGTAAGTAGATTTATGCAGAAGCCAAAGGTATCACACCTAGCAGCGGTGAAGAGGATACTAAGGTATCTGAAAGGAACTCTCGACTATGGCATTTTGTTTCCAGCAGCTGATGAAGGGAAAGAATGCAAGTTAGTGGGATACACAGACTCTAGCTGGTGTAGTGATGCAGAGGATAGAAAATCCACAGTTGGATATGTGTTTATGTTAGGTGGTGCACCAGTTGCTTGGAGTTCGAGAAAGGAGCCAGTAGTGGCATTGTCATCATGCGAAGCAGAATACATTGTTGCTTCTCTTTGTGCATGTCAAGCAACATGGATGGTGAATCTGGTCGAAGAAATTACATCAATGAGTCATGGAGCAATTACCATGAAGATCGACAGCATGTCAGCTATCAACTTGGCGAAGAATCCAATAGCTCATGGTCGAAGCAAGCACATCGAGATGAGGTTCCATTATCTTCGAGAGCAGGTAGCAGAAGGGAAGATGAATTTGGAACACCGCAGAACTGAGAATCAGATTGCAGATATCATGACGAAGGGAGTGCAAGTCGAAGGATTCAGAAGGCTAAGGTCTATGATGAACATATATAGTTTAGACACAATGTATTAGGTGGTGTGTTGAATGTAATCCCTTGTTGTCGAAGTCGAAGTCGAAGACAACAGGTTGTTGTCTAGTGTCGAAGTCGAAGACAACAGGTTATTGTCTAGTGTCGAAGTCGAAGTCGAATTGCTTAGTGTCGAATTGTCGAAAGTGTTTCGACAGATTCATTTAGATGGGATTCAGATTTTTCTTTTATTAGATTAGATTTGATTTGATATGATTTAGATTAGATTTGATATTTTGGGCTTTTATAGTTTGGGCTTTGTCTTGAGATGCAAGCAAACCTAATTCTATAAATAGGGAGTTTCCCTCATTATTTTGTATCAATTACAACACTTTGTAATTTCTCACAGAATTCTGCAGTTGCAGAGTGAGTAATAAGAAGAGAGAAAGTCCCACAGTTTGTGGGCAGCAAGAACACTATTCATCTTCTTCTTCCCTATTCTCTTTCTACTTTCTGTATAATTGCTGCGTGATAGTAGGAATTCCCATAGTCTTTGGGTTGATTCCAACAGAATTAGCCCTTCGATTTCAATTATTTACAATTTATCAATACATTATAGGTCATTTCTATGTAAAGAAATATAAATGATAGTTGAAAATTTATGGTTTAATTTTGTAATATTTAACTGCGATTATAATTCAAAATAATATTTTTGAAACAATTTGAAACATATTTTAGAAACAAATTGAAGTATTTATATGTCTCTTTGAAAATTATAAGTTAATTTTGAAAGAATAGTGTTCTGGACTGTGCCAACGCCTGCCCCACAGTCGGACAGGCCTAGCCCAAGCACTGGTACGACCCAAAATTGTCCATGAGTATCCAACGTCGAGCACGTTCCTTGCCCGCGCCGAGCACGCATACAACATCCCTCATCGGGCACGCAATAGCTAGACGATGTCAAGCAGAGTCTCTACGTCTAGGCGAGCACAACTCTCCTCGACCTAAGCGAGTTCCTCCCCGCGAGGACATGTCTCACTGTAACCTCACACCTCTAAGGATTCGGTCTGCCCTACTTCCGGAGATCTCGGGACCGTTACCCCAGGAATCACTACGCTACGTAAGCCCTGGCAGTTACTTTAATTGTGCCTTGCAATCCAGCCCAGTGCAAGTAACCGTTGGCCCCACGCTGGGGGCTCTCTATAAATACCCTCTCACTTGAGAGGGTCAGGTTACGAAACATTCTAAACTCACTTCTCTGTATTTGCTTTTCTCTGCCCTTACCTTACTTGAGCGTCGAAGTACCATGCAGGTACACCCCTCTGCCGTATCATCATCACCGGAGCTGAAGTCCATACGACGTTGCTGGCCACCGTATAACTGTCTGATCCAGGTAAATTGTGGAAATTATATGAAATGGAAAAAATGAAATTACTGATCCAATTATGAATTATGTAGTGAGTCAATAAAATTCTAATAAATTTTGTTTGCTCATATTATGGAAATTATATGAAACAAATAAATGAAACTACTGATCCAAATATAGCGAGTCAATAAAATTTTAATAAATTTTATTTTCTCATATCGTGAAAATTATATGAAACAGGAAAAATGAAACTATTGATCCAAATGTGTAGTGAGTCGATAAAATTTTAATAAAATGTGCATCCATAAACATTAGATCTTAATGAAATGTTGTTTGAATTTTATCTTCATTTGTTGGAATAAATTAATTATTAGTAAATTAAATTTTTTTTCTGTTACTATTATTACGTTTTGTCTTTATTTCAATATCTTTATTTCAATAAAATTTTAATAAGTTTTGTTTTCGCATATCGTGAAAATTATTTGAAACAGGGAAAATGAAATTATAAATCCAATTATTATTATAAACAGGAACAACTTTATTATTGGTTCAAATATTTTTATATACGGGAACAATTTTACTATTGATTCAAATAATTTTATAAATATTATCAAAACAAATATATAGTATTTATATACATAAAAAATACATTGTTGATTCTAATATTTTTATATATGCAACAAAATACTATTGTTATAAACGGGAACAACTTTACTATTGAATCAAATATTGAATAATAGAAATTTATCGAACATTTTTTTCAAATATGTGAAAAAGATTAAGGGAGTTTATTAAAAAAGATTGAGTAAATATTTAAAAATTGTACTTTCTCTTATAAATTAATTGTCTTATTTGTACAAAAAAAAATCAAAACGAATAATTTATCTAATACAAATTTCAATAGCTTTAATTTTTAATCATATTATTGTTGATATTGATGTTTACTTTTCATCTTCTACCTATATTACTATTTTAACTTAAAATTACTATTATTCTTAAGGTTTTTTCTTTTTTCAACTTCCAATTTTTTTGACCGTGCAAACAAAAACACGGTCAAAACCATATCCCACCCTAAAATGTTCCCCGTGCCTTACTAGTTTCCCAATATGATTTCGTACAAATTGTTTCATTTATTTTAGATATTTGTCTTATTCTCAATCCACCTTTTCAAAAAGGAGCACAAACTTTGTTCCAATGAGTGGTGACTATTGTCCTTATTTCAATACAACATGTCCACATGAAAAAATTTATCAACCATGTGGCAATTGTCTTTATATGTCTCTTTAATGCTCAACTCGATTCAGACCAGCGTGATGCGCGGGGTTGTAATGAGTTTTTTAATAGTATTATAAAATCGGAATTTTGATTTTGTTTATTATAACTTTTTTAATTGAGACAATATGATGGAGATGATAAAAGATTAAAATTTTAAATGAGAAGAAATTTATTTGATTCATAGCAATGCAAATATCACATTACTACATAATTTTAAAATGTAAAATAACTGTAAAAAATTTCATCAATTTCTTTATTTTTTTATTTTTTTCAACATCTTTAAGAATGTTCGTTATTCATTATTTTGTGGATGAACGACGTTTCACATTCAAACGACGCACACTCTATATAATCATGTATGATAATCAACATTAAAATCCTATATGAAAAATATCTATTTTGCATTGAATTTATAGTATAAAAGTTATGAGTATGATTTTTTTTAATGACTCTCAATGGGTTGAAAACTGATTTGGAAATTTAAATATTCCTAGTGTTTTTTTATATGAAAAAAACAATGGTTAATGTTGCAAATGAATGGTATAGTAACATTTTAAATGAAAAGAAATTTGTTTGAATCATAGAATTGCAAATAACACGTCGCACTTTAATTTTAAAGTGTGAAATACGTGTAAAAAATTTCATTAAGTTGTTTATAATTTCTTTTTCCAACTTCTCTAAGAATGTTTGTTCTTTATTATTTTGTGGATGGCAGACGTTCCACATTCAAACCGACTAACACTATATGTAACCATGTATGGCAATCAACAATAAAATATTAGATTAACCATGTATATGATTTTGAATGATTCTCAATGAGGTGGACTGTGATTTGGGAATTTAAATATGCTCGGTAATTTTTATATATTTTATTTTACTTTTACTATATCATTAATTTGCAACATTTATAGCAAATTTAATTCAATCGAATTAGCCCTTCGATTTCAATTAATTACAATTTAACAATATATTATAGGTCATTTCTATGTAAAGAATTATAAATGATAGTTGAAAATTTATGGTTTAATTTTGTAATATTTCTCTGCGATTATAATTCAAAATAATATTTTTGAACCAATTTGAAACATATTTTAGAAACAAATTGAAGTATTTATTTGTCTCTTTGAAAATTATAAGTTAATTTTGAAAGAATAGTTTGATAATATTTTAAAACACTGTTATAAGATTTAATATTTGAAGTTAAACTTTTTATTAATGGTGGATATACAATTTGAACCCATATGTAACTTATAATAATAAGTATTTGATGTAATATTATGCATGAAATGGATATGTAAAGAAAATAAATCAATAGGTATATGTGATTTTAAGTTAGAGGAATAGAATGAGGTGATTCATGGAATTTGAAAATAGAAGTCTTTTAATTAAATATGCTTTATAAATGAAACGTTACACTTCTTTCTCAAATGAATAAGAGATGTTTTAGAATGTTTTGTTTTAAGAGTGCTATATTAAATTTTTAATGATGTGGAAAATTAAAGAATGAATTGTCAACAAAATAGTGTGTGGCTTAGTTTTAATATATTATAATAGATAATAGATAGATAATGATTTTAGGAGTTCCATTCCAATAGCCAATTTATCAACCGTTATTTTATAGCTTGAATTGAAAATTTCCCAAGATTATGGGCATAAATCTATCAACTTTGTTTGCCCAGTTCAATTTAGAAATACATATAATTTTTTTTGAGTTTAAATTATTAAGAATTCAACTTAGGGATGGCAATTTGACCCATCCCTAGTGGGTACCCACAAAATTACCCACAACGGGTAGGGTAAAAACCCGCAAAAATGGGTACGGATACGGGCTCGGGTAATTATCCACTTAAATAAGCGGGGATGGGTGCCCCATACCCGCACAATATATTTATATATTTTAATTTATATTATTATATAAAAATAAATGTTTATAAAATTTATAAAAAAAAATCAATTTTAAACTACTACATATTTAATATAAGTGATCATTTATTTCACAATTCAACAATAAAAAATTTTAAAAACTTTTTAATATTTTTTAAAACTTAAAATATTATGATATTTTATACTTGATAAATTTATTTTTATTAGAAATGCGGGTAACGGGTACGGGTACGGGCACTAATATACCCATAGGGTACGGGGACGGGTGCCAATTTTGATACCCAAGCGGGTATGGGCTCGGGTATGGGGATTTTTTTCAACTGCGGGTATGGGGACGGATACTATAGTACCATACCCATACCCTGCCCATTGTCATCCCTAATTCAACCGCTAATAAAAATTATTTTACATATTTATAAAAATATTGGCGAATAATATTCCAATAAATTTAATAGAAACAATGTTTTAAAAGTTGAATCATTCAGGTTAACCGATTGGATTGGCAATTGAAGTTGGATTAGGGTCGATCAACCTTAAAAGACCGTTAGTAGGTCAAAACTGGAGTAAAATTGAAAAAATCGTATTGAATCGTCTAAAACCATTTGAATCAAATAATCGAAATTAATTTTGTAAAACGTTCGATTAATACAAAGCATCAAATTGTCCTTTTTTTTTTTTTAAGTTTAATGTTTCAATACAAAAACTTAAAACAATCCTCATTCACAAAAAATAATTACTTGTTTTTTCTATTACCACACAACCTTTTATGTTCAATCACTTTGTTATAGTTTTTTCCTTCTTTTAACTATGGTCCATCATCATTATGTCAACCCTTTCAAATATAGATATGCCGCCCAACTCAATATTTGTTATTGTTTAATCCAATATTATTTGTTGTTGTTCAATTATGACTTATTTGTCGTCGTTCAACTTGTATCCGCATACTGTTGTTCAGTTAAGTATATTATTTTGTTTATTTTTTTTGGTAATTCTATCCTATTTTATTTAGGTATCCTTAAGTATTTGAACTTTATTTTAGATAAGTCTATTATGTTAATTTTAATTTGAATTGGTTTAATTTATTTTATTGTAATTTTTTAATTTGTTTAAATTGATCTTAAATGAAGGTTGAAATTAAGCGTGCAATTTTGTTGTACTATTATTTGTATCATTGATTTTGTTGTCTTAAGTTTGTAATGAATTTTTGAAATATTTAATTTATTAAGTTGTGAACATACGATTGGATATGACATATCTATGAAATTTAGCTTCGTATTATTAATTTATTTGATAAGCAATTCAATCATAGGTTTAACCAGTTGAACTAATTGAACTTTAAATTGAAAGTTTCATTGGTTCGACCTTCGATTTGGTTTTTAAAACATTGAATATAAGCATCCACCAAATCCATCAGGGGCAAAAGCAGAGGAGCCGTCAAGATTGAAAGAGTTATCCAAGTGACTTCAAACATAAGAGTCGGTGAATTGTGATATAAAATTTTTAAAGACCTGAAAAATTAAATTATTTTTTCAAATTGATTTTAAGAAGAGGTTTAGAATAAGAAGAAAAAGATAAATAAATAAGAATAGAAAAATAAAGAGTTGAGAGATCAGTGAAGAACACGCCGAATTTTATGCTAGTTCGACTCAAAACCACAAGGCCTACGTCCAACCCCCAAGGATGACACATTGAGATTTCCACTATCACATAACTTTTAACACATGATCATCCCATAAGCTTATTACACAAATATTTTATCTCAGGTTGAGTTTTCAACATATAATATATCATGGTTCAAGAGAACATTCCTCTTTTATTTTACCATTATAGATTTGAAGAATAAAATAGTGGTTACACAAGAAAAACTCTACATATTGTTTGTTCTCTTAGCACTAAAATTATTTTAAATAAATGAAAATTCTAAGAGTAAAGGAGAGAGTGGAAAAAAGGTAATATTCAGAATTCTTGTGTGAAAATGGTCAAGAAAGGAAATATTTTTAGGGTCGAATTCGCTGCATAATCTAAGGTTTCGGGCAAAATCAATTATAATCTAGAAAAATAAGAAAGTTTTATTGGATCTAAAACATAATCGATTATAAAGCATCCTTAATCAATTATTGAGCAAGTTCAACCCCATACTTGATTAAACAATGGTAATAATCCATTAGAAGGAAAATTTTGCTATATAATTGATTAAGTAAACATCATAATCTATTATACTTTGGTTTCAAAGAGTTTTGCCCAACACAAAGTATTTTTAAAAGAAATTTTGAAAATATATGAAGTTTGAAAAAGAGTTAGAGTGTGTTCATGTTTATAACCTTAGTACTTTGAGATATACATGTTTAATATTAGATTTTTAGCCTATAGAAATAAATAAACAAAAGAGCACAAAGACTGAGCTTTTAGCCGATAATTAACACCATTTCTTGATGATGTTATTTAGCATTTGATTCTCTTACACCAATCACAACAAAATTCTCAATTTTTGTTTTGTTTCAAACTTAACTCTTCAATTGATGTATCATAATGTTCACAACAAGCTAGTGACAATATGTGTGAATGCATTATATTCGTAGATATGTTTTGATTGATGTCAAAACTAGGTAGCTTAGTTCTTTGTGTATATTGGACCTTATCGTCTATGTCTAGATGTGCATCGTTATATTAGAACACTAGTAACAAACTCGTGCTTACGCACGGGGTACGTTTTTTGGTGGCATATAGTTTTGGACGCACATTTGTTTGCAAACTGTTATAAAAATTGAAAGTTGAAAAAAAGAAAAAAATAATAATAATAGTAAATTTAAGTTGAAATAGTAATAAATGTAGAAGATAAAAGTTAAACAACAATATCAAGAATAATATGATTAAAAATAAAAATAAAAAATTACTGAAACTGGTATTAAATAAATTATTGTTTTAGTTTTTTTTTTTACAAATAAGACATTATTTTATTAGAGAGAATATAATTTTTAAATATCTACTCAATCTTTTTTAATAAGTTCTCTTAATCTTTTTTACATATTTGAAAAAAAAATGGTCGATAAATTTTTATTATTCAATATTTGGATCAGTAGTAAAGTTGTTCCTGTTTATAACAATAGTATTTTTCCAGTATATAAAAATATTTAAGTTAATATTAATATGTTTAGCCTCCGAATCGTTTATAAGAATAGTGTAACACGCATATATAAAACTCATACATCAAAGCATAAATATTATATATCGATCCAAGTATTTGGTACTGAAATACCATAAGTTCCTAGTTAACACATTATATACATTAAATGCTCTAAATACAAAGTTCTAAAGTTTATGGCATACCATATACAAGATGTCCCAAAATGCACTAAGAACTAGATCAATACAATGATCTCAAAATAAAACGCCATAGCGGAAGCCATGCCATCTCAAAAGCTACGACCTGTAAGGAAAAGTCAAACCACTTTATCCTTATCCTTCGCCGAACCTGTGGTACCTGTTATGTAAATAACAACGTGGGGTGAGATACATCAAATCTCAGTGAGTTCGCTATCTTATAGTCTTCTCGGCTTTACAAGGTTCTAACATCCTAACTCAACTCAAAAGGGAAGGGAAGTGACTTTGAGTACACACACGCCATATATGGATTCACACTCGTGAGCCTGTTAACTCACACTAGTACCATAGTAAGTCCTGAGCCTGTTAACTCAAGAATCTCGCTAATCAATAACCGTACCAAGGCATCCCCTTTTCCCGTCCGCTTCTACGTCTAGAAGACGACCCGAGTCATAGATCCTTGCATTTACTTGGCATACGAATTGGATTCGGGATCATCGGCCTGTTAACCGTGAACTGTCACTTCTCATGGCCTGTTAACCATCACGAGTCTCTACCCAATGCATAGGCTCCAATCATACTACACGTAGGGAATCAAACCTACCAAGTAATTGTGCATACGTTTCAGAGGAGCTCGAGACCCATGAAACTCACCCAAAATAATTGGTTATGATTACTAGACACACGCCTCGGCCTCTCATGCGCGAGCGTTGTCACTATGTTATTTCCATACTCTCCGACAATTGTTTACGGTAATATTCCTCACTCTACCTATTTCGTATTTTAACATGCATACATATTCAAACATGTTTAACAATAAGAGCATAGGCATATATTCATCAATCACATAATGGAAATACATAATTCAACATGTCGCACATTACACCAATTTACGGTTCTCTCTGATTTATTTAATCGGGCAATAATCAGATATTTCTGACCTCCATTAGCTAGAGGATGTTCCTAGCTTCACTACGATACCAAGAACACTCACAACGGATAAACGAGTCAAAAGTTATGAAAGAAATATGTTGGATGTTCTGTCATGTTCGCATTGTGAAGGAGACAGCGAATGCTCGCTACTTCATTCGCAGTGCGAAGCTCTCAGCGAATGCCTAGCTAACACTTGTTCGCTGCCCCATTCGCAGTGCGAATGTCTGGCGAACCAAGTCAAAACCAAAACAAGGTAAAGTTCGCAGTGCGAACCTCTGGCGAATATTCGCCTTCACCTTCGCAGTGCGAACATCCAGCGAGTGCACGATTTCCCCTTCGCTGGGGGATTCGCAGTGCGAATCTGGAAAAATGCAGAAATTCTGCAGCGTCACAGCTGAGTTCCCATGGGTCCAAAACCACACCAAAACATATCTAAACATCCCACAATCAAATATAGATGATTCTACACTCATATAACTTATACTACTCAGTTTATGACACATTTCAACCATTAAATTTCATCGATTTCCAATTTAAGCAATTTCTCATAAACCTAACTTAAGCTAAAAATCATTTCTAACTCTAAAACTTAAGTTTCTATCTAGAACCCACCTTGAATAGATGATGATGGTGAAGATTGGAAGATGATTTGATGAAGATTTTATGATGTTCTTGATCTTGGACTTTTTTTCTCTTTTCTCTTCCTTTCCTTCTCTTTTCTTTCTCTCCAAAATCCTTTCTATCTTTTTCTTTCTCTTGTTCTACTTAAGGTATAAGGAATGGAAAGAAATGACATAGTATAATATCATCAATTAGCAACACTACTAATTGTCCAAAAAGTCTCTAAAGTTCAAATACTTAAATATCTCAGAGTCAGATAATATTAATTGGATTTACTCTAAGTTCAACAAGACCTTAACAAGAGGAATCTCTTTATTCCCAAGTTGCATCGCCCGGATGCGTCTCATCCCACTAGACCTTAACAAGAGGAATCTCTTTATTCCTTAACACTTTAGTTTCTCTTCTGGTGATACGACTCGGTTGAGGCTCAAATGTCAAATCTGCTTCTATCTCAATTGTATCTGGTAAAATTGGCTGAAGAGGATCTGGGACAAATTTTTGAAGCTGAGACACATGAAAAACATCGTGCATCTCTGACAGAGAAGGCGGTAAGGCTAATCTATAGGCTACTTCACTAATTCTTTCCAAAATCTGATATGGTCCCACATATCTCGGACTTAACTTCCGCGACCAAAACGGTCCTTTCAACTGCAATCTCGGAGTAACCTTCAAAAACACGTGATCACCTTCTTCAAATTCTAAAGGTCTTCTTCGGTTATCCGCATAACTCTTCTGACGATCCTGTGCTTGCTTAAATTTTTCACGGATCATCCTAATCTTCTCCGTAGTTTCGTGAATAATCTCGGGTCCTAACATCCTATCTTCATCAACTTCCGCCCAACACAACGGTATCCTACACTTCCTTCCATACAACGCCTCATAAGGTGCCATGCCAATACTTGCATGATAACTGTTATTATAAGAGAACTCAATTAACGGCAAAAGTTCTATCCAATTCCCTCCACTTTCAAGTACACAAGCTCTCAACATGTCTTCCATGGTTTGTATTGTCCGTTCCGTCTGACCGTCCGTTTGCGGATGATTCGACGTACTCAAACATAACTGCGTTCCCTTGGCTTGTTGAAAAGCTCTCCAAAATCTCAAAGTAAACTTCGGATCTCTATCCAAAACGATACTAGTTGGAATACCATGCAATCTCACTATCTCCGAAATGAATAACCTTGCGAGATGACTCGCGTTGTAGGTAGTCTTCACAGCCAAGAAATGCGCGGATTTCGTTAACCGATCCACAATTACCCAAATCGAATCATAACCACCCTGCGCAATGGGTAACCCCGCCGCGAAGTCCATCGAAATACTCTCCTATTTCCACACCGGAGTTTCTAAAGGTTGCACCAAGCCACCCGACCTTTGGTGCTCGATCTTCACTTGTTGGCACACCGCACTTTCCGACACATACATTAGAATATCTCTTTTCATTCAGACCACTAATAGCCCCCCTTTAAATCTTGATACATCTTTGAAGATCCCGGATGTATAGTAAAAGCACCCTTATGCGCTTCTTCCAAAATCCTCCTTTTTAACTCCGTGTTATCCGAAACACAAATCCTTTGGTTAAACAGAATAATTCCATCGGTAGCTCGCACAAAACCCAGTTGCAATAACGCTTCTTGTAACTTCTCATCTAACCCTTGCTCTTGTTTGATTTCTTCCCGAAGAGTTGAAGTGACATTCAAATTTCCCATAATCACACCATTAGGGGTCCAAACAAATTGAAGATTTAGATCTCAAAATTTTTCCAATAAGGCATACTCTAGCATCATCAACTCGGCATTATGCAACACTTTCCTACTCAATGCATCCGCCACTTTGTTCGCTTTACCCGGATGGTATCTTAACTCCAAGTCGTAATCTTTCAAATATTCCACCCACCTCCTTTGACGCATGTTCAACTCCTTCTGATCAAAGAGGTACTTTAAGCTCTTGTGGTCGCTAAACATCTCAAAACGTACACCATACAAATAGTGATGCCACACCTTCAAGCTAAAAACAACGGCCGCCAATTCTAAATCATGCGTTGGATAATTCTCTTCATGGACTTTCAACTGTCGTGAAGCATAAGCCACTACATGTCCATCTTGCATTAACACACCTCCTAATCCTATCTTCGATGCATCACAATATACCTCATATGATTAGCTAGGATCAGGAATAATCAAAACAGGAGCGGTCGTCAATCTTTCCTTCAAACTCATAAAACTTTGCTCACAAGCCGAATCCCATTCATACGGATAATCCTTCCGAGTAAGTCTCGTCATCGGTAAAGCCAGTTGGGAAAAGCCTTTAATAAACCTCTATAATAACTTGCTAGTCCCAAGAAGCTTCTAATTTCAGACACATTCTTCGGTCTCTCCCAATTAATCACCGCCTCAACTTTTGATGGATCAACCGCTACCCCTCCCTGAGATATGACATGTCCAAGGAAATTAACCTCCGACATTCAAAACTCACACTTTCTTAGCTTAGCAAAAAGTTGCCTCTCTTGTAAGATGGATAAAACGATTCTTAGGTGTTCTCCGTGCTCTTGAAGATCACGAGAATAGATAAGAATGTCATCGATGAAAATCACCACAAATTGGTCCAAGTAAGGTTGAAATATCCGATTCATATAATCCATGAAAACTGCCGGAGCATTCGTCACACCGAAAGGCATCACCAGAAATTCATAATGACCATAACGGGTTCTAAACGCAGTCTTTGGTACATCTGAACTCTTCACATGAATCTGATGATAACCCGGCCGTAAATCAATCTTCGAGAACACACAGGCTCCTTTCAATTGATCTAACAGATCGTCTATCCTTGGAAATGGGTATTTGTCTTGATGGTGACCTTATTCAACTGACAGTAATCAATACACAACCGCATTCCACCATCCTTTTTCTTTACCAATAACACAGGAGCTCCCCAGGGCGAAATACTGGGTCGAACAAAATGCTTAGTCAATAACTCTTCCAATTGATCCTTTAATTCTCTTAATTCAAGTGGTGCCATCCGATACGGAGAAACGGATATTGGAGCCGTTCCTGGTATTAGGTCAATAAAGAATTCCACTTCCCGCTTCGGGGGAAGAGAAGTGATATCCTCGGGGAAAACTTCAAAAAAGTCACAAACTACCGGAATACTCAAAACTTGACGGTTACTACCCTCCTCCTTAGTAAGAATAAAAAAACGGATTTTTCCTCCTCAAATAAGAAATTAATCATTCCAACCGTACCTTCTAAAATAGTAGTTAACACATCCTTCGAAGTGGCCTTGGTATAAGGGATAATGATTAGTTTTTCTTCACACCCGATGAATACCGAATTAGCTGAAAGCCAATCCATTCCCAGAATAACATCCACTTTCTTAATCGGTAAGCAAATCAAATCAATCTGGAAAACTCTTACATCCACAGATAAAACACAATTTTCGCACATTAAAGGTGTTTCAACCATCTCATCCATGGCAGTAGTAACCACCATGGGTAGAGACAACGGAACCGCTTGCAACCCAAGCCGCTTTACACATTGCATCGACACAAAAGAGTGTGTAGCTCCACAATCAAATAAAACAAAGCAAGGATTTCCATTCACAAAACACGTACCAGCAATCAAAGAGTTGTCACCCTTTGCTTTCTTCGCATCCAAAGTATATACCCGGTCGGTAGTTCTCCCTTGTGTCTGATTCCTACCCTGAGGACAAACCCTCGCTAAATGGTCCACCTTATTATACTGATAGCACCTTATTCCTTCCAAACTGCACCTACCAGTATGATTCTTACCACACATACGGCATACCGGAGGCACACTAGTCTTGGAACTCTGAGCTTGTCTCCCTTTGAAAGATTGTTGTCTCGGTCTAAATTGTTGATTCGATCTCCCACAATCACTTTGATTCACCCTACTTAACTCTCCTTCTGCTTGCACCTTCTTTAAGCTATGCTCCGCCACATAACACTGTCGTAACAATTCGGCATAGCTAGTGAATTCCCGTTGAGATACGCTATGTGAAATTTCAGCCCTTAAACCAAAAAGAAACTGATCAATCTTCCACCTCTCATCTGGAGCATACATAGTCTGCCTAGAATACGCAGCCATAACCTCGAACTTTTTCGCATAAGAAGCCATAGTCAAGTTGCCTTGTCTCAATTGTTGAAACTCGAATTCCTTCTGAGACCTTAAGGAACTTGGGAAATACTTCTCCATAAAAGTTATCTTAAACTGCTCCCATACTTTCGGTACTTCTTGAATTGTCATTAAGGCTTAAGCGCTTTCCCACTATCTCATGGCATGACCCTTTAACAAGTGAGAAGCGAAAACAACCTTATTTTCTTTACTACACTGAACTATCAAGAAAATCCGCTCCATACCGGATATCCATTCATGAGCCTTTACTGGATCTAACCCTCCCTAAAACTCCGAAGGATTCATATGAATGAAATCCCTAAAGGTTCCCCCTGCCGCTTCAGGAACAACCACGGGAGTATGCACACCACCAGCCATTGGCTGTACCATTTGTTGCACAAACTGATTATGCTGTTGCTGCATCTGTTATATAAATTGATACAAAGGGGCATTCCCCTCATCCCCTGGCGGATTTGTCCCTGCTGGAGTAGTTCTCGGTCTACCACGGTTGTTTCTGCGCCGGTCGGCCATGTTCCTAAATGTCATACAGATAGGATTAAGTTGATCAGGCTCAATACCATAAACATAACACGTAAGACCAATGGTGACACAACGCATATGAAACGGAAAGAAACACTTATAATATTTCATGGCTAGGTCGAGGATACGACCTGCTCTGATACCAACTGTAACACCCATATATAAAACTCATACATCAAAGCATAAATATTATATATCGATCCAAGTATTTGGTACTGAAATACCATAAGTTCCTAGTTAACACATTATATACATTAAATGCCCTAAATACAAAGTTCTAAAGTCTACGGCATAACATATACAAGATGTCCCAAAATGCACTAAGAACTAGATCAATACAATGATCTCAAAATAAAACGCCATAGCGGAAGCCATGCCATCTCAAAAGCTACGACCTGTAAGGAAAAGTCAAATGACTTTATCCTTACCCTTCGCCGAACATGTGGTACCTGTGATGTAAACAACAACGTGGGGTGAGATACATCAAATCTCAGTGAGTTCGCTATCTTATAGTCCTCTCGGCTATACAAGGTTCTAACATCCTAACTCAAGTCAAAAGGGAAGGGAAGTGACTTTGAGTACACACACGCCATATATGGATTCACACTCGTGAGCCTGTTAACTCACACTAGTACCATAGTAAGTCCTGAGCCTGTTAACTCAAGAATCTCGCTAATCAATAACCGTACTAAGGCATCCCCTTTTCCTGTCCGCTTCTACATCTAGAAGACGACCCGAGTCATGGATCCTTGCATTTACTTGGCATACGAATTGGATTCGGGATCATCGGCCTGTTAACCGTGAACCATCACTTCTCATGGCCTGTTAACCATCACAAGTCTCTACCCAATGCATAGGCTCCAATCGTACTACACGTAGGGAATCAAACCTACCAAGTAATTGTGCATACGTTTCAGAGGAGCTCGAGACCCATGAAACTGCACCCAAAATAATTGGTTATGATTACTAGACACACGCCTCGGCCTCTCATGCGCGAGCGTTGTCACTATGTTATTTCCACACTCTCCGACAATTGTTTACGGTAATATTCCTCACTCTACCTATTTCGTATTTTAACATGCATACATATTCAAACATGTTTAACAATAAGAGCATAGGCATATATTCATCAATCACATAATGGAAACACATAATTCAACATGTCGCACATTACACCAATTTACGGTTCTCTCAGATTTATTTAATCGGGCAATAATCAAATATTTCTCACCTCCATTAGCTAGAGGATGTTCCTAGCTTCACTACGATACCAAGAACACTCACAACGGATAAACGAGTCAAAAGTTATGAAAGAAATATGTTGGATGTTCTGTCATGTTCGCATTGCGAAGGAGACAACGAATGCTCGCTACTTCATTCGCAGTGCGAAGCTCTCAGCGAATGCCTAGCTAACACTTGTTCGCTGCCCCATTCGCAGTGCGAATGTCTGGCGAACCAAGTCAAAACCAAAAAAGGTAAAGTTCGCAGTGCGAACCTCTGGCGAATATTCGCCTTCACCTTTGCAGTGCGAACATCCAGCGAGTGCACGATTTCCCTTTCGCTGGGGGATTCGCAGTGCAAATCTGGGAAAATGCAGAAATTCTGCAGCGTCACAGCTGAGTTCCCATGGGTCCAAAACCACACCAAAACATATCTAAACATCCCACAATTAAATATAGATGATTCTACACTCATATAACTTATACTACTCAGTTTATGACACATTTCAACCGTTAAATTTCATCGATTTCCAATTTAAGCAATTTCTCATAAACCTAACTTAAGCTAAAAATCATTTCTAACTCTAAAACTTAAGTTTCTATCTAGAACCCACCTTGAATAGATGATGATGGTGAAGATTGGAAGATGATTTGATGAAGATTTGATGATGTTCTTGATCTTGGACTTTTTTCTCTTTTCTCTTCCTTTCCTTCTCTTTTCTTTCTCTCCAAAATCCTTTCTATCTTTTTCTTTCACTTGTTCTACTTAAGGAAAAAGGAATGGAAAGAAATGACATAGTATAATATCATCAATTAGCAACACTACTAATTGTCCAAAAAGTCTCTAAAGTTCAAATACTTAAATATCTCAGAGTCAGATAATATTAATTGGATTTACTCTAAGTTCAACAGTTACCCTAATTATCTCTGCAGATAATTTCTCAGAGCACACTGGGACTCATTTGCTCACCACTAATATTATCCAGAGTAAAATAATTTACGGGGTATTACATCCTCCCCCCCTTAAATAGAAATTCTATCACGAATTTAAAACAATTACCTGAAAAGATGAGGATAGACCACCCGCATCTCCGATTCCAATTCCCAAGTTGCATCGCCCGGATGCGTCTCATCCCACTGGACCTTAACAAGAGGAATCTCTTTATTCCTTAACACTTTAGTTTCTCTTCCGGTGATACGACTCGGTTGAGGCTCAAATGTCAAATCTTCTTCTATCTCAATTGTATCTGGAAAAATTGGCTGAAGAGGATCTGGGACAAATTTTTGAAGTGAGACACATGAAAAACGTCGTGCATCTCTGACAGAGATGGAGGTAAGGCTAATCTGTAGGCTACTTCACTAATTCTTTCCAAAATCTGATATGGTCCCACATATCTCGGACTTAACTTCCGCGACCGAAACAGTCATTTCAACCGCAATCTCAGAGTAACCTTCAAAAACACGTGATCGCCTTCTTCAAATTCTAAAGGTCTTCTTCGGTTATCCGCATAACTCTTCTGACGATCCTGTGCTTGCTTAACTTTTTCACGGATCATCCTAATCTTCTCCGTAGTTTCGTGATTAATCTCGGGTCCCAACATCATATCTTCACCAACTTCCGCCCAACACAACGGTGTCCTACACTTCCTTCCATACAACGCCTCATAAGGTGCCATACCAATACTTGCATGATAATTGTTATTATAAGAGAACTCAATTAACGGCAAAAGTTCTATCCAATTCCCTCCAGTTTCAAGTACACAACTTCTCAACATGTCTTCCATGGTTTGTATTGTCCGTTCCGTCTGACCGTCCGTTTGCGGATGATTCGACGTACTCAAACATAACTGCGTTCCCATGGCTTGTTGAAAAGCTCTCCAAAATCTCGAAGTAAACTTCGGATCTCTATGCAAAACGATACTAGTTGGAATACCATGCAATCTCACTATCTCCGAAATGAACAACCTTGCGAGATGACTCGCCTTGTAGGTAGTCTTCACAGCCAAGAAATGTGCGGATTTCGTTAACCGATCCACAATTACCCAAATCGAATCATAACCACCCGGCGCAATGGGTAACCCCCCCCCCCCCCCCCCCCGCGAAGTCCATCGAAATACTCTCCTATTTCCACACCGGAGTTTCTAAAGGTTGCACCAAGCCACCCGACCTTTGGTGCTCGATCTTCACTTGTTGGCACACCGCACTTTCCGACACATACATTAGAATATCTCTTTTCATTCAGACCACCAATAGCCCCCCTTTAAATCTTGATACATCTTTGAAGATCTCGGATGTATAGTAAAAGCACCCTTATGCGCTTCTTCCAAAATCCTCCTTTTTAACTCCGTGTTATCCGAAACACAAATCCTTTGGTTAAACAGAATAATTCCATCGGTAGCTCGCACAAAACCCAGTTGCAATAACGCTTCTTGTAACTTCTCATCTAACCCTTGCTCTTGTTTGATTTCTTCCCGAAGAGTTGAAGTGACATTCAAATTTCCCATAATCACACCATTAGGGGTCCAAACAAATTGAAGATTTAGATCTCGAAATTTTTCCAATAAGGCATACTCTAGCATCATCAACTCGGCATTATGCAACACTTTCCTACTCAATGCATCCGCCACTTTGTTCGCTTTACCCGGATGGTATCTTAACTCCAAGTCGTAATCTTTCAAATATTCCACCCACCTCCTTTGACGCATGTTCAACTCCTTCTGATCAAAGAGGTACTTTAAGCTCTTGTGGTCGCTAAACATCTCAAAACGTACACCATACAAATAGTGACGCCACACCTTCAAGCTAAAAACAACGGCCGCCAATTCTAAATCATGCGTTGGATAATTCTCTTCATGGACTTTCAACTGTCGTGAAGCATAAGCCACTACATGTCCATCTTGCATTAACACACCTCCTAATCCCATCTTCGATGCATCACAATATACCTCATATGATCAGCTAGGATCAGGAATAATCAAAACAGGAGCGGTCGTCAATCTTTCCTTCAAACTCATAAAACTTTGCTCACAAGCCGAATCCCATTCATACGGATAATCCTTCCGAGTAAGTCTCGTCATCGGTAAAGCCAGTTGGGAAAAGCCTTTAATAAACCTCTATAATAACTTGCTAGTCCCAAGAAGCTTCTAACTTCAGACACATTCTTCGGTCTCTCCCAATTAATCACCGCCTCAACTTTTGATGGATCAACCGCTACCCCTCCCTGAGATATGACATGTCCAAGGAAATTAACCTCCGACATTCAAAACTCACACTTTCTTAGCTTAGCAAAAAGTTGCCTCTCTTGTAAGATGGATAAAACGATTCTTAGGTGTTCTCCGTGCTCTTGAAGATCACGAGAATAGATAAGAATGTCATCGATGAAAATCACCATAAATTGGTCCAAGTAAGGTTAAAATATCTGATTCATATAATCCATGAAAACTGTCGGAGCATTCGTCACACCGAAAGGCATCACCAGAAATTCATAATGACCATAACGGGTTCTAAACGCAGTCTTTGGTACATCTGAACTCTTCACACGAATCTGATGATAACCCGACCGTAAATCAATCTTCGAGAACACACAGGCTCCTTTCAATTGATCTAACAGATCGTCTATCCTTGGAAATGGGTAATTGTTCTTGATGGTGACCTTATTCAACTGACAGTAATCAATACACAACCGCATTCCACCATCCTTTTTCTTTACCAACAACACAGGAGCTCCCCAGGGCGAAACACTGGGTCGAACAAAATGCTTAGTCAACAACTCTTCCAATTGATCCTTTAATTCTCTTAATTCAAGTGGTGCCATCCGATACGGAGAAACGGATATTGGAGCCGTTCCCGGTATTAGGTCAATAGAGAATTCCACTTCCCGCTTCGGGGGAAGAGAAGTGATATCCTCGAGGAAAACTTCAGAAAAGTCACAAACTATCGGAATACTCAAAAGTTGACGGTTACTACCCTCCTCCTTAGTAAGAATAAAAAAATAGATTTTTCCTCCTCAAACAAGAAATTAATCATTCCAACCGTACCTTCTAAAATGGTAGTTAACACATCCTTCGGAGTGGCCTCGGTAGAGGGGATAATGATTAGTTTTTCTTCACACCCGATGAATACCGAATTAGCTGAAAGCCAATCCATTCCCAGAACAACATCCACTTTCTTAAGCGGTAAGCAAATCAAATCAATCTGGAAAACTCTTCCATCCATAGATAAAACACAATTTTCACACATTAAAGGTGTTTCAACCATCTCATCCATGGAAGTAGTAACCACCATAGGTAGAGACAACGGAACCGCTTGCAACCCAAGCCGTTTTACACATTGCATCGATACAAAAGAGTGTGTAGCTCCACAATCAAATAAAACAAAGCAAGGATTTCCATTCACAAAACACGTACCAGCAATCAAAGAGTTGTCACCCTTTGCTTTCTTCGCATCCAAAGTATATACCCGACCGGTAGTTCTCCCTTGTGTCTGATTCCTACCCTGAGGACAAACCCTCGCTAAATGGCCCACCTTATTATACTGATAGCACCTTATTCCTTCCAAACTGCACCTACCAGTATGATTCTTACCACACGTACGGCATACCGGAGGCACACTAGTCCTGGAACTCTGAGCTTGTCTCCCTTTGAAAGATTGTTGTCTCGGTCTAAATTGTTGATTCGATCTCCCATGATCACTTTGATTCACCCTACTTAACTTTCCTTCTGCTTGCACCTTCTTTAAGCTATGCTCCGCCACATAACACTGTCGTAACAATTCGGCATAGCTAGTGAATTCCCGTTGAGATACGCTATGTGAAATTTCAGCCCTTAAACCAAAAAGAAACTGATCAACCTTCCACCTCTCATTCGGAGCATACATAGCCTGTCTAGAATACGCAGCCATAACCTCGAACTTTTCCGCATAAGAAGCCATAGTCAAGTTGCCTTGTCTCAATTGTTGAAACTCGAATTCCTTCTGAGACCTTAAGGAACTTGGGAAATACTTCTCCATAAAAGTTACCTTAAACTGCTCCCATACTTTCGGTACTTCTTGAATTGTCATTAAATCTGAAGCGCTTTCCCACCATCTCATGGCAGGACCCTTTAACAAGTGAGAAGCAAAATCAACCTTATTTTCTTCACTACACTGAACTATCAAGAAAATCCGCTCCATACCGGATATCCATTATGAGCCTTTACTAGATCTAACCCTCCCTGAAACTCCGGAGGATTCATACGAATGAAATCCCTAATGGTTCCCCATGCCGCTTCAGGAACAACCACGGGAGGATGCACACCACCAGCCATTGGCTGTACCATTTGTTGCACAAACTGATTCTGTTGTTGCTACATCTGTTATATAAATTGATACAAAGGGGCATTCCCCTCATCCCCTGGCGGATTTGTCCCTGCTGGAGTAGTTCTCGGTCTACCACGGTTGTTTCTGCGCCGGTCGGCCATGTTCCTAAATGTCATACAGATAGGATTAAGTTGATCAGGCTCAATACCATAAACATAACATGTAAGACCAATGGTGACACAACGCATATGAAACAGAAAGAAACACTTATACTATTTCATGGCTAGGTCGAGGATACGACCTGCTCTGATACCAACTGTAACACCCATATATAAAACTCATACATCAAAGCATAAATATTATATATCGATCCAAGTATTTGATACTGAAATACCATAAGTTCCTAGTTAACACATTATATACATTAAATGCCCTAAATACAAAGTTCTAAAGTCTACGGCATAACATATACAAGATGTCCCAAAATGCACTAAGAACTAGATCAATACAATGATCTCAAAATAAAATGCCATAGCGGAAGCCATGCCATCTCAAAAGCTACGACCTGTAAGGAAAAGTCAAACGACTTTATCCTTACCCTTCGCCGAACCTGTGGTACCTGTGATGTAAACAACAACGTGGGGTGAGATACATCAAATCTCAGTGAGTTCGCTATCTTATAGTCCTCTCGGCTTTACAAGGTTCTAACATCCTAACTCAAGTCAAAAGGGAAGGGAAGTGACTTTGAGTACACACACGCCATATATGGATTCACACTCGTAAGCCTGTTAACTCACACTAGTACCATAGTAAGTCCTAAGCCTGTTAACTCAAGAATCTCGCTAATCAATAACCGTACTAAGGCATCCCCTTTTCCTGTCCGCTTCTACGTCACTTCTCATGGCCTGTTAACCATCACAAGTCTCTACCCAATGCATAGGCTCCAATCGTACTACACGTAGGGAATCAAACCTACCAAGTAATTGTGCATACGTTTCAGAGGAGCTCGAGACCCATGAAACTGCACCCAAAATAATTGGTTATGATTACTAGACACACGCCTCGGCCTCTCATGCGCGAGCGTTGTCACTATGTTATTTCCACACTCTCCGACAATTGTTTACGGTAATATTCCTCACTCTACCTATTTCGTATTTCAACATGCATACATATTCCAACATGTTTAACAATAAGAGCATAGGCATATATTCATCAATCACATAATGGAAACACATAATTCAACATGTCACACATTACACCAATTTACGGTTTCCTTCGATTTATTTAATCGGGCAATAATCAGATATTTCTCACCTCCATTAGCTAGAGGATGTTCCTAGCTTCACTACGATATCAAGAACACTCACAACGGATAAACGAGTCAAAAGTTATGAAAGAAATACGTTGGATGTTCTGTCATGTTCGTATTGCGAAGGAGCCAGCGAATGCTCGCTACTTCATTCGCAGTGCGAAGCACTCAGTGAATGCCTAGCTAACACTTGTTCGCTGCCCCATTCGCAGTGCGAATGTCTGGCGAACCAAGTCAGAACCAAAACAGAACCAAAACAAGGTAAAGTTCGCAGTGCGAACCTCTGGCGAATGTTCTCCTTCACCTTCGCAGTGCGAACATCCAGCGAGTGCACGATTTCCCCTTCGCTGGGGGATTCGCAGTGCGAATCTGGGAAAATGCAGAAATTCTGCAGCGTCACAGCTGAGTTCCCATGGGTCCAAAACCACACCAAAACATATCTAAACATCCCACAATCAAATATTGATGATTCTACACTCATATAACTTATACTACTCAGTTTATGACACATTTCAACCGTTAAATTTCATCGATTTCCAATTTTAGCAATTTCTCATAAACCTAACTTAAGCTAAAAATCATTTCTAACTCTAAAACTTAAGTTTCTATCTAGAACCCACCTTGAATAGATGATGATGGTGAAGATTGGAAGATGATTTGATGAAGATTTGATGATGTTCTTGATCTTGGACTTTTTCCTCTTTTCTCTTCCTTTCCTTCTCTTTTCTTTCTCTCCAAAATCCTTTCTATCTTTTTCTTACTCTTGTTCTACTTAAGGAAAAAGGAATGGAAAGAAATGACATAGTATAATATCATCAATTAGCAACACTACTAATTGTCCAAAAAGTCTCTAAAGTTCAAATACTTAAATATCTCAAAGTCAGATAATATTATTTGAATTTACTCTAAGTTCAACAGTTACCTTAATTATCTCTACAGATAATTTCTCAGAGCACACTGGGACTCAGTTGATCACCATTAATATTATCCAGAGTAAAATAATTTACGGGGTATTACAAATAGTATTTTCTTTCTCCGTATATAAAAATATTTTAATCATCAATGTATTTTTTTCTCATATATAAATATTATTTTTGTTTTGATATTATTTATAAAAATATTTGAATCAATAGTAAAGTTGTTCTCGTATATAAAAATACTTGAATCAACAATGTATTTTTTTCCGTATATAAATATTATTTTTATTTTAAAAAATATTTTAAAAAATATTTATAAAAATATTTGAATCAATAGTAAAATTATTCTCGTTTATAACAATAATTAGATAAGTAATTTTATTTTACCCATTTCAAATTTATTAAATATTTGAATCAATATTAAATTTTTCTATGGTAGGTATATAGGACTATATCCATTTGACTCATAAATTTGAAATCAATTAGCTTAATGATTCAGTAGACTAACAACATATTGTAGAAACCACGCATGCTTTAGAAGCAATTTCCAATAATAACATATTTATTTCAATGAACTAACGAAAATAACATTTTTATTTGTAACTTCATTTTAACATATTTCAATGAGTTTCAGTATAAGGAACAGATGATGATTTCAATAACTATTAAAGCTATTCTAACATTATCATCATCAATGTTACCAGAAGCCAATATAAATACACAAAAAAGAGCCATACATAACAGCATAAAAGTAGCTATATGAAATACATGTTTCCGAATCCAAGTCTCTCCATATTCCAACCAAATACTGCAAAAATGCAGAAAAGTGAGAGAAATGATACAGATATATCATGCCATATCTCAATTATTCCTCCACTCCAATTCGGTCTATTTTCTAATCCCGTTTAATTCTATTAACAAACTCATGCATACGCACGAGATACGTTTTTGGACGGAATATTATTTTAGACGCGCATTTGTTTCTAGACTGTAATAAAAATAAAAAGTTGAAACAAGAAAAAATTTAAGAATAATAATAAATTTAATTTGAAATAATAATAATAAATGTAGAATATGAAATGTAAACAACAATATTATGAATAATATGATTAAAAATTAAAACTATTGATGAATAATATCTACACAATCTTTTTAAAGCTCCCTTAATTTTTTCACATTTTTGAAAAAATGGTCGATAAATTTTTATTATTTAATATTTGAATCAGTAATAAAGTTGTCCCCGTTTATAACAATAGTATTTAGTTGTGTATATAAAAATATTTGAATCAATAGTAAAATTGTTCTTGTATATAAAAATATTTGACTCAACAATTTATTTTTTTTTTCGTATATAAATATTATTTTTGTTTAACAAAATTTATAAAAAAAAAAAATTGAGTCAATAATAAAATTGTTCCGTATATAAAATATTGAATTAATAGTAATGTCATTTCCGTATATAAATATTTAAATCATATTTACTTATTTTATTAAAAAAAAATTTAATTAATGCACATCTTTTTCAATTAAACTACTTATCAATTATTATATTTTTAATATATTTGACAATAGTTTAATAGTTATGCATATTACCTGTTAGTTTCTACTGATAAATTCAATATAGTCCAACAACGACTAATGGATAATAGCTTTTACTTATCTGCTAGTTTAGTACACATAGAAATAATAAGTGCAAAGAGTAGGTGACTTTGCATAAAACTTTATATTTACTATCATTACACTTTCCATTCATAAGTCACATCTATCATTTTCTTTTGTACTAACACTCAACCTTTAGAATTATATTACTATTATATTTGATCGTACCTGGATCAGACAGTTTCTGTGGCTAACAACGTCGTCTGGACTTCAGCTCCGGTGCGGTTGAAAGACGACCGGGGGGGGGGGGGGGGGGGTGTACCTGCAAGGTACTCTGACACTCAAGTAAGGTAACTGTCAGAGAATAGCAAGTACAGAGATGAGAGTAAAAAAGTGAGTGTAACCTGGCCCTCTCAAGTGAGAGGATATTTATAGAGAGCCCCCAGCGCGGGGCCAACGGTTACTTGCATTGGGCTGGATTGCCAGGCCCAATCCAAGTAACTGCCAGGGCTTACGTGGCGTAGTGAAGACCAGCATGTGGCCTTCGCCCTGGGGTAACCGTTCCTAGATCTTCGAAATTAGGGCAGACCGATTCCATCGGGAGTGGGGCGGTTACATGAGAACGTGTCCTCGCGGGGAGGAGTCTTGTGTGTCGGGGAGAGACGTGTCCTCGCGGGGAGGACTTGCTTGTGGACGGAGATGGCTCTTCGCGGGGAGGAGTACATGAGCGTCGAGGAGAAGCGAACCCGAGGGGATCGATGCCTATGCTCGACGAACTCTGCTGAGCCCGACCATGTAAAGGTGTGGCACGTGCCCGACGCTGTTGGGGCGCGTATGTGCCTGACAGTGGTCTTGTAAAGAGGTCCTTGTTGGGCCATCTCATGTCAAGTGGGTTGGGCCCTCTCGACTGATGGGCAGACCCTGGCCCAGTCCAGAACAGGAGCCCCTCAAGTCGTTGCTCTGAAGTGTCGGAGCAATGACTTAAGGGCCAACAAGCCGGTCGAGGAAGTATCGATCGCGTGACCGCAAAGAGGGAAACTTGTTCGGGATCCACTCGTCGTATCGTCGGAGAGAGCAGCGGGAGCGGACTCGAGCGTGGTAGTTCGCTGATGGTCGACATGTCGGGGATGCGAGAAGTTTGATCTCTGGTGTTAGAGCAAATGGAGAGACGCGCATGTTGGGGAGCGAACGGTCGCATGTAGGCCACGTGTCAGACACCATCATTGCCTAGGGCGGCTAGGCTAAGGTAGTGTACTCTAGTAGTCTAGACTCTTCGAATTCCGTGAGGATCCTATAAATAGGCCTCACCTCGTTTCATTTGCACCTTTTACTCTTTTCCTCTCAGACTCCCTCTCTCTTCTTCTCCGTTCTTCCGCCGCTACCTTCCACCGTTCTCCGCCGTTCTCCACCGACGATCGCCGCACCGAAAACCCAAAAAGCGTATTTCAAGTAAGTTTCTTTCTTCTTTTCCCTCTTTTCGTTTGCATTTGTAGGGCGAATATTATGGTGTACTGGTGAAGTTCTCATGGGATTCGTGAAATATTCGGCGAAAACGGCGGAATTTCATAGTTTAGTCGTTGAATCTAGCGGGGAGAGATGATGAAATCCCCGAGGACATGAAGAATATCCCGGGGTCCTGAGATGAACGTTTCTTAGTTTATTTGCTGAATGTCTCGGGGAATAAGGACGGGATCCCCGGGGAACCGAAGTTTGCCTCGGGGACATGGGTCGAATATCTCGGGGTCCCGCCCAATCTCACTCCCCGCGGGATCGGGGATGGTCGCGGGTTCGTGCTCCCCGACATTCCCTCCTCGCCCTTTCAGTTGATCAGCGGTGGAGGGGTGGATTTGATACGGGTCATCAAATTCACCATTTCCTTCTGCTTTTCAGGTAGATGGACGTATTGCCTGTGGCTGAGGGATCTTTGGACGTCGACGACCAACCCGACTCTCAAATGGCGCCAATCGCTAGGGTCGAGGAACGTCCCCTCGAGGAGTGGGTCAGCGATGAGCCGTTGAACATTGCTTCCCATTTTGTCTACGAGGACGAGGACACTATTTTTTGTACCACCGAGCATCAAGTGGTGGGTTCCTTAAAGTCGTGGAAGGTGTTCCGACCTCAAGCCCACCATCGCATATGCTCGACGTACCGAGGGATGAGGTTCCCTCTTTACGAGTTCATGTTTGACAAGGCGGGGTGGCGTCTACCCTTTACAGATTTTCAACATGTTGTTTTCGTTTGGTTGCACTTGGCGCCGTCACAACTCCACCCCAACTCCCGCGCTTTCATCCGAGCTTTCGAGCTCGTCTGCAAATACCTCCGAATCGGGGCAATCGTGCCCCTCTTCTTTCCATTCTTCCACCTCCAGCGACAGGCCTCCGACCGCAGACACGGCTGGGTGTCTTTCAAGCAAGTGAGCAGCCTATTCCACACTTATTTGGATTCCGTTCGTGACTTTAAACACTGGTATTATATTGTGAGGCCGGTCACTCTTGAAGCCGTGAATTCGGTGTACCGTCGAGTTTCCCGTGAGATGGACGGGCAAACGGAGGAGGTCCTCGAGCCGAGATTCCCCTTGTTCTGGACAGAAGAACACTTCAAGTACGGAACAGACAGCTACAAAGTCAGGCCTAGTCGTCTCGACGAGGGGGATCGTTTGGCCTACTAGTAGATAGTAACGTTCGTCAACAGTTTCAATAGGGGCAAGTTCGTGACGATGGACGGGGAATTCGTCCGGGGGGACGACAGGCAGGTGTTGACGAAACATCGTCTAATCAATACGAGGGCCCTCCTCGAGACGTTCTCCGACGAGGATGCTCTCGAGCTGCTAGGTGGTGCCATTCTCTTTGACTTACTCTTTCTTCGACCTCCGGATTACTGACATGTTTATTTTTCTTTTTGCAGGAAAGATGTCGAATGCTGAGGAGTGCTTCAAGAAGCTGAAGGCTACCCGTGCCGCGAAGAAAGGAGGCAAGAGTCGCGTCGATCAGCTCCGAGTGCAGGAGCCCGCTCCCACCCTGACACCCGGGGTTTCCTCTGGCTCTCACCAAGGTAGTGATTCTCTCAGCCCCCAGAGCTCTCCGAAGAGGCGAAGGATTGCAGACACGGTGGACGTCGACCTTACCGAGCACGAGAGTCCCCCTGCCGTGAAATTTGTGCTCCCGCCTTGTCACACAAGGCCGAACTTCTTTACGGGGAACAATTCGCTATGCGTGGGTGGCCCCGAAACTCAGGCCATCTTAGGCGTCGACAAGGCTTCTCGACGAAGGATGCTGGTGGAGGACGTGTCTGCCGTGATGCGGGTTTGCGTGACTGCCTTGGTTCTGAACGACGAGGCGTGCTCCGCAAGCGAGCTGAACAGGTTGCGGGAAAGTTTCCAGTCCATCTCGGCCGAAATGGAGAAGGTGGGTAAGGAGCTGGCTGACTGCAAAAGCCAGAACCAGGCCCAGCTCGAGCTCCAACAGAAATTGGAGGAAAAGCTTAAGAGTGCCGAAGAGGAGCGGAAACGTCTTGCCGGTGTCGAGGAGGAGAGGGATCGTCTCCTGGTGAGGAACGCTGAATTGGAGGAGGTTGTCCGCCCCGCTGAGGAGGAAACCGAGGAGGATAGGTTGTTGACTTTGCGGGCAGCGCTGATAGCGAAACTCCAGGAAGCCGAGGAAGGCAATCTCGCGGTCGCGGGCATAGGTTTCAAGAATGCGGTGGAGCAGCTTCGGGTCCTTAACCCCGACCTTTCGACCGAGGGGATTGACCCCGACTACGAGGTGGTCGACGGTCAGATCGTGCAACCGATGAGAATCGACGAGGTCCATGATCCCGAGCAGCCTGAAAGGACCGCCGTTGAGTAGGATTTTCTCCCTGCGTGCCAGGGGCTTTTTGACATCTGATTGTAATATTTGTACACTGGGCTTCTGCCCGTCTTAATGTACCTTCGTTTATCTGCAAGTGTTGTTTGGATGGTTTTAATTGTGTGTGATGTTAATGCATTTGCTATACTGTTTTTTGTCTAAGTGTTAAAGACTTATATGCTTTGTTTTTCTGTCTAAGTAATAAAGACTTTGGGATTGCTCGACCTTGATAGTCCCTGACCGCGTGGAGAGCTGGTCGAGTGGTCGGAGATGTATTCCGACCTTCAACGAGGCTAAGAGTTTGGTCGAGGTCTTAGCTTCGTGGTGTGAACTTCCCATCGCGAGCTGGGTGTTCTGCCTGATTGGTACAACGACGGCGGAGCTCGGTCGAGGTATCCCTGTTGGATCGAAGTCCTCGCGCACACACAACGCAATCTTCGATCATCGTGTTCTGTCTAGGGGTGTCGCGCTCGTACCTTAGCGCGTCCCCGTAATCGCGGTACTAGTGCGTCGCGGGCAGCTCTTAACTGTAATATTGTTTTATCTTTTCAGCGTTCCAGGGCCGAGCAAGTTCTTCCCCGTGCAGATTGTCGAGGAAATAGGCTCCTGTCCCCGTTTTCGCACGGACGTGGTACGGGCCCTCCCAGTTCGCGGCGAGTTTGCCCTCTCGCGAGTCTTTTTGGTTCCTTCGTAGGACGAGGGTGCCTACCTGAAAATCACGTTTAATAACTTTGTCGTTATAACGTAGTGTTATTTTCTGCTTCAGCGAAGCTTCTCGGAGAAAAGCGCCCGAACGTATCTCCTCGACAAAATCGAGCTCTTCCCTCAAGGCTTCGTCGTTCGCATCCCTGTCGAGGGGGGCTTCTGTCCTCCTCGAGGGTTCCCTGATCTCCACGGGGATCACCGCTTCGGTTCCGTAGGTCATACGGAAGGGGGTCTCTCCTGTTATGGAGTGTGGGGTCGTCCGGTAGGCCTAGAGAACGTTGTGTAGCTCCTCGACCCACCGTTGTTTGGCGTCGCCTAGTCGACGTCTTAATCCTCGGAGGATCACCCTGTTCGCCATATCAGCCTGTCCGTTCGTTTGAGGGTGCTCGACCGACGTGAAGTGTTGCTTCGTGCCTAGTTTTGTGATGAAGTCTTGGAAGTTCCTGTCTGTGAACTGTGTTCCGTTGTCGGTGACAATGGCTTGAGGCACGTTGAATCAGGCGAGGATGTTTCTTTTGTAGAAACACAGTATGTTGAAGGCTGTGATTTTGGCCAATGCTTCCGCCTCAATCCACTTCGTGAAGTAGTCTACCCCGACGATGAGGTATTTGTTTTGATACGACCCATTGACGAAAGGTCCGAGGATATCCATTCCCCACCACGCAAACGACCACGGGGAGGACAATGGACTGAGCTCATTGGGAGGAGCAAGGTGCATGTCCCCGTGTCGTTGGCATCTGTCGCACTTCTTGACGTGTTCCTTGGCGTCCTGTTGCATGGTGGGCCAGTAATACCCTGCTCGAAGTGCCTTACGGGCTAACGATCGGCCGCCGAGGTGCTGCGCATTGATTCCCTCATGGATCTCCTGGAGTATGCCGGGGACCTTTGTCTCCTCAACACATCTGAGGAGGGGAATAGAGAAACCTCTCCGGTATAGCTTATCCTCGACTATAGTGTACGAGCACGCTCGCCTCTTGACCATTCCTGCTTCTTTGGGATCTTCGGGCAGTTTTCCCGTCGTGAGGTATTCGTATATCGGGGTCATCCAGCAATTGTTGTCCCCGATGGCGTTGATGTCCGAAACCATGGCCGGTTTGTCGATGCTCGGGCGGGAAAGCACTTCTTGTATGACGGATTTGTTCCCGCCTTTCTTCTTTGTGCTCGCCAATTTGGACAAGACATCTGCTCGGGCATTGTGCTCGTGGGGGATGTGAGTTACTTCCGCGGAGGTGAACTTTTTCATCTTTTCTTTTACCAAGGCTAAGTATTCTATGAGGCTGTCATTCTTGGCTTGGTACTCTCCTCGGACTTGTGAGGCCACGAGCTACGAGTCGGTGAAAACTTTGACCTCCTTGGCGCCAAGGTCCTCGGCCAGCCGGAGTCCTGCGAGGAAGGCCTCGTATTCGGATTGGTTGTTCGATGTCGGGAAGGATAGTTCGAGGGATACGTCGATCAGGATGTCTTCCTCATTTTCGAGGATGATGCCCGCCCCGCTTCCCTTCGGGCTGGATGCTCCGTCGACATAGATCGTCCATTTCTGTGATCCGTTGGTCGAAGGTTCCGGGACGGTCATCTCTGCTACAAAGTCGGCCAATACCTGCGCCTTCAGGGCTTTCCTCCCTTCGTATTGGATGTCAAACTCGGCGAGCTCGAGTGACCACCTGAGCATCCTCCCTGCCATGTTCGGTCGTCTGAGGAGCTGCCTTATAGGCTGTTCGGTCCTTACGACGACGGTGTGGGCGAGGTAGTAGTGGCGTAGCCTCCTGGCCGCGGTGACGAGGCCCAGGGCAACTTTCTCAATCTGCTGATATCTGAGCTCGGGGCCTTGGAGGGCTTTTCTCGTGAAGTAAACTGGCTTCTGCCCGTCCGGGGTTTCCCGAATGAGGACGGCACTGACTGCTTCACTCGTGATTGCAAGAAATAAGAAGAGTGTCTCCACGTTCTCAGGCCGTGAGAGGACTGCGGGTTGTGATAGGACTTGTTTTAAGTGGACGAGCGCCTGCTCGCATTCCTCGCTCCACTCAAACTCCGCTTTTTGTCGAAGAAGTTTGAAAAATGGGAGTGCATACTGTGCGGATTTGGCGACGAAGCGGGAGAGGGCGGTGAGCATCCTGTTCAATGATTGTATCGACTTCTTTGAGTTCGGAGTAGGGAGCTCGGAGAAAGCCCTACACTTGTCGGGGTTGGCCTCGATTCCTCGTTCTGTGAGGTAAAATCCGAGGAACTTACCTGCCCGAACGCCAAAGGTGCACTTGTCAGGGTTAAACCTCATGCGGCATCTCCTCGCCGTGTCGAACACCTTCTTGAGGTGCGCGGCGTGGTCGACTTCTTCTGCGGATTTGACGATCATGTCGTCCATGTAGACCTCGAGCATGTCGCCGATTTCAGCCCGAAAAACCTTGTTCATCATCCATTGGTAGGTCGCACCGGCGTTCTTCAGACCGAAGGGCATTACGTTGTAGTAGTAGTTACCCGACGCGGTCATGAAGGCCGTGTGTTGTTTGTCGACCTTGTTCATGGGAATTTGATTGTATCCCGAGTAAGCGTCCATGAAGGATAGTAGTTTGTAACCTGCAGAATTGTCGACCAGTTGGTCGATGTTAGGCAAGGGATAACAGTCTTTCGGGCAAGCCTGGTTAAGATCAGTATAATCAATGCACATTCTCCATTTTCCATTATTCTTTTTAACAAGTACAACATTGGATAGCCAGGTCGTGTATTTGGCCTCCGAAATAAAATTTGCCTTTAGGAGGTCTTTTACAGCTTTTTCAGCAGCCTCCACTTTTTCAGGAGACTGCTTATGCCTACGTTGTACTATAGCCCTAGCGGCCGGGTCTACTGCGAGCTGATGGCAAGCCACCTCGGGGTCGAGGTCAGGCATCTCGGATGCGCTCCACGCAAAGAGATCAACGTTCTCCCTCAGACATGCCTTCAGCTGCTCCTTTTCCAGGTCGGGGATCCCGGTGCCAATCTTCACGTTACGATCTGGATCGTCCCCGAGGACCACGAGCTCAAAGTCCCCGTCTGGGATGGGGCGCGTTGGGTAGAGAGGTCGCCCGTTGTTCTCCGCCTGGAGGTCGAGGTCTTCTGCCCCGTCTTCATCGGGTTCTCCAGGGAACCTGCTGTCGAGTTCGACCGCGTTGACGCGCGGGAGAGGTACCTGTTCGGCGTCCTGGGGTGGTTTGGCCACGGTCTTGGGTTTGGGGCCGATGGAACTCAGGCCTTTGATGGCGGCATCGAAGCATCTTCTGGCCGCGTCGATGTCCTCATGCATCGTCACTACTCGTCCCTTGGTCGTGTAGTACTTCATTTTGAGGTGGACCGTTGATGGTACCGCCGTAAGTTCAGCCAGGGTGGTCCTCCCGAGGATGCAGTTGTAAAGGGACGGGCATTCGACCACCAGGAAATGGATCTTCACCTGTCAGGCAGTGTCTTCGGCCCTGAATGTAACCATCAGCTCCACGTAATCCTATGGTCTGGTGGTGGTTCCATTGAGCCCCTGTAGATCTGAACCGACGTATGGGGTCAGATGCCTTTCGTCGAGCTGAAGGGTTCCGAACAGATGAGCATACATGATGTTGATTGAACTTCCCTGGTCGACTAGGATCCTTCAAACGTCAAAGTTCGCCATCTGCGCTGACCAGGAGGGGAATAGTGGCGTTCGGCGCTCCCCCGGGGAGTTCCTCGAGGTAGAAGGTGATAAGGTTGGAGTTTCCCCGCACTTTCTCGAGGGTGGTTGCTTTTGCCGACGTTGCGGATTCCAACTCGTCGAATTTCTGTTTGATCGATCCGACGGACAGCTTCTCTAGACCTTCCCCAAAGATGACCATCGCCCTGGGGAAGCTTTCCTAGGTGCTACGGGCAGTGACGGGGTCCTCGTGGGGGAAGGTCGTCCACATGTTGCGAATTGCTTCTTGGCCTTCATTGATTGGGGGAACAAAGAAGTCTTCGGGTCGGGTGACACTGAGGGCGACTTGAAGGCGACTCTCGTCGGGAGGAGGCGTCGTCTCCTCGACGTTCTGGGCTTCCCGGGAGCTGGGACGAGGAGTATCGTTCTTCTGGGCGTATTTCTTCAAGTGCCCCTCCTTGATCAGAATTTCAATCGCATCTTTGAGATAGATGCAGTCTTCCGTCACATGCCCGTGACTCCGGTGGAACCTACAATATTTTGACTTGTCGAGGTTTGATTTGGGGGCAGTGGGTTTCGGAAAGAGAACTCCTCCTTTCACAAATTTTGAGTTCTGACACTCGGAGAGGATACGCGCGGGGGACATTGAGTGGGGTGTACTCAGTGAACCGGCCAGCTGGTCCGTACGGCTCACAAGGTTCCCGGGGGAGATTATCTCTCTTTCTTTCTCCTCCTCGTCGGAGAGGGGAGTCTTCTTCTTTGTGGCCGCGGGGGCCTTCTTTGCGCCTAGATTCGGGGGCGATCTGTGCCGCCTCCGACTCCTCGAGCTCGATGTACGACTGTGCCCGTTGGAGGAGATCCTCAAGACGACAGGGTCTGCGGAGGCCCACGGACTTGGCAAAGTCAGATCCAAAGCGTAGCCCGTGGATGATCAAACACTTCTTCATGTCGTCGGTCATATGGACCTCGACAGCTTCTCTGTTGAATATCTCAATGTAGTTCCGGAGAGATTCGTTCTTCCCCTGAAAGATACTTTCTAGGGCAGCTTCCGTCTTTGGATGTCGATGAGACGCGGTGAAGTGTTTGGTGAAGCGTTGCCTTAGTTGCTTCCAGGATGTGATCGACCCGGGTGCCAGACCTTTGTACCAAGTCATGGCGCCCTTCCTCAAGGTGGTGGGGAAAAGTCTGCACTTGATGGCTCCCCTGACGTTTCTGAAGTCGAGCATGGCTTTGAAACTTTCGACGTGGTCGTCAGGGTCGGACAGGCCGTCGTAGTTTCCCAGCTGTGGAGGTTTCTCCATGCCCGCAGGGATTGGGGCATTCATGATCTCCCACGACAGAGGGGTCCTCTAGTCGTCGTCGTCACTTCCTGTCGGGGACACCGAAGGGGATCGCTGATGCCGTGGAGGGGAATTCCTCGAGCGGTGTCTCGGCCTCTCCTCGGTCTACTTGGACTTCTTGGTAGTGGTGGAGGCCCTGGGTTCCTTCCGAGGCAGGGAACGAGGGCGTTTCTGGGAGTTCGTCGGCTGGATGCGCTCAAGACATGGTCGACGACCTTTGCGTACCGACAAGGGGGTCCGAGATTCGTCTGAAGGAGTCCTTCGCTAGGAAGGGGAACAGAGAGGCGACGGTGGACGACTATGTCTTCGCGGGGAAGATCGTCGTGCCCGCCCTTGCTCCAGCGCTTCAATTCTGGTATTCTGGTGCACGATCAGCTGATTGGTCTGATTGATCAAGGCGAACAGGGCCACGGTGCTCGCGTCTGCATTGGGTGGAGGAGCAACTGGATGAAAAATGGCCTGCTGATCGTCTTGGTGGGTGGCGTTGTAAGCCATGTCTTGGGAGTCTGGGGAGACGGTTTACCCGTCTCTCACGTCGCCTTCTTCAACGTGGAGGGCAGCAACATCTTCGCGGTGGTTCCCGTTCTCGAGTTGCGCGAGGACGGTGTCCAGAGCTTTGGTAGTGGACGAATTGCCGGCCATGATGGTGATGAATGAGAGTTGCTTTGGTTTCATGGAGGAAAAACGGGGAACCAAAGGTTCCCACAAACGGCGCCACTGATCATACCTGGATCAGACAGTTTCTGTGGCCAACAACGTCGTCTGGACTTTAGCTCCAGTGCGGTTGAAAGACGACCGGGGGGGTGTACCTGCAAGGTACTCCGACGCTCAAGTAAGGTAACTGTCAGAGAATAACAAGTACAGAGATGAGAGTAAAAAAGTGAGTGTAACCTGGCCCTCTCAAGTGAGAGTGTATTTATAGAGAGCCCCTAGCACGGGGCCAACGGTTACTTGCATTGGGCTGGATTGCCAGGCCCAATCCAAGTAACTGCCAGGGCTTACGTGGCGTAGTGAAGACCAGCACGTGGTCTTCGCCCTAGGGTAACCGTTCCTAGATCTCCGGAATTAGGGCAGACCGATTCCATCGGGAGTGGGGCGGTTACATGAGAACGTGTCCTCGCGGGGAGGAGTCTTGTGTGTTGGGGAGAGACGTGTCCTCGCGGGGAGGACTTGCTTGTGGACGGAGATGGCTCCTCGCGGGGAGGAGTACATGAGCGTCGAGGAGAAGTGAGCCCGGGGGGATCGATGCCTATGCTCGACGAACTCTGCTGAGCCCGACCATGTAAAGGTGTGGCACGTGCCCGACGCTGTTGGGGCGCGTATGTGCCTGACAGTGGTCTTGTAAAGAGGTCTTTGTTGGGCCATCTCATGTCAAGTGGGTTGGGCCCTTTCGACTGAGGAGCAGACCCTGGCCCAGTCCAAAACAATATTATTAAAATTGTTTGTTTATATTATTAAAATTGTTTGTTAGACGACACAAGACTGTGTGTTGGAGTATGTTGCTACTTTTTGTTTATATTATTAGTAGTGTATTAGGTATAAAAAATTGTACTAACTTTGTTATTCAATATAATCGTTATTCTTCTTCAACATGTATTCTTAATAAGATGTATGCATTGCAAATTCGCAATTGAGATGTTGCTCAAATAATAACATCTATGAAATTTTGTTTGCGATGACAAAGTAATGGAAACTAAGAAAGTTGATCACATTAACATCTCTGTATGAAACTTGGTATGATAATATAAGTCATACAATTGGATTTAATTAATCAAAAAAGAGAGGTAAATTTGCTTAAAATAATAAGGACTATAATCCTGAGTCAGGTTGGTTATCAGGTTCACCTTTACAAAATATGTGTAACAGGGAGGCAATGTAAGAAAAGATGGGATTATCAAAATTGCTTTTACAAATATAGAAGTATATCATCATAAGATATAATATAATCAGGTGTCACAACTATGATCGCATTGTAAACTATTTATCTGCCCCACTCGCAGACCTCAATGCCATCTTAACTATGCTTAGATAACCACCGTCCTTCGTAGCTCGAGTAGTTGCTTTAATCTCATTGTAATGGTTAATGAATTTGCTCACCTCCTGGTTTAACCAAAATTGAATCCAAATTTATTAAAAATATATTTTTCAAATATCTCTAGTAAACACAGTGTCAAAAAAGATAAACATAACATTTGTGTATAAGTTATTTCAAAAGTAATATTGAACTAAACTACAATCCTTGAATAAATTAGGGCTAAATCATAATCAACTTATTTATATAGGGTTTTCAAAAAATTGTACAAATTGCTTATAAGCTAAGCCATAAGATAAGTCCAAAAATGAAGACTAAATATAAAACATCGCATATAAGCCGTACAAACACCGTATAAACACGTCATAAATTGAAGCTACTTATCCAGGGAGAAAGTAAATTCATACAAATGACCAAACACAATCCACATATGCTGCATTCGTTCTTGGCTCATGAACCACCTCAGCTTCTCTACCGGAATAAACTCATGGCAGGGTGTTTAACAGAGCTTACAAAATCAGTTTAAGACATTCTCGCAAACTGTTTTTATCCATATAATTTTGATAAGTTCTTAAAAACAACTTATGAAAATAAGCTATAACTTATATTGAAACATTTAACCATATTTTCTTTTCCACTATAGAAACAGTTTATGTGCTTATTTAATAAACTCTTATCCTATAATCATTTAGTTAATTCGTTTAATTCCAGATACTCACAATTTGTTACTCAAAATTCACAACATTTTATAACAATAGTAAATTTCAGATAAGCTCTTATTTAAGTTATAATCAACCTCAGAGTTTATAACAATAGTAAATTTCAACTCAATAATAATTGCATTTAAATGAGTTTTTTTTAATAGTATTATAAAATGTGGATTTTTATTTTGTTTATTATAATTTTTCTAATTGAGACAATATGATGGAGATGATAAAAGATTAAAATTTTAAATGAAAAGAAATTTATTTGATTCATAGCAATGCAAAGAACGCATTACTATTTAATTTTAAAATGTGAAATAAGTGTAAAAAATTTCATTAATATTTTTATCTTTTCATTTTTTTCAACATCTCTAAGATTGTTCGTTATTCATTATTTTGTGGATGAAAGACGTTCCACATTCAAACGACTCACACTCTATATAATTATGTATGACAATCAATATTAAAATCCTAGATGAAAATATCTATTTTGATTTGAATTTATAGTATAAAAGTTAGTGAGTATGATTTTTTTTTTTAATGACTCTCAATGGGTTGAAAACTGATTTGGAAATTTAAATATTCCTAGTGTTTTTTTATATGAAAAAAACAAGGGTTAATGTTGCAAATTAATGGTATAGTAACATTTTAAATGAAAAGAAATTTGTTTGAATCATAGAATTGCAAATAACACGTCGCAATTTAATTTGAAAGTGTGAAATACGTGTAAAAAACTTCATTAATTTGTTTATAATTTTTTTTTCCAACTTCCCGAAGAATGTTTGTTCTTTATTATTGGGTGGATGGAAGACGTTCCACGTTTAAACCGACCAACACTATATGTAACCATGTATGGCAATCAACAATAAAATCTTAGATTAACCATGTATATGATTTTTGAATGATTCTCAATGGGGTGGACTGTGATTTGGGAATTTAAATATGCTCGGTATTTTTTATATATTTTATTTTACTTTTACTATATCATTAATTTGCAACATTTATAGAAAATTTAATTCAATTGAATTAGCCCTTCGATTTCAATTAATTACAATGTATCAATATATTATAGGTCATTTCTATGTAAAGAATTATAAATGATAGTTGAAAATTTATGGTTTAATTTTGTAATATTTATCTGTGATTATAATTCAAAATAATATTTTTGAAACAATTTGAAACATATTTTAGAAACAAATTGAAGTAGTTTTTTGTCTCTTTGAAAATTATAAGTTAATTTGGAAAGAATAGTTTGATAATATTTTAAAGCATTGTTATAAGATTTAATATTTGATGTTAAATTTCGTAACATGTAAATGTATTTATAATAAAAAATTATATTTTAAAAAGAATATTGAAATATTTGTTTGTTTGTTTGAAAGTATGTAACTTATAATACTATGATTTGGGAACTTAAATATGCTCGCTATTTTTTATATATTTTATTTTCCTTTTACTATATCATTAATTTGCAACATTTATAATTGATTTAATTCATTTGAATTAGCCCTTCGATTTCAATTATTTACAATTTATCAATATATTATAGGTCATTTCTATGTAGAGAAATATAAATGATAGTTGAAAATTTATGGTTTAATTTTGTAATATTTAACTGCGATTATAATTCAAAATAATATTTTTGAAACAATTTGAAACATATTTTAGAAACAAATTGAAGTATTTATATGTCTCTTTGAAATTATAAGTTAATTTTGAAAGAATAGTGTTCCAGACTGGGCCTACGACTGCCCCACAGTCGAATAGGCCTAGCCCAAGCACTGGTACGGCCCAAAATGGTCCATGAGTATCCAGCGTCGAGCACGTTCCTTGCCCGCGCCGAGCACGCATACAACATCCCTCATCGGGCACGCTGTAGCGAGTGATTTTTGGATGTGGTTGCGAAGCACGATCGCTCTAGTACTACAACTCGATTCATTTTTTATCCTATTAAAGCTGATGACGGAAGGGAAATAGATGTCTCCAACTAACCCTGCTTGCATACTGAGATTAAACAGTCAAAACTGTTGGTTTACAGATGCTACAAAGATTCGGGGTTTCTCTTAAGTTTATTTTGTTTACGAGGGGTGCTTTAGGCTATTGGTTGAGATGTTAGGACGGATATATATAAAAGTATGGGATTTTGGGTTTTTGTTTAGTGTGCTTGCTAAGATTTTTCTTTCAATCTTATGCCTACGTATTCCCGTTTACCGAAACAGGGAAATCAGAGCGTTCGTAGTTCCTCCTATTCTATGGGAGGAAATGGTTGTTTTGGTGTCTTGTTCAAAGCCCAAGACGTGAAGCAAAAGGTGGTTTGTATCTTGTTCAAAGCCCAAGATGTGAAGCTGAAGGGTTTATTTGTATCTTGTTCGAAGCCCAAGATGTGAAGCTAAAAGGTTTGACTTTAGAGAGAATTTGTCATCTCTAAAGAGGGGTTTGTCTGTTACGACTGTTTATAAAGGAGAATTACTTTAACCGGGATTTGTGAATCCGGCAATGCCATAATTTCCTTTATAGGGGATTTTAACCTGAAGGAGAAGACTTTAACTCAATATAGAGTAATGCCATCTTTCCTTAGGAATTTCTCATACTAAAAGAGGGACATTGGCATGGATGTAGATGATCCAGACACTTTCCGCTTACAGCAGTTAGATGGAGGGGAAGGAGTTGTTGATGTTTGTGTAATGTGAACGAGGCACAACTTTGATGCTAAAAGGTTGATTGGATCAACCAGTGGTTTTCTTATACAAAGCCTAAGAGGAGGCTAATATGTGTCTCGTACAAAGCCCGAGAGAGAGGCTAAAAGGTTTTGACTCAACGGGGGAATATTTTGGTATCTCGTATAAAGCCCGAGATGGAGGCTATTTGACTCAACAAGAGAGTTTTTTGTATCTCGTACGAAGTCCGAGATGGAGGCGAAAGGGTGATTGACTCAACGATGGAGTCTCTTATGTGTCTCGTACAAAGCCCGAGAGATAGGCTAAAACGTTGTTTGACTCCGCTAGGGAGAATCATTGTACAAAGCCCAAGAGAGAGGCTAACTTCATGGGAGAAGGATCATTATATAAAGCCTAAGAGGAGGCTATGGTTACCGTTTCAGTTAAGTGACAGGTCCAATATACTGATTTAAAGAGAAAATCAGTTCTTATATGAGCAACACTGTACTCGAGGATTTGATTCGAGGATCCAGGTTATTCATGTTCTTTAAGGAAATGTGAAATCCGAAGGGTATTGAGATTGTCCGAGTCTACGGGTTTTCTTCCTATTTAACAAAGGGGTCACTTGAGAATGTCTTTGAGACTCAAGGATATTAGACTGTCCAAGTCTAGAGTTTCATCTTTGTACTATGCTTTGAGAAACAGTAGTAGACTCTCGGAATGGACTGTTCTATGCAGATGATTAAGTTCTGTTCCTATACCTCTAGGAGGTCATCGGGATAATTTGTACGAAGCCCAAGAGGAGGCTGGAAACTTTTAAGAAGCCGATCGGTCCTTGTACTATGCCCAAGAGGAGGCTATCATTCCCGGAGGAAGAGATCATTATACGAAGCCTAAGAGGAGGCTGTGAATACTTCTAAGAAGCCGTAGGGTCCTTGTACTAAGCCCAAGAGGAGGCACGATTGCTTTTAGGAAGTCGATGGGTCCTTGTACGATGCCCAAGAGGAGGCCGATGCTTTTAAGAAGCCCGTGGGTCCCCAAACCCCGAAAAATTCAAGGCAAGCTATTCACAAGGAATAGATCAAGTCAAGAAAGTTCGAGAATTTGGAAGAAACTCAAAGATGCCATTCATGGAGAATACATTCATCTTTGGGAGTAGAGTCTTTTGACAATTCCTAATGAGGACAGCCGAAGAGAAGACTGTATCTGGTGATCCTATTAGGGATCTAGTTGTCTATTTCTACGAATAAACGAAACGGCGTCACCTAGTTCTAGACGTAGTGGCCGGGAAAACTCTAAATATCTATACTATTATTACACAGTTGATATGAGTTTTAGAAAGAAGACTTACAGTGAAACAACCCCACAATACAGTTATATGTATATGAAAGCGGTAAATGAAAGCAATAACCACTTACTCGGTTGTAGAGCTTCCATGCTGTTTGGTTAGTTGTTCAACAAATAAAGATTGAAAACAACAGTATATTCAAAATCAAAGGAGAAAGTGCTTTGAAAAAGAAAGATTTGGGGCTTACAGCTCAAGGAGAGGCCCAGGGTTTTATCAGTGAGCGCACTGTTTGAATTTGTACAGAGGGACTTATACAAGTGACTGTGGCCCAAAAATTGTTTTCTATACAAAGGGATGGGTCTTACACTCTCTCAAGAGGCCCAAAAAGTTTTAAAGAAAAAGAGTGGGGCTTATAGCACGAGGGTAGGCCCAGATGATTTTTCCGTTTGAAATGGCGATTGCGCTGAGGTTTTCTTTTAACGCAGAGGGGCTTATACAATATCTGAGGCCCAAATGATTTTGGTTAAAAGGGGGTTGGGTCTTACACTCTATTAGAGGCCCAAAAAGTTTTAAATGGGTCTTATAGCTCGAGGAGCGGCCCAGAAGGTTATTTTTCAAAAGGCGACGATCGCGTCATTTGTTTTTGATGGTATTGGGACTTACACAATACACTGAGGCCCAAAGATGGTTTGGTCAAAAAAAGGATTGGGTCTTACACTCTATTAGAGGCCCAAAGAGTTTTAAAAGAAATGGGTCTTACTACACGAGGGTAGGCCCAAGGTTTGTTTTTCAACGGATGATGATCGCGTCGAACTTTTTGAAATACAACGGGACTTATACAATAAGTGAGGCCCAAAATGGGTTGTATTTACAAAGGATTGGGTCTTACACTCTATTAGAGGCCCACAGAGTTTGAAAATGATTTATGAGGGTTGAATTAATCCAAAAACCCTAATTTATTTTCAAAAATGTATTTAATTGAATAAAAATTCAATTAAAATGATTAAAATTGTTTAACATATGGAAAACAAATTGTGATCTTGGATTAATGCTTCAAAAATTAAGTATTGACCTACAAAATAATTAGAAGGCATTAAAAGTTGCAAAATCAAGGTGGAAAAAATATTTCAAATGTCAAAAACAATTAAAACATTAATTCTTTGCAAAAATATCAAATATATATAATAAATAATATTTTGGGGATTTTTTGGGAAAATAAAATATTTTAACATTTTTGTGAATTATTAAAAAAGAATCAACTCAAATCATTAAAATTCAGAGAGAAATTAATTTTTGAATCAATTAAATAAAATCACAAAATTCAAATATTTGAATTTATGAAAAATGGCGCCAAGAACAGCTGAAGAACACGCGCGTGTTTCAGCTTGGCCATGATTTGCATTTTCTCTCCAATCTCACTGAATACTTAATCATATCATGTAATCCACATACCAATCAACTTGTTTCAACCTCACGATCATGTCTATGGTATTTAATTTCATTTAAATTAAACATATAACAAGAAATCATGAAAAATCCTCAAGAACCCTAATTTCTGCATGAAGGCTAGGATTTTTGATACACGGTTCAAACAAAGCAATTACTTGAGGGGAAACATTCCATGCATGATTATGAACATTTGGCAAAAGTATTGTGCGAGGAAATATGCATAGATTGAGAGATGACCAAGTTTAAGCTTACCTCTAGGTCGTGACAGCAAGAGCAAATTGATTTCTGAGTAGGAGGTGTTACAGATGAATTGTGATGATCTAAACAGCTTCCCTACACCCTATGGAGTGTGTTTAAATGCTTGGACTTGACTGAGAATGGCTGGATCACTTCATGGCATCTCAGCTGCACTTTGGTTAAAACCTTGAGAAATTGACTGGTGATTCTAAGAAATCAATGTTCCAGTTGTTGTTTAAGTGTTTGATCAGCTCACATATGATGTATATGAGTTGGTTTGAGTGGAATTGCTCTCTAATGAAAAACCCGATAGTGACTTGCTAAGAAAGGCATTTTTGAGAGTGAGAAGTGGTTTTTGAGAAAGGCAAGTGTTGTAGGCCTTTGGTGTACTTAAACTGATCACTATTGAGCTCTATTTATAGTAGAGCAAGTTTGTTTTGGGATCCACAGTGAATGGCAACTGCAGCAGGTGTTTGTTCAATGTTGGCCAATGGAAATCCAAGTCTCCTCTAGCCATTGACTAGAGGTTAGGGCACAGGGCTGTGGATCCCTTGGTCTTGGATAAGTCTTGACTGAATTCAGTTGCAAATGGCTCAGTCCGTGCCACCTTGATGCTTCCATTGAATGCTCCAATCCAAAATTGGAGTCTTGTCCCTATTTTGGCCATTCTAGGTTCAACATGCTATTTCTTGTTCCAAAGACTTTGGAGGCTTGGCTCAGTGATTGTCCCTTTTAGATTCAATCCTCAGAGGTGTCCAAGTGGATAGGAGCATTTGGATTTGGCTGATTTTGGCAAATCGAGCAAAAATGTAAATTCTGCCTTGCCTTGGCAGATTTTAGCAAGGCAACTTTCCAATGTCATATCTCATGGCTCAAATTGAATTTGGTAATGTTCTTGGTCATTTTGGAAAGCCCTTACATGATACAACAACTTTTTGAACATATTTGGTTTTGATATCTCTTGAATCCAAGTGAAAAATCCCCCTACATTTGGCAAAAAGTAGGGTAAAATCTGACTTAGTGAAATTTTCACTAAGTGTTGGAACAAAGTGACTTTTCTTGATTTTGATCACTCCATAACTCAAAATCCATGAGGAATTTGGACATAGGTCAGTATGAAGCTTTTGTAGAGGGAAATGAGATCTACAAATCAAGCCTTGGATGGGAGAAAACGGCTTTGTGGTTTAGGAGTTATGACCCTCCAAAGTTAGTACCCTAGCCACTTTATTTTTAACTTAGAAAATTTTCTAAGATTTTATGGTTACCCCTTTTACAAGTTATCCAACTTTTCTTGATTTTTCTTGATGAATGATGATTCAAATCATACATTAACATCATTTTAGGGTTAAAAATCCATTTTGGTGAAAAATCCCAAAAAGTCAAAGTTGACTTTTGTGCACAGTTGACTTTTTATCAGATGAATTTCAAACTGTGCAATTCTTCAGGAAATCATGTCCTTGACCTAAATCAAACTTGATGGACATGTTCCATGGGTGTCATAAGGTATATTGATGCATGTCATAGGGCTTGGGAGCATGTCCTGGTCAAAAGTCAAAGTTACAGTTGACTTTTTCCTTAAAACCCTAACTGTGGTGCAGATGAAATTGAGACTTGTTGCTCAAGCTTGTTGGATTAATCCATTGTTTCAAATGGATCAATATAGTTCATTAGAGACCCTCAAATCATGTCTTGAGGTCTTGGCTCATGATTTGCCCTAAAAGTCAACTTAGGGGTGAATTAGGTCAAGAAACCCTAATTCCTGATTTTTTATGAATGCATCCCCTGAGGCAAAATTGACTTGATGATTGGGTCCATGAGGCTCCATGGAGTATATTAGATTAGGTTTTGGATCATTGGCTTGTGCCCAGATGAAATTTTTCATCTGGAGGCCCTGGTCGACCAAAACCCTAATTTGGTGACACTGTCGATCTTAAGACTTGATCCACCTAGAAGGGAGCAGCCTTGTGCTTGATCCTTGAAGTGGGAGTCCTTTTGATCCATTGTGGATGTTTGAGAGGTTAGACAAGTTGAATATCATGTCATTCCTTGATTAATCCTTTGTCTAAGAGCTCTGGGAGGGCCTGAAACCCTAATTCTGAATGCAGTGGGTGCTCAACAATTTCTTGAGGAGATTGATGAGGCATGATGGTTCATCCATATTGTGGTGATGATTTCCACAATGATGGGAAATCTTAGTGGTCAAAATTTGGGGTATGACACACGCAATAGCTAGACGATGTCAAGAAGAGTCTCTACGTCTAGGCGAGCACAACTCTCCTCGACCTCAGCGAGTTCCTCCCCGTGAGGACATGTCTCACTGTAACCTCCCACCTCCGAAGGATTCGGTCTGCCCTACTTCCGGAGATCTCGGGACCGTTACCCCAGGAAGAAGACCACGTGCTGGTCTTCACTACGCTATGTAAGCCCTGGAAGTTACTTGAATTGTGCCTTGCAATCCAGCCCAGTGCAAGTAACCGTTGGCCCCGCGCTGGGGGCTCTCTATAAATACCCTCTCACTTGAGAAGGTCAGGTTACGAAACATTCTAAACTCACTTCTCTGTATTTTATTTTCTTTGACCTTACCTTACTTAAGCGTCGGAGTACCTTGCAGGTACACCCCCTGCCGTATCATCATCACCGGAGCTGAAGTCCATACGACGTTGCTGGCCACCGTATAACTGTCTGATCCAGGTAAATTGTGGAAATTATATGAAATGGAAAAAATGAAATTACTGATCCAATTATGAATTATGTAATGAGTCAATAAAATTCTAATAAATTTTGTTTGCTCATATTATGGAAATTATATGAAACAAATAAATGAAACTACTGATCCAAATATAGTGAGTCAATAAAATTTTAATAAATTTTATTTTCTCATATCGTGAAAATTATATGAAACAGGAAAAATGAAACTATTGATCCAAATGTGTAGTGAGTCGATAAAATTTTAATAAAATGTGCATCCATAAACATTAGATCTTAATGAAATGTTGTTTGAATTTTATCTTCATTTGTTGGAATAAATTAATTATTAGTAAATTAATTTTTTTTTCTGTTACTATTATTAAGTTTTGTCTTTATTTCAATATCTTTATTTCAATAAAATTTTAATAAGTTTTGTTTTCTCATATCGTGAAAATTATTTGAAACAGGAAAAATGAAATTATTAATCCAATTATTATTATAAACAGGAACAACTTTATTATTGGTTCAAATATTTTTATATACGGGAATAATTTTACTATTGATTCAAATAATTTTATAAATATTATCAAAACAAATATATAGTATTTATATACATAAAAAATACATTGTTGATTCTAATATTTTTATATACGCAACAAAATACTATTGTTACAAACGAGAACAACTTTACTAGTGAATCAAATATTGAATAATAGAAATTTATCGAACAATTTTTTCAAATATGTGAAAAAGATTAAGGGAGTTTATTAAAAAAAGATTGAGTAAATATTTAAAAATTGTATTTTCTCTTATAAATTAATTGTTTTATTGTAAAAAAAATAAAAACGATTAATTTATCTAATACAAATTTCAATAGCTTTAATTTTTAATCATATTATTCTTGATATTGATGTTTACTTTTCATCTTCTACCTATATTACTATTTTAACTTAAAATTACTATTATTCTTAAGGTTTTTTCTTTTTTCAACTTCCAATTTTTTTGACCGTGCAAACAAAAACACGGTCAAAGCCATATCCCACCCTAAAATGTTCCCCGTGCCTTACTAGTTTCCCAATATGATTTCTGATCCGGAGTATTCGAACGGGTCCACGTAAGCTGGTCGTCAGATGGAAAGGTACTCGGACGGATGCTGGTCGTCAGACGGGCGAGGTGTTCTGAATGCTGATGAGGAGGAAAGGGGGTGTACCTGCAAGGCACTCCGACGCTCAAGTAAGAAAGGGTCAGAAAAAAAGGGGCAAGTACAAAGTGTATTCTTAGGATGAAAAATGATACCTGACCCTCTCAAGCGAGAGGGTTTATATAGAGCCCCCAGCGCGTTGCCAACGGTCCTATTTTCGGGGCAAAATAACTGTTTTTCCCAAAGAATAGGTAACTGCCCAAACTAGTCGTTATGTCGGGCAGGGTGCCAGAAACTAGCCGTTATGTCGGGCATAGAAGCCGTTCCGGGCACCTGTCATTTGCTGTTCGGGCAGCGAGGAAGCCGTGCGTGACGGGCATAGAAGCCGGGGAGGAACGTTGCGTTCCTTGCCCAGTTGGAGGGGCAGAAATGTCATTTGCCCCTCTGGAGCAGAGGCGGATTGGGCCAATTCTAGCCATTGGTCCAGTCCAGAACAGGAGCCCTCCAAGTAGTTGCTCTCGAGCATGGGAGTGATGACTTAAGGACTGCTCGTCGCTCAGGGGAGCTAGCGCGGAGTCGTCGTTTGGAGACGAGGATGATTGTCTCGAGGTGCTCGTGGCCCTCTATGTCCGTGATATTCGTGGTCGAGACCACATTGCCCGGTATATCGGGGAGATAAAGCGTCAGACAGAATAGGAAGCGTTGGGTTGCCACGTGTGCATCGAGCCCTGTGTAGCAGTTAATAGGTAATTATGGCTAGTGGGCAGTCATTATTGCCTACGGGCGCGTGTGTGCACGTGCCCCTCCGTATAAAAGGGGGAAGGTTGTCCCATTTTGCACTTTTTCCCTTTTGATTTCTCTTTGCCGTCTTCTGCGTTCTTGCCCGTCGCCGTCTTCAGAGCAACCGACCACCGTGCCAGGCTTCGAGCAGTCTCTTTCTTCTACTCAGATCAAGTAAGTTTTCTGATTCCCAGCTTGTTTTACTTTCTCTTGTTGTTAGTGGTAGATTGCATGCGGCTAGGGTTAGTTTTAGGTGACAAAATAGGTAGATTTCTGGCGAGTGTTGGTGGTGGGCGGTGGTTCTGCCCTTTTGCTGCTTCTAGCACCTCGCCGGAGTAGGTAGTGCGCCCGGTGGGCGAGGTAGTCCACATTGTGGTTGCGAGTCGTGACCACCGTGTCTGATTATCTTCTGATGGAACGGTGAATTTTCCGGTAGAACGTTTCCAGATTCCGGTGGAGCCTTGTGGTTTCTGGTGGAGTTTCAAACGGAATCTGGGCGCGAGTGCGGGGAGGTACTTCGTAGGAAGATGGTATATCTCGGGCATCTCCTCGCGGGGAGGTTTTACGTTTGATGTCAGGGCTTAGGCCGGGGACATTGTCCATAGCCTTTTGCGCGCCCTTTCACTTGACTTGGCAGTGGAAGGGTGGATTTGATTTCCTGTCGAATTCACTGTCTTTCTCTGCTTTTTCAGGTGATCGTAATGGCGATAGGGCCAGAGAGAGAGGATATTTTAGACACGTCCGAGGAGGAAACCGGCTCCGAGGAGAACAGCAGCTCGACGGCTTCGAGTTCGGCGTCTTCGAGCTCGGCGGCATCGAGCTCCTCGAGCAGAGTCGAGGAGGAAGAAGAATTAGATGTTATGGAGGAAGATGTTGAAGGGTTCTGTCCAGAGGAGTGGGAGGTGGCCGAGCCTTCCAATCACATTTCTACGTTTGCACGGTCTGCGGCGGACGCCTTTACAGAGGTGGGTCCAGAGGGGGATTGGAAAGTGCATTTTCCCACCTTGGACGAGCGGGTCTGTTCGGATTTCGAGGACCGCTTTACCATGTACGAGTATGCTTTTAAAGAGTTGGGGCTGAGGTTGCCTTTCACTGACTTCCAGCGGTCGATATTCGAGCATCTGAAGCTGGCGCCCTCTCAACTCCACCCCAATTCACTGGCCTTTATACGGGCTTTTGAGTTAGTGTGCGAGCATCTCAACCAGGGAACTACTCTCCCTCTGTTTTTTGCCGTTTTCCATCTTCAACGGCAGCTGGCGGGTAAAAAGTACGGATGGGTTTCTCTGAAGCAGCCCAAAAAATTATTCAAGCCGTTCTCGGAGTCAATCCGAATGTTCAAGGGACGGTATTTCATCGTCGAGCCAGTGTCTGAGGCAGCCCAGGATAACACGTATGTCTGGGAGATAGAGGTTGACGAGGACGGAGAGGAGATACTCAACGAGGAGGGGAAGTATATCGGGGATAGGGTGTATAAGTTCCCGATCCGCTGGGCACCTGACCATTTCTCCAAGAAGCTCGGCGCTTATGTTTTCGAGCCGAGTGTGCTACGCGGGCAGGACGTCGTGTCTTACGAGAAGCTGGTGAACTGGGTTAACTCCTTTAGTCTAACCAGCTGCTGGACGAGCAAAGGCAACCCTATCTTCGAGGAGGATGGGAGCCAGAGGGTTGAACGCAGATTCATCAGCGTTAAGGCACTGCTGGAGTGCAAGACTCCCGCGGATGCCGAGAAGCTGCTCGGTAGTCTTAGTTGTTTAGACTTTGTTTGTGTTATTTCTTTCCCTCGTAACTAACGTGCTTGTTTTTATTTGTGCAGGTGAGATGGCTCTAGCTCGCGATCGCATGGTGAGGAACGCCATGGCGAGGAATAAAGCTGGAGCGGCTCCCCTTAAGACCCTGACTGCTGCTGGTGCTCGTGCTCCTCCCCTTGTTCAAACTGCTGCGAGGACCTCCTCTTCTCCCTCTCCTGGTCCACGGGATTCTCCACTGCCTTTGACTGGACGGGGGAAGCGGCCACGGACGGTAGATGCTGTGGACCTGACACGGGCGCCTGAGAAGGGGAAGTTTGAGCTCCCCCCGTGCATCCTTGATAGGATATTTTTTGAGGGCAACACCCTGATCGTTCCTCGGGCAGAATCTCTTAGCTTGGAGAGCATGGACCGGCCGAGCAAGAGGGCGCTGGTAGCCCAAGATGCCTCTGCCCTTGTGAGGATGCTGGAGATGGCGGCCGTTTATGCGGAAGGGGACACTGCGCTTGAGGCCGAACTTACTGCTGCTCGGGCTTCCGAGACGGCCTTGAAGGAGGAAGTCAAGAGTGCTCGCGAGGCTAGGAAGAAGGCCGAAGAGGAGACGGCTAAGCTGAAAGAGGAGGTCACCAAGCTGACGGTGGAGAAAAAAGTTGCCGAGGAGTTGAACAAGGAGATGATGGCGGCCAGTGCCCCGGGTGCTGATGAATCGGATGAGATAAGAGCGTTGAAAACTAGGGCTGAGCTGGTCGCCAGCATTCTGCAGGCCGAGGATGACGGTATCGTTGTGGCAGCGGAGTCCTTCGAAAGCGCTGTGGCCCAGTTGCGGGTGGTGAACCCTGGGCTTGAGATTTCGACCGAGGGTATCCACTACCTTGCGCGAGTGGAGGATGGTCGGATCGTCTTGCCCGCAGGCCTTGTTCTTGATACCCTCGAGGTTCAGCCCGAGGACCAGCCCGCGGAGGAGCAGAGACCTAAACCCGCGTTGACCGAGCATGCGGAAGAATGAGGAGTTTTGTTATTCTGATGTGGTTGTATCTTGTCCGGCCTGCGTGTCGTTGATTTATTTGTAACTTTATTTGATTTTTGGGGGGGGGGGGGGGGGGCGTGGCTCCCCTTCTTATGTAATTCGCACAATCTTTGGCCCTTGTGGACTTTTTCACTTCATGCTCGGTTTATGTTATTTATACAATTTTTGTTTATATTGTTGTACTTTATATTAGTTGTGCATGTGTGGCTGCCCGTCGGAGGGTGTGTCTGTTAACGGAGCTTTCTTTTGAAAGATAGCTCGTTGTGTGTGAATTCTCCAGTGCGGAGAACTGGTCAAATGGTCGGGGAAGGTCCTGGCGATGTTGCGGATCTCAGGTCGCGATCGAGGCCTAAGGTCGCGGCGTGAACGTCCCATCGCGAGCTGGGGTTCTGCCAATCATGGTACTTGGGCGAAGGCGGTGCTCGGTTGGGGACCACCGACGAGCAGAGTTCCGGCTCATTTACTTGAGCGGGATTCTACTTTGTGCGTATGTGTCGTTTGTACCTGGACGAGCATGATGACCGTTAGGTGGTCCTTTGATGCGAGGAAGCCTATAGTTACCTTAGTTGTAGTATTGCTTAAGTTTTTCAGCGTTCCACGGTCGAGGGATTGCGTCCCCGTTGAGGTTTTCGAGGAAGTACGCACCATTCCCCGTTTTGGCACGGACTCTGTATGGCCCTTCCCAGTTGGCTGCTAGTTTGCCTTCGCGAGAGTCCTTGTGGTTTCTTCGCAGGACAAGGCTGGCCACATCGAACTCTCGTCGTAAGACTTTGGCGTTGTGCCTGATTGCTATTTTTTGCTTAAGATATGCTTCGCGGAGGGCTACTCTTGTTCGGATTTCCTCGACAAGGTCGAGTTCCTCTCTTATTGCTTCGTCATTCATTTCCTCGTCTAGAGGTGATTCGGTCCTCCTGGATGGTACGTGAATTTCAATGGGTAAAACAGCCTCTGTGCCATATGCTAAGCGGAAAAGCGTTTCCCCGGTGGTGGACTGGGGAGTGGTGCGGTACGCCCACAAGACTTTGTGGAGCTCCTCGACCCAGGCTTTCTTCGTTTCATCCAGTCTTCGCTTGAGGCCACGAAGAATGACGCGATTGGCCGCTTCTGCCTGCCGGTTGGTCTGGGGATGCTCTACAGAAGCGAAGTGTTGCTTTGTTCCAAGATGGGCGACAAAGTCTTGGAACTTCTTGTCCGTGAATTGCATTCCATTTTCCGTGACGATTGCTTGGGAAATCCCAAAGCGGGCAAGGATATTCTGCTTGTAGAAGCGCAGAATGTTAAGTGTTGTTATCTTTGCTAAGGCTTCTAATTCTATCCATTTTGTGAAATAGTCCACGCCCACTATCAGGTATTTGTTTTGGCTAGACCCCATCACGAAGGGTCCTAGGATGTCTAGGCCCCACCAGGCAAATGCCCACGGGGAGGTTATGCTCTTCAGTTCATTGGGTGGAACTAGGTGCATATCCCCGTGCCGTTGGCATTTGTTGCACTTCTTCACATGCTCCTTGGCATCGTGCTGCATGGTTGGCCAATAATACCCTGCTCGGAGGGCCTTGCGGGCAAGGGACCTTCCTCCTAGGTGCTGGGCGTTAATGCCTTCGTGGATTTCCCGTAATACGTGGGGGACAACTTCCTCATCTATGTGTTGCACCCCAAAATTTGCTCTCCTTACTTTATTACTAACTGGCTTATGTTGCATTGCATTTTGCATTATCATGTGTGCATATCATTGGTTCTTAGCATGGGGTCAAGGTGCCTGAGGCAGTGCTTCAGAGGGTCAAGCAAGAGTCCTGATATTGTCCAAGAGAGCTCAGGTGGATCATCCTCTCCTAACTAGTGCATAGATTAGGGTTTTGGGATTCTTGGGTTTATTGCTTCAATGGGCAAGCTCCTTGGGTTTTTATCATCATCAAATGGAATATCTTATCTTTGTTGGAGAGGATACACATCATATGCAAAGGAATTTGGATTTGGAGACTGTGATATTTCCTCCTAGACTGAGGGTACCACAACTAGGGTTTGCTATAAAGTCAGTTTATTTCTGATTTTGTGGGCAAGACTTGATTCCATGGTGCTCCTTGGGTTCCTAAATATCTAGGGATGGGAGGTTGTCCCTCAGTATGGTTCAGGAGAGAGTTAATTGATCAGAAGATTGAGAATCAGGTGAATTGGGTAAAAGTCAATAGTGAGAGGAGAAGTCAACTGTGGAATTTTGAGGTTCTCTCCAAGGTTTTCCAGGTCTCACATCCTCATATGGTCTTCAAGGTTCAAGTTTCATACTTATTTATCAGGAATTAGGAATTGGTGCAAAGTTTCTAAATTTGGAAAGTGACCTATAATGAAAAGTTTCCATTTTTGGCAAGTTCCTGCACTGCATTCAACTTGACTTTCACCATCAAGAAAGCTTCAAATGAATTTTTCTCCAACATGAAAATTGAAGATCTTTTTCTCCTATTTCCAACAAGTACTAGTGGGTCTCCATATCATTTGTGGAACTCCAGTTATGATCAAAAGAAGGGAAAGTGGTTTTTAGGGTTTCATTTTCAAAACTTTTAGATTTTGGGACATATGGACCTATGATTAATTCCATTGCTTCAAGACATGTTCCAACATCCAAGGACAATCCCTAAGGAGCATTTTTGGCTTTTTAATCAAGTGGTTCTATGGTTTATTCTTCACTTATTTTTTATTATTCAAAAAAGCCAAGTCATCAAAAAACTCATGAATCATTTGTTTTCAAGGCCCAATTTGAATATGGTGTGATTAGCAATCCAAATGAAGGTGATCCATCAAATAATTCTCAAGTATCCATGCAAGGAGAAAGTTGTAATTCACATTATGTATTTTTCCAAAATTATTCAAAAATCATTAAACAATGGATTACCCAAGCCCAATTCCTTATCAGTGACAAACCCTAGGCTATTTAAACCTATCCATGCACTGGTTAAGGTTCATTCACCTGCATTTGGAGGAGAACCACAATTTGGAACCCTAAAGCTTTCTTTCCTTGGATCTCACAATCTACCAGGATTTTCTTCAAAGTTCTTCCACAAACCTTCTCTTGGTGATCTACAGAGTGCAAATCAACCACCATTCGCAGCCAAAAGCAAGGATTGGAGCTGTGCCATCTCAGGTTGGTAAATTTTTCGTGCTCCTAAAACTCTTTTTTTTTTATGTCTATATTGAAGTTTGATGAATAGTGATTATCCTGATGTAATTATTTTTAATTATGGACGTGTGTATGGCTTGTTATGTGAGTTTAAAGCTTTGGACCCACATGTTATTTCCTTCGGTTCTCTTTATCCTTGCATTATTTGTGGTTTTTGAGATGATATTATTGATCCTCACATTTTTCTGGTTGGAATAGTGTATTCGCATGAGTTTTCTGGGCAGGTTTTCGGTGCACGTCGCCGGGGAAGACGACCGGAACCCTAGTTCCGGCGTCTGGGTTGGAGCTCCGACCGGCAAGGGTTTGGACGGGGAAGACGCAATCCCAGCCGTCCGTTTCCTTCATCCAACGACCCATGCTTTGCCACCTCATTCTCTTTTTATTTTTTTTCTGAATTTAAATTAATGTTCAGGTGTTATTTACCCCACGACAATTACCATGCTCCACCAATCATATTTTTTATTTTGTTTACTTTTATATTGGTTGACTAATCATGAACTGTCTAATGTATCAAGTGGTCCACATCTCGCCAACGAATTAAAAGACGCACGCGCCTTGCACATGGCATGCCCACGGTAGCCTCGTTCATTTTTTTTGTTTTTTTTCTGATCAATCAGTGGGCTGGGTTGCTATACGCACCCCCCCACTCGTCAGCCCAATCTCATTTTCAACATAAAGTCCTTACTGTTCGCACCCCCCATACTATTTTCTCATTTTTATTTTTTATTTTAATTATTACATTTTCATTTTTATTTTTTAAAAATACATTCTTGCATTAAAATATTCAAATAAAATTCATGCATCATTTTTGTTATTTTATAAAATTTTCACAAATTTTATTTTTATTTTTATTTTATTTTTTATCATCTAAATTAAATATTTTATTCATTTTCTTTTTGCATTACTCATATCATGCATACTTAAAATCATTTATTTTATTTCTCTGCATTCGTAAAATATTTTTGACCCGTTCTTTTTGCATTCATTAGCTAACACCATAAATTGCATAAAAATATTTTTCTTTCATTTTTAAATTTATTTCATATTGCATCTAGGTCCTTCCTTTTGGTACACTGAGCCCTAATTCCCACCTGAACTCTGCCTAATTATTTGAATGACTAATATCTTGATTTTTTGCAGGGACTTTTGATATGTTGTTTGCCTCTGGTTGAGGAACTTTAATGTTTAATTTAGGAATTTTAGGAGTTATTTTTCTAATTATCTGATTTGCTTTCACTTGAGATTTTCTTGCAGGCGCATCTTTGACCTTGTATGATTATCTGTTTGAAAAGGCACTTGTGCCATTTGCTTTGGGGCTGTTTCTTTGTTTCTTTGATTCATGTTTGGATGATAATCACTTTTGTTCGCCATTGTTTAAGTTTCACTTGCCTTGATAGTATTTACGTCCGTTTCGTACTAACCTTTTATGCAGGGACTAAGGTAAGTTCTTTAAGGGTGGAAAAGTATCCCTCTTCACCTTTGTTCTTTCTTTCTCTCCTATCTTTCCTTTAGGGTTTAGGTTGAACCTCACTAACCGTAGGTTACCCATGCATGATGACTTTAGGATTCATAGTCCCCCTTTAGAGTTACCTTTGTGTCTTCTCTCTTCTCATCTCAAATTTCTTTAAAACACTTAATAAGAATAAGGTGTATTGCGCACGAGCCTTAAGTGTGGGGAATGAGAAATGAGGGGCTTCCTCTCATCTCTCTAGAGTGCTTAGCGAGCGTCCTGTCTTGGGACGATGCGTTAAGTATTCGCCCCTGTGCCCTAGACTTTGGTGCAATGCAACTTAGGAACTAACTTAAGCCACTTCTGTCCTAAAAAATACAAACCAACTTCAAACCTTTTTGTCCTTCGGGACCTTCAACTTAAAGGCTATTTTCAAAAAGGGCACGTTACCTTCCGTATGAGTCGCAAACAGGCATCGACCCTAACTGCCGGACGCGAACTTAACGTCGCTCATAAAAAACACAAAAAGAACTTGGTCCGAACTACGTTGACTCTGAATTCCCCATTGCACAAGCGGGGTACGTAGGCCTAGGACGTCGACGTCCTACCGAGTCTGTCTTTGTCTTCCCCCCTCCCGTTTTAGTACAGCCCTAGATGATAGTATAACTTACCCTTAGATTAGACAACAAGTGTGGATCCCATCGAGTACGATGGACGCGTGGGGTGCTAGCACCCTCCCCTCGCGTAACTGACTCCCGAACCCAGGTTATGGTTGCGATGACCATTCCTTTCCCCCTTCCTCAGGTTTATGCGGTGTTCCCTTTCCCTCTCTTGGGATAAATTTACACGGTTGCCGACTCTGTTTTCCGCGCCACTCTCGCGTTTGTACCTGGATGAAAATCCTGGGAGCGACAGCTGGCGACTCTGCTGGGGATCGAACCCAGAATCTCTAGTTGACCTATGCTGGTCCATCCCTAAGCGAGTCAATCCTAACGCTTGCTTGTCTCTTTGGGTGTTTTGTTTTTGTTTTGCTTTATGTTGTACTTTATTTTTATTTTTATTTTTACCGCATTTTCTGGATTTCATTTATTACTGTCATGCTGCTGTGATGTGTTGGCTGTCTTTGTTTTGCAGGTTGGGTGGGTCCGAGAGCTAAGCCCAATACCCAGGCTTGAGTATACCCTAGGACTAGTGTGGAAAGTAGTGGGACCTACGTGCCCGCTTGGTACGTTTGTGTGTTCACGAAATTCACAACCAGACGAGGCTATCTTGGGACGCATTCTAACATGTGTGTCTTGCGCATGTTAGGGTGTTGATCTAGAGAGCTGTCGACTCTGGTGACCGATCATTGAGGACCTTAGTGGAAACATCCCTCTTTAGTGGTGACAGTGGCAGACCACATCCTGTGGCAAACCCATTCGCACCCGAGGGCCCGCTTTGGAACTCGCATAGGACGGCCCCTATGTTTTGAAGAGAATCAGTGGAGGCACTCCTCGATTGACTTTAGTACTGTACCCCGAGGGATGAATGTACTATTGTTTCTCGACCTCAGTGCCAAAGCTGAGGACCTTCCGCTTTGGAGAATCAGTTGAGGCCTCCTCGATTGATGATGATGCCAAACCAGAAATGGTGAACGTATCATCATTTCTCGACCTGAGAGCCCGGGATACTGAACATCCTAGTACCCACATGGGAGAGGGAATGGGCGTTTGCAGGTTTGTAGGTAACCGAGACTTTCAACCTACCCGGTTTTCTGGATTTCTCATCAATGTCTGATTATTTTCCTCAGTGGTTCAGAGTTCTGGTTTTCTGGTTTCTCGTTCAGCTAACAGCACAACACATCCAGCAGTGTGCCTTACCCCATGTTTGCATGAGCATATCATTTTTCTTGCATTCTGACATGTTTGACATTTTTTAGGGCTTGCATCTTACTCTTGATTCCGGTTTTCTGAGGTTACTTCAGTATGGATGTTCAGAGAAAGAAGACTGTTGCCTATTCGTTCCCAGAACCGACTTTGACACTGATTCACAAACTGATTAATATGGCTGGTTCCGGAGTTCGTACAGAGTTCAGTGGAAGATATGGAAGACTTCTGAAATTTGTCTATAACATCTCCAAGTATGAGAAGGATGCCATTCACACACTTCTTCAGTTTTACGATCCGTCTCTACGTTGCTTCACTTTCCCGGACTACATCTTGGCTCCAACGTTGGAGGAGTTCTCATTTATTTTGGGAATTCCTATCAGTCATGATATAGTTTTCTTTTCTGAAGAACACCCCGGTATAAAAGAAATGGTTGTGGCTCTTCATATTAGTGAATCCGTTCTTAACAGTAATATTGAAGAAAAACAAGGAGTTAAGGGTTTCCTGCTGAGGTTCTTGTTTGATCAGGCCTGTCAAAGAGAAGAACTGGACTGCTTTCCAAGCTATTCTGGCTGTGTGTATTTATGGGATTGTTTTGTTTCCGAATATTCCTGATCTGGTGGATATGCATGCCGTCAGAATCTTTATTTCGAAGAATCCTATACCTACCTTGCTAGGTGATGTGTACCATTCAGTTCACTATAAAAATGAGAATAGGCGTGGGAAAACTGTGAGTTGTTGTGCACCGATTTTAGCTACTTGGTTTCTGAGTCGTCTCCCCGAATCTGGCACTTTCGTTGATACGAAAGATTCTCTGAAATGGTCAAAGAGGGTTATGGGCTTGACTGCTGACAACATTGCTTGGATTAATCGTGACTTGCTAGGAATGGAGATTATTTGAAAATGCGGAGAATTCCCTAATGTTCCCTTGATAGGGAGGAAAGGTGGAATTAATTATAATCCCTCCCTAGCTATCAGACAGTTTGGCTATCCTTTGAAAGGTCCACCCGAAGAGCGAGATGTCCGTGAGTCCTTGTTCTTCAATGGTATTGAGGATCAAGGGTTGATAAGGAAAGTTATGAATGCTTGGAAACAGGTGACTAAGAAGGGTAAGATTCCATTCGGGAAAAGTAACAATCGAGCTTTCCCTCCCTATAAAGAGTGGATTAAGAAGAGAGCAGAAGAGGAGCTTCTTCCATTCCCGGTGGAACCACCTTTGTATCCTTTGGTGATCGAGCCTCCTACCACCGTTGAGTTGGAGAAGTATAATAAATTGTGGGCTGAAAAGGAAAGGTTGCGGGAAGAAAATAGTGAGCTAAAGAGAGAAATTTATCAGTGGAAGCATGAGCGGGGTGAGGCCGTTCATACCGCCAAGTTGAAGATAGAGCTCCTTGCTAAAACAGAAAAAGAGCTTGCGGACATGGTTGCATCCAGAGAAAGATTGAAACAAGCTTTGGATGGTATCAGTAACATTCTCAGGTCCAAGGAGGAGGAATTAGGCAAGGCTTTGTTGAAGATTCACAGGTTCAATGATCACCAAGAAACTTCCATAGCTGAGAATAAGAGAAAGGAAGACGACTACATAGCTAAGATTGATCAGTTGAGGTCGACGCTCAAGAAGAAAGACGTCGAGATCTTATCAGGGATATTCAAGAGACAAGTAGTCGAGGGTCGACTCAATGAAGCCATAGCCTCCATGGAAGAACTGAAAGTCCAAGCTGAAGTGAAGAAACCTAGACATGAGGGTCCTAGCATGGATGGTGTTTCTGGAGAAGACGCTTGGGAGTTACATTGCCGATACTTGGATGGGATCATACACAGGAGAGACCTTCTCATTCAAGGGCTAATTCAGAGGCCGAAGCATCCCGATACCAGAAAGTTGTTCAAGGAGATTCAAGACTGGTGTAGAAAGCATAATGGATGGGGGGATTGACACTTGTGGACTTTGATGATATGCCATAGTTTTCTGTTCTCTTTCATTGTGTGTGGATCACCACCAGGCTTGTTGGTTGGGACCTATGGTTTTTATATTCAGACTTGTTATCTCGGATTTGTGATTGTTGGCATTTGGCTTTTCTCTGGTTTTCTTAATATATGAGCAGAAGTTCCATTATATCTTTGTTATTAAATCGGAATCAAGGGGTGGATCGCCCTGTGAATTTTCAAACACGTCCATTTGCATTTGCATATTCATAATCATTTTGCATAATCATTTTGCATGACAGGTGTTTATCTCCGGTGTTCTTATCTTGTTATAATCTCAAAATTGCAGAGTTGATCATGGAACGAGTTCAAGCTGAGTTGAGTGAACTGAAGATTCAGATGAGGCAATTTGGGGAAGACATGCTCCAGGAGCAGAGGATGCTGAGGGAGGAGATCAGTCAGATGAAGACTCAGATGGGTTTGGTCATAGAGATTTTGAAAACAGTGTTGAAGAAGGAAAACAACCTTGTGCCCGCTTCCACAACATAGATCCTTACTCCTCCCATCTCTTTGGAATTTGATTTAAATCATGGATTACCTCGGGAGTCTCTTCCACAAGCGAAAGTTCCAGAACTCTCCCGACAGCAGCTAGGTCTTGGCTCCCAAGAAAAGCCCAAGGGCAAAAAGTATACACAGGGGCAGAAGAAGTCTGAAAGAGTTTTTCGTCCGCTCCCTATGCCATATTCTCAACTATTGCCACATCTCCTTCAGTTTCAACTGGTACAGAAGAGGACTTTGGCTCCTCTCACCGGCAATCCTCCACTAGGCTATGATGCAAGAGCCCATTGTGATTTCCATTCTGGGGCACCAGGGCATACTGTGGAGGAATGTAGGGCCTTTCAGCACCGAGTCCAGGATTTGATTGACGCAGGGGCAATTGAGTTCACGTCGGGCGGTGTGAATGTACAAGGTGATGTTACCCCAATTGTTGCAGGAGAAGTGAAGGCTCTTCCCCTCTTTGTAGGATCCACCTCATACCATGGACTTTCTCCACAGCCTCTTGCTACAGAAGTTTTGCGTCAGCAACCTTTATTTGTGCCTCAGTCAAATGTGGAAAGGAAAGTGCAAGCGCAGGTGAGGCGCCCAAATCAGCACCGACAGCAGAGTTTTCAGCAGCAGGGGCAACCAAGACCAAGAGGGCCCAAGAGGATATTTGATCCTGTTCCTATCCCTTATAGGCAGCTGTTTACGCGTCTGCTCAAAAAGTCTCTGATTCAAACAAGGGGTACCGCGCCAGTACCGTACCCTATTCCTCCGGATTATGACATGACTGCTAGGTGCGAGTTCCACTCGGAAACGTTTGGGCACACAATTGATGAGTGTAATGTATTCAGGCACAAGGTACAAGACCTGGTAGACTCAGAGATCATTGTATTCACTGAAGATGATATGTACATCAATGGAAGCCTCCTTTCTCAAATGAACACACAGTCTGCAAGTACGTCCAGACAGAATTAAGCTTCCTCAGCAATGGCAATCTTCAGCTTCTTTACTTGCATTTTCATTTGTAGTTTTTATTTCTTGTTAAAGCATCGTATGTATGCAAGACTTGTTTGTTTTTTATGATGATATTAATGCAATGAGTATGTTTTCCTTGAATTAATCCATTCGTATTCACTCTTAAATGTTTTTTTTATGCACTGCAATACCAATTTTCTTTGTTTAGAACTCTTGAGGGAGGATGACGAAATAAGAACGCAGGTTTCTAAGGGTACGCTTTTGGATAGAACCCTGTTGAGGATGTACAGGCATTGTTCCAAACCCCTAAACACCGGAGATATAAGGGAGATAGACCCTCGTTAACCCCTTCGAGCCTTGGAGTAGGAGTTTCCTTCGTACGAAAGAGTCCTCATACTTAACCCAGGGGCAGGGTAGGCGTCAGTTAGTTTGACCAAGCGTCCAAATTTCAAGGAGAGTGTGCATCCAAGGAACCATTACCTTCTATCTCACCGGCAAAAGGACAAGAGATGCGAAACCACGATGGTCAACCATCAACAACTAAGGAGTGAGACAGTCACAATCCTTTCAAGCAAGCAAGACAACCAGTGTCACACGCTTTGTTCAAAAGAGGAATATAAAAAGAAAGAAAAGAGAAAAGCCCGCTAAGTCGAAGCAACTTAGGCAAAAGTTAGGGCATCCCGTTGGACTTCAAAAATTGAACAAACTCAAAAAAGTCAGTCCAGGCAAAATTAGGGATCAAAAAAAAAAAAGGGAAAAAGCAAAGGCGTTACAAGAGAAAATCCTCGATAAGAACAAATTCGTGTGATTACGGACACAAAAAAGGGGTGACTGTCATTCCAACCCCTCCTTAGGTGCCAAACCATTAGTGGCATAGGTTCCTTGAAAATCATAAACCTTTTGAGAGATGAGCATTTTGGTCAGATTAACTGAACATAGGACTGGAGAACATCACGAAGAGTGGGTGGGCACCGATAAATTTTGAGCCATAAATCTTTTTTTCCTAAAACCGTGAACCATACCACGTTATAACCCTTAAAAGTCCTAATTGAAACAGGGTTCATTCCGAAAGCGTACTTCAACAGGATAGCGTTCCTGACTCCTATGAATTGTGCTAATAAGATTTGTTGGTATTGCATGTGCACATTGTTGTTGCCATTCAAAAATCAAGGTCGCATCCCAGCAAGTGATTCATTCACGAGGCTCGGTGACACATTTTCAATAAAAACTTCAAGGTTAACATGAGTGTTGCATTAGGATTGTCATTCTCATAATAAACATTTTCTGTTTGCATATATGTGCCTAAGCATCAATGCAGCTTACACATTGAAAGTCAGTCAAGAAGCTTGATCCTGCCAAGTTGGGATGCTTGGAAATTCTGAAGGACAATCATATCAAAGGGCAGGCTGCCAAGAGACTCAGTGTAGAAGGGGCTCTCCCCAGTAAGTCGTGTTAAGATGTAGCCAATCTGGGGCAGTCACGCCGAGAAATCTCTCCGAAATTCAGTTATTCTGGGGCATTCATTCTAGGATCAGGGGCAAAGTCACTTCAAAGCCCATAGTGGGGCAGGCCACCTCTAGGGCGTGAGAAAATGTTTACTCTTGAAAATGGTTAATTGAAAACACCTCCTCAAGGTTCAAGATGCTGAAGCAGAGTATTGTCAAGTCATTACGATTCCCTTCGAGGTAATGTACGTCATGGATTATGAAGACTGGGGCAATTATGTCGAGATATAATAAATCTCTCCAAGAGTTTGAAGACCTTGGGGCAGTGCGAACGCCCGATCTTCTATAAAATCCTCTTGAGATGAAAAGTTCAAAGAGCCGCTTATGACCATAAAGGCAAGTCAGGTTGCAGGGCAACAGATTATACATCCCCAGCAGTTGGCTCTCCCCAGCATTGAGATTGCTCCTTCCCCAGCAGGACAAGCTTTCCTCAGCAGAGCAGACTTCCCCCAGCAGAAAACTTGGAAAGTATTTTCTCTAGATCAAGACGTTATTTCCCCACAGAATCAGGGTGTTCACTTCCCCCATCCAGTCAGGAAGCGTGCTTCTTCCAATAATGTCATATTCTAATCCCCAGCAAGGTGGGGGTAAGGGTACTCTTCCCTTCAGCAGGCTAAGATCAGCAATATCCCCAAGCAGGATGGTATTACGGACAGTTTTCCCCAAGCAGGATAGTATTATGGGCTGGCATCCCCTAGCAGGTCCTAAGCCCAATTGGTTATCAGCAATCCTCAGTAACGGACTTCCGGTTCCGTCATTGGCGTCCATTCTCAACTCCCCCAGCAGAGAGGAAATCTCAGGTTTTGGATGTTACCTTCAGTAGAGGACAGGTGTAGCCCCGGTAGTGTGGATTTTCTTTTGGGACTTCATCCCCAGCAAAAATTGTTGATCCAAGGAGTCGATCAGTGTGACCCTTCTCAGCAGAGTTCCTGGATTCAGAGGGCAATTTATTTTTGTCATCCCCAGCTGATTGTTTTTTTTCTCTCCGGCATTTATTTTGCTGGAAAGACCCTTTTTGCATATCATAAGCATTGCATCCTCAAAACGCGTAGCATTTCCACTTCGTGTGGAGCATTACGGCAAAATTCAAACATCTGCATTCCAAAGCATAAGCCAGGTTTGATACTTTCCTTGCCAGTTCTCTTTCTCAGCAGAGATGGCATAACTCAGGAGATTTTGGAGGGATGTGTTCCTCATACTTGTGCTCCCCGGCAGAGTCTTTTATTTAGACTTCACCTTCCCCAACGAAGTCATCTTATCTGTGGAACAGGAGTCCGTTAGAAGTTTGTCTTTGTTTGCCTCATTTTGGCCCTTTTCTTTTGTGAGTCTTGTTTCACGTTATCCCCAGTGAAGTCCACTTTATGTTGGTTATCCTTTGTGGGTACGATTGAGGTCGTATTCGTCTTTTCTTTGCGGGTAGAGTGATTGAGGTCAGTCTTCCTTTGTGGGTACAATTGAGGTTGTATTCATTATGTGGATGCGATCGAGGTCGTATTCATATTTTCTTTGTGGGTAGAGTGATTGAGGTCAGTCTTCCTTTGTGGGTACAATTGAAGTTGTATTCGTTTTGTGGATGCGATCGAGGTCGTATTCGTATTTTCTTTGTGGGTGGAGTGATTGAGGTTAGTCTTCCTTTGCGGGTATAATTGAGGTTGTATTTGTTTTCTGGGTGCGATTGAGGTCGTATTCTTATTTTTTCTTTGTGGGTAGAGTGATTGAGGTCAGCCTTCCTTTGTGGGTACAATTGAGGTTGTATTCGTTTTGTGGATGCGATCGAGGTTGTATTCGTATTTTCTTTGTGGGTAGAGTGATTGAGGTCAGTCTTCCTTTGCGGGTATAACTGAGGTTGTATTCGTTTTGAGGGTGCGATTGAGGTAGTATTCTTATTTTCTTTGTGGGTAGAGTGATCGAGGTCAGTCTTCCTTTGTGGATGTAATTGAGGGTGTATTCGTTCTATGGATGCGATCGAGGTCGTATTCATATTTTCTTTGTGGGTAGAGTGATTGAGGTCAGTCTTCCTTTGTGGGTACAATTGAGGTTGTATTCGTTTTGTGGATGCGATCGAGGTCGTATTCGTATTTTCTTTGTGGGTGGAGTGATTGAGGTTAGTCTTCCTTTGCGGGTATAATTGAGGTTGTATTCGTTTTCTGGGTGCCATTGAGGTCGTATTCTTATTTTTTCTTTGTGGGTAGAGTGATTGAGGTCAGTCTTCCTTTGTGGGTACAATTGGGGTTGTATTCGTTTTGTGGATGCGATCGAGGTTGTATTCGTATTTTCTTTGCGGGTAGAGTGATTGAGGTCAGTCTTCCTTTGCGGGTATAACTGAGGTTGTATTCGTTTTCTGGGTGCGATTGAGGTCGTATTCTTATTTTTTCTTTGTGGGTAGAGTGATTGAGGTCAGTCTTCCTTTACGGGTACAATTGAGGTTGTATTCGTTTTTTGGATGCGATCGAGGTCGTATTCGTATTTTCTTTGTGGGTAGAGTGATTGAGGTCAGTCTTCCTTTGTGGGTACAATTGAGGTTGTATTCGTTTTGTGGATGCGATCGAGGTCGTATTCGTATTTTCTTTGTGGGTAGAGTGATTGAGGTTAGTCTTCCTTTGCGGGTACAATTAAGGTTGTATTCGTTTTGTGGGTGCGATTGAGGTCGTATTCTTATTTTTTCTTTGTGGGTAGAGTGATTGAGGTCAGTCTTCCTTTGTGGGTACAATTGAGGTTGTATTCGTTTTGTGGGTGCGATCGAGGTCGTATTCGTATTTTCTTTGTGGGTAGAGTGATTGAGGTCAGTCTTTCTTTGCGGGTATAATTGAGGTTGTATTCGTTTTTTGGGTGCGATTGAGGTCGTATTCGTATTTTCTTTGTGGGTAGAGTGATTGAGGTCAGTCTTCCTTTGTGGGTATAATTGAGGTTGTATTCGTTTTGTGGGTGTGATTGAGGCCGTATTCGTATTTTCTTTGTGGGTAGAGTGATTGAGGTCAGTCTTCCTTTGCGGGTATAATTGAGGTTGTATTCGTTTTGTGGGTGCGATTGAGGTCGTATTCGTATTTTCTTTGTGGGTAGAGTGATTGAGGTCAGTCTTTCTTTGCGGGTATAATTGAGGTTGTATTCGTTTTGTGGGTGCGATTGAGGTCGTATTCGTATTTTCTTTGTGGGTAGAGTGATTGAGGTCAGTCTTCCTTTGCGGGTATAATTGAGGTTGTATTCGTTTTGTGGGTTCGATTGAGGTCGTATTCGTATTTTCTTTGTGGGTAGAGTGATTGAGGTCAGTCTTCCTTTGCGGGTATAATTGAGGTTGTATTCGTTTTGTGGGTGCGATTGAGGTTGTATTCGTATTTTCTTTGTGGGTAGAGTGATTGAGGTCAGTCTTCCTTTGCGGGTATAATTGAGGTTGTATTCGTTTTGTGGGTGCGATTGAGGTCGTATTCGTATTTTCTTTGTGGGTAGAGTGATTGAGGTCAGTCTTCCTTTGTGGGTACAATTGAGGTTGTATTCGTTTTGTGGGTGCGATTGAGGTCGTATTCGTGTTTTTCTTTGTGGGTAGTGTGATTGAGGTCAGTTTTCCCTTTGTGGGTACAATTGAGGTTGTATTTGTCTTTTGGGTGCGATCGAGGTCGTATTCGTATTTTTTCCTGTGGATATGGCTGTGGTCATATTCCTTATTTTTCAGCACGCTCCATTTCGTTACCATAAGCAAATTTCTGGGGCTCTTTCGGTATTCAATCCCCGTGTACCCTGGAATGTCTGAGAGCCGTTGCTATCACACCTTCAGGACCAAGTTGATTGAATAGGGGCAGCTGTTGCACTCCAAAATTTACTCTACTTACTTTATTACTAACTGGCTTATGTTGCATTGCATTTTGCATTATCATGTGTGCATATCATTGGTTCTTAGCATGGGGTCAAGGTGCCTGAGGCAGTGCTTCAGAGGGTCAAGCAAGAGTCCTGATATTGTCCAAGAGAGCTCAGGTGGATCATCCTCTCCTAACCAGTGCATAGATTAGGGTTTTGGGATTCTTGGGTTTATTGCTTCAATGGGCAAGCTCCTTGGGTTTTTATCATCATCAAATGGAATATCTTATCTTTGTTGGAGAGGACACACATCATATACAAAGGAATTTGGATTTGGAGACTGTGCAATTTCCTCCTAGACTGAGGGTACCACAACTAGGGTTTGCTATAAAGTCAGTTTATTTCTGATTTTGTGGGTAAGACTTGATTCCATGGTGCTCCTTGGGTCCCTAAATATCTAGGGATGGGAGGTTGTCCCTCAGTATGGTTCAGGAGAGAGTTAATTGATCAGAAGATTGAGAATCAGGTGAATTGGATAAAAGTCAACAGTGAGAGGAGAAGTCAACTGTGGAATTTTGAGGTTCTCTCCAAGGTTTTCAAGGTCTCACATCCTCATATGGTCTTCAAGGGTCAATTTTCATACATATTTATCAGGAATCAGGAATTGGTGCAAAGTTTCTAAATTTGGAAAGTGACCTATAATGAAAAGTTTCCATTTTTGGCAAGTTCCTGCACTGCATTCAACTTGACTTTTCACCATCAATAAAGCTTCAAATGAATTTTTATCCAACATGAAAATTGAAGATCTTTTTCTCCTCTTTCCAACAAGTACTAGTGGGTCTCCATATCATTTGTGGAACTCCAGTTATGATCAAAAGAAGGCAAAGTGGTTTTTAGGGTTTCATTTTCACAACTTTTAGATTTTGGGACATATGGACCTATGATTAATTCCATTGCTTCAAGACATGTTCCAACATCCAAGGACAATCCCTAAGGAGCATTTTTGGCTTTTTAATCAAGTGGTTCTATGGTTTATTCTTCACTTATTTTTTATTATTCAAAAAAGCCAAGTCATCAAAAAACTCATGAATCATTTGTTTTCAAGGCCCAATTTGAATATGGTGTGATTAGCAATCCAAATGAAGGTGATCCATCAAATAGTTCTCAAGTATCCATGCAAGGAGAAAGGTGTAATTCACATTATGCATTTTTCCAAAATTATTCAAAAATCATTAAACAATGGGTTACCCAAGCCCAATTCCTTATCAGTGACAAACCCTAGGCTATTTAAACCTATCCATGCACTGGTTAGGGTTCATTCACGTGCATTTGGAGGAGAACCACAATTTGGAACCCTAAAGCTTTCTTTCCTTGGATCTCACAATCTACCAGGATTTTCTTCAAAGTTCTTCCACAAACCTTCTCTTGGCGATCTACAGAGTGCAAATCAACCACCATTCGCAGCCAAAAGCAAGGATTGGAGCTGTGCCATCTCAGGTTGGTGAATTTTTCGTGCTCCTAAAACTCTTTTTTTTTATGTCTATATTGAAGTGTGATGAATGGTGATTATCCTGATGTAATTATTTTTAATTATGGACGTGTGTATGGCTTGTTATGTGAGTTTAAAGCTTTGGACCCACATGTTATTTCCTTCGATTCTCTTTATCATTGCACTATTTGTGGTTTTTGAGATGATATTATTGATCCTCACATTTTTCTGGTTGGAATAGTGTATTCGCATGAGTTTTCTGGGAAGGTTTTTGGTGCACGTCGCCGGGGAAGACGACCGGAACCCTAGTTCCGGCGTCTGGGTTGGAGCTCCGGGCGACAAGGGTTTGGACGGGGAAGACGCAATCCCAGCTGTCTGTTTCCTTCATCCAACGGCCCATGCTTTGCCACCTCATTCTCTTTTTATTTTTTTTCTGAATTTAAATTAATGTTCAGGTGTTATTTACCCCACGACAATTACCATGCTCCACCAATCATATTTTTTATTTTGTTTACTTTTATATTGGTTGACTAATCATGAACCGTCTAATGTATCAAGTGGTCCACATCTCGCCAACGAATTAAAAGACGCACGCGTCTTGCACATGGCATGCCCACGGTAGCCTCGTTCATTTTTTTGTTTTTTTTCTGATCAATCAGTGGGCTAGGTTGCTATACGCACCCCCCCACTCGTCAGCCCAATCTCATTTTCAACATAAAGTCCTTACTGTTCGCACGCCCATACTATTTTCTCATTTTTATTTTTTATTTTAATTATTACATTTTCATTTTTATTTTTTAAAAATACATTCTTGCATTAAAAAATTCTAATAAAATTCATGCATCATTTTTGCTATTTTATAAAATTTTCACAAATTTTATTTTTATTTTTATTTTATTTTTTATCATCTAAATTAAATATTTTATTCATTTTCTTTTTGCATTACTCATATCATGCATACTTAAAATCATTTATTTTATTTCTCTGCATCCGTAAAATATTTTTGACCCGTTCTTTTTGCATTCATTAGCTAATACCCTAAATTGCATAAAAATATTTTTCTTTCATTTTTAAATTTATTTCATATTGCATCTAGGTCCTTCCTTTTGGTACACTGAGCCCTAATTCCCACCTGAACTCTGCCTCATTATTTGAATGACTAATATCTTGATTTTTTGCAGGGACTTTTGATATGTTGTTTGCCTCTGGTTGAGGAACTTTAATGTTTAATTTGGGAGTTTTAGGAGTTATTTTTCTAATTATCTGATTTGTTTTCACTTGAGATTTTCTTGCAGGCGCATCTTTGACCTTGTATGATTATCTGTTTGAAAAGGCACTTGTGCCATTTGCTTTGGTGTTGTTTCTTTGTTTCTTTGATTCATGTTTGGATGATAATCACTTTTGTTCACCATTGTTTAAGTTTCACTTGCCTTGATAGTATTTACATCCGTTTCGTACTAACCTTTTATGCAGGGACTAAGGTAAGTTCTTTAAGGGTGGAAAAGTATCCCTCTTCACCTTTGTTCTTTCTTTCTCTCCTATCTTTCCTTTAGGGTTTAGGTTGAACCTCACTAACCGTAGGTCACCCATGCATGATGACTTTAGGATTCATAGTCCCCCTTTAGAGTTACCTTTGTGTCTTCTCTCTTCTCATCTCAAATTTCTTTAAAACACTTAATAAGAATAAGGTGTATTGCGCACGAGCCTTAAGTGTGGGGAATGAGAAATGAGGGGCTTCCTCTCATCTCTCTAGAGTGCTTAGCGAGCGTCCTGTCTTGGGACGATGCGTTAAGTATTCGCCCCTGTGCCCTAGACTTTGGTGCAATGCAACTTAGGAACTAACTTAAGCCACTTCTGTCCTAAAAAACACAAACCAACTTCAAACCTTTTTGTCCTTCGGGACCTTCAACTTAAAGGCTATTTTCAAAAAGGGCACGTTACCTTACGTCTGAGTCGCAAACAGGCATCAACCCTAACTGCCGGATGCGAACTTAACGTCGCTCATAAAAAACACAAAAAGAACTTGGTCCGAACTACGTTGACTCTGAATTCCGCATTGCACAAGGGGGGTACGTAGGCCTAGGACGTCGACGTCCTACCGAGTCTGTCTTTGTCTTCCCCCCTCCCGTTTTAGTACAACCCTAGATGATAGTATAACTTACCCTTATATTAGACAACAAGCGTGGATCCCATCGAGTACGATGGACGCGTGGGGTGCTAGCACCTTCCCCTCGCGTAACCGACTCCCGAACCCAGGTTATGGTTGTGATGACCATTCCTTTCCCCCTTCCTTAGGGTTATGCGGTGTTCCCTTTCCCTCTCTTGGGATAAATTATACGGCTGGCGACTCTATTTTCCGCGTCACTCTCGCGTTTGTACCTGGATGAAAATCCTGGGAGCGACACTATGCATTTGAGTAGTGGGATGGAGAAGCCTCGTCGATAGAGTTTGTTTTCGAGGATGACGTATGAGCAAGCTCTTTGTCTGATGGTGCTGGCTTCCTTGGGGTCGTCCGGAAGTTCGTCCCTGGTGAGGTAATTGTACACGGGCGTCATCCAGCAGTCGCTGTCTCCAATCGCGTGCACGTGTAGGGTCGAGGATCCCTTATCGATGCTGGACCGGGGAAGTATTTCTTGGATGACTGACCTGTTTCCGCCTTTCCTCTTAGTGCTTGCTAGTTTGGACAGGACGTCTGCTCGCACGTTATGTTTGCGTGGAACATGTCTTACTTCTACTGCTCTGAACTTCGACATTTTTCCCTTGACTAGGGTTAGGTATTCAGATAGACTATCGTTTTTGGTCTGATACTCTCCCGATACCTGGTGGGCTATGAGCTGGGAGTCTGTGCAGATGATGATTTCTTCAGCCCCTAGGTCTTCGGCTAGGCGCAAACCAGCGAGGAAGGCTTCATACTCGGCCTGGTTGTTCGACGTGGGAAAGGACAATGTGAGAGAAGCCTCGACTATGGTCCCTTCGTCGTTCTCCAGAATTACTCCTGCCCCGCTGCCGGTCGAGCTGGATGCTCCGTCTACATAGATGGTCCATCTGTTTTGCTATGTGGGATGAGGAGTCTGAGAAGGTTACTTCCGCCACGAAATCGGCCAGGGCTTGGACCTTAAGAGCTTTCCTGATTTCGTACTAGACGTCGAACTCGGACAGTTCTAATGACCATTTGAGCATTCTCCCGGCCATGTCTGGTCGTCCCAGTAATTTCTTGATGGGTCGATCCGTTCTTACCACGATCGTGTGGGCCAAGAAATAGTGTCTCAGTCGTCTGGCAGCGTTGACGAGGGCCAATGCTACCTTATCTATCTGTTGATATCGCAACTCTGCGTCCTACAACGCTTTGCTCGTGAAGTATACTGGCTTTTGCCAGCCAGGATTCTCGCGGATGAGAACGGCGCTAACGGCCTCGGCAGTGACGGCGAGGTACAGGAACAAGACTTCCCCGGTGTCTGGCCGTGATAATACGGGCAGTTTCGATAGAGCTTGCTTCAAGTGAAGGAGGGATGCTTCACATTCCTCGGTCCATTCAAACGCTGCTTCTTTTAGCAAGAGCTTGAAGAAAGGAAGGGCGTGTTGGGCAGACTTTGCAACGAAGCGGGACAACGAAGTGAGTACCCCGTTGAGGGACTGGATGTTCTTCTTAGACGTGGGCGTTGGGAACTCAGAGAATGTCCGACACTTATCGGGGTTAGCTTCTATTCCTCGTTCCGTTAGGTAGAAGCCAAGGAATTTACCTGCCCGTACACCGAACGTGCACTTCTCTGGGTTAAAACGCATTTGATACTTTCTGGCTTGCTCGAAAATTTTGCGAAGATGGGCGACATGATCTAGTTCCTCGTGGGACTTGACGATCATGTCGTCCATGTATACTTCGAGCATGTCGCCTATTTGTCCTTGGAAGACTTTGTTCATCATTCGTTGGTACGTAGCGCCAGCGTTCTTCAGTCCGAAGGGCATTACGTTGTAGTAATAGTTGCCCGATTCGGTCATGAAGGCGGTGTAAGTTTTATCGCTCGCAGCCATTGGGATTTGGTTGTAGCCCGAGTAGGCGTCGAGGAACGATAAAAGCTTAAAACCTGCTGAGTTATCTACGAGCTTATCTATATTGGGGAGGGGGTAGGCGTCCTTCGGACAGGCCTTATTAACATCGGTATAATCAACACACATCCTCCATTTGCCATTATTTTTTCTTACAATTACAACATTTGAGAGCCATGTAGTGTATTTGGCCTCAGAAATAAACCTAGCTTCTAGGAGGTCTTTGACAGCTTTCTCCGCGGCTTCCAACTTCTCTGGGGACTATTTCCTTCTGCGCTGGGCAATGACTTTGACGGCCGGATCAATTGTAAGCTGGTGGCAAGCGACGGAGGGGTCCAATCCTGGCATTTCAGCAGCGCTCCATGCGAACAAGTCTGCGTTTTCCCGGAGGCACGCTTTTAGTTGTCTCCTGGCCAGGTCGGAGAGGTCTGCTCCGATCTTCACTCCCCGTTGGGGGTCTTCTCCGAACTGAACGATCTCGAAGTTTCCATCTGGGACAGGGCGTAGGAGATGACTGCCGTTGTCAGACTGGCTGTCCGAAGTCGTTGGGTCCTTGGGGTGATCTTCCTCGCTGAAACGGTTGTCCAAGTCGATAGATTCGACCTGGGGGAGCGGTTTTGGCTGCTCGAAGCTGCTGGGCAGAGGGGGACGACCAGAAGTCCTCGGTCTTGCTGAGATGGTGCTTAGTCCTTTTGATGCTGCTTCAAAGCACCGAAAGGCAGCTTCGATATCACCGTGGAGAGTGGAGACCATCCCTTCAGAAGTGTAGTACTTCATCTTGAGATGTACGGTGGAAGGTACTGCAATCAACTCTGCCAGGGTTGGCCTTCCAAAAATGCACTGGTATAGTGACGGGCATTCAATTACCAGAAACTGTGCTTTAATTGCTCGGGTTGTCTTTCCAGAACCAAAGGTTACGATGAGCTCTACGTAACCCCGGGGCCTTGTCACTGCTCCGTTGAATCCCTGCAGGTCGGATCCAACGTATGGAGTAAGGTGAGAGTCGTCCAGCTGCAGCGTTTTGAACAGGTGGTTGTACATTATATCAACTGAGCTGCCCTGGTACACGAGTATTCTGCGAACGTCGAAGTTCTCCATCCTTGCCCGGATAAGCAGCGAGATGCTCGAGTTCGGTGCCCCACCGAGGAGCTCCTCCTTGTAGAAGGAAATAGGAGCGGACCCTTTGTGAGTGGTGTCCAGCGTGGTGACTTCATTGGAGCTTTTACTGATCAGTTGATCGAATCTCCTCTTGACTGAACCGACCGTGATTTTGTTGAATCCACCACCGAAAATGACCATGGCCGACGGGAAGGCCTCCCACGGCCTGCGAGCAGCGAGGTATGTGGAGACGGGCAGACTCTCAGGGATGCGGAAGTCCTCCGGCCGAGTTATGGACATAGTGACCTGTACATTGGTGTCATCGGAGGGCGGAGTCTCTTCTGCAACCTTTTTTCTCTCCTGGGTTTCTTGCCGGGGAGCATCTTTATTTTTCGCGAACTGCTTCAGGTGGCCGTCGCGAATAAGGATCTCTATTGCATCTCTGAGGTGGATGCATTCTTCCGTCGTATGACCGTGACTCTTGTGGAAGCGGCAATACTTGGATTTGTCTACACCCGGCCTGGCCGACAGCTGTTTGGGGAAACGGACTCCCGCCTGCTTGAATTCTGAGTTGGCACATTTGGACAAGACTTTCTCCCTCGAGGTGGTGAGGGGGGTATAGTTATGGAACCGCCCAGAAGGTCCCTTCTGTTCGCGTGCGTCGCGAGGCCGATCGTCGCGTCTTTTATCTCCTCAATGGGACGTCGAGGGTTCTTCAGCTCTGGATGATCGGGCAACTTCTTGGTTTCGAGAGGCCCGGACAGAATGGGCAGCCACCTTTTCCTCGTACTGTATATGCGGCTGGGCTTGGAGGAAAAGGGCGTTAAGGTTCCTCGGTGGATCGAGGCCGATGGCTTTCGCGAAGTCTGAGCCAGGACGTAATCCCTGCTCGAGCAGGAATTTCTTCATCTCGTCGGTCGTTGGCACTTGGACGGCCTCCTTGTTGAACCGCTCAATGTAGGCCCGAAGAGGCTCATCTCTTCCCTGTACGACAGCTCCGAGGGACGCCTCGGTCTTTGGGTGGCGTCACGATGCTGTAAAGTGACGGGAGAAAATCCTCCCCAGCTGCCTCCAGGATGTAATGGATTCTTCTGGTAGCTGCTTGTACCATGTCATTGCTCCTTTCCGGAGCGTGGTCAGGAACAGGCGGCATTTGATGGCTCCTCGTACCCCTCTGTAGTCCAAAAGAGCATCTATGTTTTCTATGTGCTCGTTTGGGTCGGTGGTTCCATCGTAAGTCCCTAGAGACGGAGGCTTCTCTAATCCTTTAGGGAGACGGGTAGCCAGGATCCTACGGGACAACGGGCCGCGAGGCTCGTCGTCGTTGTCTAAACTTGGAGTTGATGGTGACCGTTATCTGCGCTCGCGGTGGGGGTCTTTGCGAGGTGAGGGTGAACGTGGCCGGTCACGAGGTCTGACCGGTGGAGAATGCGTGTCCTGCCTCGTTCTCTTGTGTCTTGGTGGTGATCGATCCCGTGGGGAGATCTGGTCGCGCTTGCGAACGTGTTATGATTCAGGCTCATATGCCTCGATCTGTGGTCTTCCCCGCGCCTAGGTAGCGGGCTTCTTGATCCTCGGTGCTTGCTCTTGGGAGGAGAGGATCTTGGAAGAGATGCTTCCTCGAGAGCTCCTATTCTCTCTCCTTGCTGCAAGATAAGGAGGTTTGTGCGGTTGACAGCTTCCAAAAGATCTGCAACAGCCAGGTCGGCGCTGGGAGGGCCAGGAATCCGTCGTTCACCCGACGGTGGCTGCTTGTCTCCTTGCCCGGCGGGAGGAGGAGTTGGAGATGCAGCAGCCCTGTCTCGGAGGAAACGGGGATCTGAGAGTAACGGAGATCTGCTGTCGACGTCCATCTTGTTGACGGGAGCGAGAACCGTAACGTCAGCACTTTTTGCGGAGTTCTGAGCGGCCATATGTGAACGGATCAAAGAGAGTATGTTTTGATCTTTTAGTTTCCGAGGAGGAAAGAAAGAAGGGGAGAACAAGGAGTTCCCATAGACGGCGCCACTGATCCGGAGTATTCAAACGTGTCCACGTAAGCTGGTCGTTAGATGGCAAGGTGCTCGGACGGATGCTGGTCGTCAGACGGGCGAGGTGTTCTGAATGCTGATGAGGAGGAAAGGGGGTGTACATGCAAGGCACTCCTACGCTCAAGTAAGAAAGGGTCAGAAAAAAAGGGGCAAGTACAAAGTGTATTCTTAGGATGAAAAATTATGCCTGACCCTCTCAAGCGAGAGGGTTTATATAGAGCCCCCAGCGCGTGGCCAACGGTCCTATTTTCGGGGCGAAATAACTGTTTTCCCCAAAGAATAGGTAACTGTCCAAACTAGCCGTTATGTTAGGCAGGGTGCCAGAAACTAGCCGTTATGTCGGGCATAGAAGCCGTTCCTGGCACCTGTCCTTTGCTGTTCGGGCAGCGAGGAAGCCTTGCATGACGGGCATAGAAGCCGGGGAGGAACGTTGCGTTCCTTGCCCGGTTGGAGGGGCAGAAATGTCATTTTTGCCCCTCTGGATTAGGCTTAGGCAAATTGGGCCGCTCTGGAGCAGAGGCGGATTGGGCCAATTCTAGCCATTGGTGCAGTCCAAAACAATTTCGTACAAATTTTTTTCATTTATTTTAGATATTTGTCTTATTCTCAATCCACCTTTTCAAAAAGGAGCACAAACTTTGTTCCAATGAGTGGTGACTATTGTCCTTATTTCAATACAACGTGTCCACATGAAAAACTTTATCATCCATGTGGCAATTGTCTTTATATGTCCCTTTAAAGCTCAACTCGATTCAGACCAGCGTGATGCGCGGGGTTGTAATGAGTTTTTTTAATAGTATTATAAAATCGTAATTTTGATTTTGTTTATTATAACTTTTTTAATTGAGACAATATGATGGAGATGATAAAAGATTAAAATTTTAAATGAAAATAAATTTATTTGATTCATAGCAATGCAAATATCACATTACTATTAAATTTTAAAATGTAAAATAACTGTAAAAAATTTCATTAATTTCTTTATCTTTTTATTTTTTTTCAACATCTTTAAGAATGTTCATTATTCATTATTTTGTGGATGAAATACGTTTCACATTCAAACGACTCACACTCTATATAATCATGTATGACAATCAACATTAAAATCCTATATGAAAATATCTATTTTGCATTGAATTTATAGTATAAAAGTTAGTGAGTATGATTTTTTTTTAATGACTTTCAATGGGTTGAAAACTGATTTGGAAATTTAAATATTCCAAGTGTTTTTTTTATATGAAAAAAACAATGGTTAATGTTGCAAATTAATGGTATAGTAACATTTAAAATGAAAAGAAATTTGTTTGAATCCTAGAATTGCAAATAATATGTCGCAATTTAATTTGAAAGTGTGAAATACGTGTAAAAAATTTCATTAATTTGTTTATAATTTTTTTTCCAACTTCTCTAAGAATTTTTGTTCTTTATTATTGTGTGGATGGAAGACGTTCCACATTCAAACCGACTAACACTATATGTAACCATGTATGGCAATCAACAATAAAATCTTAGATTAACCATGTATATGATTTTTGAATGATTCTCAATGGGGTGGACTGTGATTTGGGAATTTAAATATGCTCGGTATTTTTTTATATATTTTATTTTACTTTTACTATATCATTAATTTGCAACATTTATAAAAAATTTAATTCAATTGAATTAGTCCTTCGATTTCAATTAATTACAATTTATCAATATATTATAGGTCATTTCTATGTAAAGAATTATAAATGATAGTTTAAAATTTATGGTTTAATTTTGTAATATTTATCTGTGATTATAATTCAAAATAATATTTTTGAAACAATTTGAAACATATTTTAGAAACAAATTGAAGTAGTTTTTTTGCCTCTTTGAAAATTATAAGTTAATTTGGAAAGAATAGTTTGATAATATTTTAAAGCATTGTTATAAGATTTAATATTTGAAGTTAAAGTTTTTATTAATGATGGATATACAATTTGTACCCGTATGTAACTTATAATAATATGTATTTGATGTAATATTATGTATGAAATGGATATGTAAAGAAAATAAATCAATAGGTATATGTGATTTTAAGTTAGAGGAATAGAATGAGGTGATTCATGGAATTTGAAAATAGAAGTCTTTTAATTAAATATGCTTTATAAATGAAACGTTAGACTTCTTTCTCAAATGAATAAGAGATGTTTTAGAATGTTTTGTTTTAAGAGTGCTATATTAGATTTTTAGTGATGTGGAAAATTAAAGAATGAATTGTCAACAAAATTGTGTGTGGCTTAGTTTTAATATATTATAATAGATAGATAATGATTTTAGGAGTTCCATTCCAATAGCCAATTTATCAACCGTTATTTTATAGCGTGAATTGAAAATTTCCCAAGATTATGAGCATAAATCTATCAACTTTGTTTGCCCAGTTCAATTTAGAAATACATATAATTTTATTTGAGTTTAAATTATTAAGAATTCAACTTAGGGATGGCAATTTGACACATCCCTAGTGGGTACCCACAAAATTACCTACAACGGGTAGGGTAAAAACCCGCAAAAATGGTTACGGGTACGAGTTCGGGTAATTACCCACTTAAATAAGCGGGGATGGGTGCGAGTATGGGCACCTTAGTACCCAGCCCGCCTCATACCCGCACAATATATATTTATATATTTTAATTTATATTATTATATAAAAATAAATGTTTATAAAATTTATAAAAAAAATCAGTTTTAAACTACTAAATATTTAATATAAGTGATCATTTATTACACAATTCAACAATAAAAAATTTTAAAAACTTTTTAATATTTTTTAAAACTTAAAATATTATGATATTTTATACTTGATAAATTTATTTCTATTAGAAATGCGGGTAACGGGTACAGACACTTATATACCCATAGGGTACGGGGACGGGTGCCAATTTTGATACCCAAGCGGGTATGAGCTCGGGTACGGGGATTTTTTTTAACAGCGGGTATGGGGATGGGTACTATAGTACCCTACCCATACCCTGCCCATTGTCATCCCTAATTCAACCGCTAATAAAAATTATTTTACATATTTATAAAAATATTGGCGAATAATATTCCAATAAATTTAATAGAAACAATGTTTTAAAAGTTGAATCAATCAGGTTAACCGATTGGATTGGCAATTGAAGTTGGATTTGGGTCGATCAATCTTAAAAGACCTTTAGTAGGTCAAAACTGGAGTAAAATTGAAAAAATCGTATTGAATCGTCTAAAACCATTTGAATCAAATAATCGAAATCAATTTTGTAAAACCGTTCGATTAAAAAAAAGTATCAAATTTTCCTTTTTTTTTTAAAGTTTAATGTTTCAATACAAAAACTTAAAGCAATCCCCATTCACAAAAAATAATTACTTGTTTTTTCTATTACCACCCAACCTTTTAAGTTCAATCACTTTGTTATAGTTTTTTCCTTCTTTTAACTATGGTCCATCATCATTATGTCAACCCTTTCAAATATAGATACGCCGCCCAACTCAATATTTGTTATTGTTCAATCCAATATTATTTGTTGTTGTTCAATTATGACTTGTTTGTCGTCGTTCAACTTATATCCGCATACTGTTGTTCAGTTAAGTATATTATTTTGTTTATTTTTTTGGTAATTTTATCCTATTTTATTTAGGTATCCTTAAGTATTTGAACTTTATTTTAGATAAGTCTATTATGTTAATTTTAATTAGAATTGGTTTAATTTATTTTATTGTAATTTTTTAATTTGTTTAAATTGATCTTAAATGAAGGTTGAAATTAAACGTGCAATTATGTTGTATTATTATTTGTATCATTGATCTTGTTGTCTTAAGTTTGTAATGAATTTTTGAAATATTTAATTTATTAAGTTGTGAACATATGATTGGATATGACATATCTATGAAATTTAGCTTCGTATTATTAATTTATTTGATAAGCAATTCAATCATAGGTTTAACCAGTTGAACTAATTGAACTTTAAATTGAAAGTTTCATTGGTTCTACCTTCGATTTGGTTTTTAAAACATTGAATATAAGCATCCACCAAATCCATCAGGGGCAAAAGCAGAGGAGCCGTCAAGATTGAAAGAGTTATCCAAGTGACTTTAAACATAAGAGTCGGTGAATTGTGATATAAAATTTTTAAAGACTTGAAAAATCAAATTATTTTTTCAAATTGATTTTAAGAAGAGGCTTAGAATAAGAAGAAAAAGATAAATAAATAAGAATAGAAAAATAAAGAGTTGAGAGATCAGTGAAGAACACGCCGAGTTTTATGCTAGTTCGACTCAAAACCACAAGGCCTACGTCCAACCCCCAAGGATGACACATTGAGATTTCCACTATCACATAACTTTTAACACATGATCATCCCATAAGCTTACTACACAAATATTTTATCTCAGGTTGAGTTTTCAACATATAATATATCATAGTTCAAGAGAACATTCCTCTTTTATTTTACCATTATAGATTTGAAGAATAAAATAGTGGTTACACAAGAAAAACTCTACAAATTATTTGTTTTCTTAGCACTAAAATTATTTTAAATAAATGAAAATTCTAAGAGCAAAGGAGAGAGTGGAAAAAGGTAATATTCAAAATTCTTGTGTGAAAATGGTCAAGAAAGGAAATATTTTTAGGGCCGAATTCGCGGCATAATCTAAGGTTTCGGGCAAAATCAATTTAATCTAGAAAAATAAGAAAGTTTTATTGGATCTAAAACATAATCGATTATAAAGCATCCTTAATCAATTATTGAGCAAGTTCAACCCCATACTTGATTAAACAATGGTAATAATCCATTAGAAAGAAAATTTTGCTATTTAATTGATTAAGTAAACATCATAATCAATTATATTTTGGTTTCAAAGAGTTTTGCCCAACACAAAGTATTTTTAAAAGAAATTTTGAAAATATATGAAGTTTGAAAAAGCGTTAGAGTGTGTTCATGTTTATAACCTTAGTACTTTGAGATATACATGTTTAATATTATATTTTTATCCTATAGAAATAAATAAACAAAAGAGCACAAAGACTGAGCTTTGAGCCGATAATTAACACCATTTCTTGATGATGTTATTTAGCATTTGATTCTCTTACACCAATCACAACAAAATTCTCAATTTTTGTTTTGTTTCAAACTTAACTCTTCAATTGATGTATCATAATGTTCACAACAAGCTAGTGACAATAGTTGTGTATATAAAAATATTTGAATCAATAGTAAAATTGTTCTTGTATATAAAAATATTTGACTCAACAATGTATTTTTTTTCATATATAAATATTATTTTTGTTTAACAAAATTTATAAAAAAAAAATTGAATCAATAATAAAATTGTTCCGTATATAAAATATTGAATTAATAGTAATGTCATTTCCATATATAAATATTTAAATCATATTTACTTTTTTTATTAATTTTTTTTAATTAATGCACATCTTTTTCAATTAAGCTACTTATCAATTATTATATTTTTAATATATTTGACAATAGTTTAATAGTTATGCATATTACCTGTTAGTTTCTACTGATGAATTCAATATAGTCCAACACCGACTAATGGATAATAGCTTTTACTTACCTGCTAGTTTAGTACACATAGAAATAATAAGTGCAAAGAGTAGGTGATTTGCATAAAACTTTATATCTACTATCATTACACTTTCCATTCATAAGTCACATCTATCATTTTCTTTTGTACTACCACTCAACCTTTATAATTATATTACAATTATATTATTAAAATTGTTTGTTTATATTATTAAAATTGTTTGTTAGACGACACAAGACTGTGTGTTGGAGTATGTTGCTACTTTTTGTTTATATTATTAATAGTGTATTAGGTATAAAAAATTGTACTAACTTTGTTATTCATTATAATCGTTATTCTTCTTCAACATGTATTCTTAATAAGATGTATGCATTGCAAATTCGCAATTGAGATGTTGCTCAAATAATAACATCTATGAAATTTTGTTTGCGATGACACAGTAATGGAAACTAAGAAAGTTGATCACATTAACATCTCTGTATGAAACTTGGTATGATAATAGAAGTCATACAATTGGATTTAATTAATCAAAAAAGAGAGGTAAATTTGTAAAGCCCACATATATATACATGCATCAAATCATATATTATACATGAATAATACGTTTGGTACTGAAATACACAATAAGTTCCTAGTGAACACATTATACATATACATGCCCAAAAAACCTAATACAAAAAACTACGGCATAGTATATCTACAAGATGTTCCAAAGACAAAATACTAAGAACTAGATCACTAATGATCTCAAAACTCCACAACGGAAGAAAGCCATCAGATAAGTAAGGATAATCACACGACCTTATCCTTACCCTTCGCGAAACCTGCAGTACCTGTGATGTAAACAACAACAGTGGGGTGAGATACATCAAATCTCAGTGAGTTCCCTATCTTAAAGTCCTCTCGGCTCTACAAGGTTCTAATAGACCTAACTCAAGTCAAAAGGGAAGGGAAGTGACTTCGAGTACACACACTATATGAAAACATGCCCTGAGTTCATCAACTCACAATATCACTAATCGGTAACCACACCAAGGCATCCCCTGTTCCCGTCCGCTTCTACGTCTAGAAGTCGACCCGAGTCATGGATCCTGGTAACCTACTTGACATACGAATGAATTCGGGTTCTACGGGCCATTAACCGTTATGAACCGTCACTTCACACGGGCCATTAACCGTCACAAGCATACGCTCTCAGAGCGTCATTTGTACTGCACGCGGGAATCAAACCTGCCAAGTAGTTGTGCACATGTTTCAGAGGAGCTCGAGACCCATGAAACGCACTCGCAAAATAACCGGTTACGATTACGTGATCACACACAAACGTGATTGTATTCAACAATCACAAGGCCATTATGCCTTATCACAACCAAACGGCTAACACGCATGCTCCATACTAGTGTCTATTCATTCTACATTTTCCTGACATTTCTTATGGTAATGCTCCTCACTCTACCTATTCCATATTTTAACATGCATACATTTTCAACAACAATTACACACCATTAAACGATAAAAAAATCGACAAAACCACACTATTCCAAAAATTCTGACATAATTAAATCGGCCAACAACCTTAAACCCATTTTTCATAAGAAAGTACATTATGTTAGCTTTCCAATGATATCAAGAATATTAAAAACGGATACCCGAGTCAAAAGTTACGGACATAACGAGAAATAGTATCGCGAGAAAACACAATTTTACAATTTTCCTGACAGTACACGTATTGCCTTATGCCATACGCGTACTGCCCAGTTGGCTCGCCCAGCCATACGCGTATTGCCCAAAGTGATACGCGTATGGGCAGAGGTTGTTTTCCCTTTAAAATTCCATTTTTTCCCTCCAATACGCGTATTGCCTCCTCCTTACGCGTAACGCCCAAAATCCTTCACTTCCATACGCGTATTGCCCAACTCAATACGCGTATGGCCCTGTGTGATACGCGTACAGACAGGTGAAACCCAAACATTTTTCTGCAGACAAGTTCTGCTACGAGTTGATCCAATTCAACCCCAAAATCCCATTTTTCCCCAATCAAAACACAAAATATGCTATAATCATAACAACCAGTATAACATATAATCAATGATCGAATTTCAGCAGTTAGACTATGATTCTATTGTAAAATTCCACATTTCTAACAATATTAACTAACTCTAAAACTCAATAAAACCTTAATCTAAAGAGTCTAACTAGAACCCACCTGGATTACAAGATGAGGAGGTTGAAGCTGAGATGAAAAGATGAAGATTGGTTGATGATTGATGACCTAGAGCTCTTGAGAGAATTTCTCTTATTTTCTCTTCCCTTTTCTCCCTTTTCTTTTTCCTTCCTTTAGTTTTCTATCTTCTTTCCAAATAAGGCAAAGAAAAGAAAATGAAATACACATAGAAAATATTAATTGACAACACTACTAATTATCCAAATTATCTCTAATGCACCAATTAATAAAATTCCAAGTTTAAATAGTATTAAATCTAATCAGTCCGTGTTCGTCAGTTTCCTCTAATTATTCTATCCAATAATTGCTCAGAGTATACCGGAACCCAGTTGACCAAAATAATATTATCCCAAAACGCTCAGAATTTTACGGGGTATTACATCCTCCCCCCCTTAAATAGAAATTCGCCCACGAATTTAAAACAATTACCTGAAAAGATGAGGATAGACCTCCCGCATTTCCGATTCCAATTCCCAAGTTGCATCGCCCGGATGCGTCTCGTCCCACTGGACCTTAACAAAAGGAATTTCTTTATTCCTTAACACTTTAATTTCTCTCCCTGTGATACGACTCGGCTGAGGCTCAACTGTCAAATCAGCTTCTATCTCAATTGTATCTGGTAAAACTGGCTGAAGAGGATCTGGAACAAATTTCCGAAGTTGAGACACATGAAAAACGTCGTGCATTTCTGACAGAGAAGGCGGTAAGGCTAATCTGTAGGCTACTTCACCAATTCTTTCCAAAATCTGATACGGTCCCACGTATCTTGGACTTAATTTCCGCGATTTAAATGGTCCTTTCAATCTCAATCTCGGAGTAACCTTCAAAAATACATGATCACCCTCATCAAACTCCAATGGTCTCCTACGGTTGTTCGCATAGCTTTTCTGACGGTCTTGGACTTATTTAATCTTTTCCCAAATCATTCTAATCTTTTCCGTGGTCTCGTGAATAATCTCGGGTCCCAAAATTCTATCATCGCCAACCTCCGTCCAACACAATGGCGTTCGACACTTCCTACCATACAACGCCTCATAAGGTGCCATACCAATGCTTGCATGATAACTGTTATTATAAGAAAATTCGATCAACGGCAAAAGTTCTCTCCAATTTCCCCCACTTTCAAGCACACAAGCTCTTAACATATCCTCCATGGTTTGTATTGTCCATTTCGTCTGACCGTCCATTTGCGGATGATTCGACATACTCAACCACAACCTTGTTCCCATGGCTTGTTGAAAAGCTCTCCAAAATATGGAAGTAAATTTTGGATCTATATTTGAAACAATACTAGTAGGAATACCGTGTAATCTTACTATCTCTGAAATAAACAACCTTGTGAGATGACTCGCCTTGTAGGTAGTCTTCACAGCTAAGAAATGCGCGGATTTCGTTAACCGGTCCACAATTACCCAAATTGAATCATAGCCACCCTGCGCACGGGGTAATCCCACTGCGAAGTCCATTGAAACACTATCCCATTTCCACATCGGAATTTCTAAAGGTTTCAACAAGCCACCCGGCCTTTGGTGCTCAATCTTCACTTGTTGGCACACCGCATATTCTGACACATACACCGCAATATCTCTTTTCATCCCGGACCACCAATAGTCCCTCTTTAAATCTTGATACATCTTCGAAGCACCAGGATGTATAGTAAAAGTACCCTTATGCGCTTCCTCCAAAATCCTTCGTTTTAACTCCGTGTTGTCCGGGACACAAATCCTATGGTTAAACGAAATGACTACGTCGGTAGTTCGCACAAAACTCGGTTGAGTCAACAATTCTTGTAACTTTCCATCTAACCCTTGCTCTTGTTGGATTTCTTCCCTAAGAGTAGAGATGATATTTAAATTTCCTATAACCACACAATCAGGAGTCCAATTAAATTAAAGATTTAGATCTCTAAACTTTTCCATTAAGGCATACTCTAACATCATCAACTCGGCACTATGCAACACTTTCCTGCTCAATGCATCTGCCACCTTATTTGCTTTACCCGGATGGTATTTTAACTCCAAGTCATAATCCTTCAAATATTCCATCCATCTCCTCTGACGCATATTCAATTCCTTCTGATCAAACAAGTACTTTAAGCTCTTGTGGTCGCTAAACATCTCAAAACGTACACCATACAAATAGTGACGCCACACTTTCAAGGTAAAAACAACTGCTGCCAATTCTAAATCATGCGTTGGGTAATTCTCTTCATGGACTTTCAACTGTCGTGAAGTATAAGCCACTACATGTCCCTCCTGCATTTACACTCCGCCTAAACCCTTCTTCGATGCATCACAATATACCTCATATGACTTGCTAGGATAAGGAATAACCAAAATAGGAGCGGTAGTCAATCTCTCCTTCAAACTCCTAAAACTTCTTTCACAAGCCGAATCCCACTCATACGAATACTCCTTTCGAGTAAGTTCGTCAATGGTAAAGCCAACTGTGAAAACCCCTTAATAAACCTTCTGTAATACCCTGCCAATCCCAAGAAACTTCTAACTTCAGAAGCATTCTTCGGTCTCTCCCAATTAATCACTGCTTCAACTTTTGATGGATCGACTGCTACACCTCCCTGGGATATGACATGACCAAGAAAATTGACCTCAGACATCCAAAACTCACACTTACTTCACTTAGCAAAAAGTTGATTCTCTTGTAAGATGGATAAAACAATTCTTAGGTGTTCTCCGTGCTCTTGAGGATCACGAGAATAAATAAGAATGTCGTCAATGAAAATCACCACAAATTGGTCCAAGTAAGATTGAAATATCCGATTCATATAATCCATGAAAACTGCCGGAGCATTCATCACACCGAAAGGCATTACCAAAAATTCATAATGACCATAACGGGTTCTAAACACAGTCTTTGGTACATCGGAACTCTTCACACGAATCTGATGATAACCCGACCGTAGATCAATCTTCGAGAACACACAGGCTCCTTTCAATTGATCTAACAGGTCGTCTATCCTTGGTAATGGGTATTTATTCTTGATGGTGACCTTATTCAATTGACGGTAATCAATACACAGCCGCATTCCACCATCCTTCTTCTTTACCAATAACACTGGAGCTCCCCAGGGTGAAACACTGGGTCGAACAAAATGCTTAGCCAACAAGTCTTCCAATTGATCTTTTAATTCTCTTAATTCAAGTGGTGCCATCCGATAAGGGGAAACGGATATTTGAGCCGTTCCCAGTATCAAGTCAATAGAGAATTCCACTTCCTGCTCCGGAGGAAGAGAAGTGATATCCTCGGGGAAAACTTCAGGAAAGTCACAAACTACCAGAATACTCAAAACTGGGATGTTACTACTCTCCTCCTTAGTAAGAATCAAAAGAACAGACTTTTCTTCCTTAAACAAGAAATTAATCATTCCAACCGTACCTTCTAAGATAGTAGTTAACACATCCTTCGAAGTGGCCTCGGCAGATGGAATAATGATCAGTTTTTCCTCACACCCAATAAACACCGAATTAGCAGAAATCCAATCCATTCCCAGAACAACATCCACTTTCTTAAGTGGCAAACAAATAAGATCAATCTGGAAAACTCTTTCATTCACCGATAATACACAATTTTCACACATCAACGGTGTCTCTACAATCTCATCCATGGCAGTAGTAACCACCATAGGAGGAAACAAAGGAACAGCTTGCAACCCAAGTCGCTTCACGCAACGCGTGGACACAAAAGAATGCATTGCCCCACAATCAAATAAAACAAAACCAGGATGTCCATTTACAAAATACGTACCCGCAATCAAGGAATTGTCACCCTTTGCTTTCCTTGCATCCAAGGTATACACTCGGCCGGTATTCTTCCCTTGTGCTTGATTCCTACCCTGAGGACAATCCCTCGCCAAGTGGCCCATCTTCTGGCATTGATAACACCTCACACCTTCGATACCACACCGTCCGTAATGATTCCGACCACAAGTACGACACACCGAAGGTGCGCTGGTCCTAGAATTCTGAACTTGTTTTCCCTTAAAAGTTGGTTGCCTTTGCCTAAACTGTTGATTCGACCTTCCACGATCACTTTGAGTTGCCCTGCTCAAATCTCCATCCATTTGTACCTTTTTCAATCTATGTTCCGCAACATAACACTGTCGTAACAATTCAGCATAGCTAGTAAACTCTCTCTGAGATACACTATGTGAAATTTTAGCCCTTAAACTAAACAGAAATTGATCAATCTTCCACCTCTCATCGGGAGCATACACGGCTTGTCTAGAATAAGCGCCCATAGTTTCAAATTTCTCAGCATAAAAAGCCACAATCAAGTTACCTTGTCTCAATTGTTGAAACTCAAATTCCTTCTGAGACCTCAAGGAACTTGGAAAATATTTCTCCATAAAAGTTATCTTAAACTGCTCCCATACCTTTGGTACCTCTTGAATTGTCATTAAGGCTGAAGCACTTTCCCACCACCTCATGGCAGGACCCTTCAGCAAATGTGAAGCGAAGACCGCCTTGTTTTCCTCACTGCACTGAACTATTAGGAAAATCCCTTCCATACCTAATATCCATTCATGAGCCTTTACTGGATCTAACCCTCCCAGAAATTCCAGACGATTCATACGGATGAAATCCCTAAAGGTTCCCCCTGCAGCCTCGGGTACCAGCACTGGAGGATGCACTCCACCAGCCATCTGCTGTACCATTTATTGCACAAACTGATTCTGCTGTTGCTGCATCTGTTGTATAAACTGGTATAAAGGAGCATTTCCCTCGTCACCCAGCGGATTAGTCTCTGCTAGAGTGGTCCTCGGTCTACCATGGTTGTTTCTGCGCCTATCAGCCATGTTCCTGAATTTCATACAGATAGGATTAAGTTGATCAGACTCAATACCATAAATATAACAGACAAGACCAATGGCGACACGCGGCATATGAAACGGGAAGAAAACTTATTCTATATCATGGCTAGGTCGAGGATACGACCTGCTTTGATACCAACTGTAAAGCCCACATATATATATATATACATGCATCAAATCATATATTATACATGAATAATACGTTTGGTACTGAAATACACAATAAGTTCCTAGTGAACACATTATACATATACATGCCCAAAAAGCCTAATACAAAAAACTACGGCATAATATATCTACAAGATGTTCCAAAGACAAAATATTAAGAACTAGATCACTAATGATCTCAAAACTCCACAACGGAAGCAAAGCCATCAGATAAGTAAGGATAATCACACGGCCTTATCCTTACCCTTCGCGGAACCTGCAGTACCTGTGATGTAAACAACAACAGTTGGGTGAGATACATCAAATCTCAGTGAGTTCCCTATCTTAGAGTCCTCTCGGCTCTACAAGGTTCTAATAGACCTAACTGAAGTCAAAAGGGAACGAAAGTGACTTCGAGTACACACACTATATGGAAACATGCCCTGAGTTCATCAACTCACAATATCACTAATCGGTAACCACACCAAGGCATCCCCTGTTCCCGTCCGCTTCTACGTCTAGAAGTCGACCCGAGTCATGGATCCTGGTAACCTACTTGACATACGAATGGATTCGGGTTCTACGGGCCATTAACTGTTATGAACCGTCACTTCACACGGGCCATTAATCGTCACAAGCATACGCTCTCAGAGCGCCATTCGTACTGCATGCAGGAATCAAACCTGCCAAGTAGTTATGCCTTATCACAACCAAACGGTTAACACGCATGCTCCATACTAGTGTCTATTCATTCTATATTTTCCTGACATTTCTTATGGTAATTCTCCTCACTCTACCTATTCCGTGTTTTAACATGCATACATTTTCAACAACAATTACACACCATTAAACGATAAAAAAATCGACAAAACCACACTATTCCAAAAATCCCGACATAATTAAATCGACCAACAACCTTAAAACCATTTTCATAAGAAAGTACATTCTGTTAGCTTTCCAATGATATCAAGAATATTAAAAACAGATACCTGAGTCAAAAGTTACAGACATAACGAAAAATAGTATCGCAAGAAAACACAATTTACAATTTTCCTGAAAGTACGCATATTGCCTTGTGCCGTACGCGTACTGCCCAGCTGGCTCGCCCAGCCATACGCGTATTGCCCAAAGTGATACGCGTATGGGCAGAGGCTGTTTTCATTTAAAAAGTCCATTTTTTCCTCCAATACGCGTATTGCCCAAACCATACGCGTATTGCCTCCTCCTTACGCGTAACGCCCAAAATCCTTCACTTCCATACGCGTATTGCCCAACTCAATACGCGTATGGCCCTGCGTGATACGCGTACGGACAGGTGAAACCCAAAAATTTTTCTGCAGACAAGTTCTGCTACGGGTTGATCCAATTCAACCCCAAAATCCCATTTTTCCCCAATCAAAACACAAAACATGCTATAATCATAACAACCAATATAACATATAATCAATGATCGAATTTCAGCAGTTAGATTATGATTCTATTGTAAAATTCGACATTTCTAACAATATCAACTAACTCTAAAACTCAATAAAACCTTAATCTAAAGAGTCTAACTAGAACCCACCTGGATTACAAGATGAGGAGGTTGAAGCTGAGATGAAAAAATGAAGATTGGTTGATGATTGATGACCTAGAGCTCTTGAGAGAATTTCTCTTCTTTTCTCTTCCCTTTTCTCCCTTTTCTTTTTCCTTCCTTTAGTTTTCTATCTTCTTTCCAAATAAGGCAAAGAAAAGAAAATGAAATACACATAGAAAATATTAATTGGCAACACTACTAATTATCCAAATTATCTCTAATGCACCAATTAATAAAATTCCAAGTTTAAATAGTATTAAATCTAATCAGTCCGAGTTCGTCAGTTTAATCTAATTATTCTATCCAATAATTGCTCAGAGTACACCGGAACCCAGTTGACCAAAATAATATTATCCCAAAACGCTCAGAATTTTATGGGGTATTACGAAATTTGCTTAAAATAATAAGGACTATAATCCTGAGTCAGGTTGGTTATCAGGTTCACCATTACAAAATATGTGTAACAGGGAGGCAATGTAAGAAAAGATGGGATTATCAAAATTGCTTTTACAAATACAGAAGTATATCATCATAAGATATAATATAATCAGGTGTCACAACTATGATCGCATTGTAAACTATTTATTTGCCCCACTCGCAGACCCCAATGCCATCTTAACTATGCTTAGATAACCACCGTCCTTCGTAGCTCGAGTAGCTCCTTTAATCTCATTGTAATGGTTAATGAATTTGCTCACCTCCTGGTTTAACCAAAATTGAATCCAAATTTATTAAAAATATATATTTCAAATATCTCTAGTAAACATAGTGTCAAAAAAGATAAAGATAACATTTGTGTATAAGTTTTTTCAAAAGTAATATTGAACTAAACTACAATCCTTGAATAAATTAGGGCTAAATCATAATCAACTTATTTATATAGGGTTTTCAAAAAATTGTACAAATTGCTTATAAGCTATGCCATAAGATAAGTCCAAAAATGACGACTAAATATAAAACATCGCATATAAGCCGTACAAACACCGTATAAAAACCTCATAAATTGAAGCTGCTTATCCAGGGAGAAAGTAAATTCATACAAATGACCAAACACAATCCACATATGCTGCATTCGTTCTTGGCTCATGAACCACCTCAGCTTCTCTACCGGAATAAACTCACGGCAGGGTGTTTAACAGAGCTTACAAAATCAGTTTAAGACATGCTCGTAAACTGTTTTTATTCATATAATTTTGATAAGTTCTTAAAAACAACTTATGAAAATAAGCTATAACTTATATTGAAACATTTAACCATATTTTCTTTTCCACTATAGAAACAGTTTATGTGCTTATTTAACAAACTCTTATCCTATAATCATTTAGTTAATTCGTTTAATTTCAGATACTCACAATTTGTTACTCAAAATTCACAACATTTTATACCAATAGTAAATTTCAGATAAGCTCTTATTTAAGTTATAATCAACCTCAAAGTTTATAATAATAGTAAATTTCAACTCAATAATAATTGCATTTAAATGAGTTTTTTTTAATAGTATTATAAAATGTGGATTTTGATTTTGTTTATTATAATTTTTCAAATTGAGACAATATGATGGAGATGATAAAAGATTAAAATTTTAAATGAAAATAAATTTATTTGATTCATAGCAATGCAAATAACGCATTACTATTTAATTTTAAAATGTGAAATAAGTGTAAAAATTTTCATTAATTTTTTTATCTTTTCATTTTTTTCAACATTTCTAAGAGTGTTCGTTATTCATTATTTTGTGGATGAAAGACGTTCCACATTCAAACGACTCACACTCTATATAATTATGTATGACAATCATTATTAAAATCCTAGATGAAAATATCTATTTTGATTTGAATTTATAGTATAAAAGTTAGTGAGTATGATTTTTTTTTAATGACTCTCAATGGGTTGAAAACTGATTTGGAAATTTAAATATTCCTAGTGTTTTTTTATATGAAAAAAACAAGGGTTAATGTTGCAAATTAATGGTATAGTAACATTTTAAATGAAAAGAAATTTGTTTGAATCATAGAATTGCAAATAACACGTCGCAATTTAATTTGAAATTGTGAAATACGTGTAAAAAATTTCATTAATTTGTTTATAATTTTTTTTTCCAACTTCTCTAAGAATGTTTGTTCTTTATTATTGTGTGGATGGAAGATGTTCCACATTCAAACCGACTAACACTATATGTAACCATGTATGGCAATCAACAATAAAATCTTAGATTAACCATGTATATGATTTTTGAATGATTCTCAATGGGGCGGACTGTGATTTGGGAATTTAAATATGCTCGGTATTTTTTATATATTTTATTTTACTTTTACTATATCATAAATTTGCAACATTTATAGAAAATTTAATTCAATTGAATTAGCCCTTCGATTTCAATTAATTACAATTTATCAATATATTATAGGTCATTTCTATGTAAAGAATTATAAATGATAGTTGAAAATTTATGGTTTAATTTTGTAATATATTTATCTGTGATTATAATTCAAAATAATATTTTTGAAACAATTTGAAACATATTTTAGAAACAAATTGAAGTAGTTTTTTGTCTCTTTGAAAATTATAAGTTAATTTGGAAAGAATAGTTTGATAATATTTTAAAGCATTGTTATAAGATTTAATATTTGATGTTAAATTTCGTAACATGTAAAGGTATTTATAATAAAAAATTATATTTTAAAAAGAATATTGAAATATTTGTTTGTTTGTTTGAAAGTATGTAACTTATAATACTATGATTTGGGAATTTAAATATGCTCGCTATTTTTTATATATTTTATTTTCCTTTTACTATATCATTAATTTGCAACATTTATAATTGATTTAATTCATTTGAATTAGCCCTTCGATTTCAATTATTTACAATTTATCAATACATTATAGGTCATTTCTATGTAAAGAAATATAAATGATAGTTGAAAATTTATGGTTTAATTTTGTAATATTTAACTGCGATTATAATTCAAAATAATATTTTTGAAACAATTTGAAACATATTTTAGAAACAAATTGAAGTATTTATATGTCTCTTTGAAAATTATAAGTTAATTTTGAAAGAATAGTGTTCTGGACTGGGCCAACGACTGCCCCACAGTCGGAGAGGCCTAGCCCAAGCACTGGTACGACCCAAAATGGTCCATGAGTATCCAGCGTCGAGCACGTTCCTTGCCTGCGCCGAGCACGCATAGAACATCCCTCATTGGGCACGCAATAGCTAGACGATGTCAAGCAGAGTCTCTACGTCTAGGCGAGCACAACTCTCCTCGACCTCAGCGAGTTCCTCCCCGCGAGGACACGTCTCATTATAACCTCCCACCTCCGAAGGATTCGGTCTGCCTTACTTCCGGAGATCTCGGGACCGTTACCCCAGGAAGAAGACCACGTGCTGGTCTTCACTACGCTACGTAAGCCCTGGCAGTTACTTGAATTGTGCCTTGCAATCTAGCCCAGTGCAAGTAACCGTTGCCCCCGCGCTGGGGGCTCTCTATAAATACCCTCTCACTTGAGAGGGTCAGGTTACGAAACATTCTAAACTCACTTCTCTATATTTGTTTTTCTCTGACCTTACCTTACTTGAGCGTCGGAGTACCTTGCAGGTACACCCCCCTGCCGTATCATCATCACCGGAGCTGAAGTCCATACGACGTTGCTGGCCACCGTATAACTGTCTGATCCAGGTAAATTGTGGAAATTATATGAAATGGAAAAAATGAAATTACTGATCCAATTATGAATTATGTAGTGAGTCAATAAAATTCTAATAAATTTTGTTTTCTCATATTATGGAAATTATATGAAACAAATAAATGAAACTACTGATCCAAATATAGTGAGTCAATAAAATTTTAATAAATTTTATTTTCTCATATCGTGAAAATTATATGAAACAGGAAAAATGAAACTATTGATCTAAATGTGTAGTGAGTTGATAAAATTTTAATAAAATGTGGATCCATAAACATTAGATCTTAATGAAATGTTGTTTGAATTTTATCTTCATTTGTTGGAATAAATTAATTATTAGTAAATTAAATTTTTTTTTCTGTTACTATTATTAAGTTTTGTCTTTATTTCAATATCTTTATTTCAATAAAATTTTAATAAGTTTTGTTTTCTCATATCGTGAAAATTATTTGAAACAGGAAAAATTAAATTATTATTCCAATTATTATTATAAACAGGAACAACTTTATTATTGGTTCAAATATTTTTATATACGGGAACAATTTTACTATTGATTCAAATAATTTTATAAATATTGTCAAAACAAATATATAGTATTTATATACATAAAAAATACATTGTGGATTCTAATATTTTTATATACGCAACAAAATACTATTGTTATAAACGGGAACAACTTTACTATTGAATCAAATATTGAATAATAGAAATTTATCGAACATTTTTTTCAAATATGTGAAAAAGATTAAGGGAGTTTATTAAAAAAGATTGAGTAAATATTTAAAAATTGTATTTTCTCTTATAAATTAATTGTCTTATTTGTAAAAAAAATCAAAACGATTAATTTATCTAATACAAATTTCAATAGCTTTAATTTTTAATTATATTATTCTTGATATTGATGTTTACTTTTCATCTTCTACCTATATTACTATTTTAACTTAAAATTACTATTATTCTTAAGGTTTTTTCTTTTTTCAACTTCCAATTTTTTTGACCGTGCAAACAAAAACACGGTCAAAACCATATTCCACCCTAAAATGTTCCCCGTGCCTTACTAGTTTCCCAATATGATTTCGTACAAATTGTTTCATTTATTTTAGATATTTGTCTTATTCTCAATCCACCTTTTCAAAAAGGGGCACAAACTTTGTTCCAATGAGTGGTGACTATTGTCCTTATTTCAATACAACGTGTCCACATGAAAAACTTTATCAACCATGTGGCAATTGTCTTTATATGTCCCTTTAATGCTCAACTCGATTCAGACCAGCGTGATGCGCGGGGTTGTAATGAGTGTTTTTAATAGTATTATAAAATTGGAATTTTGATTTTGTTTATTATAACTTTTTTAATTGAGACAATATGATGGAGATGATAAAAGATTAAAATTTTAAATGAAAAGAAATTTATTTGATTCATAGCAATGCAAATATCACATTACTATTAAATTTTAAAATGTAAAATAACTGTAAAAAATTTCATTAATTTCTTTAACTTTTTATTTTTTTCAACATCTTTAAGAATGTTCGTTATTCATTATTTTGTGGATGAAAGACGTTTCACATTCAAACGACTCACACTCTATATAATCATGTATGACAATCAACATTAAAATCCTATATGAAAATATCTATTTTGCATTGAATTTATAGTATAAAAGTTAGTGAGTATGATTTTTTTTAATGACTTTCAATGGGTTGAAAACTGATTTAGAAATTTAAATATTCCTAGTGTTTTTTTTTATATGAAAAAAACAATGGTTAATGTTGCAAATTAATGGTATAGTAACATTTTAAATGAAAAGAAATTTGTTTGAATCCTAGAATTGCAAATAATACGTCGCAATTTAATTTGAAAGTGTGAAATACGTGTAAAAAATTTCATTAATTTGTTTATAATTTTTTTTCCAACTTCTCTAAGAATGTTTGTTCTTTATTATTGTGTGGATGGAAGACGTTCCACATTCAAACCGACTAACACTATATGTAACCATGTATGGCAATCAACAATAAAATCTTAGATTAACCATGTATATGATTTTTGAATGATTCTCAATGGGGTGGACTGTGATTTGGGAATTTAAATATGCTCGGTATTTTTTATATATTTTATTTTACTTTTACTATATCATTAATTTGCAACATTTATAGAAAATTTAATTCAATTGAATTAGTCCTTCGATTTCAATTAATTACAATTTATCAATATATTATAGGTCATTTCTATGTAAAGAATTATAAATGATAGTTTAAAATTGATGGTTTAATTTTGTAATATTTATCTGTGATTATAATTCAAAATAATATTTTTGAAACAATTTGAAACATATTTTAGAAACAAATTGAAGTAGTTTTTTGTCTCTTTGAAAATTATAAGTTAATTTGGAAAGAATAGTTTGATAATATTTTAAAGCATTGTTATAAGATTTAATATTTGAAGTTAAAGTTTTTATTAATGGTGGATATACAATTTGAACCCATATGTAACTTATAATAATATGTATTTGATGTAATATTATGTATGAAATGGATATGTAAAGAAAATAAATCAATAGGTATATGTGATTTTAAGTTAGAGGAATAGAATGAGGTGATTCATGGAATTTGAAAATAGAAGTCTTTTAATGAAATATGCTTTATAAATGAAACGTTACACTTCTTTCTCAAATGAATAAGAGATGTTTTAGAATGTTTTGTTTTAAGAGTGCTATATTAGATTTTTAGTGATGTGGAAAATTAAAGAATGAATTGTCAACAAAATTGTGTATGGCTTAGTTTTAATATATTATAATAGATAGATAATGATTTTAGGAGTTCCATTCCAATAGCCAATTTATCAATCGTTATTTTATAGCTTGAATTGAAAATTTCCCAAGATTATGGGCATTAATCTATCAACTTTGTTTGCCCAGTTCAATTTAGAAATACATATATTTTTATTTGAGTTTAAATTATTAAGAATTCAACTTAGGGATGACAATTTGACCCATCCCTAGTGGGTACCCACAAAATTACCCACAACGGGTAGGGTAAAAACCCGCAAAAATGGGTACGGGTACGAGCTCGGGTAATTATCCACTTAAATAAGCGAGGATGAGTGCGGGTATGGGCACCTTAGTACCCAGCCCGCCTCATACCCGCACAATATATATTTATATATTTTAATTTATATTATTATGTAAAAATAAATGTTTATAAAATTTATAAAAAAAAAATCAATTTTAATCTACTAAATATTTAATATAAGTGATCATTAATTCACAATTCAACAATAAAAAATTTTAAAAACTTTTTAATATTTTTTAAAACTTAAAATATTATGATATTTTATACTTGATAAATTTATTTTTATTAGAAATGCGGGTAACGGGTACGGGCACTTATATACCCATAGGGTACGGGGACGGGTGCTAATTTTGATACCCAAGCGGGTATGAGCTCGGATACGGGGATTTTTTTCAACTGCGGGTATGGGGACGGGTACTATAGTACCCTACCCATACCCTGCCCATTGTCATCCCTAATTCAACCGCTAATAAAAATTATTTTACATATTTATAAAAATATTGGCGAATAATATTCCAATAAATTTAATAGAAACAATGTTTTAAAAGTTGAATCATTCAGGTTAACCGATTGGATTGGCAATTGAAGTTGGATTTGGGTCGATCAATCTTAAAAGACCGTTAGTAGGTCAAAACTGGAGTAAAATTGAAAAAATCGTATTGAATCGTCTAAAACCATTTGAATCAAATAATCGAAATCAATTTTGTAAAACCGTTCGATTAAAAAAAAGTATCAAATTTTCCTTTTTTTTAAAGTTTAATGTTTCAATACAAAAACTTAAAACTATCCTCATTCACAAAAAATAATTACTTGTTTTTTCTATTACCACACAACCTTTTAAGTTTAATCACTTTGTTATAGTTTTTTCCTTCTTTTAACTATGCTCCATCATCATTATGTCAACCCTTTCAAATATAGATATGCCGCCTAACTCAATATTTGTTATTGTTCAATCCAATATTATTTGTTGTTGTTCAATTATGACTTGTTTGTCGTCGTTCAACTTGAATCCGCATACTGTTGTTCAGTTAAGTATATCATTTTGTTTATTTTTTTTGGTAATTCTATCCTATTTTATTTAGGTATCCTTAAGTATTTGAACTTTATTTTAGAAAAGTCTATTATGTTAATTTTAATTAGAATTGGTTTAATTTATTTTACTGTAATTTTTTAATTTGTTTAAATTGATCTTAAATGAAGGTTGAAATTAAGCGTGCAATTATGTTGTATTATTATTTGTATCATTGATTTTGTTGTCTTAAGTTTGTAATGAATTTTGTTGTCATAAGGGACTCCCTCGTTGAGTCAATTACCCCTTTTTGCCTCCATCTCGGGCTTTATATGAGATACAAAAAGATTCATATTGAGCCAAACAAAAATAGCCTTCATCTCGGGCTTCGTACGAGATACAAAAAACTCTCTTGTTGAGTCAAATAGCCTCCATCTCGGGCTTTGTACGAGATACAAAACTCTCTTATTGAGTCAATCAGCCTTCATCTCGGGCTTTATACAAGATACCAAAAGATTCCCTCGTTGAGTCAAAACCTTTTAGCCTCTCTCTCGGGCTTTGTACGAGACACATATTAGCCTCCTCTTAGGCTTTGTATAAGAAAACCACTGGTTGATCTAATTAACCTTTTAACATCAAAGTTGTGCCTCATTCACAGTACACAAGCATCAGCAACTCCTTCCCTTTCATCTAATCGCTGTAAGCGGCAAGCCTCTGGATCATCTACATCCATGCCAATGTCCCTCTTTTAGCATGAGAAATTCCTAAGGAAAGATGGCATTGCTCTACAGTGAGTTAAAGTCTTCTCCTTCAGGTTGGAAACCCCCTGTAAAGGAAATTATGGCATTACTAGGATCCGCGTATCCCGGTTAAAGTAATCCTCCTTTACAGTCAGTCACCCAACAGTTGTGACAAACAGACCCCTCTTTAGAGATGACAAATTTTCTCTAAAGTCAAACCCTTTTAGCTTCACATCTTGGGCTTTGAACAAGATACAAATCACTTTTCGCTTCACGTCTTGGGCTTTGAACAAGACACCAAAAACATCCATTTCCTCCCATAGAATAGGAGGAACTACGAACGCTCTGATTTCCCTGTTTCGGTAAACGGGAATACGTAGGCATAAGATTGAAAGAAAAATCTTAGCGAGCACACTAAACAAAAACCTAAAATCCCATACTCTCATGTATCTATCAAAAGCATCAGTCCTAACATCCTAAATCCTTGTTCCCCGCCAGAAAATCCTAGAAAGAGAGAAAACCGTATTGGCAAAAATACAAATAACCAGTACAAAGCCCCCCCCCCCCCCACATTGATAGCATTCACAACCTAACAGACCGCTGTTTAAACTCAGTATGCAAAGCAGGGTTAATTGGAGACATCTATTTCCCTTCCTTATTCAGCTCATAATAGGATAAAAAATGAATCGACCTGTAGTTGAAACTCAACCGAAGAGAGCGACCAACGCTTAAGAACCGCGTCCAAAATCGCTCGCTACAGAAAAATGGCGCCCACCGTGGGGCCAGATTTTGATTTCCTTTTCATCTCTTGTGTGAATACCACAGATTGGGGCTTCCGCCGGGGAACCCATTTCTGTCAGGAACATAGGATCCATAGCTTTAAAGGTCTAGGATGTTTAGGACAAATATATATACTGCTTTTCCTAATTGCTATACGTGTTTATTTTTCTGCTAATGGGAATGCGTGTGATTCCGCATATGGAAAGATTGAGTATACACTTAAGATAAGTGATGGCGACGAGGTCGACCATCAACCTCAGTGGAGGCTGACCAATGCAACCCATTCTCTCACCTAGACAATGGGCCGATTGTTAAGTCTGAGAAGCTGAGGAGCCAAACCCTTTCGTAGTGCGGAAACTATCGGAAATAGTTGTTACGCGATACTACCCTCATTTGAGGCTGGTGATCTATTCTCAGTGAATGGCACTTACTCTAAGATCGCTCTACAACTCGCTGGCAATCCGCTTGTTGTTTTGCTTTCCTGGGAGGAGCTGATGATAATGAGTACAGGTACAAAAATCACCTTAGTAAAAACCTTTGGGGATGGGTAGAGCCTTGACTTCATGACAACGACCCTTTGACCCCATGTTTTTTCTATGTTTTTGTGTGCTGCATTCATGCATTCATTTAAAAAACATTAAAACATTCAAAAAATTTCTCTTCTAGTCTCTCTGTTTTTCAAATTAAACTAAGACTGTGATTGCAAATATCAGAGAAAAGGATTACGCTAATGGATTTCGGTAGAAGGAGAACTCATACGTACACCTTCAAGGTTCCAAAACTAGAGGATTTGAGAAGGTTAGCAAGGATGATCACTAACCCTGAGGCTTTCAGAGCCAAGCACGGAGGTTTGCTACCACTGTTAAGAGTCCATGTGATTGAGGGAATCATGGATGCGCTCATTCAGTTTTATGATCCGATTTATCACTGTTTCACATTCCCGGATTACCAGTTAGCACCAGCACTGGAGGAGTATTCTCATCTGATCGATTTACATATCACTGATCGAGATCCATTTTTTGGACTGGAAGAAATTCCAAAGAATCAGACCATTGCAAGAGCAATTCATTTGGACGAGTCTGAGGTTAGGACTCACATAACTACTAGGGGTGGCATCCAAGGTTTGCCAGCCCAGTTCTTGACAAAGAAAGCCCTGTATTTTGCCAGAATAGGAAACGTGACTGCTTTTGAAAGCATCTTTGTCTTGCTCACCTATGGGTTATTTTTGTTTCCCAACATCAATAACTTCGTAGATATCAACTCCATTAAGGTTTTCCTCATTGGAAACCCTGTGCCGACTTTGCTCGCGGATGCGTATCATTTTGTACACTTGGGAAATTTGTACAGCGGAGGGGAGATCACATGCTGTGTACCTCTGCTTTATAAATGGTTTATCTCTCACTTGCCCAAGTTTGCTGCTTTTTGGGATTGCAAGAGTGCCTTACGTTGGTCGCAGAAGATCATGTCCCTTACCAACTCTGATATAGATTGGTGTAATAGGATCTATGATGGGATCAGGATCATTGATCATTGTGGAAACTTCCCCAACGTACCCCTTATAGGAACTAAGGGAGGAATCAACTACCATCCAGTTCTCGTTCATCGTCAATTTGGATACCCGATGAGACACGTCCCACGGGGTGTTCATCTGGAAGGTCTTTTCTTCAAAGAAGGAGAAAATGACAGAGCACTAAAGACGAAAATAGTGCACGCTTGGAAGCATGTTCATAAGAAAGGACGAGAGTCTCTGGGAAAACCAGACTGTGTCTCGGTGGAGCCTTATCTCCACTGGGTACAAACTAGAGCTCTCAAGCTGAAGATGCCTTATCCTCGTTACGAAATTCTTCCGCCGAGGTAATCTGTCATGTACTTCATGACGGAAACTGAAAAGCTTCAGGTTACTCTCAACAAAGTTCAAAAGGAGAGAAGGTCTTGGAAGAACAAGTACCGCACCCTCAACATAGAGTGCATCAAAATACAACAATTACTGAAAGAAAAAGATGCCCTGATCGAGATTTTGGAGCAACATGCTGTAGAAAATCAGGATGACCAAAGGAATTTGCTCGCTCCTTTCACCTGGCAAAGGAATGACAACCCGACAACGGCCCAAGAGCCTCGGTCAAAGAAAAGGAAGATACCAGAATCAACACCCGATTTCTCTTCAGAGGGGACTCGGGACCCATTAGTTTAGGTTTCTGTTTCTGCACCTTGTAATCTACTGTATTTCCATTTCTGTAATCCTTTGAATTTCAATAAAAAGGGGTTTCCCCACTGTTTGATATTTGCAATCTAATTGTCGAAGTTTATTTTGATTAAACCAAAAAAAAAACAATTGATATAATCATTGCATTCATCATTCTCACATCGCGTATTCTTCTTACCTACGAATCTCACGTTTGTGTCTCGGTTCTAGAGTCAAACTGTCTCATTCGTATAATACTCGGGCCAATCGTCAGAAAAAGATGGATGATCTTGAGGAAGAAAACAGAGAGTTGAAAGAAGAGATCGACGCTCTGAGAGAGGATATGAGGAAGCTTCGTAACGACATGCAAGCCATGGCAGAAGCTCAGCTACAACGAACTGTGATCTCAGAGATCACCTCAACGCCCATAGTGGAGAAGTATGATCCTATGTATCAAATACTGAAAGATCGTCCTTGGGGCATGCCTGTTAACTATATCCCGGAAGGATATGTTCCGCCGATCACTAAAGATCAGGGAATCACAACAGAAGCCGCTGGGCCTGAAGGTTACATACTTCGGGAAAGCGAAGATGCCAGGGGCATACTAAAGACTCCTGAAGGTTACAAACTTCAGGAAACGCCAAGACTCACTACCGTAGTCACGATACCACCCCCTGTGGTGCACACTGTCCCGGAAGGACAAATTCCACAGACACCTTCTGGTAAGAAGGAAACTATGTTTGACATAATGGAGGAATTCCAGGAGCAGTTCTTGGAAATGCAGAGGGAACTGCAAGCCATTCGCGGTCAGGATCTATTTGGAAAAGACGCGGCAGATCTCTGCTTGGTCACAAATGTGAAAGTCCCGAACAAATTCCAAGTGCCCGACTTTGAAAAGTACAAGGGTAACTCTTGCCCTCAAAGCCATCTGGTGATGTACGCTCGGCGGATGTCAGCTCAGATGGAGAATCAGGACCTACTAATTCACTACTTTCAGGATAGTTTAACTAGTGTCGCACTCAAATGGTACATGGGTTTAAACCGTGCCACGATCAGCACATTCAGAGATCTTGGCACTGCCTTCGTCCAACAATACAAATACAATTTGGACATGGCACCCGACAGAGATCAACTCAGATCGATGTCTCAAAAGGACAAGGAAACCTTTAAGGAGTACACTCAAAGATGGCGTGAAATTGCCGCTCAAATTTGTCCACCTCTTGAGGAAAAAGAGATGACAAAGATCTTCTTAAAGACCTTAAGCTCATTTTACTATGACCGAATGGTTGCCAGTGCTCCCAGTGATTTCACCGAGATGGTGGGCATGGGCGTGCGTCTTGAGGAAGCCGTCCGAGAAGGATGTTTGGTAAAAGACACTGGATCGACGAGCGGTACTAAAAAATACGGTAGTGCTCTCCCTAAGAAAAAAGAGCAAGATATTGGGAATATCTCTCTTGGAAAGCAAAGGCGACGTTATCAACCGGTAGCAGCTGTGACTCCTACTATCAACCCTACGTCTATTCCTACATATCAACCTCAGGTTGCGCAGAGCCAACCTGATCAACAAAGGACACAACAACCTCTTCAGTAGGCTCGTCCTCCATACAACAACAACCGTACAACACGGCCACCAGGATTTGATCCTATACCCGTGTCGTACGCAGAGCTGTTTCCGTTACTACTGGCTAAGGGGCACATTCAGACTAAATCTCCTCTTACAGTACCGGAAAATCTGCCTTTTTGGTTTAAGGTAGATCAAACTTGCCCTTATCATCAAGGAGGTCCAGGGCATAACATAGAGACTTGTCTCAATTTCAAGTCCGACGTGCAAAAACTTGTTAGGAGCGGGGTCTTATCCTTCAAGGATACGAATCCTAATGTTTTCACGAACCCGCTGCCTCAACATGAGAAGGCTGCAGTCAATTTGATAGAAGGAGAGACTAACGATGTCTATCAAATTCACGATGTACTCTTGTTGAAAACCAATCTGGTCAAGATGCATTGTAGATAGAGTGGATATGGCCATGTGCCACCTCATAATTATTGTTAATTCTTGTAGTTGGCTAGCATTTTGGTAAAACAATGTTGATGTCATGGTTGATGTTTCAACATAAGTTTTTAACAGCCTTGTTATGTTTAGTTAACATTCTGGTTATGTTAAGGGTTGCAGTTTTGTGCTGATGTCAAACCCGATGTCATAACATCAGATGACAGAACATCAGTTTGGTAAGTTTTAGGGTTGCGCATGTGCAAGTATGTTAAGGATAAGATCTGATTGAGAGATTACAGGAGAATATCATGGAATAGATATATTCTGTTACAATCAAATGTGGAGCAGATCTTGTTGCTATTTTCATGCAAATAGACATGGAGAATTGTTCCTATTTGTGTGGAGAAGATCTCGCCTATTTGTGTGGAGAAGATCTTGCCTATTTGTGTGGAGAAGATCTTGCAGCTGAATTAAAAGTGAAGATTTAAAAGATACATAATATCCTGGAAATATTATGTGGAGATGTTTTTAAGGCTAAAAGATATGAAGAATAATTAAGAGTTAATTATGAAGAGCTGATTGAAGATTTAATTGAAGATCTATTTTATAGCAGAATCTTTTGGAGATTTGTAGCAGAAGATTTACTGGGATTTGAAGGCCCATATCCAGTAGGAAAAAGGTTATAAATAGAATGCTTGTAATCTAGGTTTGGCACGGGTCCAAGATGTAGATCATTAGGGCTTTGTCTAAGTGAACCACTCGGGTTGTGAGATGGTCACTGTGTTTAACTCAGAAACCTGTAGGTAATGAGTTTGGTATTGTTCTTGGAGGAAGCTTTGAAGCAACTCCAAAGGGTTGTCATGGAAGTGTGTCTTCTAAGGTTATGTTCGTGAAGAGTTATTTGGTAATCAAGTTGTTGATGCAGTAACGGTGTAGTTGACTGCTAGACATCATTGCGATGATTGGGAGTGAGATGGAGTCTCTTACCTAGGGAGGACTTAGGTAGAAGGGTCATTGGGTAGTGATTGAATTAGGTAGATTGTCAACTGGTCTGTTGAGTCTGTAATTTGATACTACTAATAGTGGACTTCCTTCCTGGCTTGGTATGCCCCCAGATGTAGGTTGTTGAACCGAACTGGGTGAACAATCCTTGTGTGTGGAATTCTGTAGTTTTCTGTTGTTTTACATTGTAGAGTGTGTTGCTGTAACATCACACATAACATCACAGTTCTTTTTAGTTCCTTGTTCATACAGCAGATTGCGATGTTGTGACATTGCACAAGACATCACATATTTGTACCAGAATTTCAATTGGTATTAGAGCAGGCATCCTGTCTGTTTCTGGATGAGATCTTGGGAAGATACATTCTGGTTCATGAGCAAGGAAGATGGTTTTGCTGAGTTATGGACTTGGTCAGTTCATATAGTTGTTTGTATGATCCCTTGAAGTGAAGGATGGACTATTCATGACAGGGTATATCTGTTGTTATCAGGAGAACTGCTGTCTTGAGTTTGATTTATTGGCACTTGGTTTATGGTGTGCAAGGATTATTGAGTAGTGCCTGAAGGTTGTTGAGGAGTTGTTGTGTGTTCCGCTGCATGGTATTTGATGTAACCCTGGTTGGTTCTTGTATCTCTGGTGGTGAGATTCTAGGAAGGTATGCTCTTGGAAAGACATTAGGGTTTGGTCTCCTCAGCAGGATATTCTATGATGTTGCAGTTTGCATGAGGATTATCTCTTATCTGTGTTTTGGGAAAGAAGTGATCAAAAGGTGAATGTATCTTAGTAAAGATTGTATGACATAGAAGTTTCAGTTTTTTTGAAGAAGAATATATTTTAAATCAGGCATTGAAGACCAATCTGTCCAGAACATTGATTCCTTCTTCAACAATGAAAGAAGAGGGTGGAGACAAAGCAAAAAAGTATCACTGTCAAATCTTTCATGCGGGAGTGAAGATCTTGATAAGTTATCTCTTAAGCTTAGTTGTGATGACCGAATGAGGAGGAAGTTTCATCAAGAAAGAAGCTGAGCTTAATATGTCAATTCTAATGTCTCGACATTGCGCTACACATCAGCAGTTTATGGTAAATGCTAAGTCAAGACCTATTAGAGTGTAGCTGCTTTGAAGGATCACTGAAGCTGTGAAGTTGAACAATTTTTGAGATGCTGTTCATAATGTCATAGCATTTCAGCAGGAGCTGGTTGAAGAGAAGGGAAAAGGCATCCAAGAATTTGTGTGCAGTAGCAGGGTAATTCAGCCGGTGTTTGCTTGAGCTCTTTCAGTTTTGTGCCTTGAAGGATCCAAAGTAGCAGATTGTCTATGGTATGTTTCTGCAGAAGGATGGCAGTTAGTACTCTTTGGTTAGGAGGTATGAACCTTGTGCTTATTAGAAGAAGCCTCTGGAAGAGTGTGTTATGCAAGTTACTGCAGTTTTATTGGTCTAATCTTGGAAGATGCTGATATCCTCTCGTATATTCCTTGCAAGAGATATGTGTGGATGAATATGATTAGGAGATGTGATTAAGACTAATGTCAGAACTGATGTTGAAACATCATTTCAGTTCTTTGCTCAGGGTAGAGTAAAAGATCAAGACACTGACCTTACCTGGAAGAGTGTTGTGGTTATCATGATGGTTTGGTTTGAAGAAGAAACAACAAATGGTGGTTGTGTGAGAAGGTTACCTTGACAGGAGTTGAGTATTTATCTGCTTTTGATAAGGTTGTGCATTCAACTAATGACAAAATACATTGACGGGAGACTATGTATATGTCTGATGTAAAAGTGCAGGACTGCAGAAGTGTTGAGAATTTACTTTTCTCTATGTGGCTGTATATTTCTCTTTGTGGTGTGTGACGACCTGAATTATGTTGTTGAAGATGGAGATGGAAGACTATGAAGACATCATAGTCTTGATGGTTGGATCAGTTTATTTCTGGTCTCGGTGCTTTGGAGCATGGGTTTTGTGGTGTGAAAGTCGAGGATATGTGGATGTTATCTCTGGCTTTCTACTGACGGCTTTACTGAGGGGAGTGGCATTGCTTGGTATAGCTATGGTGTAGTCTTGGACTACTTATTTTCTGAAGATTCAGATGTGGTAGGTTTGAAGTCTTTGGAGTGTCTAAGCAGGATGGAGGTTGTCTACTCAAACTTGATTGTTGAATCAAGTCTATGAGAGCATGGAAATCTGGTTTTGCAAAGGGAGGAAGTTCTTCTGAGTGGCAGAAGGAGGCGCTGAATTCAACAGTTGGATGTCATAATGTTTTGACATCTAGCTTAACATCAGGAGTCTCAACTGGTAATGTGGCACATCAGCTAATGATAGGGTGATCTACAGGAATGATAGGATGCTTCAAAAATATCATTCTCATGGCAGTTTGCGGAAGCTGCAGGAAGGAGAAGAAGTTACATGACCATGGCTTAGGGAGTCTAAGTGTGTTTGCTTTTGAGCAAGTGGAACATGTGACTTGAAGATCAAGTTTCCTTTGTGGATCAAGATATCTTTGTGAGAGTTCTGACAAACGTGAGGATTCATGAATGAGGTGATCAAACTGTGGCATTTGGTTGATCTCAGAAGTGGATAATCAGAGTGTGGCAGCTGGTTATTATTGAGGATGGTCTTGGAACAAGTTACTCTTGGGCAGAAGGGTGATGAGTTGAAGACTCAAGGAGATTAAGAGTTTAATTCTCTAGCTCTTTGGATTACTATGCATAGTAAGTCCAGTTGGTGGAGCATATCAAGAATCATGGTGATGATATCTTGGTGTATGGCAAATGTTGTAACTTGTGTTGAGACATTATCTGGTTGAATATCCTTGGTGAAGGATGATTTTGTTCTGGTTCTGGAGGTTGGTGCATACATTATGCCTAAGGAGCGTCTACATAGTCATACGGGAGAATGATGAAGTAGAAGGTCTGCCTTGGATGGGGAATGTAGAGAAGACTGAAGTAGATCAGGTATTGATTGCTTGGAAATCTGAAGATGAAGAGTATGATAGGGAATGACTGCTTTTGGAGAGTTGGGGGATCTATGTGACTTTGATCCTTATCTAACAGTTTGTTTGAAGGAGGATGGTGATTCTTGTGTTCCTCACGAATAGCCTAATGGTAACTTCATGTGGTGATGGATGCTCAAGCATTATTGTCAGAAGAGGTGTTTCTGACTATGTGGATTAGAATGTGGAGATCCTGAGCTTGGTTGTAGTAGTATGTTCTGGCAAAGCATGACTACTAATGGCAGAGGAATTGTGTCATATGATGTGATCTGATCAGAAAGTTTTGTGCTACAAGTGTCTCTTGAAGAAATTAGATCTCAGTAAAGCTGATAATTTATGGAGTCTGTGAGCAGTGTCATACCAGTCAGGATAATTGAATGTGTTCTCCAAGAGTGAAAGTACAATATGTGAAAGTGCTCAGCAAGTGTGCTCAAATGTTCATATCCATCTAGAGCTTTAGTTAACCATTTAAGATGGAATTATGTGATTAAGCACTAAGTGAATGCGTTCAGCAGGTGAGTTGAACAGAGAGTGTGCTCTTGAAGACATGAAGATGAGTCTTATGTTTTCCATTCATTTAAGGTGTTCTTTTTGCAAAGGTGCACTGGTTATCTTAGATAGGGGGAGTTGATCTTTTCTCTGCTGGTCTAAAGGAATCTAGAAGGGGTTGTGAGTTGTGTTGATCATTGGAAGTAGTAGCTGCTGAGTCTGGGTTTTGTTCTGAGTATATTGGTTGGATGATTCAGAGTTTGCCTTTGGAATTTTTTGTGCTTGCTGCTATGTTCAGAGTTTGTCCAATTATGGCTAAAAAGGGGGAGAGTTAGCCTAGTGGTTGCCAAGGTGTGGTTGTGAAGCCTTTTCTGATATGGTGCAGCAGTTAAGGGGGAGAGTGTTTGAACAGCTGTGAGCTGGTTCTTGGTTTGAGGGGGAGTTTGCCCTATGCTGATGTGAAAGTGTTCGTTTCTGCTGCAAGTTGTTCTGATGTAGGCTGAAATTGTTTTAGCCAAAATTAGCCAAAGGGGGAGATTGTTAATTCTTGTAGTTGGCTAGCATTTTGGTAAAACAATGTTGATGTCATGGTTGATGTTTCGACATAAGTTTTTAACAGCCTTGTTATGTTTAGTTAACATTCTGGTTATGTTAAGGGTTGCAGTTTTGTGCTGATGTCAAACCCGATGTCATAACATTAGATGACAGAACATCAGTTTGGTAAGTTTTAGGGCTGCGCATGTGCAAGTATGTTAAGGATAAGATCTGATTGAGAGATTGCAGGAGAATATCATGGAATAGATATATTCTGTTACAATCAAATGTGGAGCAGATCTTGTTGCTATTTTCATGCAAATAGACATGGAGAATTGTTCCTATTTGTGTGGAGAAGATCTCGCCTATTTTTGTGGAGAAGATCTTGCCTATTTGTGTGGAGAAGATCTTGCAGCTGAATTAAAAGTGAAGATTTAAAAGATACATAATATCCTGGAAATATTATGTGGAGATGTTTTTAAGGCTAAAAGATATGAAGAATAATTAAGAGTTAATTATGAAGAGCTGATTGAAGATTTAATTGAAGATCTATTTTATAGCAGAATCTTTTGGAGATTTGTAGCAGAAGATTTACTGGGATTTGAAGGCCCATATCCAGTAGGAAAAAGGTTATAAATAGAATGCTTGTAATCTAGGTTTGGCACGGGTCCAAGATGTAGATCATTAGGGCTTTGTCTAAGTGAACCACTCGGGTTGTGAGATGGCCACTGTGTTTAACTCAGAAACCTGTAGGTAATGAGTTTGGTATTGTTCTTGGAGGAAGCTTTGAAGCAACTCCAAAGGGTTGTCATGGAAGTGTGTCTTCTAAGGTTATGTTCGTGAAGAGTTATTTGGTAATCAAGCTGTTGATGCAGTAACGGTGTAGTTGACTGCTAGACATCATTGCGATGATTGGGAGTGAGATGGAGTCTCTTACCTAGGGAGGACTTAGGTAGAAGGGTCATTGGGTAGTGATTGAATTAGGTAGATTGCCAACTGGTCTGTTGAGTCTGTAATTTGATACTACTAATAATGGACTTCCTTCCTGGCTTGGTATGCCCCCAGATGTAGGTTGTTGAACCGAACTGGGTGAACAATCCTTGTGTGTGGAATTCTGTAGTTTTCTGTTGTTTTACATTGCAGAGTGTGTTGCTGTAACATCACACATAACATCACAGTTCTTTTTAGTTCCTTGTTCATACAGCAGATTGCGATGTTGTGACATTGCACAAGACATCACATATCTGTACCAGAATTTCAATTATCATCAGTGTGATATCTGGTCTAAAAACAATCAAGGATGTTTTGTGGTGCAAGCAGCTCTACAGGAATAAATGGACCTCGGATGGATCCCAGAGCACCGAGTTTGTGGAGTTAACATGGTTTACACGAATTCTAACGTCATTCAGAACCACGATATCCATGCAATGAATGCCAACTTGGTGGCGATGCACTCATGGCAAAGCCAGTATCATAATCTGCCGAGGCACGATTACAGTTCTTGTCTGACTTGCTCGGTAAACAAACAGGGATGCTCTTTCATATAGGAGGCCCTCCAGCGTCAAATGGATCTTGGATGGATCCAAGACTAGCATGATAGGAACTCCTATCAAATCAACATGGTTCAGATCTTTGATATCTAAGTGATGAATACCAACCTGGTAGAGTTACATGCTGAGCAGGTCCGACTCGGATTCTTAATATCACATGACTATCAAAGCTGTAAAGCGGGTTGCGAAAATGATCGAGGTTGTACCCTTGTCCAGGAGGCACTTCAGCACTTGTTAAATCACTGGTGGATGCCAATTTATATGGATGAAGATACTCAACAGATTAGTATCAATAACAGAAACCCCACTCAGCGTCAGAGTCAGGATGTCCGATCTGTGGAAGCTAACCTAGTGAGGTTACATTGTATTCAAAGTGGGCGTGGCCAGGTTCCACCACACAATTACGAACGTTGCGGTGTCTGTTCGGAAAGTAACCAAGGGTGTTACTTTGTGAGAGCAGCTCTTCAGGGTCAAGTAGATCGTGGAGAGATTCGTCCATATCCGGGTTCTGGACCCATCAACTGGACGCCGAACTACCTTGCCGAGCAAGTTGAGGATGCTGTCACGATCTCTGGTCATCACAGGACCAGGGGTTTTTTTTTGCCATTATCCCTCTACTTGACGAATCTAAGGTTCCCAACCGGGAACGGATCGAGATTACTTATGTGTTGCACCCCAAAATTTGCCCTCCTTACTTTATTACTAACTGGCTTATGTTTTATTTCATTTTTGCATTATCATGTGTGCATATCATTGGTTCTTAGCATGGGGTCAAGGTGCCTGAGGCATGTTCAAGAGGAGAAGATGTTCTTCAAAGGGTCAAGCAAGAGATTTCAAGTGGATCACTTCCTCCTAACCAGTGCAGGAATTAGGGTTTTGAGATTCTTGGGTTTATTGCTCCAATGGGCAAGCTCCTTGGGTTTTTATCATCACCAAATGACATATCTTATCTTTGTTGGAAAGGATACACATCATATTCAGAGGAATTTGGATTTGGAGACTGTGATATTTCCTCCTAGACTGAGGGTACCAAAACTAGGGTTTGCTATAAAGTCAGTTTATTTCTGATTTTTTGGGCAAGACTTGATTCTATGGGTCCTTAAGTATCTAGGAATGGAAGATTGTCCATCCTTTTGGTTCAGGAGGAGTTCAATTGGCCAATGGATTGAGGTGAATTGGGTAAAAGTCAACAGTGAGAGGAGAAGTCAACTGTGGAATTTTGAGGTTCTCTCCAAGGTTTTCAAGGTCTCACATCCTCATATGGTCATCAAGAGTCAAGTTTCATGCCATTTATCAAGAATCAGGAGTTGGTGCAAAAGTTACTAAATATGGAAATGACCTATAATTTGAAAGTTTCCTTTTTAGGCAAGTTCCTGCACTACATTCAACTTGACTTTTCATCATCAAAGATGCTTCAAATGAATTTTTCTCCAACGTTAAAGTTGAAGATATTTTTCTCCTCTTTCCAACAAGTACTAGTGGGTCTCCATATCATTTGTGAAACTCAACTTATGATCAAAAGAAGGCAAAGTGGTTGTTAGGGTTTCTCATGATTCCATTTTCACAAACTTAGGCATAGTGACCTATAATTAATTCCATTGCTTCATGTCACATGCTAATATCAAAGGACACTCCTCAAGGATCATTTTAGGCCTTTGAATCAAGTAAATCCATGGTGTGTTTATCATTTATTCTCCATTATCCAAAATTGCCAAGGCATTGAAAACTCATGAATCAAATTGTTTCAAGGCCCAATCAAATGTGGGTGTGATTAGCAATTAGAAGTTAAGTGATCCATCATGAAATGCTTGGATATCTATGCATGGGAGGAGGTGTATCTCACATAATGCAAAATTCCAAATTTGTCCAAAACTCATTAAACAAAGAATTGCCCAAGCCCAAACCATTATCAGTGAGAAACCCTAGAGTATTTAAACTCATCCATGCATTGGCTAGGTGAGATTACACGTGATATTTTGAGGAGTGGGAAGCTTGAATCCTAAAGCATCTCATATTCATAACTCTCAATCTACAAGGAGTTTCCAAGAAATTCTTTCACCAACAGAACCCTTGTGATCAATAGAGTGCAAACCATCCCCCATTCGCAGCTAAAAGCAAGGACACGTGTGGCACCATCTCAGGTTAGTGATGTTTTTGATGATCACGAAACTCAAATTTTAAACGTGCATAATGTTGTGTGATTGTCACTGATGAATCTGATGTAATTTGTTTGGTGTTTGGACGTGTATATTGCTTGCTACGTGAGTTTCAAAGTTTTGAACCCTATTTTATTTCATTCGTATTTCATGTTGTGTTGATTGTTTGTGATTCTGGATTGGATATTTGGAATCCTCATAAAATTCTGGACGGGAAGGTGTGCCTTTTTGCATTTTCTGGGTTGTTTTAGGTTGCAGGTGGCGGCTGGAACTAGGGTTCCGACAACTGGTGCGGTGGTCCGGCGGCCAAGGGTTTCAATGAAGAAGACGAAATCGTAGCCATTGATGGCCTTGATCTCGTGGTCCACATGATGCCACGTATTTTATTTTTATGTTTTATTTCATTTAATTGTGTGTTTGCTCGTCCATTGTTATTACCGTGTGCCAATCCATCACGTTTTCTCATCATGCTTACCATTGGAAACATTGACTCAATTTTGTACGTTTGATGAATCACGTGGCTGCTATTGTGACAACAAATTAAAATGGGAGTGTGCCAGTCACGTGGGAGCGCAGGGTGTGCTGGGGGTTTGCATACGCGCGTGTGTTTATTACTTATGGTGTGCACGTGAATCCTGGCCCTTGATCTTGGTTACTGCGTGTTTGTGTTGACTTAACGTGGAACGTCTGATCAATCCAAGGGTAAGTGGCAGTCAACTGGTTGACTGAAGTCTACATGTGCTTCTTTTTTTATTTTTTTTATTTTCTGATGGATTTAGTGGTTGGGCTCGCTAATGACACCCCCCCTTTAGCCCAATCACCATTTTTAACATGATTATTTACTCATTGCACCCCCCATGCACATTTTAATTTATTTATTTTATTTAATTCATTACATTTCATTTTTAATTTTTAAAAATACATTCTTGCATTAAAAAAATCCCAGAAAATTCATGCATACTTTTTATCATTTTATAAAATTTTCACAAATTTTATTTTTATTTTTATTTTATTTTTTTATCATCTAAATTAATTATTTAGTTTATTTTCTTTTGAATCACTCATGTCATGCATACTTAAAATTGTTTATTTTATTTCTCTGCATCCATAAAACATTTTCAATCCATCCTTTTTGCATTTGTTAGATAATATTCTGAAGTGCATTAAAATATTTTTCTTTCATTTTTAAAATTATTTCATATTGCATTTTAGTCCTTTCCTTTTGCACATTGAACCTTACTTCTCATCTGAGCTTTGCATAATCGTTTGAGTGACTAACATCTTGAATTTTTGCAGGAGTTTTTGATATGTTGTTTAACTCTGGTTGAGCAATGTTGATATTTATTTTGACAATTTTAGAAGTTGTTTCTCTAATTATTTGATGGCTTTCACTTGAGATCTTCTTGTATGCATATTTCTGATCATGCCTTTTTTTGTTTGAAAAGGCACTTGTGCCATTGCTTGGGGGTTTATTTCTTTGATTTCTTAATTCATGTTTGGTTGTTATTGGTCACTTGTTTGCCATAGTATGTATTTGCTTGGGTTCTATCTATCTCATTTCTTTTACTTATGTTTGTTTCGTACTAACCTTTTATGCAGGGACTAAGGTAAGTTCTTTAGGGGTGTGGATAGTCATCCATATTCACCCTTACTCTTTCTTTCTCTCCTCTTTTATTTTCTTTAGGATTAGGTTGTCGTCAAACCTCACTAACCGTAGGTCGCCCATGCATGATAACATTAGGACTCTTAGTTTCCCTTTAGAGTTTCCTCCGTGTCTTCTCTTCTCATCTCAAAACTTCTTAAAAATACTTAATAAGGATAAATTGTATTGCGCACGAGCCTTAAGCGTGGGGAATGAGAAATGAGGGGCTTCCTCTCATCTTTCTAGAGTGCTTAGCGAGCGTCCTGTCTTGGGACGATGCGTTGAGTATTAGCCTCTGTGCCCTAGACTTTGGTGCAATGCAATTTATGGACTAACTTAAGTCACTTCTGTCCTAAAAAATACAAACAAACTTCAAACCTTTTTGTCCTTTGGGATTGTCAAACTAAAGGATATTTTCAAAAAGGGCACGTTACTTTCCGTCTGAGAGGCAAACAGGCATCAACCCTAACTTCCGGACGCGAACTTAAGGTCGCTCATAAAAAACACAAAAAGAACTTGGTCCGAACTACGTTGACTCTGAATTCCCCATTGCACAAGGGGGGTACGTAGGCCTAGGATGTTGACGTCCTACCGAGTCTGTCTTTGTCTTCCCCTTCTCCGTCTTAGTACAGCCCTAGATGATAGGATAACTCACCCTTATAATAGACAACAAGCGTGGATCCCATCGAGTACGATGGACGCGTGGGGTGCTAGCACCTTCCCCTCACGTAACCGACTCCCAAACCCAGGATATGGTTGCGATGACCATTCCTTTCCCTCTTCCTCAGGTTTATGCGGTGTTCCCTTTCCCTCTCGTGGGAAAAATTTACACGGTTGACGACTCTGTTTTCCGCGCCACTCTCGCGTTTGTACCTGGATGAAAATCCTGGGAGCGACAGTTGGCGACTCTGCTGGGAACTCTGGTTGACCTATGCTGGTCCATCCCTAAGCGAGTCAGTCCTAGCGCTTGCTTGTCTTTGTTCTCTTTGGGTGTTTTTGTTTTTGTTTTGCTTCATTTGTTGTATTTTTACCGCATTTTCTGCTGCATTTCATTTTTATTACTGTCATACTGCTGTGTTGTGCTGGCTGTTTTTGTTTTACAGGTTGGGTTGTTCTGAGAGATAAGCCCAATACCCAGGCTTGAGTACACCTTAGGACTAGAGTGGAAAGTAGTGGGTCCTACGTGCCCGCTTGGTACGTCTGTGTGTTCACAAAATTCATAACCAGACGAGGCTATCTTGGGACGCATTCTGACGTGTGTGTCTTGCGCATGTTAGGGTGTTGATCTAGAGAGCTGTCGACTCTGGTGACCGATCATCGAGGACCTTAGTAGAAATATCCCTCCTTAGTGGTGACAGTGGCAGACCACATCCTGTGGCAAACCCATTCGCACCCGAGGGCCCACTTTGGAACTCGCATAGGATGGCCCCTATCTTTTGAAGAGAATCAGTGGAGGCACTCCTCGATTGACGATAGTACTGTACCCTGAGGGATGAATGTACTATTGTTTCTCGACCTCAGTGCCAAAGCTGAGGACCTTCCGTTTTGGAGAATCAGTTGAGGCCTCCTCGATTGATGATGATGCAAAACTAGAAATGGTGAACGTATCATCATTTCTCGACCTGAGAGCCCGGGATACTGAACATCCTAGTACCCACACGTGAGAAGGGGATGGGTGTTTGCAGGTTTGCAGGTAACCGAAACTTTCAACCTACCCGGTTTTCTGGATTTCTCATCAATGTCCGATTATTTGGGTTCCTGGTTATTCAGTAGTTCGGAATTCTGGTTTTCTGGATTGTGGTTCTCGTTCAGTTAACAGCACAGCACATCCAGCAGTGTTGCCTTGACCCCATGTTTGCATGAGCATATCATTTTCTTGCATTCTGACATGTTTGACATTTTTCAGGGCTTGCATCTTACTCTTGATTCCGGTTTTCTGAGGTTTCCTTGACATGGATGTCCAGAGAAAGAAGACTGTTGCCTATTCATTCCCAGAGCCGACCTTGACATTGATTCACAAGTTGATTAGTATGGCTGGTCCCGGAGTTCGTACAGAGTTCAGTGGAGGGTATGGGAGACTTCTGAAGTTTGTTTATAATATCTCCAAGTATGAGAAGGATGCCATTCATACACTTATTCAGTTTTACGATCCGTCTTTGCGTTGCTTCACTTTCCCTGACTACATCTTGGCCCCAACGTTGGAGGAGTTCTCATTTATTTTGGGAATCCCCATCAGGCATGACATAGTATTCTTTTCTGAAGAACACCCCGAGGTAAAAGAAATGGCTGCTGCTCTTCATATTAGTGAATCCGTTCTAAGAAGTAATATTGAGGAAAAACAAGGAGCTAAGGGTTTCTTATTGAAGTTCTTGTTTGATCAAGCTTGCATACATGTTAAAGAGAAGAATTGGACTGCTTTCCAAGCTATTCTGGCCATGTGCATCTATGGGATTGTCTTGTTACCCAATGTTCCCGATCTGGTGGATATGCATGCTGTCAGAATCTTTATCTCAAAGAATCCTATACCTACCTTGCTAGGTGATGTGTATCACTCAGTCCACTACGAGAATGAAAATAGGCAGGGAAAAACTGTGAGTTGTTGTGCACCGCTCTTATCTACTTGGTTTCTGAGCCATCTCCCTGAAACTGGCGCCTTTATTGATACAAAGGATTCTCTGAAGTGGTCAAAGAGGGTAATGGGCTTGACTGCTGACAACATTGTCTGGTTCAACCATGATTTGCTAGGAATGGAGATTATTTTCAAGTGCGGAGAATTCCCTAATGTACCCTTGATAGGGAGGAGAGGTGGAATTAACTATAATCCTTCCCTTGTTATCAGGCAGTTTGGTTATCCTTTGAAGGGTCCACCTGAAGAGCGAGATGTCAGAGAGTCCTTATTCTTCAATGGTACTGAGGATCAAGAAATGATAAGGAAGATTGTGAATGCTTAGAAACAGGTGACCAAGAAGGGTAAAACTTCATTCGGGAAATGTAACAACCGGGTTTTCCCTTCCTATAAAGAGTGGATTAAGAAGAGAGCAGAAGAGGAGCTTCTCCCCTTCCCGATGGAGCCACCTTTGTATCCCTTGACGATTAAGCCTCCTACCACAGTTGAGATAGAGAAGTTTAACAAGTTGTGGGCTGAAAAGGAAAGACTGCGGGAAGAAAATAGTGAGCTAAAAAAAGAGATTTATCAGTTGAAGCATGAGCGGGGTGAAGCTGTTCATACCGCCAAATTGAAGACTGAGCTTCTTGCTAAGGCAGAAAAAGAGCTAGCTGACATGGTCACATCCAGAAAAAAGATGAAAGAAGCTTTGGATGGTATCAATAAGGTTCTCGAGTCTAAGAAGGAGGAATTAGACAAGGCTTTGTTGAAGATCCACAGGTTTGATGATCACCGAGAAACTGCAATGGCTGAGAATAAGAGAAAGGAAGACGGTTATCTAGCTCAGATTGATCAGTTGAAGTTGACACTCAAGAAAAAAGACGCTGAGATCCTGTCAGGGGTATTCAAGAGACAAGCAGTCGAGGGTCGACTCAATGAAGCCATAACCTCCATAGAGGAACTGAAGATCCAAGCTGAAGTGAAGAGATATAGAAATAAGGGACCTAGTATGGATGGTGTTTCTGGAGAAGACGCTTGGGAGTTACATTGCCGATACTTGGAAGGGATCATGCATAGGAGAGACATCCTCATTTAAGAGCTAATTCAGAGGCCGAAGCATCCCGACACCAGAAAGCTGTTCAAGGAGATTCAAGATTGGAGCAGAAAGCATAATGGATGGGGGGATTGACACTTGTAGACTTTGATGATATGCCATAGTTTTCTTTTTCCTTTCATTATTTGGACCACCGCCAGGCTTGTTGGTTGGGATCTTTGATTATTATGTTCAGACTTGCTATATTGGATTTGCGATTGTTGACATTTGGTTTTCCTCTGGTTTTCTTAATATATGAGCAGAAGTTCCATTCTATATTATTGTTAAACTGGAATCAAGGGGTGGTTCGCCCTGCGAATTTTCAAGCATGTCCATTTGCATTTGCATATTCATAATCATTTTGCATTATCATTTTGCATAACAGGTGTTTATCTCCGGTATTCTTATATTGTTCCAATCTCAGAATTTCAGACTTAACTTCTCAGGCCATTCAAGAGTTGATCATGGAGCAAGTTCAAGCTGAGTTGAGGGAAATGCGAGGCCAGATGGGGCAGCTTATGGGGAATGTGCAAACTCTCATGCAAGACCAGAAGATGCTGAGGGAGGAGGTCAATCAGATGAAGACTCAGATGGGTTTGACCATGGAAATTTTGAATAGGGTGTTGAAGAAGGAAGACAGTCCTGTGTCCGCTTCTGCAACAGAGATCCTTACTCCTCCCATCTCTTTGGGATTTGATCGTGGATTGCCTCGTGAATATCTTCCACAAGCAGAAGTTCCAGAACTTTCCCAACAACAGCTAGGTCTTGGCTCCCAAGAGAAGCCCAGGGGCAAAAAGTGTACACAGGGACAGAAGAAGTCTGAAAGAGTTTTTAATCCGCTCCCTATGCCATATTCTCAACTGTTGCAGCATCTTCTTCAGTGGCAACTGGTACAGAAAAGGACTTTGGCTCCTCTCACCGGTAATCCTCCACCAGGCTATGATGCAAGAGCCCATTGTGATTTCCATTCTGGGGCACCAGGGCATACTGTGGAGAAATGTAGGGCCTTTCAACACCAAGTCCAGGATTTGATTGATGCAGGGGCAATTGAGTTCACGTCAGGCGACATGAATATACAAGGTGATTTTACCCCAATTGTTGCAAAAGAAGTGGGGACTCCTCCCCTCTTTACAGGATCCACCTCATGTCATGGACTTTCTTCACAACCTCTTGCTGCAGAAGTTCTACGTCAGCAACCTTTGTTTGTGCCTCAGCCAAGTGTGGAAAGGAAATTGCAAGCGCAGGTGAGGCGCCTAAATCAGCACCGACAACAGAGTTATCAGCAGCAGGGGCAACCAAGACCAAGAGGGCCCAAGAGGATATTTGATCCTATTCCTATCCCTTATAGTCAGCTATTTGCTCGTCTGCTCAAGAACTCTCTGATTCAAACGAGGAGTACCGCGCCGGTACCGTACCCTATTCCTCCAGATTATGACATGACTGCTAGGTGCGAGTTCCACTCGGGAACGTTTGGGCACACAATTGATGAGTGTAATGTATTCAAGCACAAGGTATAGGACTTGGTAGACTCAGAGTTTATTGTATTCACTGAAGATGATATGTACATCAATGGAGGCCTCCTTTCTCAAATGAACACTCAGCCTGCAAGTACGTCCAGACAGAATTAAGCTTCCTCAGTAATGGCAATCTTCAGCTTCTTTACTGCATTTTCATTTGTCGTTTTTCATTTCTTGTTAAAGCATCGTATGCATGTAAGACTTGTTTGTTTTTTTTATGATGATATTAATGCAATGAGTATGTTTTTCTTGAAGTAATCCATTCGTGTTCACTCTTAAATGTTTATGTGCACTGCAATGCCAATTTTCTTGTTTAGAACTCTTGAGGGAGGATGATGAGACGAAAACACAAAAACTCTGGTTGTATGTTCAAGGATAGAACCCTGTTGAGGATGTACATGCATTGTTTCAAACCCCTAAACACTGGAGAGATAAGGAGATAAACCTTCATTAACCCTTTGAGCCTTGAAGTAGGAGCTTCTTTCGTACGAAAAAAAACCCTCATACTTAACCCAGGGGCAGGGTAGGCGTCAGTTAGTTTGACCGAGCGTTCAAATTCCAAGGAGAGTGTGCATCCGAGGAACTATTACCCTCTATCCCACCGTCAAGAGGTCAAGAGATGCGAAACCACAATGGTTATCCATAAACAATCAAGGAGTGAGACAGTCACAACCCTTTCAAGCAAGTAAGACAACCAGTGTCACACGCTTTGTTCAAAAAAGGGGAATAAAAAAAATAGAGAGAGAAAGCCCGCTAAGTCGAAACTGGAAAGCAAGTGACTTAGGTAAAAGTCAGGGCATCCCGCTGGACTTCAAAATCGAAAAAACTCAAAAGAGCCAGTCCAGGAAAAAATTAGGGATCAAAAAAGCAAAAGAAAATCCCAAACAAGAACAAATTTGTGTGATTACAGACACAAAAAGGGGTGACCGTCATTCCAAAACTTCCTTAGGCGTCAAACCATTTGTGGTATGGGTTCCTTAAAAATCATAAACCTTTGGAGAGGTGGGCGTTTGGGTCAGATTAACTGAACATAGGACTGGAGAACATCACGAAGAGTGGGTGGGCACCGATAAATTTTGAGCCATAAATCCTTTTTCTGAAACCGTGAACCAGACCACGTTACAACCCTTAAAAGTCCTAATTGAAACAGGGTTTATTCCGAAAGCGTACTTCAACAGGATAGCGTTTCTGACTCCTACGAGTTGTGCTAATAAGATTTGTTGGTATTGCATGTGCGCATTGTTTTTGCCTTTCAAAAAATCAAGGTCGCATCCCAGCAAGTGATTTGTTCACAAGGCTTGGCGACACATTTTCAATAAAAACTTCAAGGTTAACATGAGTGTTACATTAGAATTGTAATTCTCATAATAAACATTTTCTATTTGCATATATATGCCTAAGCATCAATGAAGCTTACACAGTGAAAGTCAGTCAAGAAGCTTGATCCTGCCAAGTTGGGATACTTGGAAATTTTGAAGGGCAATCATATCAAAGGGCAGGCTGCCAAGAGACTCAGTGCAGAGTGGGCTCTCCCTAGTAAGTCGTGTTAAGATGTAGCCGATCTGGGGCAGTCACATCGAGAAATCTCTCCGAAATTAAGTTATCCTGGAGTTTTCATTCTAAGATCAAGGGCAAAGTCACTTCAAAGCTCATATTGGGATAGGCCACCTCTAGAGCGTGGGAGATTGTCCGCTCCTGAAAATGGTTAATTGAAAACACCTCCTCAAGGTTCAAGGTACTAAAGAAGAGTATTTTCAAATCATTACAAATCCTTTCGAGGTAATGTACTTCATGGATTATGAAGTCTGGGGCAGTTATGTCGAGATATGATAAATCTCTCCAAGAGTTTGAAGACCCTGGGGCAGTGCGAACGCCCGATCTTCCGTAAAATCCTCTTGAGATGATTTCTTCCATTAGACATGGTGGTCTGGGGCAAGTGAAAAGTTCAAAGAGCTGCTTATGACCATAAAGACAAGTCAGGTTGCAGGGCAACAGGATTGTACCCCCAGCAGTTTGCTCTCCCCAGCATCGAGATTGCACTTTCCTCAGCAGAGCAGACCTTCCCTAGCAGAAGACTTGGGAAGTATTTTCTCCGGATCAAGACGTTATTTCCCCACAGAATCAGGGTTTTCGCTTCCCCATCCAGTCAGAAAGCGTGCTTTCGCCGACAATGTCATATTCTAGTCCCCAGTAAGGTGGGAGTAAAGTCATTCTCCTAACCAGCAGGCTAAGTTCAGCAGTATCCCCGGCAAGGAGGAGGTAAAATCATTCTCCCCATCAGCAGGCTAAGATCAGCAGTATCCCCAAGCAGGATGGTATTATGGGCTGGTATCCCCCAGCAGGTTCTGAGCCCAATCGATTATTAGCAACCCTCAGTAACAGACTTCCGGTTCCGTTATGGGCGTTCATTCTCAACTCCCCCAGCATAGGAGAAATCTCAGGTTTTGGATGTGACCTTCAGTGAAAGACAGGTGTGGCCCCCAGTAGTTCTTTCGGGATTTCATCCCCAGCAGAAGTTGTTGATCCGAAGAGTCGATCAGTATGACTCTTCTCAGCAGAGTTCCTGGATTCAGAGGACAATTTATTTTTGTCATCCCCAGCTGAATCAATTTTTTCTCTCCGGCATTTATTTTGCTGGAGGGACCCCTCTTGCATATCATAAGCACTTGCATTGCATCCTCAAACGCGTAGCATTTCCATTTCGTATGGAGCATTACGCCAAAATTCAAACATTTGCATTCGAAGCATAAGCCAGTTTTGGTACTTTCTTTGCCAGTTCTCTTTCTCAGCAGAGATGGCATAACTCAGGAGATTTTGGAGGGATGCGTTCCTCATACTCGTGCTCCCCGGCAGAGTCTTTTATTTAGACTTCTCCTTTCCCCGGCGGAGTCATCTTATCTGTGGATCATGGGTCCGTTAGAAGTTTGTTTGGCCTTTCTCTTTTGTGAAATCCCGTTCTCTCTTGACATATTTTGTTTGCCAGAGGTGGTTTAAACCAGAAGTTTTGTTTCACGTTATCCCCAGTGAAGTCGCCGTTTGTTTTGCTAGTTCTCTTTATTAGCAGAGATAACAATCTTTTAAAGATTTTCTTCGTCAGTTCCCTTTATCAGCAGGGATGGCATTTATTTTGCTAGTTCTTTTTATCAGCAGAGATAGCAATCTTTTGAGGTTTTCTTTCGTCAGTTCCCTTTATCAGCAGGGATGGCATTTATTTTGCTAGTTCTCTTTATCAGCAGAGATAGTAATCTTTTGGATTTTCTTCGTCAGTTCCCTTTATCAGCAGGGATGGATTTGGTTTTGCTAGTTCTCTTTATAAGCAGAGATAACAATCTCTTGAAAATTTTCTTTCGTCAGTTCCCTTTATCAGTAGGGATGGCTTTTGTTTTGCTAGTTCTCTTTATCAGCAGAGATAGCGATCTTTTGAAGATTTTCTTTCGTCAGTTCCCTTTATCAGCAGGGATGGCATTTATGTTGCTAGTTCTCTTTATCAGCAGAGATAACAATCTTTTGGATATTTTCTTTCGTCAGTTCCCTTTACCAGCAGGGATGGCATTTATTTTGCTAGTTCTCTTTATCAGCAGAGATAGTAATCTTTTGGATATTTCCTTCCTCAGTTCCCTTTATCAGCAGGGATGGCTTTTGTTTTGCTAGTTCTCTTTATCAGCAGAGATGGCAATCTTTGGAGGATTTCTTCGTCAGTTCCCTTTATCAGCAGGGATGGCATTTATTGAAATTCCTTTGTCAGTTCCCTTTATCAACAGGGATGGCATTTATGTTGCTAGTTCTCTTTATCAGCAGAGATAGCAATCTTTTGGATATTTTCTTTCGTCAGTTCCCTTTACCAACAGGGATGGCATTTATTTTGCTAGTTCTCTTTATCAGCAGAGATAGTAATCTTTTGGATATTTCCTTCGTCAGTTCTCTTTATCAGCAGGGATGGCATTTGTTTCGCTAGTTCTCTTTATCAGCAGAGATAGTAATCTTTTGGATATTTTCTTCGTTAGTTCCCTTTATCAGCAGGGATAGCATTCATTTCGCTAGTTCTCTTTATCAGCAGAGATGGCAATCTTTCGGATATTTTCTTCGTCAGTTCCCTTTATCAGCAGGGATGGCTTTCGTTTCGCTAGTTCTCTTTATCAGCAGAGATGGCAATCTTTTGGATATTTTCTTCATCAGTTCCCTTTATCAGCAGGGATGGCATTTCGTTTTGCTAGTTCTCTTTATCAACAGGGATGGCATATGTTGAGACTCCTTTGTCAGTTCTCTTTATCAGCAGAGATGACATAACCTGGGAGAGTTTGTTTCATTTTATACCCAGCATACATGGCGCTTGTCCGTATTGTGACAATACAGCATTTATGACTAATTCTCCGGTGGAGGATTACAAATTTCTGGGTTCTTTGGTATTCAATCTCCGTGCATCCTGATTGTCCGAAAGTCGTCGCTATCATACCCTCAGGACCAAGTTGATTGAATAGGGGCAGCTGTTGCACCCCAAAATTTGCCCTCCTTACTTTATTACTAACTGGCTTATGTTTTATTTCATTTTTGCATTATCATGTGTGCATATCATTGGTTCTTAGCACGGGGTCAAGGTGCCTGAGGCATGTTCAAGAGGAGAAGATGTTCTTCAAAGGGTCAAGCAAGAGATTTCAAGTGGATCACTTCCTCCTAACCAGTGCAGGAATTAGGGTTTTGAGATTCTTGGGTTTATTGCTTCAATGGGCAAGCTCCTTGGGTTTTTATCATCACCAAATGACATATCTTATCTTTGTTGAAAAGGATACACATCATATTCAGAGGAATTTGGATTTTGAGACTGTGTTATTTCCTCCTAGACTGAGGGTACCAAAACTAGGGTTTGCTATAAAGTCAGTTTATTTCTGATTTTTTGGGCAAGACTTGATTCTATGGGTCCTTAAGTATATAGGAATGGAAGATTGTCCATCAGTTTGGTTCAGGAGGAGTTCAATTGGCCAATGGATTGAGGTGAATTGGGTAAAAGTCAACAGTGAGAGGAGAAGTCAGCTGTGGAATTTTGAGGTTCTCTCCAAGGTTTTCAAGGTCTCACATCCTCATATGGTCATCAAGAGTCAAGTTTCATGCCATTTATCAAGAATCAGGAGTTGGTGCAAAAGTTACTAAATATGGAAATGACCTATAATTTGAAAGTTTCCTTTTTAGGCAAGTTCCTGCACTGCATTCAACTTGACTTTTCATCATCAAAGATGCTTCAAATGAATTTTTTTCCAACATTAAAGTTGAAGATATTTTTCTCCTCTTTCCAACAAGTACTAGTGGGTCTCCATATCATTTGTGAAACTCAACTTATGATCAAAAGAAGGCAAAGTGGTTGTTAGGGTTTCTCATGATTCCATTTTCACAAACTTAGGCATAGTGACCTATAATTAATTCCATTGCTTCATGTCACATGCTAATATCAAAGGACACTCCTCAAGGATCATTTTAGGCCTTTGAATCAAGTAAATCTATGGTGTGTTTATCATTTATTCTCCATTATCCAAAATTGCCAAGGCATTGAAAACTCATGAATCAAATTGTTTCAAGGCCCAATCAAATGTGGGTGTGATTAGCAATTAGAAGTTAAGTGATCCATCATGAAATGCTTGGATATCTATGCATGGGAGGAGGTGTATATCACATAATGCAAAATTCCAAATTTGTCCAAAACTCATTAAACAAAGAATTGCCCAAGCCCAAACCATTATCAGTGAGAAACCCTAGAGTATTTAAACTCATCCATGCACTGGCTAGGTAAGATTACACGTGATATTTGGAGGAGTGGGAAGCTTGAACCCTAAAGCATCTCATATTCATAACTCCCAATCTACAAGGAGTTTCCAAGAAATTCTTTCACCAACAGAACCCTTGTGATCAATAGAGTGCAAACCATCCCCCATTCGCAGCTAAAAGCAAGGACACGTGTGGCACCATCTCAGGTTAGTGATATTTTTGATGATCACGAAACTCAAATTTTAAACGTGCATAATATTGTGTGATTGTCACTGATGAATCTGATGTAATTTTTTTGGTGTTTGGACATGTATATTGCTTGCTACGTGAGTTTCAAAGTTTTGAACCCTATTTTATTTCATTTGTATTTCATGTTGTGTTGATTGTTTGTGATTTTGGATTGGATATTTGGAATCCTCATAAAATTCTGGAAGGGAAGGTGTGCCTTTTTGCATTTTCTGGGTTGTTTTAGGTTGCAGGTGGCGGCCGGAACTAGGGTTCCGGCAACTGGTGCGGTGGTCCGGCGGCCAAGGGTTTCAATGAAGAAGACGAAATCATAGTCGTTGATGGCCTTGATCTCGTGGTCCACATGATGCCACGTATTTTATTTTTATATTTTATTTCATTTAATTGTGTGTTTGCTCGTCCATTGTTATTACCGTGTGCCAATCCATCACGTTCTCTCATCATGCTTACCATTGGAAACATTGACTCAATTTTGTACGTTTGATGAATCACGTGGCTGCTATTGTGACAACAAATTAAAATGCGAGTGTGCCAGTCACGTGGGAGCACAGGGTGTGCTGGGGGTTTGCATACGCACGTGTGTTTATTACTTATGGTGTGCACGTGAATCCTGGCCCTTGATCTTGGTTACTGCGTGTTTGTGTTGACTTAACGTGGAACGTCTGATCAATCCAAGGGTAAGTGGCAGTCAACTGGTTGACTGAAGTCTACATGTGCTTCTTTTTTTATTTTTTTTATTTTCTGATGGATTTAGTGGTTGGGCTCGCTAATGACACCCCCCCTTTAGCCCAATCACCATTTTTAACATGATTATTTACTCATTGCACCCCCCATGCACATTTTAATTTATTTATTTTATTTAATTCATTACATTTCATTTTTAATTTTTAAAAATACATTCTTGCATTAAAAAAATCCCAGAAAATTCATGCATACTTTTTATCATTTTATAAAATTTTCACAAATTTTATTTTTATTTTTATTTTATTTTTTTATCATCTAAATTAATTATTTAGTTTATTTTCTTTTGAATCACTCATGTCATGCATACTTAAAATTGTTTATTTTATTTCTCTGCATCCATAAAACATTTTCAATCCATCCTTTTTGCATTTGTTAGATAATATTCTGAAGTGCATTAAAATATTTTTCTTTCATTTTTAAAATTATTTCATATTGCATTTTAGTCCTTTCCTTTTGCACATTGAACCCTACTTCTCATCTGAGCTTTGCATAATCGTTTGAGTGACTAACATCTTGAATTTTTGTTGGAGTTTTTGATATGTTGTTTAACTCTGGTTGAGCAATGTTGATATTTATTTTAGCAATTTTAGAAGTTGTTTCTATAATTATTTGATGGCTTTCACTTGAGATCTTCTTGTATGCATATTTCTGATCATGCCTTTTTTTGTTTGAAAAGGCACTTGTGCCATTGCTTGGGGGTTTATTTCTTTGATTTCTTAATTCATGTTTGGTTGTTATTGGTCACTTGTTTGCCATAGTATGTCTTTGCTTGGGTTCCATCTATCTCATTTCTTTTACTTATGTCTGTTTCGTACTAACCTTTTATGCAGGGACTAAGGTAAGTTCTTTAGGGGTGTGGATAGTCATCCATATTCACCCTTACTCTTTCTTTCTCTCCTCTTTTATTTTCTTTAGGATTAGGTTGTCGTCAAACCTCACTAACCGTAGGTCGCCCATGCATGATAACATTAGGACTCTTAGTTTCCCTTTAGATTTCCTCCGTGTCTTCTCTTCTCATCTCAAAACTTCTTGAAAATACTATATAAGGATAAATTGTATTGTGCACGAGCCTTAAGCGTGGGGAATGAGAAATGAGGGGCTTCCTCTCATCTTTCTAGAGTGCTTAGCGAGCGTCCTGTCTTGGGACGATGCGTTGAGTATTCGCCCCTGTGCCCTAGACTTTGGTGCAATGCAATTTATGGACTAACTTAAGTCACTTCTGTCCTAAAAAATACAAACAAACTTCAAACCTTTTTGTCCTTCGGGATTGTCAAACTAAAGGATATTTTCAAAAAGGGCACGTTACTTTCCGTCTGAGACGCAAACAAGCATCGACCCTAACTGCCGGACGCGAACTTAAGGTCGCTGATAAAAAACACAAAAAGAACTTGGTCCGAACTACGTTGAATCTGAATTCCCCATTGCACAAGGGGGGTACGTAGGCCTAGGACGTTGACGTCCTATCGAGTCTATCTTTGTCTTCCCCTTCTCCGTCTTAGTACATCCCTAGATGATAGGATACTCACCCTTAGAATAGACAACAAGCGTGGATCCCATCGAGTACGATGGACGCGTGGGGTGCTAGCACCTTCCCCTCGCGTAACCGACTCCCGAACCCAGACTATGGTTGCGATGACCATTCCTTTCCCTCTTCGTCAGGTTTATGCGGTGTTCCATTTCCATCTCGTGGGATAAATTTACACGATTGGCGACTCTGTTTTCCGCGCCACTCTCGCGTTTGTACCTGGATGAAAATCCTGGGAGAGACATTATGATGGTCAGAAAAATCAGAAGGCTCCCGTAGTCATCTATCTACCGGGACCATTACCGTATGAATCAGCTAAGGCAATCCCTTTCAAATACGGCGCAACGATAATTAAAAATGGAAAGGAAATTCCATTACCCTCCGTCGTGAATATTGCAGACATTAGTCGTGTAACACGAAGTGGTAGAATCTTCAACCGAGGAGTTGGAGAACCTAACAAGGAAAAGGAACTTCAGACAGAAAATCCTGATCCATCAGTCGGTCAATCCAGTAATCCCGACCTTTTGAAAAATGATGATGAGATGCTGAAGCTCATCCAAAGGAGTGAATATAACATTGTCGATCAACTGTCACAAACTCCTTCAAGGATCTCAATATTATCACTGTTACTCAGTTCAGAAGCCCACAGGGAGGCTCTACAGAAAGTCTTGGAGCAAGCCTTTGTGGAACAGGATGTAACAATCAGACAGTTCGATAGTATTGTCTCTAACATCACTTCCTGCAATAATTTGGGATTTAGTGATGAGGAATTACCCGAAGAGGGTCGCCGTCATAACATGGTGCTCAATATCACAGTTAACTGCCAGGACGATGCTTTAACCAGCGTACTGGTAGACACAAGGTCAGCCCTGAATGTTATGCCGAAGTCCACTTTGATGCAATTATCATTCAAAGGCCCTCCGATGAGAATCAGCGAGGTCGTCGTCAAAGCGTTCGACGGATCCAGAAAAACAGTTATCGGCGAAGCCGATCTTCCCATAACTATCGGTCCTCATACTTTCCAAGTCACTTTCCAGGTCATGGACATCCGGGCAACGTACAGTTGTTTATTAGGAAGACCCTGGATACATCAGGCTGGAGCGGTCACTTCGGCCCTCCACCAAAAGCTAAAGTTTGTCAAGAACAATCAACTTGTCACGGTTTGTGGGGAATAAGCCTTGCTTGTAAGTAACTTGTCATCATCTGCTGGTATAGAACCCAAGGAGGTTATTGGAACTCAGTTCCAAGCACTGTCGGTGAGCAAGGACAATCAGTTCAAATAAGGAACTTCGATTTCTTCATACAACGATGCTATCAAAGCGGTCGAGAGTACCGATACAAAAGGATGGGGACAGCTTGTCATTCCTATTGACAATAAAACAAAGAAGGGTCTTGGTTTTTCTGCAATCTGTACCTAGACAGCTGCCAACGATGAAAGTCTTCATCCCCTTCAAAACTTCTTCCACAGTGGAGGTTTCCTTCACCCAGTGTCTCAAGCAGTACATGCTATCAATGAGGAAGATCCCTCTGACACAGATGAAGAATGGAAGTCCTATCTTAATGAGGACGGTTATATGTCTCAGGAAGAGGTGCCTACGCCATTTTGCTATCCCGCACAGAGTCTGAGATTTATACCACGGTCAGACGTCGAAATGATATATGGAGATTGTGATCCGGAAGGATGCCGTGCTCCGCCAAATTCATTAGAGGAAGACACTCTGATGAAAGACAACTTTGACCACAACTACTATGGCCCAATGGATGGTCTGCCAATGTGGCAACCTTACCCAGGAAACTTGGGGCCGGAAAGTTAGCCGAGTAATGAAACTCAGCTGAGCATCATTGAACAGAATACCTGTGTCCCCACCATGTCATGGAATCAACACTCGGGTCATTCAGAAACTACTCAGCATGAAGATGAATTCGCAACGTTTTTAGGACTTGAATTCATCAACTATGCTTTTCCCGAGGTCAACGTCATCGAGAGAGATGACTCCTCCAGTTCCAAAGAAGTGTAGGACACCTTGGGACAACCGAGTGGAAAATACGACTTCATGGTCAAGTACACCGCTCCCGAAAGCTCTCGTATCAGGTTCGAAGATATCCAGCCTACTGGATGGGGAGATACAGTTGAGAGCACAAATACTATGCAAAATACAACAGAGGAATCCTCCTGCGACAATTCTGCCTGGGAGACAGATTCCAATGATCCTGCTCCACCAGAAATCAGCGTCATTTCTGAAGATAAATCAAGGAAGGTGTCAGACTTTGCGATTCACCGAGGAGTTCGCCACCAATGGGTTGCCGTCGAGGTTCTGAAGATCGTTCATCAGTCGAAGTAATTGCCATCTTTTAACCTTTCACCCTGCCCAGGTGAAACAGATGTTTTAATAGGGCTCGCTTTCTGTAAATTTTCCCTCTTCGTTTAGCCCAAAGCGACAGAGTTTTGTTTTATAGGGCTGTAGTTTCAAGGATCGACTTGTTCATTAATAAAATAACGTCGTTCTGTAATTTCCGCATTTATTGTTGTTTTCTCTTTTTGCTTTTTCAGAAAATGGTAATCCTAAAAAATAATTCAAATAAAAACAAGCAGTAAAATAAATACACTGCACACACTTGCATTTTCTCTATCTCTTCTAAACACGAATCATCACGTCATGCAGATTGCTTGTTTTAAACCCAGTTGAAACATACGATCCAATGCCTTCTCCCAACTTTGAGTTCCCGGTATTCGAGGCTGAAGAAGAAAATGACGACAAAATTCCAGAAGAGATCTCCCGACTACTCAGACAAGAGGAAAGGTCCATTGAACCTCACAAAGAGCCGTTGGAAACGGTAAATGTGGGTTCGGAAAAAGAGAGAAAGGAAATCAGGATTGGGGCACTGCTCAGTCCGGCTGCCAAAGAGAGTTTGATAAAGCTTCTCAAAGAATTCCCCGCTGTATTCGCTTGGTCCTATCAGGATATGCCAGGGTTGGATACCAGCATCGTGGAACATCACTTACCGTTAAGATCGGAATGTCCGCCAGTAAAGCAAAAGTTGAGACGCACTCACCCGGACATGGCCATCAAAATCAAAGAGGAGGTACAGAAACAGATCGACGCGGGTTTCCTCGCCACATCAGAATATCCTCAATGGTTAGCCAACATCATACCCGTTCCCAAAAAGGACGGAAAGGTCAGAATGTGTGTCGACTATAGGGACCTGAACAAGGCTAGTCCAAAGGACGACTTTCCTTTACCACACATTGACATGCTGGTAGATAGTATAGCAAAGTTCAAAGTTTTCTCCTTCATGGATGGATTCTCGGGCTATAACCAGATCAAAATGGCGCCGAAAGACATGGAGAAAACTTCATTCATTACCCGATGGGGCACCTTTTGTTACAAGGTGATGCCGTTCGGTTTGAAGAACACCGGGGCAACCTATCAAAGGGCCATGACTACTCTTTTTCATGACATGATACACAAGGAAATCGATGTATATGTTGATGATATGATTGCAAAATCTAAAACAGAGAGTGAGCACGTTGAACATCTGTTAAAATTGTTCGAACGTCTAAGAAAATTCAAGCTCCGCTTGAATCCCAACAAGTGCACCTTTAGTGTCCGTTCAGGGAAACTACTAGGGTTCATCGTCAGCCAGAAAGGAATTGAGGTTGATCCTGACAAGGTCAAGGCCATTCAAGAAATGCCTTCTTCGAAAACTGAAAAACAAGTCAGAGGATTTATGGGACGTTTGAACTACATCTCCAGATTCATATTCCTCATGACCGCGACATGTGCGCCGATTTTCAAATTACTCAAAAAGAATCAGGACTGCGTTTGGACAGAAGACTGTCAAACTACCTTCGACAGTATTAAGGAATATCTGTTGAACCCACCAATTCTATCACCTCCAGTGGAAGGAAGACCACTGATCATTTACCTCACAGTCCTAGAGGACTCAATGGGATGTGTACTTGGCCAACAAGACGAAACCAAACGGAAAGAGTCTGCCATTTACTATCTGAGCAAGAAATTCACCGACTGTGAAACTCGGTACACGATGCTTGAGAAAACTTGCTGCGCTTTGGCTTGGGCAGCCAAACGTCTTCGCCAATACATGATTCGTCATACTACTTGGTTGGTCTCCGAGATGGATCCAATCAAGTATGTCTTCGGAAAACCTGCTCTTACGGGAAGGATTTCCCGTTGGCAGATGCTGTTATCAGAATATGACATAGAGTACCATGCTCAAAAAGCCGTTAAGGGAAGTATTTTAGCCGATCATTTGGCTCATCAACCGATTGACGATCAAGAATCAATCGGGGTTGACTTCCCAGACGAAGATGTCATGTATCTAAAAATGAAAGATTGCGATGAACCATTACCCAGTGAAGGGCCAGAACTAGGTTCCCAATGGGGACTTATCTTTGACGGAGCAGTTAATCATTACGGAAATGGAATTGGGGCAATCATTGTTACCCCTCAGGGTACCCACATTCCTTTCACCGCCAGACTTACGTACAAATGTACGAACAACGAGGCCGAATACTCAGCATGTATCATGGGTCTCGAAGAAGCAATTGATTTAAGGATCAAAAACTTGGACGTATATGGCGATTCAGCCCTGAATATCAATCAGATAAAAGGAGATTGGAACACATACCAATCAGGATTGATTCCTTACAAAGACTATGCAAGAAGGTTGTTACCTTTCTTTAGCAGAGTTGAGTTTCATTACATCCCTCGTGAGGAGAATCACATGGCTGATGCATTAGCCACTATCTCTTCCATGATTAGTGTAGGTCAATGGAACGACTTACCTAAGATCGACATAATGCGCCTTAAATGGCCCGCTTACGTCTTCGCAATTGAAGTAGTCATAGACGACAAACCTTGGTATCATGATATCAAATGCTTTCTTCAGAAACAAGAGTACCCATCTGGGGCACTCAGAAAAGACAGGAAAACCCTCAGAAGATTGGTTGGAAACTTCTTCCTGAGCGGTGACACTCTCTATAAGAGAAATTTTGACATGGTCTTGCTCCGATGCGTCGACAGACCAGAAGCAGAAATGCTGATGAAAGAAATTCATGAAGGGTCCTTTGGCACTCATGCCAACGGACACACAATGGCGAGAAAAATTCTAAGAGCAGGGTACTATTGGTTGACAATGGAATCCGACTGCTACAAGTACATGAGGAGGTGTCACAAGTGTCAGATATACTCCAACAAAATTCATGTACCGCCATCACATCTCAAAGTTCTCTCTTCCCCATGGCCATTCTCGATATGGGGAATCGACATGATTGGCATGATTGAGCCCAAGGCTTCAAATGGACATCGGTTCATCCTAGTAGCCATTGACTACTTCACCAAGTGGGTCGAAGCAGCATCATACGCTAATGTAACCCGACAAGTGGTGGTCCGATTTATCAAAAACAATATCATCTGTCGTTATGGTGTTCCAAGCGAGATCATTACTGATAATGGATCTAACTTGAACAATAAGATGATGAAAGAGTTGTGCGCAGAGTTCAAGATCGAACATCATAACTCATCTCCCTACCGACCAAAGATGAACAGGGCGGTAGAAGCGGCTAACAAGACTATCAAGAAGATCGTTCAGAAGATGGTTGTAACTTACAAAGATTGGCACGAGATGCTACCCTTTTCTCTTCACGGTTATCGCATATCTGTCCGCACTTCAACAGGGGCAACCCCTTTCTCTCTAGTATATGGCATGGAAGCAGTGCTCCCCATAGAAGTAGAGATCCCGTCAATCCGAGTATTGATGGAAGCTAAGCTCACCGAAGCTGAATGGTGTCAAAGTCGACACGAAAAACTGAATCTGATCGAAGAAAAGAGAATCACGGCACTATGCCATGGTCAGCTATATCAACAGAGAATGAAGAGGGCGTTTGACAAAAAGGTCCGACCTCGTGTCTTCAGAAAAGGAGACCTCATGCTCAAGAAGATACAATCATTTCTCACTGATTCGCGAGGCAAGTGGACTCCGAATTATGATGGCCCCTATGTGGTCACAAAAGCTTTCTCAGGCGGCGCCTTGAGACTTGCAACCATGGACGGAGAGGAATTTGCCTACCCCACGAATGTTGATGTAGTCAAGAAATACTTCGCCTAAAAAAAAACTAAAAAAAAAACGTCTCGGTGGATTGAGAACCCGAAAGGGCGGTCCAGGAAAAAGTTAGAGACATAAAAAAAAAAATCATCCCGGTGGATTGGAAACATCACAGTACAATCCAGGCAAAAGTTAGGGATAATGGCAAGTAACTATGTTCAACAGAGGCAGGTCCCTCAGCAGCCGTTACACCATCCATCGGAGGAAAACTCCAGTCAAGGTCATCTTCTACAGAAGCTCAAGATGCCCCGAATTCAAAGTTGGTAGAAGGATAGTGGTCGTTATGTTTCAACGTAGCCCTTTTCCCTGTAAATTACCATTTTCAAACTTTGTATATACTCTTTGGAATCACGCGTTTGGCTGATCTCCATTTTATCAATAAAATTTGAGCCCTTGTGCTTTTGTTTGTAATTCTTATTTGTTTTAGCTTTACAGAACGACGTTGTTAACATGATTAACGATTCTTGAAATAAAACAAAAATGAATTTACTTGTTAAAACTTTTTCTACTTTTAAAATAAAGACGACAATTTCTTTTGACTGTTGAACATCAAAGGAACATCAACCGCTTCTCCAGAAGTAAGCGAACTTCAAAGTGCAGAATTAAAGTACTCCTTCTAACCCAGTACGCCTGAATGAAGGGACCAACTATGTCAGAGACCTTGTTTGGTCTGACACGCCTCGGCCGAGTTCTTATCTCCTAAGCCCGACCAACATAGCTCCCAACAGGGACTATCTCTCCTAAGCAAGGTGGAATTGTTATTCTGAACCAACGGTACTCCTTCGCCCCGCGATGGCCGAGTATCCAGTCGTGTTCACCTGTCAGTTTGTATGTCGCGTCAGTTTTGTCAGCATAAACATACACACATCATGCATTATTGATTTGCATTCACATTTCATATTGCATCACTATCACTCTAGTCGGTCTTGTCCCCTAGTGATATAAGTTCTCTCAATCGAGTCGTCAGTTCTTGCCTCGTCAGGAAACGCTACATCTAAACATTCTCTCTCCTCCAGTTTATTTCTGGAAGGAAGTTGGCCCTTGACCACTTTGATAACTTGAACCTCTGAAAAACTAGAGGAACTTTCAGTCAGCATCACTCTTCGCCATTGATGATGATATCCTTGCTTTCCCGGATTAAGGAAAATCCACAGAGAAAGCCTCGTAATCAGAGATTCGGCAGTACGCCAGTTTCGCTCCGAAAAGATCGCTGATGAAAAGGTCATCGGCACCTCAAAATTGGATCACATCATATGGCATTTCTCCGAGAAGATCTCTGAGAAAAGTATGATGTAAAGACCCCAAGCGAATGTAGTCTCTCAAGGGACTCGCATTCCCCAAGTAGAGTCAACAAATGGCATCTCCAACAGAGAAGTTTGTACACCTCTACAACTCAGACGACTGGGTTCCCCAGCGAGTCTGACATCAAAGTTTTTCTATCAAATGGCATCTCCCCAGGAAAATTCGGCGAGAAGTTTGAGGAAAACCGCTACGCATAGCGTCCCTTGTCAATTAAGTTTATTGACAAAAGAAACTTAGACCGGTTCCTTGGTAGGAAACCAGGATCGAGGGGAAGTTTATTTTAGAGACTGAGACCAGTTCCTTGGCTGAAGACCAGGATCGAGGGGAAGTTTACCTTTTCTAAGCATCATTGCTTAGTTAAAGAAGATGAATGCGTAAGCTACCATTCATAACCACCATCAAAATTTCGGGTATTCCGATATTTAATCCTCTTACACCCTGAATGCCCGAATACCTTCGTCATTCACACCTTCGTGTCCAAGAAGATTAAATAGGGGCATCTGCCATACCCCAAATTTTGACCAGTTAGATTTACCATCATTGTGCAAATCATCATAACAATATGGATGGGCCATCATACTTCATCAGTCTCCCCAAAGATGGGTGAGCATCCACAATCAAAATTAGGGTTTCAAGCCCTCTCAGAGCCTTAGACAAAGGATCAATCAAGGAATGACATGATCTTCAACTTGTCTAACCTCTCAAACATCCACAATGGATCAGAAGGACTCCCACTTCAAGGATCAAGCACAAGGATGCTCCCTTCTAGGTGGATCAAGTCTCAAGATCGACAGTGTCACCAAATTAGGGTTTTGGTCGACCAGGGCCTCCAGATGGAAATTTTCATCTGGGCACAAGCCAATGATCCAAAACATAACCTAATATACTCCATGGAACCTCATGGACCTAATCATCAAGTCAATTTTGCCTCAGGGGATGCATTCATCAAAAATTAGGAATTAGGGTTTCTTGACCTAATTCACCACAAAGCTGACTTTTGGGACAAATCATGAGCCAAGACCTCAAGAGAGGGTTTGAGGGTCTCTAATTAACTATATTGATCCATTTGGAACAATGGATTAATCCAAGAAGCTTGAGCAACCAGTCTCAATTTCATCTGCACCACAATTAGGGTTTTAAGGAAAAAGTCAACTGTAACTTTGACTTTTGACTAGGACAAGCTCCCAAGCCCTAAGACATGATTCAATATACCCTATGACACCCATGGAACATGTCCATCAAGTTTGATTTAGGTCAAGGACATGATTTCCTGAAGAATTACACAGTTTGGAATTCATCTGATAAAAAGTCAACTGTGCACAAAAGTCAACTTTGACTTTTTGAGATTTATCACCAAAATGGATTTTTAACCCTAAAATGATGTTAATGTATGATTTGAATCATCATTCATCAAGAAAAATCAAGAAAACTTGGATAACTTGTAAAAGGGGTAACCATAAAAACTTAGAAAATTTTCTAAGTTAAAAAGTAAAGTGACAAGGGTACCAACTTTGGAGGATCATAACTCCTAAACCACAAATTTATTTTTCCTCATCCAAAGATGGGTTTGTAGCCCTCATTACCATATACAAAAACTTCAACTAGACCTAAGTCCAATTCATTAAGGATTTTGAGTTATGGAGTGATCAAAATCAAGAGAAAACACTTTGTTCCAACACTTAGTGAAAATTTCGGATTGGAGCAATCAATGGAAGCATCAAGGTGGCATGGACTGAGCCATTCTCATCTGAAATCAGTCAAGACTTATCCAAGACTAAGGGAACCAAAGCTCTGTGCCCTAACCTCTAGTCAATGGCTAGAGGAGACTTGGATTTTCATTTGCCAACATTGGCTAAACCTACTTAGCAGTTGCCATTCACTATTCCTTGCAAAACAAACTTGCTCTACTATAAATAGAGCTCAATTGTGTTCAGTTTAAGTACACCAAAGGCCTACAACACTTGCCTTTCTCAAAATCTCTTTCTCTTGGCAAAAAATGCCTTTCTTAGCAAGGTAACTATCGGGTTTTGAGCTAGAGGGCAATTCTAATCAAACCAATCACTCACACACCTCATATACATCACATATGAGCTGATCAAACACTTAAACAACAACTGGAACATTGATTTCTCAGAATCACCAGTCAATTGCTCAAGGTTTTAACCAAAGTGTAGTTGAGATGCCATGAAGTGATCCAATCAATTTCCATCAAGTCCAAGCATTCAAACACACTCCATAGCACCTAGGGAAGCTGTTCAGATCATCACAACACAACTGTAACACCTCCTACACAAATCACGATCACCAGCTGCAAGTGGTAAGCACGAGCTCTTTTAACTCTATGATCCATGCAATTTTTGCTGCACAATAATTTGGTCATATGTTCATAATCATGCATGGAATGTTTTCCCTCAATTAATTGCTTTGTTTGAATCGTGTATCAAAAATCCTAGCCTTCATGCAGAAATTAGGGTTCTTGAGGTTTCTTCGTGATTTCATGTTTTATGTTTAATTTAAATGAAATTAAGTGTTATAGACATGATCGTGAGGTTGAAACGAGTTGATTGGTATGTGGATTGCATGATATAATCAAGTATTCAGTGAGATTGGATAGAAAATGCAAATCTGGGCAAGCCCAGAACACGCGCGTGTTCTTGGGTGTTCTTGGCGCCATTTTTTCAAATTTTGAATATTTGAATTTTGTGATTTTATTTAATTGATTCAAAAATTAATTTATCTATGAGTTTTAATGATTTTGAGTTGATTCTTTTTTTAATAATTCACAAAAATGTTAAAATATTTTATTTTATCAAAAAATCCCAAAAATATTATTTATTTCATATAATTGACATTTTTGCAAAGAATTAATATTTTAATTGTTTTTGACATTTTAAATATTTTTTCCACCTTGATTTTGCAACTTTTAATGCTTTCTAATTATTTTGTAGGTCAATACTTAATTTTTGAAGCATTAATCCAAGATCACAATTTGTTTTCCTATGTTAAACAATTTTGAGCATTTTAATTGAATTTTTATTCAATTAAAACACATTTTTGAAAATAAATTAGGGTTTTTGGATTAATTCAACCCTCATAAATCATTTTCAAAACACTTTGGGCCTCTAATAGAGTGTAAGACCCAATCCTTTTTTTGACCAAATCATTTTTGGGCCTCAGTATATTGTATAAGTCCCGATACCGTCAAAAACAAACGGCGCGATCGTCGCCTTTTCAAAACAAACCTGGGCCTCTCCTCGAGCTATAAGACCCATTCAAAACTCTTGAGTCTCTAATAGAGTGTAATACCCAACCCCCTTTTTAACCAAAAAACTTTGGGTCTCACTTATTGTATAAGTCCCTTCGTGTTAAAAGAAAATCTCGGCGCGACCGCCATTTCAAACGGAAAAATCAACTGGGCCTACCCTCGTTTTATAAGCCCCACTCTTTTTCTTTAAGACTTTTTGGGCCTCTTGAGAGAGTGTAAGACCCATCCCTTTGTACAGGAAACCTTTTTGGCCGCAGTCACTTGTATAAGTCCCTCTGGACCTCTCCTTGAGCTGTAAGCCCCAAAATTTTCTTTTTCAAAGCACTTTCTCCTTTGATTTTGAATATACTGTTGTTTTCAATCTTTCTTTGTTGAACAACTAACCAAACAACATGGAAGCTCTACAACCGAGTAAGTGTTTATACGCTTTCATTTACCGCTTTCATATATATATATATATATATAACTGTATTGTGGGGCTGTTTCACTGTAAGTCTTCTTTCATAAACTCATATCAACTGTGTAATAATAGTATAGATATTTCGAGTTTCCCCGGCAACTACGTCTAGAACTAGGTGACGCCGTTTCGTTTATTCGTAGAAATAGACAACTAGATCCCCAATAGGATCACCAGATACAGTCTTCTCTTCGGCTGTCCTCATTAGGAATTGTCAAGAAACTCTACTCCCAGAGATGAATGTATTCTCTGTGAATGGCATCTTTGAGTTTCTTACAAATTCTCGATCTTTCCTGACTTGATCTATTCCTTGTGAATAGCTTGCCTTGAATTTCTCGGGGTTTGGGGACCCACGGGCTTCTTAAAAGCATCGGCCTCCTCTTGGGCATCGTACAAGGACCCATAGGCTTCCTAAAAGCAACCCCGCCTCCTCTTGGGCTTAGTACAAGGACCCTACGGCTTCTTAGAAGTATTCACAGCCTCCTCTTAGGCTTCGTATAATGATCTCTTCCTCCGAGAATGATAGCCTCCTCTTGGGCATCGTTCAAGGACCCGTCGGCTTTTTAAAAGTTTCCAGCCTCCTCTTGGGCTTCGTACAAATTGTCCCGACGACCTCCTAGAGGTATAGGAACAGAACTTAGTCATCTTAATAGAATAGTCCTTTCATAGAGTCTACAACTGTTTCTCAAAACATAGTACAAAGATGAAACTCTAGACACGGACAGTTTAATCTCCTTGAGTCTCAAAGACATTCTCAAGTGACCCCTTCGTTAAATAGAAAGGAAACCCGTAGACTCGGACAGTCTCAATACCCTTTGAATTTCCCGCTTCCTTAAAGAACAGGAATAACCCGGATCCTTGAATCAAATCCTTGAGTACAATATTGCTCATATAAGAACTGATTTTCTCTTTCAAAATCAGTATACTGGACCTGTCACTTAACTGAAAGAGTTATAATAGCCTCCTCTTGGGCTTTGTACAATGATCCTCCCCAGTGGAGTCAGACAACGTTTAGCATCTCTCTCGAGCTTTGTACGAAACATATAAGGGACTCCCTCATTGAGTCAATTACCCATTTTCGCCTCCATCTCGGGCTTTATACGAGATACAAAAAGGTTCATATTGAGCCAAACAAAAATATCCTCCATCTCGGGCTTCGTACGATATACAAAAAACTCTCTTGTTGAGTCAAATAGCCTCCATCTCGGGCTTTGTACGAGATACAAAACTCTCTTATTGAGTCAATCAGCCTTCATCTCGGGCTTTATACAAGATACCAAAATATTCCCTCGTTGAGTCAAAACCTTTTAGCCTCTCTCTCGGGCTTTGTACGAGACACATATTAGCCTCCTCTTAGGCTTTGTATAAGAAAACCACTGGTTGATCCAATTAACCTTTTAGCATCAAAGCTGTGCCTCGTTCACAGTACACAAGCATCAACAACTCCTTCCCTTTCATCTAATCGCTGTAAGCGGCAATCCTCTGGATCATCTACATCCATGCCAATGTCCCTCTTTTAGCATGAGAAATTCCTAAGGAAAGATTGCATTGCTCTACACTGAGTTAAAGTCTTCTCCTTCAGGTTGGAAACCCCCTGTAAAGGAAATTATGGCATTACTAGGATCCGCGTATCCCGGTTAAAGTAATCCTCCTTTACAGTCAGTCACCCAACAGTTGTGACAAACAGACCCCTCTTTAGAGATGACAAATTTTCTCTAAAGTCAAACCCTTTTAACTTCACATCTTGGGCTTTGAACAAGATACAAATCACTTTTGTCTTCACGTCTTGGGCTTTGAACAAGACACCAAAAACACCCATTTCCTCCCATAAAATAGGAGGAACTATGAACGCTCTGAATTCCCTGTTTCGGTAAACGGGAATACGTAGGCATAAGATTGAAAGAAAAATCTTAGCGAGCACACTAAACAAAAACCCAAAATCCCATACTCTCATGTATCTATCAAAAGCATCAATCCTAACATCCTAAATCCTTGTTCCCCGCCAGAAAATCCTAGAAAGAGAGAAAACCGTATTGGCGGAAATACAAATAACCAGTACAAAGGCCCCCCACATTGATAGCATTCGCAACCTAACAGACCGCTGTTTAAACTCAGTATGCAAAGCAGGGTTAATTGGAGACATCTATTTCCCTTCCTTATTCAGCTCACAATAGGATTAAAAATGAATCGACCTATAGTTAAAACTCAATCGCAGAGAGCGACCAGCGCTTAAGAACCGCGTCCAAAATCGCTCACTACAGCTCGTCCATTTTTTTCCAAGTTTCATGTTCAGAGCAGATTACTATTCTTAGTTTTTAGGCAGAAAAGTTTACCATGTAAAAGTGGTAGTTTCTCACATCGAGGAACTACCACACCATTAGTCTTAGGTGTTGTTTCATTTATTTCAAATTCAGTTCCTGCTATTGTATGTGAAGTTTATTTTGCATTATTCCAGAAGTAATTCCAGCTTTCCTTTTTGCATTATTTACAGGTTCCTTTTTATCGCATTATTTATCACTATTGCTTTGTTTGTCAAATTTAATTATTATGCCGTTCTTTATCATAACCGTAATGATTTATGAGTTTTTAATTAGTAACATGTCCTGCTAAGCGACTTGATTCCGGTGTATGAGGACTGTCGTTACCAACGGGACTCGGTAGAAAATAATAGGTGCGAACTTACGATTAAAATTCTGTTTTGGTTTTAATTTCCAAGTCTAATTTAAATAGCTTTGTCACGAGAGTGAGAGGGTATTTAACACAATTTTGTCACGAGAGTGAGAAATTAATTAAGGTTAGAGTCGGCACTGCGAGAGCGTGGGGGTCGAACCGGATAGTGGAAATTAGGCAACAAATCTAAATACAGCGAGAGCGCTTTAGATACGTTTAGGATATTATTGGCTTTCAAAATATATTTCCTAGTTACCGGGATAGCGAGAGCAAAATCTTGGGATTAGGGAACATGACTTTAGTTGATACCGCGAGAGCGTGAGGCGAAGTCTTTAAGTTGGTATATTCTACGGAACTAAATTATAGTTGTAATTAGTACCCGAATTCTACAAAGTCCTTTAGGAATGCGGAATCCATATTCCGGCCTCTCTTTATTATCATATTTTCAAAGTTCATTTTTTAGTTTTAGTTCTAGTTTTCCTTTTATCGAATATCATCAGCCTTAGCTTTACAAAGCAATGATAGATTACAGTAGGTTGACATTGGTCTCTGTGGGTTCGACAATCTTTTATATTACTTCGATATTTCCGTGCACTTGCGGACGCATCAGGGATCATACCAAAACAACTACCTCATCGTCGGCGTGGATTATTTCACGAAGTGGATCGAGGCGGAAGCCCTAGCCAAAATCACAACCTTCAACATACTCCACTTCTACAAAAGGGACATCCTCGCCCGGTTCGGCGTGCCCCAAGCGATCGTCACCGACAACGGGACACAGTTCACCGACAAGAACTTCCAAGACTTCATTACCAAACTGGGCACGAAGCAGCACTTCACATCGGTCAGACATCCTCAAACGAACAGGCAGGCTGAAGCAGTGAACAGAGTGATCCTCCGAGGATTGAAACGTCGACTAGGCGACGCCAAACAACGGTGGGTCGAGGAGCTACACAGCGTCCTCTGGACCTACCAAACAACCCCAAATTCCACGACCGGGGAGACCCCCTTTCGTCTGACCTACGGAACGGAAGCAGTGATCCCCATGGAGATCAGGGAACCCTCGAGGAGGACGGAAGCCCCCCTCAACGAGGATGCAAATAGCGAGGCCCTAAGGGAAGAGCTCGACTTCGTCGAGGAAATAAGGATGGGCGCATCCCTCCAGGAAGCCTCACTTAAACAGAAAATAACTTTACGTTATAACGACAAAGTTATCAAACGTGATTTTCAGGTAGGCACCCTCTTCCTACGAAGGAACCAAAAAGATTCGCGAGAACGCAAACTCGCCGTAAAGTGGGAGGGCTCGTACCGCATCCGAGCGAAAACGGGGACGGGAACCTACTTCCTCGAAAATCTGCACGGGGAAGAACTTGCTCGACCGTGAAACGCTGAGAAGCTTAAACAATACTACAGTTAAGCATTGCCCGCGACACACTAGCATCGCGGTTACGGGGACGCACTAGGGTACAAGCGCGACACCCCTATACAAAACACGATGATCAAGGGCCGCGTTGTGTGTGCGCGAGGACTTTTGATCCGATGAGGACACCTCGATTGAGCTCCATCGTCGTTGTACCAATTAGGCAGAACACGCAGCTCACGTTTGGAAGTTCACGCCACGAAGCTAAGACCTCGACCGAGCTCTTAGCCTCGTTGAAGGTCGGAATACACCTCCGACCACTCGGCCAGCTCTCCACGCAGTCGAGGATTATCGAAATCGAGCGAATTCCCAAAACCTCTATTACTTAGGCAAAAATAAATAAAGTATAGCAAATACAATAACGTCACACATAAGCGAAAATATACAAACATCACACGCGCAGATAAACAAAAATGCATTAAGCGGGCAGAAGCCCATTGTACAAGTATTACAAATAAGTATCAAAAAGCCCCTGGCATGCAGGTCGGGCATAGGCATCAAAGAATAAAATGGCTCGTAGGCCAAACAGAAACAGAGTAAATACATATTCGGCGAGGGGCCCCCTCTGGCTGTTCGTGGTCGGTTGCCCCTCCGCCAACCTCGTCCTCTTGCATTGGCTGCACAATCAGACCGTTGACCACCTTGTAGTCGGGGTCAGCCCCTTCGGTAATGAGGTCGGGGTTGAGAACCCGAAGCTGCTGCACGGCGTTCCTGAAACCTATATCAGCCGCCACGAGGTTATCCTGCTCGGTTTCCTTGAGTTTCGCTATCAGCGCTGCCCGCGAAGTCAACAACTTGTCTTCCTCGGTTTCCTCCTCAGCCGGACGAACAACTTCTTCCAGCTCGGCGTTCCTCACCAAGAGACGTTTCCTCTCCTCCTCAGTGTTCCTCAACCTCTCCTCCAACTTCTCTTGAGCTCGACCTAGGCCTTGTTCTAGTTTTTTCAGTCAACCTGCTCCTTGCCCACCTTCTCCATTTCAGTTGAGATGGACCTGAAACTCTCTTGCAGCCTGTTCAGCTCATCTGCTGGGCATGTCTCTTCGTTCAGGACCAAGGCAGCAGCGCAAACCCGCATCACCGCAGACACGTCCTCCACCAGCGCCCTTCTCCAAGAAACCCTGTCAACACCCAAGATGGTCTGAACTTCGGGTGCACCAACGCATAGGGAATTGTTCCCCATAAAGAAGTTCGGCCTCGAGTGGCAAGGCGGGAGCACAAATTTCACAGCAGGAGGGCTTCCGTTCTTAGTGAGGTCGACATCCACCTGATCAGCAAGCCGTTGTCTCTTCGGGGAGTTCTGAGTGCTGGGGGAGTCGCTGTCCTGGGGAGAGCCAGAAGAACCCCTGGTTACCGGAGTGGGACCGGGGCCTTGCGACCGGAGTTGCTCGATACGACCTTTATCGCCCTTCTTCAACATGCGGGCAACCTTCAGTTTCTTGATACGCTTCTCAGCACCCGACATCTTGCATGCAAAGAAAATAAATGTGTCAGCAAATTGGAAACCAAGACGTGAAGAATAAGCAAGTCGAAGGGGATTCCACCACCTAACAGCTCGAGGGCATCCTCGTCGGAAAACGTCTCGAGGAGGGCCCTCGTATTGATTAACCGGCGCTTCATTAAGATCTGCTCGTCGTCACCCCGGACGAATTCTCTGTCCGACGTCACGGCTTGGCTTTGTTAAAACCATTGACGAAGGTGACTATTTTCTCATACACCAGACGATCCCCCTCGCAAAGTCGGCCAGGGCTGACAATGTAGCTGTCTGTCCCCTTTTTTGAAATGTTCTTCTGTCCAGAACAAGGGGAATCTCGGTTCAAGGACCTCCTCCTTCTGCCCGTCCACTTCGCAGGAAACCCGGCGATACACCAAATTCACAGCCTCAAGCGTGACCAGCCTCACGATGTAATACCAATATTTAAAGTCCCGAACAGAGTCCAGGTAGGCGTGGAAGAGGTTGCTCACTTGTTTAAAAGACACCCAGTCGTGTCTGCCGTCGGAGGACTGTCGTTGGAGGTGGAAGATACGAAAGAAAAGAGGCACGGTTGCCCCGATCTGGAGATATTTACAAACGAGCTCGAAGGCTCGGATAAAAGCAAGGGAGTTAGGATGGAGCTGCGAGGGCACCAGGCGCAGCCAAACGAACACCACTTGTTGGAAATCCGTAAAGGGAAAACACCACCCCGCCTGGTCGAACATGAATTCATAAAGGGGGATCCTCATCCCTCGGTATGTTGAACATATGCGATGGTGTGCCAGAGGCCGAAACACCTTCCACGTCTTCGGGGAGCCCACCAGCCGGTGTTCGACCATATAAAAGATATCATCTTCGTCCCCGAAGACAAACTGGGAGATCATGTTTAGCGACTCGTCGCTAACCCACTCCGCAAGGGGACGCTCCTCGGCGGTGGTGATCGGCGCCATCGGAGAGTCGGGCTGATCGTCGATGTCTAACGATCCCACGGCCACAGACACGGACAAAGCTTCCATGTACCTGAAAAGAAGAAGGAAACGGTGAATTGGATGATCCATATCAAATTCACCCCTCCACCGTTGTTCAAGTGAAAGGGCGAAGAAGGAGCGTAGGGATCCCGAGACTGTCGTACTCGCCCATGTCCCCGTGACAACTGACGAACGTCCCCGTGACCATCCTCAGGTCACCGGTATACCGCTTTGGGGGATCCCTCCCACAAAGGAGACATTGTTGAGGTCCCCGAGATTTTCATCTCGTGTCCTTGGGACATTCTTCTTGTCCCCAGAGTATTCATCCCTTCTCCCTGCAAGATTCCACAGAAACATAAAGAAACTCCGCCGTATTCGCCGGAGATTTCACGGTTTCCATGGGAACTTCATCAGTTCAACATAGAACAACCGTACGAAATGCAAGCGAAAAGAGAAAGATCAGGAGACTTACTTAATACAGGCTGTTGGAGAAATCTGGTACGGCGGTTTGCGGCGGTGAATGGCAGCGAGTGGCGGCAGATACAAGGAGAGAGGGAGAAGAAGAGTCAGAGTATAGAAAATGAAAACGTGCGAATAAGGCGGGATGGCTCCTATTTATAATGCCCACGCGAGACTCGAGATACCTCTAGGCACTCAAGTGCACTAAACCTAGCCTAGCCGCCCTAGGCAATGAGGGCCCGTGACACGTGGCACACGCTTCCCCACGTGCGTCCTTTCGCTCCCCCACACACGTCCCTTCGTTTGCTCTAATTCTCAATTCAAACTTCTCGTATCCCCGTTGTCTCGGCCTTCCGTGGACTCCCAAGCTCAGATCTCTCCATTGACTTATGCTCGACTGACCATTTGCTCCCCAGCAGCGGGGCAACCACGATGCATCAGACGAATTTGACCACCCGGTCCGGAAATCAATGTGTCCTTGACATGTTTGCTGTCCCTTAAGTCATTACTCTGACACCTCGGAGAAATGACTCGATAGGACATCGCTCGTCCTAAACCTACGTACTCCCTCGTGCAATGGGAAAGTCAGAGTCAACGTAGTTCGGACACAAACTAAGGCGGGAGGTTGCTCGACAAGACATCGTCGTCTTGTGCCTACATATCCTCAATCGGACTAGAGAGAGGAAATCAGAGCAGTCGTAGTTCGACCTAACGAGGTCGGTTAGTGTTTTTTATGAGCGACGTTAAGTTCGCGTCCGGCAGTTAGGGTCGATGCCTGTTTGCGACGAGACGGAAGTAACGTGCCCTTTTCTGAAAATGATTTGAGATTAACGATCCCGAAGGATGAAAAAGATTTGAGTTTGTTTTTGTGTTTTTTAGACAGAAGTGGATTGAGTTAGTTCGTAACTTACAATGCACTAAAGTCTACCATGCGAGAACGAGTGAATCGCATGGTCGCCCCCAAATGGGACGTATGCTAAACACTCTAGAAGAGGAGGGGAAACCCCTCGTTCTTCATTTCCTACACTTAAGGCTCGAGCGCAATATTCGTTATATTTATTTAGTGTTTTAGAAGTTTTATGAGATGGGAAGAGAAGACTCAAAAGAAAACACTAAGGGGAAACTAAATGTTCCTAATGTTATCATGCAAAGGTGGCCTTATAGTTGAGGTTGAAAGGGGGTACTTCTACCTAAGTTAGCATGCAAAGGGAAGCCTAATGCTAATCCTACTCCAAGCTTAATTGAAAATTAAGTTGGACTAGGTAGCTCTAAGGGAGTGAATCCAAGACTTAAACAAGTCTTGAGATTCAAGGGAAGAGAAAGAATGAAGGAGACGAAGGGGGAAAAGAAGCGAACAAATAAAAACAACAGCTACCACAATGTCCCTGCACCAAAACAGCGGTAAAAAGCAGCACACAAGCAACACAGCTTATAACAGCATACCATTCAGCACAAGAAAGGGTGTAAAATGTCAGCCAGCAGCACATACAACATCACACATACACTTAGACAGCTGTAGAAATAAGGCAGCATGCGATACATTTGAAGACAATTCAAACATGGCATAGCAAACATGCATCAAGCATCATATAATCTTCACTCAAACATGATCACAAACCATACCAAACATCATGGTAAACATCATGAAAGAACAACATGAGATGATGCACAACATTAATCACATGAACATGTCAAACCAAGTATGCATCTCATGAAATTACAAAGCAAGCAAGCATGCACAACACGATAAATCCAGCAACACCAGCAACAATCGACAATTATCATGCTCAAAGAGTGTGTGCAAAGTGTTCATCGCATCGGGAACGCAACATCGCCAACGTGATCATAAACGAAAAAAATCCAAGCATCGCGTGTCGGAAAAAGTGTGCATACAATAGTGTGAGGTGGAACAGCTCAAGAATAGCCCACAAATCATCAATGTATCAATCTATAAAGTTTAGGCATGCATCGGATCTCAATCAACCAAGAAAATGCAAGAAAATATCACTCTGCAGCAGTGGTAATCGATTACTCACTTTGAGTAATCGGTTACTCAGTTGAAATTTGACCAGAAACGTGAAAATTAGGCAGAGTAATCGGTTACCCTGTTAGGGTAATCGATTACCACTGAAACAGAGGCACAAATTCAACTTTGAAAAGCACTTTTCAGCATCCAATCACTTATGCAAACATCCAAATGATCATGCAAACAATTAATCACGAAATTTACATCAAATACCAGTAATCAAACACCAATTTCATCAACCAAACAACAAGATCACAAATCAAATCAAGCAAATGGATCAAATCACATCACAAACCAAAGATCTACATTGCATAAGTAGAAATTAAGCTAAATCAAACATAGATCTAAGGAAAACCAACCTACAAGGCTGAGATTTACCTTGGTGATTGTTGAGCACGAAAATTGGTGAATCCAAGCAAGAAGACCAGAGATCTATACAATAATCTTCAAGATCCTAGCAAGAAACTTTAGGATCCAAGCAAGAACACTCCGAATAATCAAACGCTGCTCCCAAAAGTGATTCCAAGATCCAAACCAGTAGCTATATCAGAATTGAACAAAGAATGATGATGTGATGGAGGTTTAGCTCAAGAATTCACAAATTCCAATGAAGAATTTGTGAATCTATGGATATGGGGCTTTGGTAAGAGGTTGAAGATGAAGATGAAAAGTGGAAAAATGAGAGAGAATTGAGAGAATTCTGAAAAAATTGGAGAGTGAAAATGATGTATGTTGGTGAGGTTTGGAATGAATTGGTTTAAATAGAAGCTAGGTTAGGAATTCAAATGTGGTTTGGAGTGAGGTTAAGTGAGTGGAAATTGGGATGGAATGTGAATTAGGAAATGAAATGAGGAATTAGAGTGGAAAAATGATGGAGAGAATTGAATTTGGGTGGAAAATGATGGAAATAGATCAGTTCTAGATCCTTACCACACATGCACAAGCCAAGCACATGACCACAAAATACTCCAAAATTCTGCAGTGCTGAAAATGCCACATTTTTTGCAATTTCGCCCAGAGTAATCGGTTACTCACTTTGAGTAATCGATTACTCCATTCAAAAATTCAAAATTGGCGCCAAAAGGAGGGAAACTTGGATATTTGTCCGGTTCCACCTGTTCTGAACCATGATAGACCTTTAAAACTTGCCATCTGATATTACCACTGGAATACACTTGAAATATGTTGGGAAATGTTTTTCGCACTCGGATCAAACTGCTGATACCAACTGTCTGGTGCTGAATAGCTGATAAAAAATCGACTGCCGGGGTTTCTGATCATCCAATCGCTTAATGAGCAAAATTAATGCATAAAAAGACTTGGAAAGCTATCTGTTTGGCTCTAAACACTGTTAAAAATCGTACTGGGACTGATGACACCGCGAGCTGCTGAAAGACTACCTCGATCCCATGCTCAAAAGGACAATGCAAATGCAGGAATGATAATGCCAATGAAAGGAAGCATAAACCAGTTAGGTTAGAAACAAAAGGGTAAATTTTGAGGTGTTACAGCTGCCCCTATTCAAACTTCTTGGATCCGAGGGTATGGAAGCAACGGCTTTCAGTCAATCGGGATACACGGGGTTTGAATACCAAAATAACTGGAAAATTTGCAACCTGTGGGGATGATGAAATAACGCGAATACGAGAACGATCGAATGCGAACTCGGAAAGGCAGATCGGACAAAGGCGGACTAAACTTGGGATATAAGGATAAACGAGAACAGCCGAAGGCGAACTCGAACAGGTAGACCGGCCACAGGCGGACCACGCTGGGGAGATATAAAGCATCCGAGACCATGCCGGAGGTGGGTTCGAAAAAGAAAGGCCAAGCCGAAGGTGGGCTTTCAAAGAAAGACTAAAGCCGAAGGTAGACTTTCATGCAAAGGATGCGAGACCATACCGAAGGTGGGCTCGAAAAAGAAAGACCAAGCCGGAGGTGAGCCTTCAAAGAAAGACTAAGCCGAAGGTAGACTCTCAAACAAAGGATACGAGACCATGCCGGAGGTGGGCTCGAAAAAGAAAAGCCAAGCTGAAGGTGGGCTTTCAAAGAAAGACTAAAGCCGAAGGTAGACTTTCAAGCAAAGGATGCGAGACCATGCCGAAGGTGGGCTCGAAAAAGAAAGACCAAGCCGGAGGTGAGCCTTCAAAGAAAGACTAAGCCAAAGGTAGACTCTCAATCAAAGGATACGAGAACATGCCGAAGGTGGGCTCGAAAAAGAAAGGCCAAGCCGAAGGTGGGCTTTCAAAGAAAGACTATGCCAAAGGTAGACTTTCAAACAAAGGATGCGAGACCATGCTGAAGGTGGACTCGAAAAAGAAAGGCCAAGCCGAAGGTGGGCTTTCAAAGAAAGACTATGCCGAAGGTAGACTTTCAAACGAAGGATATGAGACCATGCAGAAGGTGGGCTCGAAAAAGAAAGACCAAGCCGAAGGTGGGCTTTCAAAGAAAGACTATGCCGAAGGTAGACTTTCAAACAAAGGATACGAGACCATGCCGAAGGTGGGCTCGAAAAAGAAAGACCAAGCCAAAGGTGGGCTTTCAAAGAAAGACTATGCCGAAGGTAGACTTTCAAACGAAGGATACGAGACCATGCCGAAGGTGGGCTCGAAAAAGAAAGACCAAGCCAAAGGTGGGCTTTCAAAGAAAGACTATGCCGAAGGTAGACTCTCAAATGAAGGATACGAGACCATGCCGAAGGTGGACCCGAAAAAGAAAGACCAAGCCGAAGGTGGGCTTTCAAAGAAAGACTATGCCGAAGGTAGACTCTCAAACGAAGGATACGAGACCATGCCGAACTTGGGCTCGAAAAAGAAAGACCAAGCCGAAGGTGAGCTTTCAAAGAAAGACTATGCCAAAGATAGACTCTCAAACAAAAGGTACGAGGCCATGCCGAAGGTGGACCCGAAAAAAGAAAGACCAAGCCGAAGGTGGGCTTTCAAAGAAAGACTATGCCGAAGGTAGACTCTCAAACGAAGGATAGGAGTTCATGCCGAAGGTGGGCTCGAAAAAGAAAGGCCAAGCCGAAGGTGAGCTTTCAAAGAAAGACTATCCGAAGGTAGACTTTCAAACGAAGGATACGAGACCATGCCGAAGGTGGGCTCAAAAAAGAAAGACCAAGCCGAAGGTGAGCTTTCAAAGAAAGACTATGCCGAAGGTAGACTCTCAAACTAAGGATATGAGACCATGCCGAAGGTGGGCTCGAAAAAGAAAGTCCAAGCCGGAGGTGAGCCTTCAAAGAAAGACTAAACCGAAGGTAGACTTTCAAACGAAGTATACGAGACCATTCCGAAGGTGGGCTCAATAAAGAAAGACCAAGCCAAAGGTGAGCTTTCAAATAAAGACTATGCCGAAGGTAGACTCTCAAACGAAGGATACGAGACCATGCCGAAGGTGGGCTCGAAAAAGAAAGACCAAGCCGAAGGTGGGCTTTCAAAGAAAGACTATGCCGAAGGTAGACTTTCAAACGAAGGAATCGAGACCATGCCGAAGGTGGACCTGAAAAAGAAAGACCAAGCCGAAGGTGGGCTTTCAAAGAAAGACTATGCCGAAGGTAGACTTTCCTGGGGAGAACAAGATAACAGCGGGTGCGAGGACGGCCGAAGGCGAACTCGAGAAAAGAGAAAGACTAAGCCGAAGGTGGACCTTCAAAAAAAGACTAAGCCGAAGGTAAACTTTCAAACAACAATATGTAGAATCGACAGATCTACAAAGATGACTCCGTCGGGGAAAAGAGAAATCTAAACAGACAACTCTGCGGGGAGCAAAGGAAGAATCAACAAGAAGGATGAATCCACTAGTAGTGTTGTAGTGTTAACCAACATCTTCTGAACTTTGTTACTTTCTGCTAGGGAAAAAATATGGTAAAGGATATCAAACCTGGCTTATGCTTCGAATGCGTATGTTTGAATTTTTCCGTAATGCTCCATATCAATGGAATACTACGCTTTTGGGAGGATGCCATGAAAAAATGCTTATGCAATGCAAAAGAGGCGTCTCAGCAAAATAAATGCTGAAGACCAAGGCAGCTCCACTGGGTATGACAAACTAAATTGTCCTCTGAATTAAAAGATCCTGCTGAGAAAGACTTCACTCTGCTGAGGAAGATCCTGATCACAAACTCTGCTTGAGATGAAAACTCCGAGAGAAGATCCACTCTGTTGGAGATGGAAACGAATATTGGAGGTGGAACCCGAAGAGAAATTCTCTCCGCTGGGGATTACCAATGACTTCCATCGAAGACAGAACTCAACAACTGGATTTGAAATATGCCAATAACCACTGGACTTAAGACCTGCTGGGGGTTTCAACAGCTGTTGAACAAACCACTGTAAAAGATCACCACCAAACTCCGCTTGGGGAGACAAGTCAATAATTCCAAACCTGTTTTGGGGTATTACCGAACTCAACCTGTTGTTGGGAGATGCCCTTGCTTTTACCCTACCGGGGAATGTCAGTACTTTTACCCTGCTGGGGAGTACCGGCCTTTACCAGCAAACCTTCTTGGGGAATGGAAGATGATGACATCAACATTGCTAGAAGATACCATTCGGCTTACTCATCTGTGGGGATAAAATCATACCGTTACTGACGAGACAAACATTTCTCGACTAGCTGAGGAGAATGAGTGCTCAGTGTAACACCCTTCTACCCCACATACAATTTCTAGTAAAACATTTCATATTATCAGAGTAGAAACAACATAAAGGATGTCACACATAATATTCAAAACATCATGTAAACAATCATTGTCCTGTCCCGTAACACGGGTTGCTCGTTCATCAATATCAAAATTAACAACTACGCAGGGGAAATCAATTTTTATTTTTAATTCCATAAAATACTTCATAATAATTATGTCCAAATCGAACACCATCATCAACATTATAAAAATCCAGTCATAAACTAAAAGAAACGAGGTTCACAACAATCTTCCCAACCCGATGTTACATGACACAGAGCAGGACACCTCTAACTAGACAGTAATAACGAAACACTCCAAAGCTACTTCCTTCGTCACCTCGTAGCTATTCTTGGTTATCTGCAAGTTACCCACATAAGAGGCAACATTTCCAAGCAGGCAGGGTGAGAAAACATAATTCATTATAGTAATACAAGGACATGGAAAACAAATAATTAAGCAACAACGACATCAGAATCATCATCAACAATTATTCACAACATAATCTCAACTACTTCAAAAAATGCGATGTCAAACATAATGATATGCAAAGGATGCATGTGGTACCAATTTTTCTCCATGTGATGGACACTGGCCATCAACCCTCCACAAGGGAGCACAACATAACAACATATCACTTCAATCCGCACTATGGGATTGAAGCTACCAATAGGCCGAAGCCCCAACATAAAAATTCCATGAAATGCAATGATGCTAAACTCCGCATTTCATCCAAATATCAACATGTGCATCATTCATTTCATTTTCAACAATATTCATCATAAAATCATGTTTTTATCATCCATATATCAACAACAACTATACAACAATGATTAAACACGAGAAAACATAAAAAAAAACCTCATGAAAGAAACGACAAAACGACAAGACAGAAGCATGACACGGTCGCCCGTGTCCTGTGACACGGCCCGTGTCAGCAGCACTGAACAACAATTCAAAAAAAAACAGAAAACGCAACAATGACAGTAGTCTGACACGGCCGCCCGTGTCTTGTGACACTGCCCGTGTCAGGCAACCTGTTAACACAAAAGTCCAACTTTTCAACCAAAAAGCTGACACGGGTGCCCGTGTTGTGTGACACGGCTCGCGTCAGGGTACGACAAAACCCCATTTTTCCCAAAACGTGATTTTTCTGAATTTTTTATTCCTATTACCCCAAAATCAGTGTTCCACACGAAAATTGATAAAAAATACTCACAAAACACACATATAGCAATACATATCAATCAAATTCATCATACTTTCATCAAATTACTCATTCTACATCAACAATCACCAAAATCAATACAATTCATACAATCCTTAATCTATTCATCTCCAATTCCTATAAAACTATAAGGAATTATGAACTCTCCCCATACCTTAGAGTAATCCGAAGCTTTTTCCTTCTTTCTTCAAGATTCCTCTAGTTATCCTCAAGCTCTAGTTCTCCTTCTTCTCTCTTCTTCAAGGTTCTTCACAAAAGATACGACAAAATGAGAAAATGATCGTTCTCTTTCTTTGGCTAACAAATCCCAACTTATGAACTTCCCATCCTATCCTTACGTACTTTCCAATAAGACCACCTTGCCCTTTCTCATTTTATTTTTAATAATAATAATAATATAAATAACACATGCTCATTTACTTTATTAAAATTATTCAAAAACACTCTTTTACTCCAAAATTCTCCAAAATTATCAAAAACCTCTTAATTCCTTCTAAATTAGTTAAATAAATAATTAAATAATTGATTTAGATTTGGGTCGTTACAACTCTCCCCTACTTTAAGAATTTTCGTCCTCGAAAATTACCTGAAGTAAACAGAGTCAGATACGGCCCTTTCATATGATCTTCACGCTCCCAAGTCCAACTATCACCAGCTGGTCCGCCCCACAATACTTTCACTAAAGCAATCTCTTTACCTCGTAATTGCTTCAATTCTCGACCATCAATCCTCACAAGCAAAGCTTCTACCGTCAGGTTATCTCTCACCTGAACATCATACATTTGAATCACATGCGACGGATCCGGAATATACTTCCTCAACTGTGACACATGAAACACATCATGCAATTTGCAAGTGACGGTGGTAAAGCCACCCGATAGGCAACCTCTCCTATTCTCTGCATAATTTGATACGGACCAACAAAGCGTGGAGTGAGCTTTCTAGACTTCAAAGATCGTCCCACACCAGTCATCGGAGTAACTCTCAAGAACACGTGGTCTCCCTCCTGGAATTCAAGTGTTTTTCTTCTCTTATCATGGTAACTCTTCTGACGACTCTGCGACGTCTTCATTTTATCCCGAATCATTTTAATCTTCTCCGTTGTCTCCTGAACAATCTCAGGTCCAAGTAAAGAACTCTCTCCCAACTCATACCAACACAATGGAGTTCGACAACGTCTACCATACAACTCCTCATATGGAGGCATCCCAATACTAGCATGAAAACTGTTGTTGTATGTAAACTCGATCAACGGCAAGTGACTATCCCAAGATCCTCCTTGATCTAGCACACAAGCTCTCAACAAATCTTCTAAAGATTGGATTATTCTTTCTGTTTGACCATCTGTCTGCGGGTGATAAGCAGAGCTCATCCTCAACTTAGTACCCAAAGCATCCTGTAGACTCTTCCAAAACCTTGACGTAAACCGCGGATCTCTATCCGATACAATACTCGAAGGCGTTCCATGCAACTTCACAATTTCATCAATATAAATTTCAGCTAAATTCTGCATAGAATAATTAATTCTCATCGGCAAGAAATGCGCCGACTTAGTTAACCTATCCACAATTACCCATATTGAGTCATTACCTCTTGCAGTCTTCGGCAACCCAGTCACAAAATCCATGGAAATGTTATCCCATTTCCATTTAGGAACATTCAATGGCTGCATCATACCTGAAGGCTTCTGATGCTCAATCTTGGACTTCTAGCAAGTCAAACATGCATACACAAATTCAGGAATATCTCTTTTCATACCTGGCCACCAAAACAATCTACGCAGGTCTTGATACATCTTCATAGCACCAGGATGAATACTCAATCGACTTCTATGCCCTTCCTCCAAAATACTCTTTTTGATCCCAGAAATATCCGGAATACATACTCTATCTCGAAATCTCAAAACTCCATCTTCATCAATTCGGAACTCACCTCCATTACCTTGATTAATCTTCATTAACTGGTCAACTAATTTCAAATCAAATTTCTGACCTTCCCGAATTTCCTCCAAAATCCCACTAGTCAGCTTTAGCGTGCCCAATTTCACACTATTAGCGGTCGTCTCACACAACAAACTCATGTCTCTGAATTGCTCAATCATTTCAAGTTCTCTCACCATAAGCATCGAAATATGCAATGACTTCCTACTCAAAGCATCAGCCACTACATTTGCTTTACCGGGATGATAATTCAAATTGAACTTAAAATCCTTTAACAATTCTAGCCACCTTCTCTGCCTCATGTTTAACTCTTTCTGATCGAACAAGTATTTCAAACTTTTATGATCACTGAATACCTCAAATTTCAAACCAAAAAGATAATGCCTCCAAATCTTCAGCACAAATACTACAGCAACAAACTCCAAGTCGTGTGTAGGGTAATTCCTCTCATGGACTCTTAACTGCCTAGAAGCATAAGCGGCCACTTTACCATTTTGCATCAAAACTCCACCAAGGCCCATCTTTGAAGCATCACAATAAACCACAAAGGACTCATTCGGGTCTGGCAAAACCAACACCGGAGCAGTTGTCAACTTTTTCTTTAGTTCCACAAAACTTTCTTCACAAGCGACATCCCATACATACGCTTGTCCTTTTCGCGTCAATTGCGTCAACGGCAAAGCCAATTTAGAAAAAACTTCAATGAATTTACGATAATAACAAGCCAATCCAAGAAAACTACGAATCTCCGTAGCAGACTTCGGAGTCTCCCACTGCAACACCGCATCAATCTTTGAGGGATCCACAAAAATTCCACCACTTGAAATCACATGGCCCAGGAAACTCACTTCCTTCAACCATAACTCACACTTTGACAACTTAGCATACAATTTCTTTTCCCTAAACACTTGTAACACAATCTTCAAATGTTCCACATGTTCTTCTTCTGATTTAGAATATACCGAGATGTCATCTATGAAAACCACCACAAACTTATCAAGATATTCATGAAAGATCCTGTTCATATACTCCATGAACACACCAGGCACATTAGAAACTCCAAATGGCATCACTGTATATTCATAATGACCATACCTCGTTCTGAAGGCTGTTTTCGGAATATCATCAGCTTTAACTCTAATCTGATGATAACCAGACCTCAGATCAATCTTACTGAACACACAAGCACCTACGAGTTGATCCATTAAGTTGTCGATTCTTGGAAGCGGATACTTATTTTTGACGGTCATCTTATTCAACTGCCGATAATCGACACACAATCTCATACTACCATCTTTCTTCTTGACGAGCAACACTGGGGCACCCCACGGAGAAACACTAGGTCGAATGAACTTCCTTTCTAACAATTCTTCTAGTTGTCTCTTCAGCTCGCTCAATTCCAAAGCAGACATCCGATAAGGAGATATTGACACTGGACTCGTACCTGGTATTAAGTCCACAGTGAACTCAACTTCACGTTCCGGAGGTAAATCACTTATATCCTCAGGAAACACATCTTGAAACTCACAAACCACAGGAAACTCAGCACTGACGGCTTCACCATCAACTGACAACGATGCAAACACTGCGAACATCAACGCTTCATCTGATAAATGTTCATCCACTTGTTTAGCAGATAAGAACATCAGTTCACCATCCTCACCTAACTCTGGAAACCTCACAGTCTTGCTATAAAAATTAATATGAACGTAGTTGAACTCCAACCAGTTCATACCAAGGATAACATCGATTTGGTGCAAAGGTAAGCACACCAAATCCATCACAAAATTCTTCTCAAAGATCGTCAAAGGACACTTCAAATAAACAAGCATGGTAGTCACTGAACCATTAGCCGGAGTCTCTATTATCATACTACCATTCATGTTAGACAAATTCAAACCCAATCTAGTAGCACACTCAAGAGAGATAAATGAATGCGTAGCTCCAATATCAATAATAGCAATCAACTCAACATTGTTAATAAAACAAGTACCTCGAATCAAGTTGCCCTTCTTGGGAACTTCTGAGCCAGCCAAAGCAAACACTCTTCCAGTAGTCTGGGCAGCAGTAGCAGTCTTCTTTTGTTTCTGGCATTGAGTACTGATATGCCCCTGTTCACCACAGTTGAAACAGGTCAGACCCTCATTCGGATAATCACCAATTCTATGCCCAGTCTTACCACAACGGTAACATCTCAGAACTTTGTTAGTACACCCATCAGCTTTGTGACCTGACTCTCCACACTTATAGCACTTAGTAGGTACATTAACGACTCCCCTACTTGACTTATTCTCATCTGATACCCTCTGTTTCCCTTTATCACCTAGGGTCGCATAAGGTTTTCCTCTAAACTGACCCTTATCTTTCTTTTCACTTAGCTGTTTGTAGTGAGCAGATCGAGCTCGACTATCTTCATCATAGATCTTACTCTTATCCACCAGTTCCGCATACCTGCGAATATGTTGGCATCCAATCCCCTGCTTAATCTCTGGTCTCAGCCCATTCTCAAACTTGAGACACTTAGAAAGTTCAGCATCTGCACGGTTGTAATGAGGACAAAACTTCACGAGCCTCTCAAATTTGGCAGCATACTCTGCCACAGTCATATTTCCTTGCTTCAATTCAATGAATTCCACTTCCATCTTACCACGAGCATCTTCAGGAAAATACTTGCCTAGAAATTCTTGCTTGAACACATTCCAAGTCACCACAGTGCCAACATCTTCCAGCCTCTGACGGGTGTTATCCCACCAGTCCTCGGCCTCTTCTTCCAGCATATGCGTTCCGAACTGCACTTGCTGCGCATCAGAGCACCCCATCACTCTAAAATCTTCTCAATCACCTTGAGCCACTTTTGTGCGCTCGTCGGGTCATGAGTTCCTTCAAACTTCGGTGGGTTGTTCCTCTGAAACTTCTCTAACGCACGAAACTCATCAGGAGCATGGTTCCGAGCAAGAGCTACAATAGCATCAGCAAGAGCGCGTGTGTTGTTTCCAACCATTCTGTACAACACTCACCACGTGAGAAAAACAATTAATCGTTAACAAGTAACGACTGGCAACAAACTGACAACACAAAACTTGGCCGGACAGACCGACCTGCTCTGATACCACTAATGTAACACACTTCTACCCCACATACAATTTCTAGTAAAACATTTCATATTATCAGAGTAGAAACAACATAAAGGGTGTCACACATAATATTCAAAACATCATGTAAACAATCATTGTCATGTCCCGTAACACGGGTTGCTCGTTCATCAATATCAAAATTAACAACTATGCAGCGAAAACAATTTTTATTTTTAATTCTATAAAATACTTCATAATAATTATGTCCAAATCGAACACCATCATCAACATTATAAAAATTCAGTCATAAACTAAAAGAAACGAGGTTCACAACAATCTTCCCAACCCGATGTTACATGACACAGAGCAGGACACCTCTAACTAGACAGTAATAACAAAACACTCCAAAGCTACTTCCTTCGTCACCTCGTAGTTATTCTTGGTTATCTGCAAGTTACCCATATAAGAGGCAACATTTCCAAGCAGGCAGGGTGAGAAAACATAATTCATTATAGTAATACAAGGACATGGAAAACAAATAATTAAGCAACAACAACATCGGAATCATCATCAACAATTATTCACAACACAATCTCAACTACTTCATAAAATGCGATCTCAAACATAATGATATGCAAAGGATGCATGTGGTACCGATTTTTCTCCATGTCATGGACACTGGCCATCAACCCTCCACAAGGGAGCACAACATAACAACATATCACTTCAATCCGCACTATGGGATTGAAGCTACCAATAGGCCGAAGCCCCAACATAAAAATGCCATGAAATGCAATGATGCTAAACTCCGCATTTCATCCAAATATCAACATGTGCATCATTCATTTCATTTTCAACAATATTCATCATAAAATCATGTTTTTATCATCCATATATCAACAACAACTATACAACAATGATTCAACACGAGAAAACATAAAAAAAACCTCATGAAAGAAACGACAAAACGACAAGACAGAAGCCTGACACGGTCGCCCGTGTCCTGTGACACGGCCCGTGTTAGCAGCACTGAACAACAATTCAAAAAAAAAACAGAAAACGCAACAATGACAGTAGTCTGACACGGCCGCCCGTGTCCTGTGACACTGCCCGTGTCAGGCAACCTGTTAACACAAAATTCCAACTTTTCAACCAGAAAACTGACACGGGTGCCCGTGTTGTGTGACACGGCCCGTGTCAGGGTACGACAAAACCCCATTTTTCCTAAAACGTGATTTTTTTTGCATTTTTGATTCCCATTACCCCAAATTCTGTGTTCCACACGAAAATTGATAAAAAATACTCACAAAACACACATATAGCAATACATATCAATCAAATTCATCATACTTTCATCAAATTACTCATTGTACATCAACAATCATCAAAATTAATACAATTCATACAATTCTTAATCTATTCAACTCCAATTCCTATAAAACTATAAGGAATTATGAACTCTCCCCATACCTTAGAGTAATCCGAAGCTTTTTCCCTCTTTCTTCAAGATTCCTCTAATAATCCTCAAGCCCTAGTTCTCCTTCTTTTCTCTTCTTCAGTTTTCTTCACAAAAGATACAACAAAATGAGAAAATGATCGTTCTCTTTCTTTGGCTAACAAATCCCAACTTATGAACTTCCCATCCTATCCTTACTTACTTTCCAATAAGACTACCTTGCCCTTTCTCATTTTATTTTTAATAATAATAATAATATAAATAACACATGCTCATTTACTTTATTAAAATTATTCAAAAACACTCTTTTACTCCAAAATTCTCCAAAATTATCAAAAACCTCTTAATTCCTTCTAAATTAATTAAATAAATAATTAAATAATTGATTTAGATTGTCGGGTCGTTACACTCAGACCCTGCGGGGAACTAAAATCCTTGTCCCAAGTAGATATTCCATAAATCTTGTGCTGGGGATGCAACAGTATCAACTTTTGATTGCTTGCGGGAAGAGTAATGAATCGATCGCAACTCTAGCTGGCGAAATAATCTTCCGTACTTTGTTGGGGAAGATAATTCTCTGGTTGGGGAAAATAACAACCTGCTGCTGTTGGAGGAAAGAATCTACCCTGCTAGGGATTAGAGCATGTCGTTGCTGACGGACCTACACTCCCTGACCTTTTGAGGAAAGTGATTACTAAGCTCTGTGGGGAAAATAAAGTCTTTTCAAAGACATCCAACACACCTCCAGCTGGAGATACAACCACTCCCACCTCGTAGCAATCCACTTTAAACTGCTTGCTGGGGAATAATCAACCAACCATGACACCGGCTGGGGAACACAATCCTCTGTACTCTTGCTGGGGAGAATAAGTTCTGTTGAGGATGATGAACTTTCAGTGCTAGGGAGATTAACTCTACTGGGGAGAAACAATCTTGCCACCTCACCTGACCTGCCTTTATGGTCATAAACGGTTCTTTGAACTCTCTATTTTCCCCAGACCACCAGGTCTAAAGGAAGAAATCATCTCAAGAGGATTTTATAGAAGACCGGGCGTTCACACAGTCCCAAGGTCTTCAAACTCATGGAGAGATTGATCACATCTTGACATGACTGCCCCAGCCTGCACATCTACAAAGTAGCTTGCCTCGAAAGGGTTTGCAATGACTGGAAATATTCTGCCCCGGTATTTTGAATTTTGAAGAGGTGTTTTCAATTAACCGTCTTCAGGAGTGGACAACTTCTTACGCTCTAGAGGTGGCCTGCCCCAAGTCTTGAAGGAACTTTTCCCTTGACTGATCTTACAGAGATTTGTCAAATCGACCTGATATGCCCCATATTAAGCGCTTGTGGAGAGATTTATTGAATCTCGACATAATTGCCCCAGTTTGGCTACTTCTTATCACCATTTATCGAGAATGTGCAGGCTGCGCACAACCTCTTGGCCACATTCCCCTTGACATGACTGTCCTTCGGAGTTTTCACCATCTCAACTTGGCGTGATCGAGCTTCTCAACTGACGTTCATCATGTAAGCTTCTTTGTTGTCAAACACATGCAAGCAGAAAATGTTTGTTATGAGAATGACAATTCTAATGCAACACTCGTGTTATCCTGAAGTTTTAATTGAAAATGCGCCGCCAAGCCTCGCGAACGAATCACTAGCTGGGATGCGACATTCATTTTTGAATGGAAAACAATACGCACATGCAATACCAACAAAACTCTTATTAGCACAACTCATAGGAGTCGGGAACGCTATCTCGCTAAAGTGCACTTTTGGAATAAACCCTGCTTCAATTAGGACTTTTTAAGGGTTATAACATGGCCTGGTTCACGGCTTTGAGAAAAAAGGATTTAAGGCTAAAAGTTTATATGTGCCCACCCACTCTTCGTGATGTTCTCCAGTCCTATGTTCAGCTAATCTGACACAAGCGCTCATCTCTCAAAAGGTTTTATGATCCTTAAAGAACCCATGTAATTGATGGTTTGAGACCTAATGAGGTTTTGGAGCAACAGTCACCCCTTGTGTCTTTTCTGTCTATAGCCACACGACTTGGTTCTGCTCAAGGAATTTTCCTTTTGTCGTCCTTTTTGCTTTTTGATTTTCATTCCCTTTTTTTTATTCCCTGATTTTTCCTGGACTGACTCTTTTGAGTTTTTTCGATTTTTTGATGCCTAAGTCGCTTGTTTTCGAGTTTCAACTTAGCGGGCTTTCTTTCTTTTATTCTATTTTTTTGAGCAAATCGTGTGACACTAGATTGTCTGACTTGTTTGAAAGGGTTGTGACTGCCTCACTCCTTGATTGTTGCGGGATAACCATTGTGGTTTTGCATCTTTTGACCTCTTGATAGGTGGAATAGAAGGTAATGGATCCTCAGATGCGCACTCCTTTTGAAATTCGAACGCTCGGTCAAACTAACTGACGCCTACCCTGCCCCAGGTTAAGATTGAGGGTTTTTCGTTTCTAGAAAGAAACTCCTGCTTCAAGGCTCAAAGAGGTTAACGAGGGTCTATCTCCCTTATATCTCCAGTGTTTGGGAATTTGAAGCAATGCCTGTACATCCTCAACAGGGTTTTATCCAAAAGCACACAACCCAAGATTTTGCGTTTTTACTTCATCACCCTCCCTCAAAGAGTTTAAGCAAGAAAGTTGGTACTGCACTGCATATAAACATGATATGAGTGCATAAAAGCAAGATACTTTAGGAACAACACGTTTATTACATTAAAATCAGCATTCGAAACACAAACAAGTTTTTACATGCAGATAGTGTTTAAACAAACAAATGAAAGCTACATATGAAAATGCAGTAAAGGATCCGAAGATTGCCATTGTTGAGGAGACTTGACTCCGTCTAGACTTATTGCTTCTGATGACGCTCTTGCGGTCCCAGGTGCCCACTTGGGAAGCTTCAGTTGAAATGTATACCATCTACAGTGAAAGTAATGACCTTTGAGTCGACCAAATCTTGCACCTTGTGTTGGAGCGCCTTACAATCCTCAGTTGAATGCCCCCGTGCCCCAGCATGATATTCACATCGAGCATTGGCATTAAACCCCGGTGGATATGGAGGAATGATCGAATATGGTTTCCTTGGTACAATCAACCCTCTTTTAGCCAATTTTGGCAATATTTGACCATACAGCTTTGATAGCACAACAAACGGTCTGTTTCTTGGCTTCTGCCGACCCCCTTGGGAACTATTCTGCTTTTGATTTTGATTCACATGTTCCTCTGGATCAGGCACTTTCCCCCTCAGACTTAATCAAGGATTAGGCAGCAGTTGCGGACGCGGGGATTGTAAGATCAAGGATTGCAAGAAATGCCTCTGACTTGAAGCAGCTTTAGGAGAGGCAACAGAGATATCCACTTCTTTTTCAACAGCTAGAGTAGGATCACCTTGTATGCTTATGCCACTCGGCGTGAATTCAATTACCTTCGAATCGATCAGATCCTGGACAGCATACTGAAATGCCCTACAATCTTCCACATTATGCCCCAACGCACCAGAGTGGAAACCACAGTGGGCTCTAGCATCATGACCCGGTGGGGGAATACCAGTAAGAGGAGCCAGAGTCCTTTTCTGCACCAGTTGCAACTGAAGGAGATGCTGTAATAGCTGAGAATATGGCACTGGTGGAGTCTCAAAGTGCCGGTTCATCTTTGGTCTATCTTGACGTCGACGAGAAGCCATTCCCTATTATGGAGATACAGCCGGGATGATCACAGTGGCAACCTGCTCACTCTTTGGGAAGGATCCCTTAACTAATGAAAGAGAGACAATTCCAGTCGCAGCTTCAGACATGGGAGTATTATCTTTGTTTAACACACCTCTCACGATCTCCATAACCAGGCTCATCTGTGCCTTCAGTTGATTGACTTCTTCCTTCAGCATTTTCTGGTCTTGAATCAATGTTTGCATTTTCTCCGTAAATTGTCCTGTTTGGCTCTGTACTTCCCTTAACTCCACCACCAAGGGTTGGACAAGGGTCCCCAGCTGCTCTTGCCCTTGTACAACGCCTTGCATTAATTCCATGAACTAAGCCATGTAAGCCTGCATGGCAGCCATCTCAGTCTGCATCTGTTCCATTACTCTTTCTTGGTTGAGTCGAGTAGAATGTTGGTGAATCGGCTGATCAGCTATCCTGCCTGTGACCAAATAAAGGTTAGAAAAAAACCGAAACGAGCACCTGTTATGCAAAAATGCTTATGATAAGAGGATGCAAATGTAAATGAACATGCTTGCATCTTTGCAGGGCGATCCACCCCTTGATTCCAGTTTAAAGACGAGATAGGATGAAAATGCTGCTCATGTATCAGAGAAAATCACTGTCAGAGGTTGCAACCCAAGATAACAAAAATAAGTCTAAAAACAAAAGAAGCAGAAATCCCAGCCAACAATTCTGGTGGTGACCCGAGATACAAAGAAAAACAAACTATAGAATATCACCCACTGCCTGATCTAGAGCCTTCACCCCTAGGCCTCTTCACTTCAGCTCGTATCTTCAGCTCTTCTATAGTCGCCGTGGCCTCATTCAGTCGCTCCTCAACTGCGTGCCTCTGGAATGTCCCTGATAAGATCTCCTCGTCTTTCTTCATGAGCTTCAACTTCAAACTCTCGATCTGATCCAGGAACTTATCTTCTTTCTGCTTGTTGGCTGTTATCACAGTATCTCGGTAAGCGTTGAACTTGTGAATCTTTGACCAAGCCATGGCTAAATCTTCCTTCTTGGATTTGAGAATCCTGCTAACACCTTTCAGAGCTTGCCCTACCTTTTGTCTGGCTATGACCTCCTCATCTAGCTCTTTTTCTTTCTTAGCGAGCAATTCTGTTTTCAACTTAGCGACATGAACAGCTTCACCTCGCTCATGTTTCAACTGGTAGATTTCTCTTTACAGCTCATCGTTCTCCTCTCGAAGCTTCTCCTTTTCAACCCACAGTTTGTTATACTTTTCTATCTCAACTGTGGTTGAAGGTTCAATCAACAAGGGGTAAGATGGAGGTTCTCTGCAGAATGGTAGAAGTACACTCTCTACTCTCCTCTGAATCCATTCCTCGTATGCAGGGAAGACTTTGTTGTTACACTTTCCAAAAGAAGTCTTTCCTTTCTTGTGGCGATCTCTCCAAGTATTTGCAGCTTCTTTTAACACTTCTAAATTGGCTTCTCCACTCACATATAGAGACTCTTGAACATCTTGGTCCTTTGGCGGCTCCTTCAAAGCATACCCAAATTTCCTAACAGCAAGAATAGGGTTATAATTAATTCCCCCTTTTCTTCCTACTAGAGGTACGTTTGGGTAACCTCCACAGCTGATCAGGATCTCTTGGCCCAGCAAATCACGATTGATCCAAATCAAGTTGTAAGCCCTTAATCCCATCAATCTCCTTGACCAATCCAATGTTTCTTTGGTGTCTTCAAATGCCCCAGATTTGGGAAGGCAATCGGCAAACCACTTGTAGAACACTGGAGCACAAAAGTAAAGAGGTCCTCCTCTCCTCTTCTCATTCTTATAGTGCATCGAATAGTACAGATCCCCAAGCAAGGTAGGTACCGGATTCTTCGTGGTGAATATCTGGACAGCGTGCACGTCTACAAAATCCTTCACCTTAGGGAACAACGCTGTTCCATAAACACACATAGCCAGAATTGCATTGAAGCCCGACCAACACTTAGCCTTAGCACAAATAGCAGCCTACTCGATCAAAAACTTTGTGTGAAAGCCTTTATAACCCCCTTTACTCGTAACATTCTTCTTCAGCAAAGACTGATCCAAACGCAACGCAGTAGCAACCTTTTCCAGATCGAGAAACTCCTTGGAAGGATAGAAGGGAACTTCTTCTTTGACAGAAACATCCAAAATGAGAGCATACTCTTCCAATGTCGGTTCTAAAAGATAATCCGCAAACAGAAAACATTGCAGGTGAGGGTCATAGAACTGTGCCAGAGTGTACAGAGCTCTGAACTCATAGTTGGTAACATCTCGGGTGAAACTCAAAATCCTCCCATATTCTCCTCTAAAGTCTGCCAACACCCCGGGTTTTTCCATAGCCGAGATCTGGTGCACAACATCTAAATGAAGCTCCGGGAACTTGTACGGGATGATATTCTTTCTCTCTTCAGTGCTAGTATTCATCATGGACAGTCTTCGGACAACCGAAATCAAAGTTAGGATGCAACCCTACAAATGAACAAACATGTTAGAATGCAAAATGATGATGCAAATGCAAACATGGGATCAAGGTATCCATGATGCTCAAAACCACTGTTGTTCTGTTGACTGAATAAAACCCTAGATATCAGAAACCCAGAAATGCAGAATAACGGCCCATTCAAACTGCCAAAACATCAGGATGATAACAGTACACTGATGAGAAATCCAAAAAATCGGGTAGGTTGAAGGTTTCGGTTACCTACAGACCTGCAAACACCCATCCTCTCTCACATGTGGGTACTAGAAAGCCGAGGATCCTCAATATCACAGGCTCTCAGGTCGAGAAATGATGATACGTTCACCATTTCTGGTTTGGCATCATCATCAATCGAGGAGGCCTCAACTGATTCCCCTCAAAAAGGATATCCTATAGTAAGTTCCCAGCATTGGGTCCTCGGATCGACAAGTGTAATGGGTTTGCCATTTCTGGACTGCCATTATCACGTGCCGGGAGGAGAGGCGTTGCTGAGTCCTCGGGAGACGGTCGCCAGAGTCGACAGTTTTCCAGGTCACATTCCATCGTCTGCCCCAAATGCGCAGGATAGAATATTACTAAGAAAACCTTGTCTGGATGTGGAGTTTTCATGTATACTAAGTCTGGCCAAATGCCAAACAAGTCACACTACTTTCCACGCTAATCATAGGTGTATGCTCAAGCCTGGGTATTGGGCTTTTCGCTCATGAATCCAACCCACGCTACAAACAGAAAATCTAGCAACATAACAATACAACAATAATGAAATGCAATGCAATAAATGCGATAAAACAGTAAAACAGTAATATACAGTAATATACAACAAAATAAAGCACAACAGATAAACACCCAATGAAACAAAACAAACAAGCGCTAGGATTGACTCGCAAAAGGGGATGGACCAGCCAGAGGTCTATCTATCCCCAGCAGAGTCGCCAGCTGTCGCTCCCGAGGATTTTCATCCATGGTACAAACACGAAAGTGGCGCAAAAAAAAGAGTCGCCAGCAATGTGTATTTATCCCAAAAGAGGGAAAGGAAACATTGCGTAAACCTGAGGGAAGAGGAAAGAACATGGTCTCACGACCAAGAGAAATGGATAAGGGAGTCGGTTACGCGAAGGGAAGGTGTTAGCACCCCACACGTCCATCGTACTCGACGGGATCCATGCTTGTTGTCTCGATCAAAGGGTGTCATCATCTGGAGCTCCACTGCTACTGGAAAGGAGAAGAAACGAGAACGGAAAGGAACGAAGAAACGACGAAGAAAAGAAAAAGAAGCGACTCGATAGGACATCGCTCGTCCTACGCCTACGTACTCCCTCGTGCAATGGGAAAGTCAGAGCAAAGTAGTTCAGACACGAACTAAGGGGGGAGGTTGCTCGACAAGACATCGCCGTCTTGTGCCTACATATCCTCAATCGGACTAGAGAGAGGAAATCATAGCAGTCGTAGTTCGACCTAACGAGGTCGGTTAGTGTTTTTTATGAGCGACGTTAAGTTCGCGTCTGGCAGTTAGGGTCGATGCCTGTTTGCGACGAGACGGAAGTAACGTGCCCTTTTCTGAAAATGATTTGAGATTAACGATCCCGAAGGATGAAAAAGATTTGAGTTTGTTTTTGTGTTTTTTAGACAGAACTGGATTGGGTTAGTTCGTAACTTACATTGCACTAAAGTCTACCATGCGTGAACGAGTGAATCACATGGTCGCCCCCAAATGAGACGTATGCTAAACACTCTAGAAGAGGATGGGAGACCCCTCGTTCTTCATTTCCTACACTTAAGGCTCGAGCGCAATATTCGTTATATTTATTAAGTGTTTTAGAAGTTTTATGAGATGGGAAGAGAAGACTCAAAAGAAAACACTAAGGGGAAACTAAATGTTCCTAATGTTATCATGCAAAGGTGGCCCTATAGTTGAGGTTGAAAGGGGGAACTTCTACCTAAGTTAGCATGCAAAGGGAAGCCTAATGCTAATCCTACTCCAAGCTTAATCGAAAATTAAGTTGGACTAGGTAGCTCTAAGGGAGTGAATCCAAGACTTAAACAAGGTTTGAGATTCAAGGGAAGAGAAAGAATGAAGGAGACGAAGGGGGAAAAGAAGCGAACAAAGAAAAACACCAGCTACCACAATGTCCCTGCACCAAAACAACAGTAAAAAGCAACACAGCTTATAACAGCATACTATTCAGCACAAGAAAAGGTGTAAAATGTCAGCCAGCAGCACATACAATAACACACATACACTTAGACAGCTATAGAAACAAGGCAGCATGCGATACATTTGAAGACAATTCAAACATGGCATAGCAAACATGCATCAAACATCATATAATCTTCACTCAAACATGATCACAAACCATACCAAACATCATGGTAAACATCATGAAAGAACAAATTGAGATGATGCACAACATTAATCACATGAACATGTCAAACCAGGTATGCATCTCATGAAATTACAAAGCAAGCAATCGTGCACAACACGATAAATCCAGCAACACCAGCAACAATCGACAATTATCATGCTCAAAGAGTGTGTGCAAAGTGTTCATCGCATCGGGAATGCAACATCGCCAACGTGATCATAAACGATAAAAATCTAAGCATCGCGTGTTGGAAAAAGTGTGCATACAATAGTGTGAGGTGCAACAGCTCAAGAATAGTCCACAAATCATCAATGTGTCAATCGATAAAGTTTAGGCATGCATCGGATCTCAATCAACCAAGAAAATGCAAGAAAATATCACTCTGCAGCAGTGGTAATCGATTACTCACTTTGAGTAATCGGTTACTCAGTTGAAATTTGACCAGAAACATGAAAATTAGGCAGAGTAATCGGTTACCCTGTTAGGGTAATCGATTACCACTGAAACAGAGGCACAAATTCAACTTTGAAAAGCACTTTTCAGCATCCAATCACTTATGCAAACATCTAAATGATCATGCAATCAATTAATCACGAAATTTACATCAAATACCAGTAATCAAACACCAATTTCATCAACCAAACAACAAGATCACAAATCAAATCAAGCAAATGGATCAAATCACATCACAAACCAAAGATCTACATTGCATAAGTAGAAATTAAGCTAAATCAAACATAGATCTAAGGAAAACCAACCTACAAGGCTGAGATTTACCTTGGTGATTGTTGAGCACGAAAATTGGTGAATCCAAGCAAGAAGACCAGAGATCTATACAATAATCTTCAAGATCCTAGCAAGAAACTTTAGGATCCAAGCAAGAACACTCCGAATAATCAAAAGCTGCTCCCAAAAGTGATTCCAAGATCCAAACCAGTAGCTATATCAGAATTGAACAAAGAATGATGATGTGATGGAGGTTTAGCTCAATAATTCACAAATTCCAATGAAGAATTTGTGAATCTATGGATATGGGGCTTTGGTAAGAGGTTGAAGATGAAGATGAAAAGTGGAAAAATGAGAGAGAATTGAGAGAATTCTGAAAAAATTGGAGAGTGAAAATGATGTATGTTGGTGAGGTTTGGAATGAATTGGTTTAAATAAAAGCTAGGTTAGGAATTCAAATGTGGTTTGGAGTGAGGTTAAGTGAGTGGAAATTGGGATGGAATGTGAATTAGGAAATGAAATGAGGAATTAGAGTGGAAAAATGATGGAGAGAATTGAATTTGGGTGGAAAATGATGCAAATAGATCAGTTCTAGATCCTTCCCACACATGCACAAGCCAAGCACATGACCACAAAATACTCCAAAATTCTGCAGTGCTGAAAATGCCACATTTTTTGCAATTTCGCTCAGAGTAATCAGTTACTCACTTTGAGTAATCGATTACTCCATTCAAAAATTCAAAATTGGCGCCAAAAGGAGGGAAACTTGGATATTCGTCTGGTTCCACCTGTTCTGAACCATGATAGACCTCTGAAACTTTCCATCTGATATTACCACTGGAATACACTTGAAATATGTCGCGAAATGTTTTTCGCACTCGGATCAAACTGCTGATACCAACTGTCTGGTGCTGAATAACTGATCAAAAATCGACTGCCGGGGTTTCTGATCATCCAATCGCTTAATGAGCAAAATAAATGCTCAAAAAGACTTGGAAAGCTATCTGCTTGGCTCTAAACACTGTTAAAAATCGTACTGGGACTGATGACGCCGCGAGCTGCTGAAAGAATACCTCGATCCCATGCTCAAAATGACAATGCAAATGCAGGAATGATAATGCCAATGAAAGGAAGCAAAAACCAGTTAGGTTAGAAACAAAAGGGCAAATTTTGAGGTGTTACATCTACGTCTAGGCGAGCACAACTCTCCTCAACCACAGCGAGTTCCTCCCCACGAGGACACGTCTCACTGTAACCTCCCACCTCCGAAGGATTCGGACTGCCCTACTTCCGGAGATCTCAGGACCGTTACCCTAGGGAGAAGACCACGTGCTGGTCTTCACTACGCCACGTAAGCCCTGGAAGTTACTTGGATTGGGCCTTGTAATCCAGCACAGTACAAGTAACCGTCGGCCCCGCGCTGGGGGCTCTCTATAAGTACCCTCTCACTTGAGAGGGTCAAGTTACGAAACATTCTAAACTCACTTCTCTGTATTTGTTTTTCTCTGACCTTACCTTACTTGAGCGTCGGAGTACCTTGCAGGTACACTCCCCCCCCCCCCCCCCGCCGTATCATCATCACCGGAGCTGAAGTCTATACGATGTTGCTGGCCACCGTATAACTGTCTGATCCAGGTACGATCAAATAGTTTGATAATATTTTAAAGCATTGTTATAAGATTTAATATTTGAAGTTAAATTTTTTATTAATTATGGATATACAATTTGAACCCGTATGTAACTTATAATAATATGTATTTGATGTAATATTATATATGAAATAGATATGTAAAGAAAATAAATCAATAGGTATATGTGATTTTAAGTTAGAGGAATAGAATGAGGTGATTCATGGAATTTGAAAATAGAAGTCTTTTAATTAAATATGATTTATAAATGAAATGTTACACTTCTTTCTCAAATGAATAAGAGAAGTTTTAGAATGTTTTGTTTTAAGAGTGCCATATTAAATTTTTAATGATGTGGAAATTAAAGAATGAATTGTCAACAAAATAGTGTGTGGCTTAGTTTTAATATATTATAATAGATAGATAATGATTTTAGGAGTTCCATTCCAATAGCCAATTTATCAACAATTATTTTATAGCGTGAATTGAAAATTTCCCAAGATTATGGGCATAAATCTATCAACTTTGTTTGCCCAGTTCATTTTAGAAATACAAATAATTTTATTTGAGTTTAAATTATTGAGAATGCAATCGCAAATAAAAATTATTCCAATAAATTTAATAGAAGCAATGTTTTAAAAGTTGAATCATTCGGGTCAACCGATTGGATTGGCAACTGAAGTTGGATTTGGGTCGATCAACCTTAAAAGACCGTTAGTAGGTCAAAACTGGAGTAAAATTTAAAAAATCGTATTGAATCGTCTAAAACCATTTGAACCAAATAATCGAAATCAATTTTGTAAAACCGTCCGATTATAAAAAAGTATCAAATTGTCCATTTTTAAAAAAAGTTTAATGTTTCAATACAAAAACTTAAAACAATCCTCATTCACAAAAAATAATTACTTATTTTTTCTATTACCACACAACCTTTTAAGTTCAATCATTTTGTTATAGTTTTTTCCTTCTTTTAACTATGGTCCGTCATCATTATGTTAACACTTTCAAATATAGATATGCTGCCCAACTCAATATTTGTTATTGTTCAATCCAATATTATTTGTTGTTGTTCAATTATGATTTGTTTGTCGTCGTTCAACTTGTATCCGCATACCGTTGTTCAATTAAGTATATTATTTTGTTTATTTTTTTTTGGTAATTCTATCCTATTTTATTTAGGTATCCTTAAGTATTTGAATTTTATTTTAGATAAGTCTATTATGTTAATTTTAATTTGAATTCATTTCAATAATTTTAAATTGAATTGGTTTAATTTATTTTATTGTAATTTTTTAATTTGTTTAAATTGATCTTAAATGAAGGTTGAAATTAAGCGTGCAATTATGTGGTATTATTATTTGCATCATTGATCTTGTTGTCTTAAATTTGTAATGGATTTTTGAAATATTTAATTTATTAAGTTGTCAACATACGATTGGATATGACATATCTATGAAATTTAGCTTCGTATTATTAATTTATTTGATAAACAATTCAATCATAGGTTTAACCAGTTGAACTAATTGAACCTTAAATTGAAATTTTTATTGGTTCGACCTTCGATTTGGTTTTTAAAACATTGAATATAAGCATCCACCAAATCCATCAGGGGGCAAAAGCAAAGGAGCCATCAAGATTGAAAGAGTTACCCAAGTGACTTCAAACACAAGAATGGATGAATTGTGATATAAAATTTTTAAAGACTTGAAAAATTAAATTATTTTTTCAAATTGATTTTAAGAAGAGGTTTAGAATAAGAAGAAAAATATAAATAAATAAGAATAGAAAAATAAAGAGTTGAGAGATCAGTGAAGAACACGCCGAATTTTATGCTAGTTCGACTCAAAATCACAAGGCCTGCGTCCAAACCCCAAGGATGACACATTGAGATTTCCACTATCACATAAGTTTTAACACATGATCATCCCATAAGCTTACTACATAAATATTTTATCTCAGGTTGAGTTTTCAACCTATATAATATATTAGAGTTCAAGAGAACATTCCTCTTTTATTTTACCATTATAGATTTGAAGAATAAAATAGTGGTTACACAAGAAAAACTCTACAAAGTGTTTGTTCTCTTAGCACTAAAATTATTTTAAATAAATGAAAATTCTAAGAGCAAAGGAGAGAGTGGAAAAAAGGTAATATTCAGAATTCTTGTGTGAAAATGGTCAAGAAAGGAAATATTTTTAGGGCCGAATTCGCTTCATAATCTAAGGTTTCGAGCAAAATCAATTATAATCTAGAAAAATAAGAAAGTTTTGTTGGATCTAAAACATAATCGATTATAAAGCATCCTTAATCAATTATTGAGCAAGTTCAACCCCATACTTGATTAAGCAATGGTAATAATTCATTAGAAGGAAAAATTTGCTATATAATCGATTAAGTAAACATCATAATCAATTATACTTTGGTTTCAAAGAGTTTTGCCCAACACAAAGTATTTTTAAAAGACATTTTGAAAATATATGAAGTTTGAAAAAGAGTTAGAGTGTGTTCATGTTTATAACCTTAGTACTTTGAGAGATACATGTTTAATATTAGATTTTTATCCTATAGAAATAAATAAACAAAAGGGAACAAAGACTGAGCTTTTAGCAGATAATTAACACCATTTCTTGATGATGTTATTTAGCATTTGATTCTCTTACACCAATCACAACAAAATTTTCAATTTTTGTTTTGTTTCAAACTTAACTCTTCGATTGATGTATCATAATGTTCACAACAAGCTAGTGACAATATGTGTGAATGCATTATACTCTTAGATATGTTTTGATTGATGTCAAAACTAGGTAGCTTAGTTCTTTGTGTATATTGGACCTTATCGTCTATGTCTAGATGTGCATCGTTATATTAGAACACTAGTAACAAACTCGTGCTTACGCACGGGGTACGTTTTTTGGTGGCATATAGTTTTGGACGCACATTTGTTTGCAAACTGTTATAAAAATTGAAAGTTGAAAAAAAGAAATAAATTATTAAAAATAATAGTAAATTTAAGTTGAAATAGTAATAAATGTAGAAGATAAAAGTTAAACAACAATATCAAAGAATAATATGATTAAAAATAAAAATAAAAAACTACTGAAACTTGTATTAGATAAATTATTGTTTTAGTTTTTTTTACAAATAAGACATTATTTTATAAGAGAGAATATAATTTTTAAATATCTACTCAATTTTTTTTAATAAGTTCTCTTAATCTTTTTAACATATTTGAAAAAAATGGTCAATAAATTTTTATTACTCAATATTTGGATCAGTAGTAAAGTTGTTCCTGTTTATAACAATAGTATTTTTCCCGTATATAAAAATATTTAAGTTAATATTAATATGTTTAGCCTCCGAATCGTTTATAAGAATAGTATTTTCTTTCCCCGTATATAAAAATATTTTAATCAATAATGTATTTTTATCTCATATATAAATATTATTTTTGTTTTGATATTATTTACAAAAATATTTGAATCAATAGTAAAGTTGTTCCCGCATATAAAAATACTTGAACCAACAATATATTTTTTTCCGTATATAAATATTATTTTTATTTTGAAAAATATTTATAAAAATATTTGAATCAATAGTAAAATTGTTCCCGTTTATAACAATAATTAGATAAGTAGTTTTATTTTACCCATTTCAAATTTATTAAATATTTGAATCAATAGTAAATTTTTCTCTGGTAGGTATATAGGACTTGTAATACCCCGTATTATCTAAATGCTCAATTGGATATCAGATAAGATCATATGAGCATCTATGTGCTCTATCCTTGGTAAATTGGATTAATGGAATCCTCTAAGTACTATAAGCATTTTCAATTGGGACCAATAGAGCAGCTAATGAACTCTGAAGAGATCAATTTGTTATTAGTTCAAGAGAGACTTTTATGATAACTCTAATAATTGATCAATTGGTCGAGATGACAAAATATCAATTGGAGATATTTTACTCTATTGGATTATATTATATAATATTGGTTTATATATATATATATATATATATATATATATATATATATATATATATATTTGGAAAGAATAAAAGAGAAAATGGAAAGAAAGAAGAGAAAGTGAAGAAGAGAAGAAGAAGGGAGAAGAGAGGAACCCATGGATCATCATCATTACCATCTTCTTCAAACTCCTCTTCGATTATCAGGTGGGTTCTAGATAGAAACTTAAGTTCTAGAGTTAGAAATGATTTTAGCTTAAGTTAGGTTTATGAGAAATTGCTTAAATTGGTAATCGATGAAATTTAACGGTTGAAATGTGTTACAAACTAAGTAGTATAGGCTATATGAGTGTAGAATCATCTGTATTTGATTGTTGGATGTGTGGGTATGTTTTGGTTTGGTTTTGGACCCAAGGGAATCCAGCTGTACGCTATAGAATTTCTGCATTTTCCCAGATTTGCACTGCGAATCCCCTAGCGAAGGGCAAATCGAGCACTCGCTGGATGTTCGCATGGCGAAGGTGAAGGCGAACATTCGCCAGAGGTTCGCACTGCGAACTTTACCTTATTTTGGTTCAGACTTGGTTCTTCAGACGTCCGCACTGCGAATGGGACAGTGAACCCAGTGTATTTAGGCATTCGTTGGGAGCTTCGCACTGCGAATGAGAAAGCGAGAATTCGCTGGCTGCTTTGCATTGCGAAAATAGCAGATCCTCCAACTTGTTTCTTTCATAACTTTTGATCCGTAACTCGGATCGGGACGTTCTTGGTGTCATTAGAAAGCTATGATGTGGGATATTTCATTTAGTGGAAAATGAAGGAAAGTGATGTTTTATGTAATGTGTGATTATGTGTGTTTACTTGTAATATTGGTGATTATACCATGTCTATCAAATTGTAAATTGTGAATGAGAAAATATGCATGTTAAACTGAATTAGGAAGAGTGAGGAAACTTTACCCCAAAACAAAATGGTATAATTCTAGGTTGTGGATAGAATTGTGATAGGAACTCTGGATGGCGACGCTCGTGCATTCACTGACGAGTTCTGGCCTAGAGTAGATAATGTAATGACAACTCTCGTGCATGAGAGGCCGAGGCGTGTGTCCATTACCGAATGGTATAGAAATGAGTGAAACACTAGTATGGAACATGTGTAATTGTTATGTTTTATTGTTAAAGGCATGAGAGGCCTAAAGGCTAATGTGGCCTGGTGATTGTCGAATGCAATCACGTTTATGTATATGATCACATAATCGTAACCATTTCTTTTGTGTTGCCCTTGAGAGGCCTTCATGAGTCTCGAGCTCCTCTGAAGTGCAGGTATGATTACTTGGTAGGTTTGATTCCCTACGTGTAGTACGATTGGAGCCTATGCATTGGGTAGAGACTTACGATGGTTAACAGGCCATGAGAAGTGACGGTTCACGGTTAACAAGCCGGTGATCCCGAATCCAATTCGTATGCCAAGTAAATACAAGGATCCATGACTCGGGTCGACTTCTAGACGTATAAGCGGACGGGAAAAGGGGATTCCTTGGTACCGGTTATCGATTCGTAAGGAATCTTGAGTTAACAGGCTCAGGACGTAATTCCTTCTGTGTGATATTCATGAGTTAACAGACTCATGACATGTTTCCATATAGTGTGAGATTGTGAATTTGTGAACTCAAAGTCATTTTCCCTTCCCCTTGACTTGAGTTAGGATTGATAGAACCTTGTAGAGCCGAGAGGACTATAAGATAGGGAACTCACTGAGATTTGATGTATCTCACCCCACTATAGTTGCTTTATTGCAGGTGCAGGTTTGGTTACAAGTGGAGCGATGCTCGGATGTTTCAAGAGAAGCTTAGTTAAGCTTATTCCGCTGTGTATTCTTTTGTTGTATACAATTGAGGATATTGTATATCATTCTTAGATTTATTATTTTTGGCTAGTTTCCATGACTTGTGCCATGTGTTGTATTTATGTTTTAGAAATGGACAAGTATGTGAACTATGCCATTAGGCACTTTTGATGTGTCAGTACCACAATAAAATGCTTGTATTGTATTATTCTAGGTATATATTATACAAGGCATTACAAGACTATATCCATTTGACTCATAAATTTGAAATCAATTAGCTTAATGATCCAACCTTTCCCAAGTTCCAATAAGAGAGAGGGAATCTGTGAAAGTCTTGCAGAGGTGTTAAAGTTTTGAGAACCTTTCTTTTTCACTCACCTTGTGAAAATTTGAAGATTGAAAGTTCCTAGTTTTAACATCTTTCATGAGTACAACCTAGGAGAAAAGCCAAGCATATATACCAATGTTAGGTTTTGTCACTTTTTCAGTCTATTAATGTGTGAGCATAAAACAATACACGAAGCATTAGACGAATATATTATGGAGTATCTTGCGTCTTTGTATCTTGGTTTCGATCCAGTGAAGCTTTAGTGTTATCTTCGTCTTAAATTCCTAGCTTTTGAGTTTAGGGGCCTTGGTAATACTTTAGTCTTTTTTGTGGGTTGGGATTGAGGTTAGTTTTTTTTTCTTCTATGCTTATTCTTAGCTCTGTTTAGTTCCTTTTGTCTGTTGTGTTCCGTCGTTGTGTTGCATGCGATCAAGATGGAGTGGGAAAGGGTAGGCAGGAAGGTAAGAAATGGATTTAGTGGAGGATTTTTAGTGTGGAGGGAGAACAACGGTAAAGGAGCAATAAACGGGGAACCTACGACTTCTTTCTTTGTAACTGAGTTTCCAGAGAAGATGAATGCCAAAGATCTGTTTGAGCTGTTTAACGTTCATGGAGTTATATCAGAAGTTTTCATATCAGCGAGGAGAGACAAACGTGGAAAAAGATTTGGTTTCGCTAAGTTTCGGAAAGTTCATGATTCCCGAATCCTGGCCTGTAATCTCGATAGTATCATCCTGGAAGGCAAGAAGTTGTTCATTAATATACCCAGATTAAATTTGGAGAACAAGAGGTTTTATCCAGTTAGAGAGAATCTGATGAAGAATGTTAGTCATCTAAGTCACAATAGAAGTTATGAGAAATATAACAACTTTGAAAGATCTTTTGCTAATGTGGTAAGTAGAGATGTTCCTAAGGATAAGGGGAGGGTCATGGGCGGTGGCTACTGTGTTTCATTAGAGGTGGATAATGACTATTTGGAGAGGCTTAAATGACTGAGAGTGGGTGTTAGTGATGGAGGATGGAAATGCTTTTAACATTCAGAGGAACATTAATGAAGAAGGTTTTTTCAACATTAAGGCTACACCCCTTGGAGCTTCTATGTGCTTATTGGAAGATATTTCAAGAGGCGACATTGAAGATTTTGTGAAGGAATCCAGAGATTGGTTGGAAGTTTGGTTTAGAGAAATCCGTCAATGGTCACCGGAGGTGATTGATAGAGATAGATTTGTGTGGGTGAAGTGCTACGGTTTACCTTGTTTTGCTTGGAGTGATAATAATTATCGTTCAATTTCCTCGAGTCTGGGTATGTACATTAAGTGTGATGAGAATACAAGGAGTAAGGCTTGTCTTGACGTTGCAAGGTTGCTGATCAAAACTAATCTTGGGGCTATATTGAATAAGAAGGTTTGTGTTGAAGTGAATAACCACATCTACACTATCTCCATTACAGAAGATTTCTCGTGTGGTCGTGATGCTACATTGTTTGAAGATGAAGACGAGGTGATTGATTCAGATGACTTTGAATCATCACTTCGGTCAGATATTGAAGGTGCGTGGGAACTCTTTGAAGAGGAAGAGAGTGAGGAATCCAGTTTTCCGAAAGTTGAGCCTGATGTGAGAGACCTTTTCCAAAAAGAACAAGTGTCAGGAGGTGGATGCACCTATTCTGATAGTATGTCAATTGTTGGTGAAAGTATAGGGATAGGTGCAGCAGGTGGTGGGTCCCGAGGAAGTATTGGAAAGACTCAAATTGAGTCTAGTAAGGAACCAACAGAAGGTAACTGTGGAGATAATTTATTGTGTAGAGAATTAAGTGATAAAGTAGACCTTTCTATTGGAATCAAATCAGTTAATTGCACGGTTGGATTAGAACTTAACCAGGTTAAAGAATTTACTCTTAATAACGTTCTAAATGGTGAATTAGTTGTGGGCTTGGGGCCACCTAATCCTACATCTGGGCCCCCAAATAGTTGTGGAGATAATTTATTGTGCAGAGAATTAAGGAGGTTTAGTTGGGCCATCAAACTGGGGAAAAGCCCAAAAGAAAAAACTTCTTCACGAGGTTTATAACTGTATCAAGATTCCTTACTCTCCTTCCTATTTCTCCACTCTGCTACACTCGGCTTTGAAGGAACATGAAGCTTCTCCTAACAGGTGTTTTGAAAGGGAGACAATTAAGAAGAAATCGGATAGAAGTGTCCTAAATGAGTCAAGTGCGTCCCTTTTGTGTTGCGAATTTATTGCTGATACTGATGTGGAAAAAGGGAATCTGAGATGTCGTAGGGCTCTTGAAGAAGTACTGTCCAAGGTGAGAAAATCTCTGAAGAAGCTAGGTATTCTTGGAGATGTTGATGAAGATGGTTTAGATGGTATTCTGAGGAAATTGGACAGAGATGATAAGGAAGCAAGATCTGGTAAGAAGGTTGTAGCTATCTGTGAACCGTGAATATTATCTCCTACAATGTTTGTGGATGCTGCAGTTCTCTGAAGAGGAGGAGAATTTCTCAAACTCTTTTAAGAGGGAATGCAGATGTTTGCCTAATCCAGGAAACAAAAATTTCTGAGATGGACTCTGTTCTGGTTAATAGCTTGTGGAGGAATTACGATGTGGAATGGTCGGCATTGAACTCTTCTGGTAGATCTGGTGGCATTCTTACAATGTGGAATTGTAAAACTGATAGTTCCTGGATTGGCTGGAATTTTGGTAAAACAAAGTATATTCAATGTTGATGTCAAGGTGCTGATGTTGCAACATTGAAGTCTTAACACTGGGCTGTGTTAAGTTGTTAATTGCTGAAGTTGGATGGCTGATGTCACACAGGTGATGTTGTAACATCAGACCTGCAGAATTAATAACAGCAGGATATGTTATTAGGGCACGCGTATTAGCTGGAATTGTGGAGAGTGGTTGACTCATTGGATGAGAATATCTTGGGATAGATATTTTCTGTTACATGGGAGATTTGATTGCAGATCTGTTGGAGAATTAAAAGGTTGAAGATTTAAAAAGATTTTGGGGATAAAATCTGTTTTGAAGATTCAGTTTTAATTAACAAATCTAATCAAATATTGTGACAAGTCCAAGCCCAATTCAGGAGCTATATAAAGCGCACAAGACCAAAGGAAAAAGTACAGAAAACATTCAGAAGATCAAGAGCAGAAGGCTTAGTGTCTAGAGTTTGTTTAAAGTGCTTGTATTTACACTATTCTAGGGTTTGAATAGGTGTTAAGTTTATGTCCTCTCTAAAGCTGTGAAGCAAAGAGAGTTGTTTTAATTGATCGAAACTGTGAAGTAAGATCAAGGGTACTCAAAGTGGGTTCTTTGAGTGTTTGTAAGGGATTGAGTGGTGTTCTCATACCTAAGTGGTTTCTTAGGTAGGCAGTCATTAGTAGAGTATAAGTTTAGGAGATTGTCAACGGGTCGTTGAGTCTGTAAATTATATCTACAAGTAGTGAATTCCATCCCTGGCTTGGTAGCCCCCAGAGTAGGTTGGTTGTAACCGAACTGGGTCAACAATTCTTGGTGTTATTTTACTGTTATTGCTGTCCATTGTGCAGAATGTGTTGTTGTGACATCACACCTTAACATCACACGTCTGATACCAGAATTTCAATTGGTATCAGAGCAGGCATCCTGTCTGTCTCTGGGTGAGATCTAGGGAAGTTACTTTCTGGTGTAAAGATGGACAAAGAAGTTGGAGGATTCGTCAACAGACCCCCTATTTTGGATGGATCCAATTATGACTATTGGAAGCCAAGGATGACCACCTTCTTAAAATCCTTGGACAGTAGGGCTTGGAAGGCTGTTATTAAAGAGTGGAAAGCACCTGTCATGTGTGAGAAGGATGATGCTGGCAAAGATAAAGAAGGCACCTCTAAGCCAAAGCCTGAAGAAGAGTGGACCAAGGAGGAAGATGAGCTTGCCCTTGGAAATTCCAAAGCTCTGAATGCTATCTTCAATGGAGTGGATAAGAACATCTTCAGGTTAATCAATACCTGTGAAGTTGCTAAAGAAGCATGGGATATCTTGCAGGCTACTCATGAAGGAACATCTAGAGTCAAGATGTCAAGACTTCAGATTTTAACATCAAAATTTGAAAGCTTGAAGATGAAGGAAGATGAGACTATTCATGATTTCCACATGAGTGTTCTTGAGCTGGCCAATGCATCTAGTGCTCTTGGAGAGAAGATGTCAGATGAAAAGCTTGTGAGGAAGATCCTTAGGTCCCTACCTAAGAAGTACAAGATGAAAGTGACTGCTATTGAAGAAGCTCAAGACATCAGCAAGATGAGAGTAGATGAGCTCATTTGATCTCTTCAGACTTTTGAACTTGGTTTAAATGAAGAAGAACCAGAAAAGAAGCCCAAGGGTATTGCTTTGGTCTCCACTCCTGCAGAAGATAAGGTTGTCAAAGATTCTCAGGAAGATTTGTCACAAGCCATTGCAATGTTGGGAAGGCAGTTCAACAAAGTGTTAAAAAGATGGAACAATAACTACAAGCCTAGTGTCAAGAACAGTTCCTCTGACATCACCAATTCAAAAGAGAAAGATGAAGAGAAGACTGCTCAGGATAAAGGTGTTCAGTGCTTTGAATGTGAAGGGTATGGACATGTCAAGAAAGAATGTCCCACATTCTTGAAGAAGCAGAAGAAGGGCATGTCAGTTTCCTGGTCTGAATCTGATAGTGAAAGTGATGGTGAGTCAGCAAAGCATGCTAGAGCCTTAACAGGAACTGTTGTGTCTGATGATGATAGTGATGATGAAATAACTTATGAAGAGCTAGCTTCTACTTATCGAGAGTTGTGTTTGAAAAGTGCTGAGATTTGTCAAGAAAACAAGTATCATAAGCAACAGATTGCTCAGCTTGAAAATGAAAAAGCTGATCGGGAAAACGAAGTTGTGCTAGTTAAGTCCCAACTGGATCAGATGACTAAATTCATTAGGATGATGAACAGTGGTACTGCTGATCTTGATAAAATTCTTCAGTTAGAGAAATCTGCTGGAGATAAATCAGGCATAGGATATGTGGCTAGCACTTCAGGAACAAAAAGGGAGATGTTTCAACCGTTGTCTCAACATCAACCTACGAAACAGGGCCCTTCCCCAAAGAAGATTGTTCAGCCCCAAAATGCTGAGAAGAAGAATGGCCCTCATCAGAGGAAGATACAGTCCCAAGGAGCTAGTCAGTATATGCCTCCCCAATTTCACCGGAATATGCAAGCTGCCAAGTTCAAGCAGAACATGTCTCAGCAGAGACATCAACATCAGGAAAAATGGTATGGTTATGCGTACAACAATGCTGTGACTTATGAAAGAAGGAAACCTCATCACCATAGAAGACAGCCTAAGAGACAACATCATCAATACAGCAGAAGACAATTCAACTATGGAATAAGGAGACAACAGTATGGGTGGCAGCCACTGAATTATCAAAGTGGGAGAAGATTTAACCACTTTAGAAACGGCAGAGTCAGATGCTTCTACTGTGGCAGGATGGGTCATATGCAGTCCTCGTGCTTCAAGCTTCACAGATATCCCAAACAGTAAGAGGTTAGGCCTAAAGTGATGAAGAAATGGATACCTAAAGTTACCAGCTTGATAGCTCACACGTCCTTGAGGGTTTCTACCAAAGATGACTGGTATTTTGACAGTGGGTGTTCAAGACACATGACTGGAGTAAAGAATCTGCTTGTTGATGTGAAACCTCAGTCTTCTGGCTATGTTACATTTGGTGATGGGATCAAAGGAGAGATAAAGGGAATTGGAAGACTAAACTGTGACAGTACTCCCAAGCTGGAGAATGTTCTTCTTGTTAAAGGACTAGCAGCTAATTTGATTAGTATTAGTCAACTTTGTGATCAAGGATTCAAAGTAGACTTGACAAAGTCCGAATGTAATGTGAAAGATGACAAAGGAGAAGTCATTATGAAGGGAGCCAGATCTAAGGACAACTGTTATCTTTGGGTGCCGCAAAATTCAAATTCCTCCACGTGTATGCTTGCTAAAGAAGATGATGTCAAAATATGGCATCAGAAGCTGGGACATCTTCACCTTAAGGGAATGAAGAGAATTATCTCCTCAGAAGCAGTCAGAGGGATTCCCAAGCTTAGTATTGAGGAAGGAAAGGTGTGTGGAGACTGTTAAAAAGGAAAGCAGACAAAGATGTCTCATCTGAAGCTTCAACATGACACCACCTCCAAAGTATTGGAACTCCTTCATATGGATTTGATGGGACCTATGCAGGTTGAAAGTCTGGGTGGAAAGAAATATGCTTATGTAGTTGTGGATGACTACTCAAGATACACCTGGGTGAATTTCATCAAAGACAAATCTGAGGTGTTTGATGTCTTTAAAGAGCTCTGTCTTAAACTCCAAAGAGAAAAGGAGAGTAAGGTCATCAGAATTAGAAGTGATCATGGAAGAGAGTTTGAAAATAGTAAGTTTGAATAATTTTGCTCGTCTGAAGGTATAAGTCATGAGTTTTCATCTCCTATCACCCCTCAGCAAAATGGAGTTGTTGAGAGGAAGAACAGAACTATACAAGAGTCGGCTAGAGCAATGATTCATGCCAAGAAACTACCTTATCACTTCTGGGCTGAAGCCATGGACACTGCCTGCTACATTCACAACAGAGTCACCCTAAGAAGAGGCACTTCATCCACTCTATATGAACTATGGAAGGGAAGAAAACCTAATGTTAAGTACTTCCATGTGTTTGGTAGTAAATGTTACATTTTGACAGATAGAGAGCAGAGAAGGAAATTAGATTCCAAAAGCGATGAAGGGATATTTTTGGGGTACTCCATCAACAGCAGAGCTTATCGGGTCTTCAACTCCAGGACCAAAGTGATGATGGAGTCAATCAATGTTGTGATTGATGATGAAGAAAAGCATGAAGTTAAGGATGTCATAGAAGATGTTGGAACATTAACTGATGAGGTAGCTGTTGAAGTTGAAGAAAGAAATCCATCCCCAAGTACTGCTGACACTGAGCCTGAGCAACCTCAGAAGGATCCTTCTATCAGGATTCAGAAGGATCATCCTAAGGAGCTGATCATAGGTGATCCAAATTCTGGAGTAAGAACTAGGTCCAGAGAAATCATAGCCAGCTCGTGCTTCGTATCCAAAATTGAGCCAAAAAGTGTCAAGGAAGCACTGACAGATGAATTTTGGATAAATGCTATGCAAGAGGAACTGGAGCAGTTCAAGAGAAATGAAGTCTGGGAGCTTGTGCCAAGACCAGAAGGGGTGAATGTTATTGGAACAAAGTGGATCTACAAGAACAAGTCAGACGAGCTTGGAGTGGTTACAAGAAACAAAGCGAGACTTGTTGCACAAGGTTATACTCAAGTGGAGGGAATCGACTTTGATGAGACGTTTACTCCAGTGGCAAGACTAGAATCCATCAGACTACTTTTGGGTATGGCTTGTAACCTAAGATTTAAGTTGTTCCAAATGGATGTGAAGAGTGCCTTTCTAAATGGCTATCTGAATGAAAAAGTATATGTGGATCAACCTAAAGGATTCACTGATCCAAACTTCCCCAATCATGTGTTCAAACTGAGGAAGGCACTGTATGGCTTAAAACAAGCTCCAAGGGCCTGGTATGAGCGGTTGACAGAATTCTTAGTAGCAAATGGGTATAGAAAAGGAGGCATTGACAAAACCTTGTTTGTCAAGGAAGAAGGAGGAAAATTAATGGTAGCCTAAATTTATGTGGATGACATTGTATTTGGGGGGATGTCAGATGCTATGGTAAAACAGTTTGTCCAACAAATGCAATTAGAATTTGAAATGAGTTTGGTTGGAGAACTTAGCTACTTCCTTGGGTTGCAAGTCAGACAAATGGAGGATTCTATCTTTATTTCTCAAAGCAAATATGCCAAGAGCATAGTGAAGAAGTTTGGCCTAGATAAAGCCAATCACAAAAGGACACCTGCTCCCACCCATTTGAAGCTATCCAAGGATGAGAATGGAGTGAGTGTGGATCACAGCTTGTACAGAAGTATGATTGGGAGTTTACTATATCTCACAGCAAGCAGACCTGATATTTCCTTTGCTGTTGGAGTGTGTGCTAGATATCAGTCTGATCCTAAGGTAAGTCACTTGAATCAGGTGAAGAGGATTCTGAAATATGTAAATGGCACAAGTGACTATGGAATGTTATATAGCCGTGATTCTGGGACAGTCTTAAAAGGATACTGTGATGCTGATTGGGCTGGAAGTGCAGATGATAGAAAAAGCACTTCAGGAGGATGTTTCTTTCTAGGGAACAATCTGATTTCCTGGTTCAGCAAGAAGCAGAATTGTGTATCTCTCTCAACTGCTGAAGCGGAGTATATAGCAGCAGGAAGTAGTTGCTCTCAACTGGTATGGATGAAGCAGATGTTGAGTGAATACAATGTTAAACAAGATGTTATGACTTTGTACTGCGATAATCTGAGTGCAATTAATATATCTAAAAATCCTAAACAGCACAGTAGGACAAAACACATAGACATAAGGCATCATTTCATAAGGGATCTGGTAGAAGAAAAAGTTGTTACCTTGGAACATGTAGCCACAGAGAACCAGCTGGCTGACATATTCACTAAAGCCTTGGATGCAAACCAATTTGAAAGGTTAAGAAGCAAATTGGGAATCTGCATTTATGAAGACTGAATCTGCTAGAGGGGTTGTGGGCAGTTGGGGTGATTCTGAAAATGTGTAGTCAACTGCCAGGAGAAGTTTTCCTAATTATGGCTAAAAAGGGGGAGAAGATAGCCAAGATAGTCAAGAGGATTATTGCCATATGCTGCTGATGTGATGCAGAGATTAAGGGGGAGATAGATTGATGCTGCTAAAAGGTGTTTAGTTGAAAAGTGGTGATGCAGTGATTGAGGGGGAGTCTTGAAGATATCATGACATGAGAAGAGTGCAGCCAAGCAGACATCTAGGGGGAGCACATTATGAGCTACTGAACAGCTGTGATGCTGGTTCATGTTTTTAAGGAGGAGCACCAATTGGCTGCTGTCAATAATGAAGATGGTGCTGTAGCAGATCTAGTGATGAAGACTATGCAAAGTGTCAGACTGCTGCTAATGAGTTTCAAATTGATTGAAGATTATTCCGCTGCTGAAATCTCTGAAGGTGCAGAGTGCAGAAGGTGATTGCAGAGTGCAGAGAGTGTTTTAGCCAAAATTAGCCAAAGGGGGAGATTGATAGTTCCTGGATTGGCTGGAATTTTGGTAAAACAAAGTATATTCAATGTTGATGTCAAGGTGCTGATGTTGCAACATTGAAGTCTTAACACTGGGCTGTGTTAAGTTGTTAATTGCTGAAGTTGGATGGCTGATGTCACACAGGTGATGTTGTAACATCAGACCTGCAGAATTAATAACAGCAGGATATGTTATTAGGGCACGCGTATTAGCTGGAATTGTGGAGAGTGGTTGACTCATTGGATGAGAATATCTTGGGATAGATATTTTCTGTTACATGGGAGATTTGATTGCAGATCTGTTGGAGAATTAAAAGGTTGAAGATTTAAAAAGATTTTGGGGATAAAATCTGTTTTGAAGATTCAGTTTTAATTAACAAATCTAATCAAATATTGTGACAAGTCCAAGCCCAATTCAGGAGCTATATAAAGCGCACAAGACCAAAGGAAAAGGTACAGAAAACATTCAGAAGATCAAGAGCAGAAGGCTTAGTGTCTAGAGTTTGTTTAAAGTGCTTGTATTTACACTATTCTAGGGTTTGAATAGGTGTTAAGTTTATGTCCTCTCTAAAGCTGTGAAGCAAAGAGAGTTGTTTGAATTGATCGAAACTGTGAAGTAAGATCAAGGGTACTCAAAGTGGGTTCTTTGAGTGTTTGTAAGGGATTGAGTGGTGTTCTCATACCTAAGTGGTTTCTTAGGTAGGAAGTCATTAGTAGAGTATAAGTTTAGGAGATTGTCAACGGGTCGTTGAGTCTGTAAATTATATCTACAAGTAGTGAATTCCATCCCTGGCTTGGTAGCCCCCAGAGTAGGTTGGTTGTAACCGAACTGGGTCAACAATTCTTGGTGTTATTTTACTGTTATTGTTGTCCATTGTGCAGAGTGTGTTGTTGTGACATCACACCTTAACATCACACGTCTGATACCAGAATTTCAAAAACAATTACTGCTTGTTCTAGTTTCCGTGGCAACGACTTCTTGGGTATGCAATTCATGTGGAAAAATCAATGTCTGATAGTGGTCAACGTGTATTTTCCATGTGGTTTTGCTGATAAAAAGAGATTGTGGAGGGATTTGATTGAAGTTAAGAGAAGATTCCCTGGAGGTGGTTAGATTGTGGGTGGGGACTTCAATGTTGTGAAAAATGGGGAGGAAAGGAAAGGTAAAAGTGGCACTATTAGTAGTGAAATGAAGGAATTCAGCTTATTCATCGAGGCGTTGAATTTGATTGACCTTCCGGTTATTGGTAATCGGTTCACGTGGTTCAATTCTAATGGCAAGAGTAGAAGTAGATTGGACAGAATTTTGGTTGATGACATTGCTATCTCATTCTTATCTTTGAAGAACCAAGTGGTAGGAGATAGAGACGTGTCGGATCATCGCCCTGTGTGGTTGAATTCTAATTACGTCAATTGGGCTCCTAAACCATTTAGGACTTTCAATTGTTGGTTTTCCCATAAGGAATTCCTTCGTTTCGTTAAGAAGTTGTGGAACTCATATCTTTTCTCTGGCTCTTATTGTAACATTCTTCTCAAGAAATTACAAGCCCTTAAAGCTGACTTGTAAAAATGGAATTCTAATGTTTTTGGATGGCTTGAGCTAAAGATAGAAGATAATATCCAAAAGTTTAATCATCTTGAGCTGTGTTCTGAGTCGGATAATGGCAACAAAGATTATGAGATTGTTAGGGATAGTCTGAGAATCCAGGAGGAGATGTGGATGAATCTGAGGTTAAAAGAAAGCATGTTGGCTCAGAAATCCCGGGTGAGATGGCTCCAAGATGGGGATCTCAACACTAAATTCTTCCATAATTCCCTTAAAACGAGGAATCGTTCGAATTTTTTTCTGCTGTTATTGTGGGAGGTAATCTAGTGGAAGACCCTGAGGAGATTAAATCTGAAGCCTTAAAGTTCTTTGAGGAAAGATATCAAAATTAAAACTTGTTCAAATTTAGGAGTAACTCTGTCTTGGTTGCTTGTCTTGAAGAGGCTGATAAAACCGTCCTTGAAGCTGAGTTTGGTGTTGCAGACGTGAAAGAGACAGTGTTTAGTTGCGACGGTAACAAGTGCCCAGGAGTCGATGGATTTAATTTCAAGTTTATCAATTCTTGTTGGGATATCGTTGGTGAGGATTTTTCGAACTGCATCCTGGAATTCTTCAAAACTGGTCACCTTCCAAAGATGTTCGTATCATCCTTCATTTCGTTGGTTCCGAAGGTAAACAATCCTCAACATTTTGAAGTGTTCAGGCCTATAAGCTTAGTCAGTTGTGTTCTCAAGACTATTTCTAAGTTGCTTGCAAGCATACTGGGTAAGATTATTCATAAACTTATATCCCCTTCTCAAACTGCATTCATATCGGGGCGTCAGATTTTCGATGGAGTTCTTTTGGCTAGTGAAATAGCAGATTATGCTAAAAGGTATAAGAAGGATTGCCTGTTTTTTAAAGTCGACTTTGCTAAGGCATATGACTGTGTGGATTGGTCTTATCTTGAAGATATTCTTGTTAAGATGGGCTTTGGTAGTAATTGGTTAAAATGGGTTCGTGGTTCCGTGATCAATAGTTACATGTCGATCTTAATCAACAGAAACCCTACGAAGGATTTCAAGGCTGGAAGGGGCTTGAAGCAGGGCGATCCTTTAGCTCCGTTTTTGTTTGCTATTGTCACAGAGGGTCTGGCTAGTTTGGTGAGAACTGCTTCTACCAGTAATATGCTGTTAGAATTAAAAATTCATGATTATCCTACTGTTAGTATGCTCCAGTTCACTGACGATACTCTGCTTATAGGAGATGGTTCGGTAACAAATATTTGGGCCTTCAAGGCTATTTTGCGAGCGTTCGAGTTGACCTCTGGCCTTAAAATTAACTTTTCTAAAAGTTGTTTATATGAGATTGGAGTTGACTCTGATTTCCTTTCAGCTGCTGAACTATTCTTACACTGCAAATTAGGAAGTCTCCCTTTCAGATTTCTGGGCCTTACTGTCGGAGGTAATCATCGCCGATGTTCATTCTGGAATCCGGTTTTATCTTTTTTGAGGAATAGACATTCTAAATGGACCGGGCGAAATTTGTCTATTGGGGGTAGAGTGTCTCTCATTAACTCGGTTCTCGTTAACCTCTCAATTCATCATTTGGTCTTCTTTAAGGCCCCCAAGAAAGTTGTGAAGGATATCATCGCAATCCAACGTAGGTTCTTGTGGGCTGGGAATTTTAATAATAGATTCATTTCTTGGATATCTTGGAAATCAGTCTGTAAATCGAAGGAATACAGAGGTCTTGGAATTAAACATGTCGGTCGATTTAATCGTGCCCTGCTCGTAAAGTGGTTATGGAAGTTCCATAGTGGTGGGAACGAAATTTGGAGGAAGACTCTCGCAAATAGATATGGTAATCTGAGTATCAAGGTGCATACTTATCCAGATGTTGGTAGCTTGAAGACTGATTCTCTTTGGCTGAAGGATATTTTGTCGATATCAGTATCCGACCTTCATGACAACTTTTGCAACTTTTTGGACTGTTCAGTTGGAGACGGCTCTGGTGTGGGTTTTTGGCAGACGGTTTGGATTGGAGATATGCCACTTAAATACAGATGGGAGAGTGGGATGGTGACCTGTGGCGCAGGAACTTGCTTGAATCGCTGGATTCTGCAGTTACTCCTCCTGAACCTCACTGGAGTGCATGCTGCATGCTGCTGGAAACTTCCTCTGTTAAAAAAGAAGAGTATGATGAGTGGCATTTGTCTCTTCATGACTCTATGTCGTATACGATTAATTCTTTCTACTCTTTCTTGAATTTTTTTCTTCCTCTGTTAACGAACTTGAGGCTGATAGTGCAGCTCTTTTGGATTTATTATGGAAGACGGTCATTTCGGCGAAAGTTCAAATATTCATTTGGAGGATGACGCTCGATAGATTGCCCACGAGATCGAACTTGTTGGCTAGAAGCTTAATTGACAATGAGCACGATAAGGTATGTGTGTTTAGTTTCCGTCATTTAGAGGACTCTTCTCATTTATTCTTCTCGTGCCATAAATCTTCCTTGGTTTGGAACAATATCTGTGAGTGGGCAGATATAGGAAGTATTTCGGAATCCAGTTGTAGCCTTCATGCGAAGGCATGGTACACGAGTCTTAAAGGTCGTTTTATAGTGGGAAAGATTAATTCTATTTGGTTCATAACTTGTTGGAACATTTGGAGGGCTAGAAATAATATATTGTTCAATGACGCCTTGTTTAATGTTGATGTCATTGTCAACGATATCAAAGTCACTTCGTGGAATTGGTTGATCTTAGGTATAAAAGATAGTAAGAAGTGTAAGTTGTATGAATGGATTAAGTTCCCATTTTATTTTCTATAATTGTTTAGCTTCTATTGGTGGTTGTAGTTCATTGGTCTGAGACTTTCTTAATATCCTATTAATGAAGTTGCTTATAAAAAAAATTAGCTTAATGATTCAGTAGACTAACAACATATTGTAGAAACCACGCATGCTTTAGAAGCAATTTCCAATAATAACATATTTATTTCAATGAACTAACGAAAATAACATTTGTATTTGTAACTTCATTTTAACATATTTCAATGAGTTTCAGTGTAAGGAACAAATGATGATTTCAATAACTATTAAAGCTATTCTAACATTATCATCATCAATGTTATCAAAAGCCAATATAAAGACACAAAAAAGAGCCACACATAACAACATAAAAGTAGCTATATGAAAATACATGTTTCCGAATCCAAGTCTCTCCATATTCCAACCAAATACGCAAAAATCTATCAAGCTCTGACACGCCATTCACACTGTGTGTCGCCGTGTCCGACACGTGTCTGACACGAATACGCGTACGACACCTATCTGACACATTTTTGAAGTGTCCAACACAAAAATATATTTGAATCACAACGGACACAGATACGACACTTTATTTCAAATAAAGGACATGTCTCAACTCAAAATTTCAGAATTAAAAAATAAACCAACTCAAGTTTTCAAAATTAAAAAAAAAAAGATTTTTATCTTTCATATTCCATTTCCTTACTATAAAAACAACAAGATTAGGATTCTTTATTTTTTCATATTTCACTGCTGCTTATGTTGAAAGAAATTAGAGCACATATTCATTTATCCATTCTTTGAAAAGAAGCAAGATATCACCACATCGAGCAAAAGCTTTAGTATATATGTATAGTAATCTTCCACTTCTATCATGGAGCACTCCCTAATATCATCAATAGGAAACTAAAATGTGGAATGTCGCCGGAGATGAGTTTGAATCATTAGATGACAGTGAAATTCTTGAAGTTGTTGGCTTGTCTTGGGATGAGCCAGGTTTAGAGGCTGGTTTTTTCAATGTGGAATAACTATGATATGATTTGTATCATTTTGTTTTGGTGGATTTATGTATTTTTTTCGTTGATTAAAAGTACTAAGTTTAAATAAACATAAATTTTGCTTCTTATTTTAAACTCTTTATAAATTGTACTCATAAATTGCATTATTATATTAATATATAAAATATATATAGCCGTTTCTGTATCCTATATTTTTTATATCAGCAGAGTCCTCGTGTCTGTGTCCGTGTCGTGTCCCGTGTCCATGTCCAAGTCCGAGTCATAGGAAAAAATGCAAAAAAGTGAGAGAAATGATACAGATATATCATGTCATATTGTCATACCCCAAATTTTGACCACTAAGATTTCCCATCATTGTGCAAATCATCATCACAATATGGATGTACCTTTATGCCTCATCAATCTCCTCAAGGAATTGTTGAGCATTCACCACAATCAAACTTAGGGTTTCAAGCCCTCTCAGAGTTTTTAGACAAAGGAAAAATCAAGAATTTACATGATCTTCAACTTGTCTAAACCTCTCAAACATCCACAATGGATCAAGAGGACTCCCACTTCAAGGATTAAGCACAAGGTTGCTCCCTTCCAGGTGGATCAAGCTTCAAGATCGTCAGTGTCACCAAATTAGGGTTTGGTCGACCAGGGCCTCCAGATGGAAATTTTCCTCTGGGCATGAGCCAATGCTTCAAATCATATCCTAAAATACTCCATGAAACCTCATGGGCCCAAGCATCAAGTCAATTTGACCTCAAGGGATGCATACATCAAAAATCAGGAATTAGGGTTTCTTGACCTAATTCACCCCTAAGTTGACTTTTGGGACAAATCATGAACCAAAACCTCAAGACATAATTTGAGGGTCTATAATATATCATATTGATCCATTGGGAACAATTGATTGGTCCAAGAAGCTTGAGCAACAAGTTTCAATTTCATCTGAACCACAGTTAGGGGTTTGCGAGAAAAGTCAACTGTAGCTTTGACTTTTGACCAGGACATGCTCCCAAACCCTAAGACATGATTCAATACACCCTATAACACCCATGGAACATGTCCATCAAGTTTGATTTAGGTCAAGGATATGATTTCCTAAAGGATCGCACAATTTGAAATTCATTTGACAAAAAGTCAACTGTGCACAAAAGTCAACTTTGACTTTTTGAGATTTTTCACAAAAATAGATTTTTTACCCTAAAATGATGTTAATGTATGATTTGAATCATCATTCATCAAGAAAAATCAAAGAAAGTGGGATAACTTGTAAAAGGGATAACCATAAAAACTTAGAAATTTTTCTAAGTTATGAAATAAGGTGACAAAGGTACCAACTTAGGAAGATCATAACTCCTAAAGCACAAAGCCATTTTTCCCCATCCAAAGCTTGATTTGTAGATCTCATTGCCCTCTACAAAAGCTTCATACTGATCTATGTCCAAATTCCTCATGGATTTTGAGTTATGGAGTGATCAAAATCAAGAAAAGTCACTTTGTTCCAACACTTAGTGAAAATTTCACTAAGTCAGAATCTGCCTTATTTTTTTCCAAATGTAGGGGGATTTTTCACTTGGATCCAAAAGGTATCAAAACCAAATATGATCATATAGTTGTCGTATTATATAAGGGCTTTCCAAAATGGCCAAGAACATCACCAAATTCAATTTGAGCTTTGAGATATGGTAGTGGCAAGATGCCTTGCTGAAATCTGCCAAGGCAAGGCAGAATTTTGCACTTTTGGTCGATTTGCCAAAATCAGCCAATTCCAAGCCTTGTCATCACTTTGGACACATCTGAGGATTGAATCTAAAGGGTAGAATCACTGAGCCAAGCCTCCAAAGTCCTTGGAACAAGAAATAGCATGCCAAACCTAGAATTGCCCAAAATAGGGACAAGACTCCAATTTTGGATTGAAGCATTCAATGGAAGCACCAAGGTGGCATGGACTGAGCTATTAGTAACTGAATTCAGTCAAGACTTATCCAAGACCAAGGGGACCAGCAGCCTGTGCCCTAACCTCTAGTCAATGGCTAGAGGAGACTTGGATTTTCATTTGCCAACATTGGTCAACCCTACTCAGCAGTTTCCATTCACTATTCCTTGCAAAACAAACTTGCTCTACTATAAATAGAGCTCAATTGTGATCAGTTTAAGTACACCAAAGGCCTACAACACTTGCCTTTCTCAAAATCCACTTCTCACTCTCAAAAATGCCTTTCCTAGCAAGTCACTATCGGGTTTTTCAGTAGAGAGCAATTCCACTCAAACCAATCACACACACACACCTCACATACATCATATGGGAGCTGATCAAACACTTAAACAACATCTGGAACACTGATTTCTCAGAATCACCAGTCAATTGCTCAAGGTTTTAACTAAGTTGCAGTTGAGATGCCATGAAGTGATCCAGCCAATTTCCATCAAGTCCAAGCATTCAAACATACTCCATAGGGTGTAGGGAAGCTGTTAAGATCATCACAACTCATCTGTAACACCTCCAACTCAGAAATCACTTTGAACTTGCTGCCACGACCTAGAGGTAAGCCTAAACTAGGTCATCTCTCAATCTATGCATATTTCCTCGCACAATACTTTTGCCAAATGTTCATAATCATGCATGGAATGTTTCCCCTCAATTAATTGCTTTGTTTGAATCGTGTATCAAAATTCTCAGCTTTCATGCAGAAATTAGGGTTCTGGAGGTTTTGTCTTGATTTTTTATTCCATGTTTAATATAAATGAAATTAAATACCATAGACATGATCGTGAGGTTGAGACGAGCATATTGGTATGTGGATTGCATGATATAATCAAGTATTCAGTGATATTGGTGAGAAAATGCAAATCTGGGCAAAACCCAGAACACGCGCGTGTTCTTGGGGTGTTCTTGGCGCCCTTTTTGAAAATTCAAATATTTGAATTTTGTGATTTTATTTAATTGATTCAAAAATTAATTTCTCTATGAGTTTTAATGATTTTGAGTTGATTCTTTTTTTAATAATTCACAAAAATGTTAAAATATTTTATTTTCCCAAAAAATCCCAAAAATATTATTTATTTCATATAATTGATATTTTTGCAAAGAATTAATGTTTTAATTGTTTTTGACATTTAAAATATTTTTTTCTCATTGATTTTGCAAATTTTAATGATTTCTAATCATTTTGTAGGGCAAAACTTGATTTATGAAGCATTAATCCAAGATCACAATTTGTTTTCCACATGTTAAACAATTTTGATCATTTTAATTGAATATTTTATTCAATTAAAACACATTTTGAAAACAAAATAGGGTTTTTGATTAATTCAACCCTCATAAATCATTTTCAAAACTCTTTGGGCCTCTAATATAGTGTGAGACCCAAGCCTTTTTGTAAAATAACCTATTCTTGGGCCTCACTTATTGTATAAGTCCCTCCGGGTATTTTCAAAAACCTCGGCGCGATCGTCGCCTTTAAAAATAACCTTGGGCCTACCCTCGAGTAGTAAGACCCATTCTTCTTTTTTAAACTTTTTTGGGCCTTTTGAGAGAGTGTAAGACCCAACCCCCTTGTACAGAAAAACCACTTTGGGCCTCAGATATTGTATAAGCCCCTTTGCGTTAAAAGAAAATCTCGACGCGATCGCCATTTTAAACGAAAAATCATCTGGGCCTACCCTCGTGTTATAAGCCCCACTCTTTTTCTTTAAACCTTTTTTGGGCCTCTTAAGAGAGTTTAAGACCCATCCCTTTGTACAGCAAACAATTTTTGGGCCTCATTCACTTGTATAAGTCCCTCTGTACAAATTCAACAATGCAATCACTGATAAAACCCTTGGCCTCTCCTTGAGCTGTAAGCCCCAAATCTTTATTTTCAAAGCACTTTCTCCTTTGATTTTGAAATATACTGTTGTTTTCAATCTTTCTTTGTTGAACAACTAACCAAACAACATGGAAGCTCTACAACCGAGTAAGTGTTTATATGCTTTCATTTACCGCTTTCATATAAATATAACTGTATTGTGGGGCTGCTCACTGTAAGTCTCCTTTCATAAACTCATATCGACTGTGTAATAATAGTATAGATATTTAGAGTTTCCCCGGCAACTACGTCTAGCACTAGGTAAAGCCGTTATGATCACTCTTAGAAATAGACGAAACTAGATCCCCATAGGATTACCAGACACAGTCTTCCCTCCTCTTGGGGTTAAACAATATGGAGATGTGAAAGGCAGATTCTTTATGAACCCTTTCTCAGACTGTCACTCGTAGAAGTTGTCAAAGAAACTCTATTCCCCAAAGATGATCTCTTCTCCGTGAATTGTATCCCTTGAGTTTCTTCCAAATTCTCGAACTTTCCTGGCTTGATTTATTCTTTGTGAATAGTCTGTCTTGAATTTCTCGGGGTTTGGGGACTCACAGGCTTCTTCAAAGTACCCTTAGGAATTGTCAAGAAACTCTACTCCCCAGAGATGATCTCTTCTCCGTGAATTGCATCCCTTGAGTTTCTTCCAAATTCTCGAACTTTCCTGGCTTGATCTATTCTTTGTGAATAGCCTGTCTTGAACTTCTCGGGGTTTGGGGACCCACAGACTTCCTAAAAGCGTCCCCGCCTCCTCTTGGGCGTTGTACAAGGACCCTTCGGCTTCTTAGAAGTATTCACAACCTCCTCTTAGGCTTCGTATAAATGATTTCTTCCTCCGGGAATGATAGCCTCCTCTTGGGCTTAGTACAAATTGTCCCTCGGCTTCTTAAAAGTTTCCAGCCTCCTCTTGGGCATCGTACAAATTGTCCCGACGACCTCCTAGAGGTATAGGAACAGAAATCAGTCATCTTAATAGAATAGTCTTTCCAAGAGTCTACTACTGTTTCTCAAAGCATAGTACAAAACATGAAACTCTAGACTTGGACAGTCTAATTTCCTTGAGTCTTAAAGCATTCTCAAGCACCCTTCAAGAATAGGAAGGAACCCCGTAGACTCGGACAGTCTCAATACCCTTTGGATTTCCCATTTCCTCAAAGAAAAGGAAATATCCCTGATCCTCGAATCAAAATCCTTGAGTACAGTTTTACTCATATAAGAACTGATTTTCTCTTCGAACCCATATACTGGTCACTCAACTGAAACAGTACCCTCTTTCGCCTCCATCTCAGGCTTCGTACGAGATACAAAAAAAGGTTCTTATTGAATCAACACTTTAGCCTCCATCTCGGGCTTCGTACGAGATACAAAAACACTCTCTTGTTGAGTATAAAAGACTCTCTTGTAGAGTCAACCCTCTTCAGCCTCCGTCTTGGGCTTTGTACAAGACACAAATCACTCCTTTGTTGAGTATAAAACTTTTTACCTCCATCTCAGGCTTCGTACGAGATACCCTAAAAGACTCTCTTGTTGAGTCAACTCCCTTTTAGCCTCCTCTTAGGCCTTGTATAAGGAAAACCTTTTAGCCTCCTCTTAGGCTTTGTATAAAGAAAACCTTTTAGCCTCCTCTTAGGCTTTGTATAAGAAAACCACTGGTTGATCCAATCAACCTTTTAGCATCAAAGTCGTGCCTCGTTCATAGTACACAAACATCAACAACTCTTTTCCCTTCATCTAATCGCTGTAAGTGGCAAGCCTCTGGATCATCTACATCCATGCCACTGTCCCTCTTTTAGCATGAGAAATTCCTAAGGAAAGATGGCATTGCTCTACACTGAGTTAAAGCCTTCTCCTTCAGGTTGGAACCCCCTATAAAGGAAATTATGGCATTGTCGGATTCACACATCTCGGTTAAAGTAATTCTCCTTTATAAATAGTTGTGACAAACAAACCCCTCTTTAGAGATGACATATTCTCTCTAAAGTCAACCCCTTTTAGCTTCACATCTTGAGCTTTGAACAAGATACAAACTACCTTTAGCTTCACATCTTGGGCTTTGAACAAGATATAGATCACCTTTAAGCTTCACGTCTTGGGCTTTGAACAAGACACCAAAACACCATTTCCTCCTGTAGAATAGGAGGAATACGATCGCTCTGATTTCCCTGTTTCGGAAAAACGGGAATACTTAGGAATAAGATTGAAAGAAAAATCTTAGCGAGCACACTCAACAAAAACCCACAATCCCATACCCACATCAATTAAAAAGTACCAGTCCTAAACCCCTACCCAAAAACCTTCCCGGTGTTCCGTTATAAACAAAGAAAGAAGAAAGAGGCCCCACTTCCATATCGCATCCGTAACCTAACAGGCCGCTGTTTAAACTCAGTATGCAAGCAGGGTTAATTGGAGACATCTATTTCCATTCCTTAGTCAGCTCTCAATAGGATAAAAAATGAATCGACCTGTAGTAACCCCCACGGAGCGATAGTGCTTAAGAAACACATCCAGTTTCGCTCGCAACAGAAAAAATGGCGCCCACCGTGGGGCATCTCATTCTTTCTTAACGTTTAAGGTGAAAACCTTGGACAAATATTTTTCATGGCAGTGGCCACCACAGAAAAATGGCACCCACCGTGGGGCATCTCATTCTTTCTTACCGTTTAAGGTGAAAACCTTGGACAAATCTTTTTCATGGCGGTGGCCACCACAGAAAATGGCGCCCACCGTGGGGCCCGACTGTTTTAATATCTTAGGTGGAAGAAAAGGGATTTCACTGGGATAAGACTTTTTGTTGACTTCACTAGGATCTTAGGTCAAAAGCCTTTAAGTGGGGAAGGAACCACAGAATGACGACTCCGCCGGTGAGCCATTTTCTGTCAAGAACATAAGATTCTTAGCTTTTAAAAAAGTCTAGGACATTAGGACAAATATATATACTGCTTTTCCTAATTGATATCTGTGTTTATTTTTCTTCTAATGGGAATGCGTGTGATGCTGCATGTGGAAAGATTGAGTATACACTTAAGATAAGTGGTGGCGACGAGGTCGACCATCAACCTCAGTGGAGGCTTCCCAATGCAACCCATTCCCTCTCACAGACAATGGGTCGATTGTGATGTCTGAGCAGCTGAGGAGCCAACCCTTTTGTAGTGCAGAAACTATCGGAAATAGTTATCACGCGATACTACCCTCATTTGAGGCTAATGATCTATTCTCGGTGAATAGCATTTACTCTAAGATTTCATACAGCTCGCTGGTGATCCGCTTGCTGTTTGTTATCCTGGGAGGAGCTGATGATTTTGAGTACAGGTACAAAAAATCACCCTAATATAAACCTTTGGGGATGGGTAGAGTCTTGACTCCATGACAACGACCCTTTGACCCCATGTTTTTTCTATGTTTTTGTGTGCTGCATTCATGCATTCATTTAAAAAACATTAAAACATTCAAAAAATTTATATTCTAGTCTCTCTGTTTTTTCAAAATAAACTAAGACTATGATTGCAAATATCAGAGAAAAGGATTGCGCTGATGGATTTCGGTAGAAGGAGAACTCATAAGTACACCTTCAGGATTCCAAAACTAGAGGATTTAAGAGGTTTGGCGAGGATGATCACAAACCAAGAGGCTTTCAGAGCCAAGTACGGAGGTTTGCTATCTCTGCTAAGAGTCCATGTGATTGAGGGAATCATGGATGCGCTCGTTCAGTTCTACGATCCGGTCTATCATTGTTTCACATTCCCGGATTACCAGCTAGCACCAACGCTGGAGGAATATTCTCATCTGATTGATCTACACATTGCTGACCAAGCTCCATTTTCTGGACTGGAAGAAATTCCAAAGAATCAGACCATTGCAAGAGCAATTCATTTGGACGAGTCTGAAGTCAAGACTCACATGACCACTAAGGGTGGCATACAAGGTTTGTCAGCCCAGTTCTTGACAAAGAAAGCCCTGTACTTCGCCAGTATCGGGAACGTGACTGCTTTTGAAAGCATCTTTGTTTTACTCACCTACAGGTTATTTCTGTTGCCCAACATTAATAACTTCATCGATATAAACTCCATTAAGGTTTTTCTCATTGGAAACCCTATGCCGACTTTGCTCGCGGATGCGTATCATTCTGTACACTTAGGAAATTTGTACAGCGGAGGGGAGATCACGTGCTGTGTGCCCCTGCAATACAAATGGTTTATCTCCCACTTGCCTAAATCTGCTGCTTTTTGGGATCACAAGGGTGCCTTACGTTGGTCGCAGAAAATCATGTCCCTCACCAACTCTGACATAGATTGGTGTAGTAGGATTTGTGACTGAATCAGGATCATTGATCGTTGTGGAAACCTCCCCAACGTACCCCTTTTAGGAACTAAGGGAGGAATCAATTACCATCCAGTTCTCGTTCGTCGTCAATTTGGATACTCGATGAGGCATGTCCCACGGAGTGCTCATCTGGAAGGTCTTTTCTTCAAGGAAGGAGAAAGTGACAGAGCACTAAAGATGGAAATAGTGCACGCTTGGAAACATGTTCATAAGAAAGGACGAGAGTCTCTAGGAAAACCGGACTGTGTCTCGGTGGAGCCTTATCTCCACTGGGTACAAACTAGAGCTCTCAAACTAAAAATGCCTTATCCTCGTCATAGAGTTTTTCCACCGAGGGAGTCTGTCATGTACTTCATGACTGATACTGAAAAGCTTCAGGTTACTCTCAACAAAGTTCAACGGGAGAAGAGGTCTTGGAAGAACAAGCACCGCATTCTCAACGTGGAGTGCATCAAAATACAGCAACTACTGAAAGATAAGGACGCTCTGATTGAAACTTTGGAACAACATGCTGTAGAGAATCAAGATGACCAAAGGAATTTGCTCACTCCTTTCACCTGGCAAAGGAATGACAACCCGGCAACGGCCCAAGAGCCCCGGTCAAAGAAAATGAAAGTACCAGAGTCAGCACCCAATTTCTCTTTAGAGAGGACTCGGGACCCATTAGCTTAGGTTTCTGTTTCTACACCTTGCAATCTACTGTATTTCCATTTCTGTAATCCTTTGAATTCAATAAAAAGGGGTTTCCCCACTGTTTGATATTTGTAATCTAATTGTCGAAGTTTTTTTGGATTTAGCCAAAAAACAATTAATATAATCATTGCATTCATCATTCTCACATCGCGTATTCTTCTTACCTACGAATCTCACGTTTGTGTCTCGGTTCTAGAGTCAAACTGTCTCATTCGTACAATACTCGGGCCAATCGTCAGAAAAAGATGGATGATCTTGAGGAAGAGAACAGAGAGTTGAAAGAAGAGATCGACGCTCTGAGAGAGGATATGAGAAAGCTTCGTAACGACATGCAAGCCATGGCAGAAGCTCAGCTACAAAGGACTGTGATCTCAAAGATCACCTCAACGCCTATAGTGGAGAAGTATGATCCTAGGTATCAAATGCCGAAAGATCGTCCTTGGGGCATGCTTGTTAACTATATCCCGGAAGGATATGTTCCGCTGATCACTGAAGATCAAGGAATCACAACAGAAGTCGTTGGGCCTGAAGGTTACAAACTTCGGGAAAGCAAAGATGCCAGGGGCATACTGAAGACTCCTGAAAGTTACAAACTTCGGGAAACACCAAGATTCACTGCCGTAGTCACGGTACCACCCCCTGTGGTGCACACTGTCCCGGAAGGACAGGTTCCACCAATACCTTTTGGTAAGAAGGAAACTATGTTCGATAGAATGGATGAATTCCAGGAATAGTTCCTGGAAATGTAGAAGGAACTGCAAGTCATCCGCGGTCAGGATTTATTTGGAAAGGACGCCGCAGACCTTTGTCTGGTCCCCAATGTGAAAGTCCCGCACAAATTTCAAGTGCCCGACTTTGAAAAATACAAGGGTAACTCCTGCCCTCAGAGCCATCTAGTGATGTACGCTCGGCGAATGTCAGCTCAGACGGAGAATCAGGACCTACTGATTCACTACTTTTAGGATAGTTTAACTGGTGCCGCACTCAAATGGTACATGGGTTTAAACCGTGCCGCGATCAGCACTTTCAGAGATATTGGCACTGCCTTCGTCCAACAATACAAATACAATTTGGACATGGCACCAGACAGAGATCAACTCAGATCAATGTCACAAAAAGGACAAGGAAACCTTTAAGGAGTACGCTCAGAGATGGCGCGAAATTTCCGCTCAAATTTGTCCACCTCTTGAGGAAAAGGAGATGACAAAGATCTTCTTAAAGACCTTAAGCTCATTTTACTATGATAGAATGGTTTCCAGTGCACCCAGTGATTTCACCGAGATGGTGGGCATGGGAGTTCGTCTTGAGGAAGCCGTCCGAGAAGGACGTTTGGTAAAAGACTTTGGATCATCAAGTAGTACAAAACGATATGGTAGGGCTCTCCCTAAGAAAAAAGAGCAAGATATTGGGAATATCTCTCTCGGAAAGCAAAGGCGACGTTATCAATCGGTAGCAGCTGTAACTCCTTCTATCAAGCCCGCGCCTATTTCTACGTATCAACCTCAGGTTGAGCAGAGCCAACCTAATCAGCAAAGGACACAACAACCTCTTCAGCAGGCTCGCCCTCAATACAACAACAACCGTACAAGGCGGCCACCAGGGTTTAGTCCTATACCCATATTGTACGCATAACTATTTCCATTACTACTGGCTAAGGGGCACATCCAGACTAAGTCTCCTCTTACAGTACCGGAAAATCTGCCTTTTTGGTTTAAGGTGGATCAGACATGCCCTTATCATCAAGGAGGACCAGGGCATAACATAGAGAATTGTCTCAATTTCAAATCCGACGTGCAAAAGCTTGTTAGGAGCGGGCTCTTATCTTTCAAAGATACGAATCCCAATGTTCTCACGAACCCGCTGCCTCAACATGAGAAAGCTGCAGCCAACCTGATTGAGAAAGAATTTAACAATGTCTATCAAATTCACGATGTACTCTTGTTGAGGACCAATATGGTCAAGATGCATTGTATACATAGTGGGTACGGCCATGTGCCACCTCATAATTATCATCAGTGTGATATCTGCTCTAAAAGCAATCGAGGGTGTTCTGTAGTGCAATCAACTCTACAGGAACAGTTGGATCTCGGATGGATCCAAGAACATCGAGTTCGTGGAGTTAACATGGTTTACACGAATTCCAACGTCATTCAGAACCACGACATCCGTGCGATGAATGCCAACTTGGTGGCAATGCACTCAAGGCAAAGCCAGTATTATAATCTGCCGTGACACGATTGTAGTTCTTGTCTGACTTGCTCGGTAAACAAATAGGGATGCTCTTTCATATAGGAGGCCCTCCAGCGTCATATGGATCTTGGATGGATCCAGGACTACCATGATAGGAATCCCTATCAGATCAACATGGTTCAAATCTTTGATATTCGCTTGATGAATTCCAACTTGGTAGAGCTGCATGCTGAGCAGGTCCGACTCAGATTCCTGATATCACATAATTATCACAGCTGTAAAGCGGGTTGCAAAAATGATCAGGGATATGCCTTTGTCCAGGAAGCACTTCAGCACTTGTTAAATCATTGGTGGATGCCAATCTACATGGATGAAGATACTCAGCAAATTAGTATCAATAACAGAAACCTCACTCAGTGTCAAAGTCAGGATGTCCGATTTGTGAAGCTAACCTAGTGAGGTTACATTGTATTCAAAGTGGGCGTGGTCAGGTGCCACCACACAATTATGAACATTGTGGAGTCTGTTCGGAAAGTAACCAAGGGTGCTACCTTGTGCGAGCAGCTCTCCAGGGGCAGGTGGATCATGGAGAGATCCGCCCATATCTAGGTTCCAGACCCATCAATTGGTCGCCGAACTACCTTGCCAATCAAATTGAGGACGTTGTCGTCATCTCTGATCATCAGAGGACCAAGAATGTTTTTTCCATTATCCCTCTGCTTGACGAATCAAGAATTCCCAACCGGGAACGGATCGAGATTGCGTAAGATGGTCAGAAAAACCAGAAGGTTCCCATAATCATCTATCTGCCGGGACCACTACCATATGAATCAACTAAGGCAATCCCTTACAAATACGGTGCAACGATAATTGAAAATGGAAAGGAAATTCCATTACCCTCCTTCGTGAATATTGCAGACATCAGTCGTGTAACACGGAGTGGTAGAATCTTCAACAGAGGAGTTGGAGAGTCCAACAAAGAAAAGGAACTTCAGACAGAAGCTCCCGATCCATCAGTCGGTCAATTCAGTAATCCCGACCTTTCGAAAAACAATGATGAGATGCTGAAGCTCATCCAAAGGAGTGAATACAATATTGTCGATCAACTATTACAGTCTCCTTCAAAGATCTCGGTATTATCACTGTTACTCAGTTCAGAAGCGCACAGGGAGGCTCTACAGAAAGTCTTGGAGCAAGCCTTTGTGGAACAGGATGTAACAATCAGACAGTTCGATAGTATTGTCTCTAACATCACTTCTTGCAATAACTTGGGATTTAGTGATGAGGAATTACCTGAAGAGGGTCGCCGTCATAACATGGCGCTCAATATCACAGTCAACTGCCAGGACGATGCTTTAGCCAGTACTGGTAGACACAGGCTCAGACCTGAATGTTATGCCGAAGTCCACTTTGATGCAATTATCATTCAAAGGCCCTCCGATGAGAACCAACGAGGTCGTCGTCAAAGCGTTCGACGGATCCAGAAAAACGGTTATCGGCGAAGTTGACCTTCCCATAACTATTGGTCCTCACACTTTCCAAGTCACCTTCCAGGTCATGGACATCCGGGCAACGTACAGTTGTTTATTAGGAAGACCTTGGATACATTAGGCTGGAGCGGTTACCTCGACCCTCCACCAAAAGCTAAAGTTCGTCCAGAACGGCCAACTCATCACAGTCTGTGGGGAACGGGCCTTGCTCATCAGCAATTTATCGTCATCCACTTATGTGGAACCAGAAGGGATAATCGGAACCCAGTTCCAAGCGCTTTCGCTACACAAGGACGATCAATCCGGAGGAGGAACTTCGATTTCCTCATACAAAGATGCTATTAAAGCAGTCAAGAGTACCGATACAACAGGAGAGGGATAACTTGTCATTCCTACTAGCAATACAACAAAGAAGGGTCTTGGTTTTTCTGCAACCTGTACCCGAACAGCTGCTAACGATGAAAGTCTTCATCCCATTCAGGACTTCTTCCACAGTGGTGGTTTCCTTCACCCAGTGTCTCAAATAGTTCATTCTATCAATGAGGAGGATCCCTCCGACACAGATGAAGAATGGAAGTCCTATCTTAACGAGGACGGTTATATGTCTCAGGAAGAGGTGCCTACGCCATTTTGCTATCCTGCACAGAGTCCGAGATTTATACCTAGGTCAGATGTCGAAATGATATACGGAGGTTGTGGTCCAGAAGGATGTTGTGCTCCGCCAAATTCATTAGAGGAGGACACTCTGATGAAAGACAACTTTGACCACAATTACTATGGCCCGATGGACGGTCTGCCAATGTGGCAACCTTACCCAGGAAATTCAGCCGAATAATCAGCTGAGCATTATTGAACAGAATACCTGTGTCCTCACCATGTCATGGGATCAACACTCAGGTCATTCAGAAACTACTCTTCATGACGATGAATTTGTAGCGTTTGGAGGACTAGAATTCATCAACTACGCTTTTCCTGAGGTCAACGTCATCGAGAGGGATGGCTCCCCCAGTTCCAAAGAAGTGTGGGATACCTTGGGACAACCGAGTAGAAAATACGACTAAATGGTCAAGTACACCGCTCCCGAAAGCACTCGTATCAGGCTCGAAGATATCCAGCCAACTGAAAGGGGAGATACAGCTGAGAGCATAAATGCAATGCAAAATTCAACAGAGGAATCCTCCTACGACAACTCTGCCTGGGAGACAGATTCCAATGATCCTGCTCCACCAGAAATCAGTGTTATTTATGAAGACAAATCAATGAAGGTGCCAGACTTTGTGGTTCACCGAGGAGTTTGCCGCCAATGGGTTGTTGTCGATGTTCCGGAGATTGTTCATAAGTCAAAGTAATTGCCATCTTTAACCTTTCACCTTGCCCATGTGAAACGGATGTTTTGATAGGGCTCGCTTTCTATAAATTTTCCCTCTTCACTTCGCCCAAAGCGACAAAGTTTTGTTTTATAGGGCTGTAGTTTCAAGAGTTGACTTGTTCATTAATAAAATAACGTCGTTCTGTAATTTCCGCATTAATTGCTGTTTTCTCTTTTTGCTTTTTCTCAGAAAATGGTAATCCTAAAAACCAATTCAATAATAAAAACAAGCAGTAATAAAAAATATACACTGCACACACTTTTGCATTCTCTCTATCTCTTCTAAACACGAATCATCACGTCATGCAGATTGCTTGTTTTGAACCCCGTTGAAACATACGATCCGATGCCTTCTCCCAACTTTGAGTTCCCGGTATTTGGGGCTGAAGAAGAAGTTGACAACGAAATTCCAGAAGAGATCTCCCGCTTACTCAGACAAGAGGAAAGTTCTGTTGAACCTCACAAAGAGCCGTTGGAAACAGTAAGCTTGGGTTCAGAAAAAGAGAGAAAAGAAATCAGGATTGGGGCACTGCTCAGTTCAATTGCCAAAGAGAGTTTGATAAAGCTTCTCAAAGAATTCCCCGATGTATTCGCTTGGTCCTATCAGGATATGCCAGGGTTGGATACCAGCATCGTGGAACATCACTTACCGTTAAGGTCGGAATGTCCGCCAGTAAAGCAGAGGTTGAGACGCACTCACCCGGACATGGCCATCAAAATCAAAGAGGAGGTACAGAAACAGATTGACGCGGGTTTTCTCGCTACGTCAGAATATCCTCAATGGTTAGCCAATATCGTACCCGTTCTGAAAAAGGACGGAAATGTCAGAATGTGTGTCGACTACAGGGATCTAAATAAGGCTAGTCCAAAGGACGACTTTGCTTTACCACATATTGACATGCTGGTTGACAATACAGCAAAGTTTAAAGTTTTCTCCTTCATGGATGGATTCTCGGGCTATAACCAGATCAAAATGGCGCCGAAAGACATGGAGAAAACTTCATTCATCACCCCATGGGGTACCTTTTGTTACAAGGTAATGCCGTTCGGTTTGAAGAACGCCAGGGCAACCTATCAAAGGGCCATGACTACTCTGTTTCATGACATGATACACAAGGAAATCGAAGTGTATGTCGATGATATGATTGCAAAATCTAAGACAGAGGAGGAGCATGTGACCCACCTGTCAAAACTATTCGAGCGGTTGAGAAAGTACAAACTTCGCTTGAATCCCAACAAGTGCACCTTCGGTGTCCGTTTAGGGAAACTCTTAGGGTTCATCGTCAGCCAGAAAGGAATTGAGGTTGATCCTGACAAGGTCAAGGCCATTCAAGAAATGCCTTCTCCGAAAACTGAAAAACAAGTCAGAGGATTCCTGGGACGTTTGAACTACATCTTCAGATTTATATTCCTCATGACTTCCACATGTGCGCCGATTTTCAAATTACTCAAAAAGAACCAGAACTGTGTTTGGACAGAAGATTGCCAAACCTCCTTCGACAGTGTTAAGGAATATCTGTTGAATCCTCCTATTCTATCACCTCCAGTGGAAGGAAGGCCACTGATCATCTACCTCACAGTCTTGGAAGACTCAATGGGGTGTGTACTTGGCCAACAAGACGAAACCAAACGGAAAGAGTTTGCCATTAACTATCTAAGCAAGAAGTTCACCGACTGTGAAACTCTGTACACGATGCTCGATAAAACTTGTTGTGCTTTGGCTTGGGCAGCCAAACGTCTTCGACAGTACATGATTCGTCACACTACTTGGTTGGTCTCCAAGATGGTCCCAATCAAGTATGTATTTGAAAAACCTGCTTTCACGGGAAGGATTGCCCGTTGGTAGATGTTGCTATCAGAATATGACATAGAGTACCACGCTCAAAAAGCCGTTAAGGGGAGTATTTTAGCCGATCATTTGGCTCATCAACCGATTGACAATCAAGAATCAATCGGGTTCGACTTCCCAGACGAAGATGTCATGTATTTGAAAATGAAAGATTGCGATGAACCGCTACCCAGTGAAGGGCCAGAACCAGGTTCCCAGTGGGGACTTATCTTTGGGGTAATAACTGTCACCCCTCAGGGTACCCACATTCCTTTCACCACTCAACTTACGTTCAAATGTACAAACAACGAGGTCGAATACGAAGGTTGTATCATGGGTCTCGAAGAAGCGATTGATTTAAGGATAAAAAACTTGGACGTATATGGCGACTCAGCCCTGGTTATCAATCAGATAAAAGGAGATTGGAACACATACCAATCAGGATTGATTCCTTACAAAGATTATGCAAGTAGGTTGTTACCTTTCTTCAACAGAATCGAGTTTCATCACATCCCTCGTGATGAGAATCACATGGCTAACACCTTAGCCACTCTCTCTTCTATGATTAGTGTATGTCAATGGAATGACATACCTAAGATCGACATAATGCGCCTAGAACGGCCCGCTTACATCTTCGTGATTGAAGCAGTCATAGACGACAAACCTTGGTATCATGATATCAAATGCTTCCTTCAGAAACAAGAGTACCCACCTGGGGCATCCAAGAAAGACAGAAAAACCCTCAGAAGACTGGCTGGCAGCTTCTTCCTGAGCGGTGGTACACTCTATAAGAGAAATTTTGACATGGTCTTGCTCCGATGTGTAGACAGACCAGAAGCAGACATGCTGATAAAAGAAATTCACGAAGGATCCTTTGTCACTCATGCCAACGGACACAAAATGGCGAGAAAAATTCTAAGAGCATGGTACTATTGGTTGACAATGGAATCTGACTACTACAAGTACATGAGGAGGTGTTACAAGTGTCAGATATACTCCAACAAAATTCATGTACCGCCAACGCATCTCAAAGTTCTCTCTTCCCCATGGCCTTTTTCCATATGGGGAATCGACATGATTGGCATGACTGAGCCCAAGGCTTCAAACGGACATCGGTTCATCCTGGTAGCCATTGACTACTTCACCAAGTGGGTCGAAGCAGCGTCATACGCCAATGTAACCCGACAAGTTGTGGTCCGATTTATCAAAAACAATATCATCTACCGTTATGGTGTTCTGGGCTAGATAATTACTGATAATGGATCTAACTTGAACAATAAGATGATGAAAGAGTTGTGCGCAGAGTTCAAGATCAAACACCATAACTCATCTCCCTATCGACCCAAGATGAACGGAGCGGGAGAAGCGGCTAACAAGAACATCAAGAGGATTGTTCAGAAGATGGTTGTAACCTACAAAGATTGGCACGAGATGCTACCCTTTGCTCTTCACGGTTATCGCACATCTGTCTGCACTTCAACAGGGGCAACCCCTTTTTCTCTAGTATATGGCATGAAGGCAGTGCTTCCCATAGAAGTAGAGATCCCATCAGTCCGGGTATTGATGGAAACTAAGCTAACAGAGGCTGAATGGTGTCAAAGTCGACACGACGAACTGAATCTAATCGAAGAGAAACGGATAGCGGCACTATGCCACGGTCAGTTATATCAGCAGAGAATGAAGAAGGCATTCGACAAAAAGGTCCGACCTCACGTCTTCAGGAAAGGAGACCTTGTGCTCAAGAAGATACAATCATTTCTCACTAATTCTCGGGGCAAGTGGACTCCGAACTATGACGACCCCTATGTGGTCACGAAAGCTTTCTCAGGCGACGCCTTGAGACTTGCAACCATGGACGGAGAAGAATTTGCCTACACCGCAAACATTGATGTAGTCAAGAAATACTTCGCCTAAACTAAAAAATAAAAAATCAAAAACGTCTCGGTGGATTGAAAACCCGAAAGGGCGGTCCAGGAAAAAGTTAGAGACAAAAATAAAAAAAATCATCCCGGTGGATTGGAAACATCACAGTACAATCCAGGCAAAAGTTAGGGATAATGGCAAGTAACTATGTTCAACAGAGGCAAGTCCCTCAGCAGCAGTTACACCATCCATCGGAGGAAAACTCCAGTCAAGGTCATCTTCGACAGAAGCTCAGGATGTCCCGAATTCAAAGTTGGTAGAAGGATAGTGGTTGTTATGTTTCAACATAGCCCTTTTCCCTGTAAATGACCATTTTCTAACTTTGTAGATACTCTTTGGAATCACACGTTTGGCTGATCTCCATCTTATCAATAAAATTTGAGCCCTTGTGCTTTTGTTTGTAATTCTCACTTGTTTTAGCTTTACAGAACGACATTTTAATATGATCAACGATTCTTGAAATAAAACAAAAATGAATTTACTTGTAAAAATTTTTCTGCTTTAAAATAAAGATGGCAATTTCTTTTGACTGTTAAACATCAAAAGAACATCAATCGCTTCTCCAGAAGTAAGCGAACTTCAAAGTACTCCTTCTAACCCAGTACGCCTGAATGAAGGGATCAACTGTGTCAGAGACCTTGTTTCGTCTAACAGGCCTCGGCCGAGTTCTTATCTCCTAAGCTCGACCAACATAGTTCCCCGTGAGGACTACTTCTCCTAAGCAAGGTAGAATTGCTACTTTTGGACCAACGGTACTTCTTCGCCCCGCGATGGCCAAGTATCCAGTCATGTTCATCTTTTAGTTTGTATGTCGCGTCAGTTTTGTCAGCATATACATACATACGTCATGCATTATTGATTTGCGTTCACATTCATATTGCATCACTATCAATCTAGTCGGTCTTATCCCCTGGTGATAAAAAGTCCTCTCAATCGAGTTGTCAAGTTTTTTCCTCGTCAGGAAGTGCTGCGTCTGAACAATCTCTCTCCTCCAGTTTATTTCTGGAATGAAGTTGGCTCCTCGACCACTTTGATAACTTGAACCTCTGAAAAACCAGAGTGCCCTCAGTCAACATCACTCTTCGCCATTGAAGATGATATCCTTGCTTTCTCGGATTAAGGAAAATCCCGAGAGAAAGCCTCTTAAGCAGATATTCGGCAATACAACAGTTTTTCTCCAAAAAAAAAAACCGTTGATGAAAAGGTCATCAGCACCTCAAAATTGGATCACATCATATGGCGTTTCTTCGGGAAGATTCCGAGAAAAGTATGATGCAATATCCCCAAGCGTGAAAGTAGTCTCTCAAGAGACTCGTTTTCCCCAGTAGGGTCGACAAATGGCGTTTCCAACAGAGAAGTTTGTGCAACTCTACAACTCAGACGATTGGGCTCCCCAGCAAGTCTGACGTCAACTTTTTCCGTCAAATGGCATCTCCCCAGGAAAATTCGGCGAGAAGTTTGAGGAAAACAGCTACGAATAGCGTCCCTTGTCAATAAAGTTTATTGACAAAAGAAACAAAGACCAGTTCCTTGGTAGGAAACCAGGATCGAGGGGAAGTTTAAATCAAGAAACTAAGACCAGTTCCTTGGTAGGAAACCAGGATCGAGGGGAAGTTTAAATCAGAAACTGAGACCAGTTCCTTGGCTGAAGACCAGGATCGAGGGGAAGTTTACCTTTTCTAAGCATCATTGCTTAGCGAAAGAAGATGAATGCGTGAATTACCATTCATAGACGCCGTCAAAATTTCGGATATTCCAATATTTAATCCTCTTGCACCTCGAATGCCCGAATACCTTCGCCATTCACACCTTTGTGTCCAAGAAGATTAAATAGGGGCATCTGTCATACCCCAAATTTTGACCACTAAGATTTCCCATCATTTTTCAAATCATCATCACCATATGGATGTACCTTTATGCCTCATCAATCTCCTCAAGGAATTATTGAGCATTCACCACAATCAAACTTAGGGTTTCAAGACCTCTCAGAGTTTTTAGACAAAGGATAAATCAAGAATTGACATGATCTTCAACTTTTTAAACCTCTCAAACATCCACAATGGATCAAGAGGACTCCCACTTCAAGGATGAAGCACAAGGTTGCTCCCTTCCAGGTGGATCAAGCTTTAAGATCGCTAGTGTCACCTAATTAGGGTTTGGTCGACCAGGGCCTCCAGATGGAAATTTTCCTCTGGGCATGAGCCAATGCTTCAAAGCATATTCTAAAATACTCCATGGAACCTCATGGGCCCAAGCATCAAGTCAATTTGACCTCAAGGGATGCATACATCAAAAATCAAGAATTAGGGTTTCTTGACCTAATTCACCCCTAAGTTGACTTTTGGGACAAATCATGAACCAAGACCTCAAGACATGATTTGAGGGTCTCTAATATACCATATTGATCCATTGGGAACAATGGATTGGTCCAAGAAGCTTGAGCAACAAGTTTCAATTTCATCTGAACCACAGTTAGGGTTTTGCGAGAAAAGTCAACTGTAGCTTTGACTTTTGACTAGGACATGCTCCCAAACCCTAAGACATGATTCAATACACCCTATAACACCCATGGAACATGTCCATCAAGTTTGATTTAGGTCAAGGACATGATTTCCTAAAGGATCGCACAGTTTGGAATTCATCTGACAAAAAGTCAACTGTGCACAAAAGTCAACTTTGACTTTTTGAGATTTTTCACAAAAATAGATTTTTTACCCTAAAATGATGTTAATGTATGATTTGAATCATCATTCATCAAGAAAAATCAAAGAAAGTGGGATAACTTGTAAAAGGGGTAACCATAAAAACTTAGAAAATTTTCTAAGTTATGAAATAAGGTGACAAAGGTACCAACTTTGGAGGATCATAACTCCTAAACCACAAAGCCATTTTTCCCCATCCAAAGCTTGATTTGTAGATCTCATTGCCCTCTACAAAAGCTTTATACTGATCTATGTCCAAATTCCTCATGGATTTTGAGTTATGGAGTGATCAAAATCAAGAAAAGTCACTTTGTTCCAACACTTAGTGAAAATTTCACTAAGTCAGAATCTGCCTTATTTTTTTCCAAATGTAGGGGGATTTTTCACTTGGATCCAAAAGGTATCAAAACCAAATATGATTAGACAGTTGTTGTATCATATAAGGGCTTTCCAAAATGGCCAAGAAAATCACCAAATTCAATTTGAGCTTTGAGATATGGTAGTGGCAAGATGCCTTGCTGAAATCTGCCAAGGCAAGGCAAATTTTTGCACTTTTGGTCGATTTGCCAAAATCAGCCAATTCCAAGCCTTGTCATCACTTTGGACACATCTAAGGATTGAATCTAAAGGGGACAATCACTGAGCCAAGCCTCCAAAGTCCTTGGAACAAGAAATAGCATGCCAAACCTAGAATTGCCCAAAATAGGGACAAGACTCCAATTTTGGATTGGAGCATTCAATGGAAGCACTAAGGTGGCATGGACTGAGCTACTAGTAACTGAATTCAGTCAAGACTTATCCAAGACCAAGGGGACCAGCAGCCTGTGCCCTAACCTCTAGTCAATGGCTGGAGGAGACTTGGATTTTCATTTGCCAACATTGGCCAACCCTACTCAGCAGTTGCCATTCACTATTCCTTGCAAAATAAACTTGCTCTACTATAAATAGAGCTCAATTGTGATCAGTTTAACTACACCAAAGGCCTACAACACTTGCCTTTCTCAAAATCCACTTCTCCCTCTCAAAAATGCCTTTCTTAGCAAGTCACTATCGGGTTTTTCAGTAGAGTGCAATTTCACTCAAACCAATCACACACACACCTCACATATATCATATGGGAGCTGATCAAACACTTAAACAACATCTGGAACACTAATTTCTCAGAATCACCAGTCAATTGCTCAAGGTTTTAACCAAGTTGCAGTTGAGATGCCATGAAGTGATCCAGCCAATTTCCATCAAGTCCAAGCATTCAAACATACACCATAGGGTGTAGGGAAGTTGTTCAGATCATCACAACTCATCTGTAACACCTCCAACTCAGAAATCACTTTGAACTTGCTGCCACGACCTAGAGGTAAGCCTAAACTTGGTCATCTCTCAATCTATGCATATTTCCTCGCACAATACTTTTGCCAAATGTTCATAATCATGCATGGAATGTTTCCCCTCAATTAATTGCTTTGTTTGAATCGTGTATCAAAATTCTCAGCCTTCATGCAGAAATTAGGGTTCTTGAGGTTTTGTCTTGATTTTTTATTCCATGTTTAATATAAACAAAATTAAATACCATAGACATGATCGTGAGGTTGAGACGAGCATATTGGTATGTGGATTGCATGATATAATCAAGTATTCAGTGAGATTGGAGAGAAAATGCAAATCTGGGCAAAACCCAGAACATGCGCGTGCTCTTGGGGTGTTCTTGGCGCCCTTTTTGAAAATTCAAATATTTGAATTTTGAGATTTTATTTAATTGATTCAAAAATTAATTTCTCTCTGAGTTTTAATGATTTTGAGTTGATTCTTTTTTTAATAATTCACAAAAATGTTAAAATATTTTATTTTCCCAAAAAAACTCAAAAATATTATTTATTTCATATAATAGATATTTTTGCAAAGAATTAATGTTTTAATTGTTTTTGACATTTAAAATATTTTTTCTTATTGATTTTGCAAATTTTAATGATTTCTAATCATTTTGTAGGGCAAAACTTGATTTATGAAGCATTAATCCAAGATCACAATTTGTTTTCCACACGTTAAACAATTTTGATCATTTTAATTGAATATTTTATTCAATTAAAACTCATTTTGAAAACAAATTAGGGTTTTTGATTAATTCAAACCTCATAAATCATTTTCAAAACTCTTTGGGCCTCTAATAGAGTGTGAGACCCAAGCCTTTTTGTAAAATAACCTATTCTTGGGCCTCACTTATTGTATAAGTCCCTCAGAGTATTTTCAAAAACCTCGGCGCGATCGTCACCATTAAAAATAACCTTGGGCCTACCCTCGAGTAGTAAGACCCATTCTTCTTTTTAAAATTTTTTGGGCCTCTTGAGAGAGTGTAAGACCCAACCCCCTTGTACAGAAAAACCACTTTGGGCCTCAGATATTGTATAAGCCCCTTTGCGTTAAAAGAAAATCTAGGTGCGATCGCTGTTTTAAACGAAAAATCATCTGGGCCTACCCTCGTGTTATAAGCCCCACTCTTTTTCTTTAAAGCTTTTTTGGGCCTCTTGAGAAAGTGTAAGACCCATCCCTTTGTACAGCAAACAATTTTTTGGCCTTATTCACTTGTATAAGCCCCTCTGTACAAATTCAACAGTGCAATCACTGATAAAACCCTGGGCCTCTCCTTGAGCTGTAAGCCCCAAATATTTCTTTTCAAAGCACTTTCTCCTTTGATTTTGAAATATACTGTTGTTTTCAATCTTTCTTTGTTGAACAACTAACCAAACAGCATGCAAGCTCTACAACCGAGTAAGTGTTTATATGCTTTCATTTACCGCTTTCATATACATATAACTGTATTGTGGGGCTGCTCACTGTAAGTCTCCTTTCATAAACTCATATCGATTGTGTAATAATAGTATAGATATTTAGAGTTTCCCCGGCAACTACGTCTAGCACTAGGTAAAGCCGTTTTGATCACTCTTAGAAATAGACGAAACTAGATCCCCATAGGATTACCAGACACAGTCTTCCCTCCTCTTGGGGTTAAACAATATGGAGATATGAAAGGCATATTATTTTTGAACCCTTTCTCAGACTGTCACTCGTAGAAGTTGTCAAAGAAACTCTATTCCTCAGAGATGATCTCTTCTCCATGAATTGCATCCCTTGAGTTTCTTCCAAATTCTTGAACTTTCCTGGCTTGATCTATTCTTTGTGAATAGCCTGTCTTGAATTTCTCGGGGTTTGGGGACCCACAGGCTTCTTAAAAGCACCCTTAGGAATTGTCAAGAAACTCTACTCCCCAGAGATGATCTCTTCTCCGTGAATTGCATCCCTTGAGTTTCTTCCAAATTCTCGAACTTTCCTGGCTTGATCTATTCTTTGTGAATAGCCTGTCTTGAACTTCTCGGGGTTTGGGGACCCACAGGTTTCCTAAAAGGGTCCCCGCCTCCTCTTGGGCATTGTACAAGGACCCTTCAGCTTCTTAGAAGTATTCACAGCCTCCTCTTAGGCTTCGTATAAATGATTTCTTCCTCCGAGAATGATAGCCTCCTCTTGGGCTTAGTACAAATTGTCCCTCGGCTTCTTAAAAGTTTCCAGCCTCCTCTTGGGCTTCGTACAAATTGTCCCGACGACCTCCTAGAGGTATAGGAACAGAAATCAATCATCTTAATAGAACAGTCTTTCCAAGAGTCTACTACTGTTTCTCAAAGCATAGTACAAAAGATGAAACTCTAGACTTGGACAATCTAATTTCCTTGAGTCTCAAAGACATTCTCAAGCACCCTTCAAGAATAGGAAGGAACCCCGTAGACTCGGACAGTCTCAATACCATTTGAATTTCCCATTTCCTCAAAGAAAAGGAAATATCCCTGATCCTCGAATCAAAATCCCTGAGTACAGTGTTACTCATATAAGAACTGATTTTCTCTTTGAACCCATATAGTGGTCACTCAACTGAAACTGTACCCTCTTTCGCCTCCATCTCGGGCTTTGTACGAGATACAAAAAAAGGTTCTTATTCAATCAACACCTTAGCCTCCATCTCGGGCTTTGTACGAGATACAAAAACACTCTCTTGTTGAGTATAAAAGACTCTCTTGTAGAGTCAACCCTCTTCAGCCTCCGTCTTGGGCTTTGTACAAGACACAAATCACTCCCTTGTTGAGTATAAAACTTTTAGCCTCCATCTCGGGCTTCGTACGAGATACCATAAAAGACTCTCTTGCTGAATCAACTCCCTTTTAGCCTCCTCTTAGGCTTTGTATAAGGAAAACCTTTTAGCCTCCTCTTAGGCTTTGTATAAAGAAAACCTTTTAGCCTCCTCTTAGGCTTTGTATAAGAAAACCACTGGTTGATCCAATTAACCTTTTAACATCAAAGTTGTGCCTCGTTCACAGTACACAAACATCAACAACTCTTTTCCCTTCATCTAATCGTTGTAAGCGGCAAGTCTCTGGATCATCTACATCCATGCCACTGTCCCTCTTTTAGCATGAGAAATTCTTAAGGAAAGATGGCATTACTCTACACTGAGTTAAAGTCTTCTCCTTCATATTGGAACCCCCTATAAAGGAAATTATGGCATTGCCGGATTCACACATCCCGGTTAAAGTAATTCTCCTTTATAAACAGTTGTGACAAACAAACCCCTCTTTAAAGATGACAAATTCTCTCTAAAGTCAAACCCTTTTAGCTTCACATCTTGAGCTTTGAACAAGATACAAACTACCTTTAGCTTCACATCTTAGCTTTGAACAAGATATAGATCACCTTTAAGCTTCACGTCTTGGGCTTTGAACAAGACACCAAAACACCATTTCCTCCCGTAGAATAGGAGGAACTACGATCGCTCTGATTTCCCTGTTTCGGAAAAACGGGAATACGTAGGCATAAGATTGAAAGAAAAATCTTAGCGAGCACACTCAACAAAAACCCACAATCCCATACCCACATCAATTAAAAAGTATCAGTCCTAAACCCCTACCCATAAACCTTCCCGGTGTTCCGTTATAAACAAAGAAAGAAGAAAGAGGCCCCACTTCCATATCGCATCCGTAACCTAACAGACCGCTGTTTAAACTTAGTATGCAAGCAGGGTTAATTGGAGACGTCTATTTCCCTTCCTTAGTCAGCTCACAATAGGGTAAAAAATGAATCGACCTGTAGTAACCCCCAAGGAGCGACAGTGCTTAAGAAACACGTCCAGTTTCGTTCGCTACACATATCTCAATTATTCCTCCACTCCAATTCGGTCTATTTTCTAATCCTGTTTAATTCTACTAACAAACTCATGCATACGCACGAGGTACGTTTTTGGACGGAATATTATTTTGGACGCGCATTTGTTTTCAGACTGTAATAAAAATTTAAGTTTAAAAAAGAAAAAATTTAAGAATAATAGGAAATTTAATTTGAAATAATAATAAATGTAGAATATGAAATATAAACAACATTATTATAAATAATATGATTAAAAATTAAAACTATTGATGAATAATATCTACACAAACTTTTTAAAGCCCCCTTAATTTTTTCACATCTTTGAAAAAAAATGGTCGATAAATTTCTATTTAATATTTGAATCAGTAATAAAGTTATTCCCGTTTATAACAATAGTATTTTGATGTGTATATAAAAATATTTAAATCAATAGTAAAGTTGTTCTTGTATATAAAAATATTTGACTCAACAATGTAATTTTTTCTCGTATATAAATATTATTTTTGTTTAACAAAATTTGTTATAAAAAAAGTGAATCAATAGTAAAGTTGTTCCATATATAAAATATTGAATTAATAGTAATATCATTCCCGTATATAAATATTTGAATCATATTTAATTTTTTTTATTAAAAAAACATTTTTAATTAATGCACATCTTTCTCAATTAAACTACTTATCAATTATTATATTTTTAATATATTTGACAATAGTTTAATAGTTATGCTTATTACCTGTTAGTTTCTACTGATGAATTCAATATAGTCCAACACCAACTAATGGATAATAGCTTCTACTTACCTGCTAGTTTAGTACACATAGATATAATAAGTCCAAAGAGTAGGTGACTTTGCATAAAACTTTATATTTTTTATATTATTATACTCTACTATCATTACATGTTCTATTCATAAGTCACATCTATCATTTTATTTTGTACTAACACTCAACCTTTACAATTATATTACAATTATATTATTAAAATTGTTTGTTTATATTATTAAAATTGTTTACGACACAAGACTGTGTGTTGGAGTATGCTGCTACTTTTTGTTTATTTTATTAGTAGTGTATTAGGTATAAAAAATTGTACTAACTTTGTTATTCATTCTAATAGTTATTCTTCTTTAACATGTATTCTTAATAAGATGTATGCATTGCAAATTTGCAATTGAAATGTTGCTCAAATAATAACATCTATGAAATTTTGTTTGAGATGACATAGTAATGGAAACTAAGAAAGTTGATCACATTAACATCTCTGTATGAAACTTGGTATGATAATAGAAGTCATACAATTGGATTTAATTAATAAAAAAAGAGAGGTAAATTTGCTTAAAATAATAAGGACTATAATCCTGAGTCAGGTTGGTTATCAGGTTCACCATTACAAAATATGTGTAACAGGGGCAAGGTAAGAAAAGATGGGATAATTAAAATTACTTTTACAAATACAGAAGTGTATCATCATAAGATATAATATAACCAGCTATCACAACTATGATCGCATTGTAAACTATTTATCTGCCCCACTCGCAGACCCCGATGCCATCTTAACTATGCTTAGATAACCACCATCCTTCATAGCTCCAGTAGTTGCTTTAATCTCATTGTAATGGTTAATGAATTTGCTCAACTCCTGGTTTAACCAAAATTGAATCCAAATTTATTAAAAATATATATTTCAAATATCTCTAGTAAACATAGTGTCAAGAAAGATAAAGATAACATTTATGTATAAGTTCTTTCAAAAGTAATATTGAACTAAACTACAATCCTTGAATAAATTAGGGCTAAATCATAATCAACTTATTTATATAAGGTTTTCAAAATATTGTACAAATACTTATAAGCTATGCCATAAGATAAGCCCAAAAATGACCAGTACATATAAAATATTGCATATAAGTCGTACAAACACCATATAAACACCTCATAAGCTGAAGCTACTTCATTATGAATATCTCATAAGTTGTATCAGCTAATAAATATGGTATAAACTGCAAATATGAATCAACATAAAGAAAATTATGGAAAAAATGTGCGTGACAACTAACAAACATGGACTCTTATAAACATCCAGGGTGAAAGTAAATACATACAAATGACCAAACACAATCCACATATGCTGCATTCATTCTTGGCTCATGAACCACCTCAGCTTCTCTACCAGAATAAACTCATGGCAGGGTGTTTAATAGAGCTTACAAAAATCAGTTTAAGACATGCTCGCAAACTGTTTTTATTCATATAATTTTGATAAGTTCTTAAAAACAACTTATGAAAATAAGCTATAACTTATATTGAAACATTTAACCATATTTTCTTTTTCACTATAGAAACAGTTTATGTGCTTATTTAATAAACTTTTATCCTATAATCACTTAGTTAATTCGTTTAATTTCAGATACTCACAATTTGTTACTCAAAATTCACAACATTTTATAAAAATAGTAAATTTCATATAAGCTCTTATTTAAGTTATAATCAACCTCAGAGTTTATAACAATAGTAAATTTCAACTCAATAATAATTGCATTTAAACTCAAAGACTAAACATCCTAACTTTAAGTTGTAATCAACTAAGGACTCAAAATAAATATAATATAATTTATGAAAATGACATTAACTTCAGAAAAGCATTTTTTTAAATTGAGTTTCAATTGTAAATGATTACAACAAAAGATTATAACAAAACAAAAGAGGATCAATTACTCACTAAAATTGGTGTATTTATCAGAGTAGTGTAAAGTAGAAGCAACGACCACAATTCCCACTGCTCCAATAGCAGACCTTCTATTCAAACGCGAAAGCATGTGTATCAACCACAAACTGAATAGGGAACAAAAAATAAATCACAGATGATAAAGAATGGTATAAACTTACATTAGAAGTTGTGTCCACTTTGACATCAATAGTGACATTCTTGTGCTTCAACTGCGTGTTAACATCAACAACAGAAACCTAACCCTTTTTTATACTTGAGGTGGTTATAGCATGCAGAAACAACGACATATATATAGAGTTCCAAAAAGTAAGAATCATAATCATAGAACCATGCACCAACAGTCTCACCTTCTTCTGTTGCTAAATCTGCCAAAGAAATCCAACAAAAAAGTAAGTCATCTCTAGCGCGGTATCCATGTATCCACCTACCAAATTTCCATCACTTGAAGCATAAATGTCGATCTGAGATCTCACAATTTCAAAGGACTTCTACAAGATTATCACCCTACAAACAGAAACACTTGCATATGAAATACATATCACTCTGATCATAAAGTTAAACCACATTTAAAAATTCATCAACATATTTAAAAAATAGTTCACAAAATAACCTTTGATAAATAAATTTACCTAAAAATCTCCTTTGTGTTCAGATTACAAAAGTTTGATAAGATCATCTTGGTAAATTTCTTCATAAACTCTTCTGATTTGTTGAATCTGCTGACAATTTATATGACTCAAAATTGTTATCACTGTTATCACCGTTCTCTCTTTTGATTTGTTGAATCTGATGTTGTTTGTAAGAGAGATGAGAATAAGATTATTTTTTAAAGAAGTTGGAAGAAGAGAGACTGTGAGAGAGAGAGAGAGAGAGATATGAAGCATAAAGACAGAAGAGGTAGAGAAAAATGGTAGATGAAAAGTGTCGCTCCCAGGATTTTCATCCAGGTACAAACGCGAGAGTGGCGCAGAAAACAGAGTTGCCAGCCGTGTAAATTTATCCCAAGAGAGGGAAAGGGAACACCGCATAAACCTGAGGAAGAGGGAAAGGAATGGTCATCGCAACCGTAACCTGGGTTCGGGAGTCGGTTACGCGAGGGGAAGGTGCTAGCACCCCACGCGTCCATCGTACTCGATGGGATCCACGCCTGTTGTCTAATCTAAGGGTGAGTTATCCTATCATCTATGGCTGTACTGACACGAGGAAGAGGGAGACAAAGACATACTCGGTAGGACATCGACGTCCTAGGCCTACGTACCCCCTTGGTGCAATGAGGAATTCAGAGTCAACGTAGTTCGGACCAAGTTCTTTTTGTGTTTTTTATGAGCGACGTTAAGTTCGTGTCCGGCAGTTAGGGTCGATGCCTATTTGCGACTCACACGGAAAGTAACGTGCCCTTTTTGAAAATAGCCTTTAGTTTGACAATCCCGAAGGACAAAAAGGTTTGAAGTTCGTTTGTATTTTTTAGGACAGAAGTGACTTGAGTTAGTTCATAAGTTGCATTGCACCAAAGTCTAGGGCACAAGGACGAATACTTAACGAATCGTCCCAAGACAGGACGCTTGCTAAGCACTCTAGAAAGATGAGAGGAAGCCCCTCATTTCTCATTCCCCACGCTTAAGGCTCGTGCGCAATACACTTTATCCTTATTAAGTGTTTTCAAGAAGTTTCGAGATGAGAAGAGATAAGACACAAAGGAAACTCTAAAGGGAAACTAAGAGTCCTAATGTTATCATGCATGGGTGACCTATGGTTAGTGAGGTTTGATAACAACCTAAGCCTAAAGAAGAGAAAAGCGGAAAGACAGAAAGAGAGAGAGTGGACATGGATAACTATCCACACCCTCAAATAACTTACCTCAGCCCCTGCATAAAAGGTTAGTACAAAACAGACATACGTAAAAGAAATGAGATAAATGAAATCCAGGCAATGACATATAATAGGTCACAAGTGACCTATAACAGTTCATACATGGTTTAAGAACTCAAAGAAGAAATCTCAAACAATGGCACTAGTGCCTTCTCAAACAGATACTCAGGCATGATCAAGGATGTGCACACAAGAAGACCTCAAATAAAAGCAATCAAACAAATAGTAAAACATCTTCTAAAATCACCAAATTAATTATCAACATATCTTAACCATAAGAAAACAACATGTCCAAAATTCATGTCAAAATTCAAAATATAAGTCACTCAAACAATCATGCAAAATTCAGACGAGAAACATGACTCAATATGCAAAAAAGGAGGACTAAAATGCAATATGAAATGATTTTAAAAATGAGAGAAAAATATTTTAATGCAGTTCAATGTATTGATTAAATAATGCAAAAAGAATGAGTTCAAAAGGTTTTGTATGCAATGAGAACAAAATTCTACAAGTTTAGGTATGCATGATATGAATAATAAGAAAAGAAAATAAACAAATATTTATTTTAGATGCTAAAAATAAAATAAAATAACAAAATAAAATTTGTGAAAATTTTATAAAATTATAAACATGATGCATGAATTTTTTGGGAATTTTTTAATGCAATTAACTATTTTTAAAAATGAAAAATGAAATGCAAATTAAATAAAATGAAAAATATGAAATATGCAAGGGGGTGTGTTTAGTAGCCAAAGCACGTTGAAAATAAAACATGGGCTTAAGTGGGGGTGTAAATAGGAAGGCCCAAAGCAACAAGTCCATCAGCGAAATAAAATAAAAAAAAGAAGTACACATGGGTTTCAGTCAACTGATTGACTCCATACTCACCTTTAGATCCATCTGACGCGTAGCATTCAGTCAAACAAAGCACAAGTATTCAAGATCTACAGCCATGATTAAGAAGCACACAATAACCAACACACACACGCATACACCAAAGTAATCAGCATACAATACACTCCCACGTGCTAGGCACATGGTCCATTTAATGCGCTGGCACAATTTCATCCATACGATTCATCAAACGTACAAGATTAAGTCAACAAAATGAAAAGTAATTGAGATGAGAGGCAATGATTTGGAGGCACACGGTAAGTAAAGTGGGTTAATAAACATACGAACCAAAATAAAAAACAAAAAAATCAAAAAACATGGCATCACGATGGCCACACGATCAAGCAGATCAACGGTTGGGAGGTCATCACCTACCTCCAAACCCTAGCTTCGTCGGAGCACCACACCAGACGCCGGAACTAGGGTTCCGGTCGTCTTCTCCGACCACCTGTAGCAAATATTTTTCCAGAAAACGCAAGGGAGTATACTATTCTGACCAGATTTCAATGAGGATTCCAAATATCAAATCAAAATTTGCAAATGATCAACACACAAAGAGATTCGAACAAAACAAAGTGTGGGTCCAAAACTTAAATTTCACCATATGCACATAATACACGTCTAAAATCAGAACAAATTATATCAGAATGATTCATGGATGCCACACAACATTATGCGTATTTAAAAAGAGAGTTTTAAGACCATAAAAGATATCACTATCCTAAGGTTATGCACCACGTATCCTCACTGTAAGCTTCAAAGGATGGTTGGTGTGTGCTCTGTGGATCCCCAGAAAGAAGACTATGGAAGAACTTGGTGAAAAAACCTTGTGGATTGTGAGCTATGAAGAAATCAAGAATTAGGGTTGAAACTTGAACTCTCCTCCAAATCACGTGTCATCTCTCTAACCCTAGCATGAGTAAGTTTAAATAGGCTAGGTTAAACCACTGATGATCATTTGGGCCTTGGTAGTTCTTTGTTTAATGAGTTTTGGATGATTTTAGAAAATTGCATTATGTGAGATACACCCTCTTCCATGCATGTACACCCAAATATTTCATGATGGATCACTTAAGTTTCAATTGCTAATCACACCTGAATTTGATTTGGGCCTTAAGATGTCTTGGTTCATGAGATTTAAATACTTTGGCAATTTTGCATAATGGAAAATAAGTGAAGAATAAACCATGGATCCACTTGATTCAAAGGCCAAAAATAGTCCTTATGGATTGTACTTTGATGTTAGAATGTGCCTTGAAGCAATGGAATTAATTATAGGTCACTATGTCCCAAAATGCAAAAGTTGTGAAAATGGAACCCTAAAAACCACTTTGCCTTCTTTTGATCATAACTTGAGTTTCACAAATGATATGGAGACCCACTAGTACTTGTTGGAAAGAGGAGAAAAAGATCTTAAACTTTCATGTTTGAGGAAAATTCATTTGAAGCTTTCTTGATGGTGAAAAGTCAAGTTGAGTGTAGTGTAAGAACTTGCCCAAAAAGGAAACTTTGAAATTATAGATCCTTTCCATATTTAGTAACTTTTGTACCAACCCTTGATTCTTGATAAAAGGTATGAAACTTGACCCTTGAAGACCATATGAGAATGTGAGACCTTGAAAACCTTGAAGAGAACCTCAAGTTTCCACAGTTGACTTCCCCTCTCACTGTTGACTTTTCCCCAATTCTCCTGATTCCCAATCCATTGGGCAATTGAACTTCTCATGAACCAAACTGATGGACAATCTCCCATTCCTAGATACTTAGGGACCCAAGGAATACCATGGAATCAAGTCTTGCCCAAAAAATCAGAAATAAACTGACTTTATAGCAAACCCTAATCTTGGTGCCCTCAGTCTAGGAGGAAATAGCACAGTCTCCAAATCCAAATTCCTTTGAATATGATGTGTATCCTCTCCAATAAAGATAAAATATGCCATTTGGTGATGATAAAAACCCAAGAAGCTTGCCCATTGGAGCAATAAACCCAAGAATCTCAAAACCCTAATTTCTGCACTGGTTAGGAGAGAGTGATCCACTTGAGCTCTCTTGCTTTACCCTTTGAAGAAAATCTTCTCCTCTTGAACTTGCCTCAGTCACCTTGACCCTATGCTAAGAACCAATGATATGCACACATGACAATGCAAAATGAGATGAAACATAAGCCAATTAGTACTAAAATAAGGAGAGCAAATTTTGGGGTGCTACAGCTGCCCCTATTCAATCAACTTGGTCCTGAGGGTGTGATAGCGACGGCTTTCAGACAATCGGGATACACGGAGATTGAATACCAAAGAACCCGGAAATTTGTAATCAACAAAGGAGGGACGACTCCACTGGGGAACAAACAATAAATGTTGCACTTGCCACAACACATACGAGTGTTGGAAATCAATACGAACAATGTATTGGAATGTCATTAAATAAACACAAACGGGTGTTAACTATGCTGGGGATAAACACGGACGGGTGTCAAGGAGTCAAAGATATCAGATACGAACAGGGTACCGCAAAGATACACGGACGGGTGTAAAAAGGTTCAATACAGATGGGTATCGAAAAGATACACGGACGGGTGTAAAAGGGCTCAATACGGACGGGTACTGGAAAGGTAAAAGGATTCAATACGGACGAGCATCGAAACAAAAGTTCAAACATGGACGGGTGCTGAAAGGACATGGACGGGCATCAAAGGTCAATACGGACGGGCATTGGCTTAAAAGGTTCAAACACGGACGGGTGCTGAAAGGACACGGACGGGCATCAAAGGTCAATACGGACGGGCATTGGTTTAAACACGGACGGGTGTTAAAAGGACACGGACGGGCGTCAAAGGTCAATACGGACGGGCATTGAAATAAACGGTTCAGACACGGACGGGTGCTGAGAGGACACGGACGGGCGTCAAAGGTCAATACGGACGGGCATTGGTTTAAACACGGACGGGTGCGGAAAGGACACGAACGGGCGTCAAAGGTCAATACGGTCGGGCATTGAAATAAATGGTTCAGACACGGACGGGTGCTGAGAGGACACAGACGGGTGTCTGACGGAAAAAACCCTTGAGGGAATAAACCAAAGGACCACCTGGACGAAGGGGTAAAAAGGAAATCATGGATTAACGCTCCTGGCAAACAGCTCTACAAGGGAATGTCAAATATTGCTTTGAATGACTAAACCCAACACCTGTGGATTAAAGTCGAATGATATTCTCCGAAATCTGCTTTTTCCCGACGAAGGAAACTCAAACCTGGCTTATGCTTCGGATGCCTATGTTTGAATTTTGCCGTAATGCTCCACACGGAGTGGAAATGCTACGCTTTTGAGGATGTGATGCAAATGCTCATGATATGCAAAAAGGGTCTCTCCAGCAAAATAAATGCTGGAGAGAAAAGACCAATTCAGCTGGGGATGTCAAAAATAAATTGTCCTCTGAATCCAGTAACTCTACTGAGAAGGATCACACTGACCGACGCTTTGAATCCACAACTTCTGCCGGGGATGAAATCCAAAAGCATATACACTCTACCGGGGATTACACATGTCCTTTACTGAAGGTGACATCGAGCCTGAGATTCCTCCTCTGCTGGGGGAATTGAGAATGAATGCCAATAATAGGACTGGAAGTCTGTTGCTGAAAATTGCCAACTACAATTGGGCTTAGAACCTGCTGGGGGATGCCAGCCCATAATACCATCCTGTTTGGGGAAAACATTCCATAATACCATCCTGTTTGGGGATACTGCTGAACTTAGCCTGCTGATGGGGAGAATGACTTTACTCTCACCTTGCTGGGGATTAGAACATAACGTTGTCGGTGAAAGCACGCTTCCTGATCGGATGGGGAAAATAAACATCCTGATTCTGTGGGGAGATAACGTCTTGATCCGGAGAAAATACTTCCCGAGTCTCCTGCTGGGGAAGGTCTGCTCTACTGAGGAAAGTGCAATCTCAATGCTGGGGAAAGTAAACTGCTGGGGAAATACAATCTTGTTGCCCTGCAAGTCAAATAACAACAATATGCCACAACCTGACTATCATCGTTAATGCCTAAGTAATTTCTACTGCTTTTCGTTATGCTTCGCAAAGCTCAAAGTTTTATATGCAATGTTTATAAAAAATATCGAACGTTTTTTGCAAACAAAACAGTAAAAGTAAAACAAACAATGGAAATCTCTTTGAGTGAAATGAATATTTTATTGAGAAAAGTGGCCTATAAATAGGCATTTACAATTGGAAGCAATTCCTAAAAAGAGGTAATTGCGCAAAAGCAAAAAGAAAATACACATGTCGGCAATGTGGGAGCAGATATCCACCATGATTCGACTCAGCTATGACCCATATGTCTTGCTTATCCACAAATATCTTGACCTTTGAAGAGACCAACTGTACTAATTCCTTTCTTTCAGAATTTCCAGGTATTGAAAAACACTCACAGATCGAATGCAGACCATAGCCTTTCGCTTATAAATCCCTAACTTTTTCCTGGATCGCCGTTTTCAGGTTTTCAATCCATCGGGATACCAATTTTTGCCAAATTTGCCTTTTCAGGTTTTCAACTTTGCGGGTTTACACGTTTCTTTTTACATTTTATCCCTAACTTTTGCCCAAACCTTTTCCTTTTTATGGTTCGCCGGGATGCCCCTTTTTTACCTGGACTTTCTTTTTATGTCCAGCGGGTCTCTTTTATGCGAAGTATTTTTTGACTACGTCTGCGTTCACAGGGGATGTAAAATATTCGCCATCCATAGTCGAAAGTAGTAAGGCTCCACCAGAAAAAAAAATTTCTCACTACATATGGCCCCTCGTAGTTTGGAGTCCATTTGCCCCTGTGATCTGTCTGAGGAGGAAGGATCCTTTTCAAAACCAACTCACCTGTCTGAAAACTCCGAGGACGCACTTTCTGGTCAAAGGCGTGCTTCATCCTGCTCTGATACAACCGACCATGTGCGATGGCTGCCAATCTCTTTTCTTCAATAAGGTTCAACTGATCCAATCTGGAACGCACCCACTTAGCTTCATCAAGCTTCACATCTGCCATAACTCTCAAAGATGGAATCTCGACCTCTAAGGGTAAAACTGCTTCCATACCATACACCAATGAGAAATGGGTTGCCCCAGTTGACGTACGCACCGAAGTACGGTAACCATGTAGGGCATAAGGTAGCATCTCATGCCAGTCTTTATATGTTACCACCATTTTCTGCACAATCTTCTTGATATTCTTATTTGCTGCCTCAACAGCCACATTCATCTTCGGACAATATGGAGAGGAATTATGATGCTCGATCTTAAAACTCTGACATAGTTCCTTCATCATCTTGTTGTTCAAATTCGAGCCATTATCAGTAATGATTCCCTCCGGGACCCCATAACGACAGATGATATCCTTCTTTATAAACCGGGCTACCACTTGCTTGGTGACGTTGGCGTACGAGGCTGCTTCCACCCACTTTGTGAAATAGTCAATGGCAACCAAAATGAATCGATGCCCATTGGAAGCAGTGGGCTCAATCTTTCCAATCATATTTATGCCCCACATTGCAAAAGGCCAAGGAGATGACAACACATTTAGAGGTGTAGGCAGTACATGCATCTTATCTGCATAAATCTGACATTTATGGTACTTTAGGGCGTACTTGAAACAATCAGACTCCATAGTCATCCAGTAATATCCTGCCTTCAACAACTTTCTAGCCATAGCGTGTCCACTAGAATGAGTACCAAAAGAGCCCTCGTGAACTTCCTCCATCAACAAACCTGCCTCGTGTTCATCAACACAACGTAGCAAGACCATATCGAAGTTCCTCTTATATAACACATCATCCTTGTTCAGAAATAAGTTTCCTGCCAACCTCCTTAGAGTCTTCTTATCCTTGGTGGAGGCACCCTCTGGATACTCCTGTCTCTTCAGGAAAACCTTAATATCATAATACCACAGTTTGCCATCAGACACATCTTCAATTGCAAACACAAAAGCTGGTCTATCCAGACGCATGATTCTAATTGACGGAGTTTCATTCCAACGGTTCACCTTATACATGGATGCTAATGTCGCTAACGCATCGGCCATCTGATTCTCAGCTCGGGGCACATGATGAAAATCCACCCTGTCAAAGAAAGGTAACAACCTTCTGGCATAGTTGTTGTAAGGCACCAAATTCGCCTGACGAGTCTCCCATTCTCCTGTAATCTGATTAACTACCAACGCGGAATCACCATAGACATCGAGGTTCTTAATTCTTAAATCAATTGCTTCTTCTAACCCCATGATGCATGCTTCATACTCCGCCTCGTTGTTGGTACACACGGATGCTAACCCGGCAGTGAAAGGTATATGAGAACCCTTTGGGGTTGTAATGATTGCCCCAATTCCATTACCATATGAGTTGAGAGCCCCATCAAAAATCATCTTCCATTGAGACCCAATCTCAGGTCCTTCATCAGGCAGAGGCTCTTCACAATCTTTCATTTTCAGAAACATAACATGCTCGTTTGGAAACTCAAACTTCATTGGCTGATAATCCTCGACCAGTTGTTCAGCAAGGTATTCTGACAGAACACTTCCCTTAATGCCCTTCTGGGAAACATACTGAATATCGTATTCTGTCAAAACCATCTGCCAACGGGTTATCCTTCTAGAAAGTGCTTGCTTCTCAAACACGTACTTAATCGGATCCATCTTCGAAATCAACAAGGTTGTGTGGTTTAACATATACTGCCTCAGGCGCTTGGCTGCCTAAGCGAGTGCACAACATGTCTTTTCCAACATAGAGTATCTTGATTCGCAATCAGTGAACTTCTTACTCAGGTAGTAAATGGCGTGCTCCTTCCTACCTGTCTCTTCGTGTTGACCAAGCACACAACCCATCGAATTCTCAAGAACCGTAAGGTACTTAATCAACGGTCTCCCAGACACCGGTGGCATAAGGACTGGAGGTTCCTGCAAATACGTCTTTATCCTTTCAAACGCCTCTCGACAATTTTCATTCCACCTGACCTCTTGATCCTTTCTTAACAACTTGAAAATTGGTTCAGACGTGGCTGTCAAATGAGAGATGAACCTAGCAATGTAATTCAACCTCCCCAAGAAACCACGAACCTCTTTCTCTGTTCTTGGCTCTGGCATCTCCTGTATGGCTCTTATTTTTGCAGGATCAACCTCGATACCTCTTTCACTAACCATGAATCCCAGCAATTTACCAGACCTCACACCGAAAGTGCACTTGTTCGGATTCAATCTCAATCTGAACTTCCTCAACCTTTCAAACAGCTTCTGGAGGTTTATCAAGTGTTTTTCCTCTGTCTGTGACTTCGCAATCATGTCATCAACATAGACTTCAATCTCCTTGTGAATCATATCATGAAAGAGAGTTACCATTGCCCGCTGATAGGTTGCCCCAGCATTCTTCAATCCAAAGGCCATTACCTTGTAGCAAAATGTTCCCCACGGTGTTATGAACGTAGTCTTCTCCATGTCCTCTGGGGCCATTTTGATTTGGTTATATCCAGAGAAGCCATCCATGAAGGAAAACACAGAATATTGAGCAGTATTGTCTACTAACACGTCAATGTGGGGGAGCGGGAAATCATCCTTCGGGCTCGCCCTGTCCAAATCTCGGTAATCAACACACATCCTGACCTTCCCATCCTTCTTAGGTACAGGTACAATATTAGCAACCCACGGAGGATAATTTGTCACAGCGAGAAATCTGACGTCTAAATGTTTCTGAACCTCTTCCTTGATCTTGACAGCCATATCTGGTTTTGTCCTTCTCAGTTTCTGCTTGACTGGAGTACAACCCTCTTTAAGCGGCAGTCTGTGTGAAACAATGTTAGTATCAAGCCCGGGCATGTCTTGGTAAGACCAGGCGAAGATATCCACATACTCTCGAAGTAACTCAACCAATCTTCTCTTAACAGTGTCTTCCAAAGCAGCCCCAATCCTTACCTCTCGTTTAACATCCTCGGTTCCCAGATTAATAGTCTCAACTTCCTCCTGATAAGGTAGAATAACCCTTTCCTCTTGTTTCAGTAACCTGGCTAATTCTTTTGGTAAGTCACAGTCTTCATCAATCTCTTCTTCGGCTTGATAGATAGGATTGTCGAAGTCATATCGAGCCATAGCTAAGTCATGAGGGGTGGAATCTGAACAAAGGAACCTGCATGATGGATGTTTTTATGTTTATTATGAGTGCAACAAACAAGAAACACATTGCCATTTTGATGCGGGTTAATGCAAAAAGTAAAAACAGAATGACAGGGATCAAAATATTTGAATGAAAAAACGTCCTTTATTGATGATAAAAATAGCAAATAAAACATCCAAGCCCTACAAATAAATATCACTACGTCTTGGGCAGAACGTAGGATTCAACATAACAGAAAACAAAAGTAAATTACTCCGGGCGCGTCACTTGGATGACTTTCTAGGAGGACTAGTTGCCTAAACTCTGACCAGGGGTGCAGGGACGGATCCACTCATCCATGTCACAGTCACTATCTCCTTCATCCTCAATAGCATTGACACTGTCGAAGAAAACACCGGCACTGGTGAGATGGACTGGACCATAGAACTTGGGAGGCTCTTCAGAATGCCTAGGTGGCTCGTAACCCAGTCCATGAGTATCTTGCTTTCTTTGAACATCAATGACACTGCCCCACTTCTGAGAACCACCAGCTTCAACTATAGCGCGCGGCTCTTTGAAAGAGGACATTGGAACTTCTGGTTGTCTGACGACTTCAGGTTGGGCAACCACTTCAGGCTGACTGACTGCCTTTGGAGGTTCCTCGAGAATTTTCACAGCTTCAAAGGCTTGGCACAAAGTTTCCTGTACTTCACCATCTACCTCTACATACTTGAAGGTCGATAAGTGACTCACCATGATATCTTCTTCACCACAAACAGTCACAACGTGGCCATCCACCATATACTTCAACTTCTGGTGCAGCGTAGATGTTACTGTCCCAGCACCTTGGATCCAAGGGCGACCCAACAAACAACTATAGGCAGGCTGGATATCCATTATGTAAAAGGTGGTGTTGAAAATCTTAGGACCCACCTTGATTGGCAGAACTAACTCTCCAAACACTGACCTCTTGGAGCCATCAAAAGCACGTACCACCAAGTCACTTGGTGTACAAATTAACCCACGAGTATCCAATTTCATCAAAGCCTTCTTCGGTAGCACATTCAAAGACGACCCAGTGTCAACTAACACATGCGACATTAAAGAACCACGGCATTCCACTGAAATATACAGAGCGTTGTTGTGATTCCTCCCAGCCGGAGTCAGATCTAAATCGGTGAAGCCCAAACCATTACCAGCATTCACATGAGCTACAACCCCTTCTAACTGGTTGACAGATATTTCCTGCGGTACATAAGCCATGTTCAGAACCTTAAGCAATGCATTTTGGTGTGCCTCAGAGCACAACAGTAAGGATATGATGGAAATCTTCGATGGAGTTTGGTGAAGTTGATCAACAATCTTGTAATCACTTTTTCTGATTAGCCTCATAAACTCTTCTACGTCTTCTGAGAAAGTATCCCCAACCTGCTTTGTCATAGAATTATTTGCTTCTTGCCTCTGTGCAGACTCATCCATCATCTGTTTACCTTTGTCTTGTCTTGAACTGCCAGCTTGATCCTCGGACGGAATAAAGACTCTACCACTCCTAGTGATAGCCCCTGCTTCAACAAGATTTTCAACCCCTGTATTCATAGCTGATGTCTCTTCCAATTCCTGCTTCTTACCATTAACAAACACCTCGGCCCCATAGTTCCATGGGATGGCCTTGGTACTCTCATACGGGACTGGTCCAGGAACAATGATAGTGACCGGCGCTGGTCTTGCCGGCGCTGATATAGTTATTGTCTTGAATGGAATTGTTATTGTGGCAACATCAATCTCTCTGTCAGTAACTTTATTCTGCCTACAACCCCTGTCAAACTGTAATATCCCTTCGCTGATCATTCTCTGAATACCTGCTTTCAATAAATCACAACCGCCTGGTTGCAACACACATCCTACACAACCTTCATCATAGCCGGGAAATACCCCTCCCTTCAATAGTTTTTCCTTCACCACACCCAAGGGAGTTTGGACTTCGTTCACATCTGAAATCAAACTCAAGTCTTCACAGTCTTTGATAATAGCATTGACCCTCGGCCCACCGTGATTCAGCACCGGGTTCTGATTTACATTTGGAACGTCATTGGAGAAATTGATGGCTTTGGAATCCACTAAATCTTGAACTAGATGCTTAAAAGCTCTATAGTTCTCAGTATGATGTCCGGGTGCTCCAGAATGGAACTCACAGTGGGCGTTGGCGTCATAGCCGGGAGGTGGATTACCAACAGGTGGAGCCAATGTTCTCTTCTGAATTAGCTGTAGTTTTAACAAGTGCTAAAATAACTGAGAGTAGGGAATAGGCGGAGTGTCAAGATGCCTATCCTGCCTAGGCTGTGGTCTGCGAGGAGCCTGATTTTGTTGTTGAGACCCTGCTGGCTGCTGAGGTGCTACTGGGATGGTTACAGAAGCCACCTGCTGATTGAAGTTCTGACGAGGTCCATCTCTACTACGATATGATGACATAGAGTTTGTATCTCCCTCCTTCTTCTTGTAACCAATGGCATAAGGCTTCTTACTTCCTCCAGACGAGGACCCATCACCGCCTGATATTTTTCCTGCCTTAATTCCGCTTTCCACCATCTCTCCTACTAAGATCAAGTCAGCAAACTTTCCAGTCATACACGGTACCAGCTTTTCATAGTAATGACCCTGCAAGGTGGCCATAAACATAGTTATCATTTCACGTTCCAACATGGGAGGCTGAACCCTCGCTGCCAGTTCACGCCACCTCTGGGCGTACTCCTTGAAACACTCATTGTTCTTCTGTGACAAATTCCGCAGTTGTGTTCTGTTCGGAGCCATGTCAGTGTTATATTGATAGTGTCTAATAAATGCCCCTGCCAGATCTCTCCAACTACGTGCATCTTTCCTTTCTAGTTGCATATACCACTCCAGGGATGCCCCAGATAGGCTATCCTGAAAGAAATGCATCATCAGCTTCTCATTCTTTGCATGCGCAGCCATTTTGCTTGCGTATGCCCTCACGTGGGTCCTTGGGCAAGTCATACCATTATACTTCTCAAAAGTAGGAGTCTGAAACTTGTGCGGGATAATAACGCCTGGAACCAACCCCAAATCCTCTAGATCCATACCCAAAGCATCCTGATTTACAACACCCCTTAGCTGTTCCTCAATCAACCGGAACCTCTGATCATTGTCAATCTGGGGACCAGCATCCCCACCTGGCACAGAAAATGCATCTTCCTGAAGATCATCATACTGACGACCATGAATTGCGCCAGCACCGTTACCTCCTCCCACTACAGTGGGAACCACAACATCTCCTCCGCCCGGAGGAATCACAACACCAGCAACAGGAATACTTCCGCCCGGAGGGCCATTCTGAACATTATTACCAGTAACACCAGTATGAAGTCCTCCATGAAGGACACCCTCTTCATCAATTCTCGCAATCAGTGGCTGAACGAGAGTCCTTAACTGCTCTTGGCCTTGCGCAAACCCTTGCATCAAATCCATGAATTGGTCCATGCGAGTCCACATCTCAGTCATCTCATTTTGTAGCTGATCCATGAGTCTCTTCTGATTTTGTCTGGTAGAATACCGATGAATGTGCTGATCTGCAATCCTGAGATTGGAACAAGATAAGAAACCGGAGATAAACACCTGTCATGCAAAATGATTATGCAAAATGATTATGAATATGCAAATGCAAATGAACATGTTTGAATATCCGCAGGGCGATCCACCCCTTGATTCCAGTTTAACAACAAGATAGAACGGAACTTCTGCTCATATATTAAGAAAACCAGAGGAGAACCAAATGTCAACAATCACAAATCCAAGATAATAAGTCTGAACACAATAATCATAGATCCCAACCAACAAGCCTGGCGGTGGTCCAAATAATGAAAGAGAAGAGAAAACTACGGCATGTCATCAAAGTCTACAAGTGTCAATCCCCCCATCCATTATGCTTTCTGCTCCAGTCTTGAATTTCCTTGAACATCTTTCTGGTGTCGGGATGCTTCGGTCTCTGAATTAGCTCTTGAATGAGAACGTCTCTCCTATGCATGATCCCTTCCAAGTATCGGCAATGTAACTCCCAAGCGTCTTTTACTGAAACACCATCCATGCTAGGTCCCTCATGTCTAGATCTCTTCACTTCATCTTGGACCTTCAGTTCCTCTATGGAGGCTATGGCTTCATTGAGTCGACCCTCGACTGCTTGTCTCTGGAATACCCCTGATAAGATCTCAGCGTCTTTCTTCTTGAGCTGCGACTTCAACTGATCAATCTGAGCTAGATAACCGTCTTCTTTTCGCTTGTTCTCAGCCATTGCAGTTTCTCGATGAGCATTGAACCTGTGAATTTTTAACAAAGCCTTGTCCAATTCCTCCTTCTTAGACTCGAGAACCTTACTGATACCATCTAGAGCTTGCTTTATCCTTTGTCTGGCTGTGACCATGTCAGCTAGCTCCTTTTCTGCCTTAGAGAGAAGCTCTGTCTTTAACTTGGCGATATGAACAGCTTCACCCCGCTCATGTTTCAACTGATAAATCTCCCTTAGTAGCTCACTGTTTTCTTCTCGCAGCTTTTCCTTTTCAGCCCATAACTTGTTAAACTTCTCTATCTCAACTGTGGTAAGAGGCTCAATCAGCAAGGGGTAAGATGGTGGTTCTACCGGGAAGGGAAGAAGCTCTTCTTCTGCTCTCTTCTTAATCCACTCTTCATAGGAAGGAAAAGCCCGGTTGTTACATTTCCCGAATGAAGTTTTTCCCTTCTTGGTCACCTGCTTCCAAGCATTCACAATCTTCCTTATCATCTCTTGATCCTCAGTACCCTTGAAGAATAAGGACTCCCTGACATCTCGCTCTTCAGGTGGACCTTTCAAAGGATAACCAAACTGCCTGATAACAAGGGAAGGATTATAGTTAATTCCACCTCTTCTCCCTATCAAGGGTACATTAGGGAATTCTCCGCACTTGCAAATAATCTCTATTCCTAGCAAGTCACGGTTGAACCAGACAATGTTGTCAGCAGTCAAGCCCATTAACCTCTTTGACCACTTCAGAGAATATTTCGTATCAACGAAGGCGCCAGCTTCGGGGAGATGGCTCAGAAACCAAGTAGATAAGAGCGGTGGACAACAACTCACGGTGTTTCCCTGCCTATTTTCATTCTTGTAGTGGACTGAGTGATACACATCACCTATCAAGGTAGGTATAGGATTCTTTGAAATAAAGATTCTGACAGCATGCATATCCACCAGATCAGGAACATTGGGAAACAGGACAATCCCATAGATGCACATAGCCAGAATAGCTTGGAAAGTAGTCCAATTCTTCTCTTTAACATGTATGCAAGCTTGATCAAACAAGAACTTCAATAAGAAACCCTTAGCTCCTTGTTTTTCCTCAATATTACTGCTCAGAATGGATTCACCAATATGAAGAGCAATAGCCATTTCTTTTATCCTGGGGTGTTCTTCAAAAAAGAATACTATGTCATGCCTGATGGGAATTCCCAAAATAAATGAGAACTCCTCCAACGTTGGGGCCAAGATATAGTCTGGGAAAGTGAAGCAACGCAAAGACGGATAGTAAAACTGAAGAAGTGTATGAATGGCATCCTTCTCATACTTGGAGGTATTGTAGACAAACTTCAGAAGTCTCCCATACCCTCCACTGAACTCTGTACGAACTCCGGGACCAGCCATACTAATCAGCTTGTGAATCAATGTCAAGGTCGGATCTGGGAACGATTAGGCAACAGTCTTCTTTCTCTGGATATCCATGCCAAGGTAACCTCAGAAAACCGAAATCAAGAGTAAGATGCAAGCCCTGAAAAATGTCAAACATGTCAGAATGCAAGAAAAATGATATGCTCATGCAAACATGGGATCAAGGCAACACTGCTGGATGTGCTGTGCTGTTAACTGAACGAGAACCACAACCCAGAAAACCAGAATTCCAAAATACCAAACCACTGAGATAATCAGAAACCCAGATAATCACACTGATGAGAAATCTAGAAAAACCGGGTAGGTTGAAGGTTTCGGTTTCCTGCAAACCTGCAAACACCCATCCCCTCTCACGTGTGGGTACTAGGATGTTCAGTATCCCGAGCTCTCAGGTCAAGAAATGATGATACGTTCACCATTTTTGGCTTGGCATCATCATTAATCGAGGAGGCCTCAACTGATTCTCCAAAACGGAAGGTCCTCAGCTTCTGGCACTGAGGTCGAGAAACAATAGTACATTCATCCCTCGGGGTACAGTACTATCGTCAATCGAGGAGTGCCTCTACTGATTCTCTTCAAAAGATAAGGGCCATCCTATGTGAGTTCCAAAGTGGACCCTCAGGTGCGAATGGGTTTGCCACAGGATGTGGTCTGCCACTGTCACCACTAAAGAGGGATGTTTCCACTAAGGTCCTCGATGATCGGTCACCAGAGTCGACAGCTCTCTAGATCGACATCCTAACATGCGCAAGACACACATGTTAGAATGCGTCCCAAGATAGCCTCGTCTGGTTGTGAATTTCGTGAACACACAAACGTACCAAGCGGGCACGTAGGTCCCACTACTTTCCACTCTAGTCCTAGGGTGTACTCAAGCCTGGGTATTGGGCTTATCTCTCAAAACAACCCAACCTGCAAAACAAAAACAACCAGCACAACACAACAGTATCCAGTATGACAGTAATAAAAATGAAATGCAATGCAGAAAATGCGGTAAAAATAAAATACAACAAATAAATCAAAACAAAAACAAAGACACCCAAAGAAAACAAAGACAAGCAAGCGCTAGGATTGACTCGCTTAGGGATGGACCAACATAGGTCAACCAGATTCCCCAGCAGAGTTGCCAGCTGTCGCTCCCAGGATTTTCATCCAGTTACAAACGCGAGAGTGACGCGGAAAACAGAGTCGCCAGCCGTGTAAATTTATCCCAAGAGAGGGAAAGGGAACACCGCATAAACCCGAGGAAGAGGGAAAGTAATGGTCATCGCAACCATAACCTGGGTTCGGGAGTCGGTTACGCGAGGGGAAGGTGCTAGCACCCCACGCATCCATCGTACTCGATGGGATCCACGCCTGTTGTCTAATCTAAGGATGAGTTATCCTATCATCTATGGCTGTACTGACACGAGGAAGGGGGAGACAAAGATAGACTCGGTAGGATGTTGACGTCCTAGGCCTACGTACCCCCTTGGTGCAATGGGGAATTCAGAGTCAACGTAGTTCGGACCAAGTTCTTTTTGTGTTTTTTATGAGCGACGTTAAGTTCGCGTCCGGCAGTTAGGGTCGATGCCTGTTTGGGACTCAGAAGGAAAGTAACGTTCCCTTTTTGAAAATAGCCTTTAGTTTGACAATCCCGAAGGACAAAAAGGTTTGAAGTTCGTTTGTATTTTTTAGGACAGAAGTGACTTGAGTTAGTTCATAAGTTGCATTGCACTAAAGTCTAGGGCACAGGGACGAATACTTAACGAATCATCCCAAGACAGGACGCTCGCTAAGCACTCTAGAAAGATGAGAGGGAGCCCCTCATTTCTCATTCCCCACGCTTAAGGCTCATGCGCAATACACTTTATCCTTATTAAGTGTTTTCAAGAAGTTTCGAGATGAGAAGAGAGAAGACACAAAGGAAACTCTAAAGGGAAACTAAGAGTCCTAATGTTATCATGCATGGGTGACCTACGGTTAGTGAGGTTTGACGACAACCTAAGCCTAAAGAAGAGAAAAGAGGAGAGACAGAAAGAGCGAGAGTGGACATGGATAACTATCCACACCCTCAAATAACTTACCTCAGCCCCTGCATAAAAGGTTAGTACAAAACAAACATACGTAAAAGAAATGAGATAAATGAAATCCAGGAAATGACATATAATAGGTCACAAGTGACCTATAACAGTTCATACATGGTTTAAGAACTCAAAGAAGAAATCTTAAACAATGGCACTAGTGCCTTCTCAAACAGATACTCAGGCATGATCAAGGATGTGCACACAAGAAGACCTCAAATAAAAGCAATCAAACAAATAGAAAAACATCTTCTAAAATCACTAAATTAATTATCAACATATCTCAACCAGAAGAAAACAACATGTCCAAAATTCATGTCAAAATTCAAAATATAAGTCACTCAAACAATCATGCAAAATTCAGACGAGAAACATGACTCAATATGCAAAAAAGGAGGACTAAAATGCAATATTAAATGATTTTAAAAATGAGAGAAAAATATTTTAATGCAGTTCAATGTATTGATTAAATAATGCAAAAAGAATGAGTTCAAAAGGTTTTGTATGCTATGAGAACAAAATTCTACAAGTTTAGGTATGCATGATATGAATAATAAGAAAAGAAAATAAACAAATATTTATTTCAGATGCTAAAAATAAAATAAAATAACAAAATAAAATTTGTGAAATTTTTATAAAATTATAAACATGATGCATGAATTTTTTGGGAATTTTTTAATGCAATTAACTATTTTTAAAAATGAAAAATGAAATGCAAATTAAATAAAATGAAAAATATGAAATATGCAAGGGGGGTGTGTTTAGTAGCAAAAGCACGTTGAAAATAAAACATGGGCTTAAGTGGGGGTGTAAATATGAAGGCCCAAAGCAACAAGTCCATCAGCGAAATAAAATAAAAAAAAGAAGTACACATGGGCTTCAGTCAACTGATTGACTCCATACTCACCTTTAGATCCATCTGACGCGTAGCATTCAGTCAAACAAAGCACAAGTATTCAAGATCTACGGCCATGATTAAGAAGCACACAATAACCAACACACACACGCATACACCAAAGCAATCAACATACAATACACTCCCACGTGCTAGGCACATGGTCCATTTAATGCGCTGGCACAATTCCATCCATACGATTCATCAAACGCACAAGATTAAGTCAACAAAATGAAAAGTAATTGAGATGAGAGGCAATGATTTGGAGGAACATGATAAGTAACGTGGGGTAATAAACATACGTACCAAAATAAAAAACAAAAAAATCAAAAAACGTGGCATCACGATGGCCACACGATCAAGCAGATCAACGGCTGGGAGGTCATCACCTACCTCCAAACCCTAGCTTCGCCGGGGCACCACACCAGACGCCGGAACTAGGGTTCCGGTCGTCTTCTCCGACCACCTGTAGCAAATATTTTTCCAGAAAATGCAAGGGAGTATACTATTCTGACCAGATTTCAATGAGGATTCCAAATATCAAATCAAAATTTGCAAATGATCAACACACAAAGAGATTCGAACAAAACAAAGTGTGGGTCCAAAACATAAATTTCACCATATGCACATAATACACGTCTAAAATTAGAACAAATTATATCAGAATGATCCATGGATGCCACACAACATTATGCGTATTTAAAAAGAGAGTTTTAAGACCATAAAAAATATCATTAACCTGAAGTTATGCACCACGTATCCTCACTGTAAGCTTCAAAGGATGGTTGGTTTGTGCTCTGTGGATCCCCAGAAAGAAGACTGTGGAAGAACTTGGTGAAAAAACCTTGTGGATTATGAGCTATGAAGAAATCAAGAATTAGGGTTGAAACTTGAACTCTCCTCTAAATCACGTGTCATCTCTCTAACCCTAGCATGAGTAAGTTTAAATAGGCTAGGTTAAACCACTGATGATCATTTGGGCCTTGGTAGTTCTTTGTTTAATGAGTTTTGGATGATTTTAGAAAATTGTATTATGTGAGATACACCCTCTTCCATGCATGTACACCCAAATATTTCATGATGGATCACTTAAGTTTCAATTGCTAATCACACCTGAATTTGATTTGGGCCTTAAGATGTCTTGGTTCATGAGATTTAAATACTTTGGCAATTTTGCATAATAGAAAATAAGTGAAGAATAAACCATGGATCCACTTGATTCAAAGGCCAAAAATAGTCCTTATGGATTGTACTTTGATGTTAGAATGTGCCTTGAAGCAATGGAATTAATTATAGGTCACTATGTCCCAAAATGCAAAAGTTGTGAAAATGGAACCCTAAAAACCACTTTGCCTTCTTTTGATCATAACTTGAGTTTCACAAATGATATGGAGACCCACTAGTACTTGTTGGAAAGAGGAGAAAAAGATCTTAAACTTTCATGTTTGAGGAAAATTTATTTGAAGCTTTCTTGATGGTGAAAAGTCAAGTTGAATGTAGTGTAAGAACTTGCCCAAAAAGGAAACTTTCAAATTATAGGTCATTTCCATATTTAGTAACTTTTGTACCAACCCTTGATTCTTGATAAAAGGTATGAAACTTGACCCTTGAAGACCATATGAGAATGTGAGACCTTGAAAACCTTGAAGAGAACCTCAAGTTTCCACAGTTGACTTCCCCTCTCACTGTTGACTTTTCCCCAATTCTCCTGATTCCCAATCCATTGGGCAATTGAACTTCTCATGAACCAAACTGATGGACAATCTCCCATTCCTAGATACTTAGGGACCCAAGGAATACCATGGAATCAAGTCTTGCCCAAAAAATCAGAAATAAACTGACTTTATCGCAAACCCTAATCTTGGTGCCCTGAGTCTAGGAGGAAATATCACAGTCTCCAAATCCAAATTCCTCTGAATATGATGTGTATCCTCTCCAATAAAGATAAAATATGCCATTTGGTGATGATAAAAACCCAAGAAGCTTGCCCATTGGAGCAATAAACCCAAGAATCTCAAAACCCTAATTTCTGCACTGGTTAGAAGAGAGTGATCCACTTGAGCTCTCTTGCTTGACCCTTCGAAGAACATCTTCTCCTCATGAACTTGCCTCAGGCACCTTGACCCCATGCTAAGAACCAATGATATGCACACATGACAATGCAAAATGAGATGAAACATAAGCCAGTTAGTATTAAAGTAAGGAGAGCAAATTTTGGGGTGCTACAAAAAGCACAGAAAAAGATGATTGAGGAAGAGAAAGTTAGAGAAGAGGGAATTGAAAAGTGATAAGTGAGAGAAAATAATACATTAATTTGGAATTGGATCTGACATTGAGTGAAGAGAAAAGAGAAAAGAGATAAAGTTGGATTGGATAGGTTGGTTTGGAACCAAATAGAAGCATATGACATCATCAAATGAACTACGCCTAGGAAACCATGGCATAATTGAATAAATATGTAGTTGAAATAGAACAAATTGACATCATTGATTGGAAAAAGTAATATTTGGACACAAAATACCCTCAATTTGATAATGTGGCAGAATAAGAGAGTAGGGCATAAGAGGATTTTCCACAACATCAAATTTTCTTATATTATAGATGTAAAATTATATTAAATAGGTCATTAAATGCAAAAAAAATATGAATTTTCATGAAAAATTTGTTAATGGGACGATACATTCTTGGCATGTATAGATACATATTGAGTAGTTTTTAAAAGAGGAAAGTTATGCTTTTAACGTATCGATACACAAGACTTATGAGTCGATACATCATACGAATGAGTCAACTCATTCATAGTTAGAGTCGACTTCATCTGTAAGGCATTTTCAAACAAACTTCTTTGCCTTCAATGTATCGATACATTGATGGTGTGGGTCGATACATTATTCTAGTGATTCGACTCCCCTGTGTTTTGAGTCGACTCTTTCTAAAGATTTTTTTCAAACAAATACTACTCGGTCTCAAAGTATCGAGTTCTTTATGTCATACATTGACTCCTTTGGCATATGTATTGACTTATTCATGATTGGAGTCAGTACATTTTGTTCCAAGTTTCAAAACTTGCTTTTTTGGCTAAAAATATGTTTTGCTTGTGTTCTTTCAACACACTTGATCGCGTGTCAATGCCTTCCGCAAGTATACGGACAACGTCAGAGTAATATATAAGATTATCGTTCCCACAGAGACCAATGTCAAACTATCAATAACTATTGTTACGTGTTCTATTTTAGGCTAATCAAACAAGGTTTGCAAAGTGAACAAAAAATAATGAAGACGAAATAAATTCAGAGAAACAATGCTGAAATGCAATTCACATCGATCAGACAATACTACTATTGTATCTAAATAGAATTACTAAGGGGCAATATTTTCTTCCTTGAAAAAGAGTTAATTAAAAAGGAACCATCGCATTAGCGTAATCGGAACCAGATTTGACCTTTAATCTATACCAACCGCTCACGCTGCACCGGTCGCATCTTGCGTTAAAGTGAAAAATCCTTTTTTATATAACTACCTCTAAGACTCAGTTAAAAAGTGCTTTTGATTGGAAACTTTTAATACAAAAGGGTTTCCGACATATGCTCGGCCAATCGGACCTTAAACCTATGAACGCATCCAAAAATAGTTTTAAAATCAGTTTATAATATTGTTAAACTTTCCTAATTGATTAACAAAGTGCTTTCTCTATATTTCTTAATCAAAAACTAACTAATTTTTATCTTAAGTGTCAGAAGACTTTCGATCTTACCCGACGTAATCACGGATCCACTTTCGTAATATCCGATCAGATAAACCACCAAAAAATTGCATTAAAACCAAAACAGCCCCTAAAGCATTCCTACAGACACAACATACAGAGTATCGTCAAAACGACGATCCTCACATTCCAGCACTAAAGATTTAGCTGGACATGACTACGGTAAACAACATAGCATATAATTGATTATCGGAATAAGTCATTTAGGGAAAACATGTTAAGTGTGCAACTGGTTTTGAAAAGGTGATAACAGAAACAATAAGATAAATCAAAGTAAACGTGCGAGACAATAGAGAAATTAAAACAGGACGATAAAATAAAGGCAGTGCCAGAAATAAATAAAAGTAAAGACAATGCGGGAAATAAACGAAAGTAAATGCGGTGCGAGATAAATAATAAAAATTACGAATGAATTAAAAACCTGCTCCAAATCGGAGACTTGAATCTGATACAAGACTGGTAAAGAAAATGACGACAAGCTTCTACTCTACGATTGCTCCACACTCGCTCACAACAATGGTGCGATAATTCCTCGATGTGACGAATTATCGCTTTTACAAAGTGATTCTATGCCTATGCTGCGACTAAGAGTGGATGATCAAAAAAAATGAGAAACTAGGTCCTATTTATAGTGCAACATTGCCTTGGACGCCAAGTTGGGCCTTCAAAATACGTGGGAGAGAAATCCTCTGGTCATGACTTCAACCTCGTAAACTGTCCTTGACTGACTCCATCTTAATGAAGATGGTGCCCCTCCACCAATGCATGGCGTCTGCCATGTGTGTAAATGGTGGTGGACGTGGTCTTCTAGCCGTTTGGTTGTGGGAGAAAACGTACACCTCATGGCTACCCCCATTGCCAACGCCATGAGGAATTCCATGTGTGTAATTGATAACACGAAAATGTATCGTATTTTTGCCTTGATTTACATTCGATTATTATATCATTTCCATCTAAATTCCGATTATTCCGCAAGTATTCGAGTGTTTTTGCAGGTGTTTCATTTCTTAAACTAAAAATGAGCAAAGTGCAGAAAAGTAGCAAAACAAGGAGAAAACAGGGAGAAATAACAGAAAAATCAGAGAAAATGGAAAATGGTGTGTGTAACGACCGTCACACACACGCCACGACCTTCATGTATATCAACCACGCCACGACCGTCACAAGAACGCCACGATCGTCATGGACTCAAAACAAACCACGATCGTCACATGATCACCACGGTCGTCACGCGCGCAGAGTAAGTTATAACGTTCAGAACAGAACGTAGCCACGAAGGAAGTCATGCACACGTTCAACTCAATTCCCTGGATTCTCTCAACCTTAATTCCAACTGCACCTTAACTCAGTCTCCCGTAATACTCTCTCCATGAGTCCACTGCTCCTAAATTCTCTCCAACGGAATTTACAAGGGACTCTATAAAAGGGAAGCAGTCGTCACAGAAATCTATCTCTCGGGACTCGGCCATTTTTCCTTGTTAAGTATTTAGGCAGAAATTTTACCATGTAAAAGTGGTAGTTTCTCACATCGAGGAACTACCACACTATTAGTCTTAGGATTTTTTTCATTTGTTTCAAATTCAGTTCCAGTTATTGTACGCCAAGATTATTCTGCATTATTTCAGAAGTAATACTAGTTTTCCTTTTTGCATTATTAACAGGTTTCATTTTATCGCTTTATTATTATTTTCATTTATCGTTGTTAATTTAATTACCATGTTATCTTTAATTGTAACCGTTATGTTTAATTCGTTTTTACTTAATTCCATGATCGGCTAAATAGTTTAGAGTCCGGTGTGTGAGGACCGTCGTTACCGACGGGACTCGGTAGAAAATAATAGGTGCGAACTTATGATTAAAAATCCTGTTTTGGTTTTAATTTCCAAGTCTAATTTAAATAACTTTGTCACGAGAGTGAAAGGTTATTTAACACGATTTTGTCACGAGAGTGAGAAATTAATTAAGGTTAGAGCCGGCACTGCGAGAGCGTGTGGATCGAACTGGATAGTGGAAATTAGGCACCATATCTAAATACAGTGGGAGCGCTTTAGATGTTGGTTAGGATATTATTGGCTTTCAAAACGTATTTCTTAGTTACCGGGCGAGCGGGAGCAAAATCTTGGGATTAGGAAGTATGGCTTTAGTTAATACCGCGAGAGCGTGAGGCAGAGTCTTTAAGTTGGTATATTCTACGGAACTAAGTTATAGTCAAAATTAGTACCCGAATTCTACAAAGTCCCTTAGGAGCGCGGAATCCATATTCCGGTCTCTCTTTCTCCATTATATTTACTTAGTTTTATTTTCAGTTCTAGTTTTAGTTTCCCTTAAATCAAAAATATCATTAGCCTTAGCTTTACAAAGTAACGATAGATTACGGTAGGTTGACATTGGTCTCTGTGGGTTCGACAATCTTTTATATTACTTCGATAAATCTGTGCGCTTGCGGAGCATCAAGTTTTTGGCGCCGTTGCCGGGGATCAACAGTCAATATTGTTATTCCGTTGTTGCACCGTATAGACTAAGGCACTCCTATAAAAAAAATATATAAAAAATAAATAAATAAAAAATTTAAAAACTATGTATCACCCAAATTTTCTCTATGATAACCACTCACAATATCTTGAGGAGCCGCACCCAAATTTTTTCTACAATTACCAACCGCAATACTCCCAATATTTTGAGGAACCGCAACCAAATTTTTCCTATGATTACCATTCCCAAAATTTTGAGGAACCCCAAGAATTGTACAATTCAAATCTCGAAATACTAATGGAAGATTTCCACGCGACGCTATCTTATTTCCGCCCAAATCACCACTCTCAATATTTTGAAGAACCGCAAGAATTCGTTTAGTCCAACCTCGAAACATTAATGGAGGATTTCATTGAAACATCAACCAATGCTAGACTAGAATCTATGATGGAGCACTTTGTGGATGCACAAACTATCCAGAATGAAGAGCTTAAAAGACAACATCTCGATAATCATGAGACCCTTAGGCGGCTGCACACCGTGGTCGAGTCCCTTGTGACTCACACTGAGGCATTGGAGACCCAAACCTTACTGCTTGCACTGACACATATAGGTCCCTCCCTTGAGGAGAATGCGTATGTTATAACAACCAGTAGTGAAGGACAACTCGAAAATCCTGAGGAGAGTGATAATGAGGTTGATGAGAGTTATAGTGAGAAAAGAGCTGAGATTGAGACGAATTCGCCAACACCATCCACAAACGAGGTTATCGAAGAGGTAGAGAATGAAGCACGAATTGTTGATCACCCTCCATATACCCCACCATATCCTTTCCCGTATAAGTTTGTAGACTCCAAAATGTATGTGCATGTATGGAAAATTATCCACGCACCCTTGTTTGGGGTCTTGCATAAAAAGAGAAAATTTGAAGACCAAACTAAGGAAAACATTACTGCTAAGAGGGTAAGGTTAAACTTTGAGGTGATGGATGAAATAACTAAACCCAAACTTGAAAAACTAATACTTAGCATAGATCCAGAACCACCACCACAAGTTCAAAAGAATGAACTACCCCACAGAAGGAAGAAAAGAAAAGGTGAGGGATATGTGAGATGGCTTGATAAATGGCCATGGAAACCGAAAATTAACACTTCCATCCGTCGAGCTATCGACATTAAACAAAGCTCTACGTGGGAGGAAACCCACAAGTTTTTAATTTAAATGTTTTCCTTTCATTGTCTGTGTTTGCAGAAAATAATGTATCGCTTGTCACGTCTCAGCTACATTTAGGCGAACGATCTCTAGATGACAATCCCTTAAGAAGAGTTGGTGCCCACGCACATTCCTACGAATGTCGCTGCTGGTGGTGACACCGATGATGAGTATGATTGGAGAAGGCATATCTCTCCCATTCGCAACTCACCTTCTCCTTGTCCTTTCGCTTGGTCAGGTTCCACCTGCACACATCGCATCGTATTTTTCTAACAATTTTTGCAGGTACTTCCTTCGGAAATAGGCAATATGATGAGCGGCTTCAGTAAAGTGAAGTTTCAGCAAATTCAGATAACTCGCAGTACATGACGCCGGAGTAGAAGTGGCCAACAAAGACATGGACAACAAGGGAAGAATTAGAGTGAATTTGGCTATGGTAGCACGCATTGGCAGTCATACAGGTTCTATCTTTCCTTTACCACCTTTTATCAAAACATTGAGGACAATGTTTGGTTTAAGTGTGGGGGAGGAACTCTACCGCTTTCATTTTAACGCATTTTAGTTAGATTTATTGCTTTCTAGCATGATTTTAAAAAATTTTCTATTTTCGTTGCGTCTTTGCATGTGTTGTCAAGTCTTTATATGCGATTTTGTGTTTATCGATTTCCCACTCCCTTGAGCCACACCAAATATTTTGAAAATTTTTGCGTTAAAAATAGGGTTTCTTTTGAAAATCTTAGGTTACAGACGAAATTAAGGTTAGATTGTGAGTCGTGGGAAAATTTTTGCAAGATCGGTATCGTCTTAACACCGTGAGCCTCCCTATTATGGAAATCGATTTGAGTACTTGTTATGCCATAGCCTTAAGTTCTCACCCCTTTAGTAGTCCCTAATTAGTTTATTTAGCAGTCAGCACCATCCTAAGCACGCACTACGTAGGAAGCCGATGCAAATAAGTGTATGATCTCATGTTTAAATGGTAAATTGAAAAGAAAAAAGAATGAATGAAAAGAAATGCTCCTTCTAAGTTAGGTGATCCTCGCTTTCATTTTAACGCATTTCAGTTAGATTTATTGCTTTCTAGCATGATTTTAAAATTTTTTCTATTTTCGTTGCGTCTTTGCATGTGCTGTCAAGTCTTTATATGCGATTTTGTGTTTATCGATTTCCCACTCCCTTGAGCCACACCAAATATTTTGAAAAATTTTGCGTTAAAAATAGGGTTTCTTTTGAAAATCTTAGGTTACAGACGAAATTAAGGTTAGATTGTGAGTCGTGGGAAAAATTTCGCAAGATCGGTATCGTCTTAACACCGTGAGCCTCCCTATTATGGAAATCGATTTGAGTACTTGTTATGCCATAGCCTTAAGTTCTCACCCCTTTAGTAGTCCCTAATTAGTTTATTTAGCAGCCAGCACCATCCTAAGCACGCACTAAGTAGGAAGTCGATGCAAATAAGTGTATGATCTCATGTTTAAATGGTAAATTGAAAAGAAAAAAAAAATGAATGAAAAGAAATGCTCCTTCTAAGTTAGGTGATCCTCACCCGATCATTTAGCCCAACGGTGCAAACTTCTTTATTTTATTGATATTTAAGGTAATGGGCAAAAGAAAAAAATTGATAATAATAATGAGATCATAGTCACTAACAGGTTATCCTACCATGGGTGTGAAAGGATAACGGGCTTAATGTGATTGCGCCAGAATGAAAAGGGATGAAAGAAGGATGAGTTAGTTAGGTTTAAGTATAATGACATGATTCAGATTGGTTTGTATAGGATGGAGGTTGATTACCGCAAAAGCGGAATTGTGTTGTTACGATATCCTTAGTGTGTAAGCTAGTACCTATGACACAACCTCAGCTGAAGTAGAGTTGGTAGCCTAGGATGAGTATCCGTATGCACTATTTTTCCTACGAGTCATGGTTTGTTTGAGGACAAGCAAAGGTTTAAGTGTGGGGGTGTTTGATAACACGAAAATGTATCGTATTTTTGCCTTGATTTACATTCAATTATTATATCATTTCTGTCTGATTATTCCGCAAGTATTCGAGTGTTTTCGCAGGTGTTTCATTTCTCAAACTAAAAATGAGCAAAGTGCAGAAAAGTAGCAAAACAAGGAGAAAACAGGGAGAAATAACAGAAAAATCAAAGAAAATGGAAAATGGTGTGTGTGACGACCGTCACACACACGCCATGACCGTCATGCATATCAACCACGCCATGACCGTCACAAGAACGCTACGATCGTCATGGACTCAAAACACACCACGATCGTCACATGATCACCACGGTCGTCACGCGCGCAGAGTAAGTTATAACGTTCAGAACAGAACGTAGCCACCAAGGAAGTCATGCACACGTTCAACTCAATTCCCTGGATTCTCTCAACCTCAATTCCAACTGCACCTCAACTCAGTCTCCCGTAATACTCTCTCCATGAGGCCACTGCTCCTAAATTATCTCCAACAGAAGTTACAAGGGACTCTATAAAAGGGAAGCAGTCGTCACATAAATCTATCTCTCGGGACTCGGCCATTTTTCCTTGTTTAGTATTTAGGCAGAAATTTTACCATGTAAAAGTGGTAGTTTCTCACATCGAGGAACTACCACACTATTAGTCTTAGGATTTGTTTCATTTATTTCAAATTCAGTTCCAGTTATTGTACGCCAAGATTATTCTGCATTATTTCAGAAGTAATACCAGTTTTCCTTTTTGCATTATTAACAGGTTTCATTTTATTGCTTTATTATTATTTTCATTTATCGTTGTTAATTTAATTACCATGTTATCTTTAATTGCAACCGTTATGTTTAATTCGTTTTTACTTAATTCCATGATCGGCTAAATAGTTTAGAGTCCGGTGTATGAGGACCGTCGTTACCGACAGGACTCGGTAGAAAATAATAGGTGCGAACTTATGATTAAAAATCCTGTTTTGGTTTTAATTTCCAAGTCTAATTTAAATAACTTTGTCACGAGAGTGAAAGGTTATTTAACACGATTTTGTCACGAGAGTGAGAAATTAATTAATGTTAGAGCCGGCACTGCGAGAGCGTGGGGATCGAACCGGATAGTGGAAATTAGGCACCATATCTAAATACAGCGGGAGCGCTTTAGATGTTGGTTAGGATATTATTGGCTTTCAAAACGTATTTCTTAGTTACCGGGTGAGCGGGAGCAAAATCTTGGGATTAGGAAGTATGGCTTTAGTTAATACCACGAGAGCGTGAGGCAGAGTCTTTAAGTTGGTATATTCTACGGAACTAAGTTATACTCGAAATTAGTACCCGAATTCTACAAAGTCCCTTAGGAGCGCGGAATCCATATTCCGGTCTCTCTTTCTCCATTATATTTACTTAGTTTTATTTTCAGTTCTAGTTTTAGTTTCCCTTAAATCAAAAATATCATTAGCCTTAGCTTTACAAAGTAACGATAGATTACGGTTGGTTGACATTGGTCTCTGTGGGTTGACAATCTTTTATATTACTTCGATAAATCCGTGCGCTTGCGGAGCATCAGTAATTAACCCTAAAATCTTTGTTTTTCGCCTGTTTCATTTTGTTTCTTCGTGAAAGACTCTCATTGTTCAATGTACCTAAAAGTAAGAAAAAACACAAACATAATGCAAGAAAATAATAGTTAAATGATAATAAACATTTGCAATCTGAGTCAAATATGCAATGTGTTTCAGTGTTATCAAATTGTCCCACACATATACCTTTGCTTATCCTCAAGCAAACTCTTATGAGCACAAAAGAAAAACAGCAACACAAGTATTCAATTCAGGCTACAGACTATTAGTTCAATCAAGGTTGTGTTGATAGGTACTAATTAGTGAACCAAGGATATCGTAGTGACACTTTCTGCGGGTTGCGGTCATAATTGTGTGCACCCACATCAAGCCAAAAGTGTGACTTGGATCCACTCAAACCTCAACTAAAACTTGTGTTTCAAGGCTCAATTAAACTTTAGACACTTCACTAAACATGTGTAAGTGGTTAACTCGTGCCAAATTGACTTGTAAATTGACCAACATTTTCTAAGGCCTTCCATGCATAATTTGATCTTGATCAATGAAGCAAACTTATAGAGGGCATTTTAAATGTTATTATACAAAAAGAATCAGCCTCAAAGGATAAAAATTGAAGAAGTTGTGATCCTTAAAAGTTGGGAAAAAGTCACTTGAAAATAGGTCAAATTTCACTAAGTCCACAAATGACCTATAATGTCTTCAAACTTTTGATGATCCTCCAAGCATAATTGGCTCTTATCATGTAAAGAGAAGTTGTAGAGGATATTGAGAAGAGTCATATGTGTAGCGTGCGATTTTTGTCGGTGACGCGACCACCTTATCGCAGGGAATGGTTTCTTCCTCAAAAAGGAGGAGTGGGTGCTACTTTCTGATTTCATATTTATCCTGTGAAGCTGGAAGGGAAAAGGAAGTTATCTCAAACTAACCTTGCACGCAAATGTTTAACTAAACAAACGCTTAATGAGATTCAGGGAGTTTGGGGTCAGGTTATACAATGGGGAGTTGTCAGTTACCCATCCTATATGTGGTTATCCACAGGTTGCTAGTTTTAGGTTTCGCTTTGTACTTGATGGTGTTTATCCGTTAATGGGTTGGGAAAGTTTCTTGGGAAATATGAGAGAGAGTGAGTTTTTTTTGTTGATTTTCAGGTTTTTTGATGTTTTTGGTAAGGTAGTGGACCTAAGTTTTGATTGGTATGAAGGTACTGGACCTAGAGTTTTTGATTAGTATGCTCGCTAAGATTTCCTATCTTATGCCTATGTATTCCCGTTTAAATGAAACAGGGAAATCAACGCAATCGTAGTTCCTCCTATTCTAAGGGAGGAAAAGATGTTTTGGTGTCTTGTTCAAAGCCCAAGATTGAAGCTAAAGGGTTGAGTATTTGTGTCTTGTTCAAAGCCCAAGATTGAAGCTATAAAGGTTTGACTGAGAGAGAATTTGTCATCTCTAAAGGGGAGACATCTCGTCTGTTTATTACAACTGTTGGGTGACTGATTATAAAGGAGGATTGCTTTAACTGGGATATATGAATCCAGAAATGCCATAATTTCCTTTATAAGGGATTTTTCCTAAAGGAGAAAACTTTAACTCAGTGTTGAGAAATGTCATTTTTCCTTAAGAATTTCTCATACTAAGAGAGGGAGACTGGTGTGGATGTAAATAATCCAGAGGCTTGCCGCTTACAGTAATTATATGAAAGAGAGGATTTACTAGGATAAAATATAGACAATAACTTGGATATTTGAATCAATAAGTGCGCCACTTACATCAGTTATCTAGGATTAGGGTTTGTTTTGGACGTCTGTTTTGATAAGTGATAAACAGAGAAATGACTTCCTACGGAGGGATTTTGGTTTCCTCTGAGGGGATGTTGATTTTTGTGTGCCTTGATCAAAGCCCAAGGTTGAAGGTAAGAGGTTTATTGACTCCACTGAGGAAGTCCTTATACAAATCCTAAGAGGAGGCTAGAAAAGGCTGACTCAATAAGAGAGTTTTTATCTGTCTTATACAAAGCCCAAGATTGAGGCTAAAAGAGACTGACTCTTTTGGGGATATCATTATACAAAGCCTAAGAGGAGGCTAAAAGTTTGACTTTTCCGGGGAAAGGTATTTTGTCTGTCTTGTACAAAGCCCAGGATTGAGGCTAAAATGGATTTTGACTTCGCTGGGGAGGGTTTGTATGTGTCTTGTACAAAGCTCAAGATTGAGGCTGAAAAGAAGACTAACTCGATGGGAAAGAAATCTTTATTTGTCTTGTACAAAGCCCAAGATTGAGGCTAAACTGAGACTTTACTGACTCGGCTGAGGATATTTTAGGTGTCTTGCATAAAGCCCAAGATTAAGGCTGAAATGAGTTTGACTCTACTGGAGAGTATTATCTGTTTTATACAAAGCCCAAGATTGAGGCTAAAAAGAGGATTGACTCTTCTTAGGGATATTATTTCTCAAAGACTAAAAGAAGGCTGGGAGGAATTGACTCCGCTGGGGAAGATATTTATCTAGAGCATAAGAGAAGGTTACGGAGATTTTGACTTTGTTGTAGAAAGCTTATATATATCTTGTACAAAGCCCAAGATTGAGGATAAAAAGATGACTGACTCAACAAGAGAGTACTTATACGGTGTCTTGTACGAAGCCCAAGATTGAGGCTGAACAAGCTGGAGAAATCTTTATACACAGCCTGAGAGGAGGCTAACTTCTTCTAGGGGAAATCATTATACCAAGCCTAAGAGGAGGCTAAAAAAGAAGGACTCAACCTGAGAGTGTTGAAAGGTGATTGACTTAACAAGAGAGTCTGAAAAGTGATTGACTCAACAAGAGAGTCTGAAAGGTGATTGACTCAACAAGAGAGTCTGAAAAGTGATTGACTCAACAAGAGAGTCTGAAAAGGTTAGCTCAGATGGGGAAAATAATTGTACAAAGCCCAAGAGGAGGCTAATTGTGCTAAGGAAAGGAAGGATCATTATACAAAGCCTAAGAGGAGGCTAGCTTCTGCTGGGGATTATTGAGATCCCGAGGCAGGTCTAAATGGGGAATCAACTCTTGCTGAGGGTTATAGAAGAGTTGAGGTATCAGATGCCTTGAGGTTCTGATTTGGGATAGTGTTATACTGATGATAAGCTGACTCTGGCCGGGGAATTTTAGGAGAGAGACTGGGTTTTAGAACCCATGGGTTTTAACTTTGCTGGAGATCTATCCCAAAATGACCGGGGTTTCTCCTATATTTGTAAGGTGCTTGGGAATGTCTTTGACACTGGAAAGACTGCTCTAACAAAGGATGACTAAGTTCTATCTTATACCTTTAAGAGGTCTTCAAGGTCCTTGTATGAAGCCCAAGAGAATGCATGAGAACTTCTAAGAAGCCGGAGGGTCCTTGTACAAAGCCCAAGAGGAGGCGGGGATGCTTTTAGGAAGCCTATGGGTCTAAACTTAAAAAGAGTTCAAGAAAAGTTTCACCAGGAATAATCTTTTCTTTAATGAACAGTTCTAGGGTTTGAAGAAATTCAAAAGAGGTTTCACAGGGAATTAATCCTCTCTGGGGAACTGAATTTCTTTGATAATTTCTAATAGTGACAGTCTGAGAAAAGTTTCACCGGGAATAATGTCATTCTCTTTGTTCCATATTGTTTAAGCCCAAGAGAAGGCAAGAGTGTATCTGGAAATCTTATGGGGATCTAGTTTTGACTGTATTAAAGTGTGACCAACTGGCTTTAACTAGTTCTAGACCTAGTTGTCGGGGAAAACTCTAAGCAGGGATACTAGTATATATATAGTTGATATATGACAAGTACTTAAAAGAATATGAAAGGAGGACTTACAGGTGAGCAAGCTTCCCACAATACAGTTATATATATTTGACATGTATTTAAAAGAATGAAAGAAGGACTTACAGGTGAGCAAGCTTCCCACAATATAGTTATATATATAAAAGCAGGTAAAAGAAAGCTGATAAAAACTTACAGGTGAGCAAGCTTTCATAGCTGTATTGTTGGTTGTTCAAGAAATTAAAGAAAGTTTTGATAACAACTGTATGTTTGAACCTAAATCAAAAGGGAAGTTGTTTTTGAAAAGATTGTTGGGGTTTATACTCAAAGAGAGTTCCAGATGAAAAACAGTAATTTTACCGTTGTTTTATAAACTGTACGGTGACTTATACATTGATTGAGGCCCAAAGAGGTTTTCTATACAAAGGGGTGGGTCTTACAACTCAAGGAGAGGCCCAAAAGTTTGAAAAAAGAAAAGAAGTGGGACTTACTACACAAGGGTAGGCCCAATTGATTTTGTATTGAAATGGCGATCGCGCCGAGATTTTCTAAAACACAGTGGGACTTATACAACGACTGAGGCCCAAAAAAAATTTATATACAAAAGAGGGTTAGGTCTTACACTCTATTAGAGGCTCAAAGGTTTATTTTTGTACAAGTGATGGGGCTTACAACTCAAGGAGAGGCCCATGGAAAAATAGTGATTGCACCGTTGTTTTGAAAATTGTATCGGGACTTATACAATGACTGAGGCCCAAATTAGTTTATGTACAAAGGGGGTTGGGTATTACACTCTATTAGAGGCCCAAAAATTTGAAATGTTTGATAAGGATCAAAAATCAAAGAAACCCTAATTTCATTTTTTTAAAGTAATTCTTTAAAGAAAATTAATAAAATGATAAAAATACCAAATGAGTTTAAATAAACTACTCGTTATTTTTGGTTAAGGTTTGAAAAATGAGGTTTTAATCACAAGATGATTTAGAACTCACTTGATTTTGATTTTCAAGATAAAAAATCACTTTTAAAATGTTTAAAAACAATAAAAAAAATGAATTTTTCACAAAAATACCAACTATATTAAATAAATAATATAAATTTGAATTTTTTTAGAATAAAATACTTTAATATTTTTGTGATTTGTCAGAAAAAGAACCAATAAAAAATGATTAAAATTGAATGAGAAATTAATTTTCCAATTCATTAACAAAAATAATATGAAAAATAAAATAAAATGGGACAAGTGATAAAAAAGAGGTCTGGGGCGAGGGGGATTCGAACACCAGACCTCTCGCTCGTTCAATACACACAAACCAGCTGATCAACCACTGGGGCGCAATGCCAATTCATTTATTATATGGCAAGCAATAAATATATAGGAAACTTGGTTGAATTTTTGAAGAATGACGCCATGGCCATCTTCATCCCCAAGTTCAAGTACGTGAAGCCTCTTATCTCACTCATCTCTCAACCATTTCACATGATCCAAATATGAAAATCGTGTGTTTTCAGATGAGGAACACAATGGCAATACCCAATTTTATTGAAATTAAGTGAATCACAACATAATATGATAAAACCTGAAGAACCCTAAAGTTGGCATGAACTTAATTAAATCCAATACACGAATTGTAAACAATAATTGATTGAGGGTAAATGATCTACAAACATTCAGAAACACAATGGTAACAAGAAAACATGTTTATGATGCATGATTCATTGAGTTTGAGAGTTTAAGGTTTACCTCTGCAAGTGAGAATCGAAATCTTATTTGGAGGTGTTACCGTTGTGTTTCAATCATTTGAACAGCTTCCTTGTACCTCAAGGGATGTCTTTGAATGCTTAGGTTGATTGGAAAACCTCTGGATTGGCCAAGTGGACCCAAGCAGCAGCTGCTTTGTAACTTTGAAAAATTGAGGTGTGATTTGATGATTCTGATGTTACAGATTGAATGTGATGGTTTAGAAAACTCCTATATGTTGTATATGAGGTGTATGAACCATTGGTTTGAGTTGCATTGACCTCCAACTCAAAACCCGATAGTACTTTCTCAAGAACAATGAAATTTGATGTGTGAGAAGGAAATGAGAGAAAGCAATGTTGTAAGCTGCCTTGGTGTAGTTTGAATGATTAGTTATGACCTCTATTTATAGTGGATCAACTCTTGTCTTGGAGGAATAGTGAATGGGTACAAGATCAGATCACATTCAATGGCTTTGGCTTGGTGGCATTTCTTCTCATGCAATGCAAACTAGCTTCTCCCAAGAGCAGGGCTATGTATTGACCAATTCCACATTCCTCAGGTGTTTTAATTGTTTTTCAAGTGAGCATCTTGACTGGGTAGAGTGGCTTTATTGAAAGTGCACTATTGAACATCAATGCCTTTGAATTCAAGGCATAATGTGACAAAATGCATTAACCTCAAGTTGGAAAATCCCTTGGCTTTTTGACTCAGCTTAGCAGGTTGGATCTGATGGTTTAGGGTCAGATTGAATGAATGTGACATAGTGGTCATTGCTTTTTGGCTCAAAATCGTGTATGGCAAGAAATCTCACAAACTTATTTTTCATGACAGCCTTGCCATGGTGTCTTGCAGCAGCCATAACTCTTGGCTCAAGCTGAGTTGTTTCATGCCAATGAGTTTGTTGGAGTGTAGGCAATATACACAACAAATTTTATGTTTACATCTTGAATTTATTCAACCTAGAACTATGTGAAACGGCCCTCCATGTTTTGGTGTTTCACTTGTTTTTCTGACTTAGACAGAATTTTGTCTAAGTGTTGGAAAAGTGGTAAATTCCAAGTTTTTTGTCATTTTGATCCAACCATTACTCAGAATCCATGAAGAATTGGAAATTCTTGTAGTTGACACTTTTGAAGTATGTAATGAGGGCTTCCATCTGAGCTTTTAATGGGAGAAAAATTCCTTAGGGTGTGGGAAATATGGCCTTGCAAAGTTGGTACCCTAGCCACTTTGTTCCAAAGCTTAGAAAAATTCTAAGTTTTTTATGGTTACCCATTTAACAAGTTAACTCACTTTCTTTGATTTTTCTTGATGAATGATGATTCAAATCACATATTAACATTGTTTTAGGGTTAAGGAGCCTTGGTTGACCAAAAATCCAAAAAATCAAACTTGGATTTTTGTACAGTTGACTTTTTCATCAGATGAAATTTTGACTTTGTGATCCTTTTGTGAAATCAATCCTTGGTCTTAATTAAACTTCATGGATGGCCTCCAAGGGTATTTAGGAATGTCTTGGACCCCTCCCCAAGAATTGAGATCAAGGGTAGGCCAACAGTTAAGGATAGGGTTGACTTTTTCCATCAGAAACCCTAATTTGTGATCAGATGGTTTTCAGTTCTTGTGGCTTATGATTTGAGCTCTTTGAGTCAATCAAATCTTGTAGAAATGTCAATATAATGTATTTGAGGTCTTTGAAGTTCATTTTGAAGCTTTAAGCCATGCCTCACTTCACAAGTTAACTCAAGGGTTGAATTAGGTCAAAACCCTAATTCCTGATTTTTTTTATAGATGGACTTTCAAGGTGATTTTGCCATTGTGGATGGGCTCTTGAGATCCTTTTGAGCTTTTTGGACCATACATTGAGGTATTGGCTCATGCCTAGATGGAAATTTTCATCTGGGGATCCTGGTCGACCAAACCCTAATTTGGTGACACAGGCGATCTTGAGGCTTGATCCACTTGGAATGTTGCAACTTTGTGCTTGATTCTTGATGTAGGAGTCTTCTTGATCCTTTATAGGTGTTTGATAGTTTAGACAAGTTGAAGATAATGTCATTTCTTGATTGATCCTTTGTCTAAGTGCTCTGAGAGGGCTCAAAACCCTACTTCTTGATTGTAGTGGATGCTCAATCATCTTTAAAGAGACTGATGAGGCATGAAAGTACATCTATATTGTGATGATGTCTTACACAATGATGGGAAGTCTTGGTGGTCAAAATTTGGGGTATGACAGATGCCCCTATTTAATTTTCTTGGACCCAAAGGTGTGAATGGCGAGGGTATTCGGGCATTCGAGGTGCAAGAGGATTAAATATCGGAATACCTGAAATTTTGATGGTGGTTATGAACGGCAGTTTGCTCATTCATCTTCTTTTACTAAGTAATGATGCTTTTTGAAAAGGGTGAAACTTCCCCTCAATCCTGGTCTTCAGCCAAGGAACTTGTCTTAGTTTCTTTTGTCAATTAACTTCCCCTCGATCCTGGCTTCAGCCAAGGAACTGGTCTCAGTTTCTTTTGTCAATAAACTTCCCCCCGATCCTGGTTTTCAGCCACAAAACTGGTCTCAGTTTCTGCTATAAACTTCCCCTCGATCCTGGTCTTCAGCTAAGGAAGTGGTCTCAGTTTCTTTTGTCAATAAAATTTCTTGACAAGGGACGCTATTCGTAGAGGTTTTCCTCAAACTTCTCGCCGAATTTTCCTGGGGAGATGCCATTTGATGGGAAAAAGTTTTGATGTCAGACTTGCTGGGGAACCCATTCGTCTGAATTGTAGAGGTGTGCAAACTTCTCTGTTTGGAGACGCCATTTGTTGACTCTACTTGGGAAAACGAGTCTCTTGAGAGACTGCTTTCTGCTTTAGGATATTAATCATACTTTTCTTCGAGATCTTTTCAGAGAAATGTCATGCGATGTAACCCAATTTTGAGGTGCTGATGACTTCATTAAGATTGACTTCCTAAAGAGAAAAATCAATGTGTTGCTAAGAGTTTTTAGTTGTGAGGCTTTCTCTAGGGATTTTCCTTAATCTGGGAAAGTGAAGATATCATCTTCAAGGGTGAAGAGTGATGTTTGTCGAATGCCTTCTTGCCTTTCAGAGGTTCAAGTTATCAAAGTGGTCGAGGATCATCTCTAATCCAGAAATACACTGGAGGAGAGAGATGGTTTAGACAAAGCATTTCCTGACGAGGAAAGAACTGACAACTCGATTGTTAAGAGGACTTTTATCACGAGGGGATAAAACCGACTAGAGTGATAGTAATGCAATATGAATATGAGTATGAATCAATAATGCATGATGTATGTATGTTTATGCTGATAAACTGACGCGACATACAGACTAATGGATGGACACGACTGGATACTCGGCCATTGCTGGGGACAGAGAAGTACCATTTGGTCCAAGATAGCAATTCTGCCTTACTTAGGAAAAATAGTTCCTATGGGGAACAACGTTGGTCGGACTTAGGAGGTAAGAACTCTGCCGGGGATGTCAGATGAAATATGGTCTCTAACACAATTGGTCCTTCACTCAGGCATACCGGTTTAGAAGGAGTACTTTGATTCTGAACTTTGAGGTTCAGTCACTTCTGGAGAAGCTATCGATGTTCTTTCGAAGTTCAATAGTCAAAAGAACTGCCATCTTTATTTTAAAAGCAGAAAATTTTTGAAAAGTAAACTCATTTTTGTTTTATTTCAAGAATCGTTGATCATGTTAAAAACATCATTCTACAAAGCTAAAACAAATAAGAATTGCAAACAAAAGCACTAGGGCTCAAATTTTATTGATAGGATGGAAATCAGCCAAGCGCGTGATTCCATAGAGTATTTACAAAGTTTAGAAAATGGTAATTTAAGGGAAAAGGGCTACATAGAAACATAACGACTATTATCCTTCTACCAACTTTGAATTCTGGACATCCTGAACTTCTGTCGAAGATGACCTTGACTGGAGTTTTTTCTGATGGATGGCATGACTTCTGAGGGATTCAACCTTGTCAGACGTAGTTACTTGCCATTAATCCCTAACTTTTGCCTGGATTGTACTTTGAGATTTCCAATCCACCGAGATGATTTTTTTTTAGCTTGTGTCTCTAATTTTTTCCTGGACCGTCCTTTCGAGTTTTCAATCCACCGAGACATTTTTTTTAGGCGAAGTACTTCTTGACTACATCAACATTTGTGGGGTAGGCAAATTCTTCTCCATCCATGGTCACGAGTCTCAAGGCGCCGCCTGAGAAAGCTTTCTTGACCACATAGGGGCCATCGTAATTCGGAGTCCATTTGCCCCGGGAATCACTGAGAAATGATTGTATCTTTTTTAGCACAAGGTCTCCTTTCCTAAAGACACAGGGTCAGACCTTTTTGCCGAACGCTTTCTTCATTCTTTGTTGATACAACTGACAATGGCACAATGCCGTTATTCGTTTTTCCTCGATCAGATTCAGTTCGTCGTGTCGACTTTGACACCATTCAGCCTCTATTAGCTTAGCTTCCATCAATACCCAGATTAATGGGATTTCTACTTCTATGGGAAGCACTGCTTCCATGCCATATACTAGAGAGAAAGGGGTTGCCCCTATTGGAGTGCAGACAGATGTGTGATAACCATGAAGAACAAAAGGCAGCATCTCGTGCCTGTCTTTGTAGGTTATAGCCATCTTTTGAACAATATTTTTGATGTTCTTGTTAGCCGCTTCTACCGCGCCGTTCATCTTAGGTCGGTAGGGAGATGAGTTATGGTGTTCGATCTTGAACTCAACACATAATCCTTTCATCATCTTGTTGTTCAAGTTAGATCCGTTGTCAGTAATGATCTGGCTTGGAACACCATAATGGCATATGAGATTGTTTTTAAAAAAAACAGACCACCACTTGTCGGGTTACATTGGCGTATGACGCGGCTTTGACCCACTCAGTGAAGTAGTCAATGGCCACCAGGATGAACCGATGTCCGTTTGAAGCCTTGGGTTCGATCATACTAATCATGTCGATTCCCTATATAAAAATAGGCCATGGGGAAGAGAGAACTTTGAGATGCATTGGCGGTACATGGATTTTGTCAGCGTATATCTGACACTTGTGACATCTCCTCATGTACTTGTAGCAATCGGATTCCATGGTTAACCAGTAGTACCCTGCTCTCAGAATTTTTCTCGCTATTGTGTGTCCATTGACATGTGTGCCAAAGGATCCTTCGTGAATTTCTTTTATCAGCATGTTTGCTTCTGGTCTGTCTACGCATCGGAGCAAGACCAAGTCAAAGTTTCTCTTATAGAGTGTATCATCGCTTAGGAAGAAACTGCCAGCCAGTCTTCTAAGAGTCTTCCTGTCTTTCCCGGATGCCCTAGGTGGGTATTCTTGTTTCTGAAGGAATCATTTAATATCGTGATACCAAGGTTTATCGTCTATGACTTCCCCAATTGTGAAGATGTAGGCGGGCCGTTCTAGGCGCGTTATGTCAATCTTAGGTATGTCGTTCCATTGACCTACACTAATCATGGAAGAGAGAGTGGCTAGTGCATCATCCATGTGATTTTCTTCACGAGGGATATGGTGAAACTCGACTCTGTTGAAGAAGGGTAGCAACCTTCTCGCGTAGTCTTTGTAAGGAATCAGTCCTGATTGGTATATGTTCCAATCTCCTTTGATCTGATTCATAACCAGGGTTGAGTCTCTATACACATCCAAGTTCTTGATTCTTAAGTCAATCGCTTCTTCAGGACCCATGATACAAGCTTCATATTCGGCCTCATTATTTGTACACTTAAATGTTAGTCTGGCAGTGAAAGGAATGTGGGTACCCTGAGGTGTTATGATGATTGCCCCAATTCAGTTTCCATAATGGTTGACAACTCCGTCAAAGATTAGTCCCCATTGGGAACCTGGTTCTGGCCCTTCACTGGGAAGTGGTTCATTGCAATCTTTCATTTTTAAGTACATGACATCTTCGTGTGGGAAGTCAAACCCGACTGATTCTTGATCGTCAATCGGTTGATGAGCCAAATGACCGGCTAAAATACTCCCTTTGAAGACCTTCTGAGCATCGTACTCAATGTCATATTCTGATAACAACATCTGCCAACGGGCAATCCTTCCCGTGAGAGCATGCTTTTCAAAGACATACTTGATCGAATCCATTTTGGAGATTAACCAAGTAGTGTGACAAATCATGTACTGTCGAAAACGTTTGGCTGCCCAAGCCAGAGCACAACAAGTTTTCTCGAGCATAGTGTACCGAGTCTCGCAGTCTGTGAATTTCTTGCTCAGATAATATATGGCAGACTCTTTTCTTTTTGTTTCGTCATGTTGGCCAAGAACACAACCCATTGAGTCTTCCAAGACTGTTAGGTAGATGATCAGTGGTCTTCCTTCCACTAGAGGTGACAGGATAGGTGGATTCAACAGGTATTCCTTGATACTGTCGAATGCGGTTTGGCAGTCTTTTGTATATACACAATCCTGATTTTTTTTTAGTAATTTGAAGATTGGCGCGCATGTCGCGGTCATGAAGAATATAAATCTGGAAATGTAATTCAAACGTCCCAAGAATCCCCTGACTTGTTTCTTAGTCTTTGGAGAAGGCATTTATTGAATGGCCTTAACCTTGTCAGGATCAACCTCAATTCCTTTCTGGCTGACGATGAACCCTAGCAGTTTTCCTGAGCAGACACCGAACGTGCACTTGTTAGGATTCAAGCGGAGTTTGTATTTCCTCAGACGCTCGAATAGTTTTGACAGGTGGGTCACATGCTCCTCTTCCTTTTTAGATTTGGCAATCATGTCATCGACATATACCTCAATTTCTCTGTGTATCATGTCATGAAATAAAGTAGTCACGACCCTTTGATAGGTTGCCCCGGCGTTCTTCAAACCGAATGGCATTACCTTGTAACAAAAGGTGCTCTATGGGGTGATGAATGAAGTTTCCTCCATGTCTTCCGGCGCCATTTTGATCTGATTATAGCCCGAGAATCCATCCATGAAGGAGAAGACTTTGAACTTTGTGGTACTGTCTACCAGCATGTCAATGTGCGGTAGGGGAAAGTCATCCTTCGGACTGGCTTTGTTCAGATCCCTGTAGTCTACACACATTCTGACTTTTTCGTCCTTTTTTGGAACTGGCACTATATTGGCTAGCCATTGAGGATATTCTGATGTGGCGAGGAAACCTGCGTCAATCTGTTTCTGTACTTCCTCTTTGATTTTGATGGCCATGTCTGGATGAGTTCATCTCAACCTTTGTTTTACTGGCGGACATTCTGATCTTAACGATAGGTGATGTTCCACGATGCTGGTATCCAACCCTGGCATGTCTTAATAGGACCAAGCGAATACATCGGGAAAATATTTGAGAAGTTTTATCAAATCTTCTTTGAGAGTTGAACTGAGCAGTGCCCCACTCTTGACTTCTTTTCTTTCTTTTTCTGAACCCAAGTTTACTGTTTCCAACGGCTCTTTGTGAGGTTTAATGGACCTCTCCTCTTGTCTGAGTAATCGGGAGATCTCTCCTGGAATTTATTCGTCATTTTCTTTTTCAGCCTCAAATACCGGGAATTCAAAGTTGGAAGAAGGCATTGGATCGTATTTTTCAATGGGTTTTAAAACAAGCAATCTGCATTACCTGATGATTGTTTTTTAGAAGAGATGGAGAGAATGCAAGAGTGTGTGCAGTGTATTTTTCTGAAAAATGCTTGTTTTTATTATTTTGAGGTATTTTTTAGGATTACCATTTTCTGAAAAAGCGAAAAGCGAAAACAGCAATAAATGCGGAAATTACAGAACGAAGTTTATTTATTTATGATTTGGTCGATTCTTGAAACTACAGCCCTATAAAAAAAAACTTTGTCGTTTTGGGCGAAGCGAAGAGGGACATTTACATAAAGTGAGCCTTGTCAAAACATCTGTTTCACATGGGCAGGGTGAAAGGTTAAAACAAAGATGGCAATTACTTAGACTTATGGACGACTTTCGGGACATCGACATCAACCCATTGGCGGCGAACTCCTCAGTGAATCACAAAGTCTGGTACCTTCCTTCTTAATTTATCTTCAGAAATAACGTTGATTTCTGGTGGAACAGGATCGTTGGAGTCTGTCTCCCAGGCAGAATTGTCGTAGACGAACTCTTCTGTTGTATTTTGTACAATATTTTCATTCTCAGGCAGATCTCCCCATCCAGTGGGTTGGATGTCTTCGAGCCTGATACGAGAGCTTTCAGGAGCGGTTTACTTGACCAAGAATTCGTACTTGCCACTCGGTTGTCCTAAAGTGTCCCATACTTCCATGGAACTGGAGGAGTCACCCTTCTCGATGACGTTGACCTCGGGAAAAGCATAGTTAATAAACTCTTGATCTGCAATCTTTGCAGATTCATCGTTGTGCTGGATGTTTTCTGAATGCCCTGAGTAATGATCCCATGGTTTGGTGGGGACGCAGGTATTCTTTTCAATGATGTTCAGCTGATATGCATTGTTTGGCTGACTCTTTTGCCCCAAGTCTTCTGGGTACGGTTGCCAGATAGGTAAGTCATCCATTGGGTCATAATAGTCATTGTCAAAGTTATTTTTCATCAGAGTGTCATCCTTTAATGAGTTTGGTGGAGCACGACATCCTTCTGGATCACAATCTCCATACATCATCTTGACATCTGATCTCGGTATATATCTCGGACTCTGTGCGGGATAGCAAAATGGCGTATGCACCTCTCCCTGAGACATATAAATGTCCTCGTTGAGATAGCACTTCCACTCTTCATCTGTATCAGAGGAATCACCCACGTTGATGGTGTGTACTTCTTGAGACACCGGGTGAAGGAAACCTTCACTGTAGAAGACGTCCTGAATGGGATGAAAACTTTCATCGTTAGTAGCAGTCTGGGCACAGGTTGAAGAAAAACCAAGACCTTTCTTTGTCTTGTTGTTAGTAGGAATGACAAGTTGTCCTCATCCTTTTGCATTGTTATTTTTTATCACTCTGAGAGCGTCTTTGTATGAGGAAATCGATGTTCCTTTTTCTGATTGGTTGTCATTGCACACCGAAAGTGCTTGGAACTGGGTTCCAACAACCTTCTTTGGTTCTATATAAGTGGATGACGATAAGTTGCTCACGATCTAGGCTTGCTCTCCACAGACTGTGACTAGTTGGTCATTCTTGATGAACTTTAGCTTCTGGTGTATCCAAGGTCTTCCTAATAAACAGCTGTATGTTGCCCAGATGTCCATGACCTGGAAAGTGACTTGGAAAGTGTGAGGACCGATAGTTATGGGAAGGTCGACTTCACAGATAACTATTTTTTTGGACCCGTCAAAGGCTTTGACGATGACCTCACGGCCCCTCATTAGAGATCCTTGAAATGATAGTCACATTAGAGTAGATTTTGGCATAACATTTAGAGCTGATATGGTATCTACCAGTACGCTGGCTAAAGCATCGTCCTGGCAGTTGATTGTAATGTTAAGCGCCATGTTGTGATTTTTGCCTTCATCTGGCAGTTCTTCATCACTGAATCCTAAGTTGTTGCAGGAAGTGATGTTGGAGATGATGCTGTCAAATTGTCTTATTGACATCTTGTTCCACAAAGGCTTGCTCTAAGACTTTTTGTAGAGCTTCTCTGTAAGCTTCGGAACTGAGTAAGAGAGATAGGACAAAGATTCTTGAAGGAGTTTGCAACAGTTGGTTAACAATGTTGTACTCGCTTTTCTGGATGAGCTTCATCATCTCATCATTGTTCTGTGAAAGTTCGGGATTACTACTTTGCTCGACTGGTTTATTGGGAACTTCTGTTTGAGGTTCCTTTTCTTTGTTGGGTTCTCCAACTCCTCGGTTGAAGATCCAACCGCTTCATGTTACTCGAGTGATGTCTGCAATATTCACGATGGAGGATAATGGAGTTTCCTTTCCATTCTCAATTGTTGTTGCACCGTATTTGTAAGGGATAGCCTTATCGGATTTGTACGGTACTGGTCCCGGCAGATAGATAACTACAGGATCCTTTTGATTTTTCTGACCATCGTAGGTGGCCTCAATTGGTTCGAGTTTGAGAATCTTTCCACTATCAAGAGGAACTCTTGATTCATGGAGTAGAGGAATTATGGCACATACGTCTTTGGCCACTTCTCGTTTAGGGATTAAAACAACACCTTTGCCTCGATCGGGAAGATAGTCTTGCATTACGTTAATCGAACCAGAGCTTGAACATGGTATAATCTCTTTCCGATCCACCTGATTTTGAAGGGTTGTTCGCACGAGGTAGCATCCTTGGTTATTCTCTGAGCAAACTCTACAACACTCATAGTTTTGTGGTGGCACCTGTCCACGTTCTCTTTATATGTAGTGCAACCTCACTGATGCCTAGTAGGGTTCCCGTCAGTCATACTGACTTGCTGTGTGTCTTCATCTAGATAAATCGGAAGCCACTAGTGGTTCAACAAGTGTTGCAGTGTTCTTTGAACAAGTGCACATCCTTGGTTATCCTCACGACATACTTTACAGTTCTGATAATCATGTGAAGTCAGAAAACCGAGCCGGACTTGTTTAGCGTGTAATTCCACCAAGCTGGTATTCATTCAGTGAACATCAAAGATTTGAATCATATTAACTTGATAATGACTTCTATCATAGTGGTCCTGGATCCATCCGAGATCCATCTGACGCTAGAGGGCCTCTTGTACAAAAGAGCATCCCTGATTATTTACCGAACAGATCAGACATGAATCGTAATCGTGTCGTGGCAGATCATGATGTTGGATTTGCTTTGAGTGCATTGCCACCAAGTTGACATTTATCGCACGGATGTCATGGTTTTGAATGATGTTGGAATTTGTATAAGTTATGTTGACCTCACGGATTTCGTGATCCTGGATCCACCCGAGATCCATCTGTTCTTGTAAAGCTGATTGCACTATGGAACATCCTTGATTATCTTTAGAGAAGATATAACATTGATAATAATTGTGAAATGGTACATACCCGTATCCGCTCTATCTGCAATGCATCTTGACCAGGTTGGTTCCCAATAGGAGTACATCGTGAATTTGATAGCTGCGGTTAGACTCTTCCTCTATGAAATTTACTGCAGCTTTCTCATGTTGAGGCAACGGGTTTGTCTGAACATTTGGATTTGTATCCTTGAAGGATAAGACCCCATTCCTGACAAGCGTCTGCACAACGGATTTGAAGCTGAGACAGTTTTCTATGTTATGCCCTGGTCCTCCTTGATGGTAAGGGCAAGTTTGATCTGCTTTGAACGAAAAAGGCAGATTTTCCGGTACTGTAAGAGGGGATCTGGTTTGGATGTGCCCCTTGACCAGTAGTAGTGGAAATAGTTATGCGTACAACATTGGTATAGGGTCAAACCCTGGTGGTCGCGTCGTACAGTTGTTGTTGTACTAAGGACGAGCATGCTGAAGAGGCTGTTGTGTCCTTTGCTGATATTGTTGTTGATTTGGTTGGCTCTAAGCAACCTGAGGTTGATACGTTGGAACAGGCACATGGTTGATAGCAGGAGTTACAACCGCTACTAGTTAGCACCACTGCCTTTGCTTTCCGAGAGAGATATTACCAATATCTTGCTCTTTTTTCTTAGGGAAAGTACTACCGTATCTTTTGGTACTGCTTGATGGTCCGGTATCATACGTCCTTCTCAGACTGCTTCCTCAAGACGTACTCCCATATTTACCATTTCAGTAAAGTCGCTGGGCGCACTAGCGACCATTCGATCGTAGTAAAATGAGATTAAGGTTTTCCAAAAGATCTTTGTCATCTCTTTTTCCTCAAGAGGTGGACAAATCTGGGCGGCAAGTTCACGCCATCTCTGAGCATATTCCTTAAAGGTTTCCTTTTCCTTCTACGACATTGCTCTGAGTTGATCTCTATCTGATGCCATGTACAGGTTATACTTATATTGTTGAACGAAGGCTGCCCCAAGATCTCTGAAAGTGACGATCTTAGTATGGTTCAACCCCATGTACCATTTGTGTGCGGCACCAGTTAAACTATCTTGAAAGTAATGGATCAGTAGCTGTTGATTCTCTGTCTGAGTTGACATCTTTCGAGCATATATCACCAAATGACTTTGAGGGCAAGAGTTGCCCTTGTATTTTTCAAAGTCAGGCACCTTGAATTTGTGCGGGATTTTCACATTGGGGACCAAGCAAAGGTCTGCGGCGTCCTTTCCAAATAAATCCTGACCGTGAATGGCATGCAGTTCCTTCTGCATCTCCAAGAATTGCTCCTGGAACTCATTTATTCTGTCGTACATACTTTCGTTTCCACCAGAAGGTATCTGCGGAATTTGTCCTTCTGGGACAGTGTGTACCATGGGTGGTGGTATAGTCATTACGGTAGTGACTCTTGGTGCTTCCCTATCCCGAATTTTTTAACCTTCAGGAGTTGCTATCATGCCCCTTGCATCTTGGCTTTCCTGAAGTTTGTAACCTTCAGGCCCAGCGGTTCCTGCTGCAGTTTCCAGGTCTTCCGTGACTGGAGGAATATACCCCTCAGGGATATAGTTGAGTGGCATGCCCCAGGGACGATCTTTAGGCATATTATACCGAGGATCATACGTCTCTACTATGGGTGTAGATGTGATCTCTAAGATCACAGTCCTTTGTTGTTGTTTTTGAGCTGCTGCCAAAGATTGCATGTCACTGTGAAGTTTCCTCAAATCTTCTTTCAGAGCGTCGATTTCTTCTCTCAGCTCTCTTTTCTCTTCCTCGAGATCATACATTTTCTTTTGTCGATTGGCCCGAGTATTGTATGAATGAGACAGTTTGGCTCTAGAATCGAGACACAGACGTGAGATTCGTAGGTAAGAAGAATGTGTTATGTGAGAATGATGAATGATATGCAATAGTTATATTTAATTTTTTTTTGTTTTAATCAAAAGAAACTTCAACAATTGGATTGCAAATATCATATAGTGGGGAAACCCCATTTTATTGAATTCAAAGATTGCGGAAACGGAAATACAGTATTTTACAAAGTGCTGTAAAAGGAAATGTCTAAGTTCATGGATCCTGAGTCCTCTCCGAGGAGAGCTCAGGTGCTGATTCTGGTATTTTACTTTTCTTTGACCGGGGCTCTTGAGCCGTTGTCGGGTTGTCAGTCCTTTTCCAAGTGAAAGGAGCGAGCAAATTCCTTCGGCCTTCTTGATTTTCTACAGTATGTTGCTCTAAAATCTCGATCAGAGGATCTTTTTCTTTTAAAAGTTGCTGAATTTTGGTACACTCCGCATTGAGAATGTGGTACTTGTTCTTCGAAGATTTCTTTTCCCGTTGAACTTTGTTGAGAGTGACCTGGAGTTTTTCCGCATCGGACATAAAATAAAGGACAGATTCCTTTTGCGGAAGAAATTCTTGACGAGGGTAAGGCATCCTCAGCTTGAGGGCTCTAGTTTATACCCAGTGGAGATAAGGTTCCACAGAGACATAGTCTGGTTTTCCTAGAGACTCTCTTCCTTTCTTGTGAACATATTTCCAGGCATGCACTATTTCTGTCTTTAGTGCCCTGTCATTTTCTCCTTCCTTGAAGAAAAGACCTTCTAGATGAACATTACGCAGGATATGTCTCTTCGGGTATCCGAATTGACGACGAACTAAAACTAGATGATAATTGATTCCTCTTTTATTTCCTATGAGGGGTACATTAGGGAAGTTTCCATAACGGTCAATAAGTCTTATCTCGTCATAGATTCGATTGTACCAATCTATGTCAGAGTTGGTAGGAGACATGATTCTCTGTGACCAATGCAGAGTACTCTTATGATCCCAAAAAGTGGCATACTTAGGTAAATAGGAAGTGAACCATTTGTATAGCAGGGGTACACAGCATGTGATCATTCCTCCGCTGTACAAATTCCTTAAGTGTACAGAATGATAAGCATCTACGAGCAAGGTCGGCACGGGTTTTCCAATCAGAAATATCTTAATGGCATTGGTATCGACGAAGTTATCGATGTTGGGAAAAAGGAATAACCCATACGTAAGTAGAACAAAGATATCTTCGAAAGCAGTAACGTTTCCTATACTGGCAAAGTACAGGGCTTTCTCTATCAAAAACTTGGCCAGTAAACCTCGGATTCCATCCTCAGCGGTCATGTGAGTCCTGATTTCTGGCTCGTCCAAATAGATTGCTCTTGCAATGGTTTGATCCTTTGGAATTTCTTCCAGTTTAGAAAAGGGAGCTTGGTCAGTGATGGGTAAATCAGTCAGGTGAGAGTACTCCTCCAGTGTTAGTGCTAGCTGATAATCCGGGAATGTGAAACAGTGACAAACTGGATCGTAAAATTGAATCAGCGTGGACAGGATTCCTTCAACTATATGGACCCTTAATAGAGACAACAGTCATCCGTACTTAGTTCTGAAAGCATCGGGGTTGGTGATCATCCTTGCCAACCCTCTTAAATCCTCTAGTTTTGGAACCTTGAAGGTGTACTTATACGTCTTCCTTCTACCGAAATCCATAACGCAATATTTTTCTCTGATATTTGCTATTATTGTTTTAGCTTAATTTGAAAAAGAGAGGGACTAAAAAAGAAGATTTTTTCTTTGTTTAAAAGTTTTTTAGATGAATGCATGCATGCAACACACAAAAACATAGAAAAAACATGGGTTCAAATGTTCAGCATCACGAGCATGGAGTCATGGCTCTACCCATCCCAAAGGTTGTACTATGGTGACTTTTGTACCTGTACTCAAAATCATTGACCCCCTTGGGATAACAACAGCAAGCTGGTTCACCAGAGCGAGTTGTAGTATCTTAGGGTAATCTCAATTGAGTGTAGTATCGCGTGACAACTATTTTTGATAGCTTCCGCACTACTAAATAGTCACATGGTTACAGTCTACTAAATCCTCAGTTTCATGGATACCACGATCGAACAATCTGCTTTCACAACCGAATTCGTTAGACATTGAATCCGCAAAAGGGTATCTCCACTGAATTGATGGTCTACCAGGATCGCTTATTCGGGAATCACTCCCTGTAAGACCACCCGTCTATGCCATCACCTATCTTAGGTATCACTCAAACTTTCCACATGCGACATCACTCACATTCCCATTAGCAGAAAAAATAAACACGGATATCAAGCAGGAAAAGCGATATATATATTCATTCCTAAAACGATTATCCTAGACCTCTTAAGAGCTATAATCCTAGTCCTAAACAAATAAAATAAGTCCCCAGCAGAGTCGCCATTTTTCTGTTGGAAAATGGGGATGATGATGACTAAGGTAAGACAGATCCTAATGGTATTCCCCAGCAGAGTCGCCATTTTTCTGTTAGAAAATGGTGACGATGATGACTAAGGTAAAACAAATCCTAATGGGACTCCCCAGCAGAGTCGCCATTTATCTATAGCGTGAGATTTTTGTCGGTGACGCGACCACCATATCGCAGGGAATGGTTTCCTCCTCAAAAATGAGGAGTGGGGTGCTACTTTCTGATTTCATATTTATCCCATGAAGCTGTAAGGGAAAGGGAAGCTATCTCAAACTAACCTTGCACGTGAATGTTTAACTGAACAAACGCTTAAAGAGATTCGGGGAGTTCGGGGTCAGGTTATACAATGGGGAGTTGTCAGTTACCCACCCTATATGTGGTTATCCACAGGTTGCTAGTTTTAGGTTTCGCTTTGTACTTGATAGTGTTTATCCGTTAATGGGTTGGGAAAGTTTCTTGGGAAATATGAGAGAGAGTGACTTTCTTTTTGTTGATTTTTGGGTTTTCTGATGTTTTTGGTAAGGTACTGGACCTAAGTTTTGATTGGTATGAAGGTACTAGACCTAGAGTTTTTGATTAGTATGCTCGCTAATATTTCGCAATCTTATGCCTACGTATTCCCGTTTAAATGAAATAGGGAAATCAGAGCAATTGTAGTTCCTCCTATTCTAAGGGAGGAAAAGATGTTTTGGTGTCTTGTTCAAAGCCCAAGATTAAAGCTAAAGGGTTGAGTATTTGTGTCTTGTTCAAAGCCCAAGATTTAAGCTAAAAAGGTTTGACTGAGAGAGAATTTGTCATCTCTAAAGGGGAGACATCTCGTCTGTTTATTACAACTGTTGGGTGATTGATTATAAAGGAGGATTACTTTAACTAGGATATATGAATCCAGCAATGCCATAATTTCCTTTATAAGGGATTTGTCCTGAAGGAGAAAACTTTAACTCAGTGTTGAGCAAGGCCATTTTTCCTTAGGAATTTCTCATACTAAGAGAGGGACAGTGGCGTGGATGTAAATAATCCAGAGGCTTGCCGCTTACAGCAATTAGATGAAAGAGAGGATTTACCAGGATAAAAGATGGATAATAACTTGGATATTTGAATCAACAAGTGCGCCACTTACAACAGTTATCTGGGATTAGGGTTTGTTTTGGATGTCTGTTTTGATAAGTGATAAATAGAGAAATGACTTCCTACGGAGGGATTTTTATTTCCTCTGAGGAGATGTTGATTTTTGTGTGCCTTGATCAAAGCCCAAGGTTGAAGCTAAGAGGCTGATTGACTCCACTGAGGAAGTCCTTATACAAAGTCTAAGAGAAGGCTAGAAAAGGCTGATTCAACAAGAGAGTTTTTATCTGTCTTGTACAAAGCCCAAGATTGAAGCTAAAAGAGACTGACTCTTTTTGGGATATCATTATACAAAGCCTAAGAGGAGGCTAAAAGTTTCACTTTTCTGGGGAAAGGTATTTTGTCTGTCTTGTACAAAGCCCAAGATTGAGGCTAAAAAGGATTTTGACTCCGCTGGGGAGGGTTTGTATGTGTCTTGTACAAAGCCCAAGATTGAGGCTGAAAAGAAGACTGACTCAATGGGAAAGAAATCTTTATCTGACTTGTACAAAGCCCAAGATTGAGGCAAAACTGAGACTTTACTGACTCGGCTGAGGATATTTCAGGTGTCTTGCACAAAGCCCAAGATTGAAGTTGAAATGAGTTTGACTATGCTGGAGAGTATTATCTGTCTTGTACAAAGCCCAAGAATGAGGATAAAAAGAGGATTGACTATGCTTAGGGATATTATTTCTCAAAGCCTAAAAGAAGGCTGGGAGGAATTGACTCCGCTGGGGAAGATATTTATCCAGAGCTTAAGAAAAGGTTACGAAGATTTTGACTTTGTTGTTGAAAGCTTATCTATGTCTTGTACAAAGCCCAAGATTGAGGCTAAAAAGATGAGTGACTCAACAAGCGAGTACTTATATGGTGTCTTGTACGAAGCCCAAGATTGAGGCTGAACAAGCTGGAGAAATCTTTATACACAGCCTGAGAGGAGGCTAACTTCTGCTAGGGGAAATCATTATACCAAGCCTAAGAGAAGGCTGAAAAAGATTGACTCAACCAAAGAGTGTTGAAAGGTGATTGACACAACAAGAGAGTCTGAAAAGTGATTGACTTAATAAGAGAGTCTGAAAGGTGATTGACTCAATAAGAGAGTCTGAAAAGTGATTGACTCAACAAGAGAGTCTGAAAAGGTTAGTTCAGATGGGGAAAATCATTGTACAAAGCCCAAGAGTAGGCTAACTGTGTTGAGGAAATGAAGAATCATTATACAAAGCCTAAGAGGAGGCTAGCTTCTGCTGGGGATTATTGAGATCCTGAGGCAGGTCCAAATGGGGAATCAACTCTTGCTGAGGGTTATAGAAGATTTGAGGTATCAGATGCCTTGAGGTTCTGATTTGGGATAATGTTATACTGATGATAAGCTGACCTAGGCTGGGGAATTTTAGGAGAGAGACTGGGTTTTAGAACCCATGGGTTTTAACTCTGCTGGAGATCTATCCCAAAATGACCGGGGTTTCTCCTATATTTGTAAGGTGCTTGAGAATGTCTTTGAGATCCGAGAGGGTATTAGACTGTCCAAGTCTACTGGCATGGAAGAGTTTATCTTTGTATGATGCCCAAGAGGAGGCAGGTGTTAAGGGATGAGAATCAACCCTAAATTAGTCTGAGATTTGACATTGGAAAGACTGCTCTAACAAAGGATGACTAAATTCTGTCTTATACCTTTAAGACGTCTTCAGGGCCCTTGTATGAAGCCCAAGAGAAGGCATGAGAACTTCTAAGAAGCCGGAGGGTCCTTGTATAAAGCCCAAGAGGAGGCGGGAATGCTTTTAGGAAGCCTGTGGGTCCAAACCTAAAAAGTGTTTAAGAAAAGTTTCACCGGGAATAATATTTTCTTTAATGAACAGTTCTAGGGTTTGAAGAAATTCAAAAGAGGTTTCACCAGGAATTAATCCTATCCGGGGAACTGAATTTCTTTGACAATTTCTAATAGTGATAGTCTGAGAAAAGTTTCACCGGGAATAATGCCTTTCTCTTTGTTCCATATTGTTTAAGCCCAAGATAATGCAAGACTATATCTGGAAATCCTATAGGGATCTAGTTTTGATTGTATTAAAGAGTGACCAACTGGCTTTACCTAGTTCTAGACCTAGTTGTCGGGGAAAACTCTAAGCAGGTATACTAGTATATATACAGTTGATATATGACAAGTATTTAAAAGGATGTGAAAGGAGGACTTACAGGTGAGCAAGCTTCCCACAATACAGTTATATATATTTGACATGTATTTAAAAGAATGAAAGAAGAACTTATAGGTGAGCAAGCTTCCCACAATACAGTTATATATATAAAAGCAGGTAAAAGAAAGCTGATAAAAACTTACAGGTGAGCAAGCTTCCATAGCTGTATTGTTAGTTGTTCAAGAAATTAAAGAAAGTTTTGATAACAACTGTATATTTGAACCTAAATCAAAAGGGAAGTTGTATTTGAAAAGATTGTTGGGGTTTATACTCAAAGAGAGGTCCAGATGAAAAACAGTAATTTTACCATTGTTTTATAAATTATATGGGGACTTATACATTGACTAAGGCCCAAAGAGGTTTTCTGTACAAAGGGATGGGTCTTACAACTCAAGGAGAGACCCAAAAGTTTGAAAAAAGAAAAGAAATGGGACTTACTACACAAGGGTAGGCCCAGTTGATTTTGTTTATAAATGGCGATCGTGCCGAGATTTTCTAAAACATAGAGGGACTTATACAACGACTGAGGCCAAAAAATATTTTATATACAAAAGAGGGTTAGGTCTTACACTCTATTAGAGACCCAAAGGTTTATTTTTGTACAAGTGATGGGGCTTACAACTCAAGGAGAGACCCATGGAAAAACAGTGATCGCACCGTTTGAAAATTGTATCGGGACTTATACAATGACTGAGGCTCAAATTATTTTATGTACAAAGGGGGTTGGATCTTACACTCTATTAGAGGCCCAAAAATTTGAAATGTTTGATAAGGATCAAAAATCAAGAAACCCTAATTTCATTTTCTTTTAAAAGTAATTCTTTAAAGAAAATTAATAAAATGATAAAAATACCAAATGTGTTTAAATAAACTACTTGTTATTTTTTATTAAGGTTTGAAAAATGAGGTTTTAATCACAAGATGATTTAGAACTCACTTGATTTTGATTTTCAAGATAAAAATTCACTTTTAAAATGTTTAAAAACAATAAAAAATGAATTTAGTCACAAAAATACCAACTATATTAAGTAAATAATATAAATCTGATTTTTTTTGTAGAATAAAATACTTTAATAATTTTGTGATTTTTCAGAAAAAGAACCAATAAAAAATGATTAAAATTGAATGAGAAATTAATTTTCCAAATCATTAACAAGAATAATATGAAAAATAAAATAAAATGGGACAAGTGAAAAAAAAGAGGTCTGGGGCAAGGGGGATTCGAACACCAGACCTCTCGCTCGCTCAATACACACAAACCATCTGATCAACCACTGAGGCGCAATGTTAATTCATTTATTATATGGAAAGCAATAAATATATAGCAAACTTGGTTGAATTTCTGAAGAATGGCGCCATGGCCATCTTCATCCTCAAGCTCAAATACGTGAAGCCTCTTATCTCACTCATCTCTCAACCATTTCACATGATCCAAATATTAAAATCGTGTGTTTTCAGATGAGGAGCACAATGGCAATACCCAATTTTATTGAAATTAAGTGAATCACAACATAATATGATAAAACCTGAAGAACCCTAAAATTGGCATGAACTTAATGAAATCCAATACACGAATTGTAAACAACAATTGATTGAGGGTAAATGATCTACAAACATCCATAAACACAATGGTAACAAGAAAACATGTTTATGATGCATGATTCATTGAGTTTGAGAGTTTAAGGTTTACCTCTGCAAGTGAGAATTGAATTCTGATTTGGAGGTGTTACAGTTGTGTTCCAATGATTTGGACAACTTCCTTGTACCTCAAGCGATGTGTTTGAATGGTTAGGTTGATTGGAAAACCTCTGGATTAGCCAACTGGACCCAACCTGCAGCTGCTTTGTAACTTTGAGCAATTTAGGTGTGATTTGATGATTCTGATGTTACAGATTAAATATGATGGTTTAGATCACTCCTATATGTTGTATATAAGGTGTGTGAACCATTGGTTTGAGTTGCATTGGCCTCCAACTCAAAACCCGATAGTACTTTCTCAAGAACAATGAAATTTGATGTATGAGAAGGAAATGAGAGAAAGAAATGTTGTAAGCTACTTTGGTGTAGTTTGAATGATCAGTTAGGACCTCTATTTATAGTGGATCAACTCTTGTCTTTGAGGAATAGTGAATGGCTGCAAGATCATATCACATTCAATGGCTTTGGCTTGGTGACATTTCTTCTCATGCAAGGCAAACTAGCTTCTCCCAAGAGCAGGCCTATGTATTGACCAATTCCACATTCCTCAGGTGTTTTAATTGTTTTTTAAGTGAGAATCTTGACTGAGTAGAGTGACTTTATTGAAATTGCACTATTACACATAAATGCCTTTGAATTCAAGGCATAATGTGACAAAATGCATTAACCTCAAGTTGGAAAATCCCTTGGCTTTTTGAACCAGCTTAGCAGGTTGGATCAGATGGATTTGGATCAGATTGGATGAATGTGGCATCGTGATCATTTCTTTTTGGCTCAAAATCGTGTATGACAAGAAATCTCACAAACTGATTTTTCATGACAGCCTTGCCATGGTGTCTTGCAGCAGCCATAACTCTTGGCTCAAGCTGAGTTTTTTCATGCCAATGATTTCCTTGGATTGTAGGAAATATGCATGACAAATTTGATGTTTACATCTTGAATTGATTTAGCCTAGAACTATGTGAAATAGCTGTTGCGGTGCGAATCGGATAACAAGCTATTAATTAACTTGCATCACAAATCTTTGAAATTCACCACCGAGCTTTTATTTATCCAAAGGAAAGGATAAAGAACGAAAACCCTAAAAAGAGAATCTAGGTTCGGGGGTTGGTTATACTAAGGGAAGGTATTAGCACCCTTAATATCTGTAGTACTCTACAGGAACCTCTTGTTTAGTTTATGTTATGTTATGTTTGCTTGTTAAAGGAAAAAGTGCTAAGGTAAAGGACCTAGGGTATGTACACTAAGTATGCTCGCCAAGACGTCGCATCTTGTGCCTACGTATCTGACTAAAGAATCAGAGCAACCGTAGTTCACCTAACTAAGGGTGAATTTGAGGAACCATTGACCATGGCCAAAGTTCCAAGGGGAAGTAAGGTCAAAAGCTTGAAAACAAAGCTCGTGGGGATTGACTGTTTAGGAAAAGAGATTAATGGCCACCTTCCTTGTACATGGTGGCTTGCGCCACCTTCCTTGTACATAGTGGCTTGCGCCACGTATAACATGGCTGGTGCCATGGATGTGGTGGCAGGCGCCACTCATCATGAAGGAAAAGAAAAGAAGTCTTTTAAAAGCATGGCGGGTGCCACCTAGGAGATGGTGGCGGGCGCCACCTCTCCTTTTTCTTTTTTTTTTAGTTTTGTTTTATTCTTTTAAGAAGCTTTTCATGAAATAAAATTACAAACCAAAATCAAACATAAGCTTTGCAACATTTAATCAGGAAACAAAATATTTATCCAGGAGTGATAGCAAAATAGTAACATGAAGTAAATGATTATGACATTATGAAAAACGAATGGAAAATGGAAATGAAGTAGAGGTGTGGGCGTTATCTAGTGGAGACGGTCCACTGCCTCTTCACAAATACTTATTAAGAACGACAAACTCCTTTTTTTCCAGAATGCTAGAATAAGTGAGGGAGAAGGAGAATATTCAGCCTCTATTTTTTTAGGGTGAATACTGGTGTGTCTGAAACTGAAGATGAAGGGTCCTATTTATAAAAGAAAGTGAGGAGGGTGTATTGCCGATATTGCCCTTTTTCTAAATCTTTCGTGCAGATGGTTGGTTTGAAAAATTTTCGTTTTCAAAAATAGGATAGAGAGTAGGTTGTGCTGAAGAGATACTGAGGAGACGTGAGGCCATACCTTCTCTTAGGAATGGCGAGTGCCACATGAACTCATGGTGGGCGCCACCCTGGGAATGGTGGCAGGCGCCACCTTCCCTTTATTTTTTTTTTATTTTTTTTATTTTTGTTTTATAATTCATTTCTTTTCTTTTTCATTTTCTTTCTTCTTTTTTTCTTCTTTTTTTTCTTCTTTTTTTCTTTCTTTTTTTTTCTTTCATCTTTCAAACAAAAATCAGCAAATGCCTTGTGATTTCTCGTGTGTCAACTTCATCTCGGTCCAAGAAACATTAAAGTCGGAAGCTCGACTTTTCGGTTAAAACTCTGATTTCTTCAGGAATTCCAACTGGATGATCATTGAGGATCTTGCTTCTTCATTCTCTTCTAAGGTCCACGGATGGCCTCTAGGGATGTCCACATTATGCATATTCAAGTTTCCAAGCTTGGGAATAAGTCCTGATCAAAATCAAAGGCAATGGTGGACTGTCGTGGAGAAAACCCTAGTTTGAGGCATAGTGAATCCTGTGGCTCATGGCACTTATAATAAGAACCGAACACACTTGATTTCATGTTGAATGAGACCTCTTGAATGTAGGTGAGCTCAGATGGTTGATGAACGCTTGAAACACGTGAGAATCTGGCTCATTGACTTTCGTTCTTTTCCTGTGCACCTGGATTTCACAAAAGAAACAAACTGGCAAGATAATGTGGTTAGTTAACAATGCATGGATGAATGAAAATGTAAGTGCAAAATTGTTGTACCCCAAATTTTTCCCTTAGATTCATTGATTCGTCTGCATAACATACTAGGTCAATCATTCGTGCATGACTAACCTCTTTATCTAGTTTTTGCTTGTTTGTTTCATTTGTGAACGCAGGTGCTACTGTAGAAGATTCCAAGACTTGAAGGCTGTGTTGGGTGTGTGTTTTTGGAAGTTCTCTGGTCTCTTAAAGTTTGTGTTGGACTCCCGTGAGATTGTGCCCTCATCCTTTTGGTCCCTAAGCCACTACCAAAGCCTTTCTTCCTTCACATCTCTCAGAAGCCATACCCCTGCAGAAGATTAAGTATTTATACCTGTTGGATATGAATGTTGGTCCTTCAAGACTGGTCAATGGTTGTGTGGTAATTATACTGCAAGATGGCGTCTCCCTCCTCTGTCAGCCCTTCAATATCTGAGGGACGTGTTTGCTCTGTGATGCTATGTTCTTAAGTAATGAAAGGTCAAGTTAGGAAGCAGTAGAAAGTTGATTTCCAAATGCAAATTCAAGTCCATCGTTGTCACAAGTTTACAAGATCAAATTTGAAGTTCCTACATCATTCTTGTGTTCTAATTCACACATAGTTCCAGTACGAAGCTCATGATTTCTGTTTCAAGAAGACTATTCATATTCTTGAAGTTGTCAAGTATTCTTCAAGCAATTTTGAAGATCATTGGGAGATGGAAAGGTTCAAGATGTCTTGACCATTCGTGAAAAGTTTGAGTAATCCTTACAAGTTCTTAAAATTTTGCTTGTTAATATTGTTGTTAAAAAAGTGAAATGCCATAGCCGGTTTAGTTGGAGAATTTTAGTCCTCATTTCTTTTGCAAAGAACTATGTCTTATACCTTCAAAAACTCGTGGAAGCCCATAACGGTTGTTTACAAAATACGAACTCATGTTGAAATCCAAGTTACAAGGCATATTTATTTCAAAAGAAGTTTTGGCAAGGTTAGAGGCATTTGTTTTAATTATGACCTCAAGTGTGTTTTAAAGTTAATCCAAGGTTTTGCGACAAAGGTTTCAAGTTGAGTTTCAATTATATTGAATTCCCAAAACCCAAAGTTCAAGTCCCATCATAAGGGTTCAAATTATCACCAAACTCCAGATTCAAGTTTGAAAATAGCAACCGCATTTTTTATCACTCAACGTTGTTACACTTACAGCATACAAGTTTTAGTAGGCCACTTGTAGAGATAGCAGTTACAATTGATTACATGGCGTAAGAATAAGACACCACACCTAGTCTACCACTTGGCCTGAAGAAGGATATACTGCTATACCAAGTACATGTCGTATGAATTAATTAACATTGGATGAATTGAAAATCATACTAAAGTTTCTATCACAACTGTGACTGTGCTTCTAAAGTGATTACATGTTGGTTCATCATGTCGGCTTATGACAGAGAAAAGACTCTTTAGTAAATGTGGTACTCTTAAATTTTTTCCCATAGGCTCATCAATTAGTTGATGAAGTTACACGTCGTCATTGAAAGAACTGAGCTTGATATATTTCATCCTCGCCGTAAATATGAACACTCAAGTGGAAAGTTTTGCTCTTCTTCCCAAGCACTGTGATGAGACAGGTCGCAGAACTGTGCCCCTATATCCTGCTGAAATGACCAGACCATATCAGAAATTAGAGAAAGTTAAAGCAAGACAAAGTTAAAGTCATTAGAGTTTCACTGCCATAGTCAACTTACATCAAATCTTGCGCCAGGTTTTATCCAGCTTCTTGAGGGGAGCCACCTTCATTTTGTTTGCCAATCCAAGCTCCCTAAGCCGAAAGAGGAAACACGCCTCTGGAAGAGAAAGCTCACCAAGCACAGCAGAAGCAACGCGCAAAATGAACCTGCAGGCAATAAAATGAATAAAGTTTATAAGTATAAGCCCTAAAGAAAGTTCATGTGGAAATTCAAGAGAAGGGAGGGTCAAAAGCAAAGTTCAGAATGTGCAAACAAAGATCAATCAATCAAGAAACAACATTCATGGCAAGCAAGGGTTTACGAAAGTTTCCTTGAAATCCATTAGCCCATGAGAAAGAGATTACAGATACAACAAGTTCATTCATAGCAATAAAATTCATCGAATTGAAGACTTTTTGAGATCAAACCATTCTCTTACAAAACAAGCCGCAAATCCAAAACAGTAAAACAAAGCATTGATTTTCAACATGATACATTCAGAACCTTCCTAAAGCGTGTTACAGACATGTTCAATACATAATCATATTATTTCCATAATGGTCATGAGAATATTTCCAAGGCTCAACCACGAATCATTTCGAAAACGGTACAGGATTGAACCTGTTCTAAACATATTCAATAGCATGCCAAAGCAAGTTCAACATACTTCAGACCACATTAAAGATCTTTCCAAAATCAAATAACATGTTTCAGATACGAAAAAACACAATCAGACAGTGTGGAAAGTATTTCAAAGCGGGCAATCATCATCATTTTGGTTTCCAGAAAAAGAATCTGACATATTCAATAAAATATTAAGTACAAGATAAGAATGAATTGGAAAGTTATCTTGAATTCATCACAAAAATCAAACACGTTCGGGCCAAAATGGAAATAATATCACCATGAAAAGAATATGTTCAGACAACTTTGAATTCATTTCATAAAAGACTGCCAACATGTTGGAAACGGAAACGGAAAGTTTTCAATTTACAATTACACATGATCAGACAGCATTCAAAGGAAAGGATCAAAAGGACATTCATCATCAATCATGGCCATGACTCTATTGTTTTTTTATCAGCCTATAAAAGCAGAGGATTCACACGCATACACAGGGGGAACCAGACAAACCATCACAAGCCATCTCATGTCAGCTCTGCACAAACACTTTTCAAGTTCAATACTCAACCAATTTCACAAACCGTAAAACCTTCACCAAATTATCACGACTCAAAAAAACAATTCGCATATCAATACCAACCAAACACCAGTCAAAAAATATCATGATTCAGCAAATCCTCACAACTATACATCAGTCTATAACAGCAATACCAAAAAATAGTCATCATTTCCAAACCAGAAATCTAACAATTTATCATCATCATTCACAAACACACGCAGCGAAACATACAGCAAAACCAACAACAACACACCAAAAGAGCAAAGAAATCGTCACCAATTTTTCAAAGCAGAACCACAATTTCACGGGATTGAAACACCACACATCAACAGCGGAATTCGTCAAAATCACAACAACGTGCAAGGATACGGAAAAGAGGAAGGAGACTTATCTGGAGATGAAATCTTGATGGTTGCCACCGCCTTTCTTCGCCTTCAACCGCCAGTTTTTTTTTCTTTATTTCCCATCGATTTAATTGTTGTAATTTGTAAACAATACTCATAGTGAAATTGGGGTTTAGGGTTCATGGGGGTGGGGTTTTATTTGTTTTTTTGGTTGTTCGATCGGAGAGAGCGCGGGAGCAACGAGGCGACGGCGAGAGGTTGAGGACGGTTAGGGTTTCGAATCCATTTGAGAGTGGAGAGAACAAGGAGCGGCGAGAGAGAGAAGGGTGAGATAGTTCGTGTGAGCACCCCTCCGTTTCTTTTCCCTTCGTTTTGATCAATCTCTTTTTATTTAAAAAAAAAAAACCTTTTTTAAAAATATAACTTAACTTGTTTTTTTATATATAACCACTAATAGGAGTTTTTTAGTAAATCCTAAAACTATTTTTGTTAACTCTTATTAACTTTTAATAACTTTAATACTAATCTTTTTAAAATTAATTAGAAATCTTTATCTTTTTTTCAATTAAAATAATCCCAATAAAATAAATTCTTAACTTTCTCAAATTTAAATAATTCTAAAATAAATAAAACCCTTTTTTTAAATATTAACTCTCTCAATAACTCTTTATAACAATAAAACCTAAAAAACCAACTTTTTTTTTTTTTATTAAAACTTTTTAATTATAGAGGACCCCTAACTCTAAATTAATAAATCCTTAAGTAATTCTAATTTAAAACTTTTTTAGGATAATCCTCAAATAAATCATTAACTTTTATAAGAAAACTCTAGCTAAAATGATCCTTAATAAGTCTTCACAATAATAACCGTAATTAATCAAAACTCTTCTCTTAATGATCATCCCCTTTAGATCCCTCGAGTGCGAGTGCGCGTTTATATCATTTGTATGCTTATCTATATCTATATGTTTACTATGTCTAAACCTTTTCAAAAATACTAAAAACTCTCGATCCAACGTCGAGCCACTTTTATACCCATGTAAGTCGAGCGCCTTCGGGCCTCGCATTCAACCTTTTCGGTCACAATACACTTTTGCTAGCCCACTTTGCTAGTGCGCACAAATAAATCAGTTAGTTGGGTCCCTCGACATTCCAAAGGAAGGTTCCTTAATAATTGACTAAACCGTCATAGGACTAACCTTTAGAACCCTTGGCCATAGGATTCGGAGTCGCCGTACTCCACGTCTCGCCGTAGACACTTAGAATCTTAGCCTTAGGATCGGAGTCGCCGCACTCCAAGTAAATGCTCCGCCGCGAACATTTACAATCCTACCCCTCTTAAACCATCCTACAACTTTAGAGTCGCCGCACTCTATGTAAGGTCTTGCCCAAGACTTTACTTCCTTTTGGAACCTTGACCCCGTCAAGAAGTTCCTCTTTTCAGAACTACGCATACTCTGATTCTACACCCGAGGATACGTAGGCGTAAGGTGCGATACCTTATCGAGTATACTTAGATACTAACCCCTAGGGTTCAACCTTTAGCATAGCACCCTTAGCAAGCGAATGAGAGATAACATAATACTAACGAGAGGTTCCCGTAGAGTACTACGGACGTTTAGGATGCTAACACCTTCCCTAGGCGTAACCAACCCCCGAACCTTAGATCTTTAGGTTTTTTCGCTTTTGAACCTTTCCTTTGGATAAATCAAAGACGGTGGTGAACATTTAAAGAAATGTGATCGTAGTTCATTAATAACTATGGTATCCAATTCTCACCGCAACAGAAATGGCGACTTCACTGGGGAATTGTCGAGGGTTTCCCCTATCTTGTTTTTCTTATGTTATCTTTCTTTATTATATTGGCTTATTATCTGTTATGCTGGGTTGCTTATGTGGTGAGACAAAGTCCTACACCCGGACTAGAGTGACAATTATGATAGGAACGGTGAGAATTCAAGGATACTTTGATGGAGTCGATTCCTGAAGAAGTTGAATTGAGACTTCACCACTCAGTCTAGGCCCTCTCTAATTTAATTTTGTCCAACGAGTCAATTCGTGAAGACGCTATTATTTCGAACTAAAGGCCATCGAGACTGGGGACCGTAGTTACCTTTAACCCAACTTGGCCTATTAGGATGTAGTGCGGGGACTATGCGGGAGTCTATTTCTGCAATAGTCGCTACGCGATACTACACTCGGACGAGATTCTCTTGAGAATATTATTGACTACCAAGTGATCTGGAAAATCGATAATATCCGAAAGATGGATTGTAGACTCTGGGAACTTTTAGAACCCGTTCCGCAGGTACATCTTGAAACTATAGTACATACCTTATGGGAGGGTAGTCCTTGGCTCCATGCTGTGATCTCTCAAACCTAGGACTTTTGATTGTCTGTTTAATCTTTTTCTGCTTATCCGTGCTTTGTGCTTTGTGTGTTTGCATTCCCTGCATTCATAAGCATCATTTCATAAAGGTTCATGGAACTTAGTCTTTGTTTATAAACATCATAAGGATATCATGGACTCTAAAAATTAAAAAAAAAAAGAAAAAACGTTGAAGTACCTTTACAAAAGTCATAACCTGGACGATCTAAGGAGACTAGAGACTTTGCTGGCAAATAAAGAAAGGTTCAAATCAAGATCTGGGAAGATATCATTTCCATTCATTATGGCCTATCATTATTTCTGATTATCAATTGGTACCTAATCTTGAAGACTATTCTCAACTGATGGGGTTAGTAACTCAAGACAAATATCCACTTCGGTTAGTATTCAAGCTAGCTAAAAGGAGGTTATTGAAAAAGCTACTTATTGCAAGAATTGGAAAGCTCAAGAAGGCGTCTCATTCCATTCTAATCATCAGTCAACACTTTGTCGACAAGATTATTCTAGAAGAAGCTCAGTTGGAAGACAGGAGTCAAAGGATTCAAGAAGACCGTTGGAAGAGTCTCCTTAGATCCATCATTATTAGCTTTTATTTAGCTATTACGTTATGACTGTTGTAAGACGTACAGACGCATTTTATAATTAATTTTGTAATAAATCATTTTTTAATATTCCGGTACTAATGATTATAACCGACTTTTACGACCTATTAAAAACGAGCCTTTTTGATATTCCATGATGGTTATAAATAGTCGAATTTCCATGAACCTTGTTGCATAGCATTTGCATCTTGCATTTCTCTCTCTATCAAGGAACTTGAAATCTTGTATTGCAGGCATTGTATGATGGATTACGGAAAGAAGGGAGTTGTGCCGTACACCTTCGAAGTTTCGGATGTTGAACAACTAAGGGAACTAGGAGATCAGATCGAAGATCCCGAGGCGTTCGCTGAGAAGTATGGAAACATTCTCCCGTTGTTGCAGACTCGAGTAGCCGCTGGTTTATTGGAAACGTTGGTTCAACTTTACAGCTTGATCTACCATTGCTTCATCTTCCAAGATTTCCAGTTGATGCCTACATTGGAGGAATACTCCGCCCTTATGGGTATTCCTGTCAAAGACTCACCTCCATTCTCCGGTGGAGAAGGAAGGCCCAGCCAGGAAGACATCGCAAGAGCGACCCACATAAAGCTGTTGGAGATCCAAACTTATATGACGGTCAGAGGAGGAATCGATGGTTTACCGGCCCAATTCTTGTTCGAGAAAGCTCGCCATTTTGCTAGAGTAGGGAACACTGGAGCGTTCGAGCACATCTTTGCACTGCTGGCCTACGGTTTGTTCTTGTTTCCGAATGTTGAAGATTTTGTCGACGTCCATGCCATAAGGATTTTTATGCTCAAAAATCCAGTGCCGACGTTGTTAGCCGATGTTTACCACGCTATCCATTCAAAGGCTCTGAAGGGAGAAGGTCGGATTACTTGTTGCACCGCTATCCTCTATAGGTGGTTTATTTCGCACCTACCGAGGTCTACTAATTTCTGGGACGTGAAAGATGGTTCAGAATGGCCTGTGAAGCTCATGGCTCTTACTCACTCAGATATTGTCTGGCATGACCCGATGTACAGAGGGATCCCCATGATTCATAGCTGTGGAGATTTTCCCAATATACCTCTTCTTGGTACAAAGGGATGTATCAGCTATAATCCTGAGCTCGCCCGTCGTCAACTGGGGCACCCAATGGAAGAAGTACCTGATCCTGAAAATCTGAAAAGACTTTTTCTCCATCAAGGAGAAAACCTGAATCTGAAAACCGGAATTGTGTTTGCTTGGCGTCACATCAATCGACAAGGAATGACGGCAACAACAAATCCTAATCGCTCAGTTACTGAAGAATGTCTAGCCTGGGCGCGTGAAAGGGCTCTGACCTTGAGGATGCCTTATCCCCGTCCCAAGCCTCCCATGGTCCAATCAGATGAAGTTTCAAAGTTGAAGGATGAAATAGAAAAGCTGACTCTAGACAAAGCAAGAATGCAACACCAGATCGACATGCTGATGGAAGAACTCCATGGAAGACAAGGAGCATCATCCAGCAGTTTGGACTCCTAGTTCCTTTTGTGTTATGTGGCTTATGTAATAAAACTTTGGAGGTGTACTGGCTGTTGAAAATTTTTAATAAAATGTTTTAATATCTGCGATGACTGCAAATACGACTTTAAGTTCCTTGATAGTTGCATCGTTCTTGCATTTGCATCTCATATCTTTTGCATTCTTTGCTTTGTTTCCTTTTCTTCTGTTTGTTCCTGTGTTCCCGTCCATCCTCTGTTCATAACCCGTCTGTGGATTTCTCGACAGTAATCTCTGGATCTGGGGAAAACTTTTGAAGGATCATGAATTCAGAGGAGCAGAGCCAGTTTGCGACCGTAGCGGATCTTGAGTTCAGTCAACTTGTGGAAGCTATGACAGCCTTGGCAAGAAGGGACGTTAGTACTCAAAAGAATGTTGTTAACAATGTCACCCAAGATCAACCTGTGCAGATTCCTGTGGAAAACCAAGTTATACAAGAACCTACTACCATCCAGGATAGACATCCTTCTTCTGTTGATATTATGGAGTATCGTCGCCTCGCGTTCTCAGAGCCAGATTCCCAAGAGGTGATTCCCGAGGTGAAAACTGAAAATTCACGAGATGTTGAGCTTTTGGAAAGATTTCGCGCTTTGGAAAGAAGACTTGACGCTATTAAGGGTCGTGACGCTGATGATCTGAATGCCTTGAATATGTGCTTGGTACCCGACCTTGTAATGCCTCCAAAGTTCAAGACACCAAAATTTGAGAAGTACAAAGGGGACAGCTGTCCAAAACAGCATTTGGTGATGTTTTGCAGAAAAATGACTCCACATGCCCGTAATGAACCGCTTATGATCCACTGTTTCCAAGATAGTTTAAGTGGGGCATCACTAAATTGGTATATGCAGCTAAAGAGTAGCGACATTCAATCATGTTAGGCCTTTCCCGGGCTTTTGTGAAGCAATATGACTACAATCTTGACTTGGCTCCTAGTCGCCTGCATTTGCTAGACCTATCTCAAAAAGATAATGAATCCTTCAGAAAGTATGCTCAGAGGTGGAGAGAAGTAGCCTCTCGCGTTCAACCGCCGCTCTTAGATAAAGAATTGGTTGATTGGTTTGTGGATACTTTGCAAGGCCCGTACCGAGAAAGGTTGTTTAGCATTGTGACAAGAAATTTCTCTGATGTGGTAACAGTCGGAGAGCGCATCGAGATTGGTCTTAAGAAAGGAATAATCCGAGGTATCTCAAACATCCGAGCCATTGAGGGTAAACCAATTGTCAGTTCTCAGGAAGAACAGAGGGAAGAAAATGATTCCATTGAGGAGTATCCAATATATCAGTCTCGGCACTCACGCAACTCAGGTATTCGGAGTGAGCAGTCTTTTGGGTCTCTGCGTCAGACACCATTATCTCTTCAGGGGCAATATTCTTCTCCAAATCGAATACCTCCTCGGTATCGACCATCATACCACCGTCAGCCGCGTCAACATAATAGACCAAGAATGAAGAAGCAGAGGCATTTCACCCTGCTACCAATGCCATACAGTTAGTTCTTGCCAGATTTAATCAAAAGTGGACTTATAGTGCCAAAGGAGTTGAAGCCAGTACCTTTTCCTTATCCACCAGGTTTTGACATTAACGCCTGATGTGATTACCATGCTGGGGCACCAGGGCATTCAACTGACGATTGTAAAGTACTTCCGAGTAAGGTTCAGAATCTGCTTGACTCCAAAATGATCTCATTCACGCCTCATGGAATTCAACTTAATATTCCTTCACCCAATCACGCGGGTTCATCAGTCCCGATTATGGAAGAATTCACCGAGAGTGGGTATGAGAATGATCCCCAGACCGATCTCGAAAGTCGATTTTGAATATGGTTAGCTCAAATAGCAAGTAAAGAGGAAGTCATTCCCAGAAGCATCAGTTGTTTATTCATTTGCATTTATCGCTTTCTTTGATTATTAAAGCATGTTTACACGTAAGAACTTGTTATTCCGAACGTTAAGGCAATTTAATGTTTGTTTTGAAGAAATCCATTCGCTTCGCTCTTTTTTCAAAAAAATTGTTTACCATTTTATAATGCCAATACTACTGAATGGAGGATGATGAACTAAAACGCTATCTCTTCTGTTGTATGCTTTTGAACGAAAACCCTGCTAAGGATATAAGGCATTGTTTCAACACCAGAGATAACCTCTTGTTAACCCTTCTGAGCCTCGAAATCAAAAACCTCATTTTTAACCTGGGGCAGGGTAACTCTCAATCCAAGTGATCGAGCTTCCAAAACTATCGAAATATGAGTGGGTACAAATAAATTTTGACCCTCAAAACTTTCAAAATAACCTCATAAAAAGGGGTGGGTATAAACAAACTTTGACCTCTATACCTTTTGCTTCTTGAACCAAATCACTTACAAAAGACCTTATTGAAGCAGAGTTCATACTCAATGAGATAGTGTTTCCTGACTCCTATGAGCCACGCTCAAAGTTCGCATTGGCTTTATAAAAAGGAAAACTAATATCATATCCTAACTTGTGATTCAGTCACAAGTTTGCGATATGCTTTTTCAATAAACTTCAAAACAAACATGACGTTGTACTAGCAGCTTCAGAATTTACTCCTTCTGCATGTAAATTTTGCTTGATATCATAGAAGTTCGTATGCAAATAGCTATGAGATCCAATTTTTGATTGGAACTTTGTTGAAGATAGCTACTTCATTGTAAAAGACATCTAATCAGGAGCATGTTACTTGAAGACCCATTTAAGCAGGGGCAAGATGTTTTCTTCAGTTTGTAATCTCCACAAACTAGCTTACCCAAGGGGCAATTTCGAAGATTCAGTATGCAGAATGCCGGAAATCTGAGCCAGTTACGTCGAGATTCTACCAATCTCTCAAGAGTTAGAAGACATTGGAACAGTTGGGATGCCAAGTCTCCTGTAAAATCCTTTTGAGATGATTTATTTTCATAGACCATGCAGTATGGGGGCACTCGAGAATCGAAGATTTTCCCAATAGTTGATATTTGAAAATGGCGACTACCATGCAAGTCATAACTTCACTTACTTCATAGCATTTCTCCACCTAAATTCCCGAAGAATTTCTATAACATGATATTCCCCCAGCAAGTTTCTACCGCAGGAAGTCATGACGATTCCCCAGTGAAACATTATTTCAAGCAATTATGACAGAATCAGCACGAGAATTCAGCAGTTAGGTGACCTAAGGATCCCCAGTGAATCTCATTGGTCTCAAGGTTACCCGATGAAGTGAGTGTTTATTTCACTCCGTGGTGTTTTCTCAAGATTCCAATCTTCCTCAACATTGGATGTTTATTTCATCCCCACTGAAGACTAGACTCTGGCGTCTACAACTACAATATGGGTTCAAGCTTCCCCAATGAATTAGTGGATATTTATTTTATCCTCATGGCTTCTACAGTCTACGTCAGGGTACAAAGCGGTGGATATTTATTTTATCCCCGTGATGCCTCATCTATGGCATCTACCATCACTTCAGCTTGCTTCAGTTACCGTGGATATTTATTTTATCCCTGGGGTATCTATCACTACATTCTCACTTTGGATTATCTCAGTTATTGAGGATATTTATTTTATCCCCATCAAGGTCTCTCTGAATATAAGTGTGACCCGTTCCCAATGGACCTTTTCTCATCCAGATAATCAGATTCATCCTGACAGTCCCTGAGTGAAGTCATGATATTATATCCCCAAGTGGATTGTCATTTCCCCAGAGAAGTTTAGATGTTGAAGTTCAACTATTGAGTTCTATCTTTGGACTTCTGCAGAGCTTGACAGATGTATCTCTCGTGCAGAGGATGGACGGGCTTCCTCATTGTTTTCTTTCACCTCTTGTTTTTCTTTGTCTGTTTTGTCAGCATGAGCATAAGCATCGCATGGCATCTTTTGCATTCGCCTCCGTGCGTGTTTCCTTCTGTTTGTTTCTTGTCGCTTTATCTTGATCTTTGTTTATGTTTACGCCAGTTTTGGGTTTGTCTGATCTCTCCAAGTAGGTCGTCAAGCTTAGGCAGAAATTGCTAATCATTTCCAAGTTTCCCCACAGAGTTCAACCCTCGTGGATGATGGTTATTTCAGTTATCCTTTTTCTTGCTTGGACAGGATAAAATTGTCGTTTGAGTTCATTTCTCAATGACAGGTCTTGTCTGATCGTTTCATTCTAGTTTGATCCTAGATTGAACTTTGACAACTTGCCTTCCAGGCGCCTAGCAAAGTTTAAGCGTGCACCTATGCTTTGTGCATTTTGAGTCGCTGTGCTCTATACTTTATTATTGCCTTGTTTTGCTTTTCTGTTTCGAGCCGCCGCGCTCCTTGTTTTTCCTTTTGGTGTCGAGCCGCCGCGCTCCTTGTTTTTCTTTTTTTGGTTTCGAGCCGCCGTGCTCCTTGTTTTTCTTTTTGGTGTCGAGCCACTGTGCTCCTTGTTTTCTTTTTGGTGTCGAGCCGCCGTGCTCCTTGTTTTCTTTTTGGTGTCGAGCCGCCGTGCTCCTTGTTTTTCTTTTTGGTGTCGAGCCGCCGTGCTCCTTGTTTTCTTTTTGGTGTCGAGTCGCTGCGCTCTTTGTTTTCTTTTTTGTGTCGAGCCGCCGTGCTCCTTGTTTTTCTTTTTGGCGTCGAGCCGCCGTGCTCCTTGTTTTTCTTTTTGGTGTCGAGCCGCCGTGCTCCTTGTTTTCCTTTTTGGTGTCAAGCCGTCGCGCTCCTTGTTTTTCTTTTTTGGTGTCGAGCCGCCGCGCTCCTTGTTTTTCCTTTTGGTGTCGAGCCGCCGCGCTCCTTGTTTTTCTTTTTTTGGTTTCGAGCCGCCGTGCTCCTTGTTTTTCTTTTTGGTGTCGAGCCGCCGTGCTCCTTGTTTTCTTTTTGGTGTCGAGCCGCCGTGCTCCTTGTTTTCTTTTTGGTGTCGAGCCGCCGTGCTCCTTGTTTTTCTTTTTTGTGTCGAGCCGCCGTGCTCCTTGTTTTCTTTTTGGTGTCGAGTCGCCGCGCCCTTTGTTTTCTTTTTTGTGTCGAGCCACCGTGCTCCTTGTTTTTCTTTTTGGCGTCGAGCCGCCGTGCTCCTTGTTTTTCTTTTTGGTGTCGAGCCGCCGTGCTCCTTGTTTTCCTTTTTGGTGTCGAGCCGTCGCGCTCCTTGTTTTTCTTTTTTGGTGTCGAGCCGCCGCGCTCCTTGTTTTTCTTTTTGGTGTCGAGCCGCCGTGCTCCTTGTTTTTCTTTTTGGTGTCGAGCCGCCGCGCTCCTTGTTCTTTTGTTTCGAGCCGCCGCGCTCCTTGTTTTGATTTTCTGTTTCGAGCCGCCGCGCTCCTTGTTTTCCTCTTTTGTTTCGAGCCGCCGAGCTCCTTGTCATTTTTGTTTTGAGCCACCGAGTTCCATGTTGTTTTTCTTAGTGGTGTGTAAGTCCCGTGCAACGATAAGTCACAGGGCATTTTCTCTACGAAGTCTGTTTACTTGGCATACAGGAGTTTTTTTTTTATAACCCTGTTCTTTTCCTTGGTGGTTCCTGAAGATCCCGTTTGATTTCTTCATTTGAAGGAATTTCCAGGTTTTATTTGTTTTTTGTTCGCATGATCCTACCGCCGTGTGGATCCTATCCTTTCTTCTTGCATCTTAGATATCAACTGGTCAAGCTTGAACCTGTTGGGTCGTCGCTTTCAGGGTCCCCATTGCTGTTTTCTTTTCCCCAGTGTTGTTTCCTTTTCCCCGGTGCGTCTGGTCGTCCCCGGTGATTTTGTTGCTCATTGGGTTCGTCTTCCGCTCTGTGTTTGCCTTCGTTTTCGTCTGCATTTTGCATTTTTACCATTCCATCATTTTCATCATGCTAGAGTTCATGGCATGTCAGCATTAGGTTTAGTTTTGTCCATAGCATTGCATGATCATTGCATCTAAGGGCAAAATTTTCGGTTATCTGTATTTAAATATCTTTCACCATGGCCTAATGACGATCTTCATCGCCCTGTCACCCGGTGAAGATATTTAAATAGGGGCAACTGTTGTACCCCAAATTTTTCCCTTAGATTCATTGATTCGTCTGCATAACATACTAGGTCAATCATTCGTGCATGACTAACCTCTTTATCTAGTTTTTGCTTGTTTGTTTCATTTGTGAACGCAGGTGCTACTGTAGAAGATTCCAAGACTTGAAGGCTGTGTTGGGTGTGTGTTTTTGGAAGTTCTCTGGTCTCTTAAAGTTTGTGTTGGACTCCCGTGAGATTGTGCCCTCATCCTTTTGGTCCCTAAGCCACTACCAAAGCCTTTCTTCCTTCACATCTCTCAGAAGCCATACCCCTGCAGAAGATTAAGTATTTATACCTGTTGGATATGAATGTTGGTCCTTCAAGACTGGTCAATGGTTGTGTGGTAATTATACTGCAAGATGGCGTCTCCCTCCTCTGTCAGCCCTTCAATATCTGAGGGACGTGTTTGCTCTGTGATGCTATGTTCTTAAGTAATGAAAGGTCAAGTTAGGAAGCAGTAGAAAGTTGATTTCCAAATGCAAATTCAAGTCCATCGTTGTCACAAGTTTACAAGATCAAATTTGAAGTTCCTACATCATTCTTGTGTTCTAATTCACACATAGTTCTAGTACGAAGCTCATGATTTCTGTTTCAAGAAGACTATTCATATTCTTGAAGTTGTCAAGTATTCTTCAAGCAATTTTGAAGATCATTGGGAGATGGAAAGGTTCAAGATGTCTTGACCATTCGTGAAAAGTTTGAGTAATCCTTACAAGTTCTTAAAATTTTGCTTGTTAATATTGTTGTTAAAAAAGTGAAATGCCATAGCCGGTTTAGTTGGAGAATTTTAGTCCTCATTTCTTTTGCAAAGAACTATGTCTTATACCTTCAAAAACTCGTGGAAGCCCATAACGGTTGTTTACAAAATACGAACTCATGTTGAAATCCAAGTTACAAGGCATATTTATTTCAAAAGAAGTTTTGGCAAGGTTAGAGGCATTTGTTTTAATTATGACCTCAAGTGTGTTTTAAAGTTAATCCAAGGTTTTGCGACAAAGGTTTCAAGTTGAGTTTCAATTATATTGAATTCCCAAAACCCAAAGTTCAAGTCCCATCATAAGGGTTCAAATTATCACCAAACTCCAGATTCAAGTTTGAAAATAGCAACCGCATTTTTTATCACTCAACGTTGTTACACTTACAGCATACAAGTTTTAGTAGGCCACTTGTAGAGATAGCAGTTACAATTGATTACATGGCGTAAGAATAAGACACCACACCTAGTCTACCACTTGGCCTGAAGAAGGATATACTGCTATACCAAGTACATGTCGTATGAATTAATTAACATTGGATGAATTGAAAATCATACTAAAGTTTCTATCACAACTGTGACTGTGCTTCTAAAGTGATTACATGTTGGTTCATCATGTCGGCTTATGACAGAGAAAAGACTCTTTAGTAAATGTGGTACTCTTAAATTTTTTCCCATAGGCTCATCAATTAGTTGATGAAGTTACACGTCGTCATTGAAAGAACTGAGCTTGATATATTTCATCCTCGCCGTAAATATGAACACTCAAGTGGAAAGTTTTGCTCTTCTTCCCAAGCACTGTGATGAGACAGGTCGCAGAACTGTGCCCCTATATCCTGCTGAAATGACCAGACCATATCAGAAATTAGAGAAAGTTAAAGCAAGACAAAGTTAAAGTCATTAGAGTTTCACTGCCATAGTCAACTTACATCAAATCTTGCGCCAGGTTTTATCCAGCTTCTTGAGGGGAGCCACCTTCATTTTGTTTGCCAATCCAAGCTCCCTAAGCCGAAAGAGGAAACACGCCTCTGGAAGAGAAAGCTCACCAAGCACAGCAGAAGCAACGCGCAAAATGAACCTGCAGGCAATAAAATGAATAAAGTTTATAAGTATAAGCCCTAAAGAAAGTTCATGTGGAAATTCAAGAGAAGGGAGGGTCAAAAGCAAAGTTCAGAATGTGCAAACAAAGATCAATCAATCAAGAAACAACATTCATGGCAAGCAAGGGTTTACGAAAGTTTCCTTGAAATCCATTAGCCCATGAGAAAGAGATTACAGATACAACAAGTTCATTCATAGCAATAAAATTCATCGAATTGAAGACTTTTTGAGATCAAACCATTCTCTTACAAAACAAGCCGCAAATCCAAAACAGTAAAACAAAGCATTGATTTTCAACATGATACATTCAGAACCTTCCTAAAGCGTGTTACAGACATGTTCAATACATAATCATATTATTTCCATAATGGTCATGAGAATATTTCCAAGGCTCAACCACGAATCATTTCGAAAACGGTACAGGATTGAACCTGTTCTAAACATATTCAATAGCATGCCAAAGCAAGTTCAACATACTTCAGACCACATTAAAGATCTTTCCAAAATCAAATAACATGTTTCAGATACGAAAAAACACAATCAGACAGTGTGGAAAGTATTTCAAAGCGGGCAATCATCATCATTTTGGTTTCCAGAAAAAGAATCTGACATATTCAATAAAATATTAAGTACAAGATAAGAATGAATTGGAAAGTTATCTTGAATTCATCACAAAAATCAAACACGTTCAGGCCAAAATGGAAATAATATCATCATGAAAAGAATATGTTCAGACAACTTTGAATTCATTTCATAAAAGACTGCCAACATGTTGGAAACGGAAACGGAAAGTTTTCAATTTACAATTACACATGATCAGACAGCATTCAAAGGAAAGGATCAAAAGGACATTCATCATCAATCATGGCCATGACTCTATTGTTTTTTTATCAGCCTATAAAAGCAGAGGATTCACACGCATACACAGGGGGAACCAGACAAACCATCACAAGCCATCTCATGTCAGCTCTGCACAAACACTTTTCAAGTTCAATACTCAACCAATTTCACAAACCGTAAAACCTTCACCAAATTATCACGACTCAAAAAAACAATTCGCATATCAATACCAACCAAACACCAGTCAAAAAATATCATGATTCAGCAAATCCTCACAACTATACATCAGTCTATAACAGCAATACCAAAAAATAGTCATCATTTCCAAACCAGAAATCTAACAATTTATCATCATCATTCACAAACACACGCAGCGAAACATACAGCAAAACCAACAACAACACACCAAAAGAGCAAAGAAATCGTCACCAATTTTTCAAAGCAGAACCACAATTTCACGGGATTGAAACACCACACATCAACAGCGGAATTCGTCAAAATCACAACAACGTGCAAGGATACGGAAAAGAGGAAGGAGACTTATCTGGAGATGAAATCTTGATGGTTGCCACCGCCTTTCTTCGCCTTCAACCGCCAGTTTTTTTTTCTTTATTTCCCATCGATTTAATTGTTGTAATTTGTAAACAATACTCATAGTGAAATTGGGGTTTAGGGTTCATGGGGGTGGGGTTTTATTTGTTTTTTTGGTTGTTCGATCGGAGAGAGTGCGGGAGCAACGAGGCGACGGCGAGAGGTTGAGGACGGTTAGGGTTTCGAATCCATTTGAGAGTGGAGAGAACAAGGAGCGGCGAGAGAGAGAAGGGTGAGATAGTTCGTGTGAGCACCCCTCCATTTCTTTTCCCTTCGTTTTGATCAATCTCTTTTTATTTAAAAAAAAAAACCTTTTTTAAAAATATAACTTAACTTTTTTTTTATATATAACCACTAATAGGAGTTTTTTAGTAAATCCTAAAACTATTTTTGTTAACTCTTATTAACTTTTAATAACTTTAATACTAATCTTTTTAAAATTAATTAGAAATCTTTATCTTTTTTTCAATTAAAATAATCCCAATAAAATAAATTCTTAACTTTCTCAAATTTAAATAATTCTAAAATAAATAAAACCCTTTTTTTAAATATTAACTCTCTCAATAACTCTTTATAACAATAAAACCTAAAAAACCAACTTTTTTTTTTTTATTAAAACTTTTTAATTATAGAGGACCCCTAACTCTAAATTAATAAATCCTGAAGTAATTCTAATTTAAAACTTTTTTAGGATAATCCTCAAATAAATCATTAACTTTTATAAGAAAACTCTAGCTAAAATGATCCTTAATAAGTCTTCACAATAATAACCGTAATTAATCAAAACTCTTCTCTTAATGATCATCCCCTTTAGATCCCTCGAGTGCGAGTACGCGTTTATATCATTTGTATGCTTATCTATATCTATATGTTTACTATGTCTAAACCTTTTCAAAAATACTAAAAACTCTCGATCCAACGTCGAGCCACTTTTATACCCATGTAAGTCGAGCGCCTTCGGGCCTCGCATTCAACCTTTTCGGTCACAATACACTTTTGCTAGCCCACTTTGCTAGTGCGCACAAATAAATCAGTTAGTTGGGTCCCTCGACATTCCAAAGGAAGGTTCCTTAATAATTGACTAAACCGTCATAGGACTAACCTTTAGAACCCTTGGCCATAGGATTCGGAGTCGCCGTACTCCACGTCTCGCCGTAGACACTTAGAATCTTAGCCTTAGGATCGGAGTCGCCGCACTCCAAGTAAATGCTCCGCCGCGAACATTTACAATCCTACCCCTCTTAAACCATCCTACAACTTTAGAGTCGCCGCACTCTATGTAAGGTCTTGCCCAAGACTTTACTTCCTTTTGGAACCTTGACCCCGTCAAGAAGTTCCTCTTTTCAGAACTACGCATACTCTGATTCTACACCCGAGGATACGTAGGCGTAAGGTGCGATACCTTATCGAGTATACTTAGATACTAACCCCTAGGGTTCAACCTTTAGCATAGCACCCTTAGCAAGCGAATGAGAGATAACATAATACTAACGAGAGGTTCCCGTAGAGTACTACGGACGTTTAGGATGCTAACACCTTCCCTAGGCGTAACCAACCCCCGAACCTTAGATCTTTAGGTTTTTTCGCTTTTGAACCTTTCCTTTGGATAAATCAAAGACGGTGGTGAACATTTAAAGAAATGTGATCGTAGTTCATTAATAACTATGGTATCCAATTCTCACCGCAACAGAAATGTTATGACATCTGAGGGGTAAAATTTGGGGTACAACAGTTGCCCCTATTTAAATAACTTTACCGGATGCCGCGAGGAATTGAAATCCTTGGGACATCAAGGTGAAGTATATTTAAATATAGAAAACCGAAATTTTTTCCCTTAGATGGAATGCAGATGCAAAGGACAAGCAGCAGAAATGCAAATACTGACATGCCATGAACTTCTAGTATGATGATATGATGCCATGATAGTGCAAAATGCAGACAAACAAAACACCAAAGATAAAAAGCTACAGGTGAGCTTACTGGGGATGGATGAAGGTTAATATCCACAAGAAAGACTTACTGGGGATATAGACTGACCAACAAAAGACTCACTGGGGAGACCCTGAGGAAACACCGGGGATAGAAAAGTAAAGAGGAAATCCTACAGGTCCTCACTGGGGATGGGAGCCAGAGAGGTGCTCTCCACCGGGGTAAAGTCCAAGGAGATGGACGATGGGTTTATATGTGACCAGACGACACCGGGGAAATGAAAGTACACTCTTTACTGGGCATGAAACCAGAAAGAAGACATGATCTCCACTGGGGGTCACTTTGAAATAAAAGGATAGACATCAACAAAAGATTTTCTGGGATTTTCCTATAATGAAGAGTTCAAACGGGATCTTCAAGAAAAGCCAGAAAAGACAGAGAAAGGCACATCCGAAAAGACATTAGATGGTAAAAGAAACCAGACATCCAATAATGGCTTTGAATGAAAAGTACAAATCACAATATCTGAGAAGGCATCAGATGAAATTGAGCAAAACAGGGTAATCCAAGAAGGCATTGGGTGAAAAGAAACAATCATTCAATAATGGCTTTGAATGAAAGGTACAAATCACAATATCTGAGAAGGCATCAGATGAAAGTGAACAAAAATGGATCCAAAACAGCATTGGATGCAAAGGACACCAGTCATCCAATAATGGCTTTGACTGAAGGGTATAAATCACAATATCTAATAATGGCTTTAGATAAAGGTGAGCAGAGACTACATTCAAGAATGGCATTGAATGCAAAGAAACCAGTCATCCAATAATGGCTTTGAACGAAAGGTACAAATCATAATATCTAATAATGGCTTTAGATGAAAGTGAACAAAGAATCAATCTGGAAAAACATCAGAAAGAGACACACATCCGGAAAGGTATCGGATGGTAAAGAAACCAGACATCCAATAATGGTTTTGAATGAGAGGTATGACTCACAATATCTAATAATGGCTTTAGATAAAAGTGAACAAAGACTCGATCTGGTAAAATATCAAAAAGAGACACACATCCGGAAAGGCATCGGATGGTAAAGAAACCAGACATCCAACAATGGCTTTGAATGAAAGGTATGACTCACAATATCTAATAATGCATTTAGATAAAAGACTCGATCTGGAAAAACATCAGAAAGAGAGACACATCCGGAAAGGCATCGTATGGAAGAGAAACTGGACATCAAATAATGGCTTTGAATGAAAGGTATAAATCACAATATCTAATAATGGCTTTAGATAAAAGTGAACAAAGACTCGATCTGAAAAAACATCAGAAAGAGAGACACATCTGGAAAGGCATCGGATGGTAAAGAAACCAGACATCCAACAATGGCTTTGAATGAAAGGTATGACTCACAATATCTAATAATGCCTTTAGATAAAAGACTCGATCTGGAAAAACATCAGAAAGAGAGACACATCCGGAAAGGCATCGTATGGCAGAGAAACTGGACATCAAATAATGGCTTTGAATGAAAGGTATAAATCACAATATCTAATAATGGCTTTAGATAAAAGTGAACAAAGACTCGATCTGAAAAAACATCAGAAAGAGAGACACATCCGGAAAGGCATCGGATGGTAAAGAAACCAAACATCTAATAATGGCTTTGAATGAAAGGCATAACTCACAATATCTAATAATGGCTTTAAATAAAGTGAACAAAGCTTACATTCAAGAATGACATTGAATGAAAGGTAAACTCATTCAGGAATGACACTGAATGAACAGATAAAACTTTCAGAAATGGCATTGAAAGATATCCAAGCAAATTTGATAGGTTTACAGGAGAGAGGCAAAACTTCCAAGAATAGCAGTGGGAGAAACCAGAGGAATAAGATTTCCAGGAATGGCACTGGAGATCACAAGAGACGGACATCTAGGAATGGCACTGGAGTGAGCGAATATAAAGATCCAGGAATAGCACTGGGATGAGAGAAGACGAACATCTATCAACAGGACTAGATGCTCAAAAGAATGACAACATTCAGGAATGGCACTGAATGAAAAGGACAGGTAATGTTTTGGTAAGGTAAGACGTGGATAGCGACATGACCTCAAGAGAAATGTAAATGAGGATGAAACACTCATGATATATATATGGTTATATAAATTATGCAGATGATATATGATCAAATGCAAATGCAGATGCTGACGACACCGCTCGACTCTTTGGGGAGAAGACAAGATTGGAAGACTGATTCCTCAACACGGAGATCACTGCCATTCTGCTTGGGGACTAGAGATGCTACTGAACACATCATTGCCAAACTAGTAAACTGTATCGAGTTATGTTCCTTGTAGGAAGGATGAAAAGTTGCACGGGGATTCCTCAAGTTAAACTTCCCCAGTTTAGCTGACCGTTGTAGATGAACTGATCATTGCTCCAGTTCGTCTGATTCTGTAACTAACTGCTTTGTTGTACGCTAGGAAAACTTGCCCCAGTATGAGTCTTGAAAATGATTATTTTACTGTACACTAGGAAAGCTTGCCCCTGATAGGATCACCGACCAAGTTTCTTAATTGTTTGAAAATTACTTGAGAAGAAAGTTAGCTTACAAACAAAAGTATTTGTACAAACATGGTAAATGCAAAGCTCATGCAACTTTTGAAATCAAAATCAAATTTCAAAACAAATGAATCACTGTTCTGAATACGGCGGTTCAAGACATTTAAAAGTGAAGTTTAAGCAAAATGTGTAGCACCAAAACAGTTGATCTTCAAAGATCTTTGGGAGTCAGTTTATGCAACCTTGTTGTAGTATGCTTTCAAAATAACCTTGCTTCAATTAGGTCTTTTGAGGGTTATAACGTGGCCTGGTTCACGGTTTAAGAAACAAAGGATAAATGCTCAAAGTTTATTTGTGACCCACCCAATCTACGTGATGAATTTCCAATCCTATGCTCAGTTAACTCAGACTATGCACTCAGATTCCCACAGGTTGGAAGTGGTACTAATGATAGTAATGATGATGGTTCAAAATTCAAATGGACTTGAGATGACGATCACTGCTTCCTTACAACTTTTGGTTGTCATACAAGCTTGTTCTTTCTTCTCTTTGTATAAGGTAAGGTCATGAGCTTCACACCTTTCTTAGCTTTTGCCTCGAAAGGGACTTGACTCATTCTTTGAGTAAGTATTTCTTGATGAACCTTCTTCATTTATCACTTTGGGAATAACTTGTACTACATTTATTCATTTAATTTGGAGGAGTTGAAAGGTTGTGAACGCCTGGCTTAATGATTATGGTGAACCATCATTGGCATTTGACTTGAAAGACATCTTCGACACTTGCTTGTTGTGTGCGAAGGAAAGTTTGTGAACTTTTGTTGAAAAGCGTCTTGCATGAAACTCTTGTATTTGAATGCATAATCCTGTTAACTGAGAACTACCCTGCCTCAGGTTAAAATTGCGGGTTTTTATTTGTAAAGAAAAGAAACTCCTACTTCAAGGCTCGAAGGGGTTAAAGAGGGGTTATCTTCCTTATGTCTCTAGTGTTTGGGGATTGAAACAATGCCTTACATCGTCAGCAAAGTTTTGATTTGAAAGCATACCAACAGCAGTTATGATTATTTTGTTTTCATCATCCTCCCTCCAATCTTTGCACAATAAAAAATAAAGTGGAAAAGAGATAAAATATTTTGGAAAAGAAAGTATAAAGATATAAATAGCAGACAAGATGAATTAAATCAAAAGTTGCATTGCTCATTTCATTAATCATGAAAGTACAAACATAATTTGAAGCAAATAGCCAGTACAAAATAAGTAAAATGCAAACAACAAGAAACAAAGCCTAGTGACTATTCAAACACAAGGATGAGTTGTCCTGTCTTTAAGAAGTAGCTGAGTTGAGGTCGACTGAAGCTTCACTTGGCGTGCCCTGGCAAAGGATTACTCTGAACATTTGGATTATCCTTGAAGGAGAGGATTTTGTTTCTCATTAGCTCTTGTACTTTAGCCTTTAATGCAAAACAACCCTCCAAGTTATGACCTGCACCACCTTGATTGTATTCACAATGAAGATCAGCCCTATAGCTGGCTGGAAGAGGATTTGGAGGAGGAGACAAAGGCCTTGTGGTAATCAAACCTTATTGAACCATACCAGGATAAAGCTCAGTGTATGTCATGGGAATAGGATCAAATTGACTCTTATAACGGTACTGGTTCTGTCCCACAGCCGGACGTTGGGGAGCTTGAGCTGGTCGTGGAGCAGTAACCACAGGAGTGACAGCAGCAACAATAGGGTGAATAGTATACTGAGGTTGGGGACGAGGCCTTCTCACTTCAAACATTACAACGTTGGTCTGGTCTTCCCTCTTTTTCTGAAAGTTCCCAAAGGATTTCTTCACAGTATTGGAAGATTCAGTAGTTTTTGACACTTTTCCTTTCTTAAGACCTTCCTCGAGTCTTTGGCCGATGGTAACTAAATCCGTGAAGTTAGAGGAAACACTCCCAATCATCTTCTCCCAATAGAATGGGGACAGGGTGTCCATGAACATTCCTGTCAATTTTTTCTCGGCCAAAGGAAGTTCAACTTGGGAGGCCAATTCTCTCTAGCGGTGAGCATACTCTTTAAAAGATTCCTTCTCATGTTGAGTCATGTTTTGAAGCTGGCGGCGATCAGGAGCCATGTCAAGGTTATATTTATACTGCTTCATGAAGGCATTTACAAGATCTAGGAAGCAGTGAATGGAGTTTTGGTCGAGACCCATATACCATTGGAGTGATGCTCCACTCAAGCTATCTTGAAAACAGTGGATAAGCAGCTTCTGATTTTTGGTATAAGCAGTCATCCTGCGAAGATACATGACCAAATGAGCCCTTGGGCAAGAGTGCCCTTTATACTTCACAAAATCTGGAGTTTTAAACTTAGCAGGCATAACAAGATCAGAAACTAAACACATGTTGTCTGCATCCACATTGAAAAAGTCAATACCCTCAATGGCTTTGAGTCTTTTGTTTAAGGTCTGAAACTGCTCACGGATAATTTCAGGTTCAACAAAGTGTTCATAGTCTTCATCCTGAGCACTGGTAGCATTATACTCAAAGAGGGGATTCTCAAAGGAAGCTCGAGCAGGCTGTGGAACAGCATGAACCACAGGTCTAGGCTCGGCGAAAATAGGAGTTTGAAAAACTGGCATAGCAGTCTGACCAGCCATAGAAGCAGATGTAATCGGTAGAGAATAGTTGTGTGGCAAACTAAACTCGGGCCAAGTTGAAGGTGGCATCTGAACAGGTGGAGGATCGGCACTTGAAACTTCCTGGATGACAGTTCTTTGGGGTTGCTCTCCTCTAGCATTCAAAACTTGAAGCATCTCAGTGAGTTTAGTCATGCCTGACTTAATGTCGTCGATTTCCATTTGGATCTCAGCATTGTGTGCCTCCTTCTCTGACATCTTGCGTCGGTAGCTAGCCCTAGTCCGGTATCGGTGTCGAGGAATCAGCTTGACGACTCACAGACAACACTGGAAGATAGAGACCACTGTAAATGAGGAACTGGATAAACCGACGCATGTAATGAATCATGCAAAGATGAAAATGATATGCAATGTAATGCAAACAGAATTCCAAACACGTGCTACATGATCAAAGGTTCGAGATCACAGCATGGTGTGTACTAAGGTTTATGATCTGCAGAACAGGGTTCTAAAAAAGTTCCCAGAGTCGACAACCCATCCTTCGGATATTATCGATTTCCCAAATGACTTGGTGGTCAATAATAGTCTCAAGAGAATCTCGTCTGAGTGTAGTATTGCGTAGCAACCAATTCATGAATAGACTCCATCATAGTCCTCGCACTACATCCTAAAAGGCTTAAGTGGGGTTTGGAAATAACTACAGTTCTCAGTATCAATGGTACCTACGTTGAGAGTAGCACGTTTTCACGAATGGGATCGTTCAACACGACTAGACTCTCAAAAGGGCCTAAACTGAGTGATGGTGTCTCAAGTCAACTTTTTCAGGAATCGACTCCCTCAAAGTCTCCTTGAATATACCATTATCCTATCATAAGTGTACTCTCAAGTCCGGGTATAAGATGTAACACCCCACTTTCCCATTATATAAAATACGGTAAAATAATAATATAATATCAGAGTTCACATCACAAGTAGGATGTCACATCTCATAAAAATAACCCGAAGTCTCAAATACTTCATTCACTTTATTACTCATAAAAACTGTTTTACAGTGGAATCATAATTCAATTCAATCTATGGCACTAAGGCCTTCACTACAATACTCTCCACATCATAAGTGGTCTAATACAAGTTTAATAAATGAGATACGTAACGAAATAACATGGCATAACAAATAAAATAAATCCCCAAACTATCCTGTGTTACGTATCAGAGCGACTCGAACTAACAACACGGAACACTTCCATAAAGCTATCCTGGACTTCCACTGCTACTCTTGAGTACCTACCCATTTCCCATGGTAGGGGAAATATCAGCAGAAGGGGTGAGATATCAAACAATATAATCAGATGTATGATAAAGAACATATAAGAATCAGATCATACAAAACCACCACTTCACAGCTTTTAAACAATTTTTATCATAACAAATTCATCAACATGATATAACATCTATTTCATCATCACAACCATATCACATAAACACGACACACATGTCACTTTCATTCACAATTCAATCAAACACATAGTAACAATAATAATGCAATGTGACTCATTACAACGCACATGCATGTGGTACCAATATCGATCCCTGTTTCATGATCCAGTATGACCCCTGTTTCATGATCCAGTATGACCCCTATTTCATGATCACACCCACGACCCTTATTTTATGGTCACGTACGATCCCTATTTCATGACCGCACCAACAACTGTGATTATACACAATTCACAGTTCATTCAATCGAACCTGTTTCCCAAGGAATCCGGATAATTCGCATACACTCCACCGAGCAACGAATTATCTCCGCCACTGGTCACATACACTCCTCCTGAGCAATGACCTATTTCCACCAGACACACCATGAATGCATGACAAAAATATGTATATAATCACATGTACAAAACATACTCACACCAACACGATCCTCCTGATCATCTGTAAGTCTTATACTTACTGCAATACCCACTAGTATTACCACACCTGTTCGGGCGAATAAGAATACATGCACACAATTCAAAAATGCACCACCAATTCTAATTTATCAATTATCTAATTAACTCCCAATAATCCACCAATTTACTACTGCTGTTACAAGTAGTACCCACCACACAACACAATTCTAACCGAACTCACTAAGCATCAATTCATAGATTAATAGCTACAAATTAATTTTTAACCACCTCTTAATTAATTATTGTCATTACTGTCCCGATGTTCAGCTGCTATTGCTACTTCTTGCTACTAATCAATAGGTACAACTCTGTCATTTAAATATTATTGAGACTAACCTGTTATTGCTATTTCATTACTGTACTGCTAATCCCTTTCTAAAATTAGCTCTACTATCTCTTTTGCTAACTCTGTTAAATATATACAACTCTGTAATTCTTTTCCTGCTATTAGAAATCCCTATGCTATTTAATTTTAGAACTGCTACTTCACTACTACTGGGTATATATATATATATATATATATATATATATATATATATATATATACTGCAACTGCAACTGAATTAGACCAATTAAATATATATACACATTACTCTTAATTAAATGTAACTTAATTATATGTATACCAGTCTCTAATTGTTTCTGCTATTATGATAGGTCTGCTATTCCAATTCCAAAACTGCTACTTATTGAGTCTGCTGCAACAAAATCCCTCTGTTACTTTACTCTACTTAATTACTATGTACTGTAATTCAGTTAGCCTAATTAAATTAATTAAACTCTAGTTTATACTTAGCTTAATGATAATTATATAATGGAAGTCTAAAGGAATTATTAACTGAAACTACTTAATATTGTCCATCCTGCACGCGCCACGTGATGCTGTCAACAAGTTCCTGCTCCCCAGTCCTGACGGTCGTCCCACCCCACACACACATGTGTGACGGTCGTCACAAAAGCCATGACGCTCGTCATGCTGGTCCCCCACCCATGTAACGGTCGTCACATTGCCCATGTACTTTTACACAATGCTTTCACCTGTCTCCAATGTAGCCTTTACAATCCTTCCATCAATTAATCGCTTCAGACCAACCATGACAACAACACAACAATGTAACAACCACACCAATATATACTAATTTTCCAACCACAGTTCATCAATTTAAATCACTGCAATTTCATCAGACAAAATATGACAGCAACAGCAATAGCATATTTTCACAAATCACATCAGAATGATTCCATCACAGTATACAATTCTATCAATTTCAGGACATCCACAAGAATTTAATACAAACATATAGCAATAAATTACACAACCCAAAACCCACATATCATTCATCATAAACTCAATTATAGAGTCAGAACCCCACCCTTACCTTGGATTGACGGTTGCTCTAATAATTTTCCGGTTAGTCTCTAAAGTTCTCCGATCGAATTTCCAACCCTTTGCCTCTATGCCTCTTTTCCTCTCCTCTTGTATCCATGGAGATTAGAAATATGAACATGCTGCCATTGAGTTCCTATCTTGACCAAAATTCAGCCTCCATCATCATCAATCCCGTAACTACTATTTGACCCATTTCCAGCATGAACTCCCAAACTTCAAATGCGTTTTTCTCCTTCAATACCGAACTTATTGACATGAAATCATATATCAAATTGAAGGGAATTTCGTAAGCTTTCCAGAAATTCAAGAATCGCTTTAATCGGAATTACGAGTAAAACGTTATCACCTGTTTAGTGGAGGTTGTACCATAAGTGCGAAAATAGAGATATGATCATGAGTTCTTCTTTCTCCTTCTTTGCTTCCAAGCTATTTTCTCTCCTCTAAAACCCTTATTCTTCTCTAAGACTTTTTCCTCTGTAACTTCCACGATCAATTTCTCCAAAACTTCCTCTTGCAACTCTTCACGTACAACATGTTTTACTCCTTCTCTCAACCCTTATTTTTCTCCACTAATCAAAACCTAATTCCCCTTTTTTCTCAACCAACCCAATTAATAATAATAATAATAATAATAATAATAATAATAATAATAATACTATTATTTTATTATTCTTATTGGGCCTACTATCTTCACCCCCAATCTTACTACACACAACCATAAAATAAGCCAATATAATAATATTAGTATTATTCTAATACTATTTTCCATCATTTTAATCAACTCATGAATCAACTAACAACAACACAACTTAATCAACATTCTACAACTTCGACAATTAATTCGAAAATAATTCAAAAATATTTAATTAAATATTGGGCGTTACAACTCTCCCCCACTTAGAATATTTTCGTCCTCGAAAATCTCCTCGATACTACCTCACTTAATGCAAACTTCGCATCCAACTATCTAATTCTCAAGTCGTGTTTTGTAACACTCCGATCACTCCTTTCCGACATAACAAAACTCAACACGTTCTAAATCCCAACACACATGCTAATCATCCAACACTTCCGCGATATACTCGCCACTAACTCATCAACCACTTCAACAACATCTTGGCATATCCACTTCGAAGTAGCAACAACCATAACACGGTCATACTTGGATACACAACATCACACTACCGTCTTAACAACATTTTACACACCAAACACATACACAACTTCATTCCTATAAACATACATGTCACTTATCAGTAAAACACCAACAACCCTATTCATCTCGTCGTATCACTCTTGTAGTGACATCAACTTAGCCACATAATCAACTTCGTCACATTATGGGGTATTATTCATATTTTACGGTAATCAACAACAACATCACGACAACGGGGCAAAATCATTATAGTTGTCAACTTAACAGTATAACTCAACAAATCTACATACAACTCACCATCAACCAACAACCACAATAATATCCTTATAAAATCCGCAATTATTTACGAGAAAACACGGTAACCTGGCACCTCATCCTTATATCAACAATCCACTAAATTAAACATGTAGACCGAGTCCTACCATTCTCATAGACTTCTGATATTTAGTCCTTTACTTCTAATGAGTCGTACACACATAGCAAATGCGCCACATCACGCTTCAGGTGCGCAACTCTGATCATTCATCTTAAGTCACTGTCATCATTAAAATTTCAGTCAACTATATGGTTTACAAGTCTCAATCTAGTTTCAGACTTTCTTTAACATCCACCATCAAATCTTTGTTCACTTGATATTAGTAATCTTTCACTTTGCGATGTTAGCTCGCATATAAACCCGCTACTCCGAATTGTTCCATACGTCTCAACTCTTCCCTAGCCACTCCTCTACTAATTCACACAAACTGGTGAGAGATTATCCTCACGATATAACATCAATCACTTTACACACCATTAAAATAGCAAGACAAGTCTATACCATCCAACATGATCCCGTCTACCATTAACAAGAGATTAAGGGTGATCAGTTCCTCAATTTGTCAATAGATAGCCGACAACCATAATGGAGTATAAACTCTCGTTACCCACTATAATAGTGCTCCTTTAGAACTTGTACTCAAATCACCTAAAGCACCATAATCCAATAATCTCCAATAAGTTTACAAATACTCCCACGAATTTCCCTCTCATTCGATCTTGTCGATGAGACACCAACGCTCAACGCATTACACGGTCCACATTACACCCACTTAGCCTCACACGAAGGTTAAGTATTCTCCAATACTTTCACATCCTTTTTACTACCGAACATCCCATCTATCAACTTATTCACCAACAACATATTTCACTTGACCTCGTCTTGAACAACTGCGATAATAACCATTTATGCTCAAAAGCCTCTAGTTCCGTAACCGACTTCAGAGTCCCTCCATATAGGAATGCATCTACCGTATTCGAAACACTTCCATAGGATAGAATATATTTTTAATTCCTCATAGGTTCAAACGGAACATCAATCCGATACTCGGAACACAAGATATGAATTTCCAAAATTATCCGAATATGCGAACACCGACGTCATGCAGCGACATACTATTACACACCTTACGATAGTCATCAGAACAGAATTTCCTTGTACCAGTACCAACTCTTACCATCCTTGAAATCGTACTCATCTCCTCGCATTTCCGACTCTGACTCACTATTCAAAACATTCCAACAACTTCCACAACCTTTACAATCACTCACAAGGACCCCACGACACGGTCTACAGCAATCTGTCATTCTATTACCATTCAAACGTCGACATCTTACACAAGGACTACTCACACCGACAACTTCACAGTCTACCAACGGCGCTGAAACATCGTAACTTTCTAAATTCCATCTTCTAAAAATTATCCTTGCCACTTAACATTCATTTTCTGAAACGTCAGGGGTTTTCTCTCTACTCGTACATAAACAACCGTTATATCGCTCCTCGTCCTTCGAGAAATAAACATCTACAACGTCTGATCATCATCCCTCAAGACGCTCCAACTTGATCAACAAACAAAATCTTGAATCCATGTCACCTTAGGATTAGGGAAACAACAAAACTTCAACAACTTGCAGTATCGCTAACAGCAGCATACTGAACCAACATCTTACAACCGAAACATATCCGAGAAGCAAAGCTTCTCCCCCACTTATCTTTCAACCTACTCATGCATACCATCGATTAGAAAAAAACAAGTACCGACAGTGTTCCACACACTTGTCGCGTACTAAGGGATAAACAACATTAGACGACTTGGCCGGACAGACCGACCTGCTCTGATACCAATTGTAACACCCCACTTTCCCATTATATAAAATACGGTAAAATAATAATATAATATCAAAGTTCACATCACAAGTAGGATGTCACATCTCATAAAAATAACCTGAAGTCTCAAATACTTCATTCACTTTATTACTCATAAAAACTGTTTTACAGTGGAATCATAATTCAATTCAATCTATGGCACTAAGGCCTTCACCACAATACTCTCCACATCATAAGTGGTCTAATACAAGTTTAATAAATGAGATACGTAACGAAATAACATGGCATAACAAATAAAATAAATCCCCAAACTATCCTGTGTTACGTATCAGAGCGACTCGAACTAACAACACTGAAGACTTCCATAAAGCTATCCTGGACTTCCACTGCTACTCTTGAGTACCTACCCATTTCCCATGGTAGGGGAAATATCAGCAGAAGGGGTGAGATATCAAACAATATAATCAGATGTATGATAAAGAACATATAAGAATCAGATCATACAAAACCACCAGTTCACAGCTTTTAAACAATTTTTATCATAACAAATTCATCAACATGATATAACATCTATTTCATCATCACAACCATATCACATAAACACGACACAAATGTCACTTCCATTCACAATTCAATCAAACACATAGTAATAATAATAATGCAATGTGACTCATTACAACGCACATGCATGTGGTACCAATATCGATCCCTGTTTCATGATCCAGTATGACCCCTATTTCATGATCACACCCACGACCCTTATTTCATGGTCACGTACGATCCTTATTTCATGACCGCACCAACACCTGTGATTATACACAATTCACGGTTCATTCAATCGAACCCGATTCCCAAGGAATCCGGATAATTCACATACACTCCACCGAGCAACGAAATATCTCCGCCACTGGTCACATACACTCCTCCTGAGCAATGACCTATTTCCACCAGACACACCATGAATGCATGACAAAAATATGCATATAATCACATGTACAAAACATGCTCACACCAACACGATCCTCCTGATCATCTGTAAGTCTTATACTTACCGCAATACCCACTGGTATTACCACACCTATTCGGGCGAATAAGAATACATGCACACAATTCACAAAATGCACCACCAATTCTAATTTATCAATTATCTAATTAACTCCCAATAATCCACCAATTTACTACTGCTGTCACAAGTAGTACCCACCACACAACACAATTCTAACCGAACTCACTAAGCATCAATTCATAGATTAATAGCTACTAATTAACTTTTAACCACCTCTTAATTAATTATTGTCATTACTGTCCCGATGTTCAGCTGCTATTGCTACTTCTTGCTACTTATCAATAGGTACAACTCTGTCATTTAAATATTATTGAGACTAACCTGTTATTGCTATTTCATTACTGTACTGCTAATCCCTTTCTAAAATTAGCTCTACTATCTCTTTTGCTAACTCTATTAAATATATAAAACTCTGTAATTCTTTTCCTGCTATTAGAAATCCGTCTGCTATTTAATTTTAGAACTGCTACTTCACTGCTACAGGGTATATATATATATATACTGCAACCGCAACTGAATTAGACCAATTAAATATATATACACATTACTCTTAATTAAATGTAACTTAATTATATGTATACCAGTCTCTAATTGTTTCTGCTATTATGATAGGTCTGCTATTCCAATTCCAAAACTGCTACTTATTGAGTCTGCTGCAACAAAATCCCTCTGTTACTTTACTCTACTTAATTACTATGTACTATAATTCAGTTAGCCTAATTAAATTAATTAAACTCTAGTTTATACTTAGCCTAATGATAATTATATAATGGAAGTCTAAAGGAATTATTAACTGAAACTACTTAATATTGTCCATCCTGCACGCGCCACGTGACGCTCGTCACCAAGTTCCTGCTCCCCAGTCCTGACGGTCGTCCCACCCCACACACACATGTGTGACGGTCGTCACAAAAGCCATGACGCTCGTCATGCTCGTCCCCCACCCATGTAACGGTCGTCACATTGCCCAGGTAGTTTTACACAATGCTTTCACCTGTCTCCAATATAGCCTTTACAATCCTTCCATCAATTAATCGCTTCAGACCAACCATGACAACAACACAACAATGTAACAACCACACCAATATATACTAATTTTCCAACTACAGTTCATCAATTTAAATCACTGCAATTTCATCGGACAAAATATGACAGCAACAGCAATAGCATATTTTCACAAATCACATCAGAATGATTCCATCACAGTATACAATTCTATCAATTTCAGGACATCCACAACAATTTAATACAAACACATAGAAATAAATTACACAACCCAAAACCCACATATCATTCATCATAAACTCAATTATAGAGTCAGACCCCACCCTTACCTTGGATTGACGGTTGCTCTAATAATTTTCCGGTTAGTCTCTAAAGTTCTCCGATCGAATTTCCAACCCTTTGCCTCTATGCCTCTTTTCCTCTCCTCTTGCATCCATGGAGATTAGAAATATGAACATGCTGCCATTGAGTTCCTATCTTGACCAAAATTCAGCCTCCATCATCATCAATCCCGTAACTACTATTTGACGCATTTCCAGCATGAACTCTCAAACTTCAAATGCGTTTTTCTCCTTCAATACCGAACTTATTGACATGAAATCATATATCAAATTGAAGGGAATTTCGTAAGCTTTTCAGAAATTCAAGAATCGCTTTAATCGGAATTACGAGTAAAAAGTTATCACCTGTTTAGTGGAGGTTGTACCATAAGTGCGAAAATAGAGATATGATCATGAGTTCTTCTTTCTCCTTCTTTGCTTCCAAGCTATTTTCTCTCCTCTAAAACCTTTATTCTTCTCTAAGACTTTTTCCTCTGTAACTTCCACGATCAATTTCTCCAAAACTTCCTCTTGCAACTTTTCACGTATAACATGTTTTACTCATTCTCTCAACCCTTATTTTTCTCCACTAATCAAAACCTAATTCCCATTTTTTCTCAACCAACCCAATTAATAATAATAATAATAATACTATTATTTTATTATTTTTATTGGGCCTACTATCTTCACCCCCAATCTTACTACACACAACCATAAAATAAGCCCATATAATAATATTAGTATTATTCTAATACTATTTTCCATCATTTTAATCAACTCATGAATCAACTAACAACAACACAACTTAATCAACATTCTACAACTTCGACAATTAATTCGAAAATAATTCAAAAATATTTAATTAAATAAATAATTAAATATTGGGCGTTACATAAGACATATCCTCATCACTCAAAATAGCAACCTTGCATACAGAAAAACCCAAGCACAGGCAGATATATACAGATATACAAAATATACAAGTATACAAGCAAGCAAACATATAAATAACACAAATACAAACAAGATAGGCTTAACCCTCTGAGGGAAGACTTTCCCCAGTGAAGTCGCGATTTCTGTTGCGGTGAGAATCGGATAACAAGCTATTAATTAACTCGCATCACACATCTTTGAAATTCACCACCGAGCTTTGATTTATCCAAAGGAAAGGGTAAATAACGAAAACCCTAAGTTAAGAGAATCTAGGTTCAGGGGTTGGTTATACTAAGGGAAGGTATTAGCACCCTTAATATCTATAGTACTCTACAGGAACCTCTTGTTTAGTTTGTGTTATGTTATGTTTGCTTGTTAAAGGAAAAAGTGCTAAGGTAAAGGACCTAGGGTATGTACACTAAGTATGCTCACCAAGACGTCGCATATTGTGCTTACGTATCTGACTAAAGAATCAGAGCAACCATAGTTCACCTAACTAAGGGTGAATTTGAGGAACCATTGACCATGGCAAAAGTTCCAAGGGGAGGTAAGGTCAAAAGCTTGAAAGCAAAGCTCGTGGGGATTGACTGTTTAGGAAAAGATATTAATGGCTACCTCTCAAGACGGCTACGCGGAGTGCGGTGACTCCGAGCCTAAGGCTAGGTTAAAAGGGTAATGAGCTACCAATGACCTGACGGTCAATAGAGATACTTTCCTTTGGAATAGGGGAGAAAACATATTAACAAGAGTTGAACAGAATTGAAATTGAATAAATAGTACGAGTACAGCAAAGATGATATTCAAAGTTTCGAAATTAGAAACATGTTAAGTTATGAAAAATTGGCATGGACTTACGAATAAAAAAATGATTTGGTTCAAGTCAGAGAACAACAAACAATTATTTACAGGCCCGTTATACTGAAAAGTTCTAGAAATCGGTTAACGATTTTTTCATAAAAAAGGAAACTGTGAACCGATTATAAATCAAAGCATATTTTGTTATTTTGTTGTTTTAGAAAGAAAATAAAACATTAAAAGAAATGAAGTAAAAAAAATAAAAAAAGGGTAAGTATGTGTGGCAGGCGCCACATAATGGTGGCAGGTGCCACCAAAACATATGCAAGGCACAAGTATAAGGTGGCAGGCGCCATCTTCCTTGTACATGGTGGCTTGCTGTAGCGAGCGAAACTGGACGTGTTTCTTAAGTACTGTCGCTCTTTTGGGGGTACTTCAGGTCGATTCATTTTTTATTTTATTGAAGCTGATGAAGGAAGGGAAATAGATGTCTCCAATTAACCCTGCTTGCGTACCGAGTTTAAACAGCGGTCTGTTAGGTTACAGATGCGATATGGAAGTGGGGCCTCTTTCTTCTTTCTTTGTTTATAACGGAGCACCGGGAATGTTCATGGGTAGGGGGTTAGGACTGATACTTTTTTAATTGATGTATGGGATTGTGGGTTTTTGTTGAGTGTGCTCGCTAAGATTTTTCTTTCAATCTTATGCCTACGTATTCCCGTTTACCGAAACAGGGAAATCAGAGCGATCGTAGTTCCTCCTATTCTATGGGAGGAAATAGTGTTTTGTTGTCTTGTTCAAAGCCTAAGACGTGAGGCTAAAGGTAGTTTGTATCTTGTTCAAAGCCCAAGATATGAAGCTAAAGAGTCTATTTGTATCTTGTTCGAAGCCCAAGATGTGAAGCTGAAGGGGTGTTGACTTTAGAGAGAATTTGTCATCTCTAAAGGGGTCTGTTTGTCACATTTGTTGGGTGACTGGTTTATAAAGGAGGATTACTTTAACTGTGATATGTGAATCCAGCAATGCCATAATTTCCTTTATAAGGGTTTTTGACCTGAAGGAGAAGACTTTAACTCAGTGTAGAGCAATGCCATCTTTCCTTAGGAATTTCTCATGCTAAAAGAGGGACATTGGCATGGATGTAGATGATCCAGAGGCTTGCCGTTTATAGCAATTAGATGAAGGGAAAGGAGTTGTTGATGTTTGTATACTGTGAACGAGGCACAACTTTGATGCTAAAAGGTTGATTGGTTCAACCGGGGTTTCCTTGTACAAAGCCTAAGAGGAGGCTATCGACCCAACAAGAGGGTAATTTTTGTGTGTCTCGTACGAAGCCCAAGAGAGAGGCTAAAAGGGTTGACTCTACAAGAGAATCTTTTGTATGTGTCTTGTACGAAGCCCAAGACGGAGGCTAAAGGTTGAACTCAACAAGAGAGTCTTTTATACTCAACAAGATAGTGTTTTGTATCTCGTACAAAGCCCGAGATGGAGGCTAAAAGGTTGACTCAACAAGAGAGTCTAAAAAGGTTAACTCAGTTGGGGAGAATCATTGTACAAAGCCCAAGAGGAGGCTAGGGTTACTATTTTAGTTTAGTGACAGGTCCAATATGCTGATTTAAAGAGAAAATCAGTTCTTATATGAGTACTGTTTGCACTCAGGGATTTGAATCGAGGATCAGGGTTATTTCCTGTTCCTTAAGGAAATGGGAAATCCAAAGGGTATATAGACTGTCCGAGTCTGCGGGTTTTATCTCCTAGTTTTGAACGGAGCTTGAGAATGTCTTTGAGACTCAAGGGAATTAGACTGTCCAAGTCTAGAGTTTCATCTTTTGTACTACGTTTAAGAAACAGCAGTAGCAAGATCTAGACTTTTTGAAAGATTGTTCTATTAAGATGACTAATTTCTGTTCCTATACCTCTAGGAGGTCGTCGGGACAATTTGTACGAAGCCTAAGAGGAGGCTGGAAACTTTTAAGAAGCCGAGGGACAATTTGTACGAAGCCCAAGAGGAGGTTATCATTCCCGGAGGAAGAAATCATTTATACGAAGCCTAAGAGGAGGCTGTGAGTACTTCTAAGAAGCCGACGGGTCCTTGTACAACTCCCAAGAGGAGGCGAGGATGCTTTTAAGAAGCCTGTGAGTCCCCAAACCCCGAGAAATTCAAGACAGCCTATTCACCGAGAATAGACAAAGCCAGGAAAGTTCGAGAATTTGGAAGAAACTCAAGAGATGCCATTCACGGAGAAAAGATCATCTCTGGGGAATAGAGTTTCTTTGACGATTTCTAAAGGTGACAATCTGTGAAAGGGTTCACCGAGAATGCTGCCTTTCACATCTCCATATTGTTTAACCCCAAGAGGAGGGAAGACTCTATCCGGTAATCCTATGGGGATCTAGTTTTGTCTATTTTAAGAGTAATCAACAGGGCTTAGTGCTAGACGTAGTTGCCGGGGAAACTCTAAATATCTATACTATTATTACACAGTCGATATGAGTTTATGAAAGAAGACTTACAGTGAAACAGCCCCACAATACAATTATATGTATATGAAAGCGGATAAAGAAAGCATATAACCACTTACTCGGTTGTAGAGCTTCCATGTTTTTTGGTTAGTTGTTCAACAAAGAAAGATTGAAAACAACAGTATATTCAAAATCAAAGGAGAAAGTATTTTAAAAAGATGTTGGGACTTACAGCTCAAGGAGAGGCCCAAGGTTTACCAGTGATTGCACTGTTGTTTTGTACAGAGGGACTTATACAAGTGACTGAGGCCCAAAAGGTTTTCTGTACAAAGGGATGGGTCTTACACTCTCTCAAGAGGCCCAAAAGGTTTAAAGAAAAAGAGTGGGGCTTATAACACGAGGGTATGCCCAAATGATTTTTCGTTTGAAATGGCGGTTGCGCCGAGATTTTTGAAAATGCAGTGGGTCTTATACAATGACTAAGGCCCAAAATGGTTTGGTTTTCAAAGGGGTTTGGGTCTTACACTTTAATAGAGGCCCAAAAATTTTGAATGGGTCTTATAGCTCGAGGAGAGGCCCAAATGGTTTATTTTAAACGGGCGACGATTGCGCCAAACTTTTCTTTTAACGCAGAGGGACTTATACAATATCTGAGGCCCAAAATTATTTTGGTTAAAAGGGGATTGGGTCTTACACTCTAATAGAGGCCCATGAGTGTTTGAAAATGATTTGTGAGGGTGAAAATCAAAGAAACCCTAATTTGTTTTCCTTTAACAGTAAATATTAAAAGAAAATCAATGAAAAATACCAAATGAATTTGAATAAACCACTTGTGATTTTTGTTTAAGGTTTGAAAAATGAAGTTTTAATCACAAGAGATATTAAAAGTCATTTGGTCTTAATTTTTCAAGATGAATGTACATTTTAAAATGTTTAAAAACAAATAAAAATGAATTTATTCACAAAAATACTAATTATATTAAATAAATAATATAAACTTAATTTTTTTGCGGAATAAAATATATCAACATTTTTATGATTTTTTGCAAAAAGAACCAATAAAAAATAATTAAAATTGAAAGAGTTATTAATTTTCCAATTAATTAATAAAACATAAAAATATTGGAAAAAATGGCAAAATGTGAAAAAACACAAAATGGCATGGGTGGGGTTTGAACCCACGACCTTAAGGTCACAAGGCGCGCGCCTTACCACTGGGGTGGTGATATATCCATTGTTTTGAGTGAAAACACAAATATACAAGTCATGCCTTGGTTTTAGGCCTGGCCCAAGGCAAGGCAAGGCAAGCTTTGGCTCAGAAACGTGAAGGCCATAACTTTCTCAATTCTTAATGGTTTGAGACAAAATTTATATGCATCTGGACTAGAATTTCACAAGGAATCCAATGGTGGTGGTAGTTTTTTCAGATCACACTCCCTCCTCAAAACCCGATAATGGTTTTGAAAAAGACCTATAATTTCATGTTCTATGCTACACTTTGATACAGGTATGAATTACATGATCAATTGGTTCAAACACAACATATATAACATGTATGAGGTGTGCATGATCAGTGGACTTCAAAGCATTGCATATTTTGGAAAGTTCAAGTCACGAGGCTTACCTCTTTTTGAGCTTTTTGGAGTTTTTGTGCAATATGTCAAGCCTCTTATTCCAGAAATGATTTGATGCTTTAGACACACTCAAATGATCCCTTAGAAGATTTTAGGATGATTGGAATCAGCTGGTACCTGCAAAAACACAAACTGGCCCTTTCTTGCAAAAGGGGTTAAAAGTGACCAAAATAGCAACTCCCTCAAATGGTGTTCCAGATGGGGGGAACCATTTGGGATAGTTCAAGGATGATATTTGAAGTGTGTTTGAGGTTTTATCTGGTTTGGAAAGTGACTGAATCAAGACATGGCTTGAAAAATGCACAAAAAGCCAATTTTGAGGTTTTGAGAGGTGACTTTGTGATTTTGTGATTACAGGTCATTTGTGAGAGTTCGGATCACCTACATATGATGTTTATGAGGTGTGTCTGTGATTGGATTAATTGAAAAAGCTCTCCAGCTCAAAAACTCAGAGTTATCTTGCTAAAGAAGGTATTTTTGCCTAGAGAAAGGGATTTTGAGGAAAGCATCTGTTTGATGGCTTTGGTGTACTCAAACTGAGCACAAATGAGCTTTATTTATGGTAGAGCAAGTTTGTTTTGGGATCAATAGTGAATGGAAACTGCAGCAGAGGTTTGACCAATGTTGGCAAATGAAAATCCAAGTCTCCTCTAGCCATTGACTAGAGGTTAGGGCACAAGCTTTGGTTCCCTCCTTGTTGGAGGAATCTTGACTGAATTCAGTTGCAAATGTGTCAGTCCATGCCACCTCTAAGCATCTATTAAATGCTCCAATCCAAAATTGGAGTCTTGTCCCTCTTTTAGGCAATTCTAGGTTTGGCATGCTACTTCTTGTTCCAAGGACTTTGGAGGCATGGCTCAGTGATTGTCCCCTTTAGATTTGATCCTCAAATGTGTCCAAGATGATGACAAGGCTTGAAATTGGCTGATTTTGGCAAATCGACCAAAAATGTAAAATTCTGCCTTGCCTTGGCAGTTTTCAGCAAGGCAACTTGCCAATGTCATATCTCATGGCTCAAGTTGAATTTGGTGATGTTCTTGGCCATTTTGGAAAGCCCTTATATGATAGAACAACTGTTTCATCATATTTGGTTTTGATAATTTTTGGATCCAAGTGAAAAATGTCCCTACATTTGGAAAAAAGTGAAGGCAGATTCTGACTTAGTGAAAATTTCACTAAGTGTTGGAAAAAAGTGACATTTTCACTTTTTGTGATTTTGATCATCCCATAACTCAAAATCCATGAGGAATTTGGAGGGGGGTCAGTTTTAAGCTTTTGTAGAGGGCCATGAGAACTACAAATCAAGCTTTGGATGGGGAAAATGGCTTTGTGGTTCAGGAGTTATGATCCTCCAAAGTTGGTACCCTTGCCACTTTGTTCATAACTTAGAAAATTTTCTAAGATTTTATGGTTACCCCTTTTACAAGTTATCCCACTTTCTTTGATTTTTCTTGATGAATGATGATTCAAATCATACATTATCATTTTAGGGTTAAAAATCCATTTTTGTGAAAAATCTCAAAAAGTCAAAGTTGACTTTTGTGCACAGTTGACTTTTTATCCGATGAATTCCAAACTGTGCAATCCTTTAGGAAATCATGTCCTTGACCTAAATCAAACTTGATGGACATGTTTCATGGGTGTTATAGGGTATATTGAATCATTTCTTAGGGCTTGGGAGCATGTCCTGGTCAAAAGTCAAAGCTATAGTTGACTTTTTCCTCAAAACCCTAATTGTGGTACTGATGAAATTGAGACTTGTTGCTCAAGCTTCTTGGATCAATCCATTGATGCAAATGGATTAATGTGGTGTATTAGAGACCCTCAAATCCTCTCTTGAGGTCTTGGCTCATGATTTTTCCCAAAAGTCAACTTAGGGGTGAATTAGGTCAAGAAACCCTAATTCCTGATTTTTGATGTATGCATCCCTTGAGGTCAAATTGACTTGATACTTGGGTCCATGAAGTTCCATGGAGTATATTAGGTTATGCTTTGAAGCATTGGCTCATTCCTAGAGGAAAATTTCAAACTAGAGGCCCTGGTCGACCAAAACCCTAATTTGGTGACACTGGCGATCTTGAGGCTTGATCCACCTAGAAGGGAGCAACCTTGTGCTTAATCCTTGATGTGGGAATCCTCTTAATCCACTGTGGATGTTTGAGAGGTTTAGAAAAGTTGAAGATCATGTCAATTCTTGATTGATCCTTTGTCTAAGAACTTTGAGAGGGCTTGAAACCCTAAGTTTGATGGTAGTGGATGCTCACCCATCTTTGGGGAGACTGATGAGGCAAGATGGTTCATGCATATTGTGATGATGATTTGCACAATGATGGGAGATCTTAGTGGTCAAAATTTGGGGTATGACAGATGCCTCTATTTAAGCTTCTTGGACCCGAAGGTCCGAATGACGAAGGTGTTCGGGCATTCGGGGTGCAAGAGGATTAAATATCGGAGTACCCAAAATTTTGATGGTGGTTATGAAGGGTAGCTTATGCATTCATCTTCTTTTGCTAAGAAATGATGCTTAGAAAAGGTAAAACTTCCCCTCGATCCTGGTTGTCTACCGAGGAACTGGTCTAAGTTACTGAATTAAACTTCCCCTCGTTCTTGGTTTCCTACCAAGGAACTGGTCTCAGTTTCTGAAATAAACTTCCCCTCGTTCTTGGTTTCCTACCAAGGAACTGGTCTTAGTTTCTGATATAAACTTCCCCTCGATCCTGGTTTCCTACCAAGGAACTGGTCTCAGTTTCTTTTGTCAATAAACTTTCTTGACAAGGGACGCTATTCGTAGCGGTTTTCCTCAAACTTCTCGCCGAATTTTCTTGGAGAGATGCCATTTGATGGGAAAAAGAATGACGTCAGACTTGCTAGGGAACCCTATCGTCTGAGTTGTAGAGGTGCACAAACTTCTCTATGGGAGACACCATTTGTTTCTACTGGGGAAAGCGAGTTTCTTGAGAGACTGCTTCCGCTTGGGGTCTTGCATCATACTTTTCTCGGGGTTTTCCCGGAGAAATGCCATATGATGGGATCCAATTTTGAGGTGCCGATGACCTTTTCATTAGTGGTTTTTTTGGAGAAAAACTGTCGTACCGCTGGATCTCTTATTAAGAGGCTTTCTCTGGGGATTTTCCTTAATCCGGGAAAGCGAAAATATCATCTTCAATGGCGAAGAGTAACATCGGTTGAAGGTTCTCCGGTCTTTCAAAGGTTCAAGTTATCAAAGTGGTCAAGGACCCAAGTCCAATCCAGAAATAAACTGGAGGAGAGATTGTTCAAACGCAACATTTTCTAATCGAGGAAAGAACTGACAACTCAACTAATAAGATAGTTATCACTAGGGATAATACCGACTGGAGTGATAGTGATGCAATATAAATGAGAATGCAAATAGAATGCATGATGTATGTATGTATATGCTGACAAAACTGACGCGACATACAGACAAAAAATGAACATGACGGGATACTCGGCCATCGCGGGGCGAAGTCGTACCGTTGATCCAAAAGTAGCAATTCTGCCTTGCTCTGGAGAGACAATCCCTGCGGGGAATACCGTTGGTCAGGCTTAGGAGATAAGAACTCGGCCGAGGGTATCAGATGGGAAAGCCGCATCTGATACAGCTGATCCTTCATTCAGGCGCATTGCCTTAGAAGGTGTACTTCGATTCTGCACTTTGAAGCTCGTCTATTTCTGGAGTAGCGAGCAATGTTCTTTTGATGCTCAATAGTCAAAAGAAATTGCCATCTTTATTTAAAGGCAGAAAAAGGTTTTAACAAGGAAATTCATTTTTTTTTAATTTTAAGAACTGTTGATCATGTTAAAATGTCGTTCTATAAAGCTAAAACAAATAAGAATTGCAAGCAAAAGCACAAGGGCTCAAATTTTATTGATAGGATGGAAATCAGCCAAGCGCGTGATTCCATAGAGTATTTACAAAGTTAGAAAATGGAAATTCAAGGGAAAAGGGCTACATTGAAACATGAAGACCGCTATCCTTCTACCAACTTTGAATTCTGGACATCCTGAGCTTATGTCGAAGATGGCCTTGACTGGAGTTTTCTGATGGACGACGTAACTGCTGCTGAGGATTTGCCCCTTTGTTGAACATAGTTACTTGCCATTATCCCTAATTTTTTCCTGGATTGTACTTTGAGGTTTCGAATCCAACGGGATGATTTTTGATCATGTATCTAATTTTTGGCTGGACCTCCCTTTCGGGTTTTCAAACCACCGAGACGTTTTTTTTTTAGGCGAAGTATTTCTTGACTACATCAACATTTGTGGGGTAGGAAAATTCCTCTCCGTCCATAGTTGCAAGTCTCAAGGTGCCGCCTGAGAAAGCTTTCTTGATCACATAAGGGCCATCATAATTCGGAGTCCACTTGCCCCGAAAATCAGTGAGAAATGATTGTATTTTCTTGAGCACGAGATCTCCTTTCCTGAAGATGCGAGGTCGGACCTTTTTGTCAAAGGCCTTCTTCATTCTCCGTTGGTACAACTGACCGTGGCACAGTGCTGTTATTCTCTTTTCTTCGTTCAGGTTCGATTCGTCGTGTCGAGTTTGACACCATTCAGCCTCTGTAAGCTTAGCTTCCATCAATACCCGGATTGACGAGATCTCTACTTATATGGGGAGCACTGCTTCCATGCCATATACTAGAGAGAAAAGGGTTGTCCCTGTTGAAGTGCGGACAGATGTGCGATAACCGTGAAGAGCAAAGGGTAGCATCTCGTGCCAATCTTTGTAGGTTACAACCATCTTCTGAACAATCTTCTTGATGTTCTTGTTAGCCGCTTCTACCGCTCCATTCATCTTAGGTCGGTAGGGGGACGAGTTATGGTGTTCGGTCTTGAACTCTGCGCACAACTCCTTCATCATCTTATTGTTCAAGTTAGATCCATTATCAGTAATGATCTGGCTCGGAACACCATAATGGCAGACGATATTATTTTTGATAAATCGGACCACCACTTGTCGGGTTACATTAGCGTATGATGCTGCTTCGACCCACTTGGTGAAGTAATCAATGGCTACTAGGATGAACCGATGTCCGTTCGAAGCCTTTGACTCAATCATGCCAATCATGTCGATTCCCCGTATGGAAAAAGGCCATGGGGAAGAAAGAACTTTGAGATGCGTTGGCGGTACATGGATTTTGTTTGAGTATATCTGACACTTGTGACACTTCCTCATGTACTTCTAGCAGTCGGATTCCATGGTTAACCAGTAGTACCCTGCTCTTAGAATTTTTCTCGCCATTGTGTGTCTGTTGGCATGAGTGCTAAAGGATCCTTCGTGAATTTCTTTTATCAGCATGTCTGCTTCTGGTCTGTCGACGCATCAAAGCAAGATCATGTCAAAATTCCTCTTATAGAGTGCATCACCGCTCAGAAAGAAACTTCCTGCCAGTCTTCTGAGGGTGTTCCTGTCTTTTCTAGACGCCCCAGGTGGGTACTCTTGTTTCTGAAGGAAGCATTTGATATCGTGATACCAAGGTTTGTCGTCTATGACTGCTTCAATTGTGATATGTAAGCGGGCCGTTCAAGGCGCATTATGTCGATCTTAGGTATATCGTTCCATTTACCTACACTAATCATGGAAGAGAGAGTGGCTAATGCATCAGCCATGTGATTCTCATCACGAGGGATGTGATGAAACTCAACTCTGTTGAAGAAGGGTAGCAACCTTCTCGCGTAGTCTTTGTAAGGAATCAATCCTGATTGGTATGTGTTCCAATCTCCTTTGATCTGATTGATAACCAGGGCTGAATCGCCGTATACGTCCATGTTCTTGATCCTTAAGTCGGTCGCTTCTTCGAGACCCATAATACAAGCTTCATATTCGGCCTCGTTGTTTGTGCACTTAAAAGTAAGTCGGGCAGTGAAAGGAATGTGGGTACCCTGAGGTGTTATGATGATTGCCCCAATTCCGTTTCCGTAATAATTGACAGCTCCGTCAAAGATAAGCCCCCATTGGGAATCTGGTTCTGGCCCTTCACTGGGTAGTGGTTCATCGCAATCTTTCATTTTTAGATACATGACATCTTCGTCTAGGAAGTCAAAATCGATTGATTCTTGATCGTCAATCGGTTGATGAGCCAAATGATCGGCTAAAACACTCCCCTTAACGACTTTTTGAGCGTGGTACTCTATGTCATATTCTGATAGCAACATCTGCCAATGGGCAATCCTTCCCTTGAGAGCAGGTTTTTCAAATACATACTTGATTGGATCCATTTCAGAGATTAACCAAGTAGTGTGACGAATCATGTACTGGCGCAGATGTTTGGATGCCCAAGCTAAAGCGCAACAAGTTTTCTCGAGCATCGGTGAATTTCTTGCTCAAATAGTAGATGGCAAACTCCTTCCTTTTGGTTTCGTCTTGTTGGCCAAGTACACATCCTATTGAGTCCTCTAGGACTGTGAGGTAGATAATCAGTGGTCTTCCTTCCACTGGAGGGGATAGAATAGGTGGGTTCAACAGGTATTCCTTGATACTGTCAAAGGCAGTTTGGCAATCTTCTGTCCAAACGCAATCCTGATTCTTTTTTAGCAGTTTGAAAATCGGCGCACATGTCGCTGTCATGAGGAATATAAATCTGGAGATGTAGTTAAAACGTCCCAGGAATCCCCTGACTTGTTTTTCAATTTTCGGAGAAGGCATTTCTTGAATGGCCTTGACCTTGTCAGGATCAACCCAATTCCTTTCTGGCTGACGATGAACCCTAAAAGTTTCCCTGAACGGACACCGATGGTGCACTTGTTGGGATTCAAGCGGAGTTTGTACTTTCTCAACCGCTTGAATAACTTTGACAGATGGGTCACATGCTCCTCTTCTGTTCTAGATTTTGCAATCATATCATCGACATATACCTCGATTTCTTTGTGTATCATGTCATGAAAAAGAGTAGTCATGGCCCTTTGATAGGTCGCCCCGGCGTTCTTCAAACCGAACGGCATTACCTTGTAACAAAAGGTACCCCATGGGGTAATGAACGAAGTTTTCTCCATGTCTTTCGGCGCCATTTTGATCTGATTATAGCCCGAGAATCATCCATGAAGGAGAAAATTTTGAACTTTGTTGTACTGTCTACCAGCATGTCAATGTGTGGTAAAGGAAAGTCGTCCTTTGGACTAGCCTTGTTTAGATCTCTATAATCCACACACACTCTGACTTTTCCGTCCTTTTTCGGAACGGGTACGATGTTGGCTAACCATTGAGGATATTCTGATATAGCGAGGAAACCTGCACCAATCTGTTTTTGTACCTCCTCTTTGATTTTGATGGCCATGTCTGAATGAGTCCGTCTCAACCTTTGTTTTATTGGCGGACATTCCGATTTCAAAGGTAAATGGTGTTCCACGATGCTGGTATCCAACCCTAGCATATCCTGATAGGACATAGCGAATACATCGGGGAATTCATTGAGAAGCTTTAACAAACCCTCTCTGGCAGTTGGACTGAGCAGTGCCCCAATCCTGATTTCTTTTCTCTCTTTTTCCAAACCTAAGTTTACCGTTTCCAATGGCTCTTTGTGAGGTTCAATGGACCTTTCCTCTTGTCTGAGTAATCGGGAGATCTCTTCTGGAATTTTGTTGTCAACTTCTTCTTCATCCCCAAATACCGGGAACTCAAAGTTGGGAGAAGGCATCGGATCGTATGTTTCAACTGGGTTTAAAACCAGCAATCTGCATGACGTGATGATTGTTTTTAAAAGAGATAGGGAAAAAACAAGAGTGTGTGCAGTGTGTTTCTTTTATGCTTGTTTTTATTTTTTGAGATGTTTTTTAGGATTACCATTTTCTGAGAAAAGCAAAAAGAGAAAACAGCAATTAATGCAGAAATTACAGAACGACGTTATTTTATTAATGAACAAGTCAATTCTTGAAACTACAGCCCTATAAAACAAAACTCTATCGCTTTGGGCAAAGCGAAGAGGGAAATTTTACATAAAGCGAGCCCTATCAAAACATCTGTTTCACCTGGGCAGGGTGAAAAGCTAAAGATGGAAATTACTTTGACTTATGAACAATCTTCAAAACATCGACAGCAACCCATTGACGGCGAACTCCTCGGTGAATCACAAAGTCTGGTACTTTCCTTGATTTGTCTTCAGAAATGACGCTGATTTCTGGTGCAGCAGGATCATTGGAATCTGTCTCCCAGGCAGAATTGTCGTAGGAGGATTCCTCTATTGCCTTTTGCATAGCATTTGTGCTCTCAAGTAGATCTCCCCATCCAGTTGGCTGGATGTCTTCGAGCCTGATACGAGAGCTTTCGGGAGCGGTGTACTTGACGAAGTAGTCGAACTTACCACTCGGTTATCCCAAGGTGTCCCATACTTCTTTGGAATTGGAGGAGTCATCTCTCTCGATGATGTTGACCTCGGAAAAAGCATAGTTGATGAACTCTAATCCTACAAACGTTGCGAATTCATCGTCGTGCGAGGTATTTTCAGGATACCCTGGGTGTTGATCCCATGACATGGTGGGGACACAAGTATTTTGTTCAATGATGCTCAGCTGATTTTCATTGTTCGGCTGATTCTTTTGCCCCAAGTCTCCTGGGTAAGGCTGCCACATTGGCAGACCATCCATCAGGCCATAATAGATGTGGTCAAAGTTGTCTTTCATCAGAGTGTCCTCCTCTAATGAGTTTGGCGGAGCACGACATCCTTCCGGACCACAATCTCCATATATCATTTCGACATCTGACCAAGGTATAAATCTCGGGCCCTGTGTAGGAAAGCAAAAGGGAATATGCATTTCGTCCTGAGATGTATAACCGTCCTCGTTGAGATAGGACTTCCATTCTTCCTCCGTATCAGAGAAATCAACTTTATTGATGGTATGCACTTCTTGAGTCACCGGGTGAAGGAAACCTCCACTGTGGAAGAAGTCTCGAATGGGATGAAGACTTTCATCGCTGGCAGTAGCTGTCTGGGTACAGGTTACAGAAAAATCAAGACCCTTCTTTGTTTTATTGTCAGTAGGAATGACTAGCTGTCCCCATCCTGTTGTATTGGTACTCTCGACCGCTTTGATAGCGTCTTTGTATGAGGCAATGGAAGTTCCCTCTTTCGATTGATTGTCCTTGCTCAGCGACAGTGCTTGGAACTGAGTTCCAATAACATCCTCGGGTTCTACACAAGTAAATGATGATAAGTTACTCACGAGCAAGGCTTGCTCTCCATAGACCGTGACGAGCTGGTTGTTCTGGACGAACTTTAACTTTTGGTGTAGGGTCGAGGTGACCGCCCCAGCCTGATGTATCCAAGGTCTTCCTAATAAACAACTGTACGTTGCCCGGATATCCATGACCTGGAAAGTGACTTGGAAAGTGTGAGGACTAATAGTTATGGGGAGGTCGACTTCGCCGACAACCGTTTTTCTGGACCCGTCAAATGCTTTGACGACGACCTCACTGGTTCTCAGCTGGGGTCCTTTGAAGGATAATTGCATCAAAGTGGATTTCGGCATGACATTCAGGGCTGACCTTGGCAGTTGACTGTAATGTTGAGTGCCAGGTTATGACGTCGACCTTCTTCAGGTAATTCCTCATTACTAAATCCCAAGTTATTGCAGGAAGTGGTGTTAGAGACAATGTTATCGAACTGTGTGATTGTTACATCCTGTTCTACAAAGGCTTGCTCCAAGACTTTCTGTAGAGCCTCCCTGTGCGCTTCTGAACTGAGTAAAAGTGACAACACAGAGATCTTTGAAGGAGTTTGTAATAACTGATCAACAATGTTGTATTCACTCCTTTGGATGAGCTTCATCATCTCATCATTGTTTTTCAAAAGGTCAGGATTACTCGACTGACCGACCGGTAGATTGGGAACTTCTGTCTGAGGTTCCTTTTCTTTACTGGACTCTCCAACTCCTCTGTTGAAGATTCTACCGCTCCGTGTTACACGACTGATGTCTGCGATATTCACGACGGAGGGTAATGGAATTTCATTTCCATTCTCGACCGTTGTTGCACCGTATTTGTAAGGGATTGCCTTAGTTGATTCATACGCTAATGGTCCCGGTAGATAGATGACTATGGGAGCTTTCTGATTTTTCTGACTGTCGTAAGCAATTTCAATCTGTTCCTTATTGGAAACTCTCGATTCGTCAAGTAGAGGAATGATGGCATAAACATCCCTGTTCCTCTCATGATCGAAGATTACGACAACGTCCTTAATTTGATCAGCGAGGTAGTTCGGCGCCCAGTTGATTGGTCCGGAACCCGGATATGGGCAAATCTCTCTACGATCCACCTGACCCTGAAGAGCTGCTCGCACAAGGTAGCATCCTTGGTTATCTTCTGAACAGACTCTACAACGTTCGTAGTTGTGTGGCTGCACCTGGCCATGCCCTCTTTGAATGTAATGTAACCTCACTAGGTTAGTTTCCACAGATCGAACATCCTGACTTTGATGCCGAGTAGGGTTCCTGTTACTGATACTAATTTGTTGAGTATCTTCATCCATATAGATTGGCATCCACCAGTGATTTAATAAGTGCTGAAGTGCCTCCTGGACAAGGGCACAACCTTGATTATTTTCGCAACTCGCCTTACAGCTTTGATAGTCATGTGAAATCAGGAACCCGAGTCAGACCTGCTCAGTATGTAACTCTACCAGGTTGGTATTCATCAAGCGAATATCGAAGATCTGAACCATGTTGATCTGATAGTGGTTTCTATCATGGTAGTCCTGGATCCATCCAAGATCCATCTGACGCTGGAGGGCCTCCTGTACAAAAGAGCATCTTTGTTCGTTCACCGAGCAAGTCAGACAAGAACCATAATCGTACCGTGGCAGATTATGATACTGGCTTTGCCTTGAGTGCATTGCCACTAGGTTGACATTCATCGCACGGATGTCGTGGTTTTGAATGATGTTGGAATTCGTATAGACCATGTTAACTCCACGAACTCGGTACTCTTGGATCCATCTGAGATCCATCTGTTCCTGTAAAGCTGATTGCACCACAAAACATCCCTGATTGTTTTTAGAGCATATATCGCACTGGTGATAATTATGAGGTGGCACGTGGCTATACCCACTTTGTCTACAATGCATCTTGACCAGATTGGTCCTTAACAAGAGTACATCATGAATTTTATAGACATTGTTAGACTCTTCCTCTATCAGGTTGACTGCAGCTTTCTCATGTTGAGGCAGCGGGTTCGTGAGAGCATTCGGATTCGTATCTTTGAAAGATAAGACCCCGCTCCTAACAAGCTTTTGCACGTCAGACTTGAAGTTGAGACAGTTCTCTATGTTATGCCCTGATCCTCCTTGATGATAAGGGCAAGTCTGGTCCACCTTAAACCAAAAACGCAGATTTTCCGGTACTACAAGAGGGGATTTAGTCTGGATGTGCCCCTTAGCTAGTAGTAACGGAAATAGTTCTGCGTATGATACGGGTATATGATTAAATCCTGGTGGCCGCGTTGTACGGTTGTTGTTGTATGGAGGACGAGCCTGCAGAAGAGGTTGTTGTGTCCTTTGCTGAAATTCTTGTTGATTAAGTTGGTTCTATGCAACCTGAGGTTGATACGTAGGCGCGAGATTGATAGCAGGAGTCACAGTTGCTACTGGTTGATAACGTCGCCTTTGCTTTCCGAGAGAGATATTCCCAATATCTTTCTCTTTTTTCTTAGGGAGAGCACTACCATATCATTTTGTACTACTTGATGACCCAGCGTCTTTTACTAGACGTCCTTCTCGAACAGCTTCCTCGAGACGCACCCCCATACCGACCATTTCCGTGAAGTCACTGGGCGCCCTGGCAACCATTCTATCATAGTAAAATGAGCTTAAGGTTTTTAAGAAGATTTTTGTCATCTCTTTTTCCTCAAGAGGTGGACAAATTTGAGCAGCAATTTCACGCAATCTCTGAGCGTATTCCTTAAAGGTTTCTTTGTCCTTTTGCGACATTGATCTGAGCTGATCTCTGTCTGGTGCCATGTCCAGATTGTATTTATATTGTTGGTCGAAGGCAGTGCCGAGATCTCTAAATGTGCTGATCGTAGCGCGGTTTAAACCCATGTACCATTTGAGTGCGGCACCGGTTAAACTATCTTGGAAGTAATGAATCAGTAGGTCTTGATTCTCTGTCTGAGCCAACATTCGCCGAGCATACATTACCAAGTGACTCTGAGGGAAAGAGTTACCCTTGTTTTTCTCAAAGTCGAGCACTTGGAACTTGTGCGAAACTTTCACATTGGGGACCAGACAAAGGTCTCCGGCGTCCTTTCCAAATAAATCTTGACTGCGGATGGCTTGCAGCTCCTTTTGCATCTCCAGGAACTATTCTTGGAACTCGTCCATCCTGTCGAACATAGTTTCCTTTCTACCAGAAGGTATCTGTGGAATCTGTCCTTCCGGGATAGTGTGCACCACAGGGGGTGGTACCGTGACTACGGCCGTGAATCTTGGCGTTTCCTGAAGTTTGTAACCTTCAGGAGTCCTCAATATGCCTCTGGCATCTTCGCTTTCTTGAAGTTTGTAACCTTCAGGCCCAGCGGCTTCTACTGAAGTTTCCAGATCTCCAGTGATTGGCGGAACATATCCTTCCGGGATATAGTTAACAGGCATGCCCCAGGGACGATCTTTCGGCATTTTGTACCTAGGATCATACTTCTCCACTATGGGCGTTGAGGTAACCTCTGAGATCACAGTTCTTTGTAGCTGAGCTTCTACCATGGCTTGCATGTCGTTACCAAGATTTCTCATATCCTCTCTCAGAGCGTCGATCTCTTCTTTCAACTCTCTGTTCTCTTCCTCAAAATCATCCATCTTTTTCTGACGATTGGCCCGAGTATTGTACGAATGAGACAGTTTGACTCTAGAATCGAGACACAAACGTGAGATTCGTAGGTAAGAAGAATACGTTGCGTGAGAATGATGAATGCAATGATTATATTAATTGTTTTTTGGTTTAATCAAAATAAACTTCGACAATTAGATTGCAAATATCAAATAGTGGGGAAACCCCGTTTTATTGAATTCAAAGGATTGCGAAAATAGAAATACAGTAGATTACAAGGTGCGGAAACAAAAACCTAAGCTATGGGGTCCCGTGTCCTCCCTGAGGAGAAATCGGGTGCTGATTTTGGTACTTTCCTTTTCTTGGACCGGGGCTCTTGGGCCGTTGTCGGGTTGTCATTCCTTTGCCAAGTGAAAGGAGCGAGAAAATTCCTTTGGTCATCCTGATTATCCACAACACGTTTCTCCAACATTTCAATCAGGGCATCCTTATCCTTCAGTAGTTGCTGTATTTTGATACACTCCACATTGAGGGTGCGGTACTTGTTCTTCCAATACCTCGTCTCCCGCTGAACTTTGTTGAGAGTAACCTGAAGTATTTCCGTTTCAGTCATGAAGTACATGATAGATTCCCTTGGCGAAAGAACTCTGTGATGAGGATAAGGCATCTTTAGCTTGAGAGCTCTAGTTTGTACCCAGTGGAGGTAAGGCTCCACCGAGACACAGTCTGGTTCTCCTAGAGACTCTCGTCCTTTCTTATGAACATGTTTCCAAGCGTGCACTATTTCCATCTTTAGTGCTCTATCATTTTCTCCTTCTTTGAAGAAAAGACCTTCCAGATGAGTATTCCGCGGGACATGCCTCATCGGGTATCCAAATTGACGATGAACCAATACTGGATGGTAATTTATTCCTCCCTTAGTTCCTATGAGGGGCACGTTGGGGAAGTTTCCACAACGGTCAATGATCCTGATTCCCTCATAATTCCTATTGCACCAATCTATGTTAGAGTTGGTAAGAGACATGATTCTCTGGGACCAATGTAAAGTATTCTTTTGATCCCAAAAAGCAGTAGAATTAGGCAAATGGGAGATAAACCATTTGTATAGCAGAGGTACAAAACATGTGATCTCCCCTCCGTTGTACAAGTTCCCTAAGTGTACAGAATGATATGCGTCTGTGAGTAAAGTTGGCACAGGGTTTCCAATGAGAAAAACCTTAATGGAGTTGACATCGACGAAGTTATTGATGTTGGGAAACAAAAATAACCCGTAAGTGAGTAAGACAAAGATGCTTTCAAAAGCAGTCACGTTCCCTATACTAGCGAAGTACAGGGCCTTCTTTATCATGAACTGGGATGGCAAACCTTGTATGCCACCCTTAGTGGTCATGTGAGTTCTGACCTCTGACTCGTCCAAATAAATTGCTCTTGCAATGGTCTGATCCTTTGGAACTTCTTCCAGTCCAGAAAAAGGAGCTCGATCAGTGATGTGTAAATCAATCAGATGAGAATATTCCTCCAGTGTTGGTGCGAGCTGATAATCCGGGAATGTGAAACAGTGATAGACCGGATCGTATAACTAAACGAGTGCATCCATGATTCCTTCAATTACTTGGACCCTTAACAGAGGTAGCAGACCTCCGTACTTGGCTCTGAAAGCTTCAGGGTTAGTGACCATTCTCGCCAAACCTCTCAAATCCTCTAACTTTGGAACCTTGAAAGTGTACTGATGAGTTCTCCTCCTACCGAAATCCATGAGCGCAATCCTTTTCTCTGACATTTGCAATTATTGTCTTAGTTTAATTTGAAAAAAGGAGAGACTAGAAGAGAAGATTTTCTTTGATGTAATGTTTTTTAAATGAATGCATGAATGTAGCACACAAAAACATAGAAAAAACATAGGGTCAAAGGGTCGGTGTCATGGAGTCAAGGCTCTACCCGTCCCAAAGGTTTATACTAGTGATTTTTTATCTGTCTCTCAACATCATCAACTCTTGTCAAGAAAAACACCAGCGGGCCGGGAATCGTGCTAGGTGATGTTTTTTTGAAAAGTCCTCAAAAGAGGGTGGTATCGCGTGACAACTATTTCCGATAGCTTCCGTACCACTAAAAGGGTTTTTCCTAGGTGTATACTCAATCTTTCCACATGCGGCATCACACGCATTCCCATTAGCAGAAAAATAAACACAGATATCAATTAGGAAAAGCAGTATATATATTTGTCCTAATGTCCTAGACTTTTAAGAGCTATGAATCATGTGTTCCTGACAGAAAATGGCTTCCCGGCGGAGGCGCCACTCTGTGGTTCCTCCCCAATTTAAAGGTTTTGACCTAAGATCCTAGTGAAGTCAACAAAAATCCTATCCCACTAAAATCCCCAAAGAAAGAAAGAAAAGAAAAGGGCCCCACGGTGGGTGCCACTTTTCTGTAGCGAGCGAAACTGGACGTGTTTCTTAAGCATTGTCGCTCTTTTGGGGGTACTATAGGTTGATTCATTTTTTATCCTATTGAAGCTGATGAAGGAAGGGAAATAGATGTCTCCAATTAACCTTGCTTGCATACCGAGTTTAAACAGCGGTCTGTTAGGTTACGGATGCGATATGGAAGTGGGGCCTCTTTATTCTTTCTTTGTTTCTAACGGAACACCGAGAATGTTCATGGGTAGGGGGTTAGGACTGATACTTTTTTAATTGATGTATGGGATTGTGGGTTTTTGTTGAGTGTGCTCGCTAAGATTTTTCTTTCAATCTTATGCCTACGTCTTCCCGTTTACCGAAACAGGGAAATCAGAGCAATCGTAGTTCCTCCTATTCTATGGAAGGAAATGGTGTTTTGTTGTCTTGTTCAAAGCCCAAGACGTGAGGCTAAAGGTGGTTTGTATCTTGTTCAAAGCCCAAGATATAAAGCTAAAGAGTCTATTTGTATCTTGTTCGAAGCCCAAGATGTGAAGTTGAAGGGGTGTTGACTTTAGAGAGAATTTGTCATCTCTAAAGGGGTCTGTTTGTCACATTTGTTGGGTGACTGGTTTATAAAGGAGGATTACTTTAACTGGGATATGTGAATCCAGCAATGCCATAATTTCCTTTATAAGGGTTTTTGACCTAAAGGAGAAGACTTTAACTCAGTGTAGAGCAATGCCATTTTTCCTTAGGAATTTCTCATGCTAAAAGAGGGACAATGGCATGGAAGTAGATGATCCAGAGGATTGCCGCTTACAACAATTAGATGAAGGGAAAGGAGTTGTTGATATTTGTATACTGTGAACAAGGCACAACTTTGATGCTAAAAGGTTGATTGGTTCAACCGGGGTTTCCTTATACAAAGCATAAGAGGAGGCTATCGACCCAACAAGAGGGTAATTTTTGTGTGTCTCGTATGAAGCCCAAGAGAGAGGCTAAAAGGGTTGACTCTACAAGAGAATCTTTTGTATGTGTCTTGTACGAAGCCCAAGACGGAGGCAAAAGGTTGGACTCAACAAGAGAGTGTTTTGTATCTCGTACAAAGCCCGAGATGGAGGCTAAAAGGTTGACTCAACCAGAGAGTCTGAAAAGGTTAACTCCGCTGGGGAGAATCATTGTACAAAGCCCAAGAGGAGGCTAGGGTTACTGTTTCAGTTTTGTGACAGGTCCAGTATGCTGATTTAAAGAGAAAATCAGTTCTTATATGAGTACTATTTGCACTCAGGGATTTAATTCGAGGATCAGGGTTATTTCCTGTTCTTTAAGGAAATGGGAAATCCAATGGGTATTGAGACTGTCCATGTCTGTGGGTTTCATCTCCTAGTTTTGAAAGGAGCTTGAGAATGTCTTTGAGACTCAAGGGAATTAGACTGTCCAAATCTAGAGTTTCATCTTTTGTACTACGTTTAAGAAATAACAGTAGCAAGATCTAAACTTTTTGAAAGACTGTTCTATTAAGATGACTAATTTCTGTTCCTATACCTCTAGGAGGTCGTCGGGACAATTTGTACGAAGCCCAAGAGGAGGCTGGAAACTTTTAAGAAGCCGAGGGACAATTTGTACGAAGCCCAAGAGGAGGCTATCATTCCCGGAGGAAGAAATCATTTATACGAAGCCTAAGAGAAGGCTGTGAATACTTCTAAGAAGTCGACGGGTCCTTGTACAATGCCCAAGAGGAGGCGAGGATGCTTTTAAGAAGCCTGTGGGTCCCCAAACCCCTAGAAATTCAAGACAAACTATTCACAGAGAATAGACCAAGCCAGGAAAGTTCGATAATTTGGAAGAAACTCAAGAGATGCCATTCACGGAGAAAAGATCATCTCTGGGGAATAGAGTTTATTTGACGATTTCTAAAGGTGGCAGTCTGTGAAAGGGTTCACCGAGAATGCTGTCTTTCACATCTCCATATTGTTTAACCCCAAAGGAGGGAAAACTGTATCCGGTAATCCTATGGGGATCTAGTTTTGTATATTTTAAGAGTAATCAACAGGGTTTAGTGCTAGACATAGTTGCCGGGGAAACTCTAAATATCTATACTATTATTACACAGTCGATATGAGTTTATGAAAGAAGACTTACAGTGAAACAGCCCCACAATACATTTATATGTATATGAAAGCGGATAAAGAAAGCATATAACCACTTACTCGGTTGTAGAGCTTCCATGCTGTTTGGTTAGTTGTTCAACAAAGAAAGATTGAAAACAACAGTATATTCAAAATCTAAGGAGAAAGTATTTTAAAAAGATGTTGGGACTTACAGCTCAAGGAGAGGCCCAAGGTTTACCAGTGATCGCACTGTTGTTTTGTACAGAGGGACTTATACAAGTGATTGAGGCCCAAAAGGTTTTCTGTACAAAGGGATGGGTCTTACACTCTCTCAAGATGCCCAAAAGGTTTAAAGAAAAAGAGTGGGGCTTATAACATGAGGGTAGGCCCAAATGATTTTTCGTTTGAAATGGCGGTCGCGCCGAGATTTTTGAAAATGCAGTGGGTCTTATACAATGACTGAGGCCCAAAATGGTTTGGTTTTCAAAGGGGGTTGGGTCTTACTCTCTAATAGAGGCCCAAAAGTTTTGAATGGGTCTTATAGCTCGAGGAGAGGCCCAGATGGTTTATTTTAAACGGGCGACGATTGCACTGAAATTTTTTTTTAACGCAGAGGGACTTATACAATATCTGAGGCCCAAAATTGTTTGGGTTAAAAGGGGATTGGGTCTTACACTCTAATAGAGGCCCATGAGTGTTTGAAAATGATTTGTGAGAGTGAAAATCAAAGAAACCCTAATTTGTTTTCCTTTAACAGTAAATATTAAAAGAAAATCAATGAAAAATACCAAATGAATTTGAATAAACCACTTGTGACTTTTGTTTAAGGTTTAAAAAATGAAGTTTTAATCACAAGAGATATTAGAACTCATTTGGTCTTGATTTTTCAAAATGAATGTTCATTTTAAAATGTTTAAAAACAAATAAAAATGAATTTATTCACAAAAATACTAATTATATTAAATAAATAATATAAACTTAATTTTTTTGTGGAATAAAATATTTCAACATTTTTGTGATTTTTTCAGATCATACTCCCTCCTCAAAACCCAATAGTGGTTTTGAAAAAGGCCTATAATTGCATGTTCTATGCTACACTTTGATATAGGCATGAATTACACGATCAATTGGTTCAAACACAACATATATAACATGTATGAGGTGTGCATGATCAGTAGACTTCAAAGCATTGCATATTTTGGAAAGTTCAAGTCATGAGGCTTAATTCATTTTGAGCTTTTTGGAGTTTTTGTGCAATCTGTCAAGCCTCTTGTTCCAGAAATGATTTGATGCTTTAGACACACTCAAATGATCCCTTAGAAGCTTTTAGGATGATTGGAATCAGCTGGTACCTGCAAAAACACAAACTGGCCCTTTCTTGCAAAAGGGGTTAAAAGTGACCAAAATAGCAACTCCCTCAAATGGTGTTCCAGATGGGGGGAACCATTTGGGATAATTCAAGGATGATATTTGGAATGTGTTTGAGGTTTTATCTGGTTTGGAAAGTGACTGAATCAAGACATGGCTTGAAAAATGCACAAAAAGCCTATTTTGAGGTTTTGAGAGGTGACTTTGTGATTTTGTGATTACAGGTCACTTGTGAGAGTTTGGATCACCTACATATGATATTTATGAGGTGTGTGTGTGATTGGATTGATTTAAAAAGCTCTCCAACTCAAAAACTCAGAGTTACCTTGCTAAAGAAGGTATTTTTGCCTAGAGAAAGGGATTTTGAGGAAAGCATACGTTTGATGGCTTTGGTGTACTCAAACTGAGCACAAATGAGCTCTATTTATAGTAGAGCAAGTTTATTTTGGGATCAATAGTGAATGGCAACTGCAGCAGAGGTTTGGCCAATGTTGGCAAATGAAAATCCAAGTCTCCTCTAGCCATTGACTAGAGGTTAGGGCACAGAGCTTTGGTTCCCTACTTGTTGGAGGAATCTTGACTGAATTCAGTTGCAAATGTGTCATTCCATGCCACCTCTAAGCATCTATTAAATGCTCCAATCCAAAATTAGAGTCTTGTCCCTCTTTTAGGCAATTCTAGGTTTGGCATGCTACTTCTTGTTCAAAGGACTTTGGAGGCTTGGCTCAGTGATTGTCCCCTTTAGATTTGATCCTCAGATGTGTCCAAGATGATGACAAGGCTTGAAATTGGATGATTTTGGTAAATCGACCAAAAATGCAAAATTTTGCCTTGCCTTGGCAGTTTTCATCAAGGCAACTTACCAATGTCATATCTCATGGCTCAAGTTGAATTTGGTGATGTTCTTGGCCATTTTGGAAAGCCCTTATATGATACAACAACTGTTTGATCATATTTGGTTTTGATACTTTTTGGATCCAAGTGAAAAATGTCCTTACATTTGGAAAAACGTGAAGGCAGATTCTGACTTAGTGAAAATTTCACTAAGTGTTGGAAAAAAGTGACATTTTCACATTTTGTGATTTTGATCATCCCATAACTCAAAATCCATGAGGAATTTGGAGGGGGTCAGTTTTAAGCTTTTGTAGAGGGCCATGAGATCTACAAATCAAGCTTTTGATGAATGATGATTCAAATCATACATTAACATCATTTTAGGGTTAAAAATCCATTTTTGTGAAAAATCTCAAAAAGTCAAAGTTGACTTTTATGCATAGTTGACTTTTTATCCGATGGGAATTCCAAAATGTGCAATCCTTTCGAAAATCATGTCCTTGACCTAAATAAAACTTGATGGACATGTTTCATGGGTGTTATAGGATATATTGAATCATGTCTTAGGGCTTGGGAGCATGTCCTGGTCAAAAGTCAAAGCTATAGTTGACTTTTTCCTCAAAACCCTAACTGTGGTACTGATGAAATTGAGACTTGTTGCTCAAGCTTCTTGGATAAATCCATTGTTGCAAATGGATCAATGTGGTGTATTAGAGACCCTCAAATCCTCTCTTGAGGTCTTGGCTCATGATTTGTCCCAAAAGTCAACTTAGGGGTGAATTAGGTCAAGAAACCTTAATTCCTGATTTTTGATGTATGCATCCCCTGAGGTCAAATTGACTTGATACTTGGGTCCATGAGGTTCCATGGAGTATATTAGGTTATGCTTTGAAGAATTGGCCCATTCCTAGAGGAAAATTTCCAATTGGAGGCCCTGGTCGACCAAAACCCTAATTTGGTGACACTGGCGATCTTGAGGCTTGATCCACCTAGAAGGGAGCAACCTTGTGCTTAATCCTTGATGTGGGAATCCTCTTAATCCATTGTGGATGTTTGAGAGGTTAGACAAGTTGAATATCATGTCAATTCTTGATTGATCCTTTGTCTAAGAACTCTGAGAGTGCTTGAAACCCTAAGTTTGATGGTAGTGGATGCTCACCCATCTTTGGGGAGACTGATGAGGCAAGATGGTTCATCCATATTGTGATGATGATTTGCACAATGATGGGAGATCTTAGTTGTCAAAATTTGGTTTATGACACTTGCACCACCTTCCTTGTACATAGTGGCTTTTGCCACTTATAACATGGCTGGTGCCATGGATGTGGTGGCAGGCGCCACTCATCATGAAAGAAAAGAAAAAAAGTCTTTTAAAAGCATGGCGGGTGCCACCTAGGAGATGGTGGCGGGCGCCACCTCTCCTTTTTCTTTTTTTTTTAGTTTTGTTTTATTCTTGAAATTCTGGTATCAGATATGTGATGTCAAGTGCGATGTCACAACATCAATATCTGCTGTATGAACAAGGTAAAAGCAACAGTAAATAACTCAAAGAATTGTTCACCTAGTTCGGTCTAACTACCTACGTCTGGGGCCTACCAAGCCAGGGAGGAATTTCACTATTAGTAGTATTAATTTACAGACTCAACAATCCCAGTTGACATCTACTAAACTTAATCACTACCCAATGAACCTTCTACCTAAGAAACCACTTAGATATGAGAAACCACTCACTCCCAAAATCACCTCAGTGATACAATCCAAACACACCTTGATTCTGCTTCACAGCTTTGATCAAGAACATAAACTCTCTTGCTTAACAGCTCTAGAGATATCAATTACAACTCAAAAACAATAACACCAATTCAACATGAATGGTTTACAAAATACACACGAAGACAGAAATGACACTCAGTCTTTAGCTCTCTTTCTTCGTCATTTAACTTAGGGTTGAGGTTGCTTTAAATATCATTCTGACTTGGGATTGGACATGCTCCCAAGATTCTGATCTGATTTGTTTTTGAAATCAGAAATTAATGCAGATTTGATCTCCTAAATATTTTCAAATCAGCCCTCATGTTAGTTATATGATTTGCTCCATGATCTGCTCCATATCTGATTGCCAATATCTTCTCCAAGAAATTCGCATCCAATCTCTCTAACAGATCTCCTCAAAACATCCTAACATGTGCAACCCTAAAACATCACAAACTGATGTCCTGATGTTCTGGTATAGTGATGTCAAGACATCACTTATAACATCAGCATACAAAACTTCCAACCCTGCAACAACTAATGATAAGAACAAATGTTATGACATCAGACATGTGACATCAACATTGTTCAACTTTGTTTTACCAAAATTCCAGCCAATACAAGAACTAACAATCTCCCCCTTTGGCTAATTTTGGCTAAAACAAACTCTGCCATCATCAGAGAACCCAGCAGCGGATAAAAATTGATAAATTTTCAAAACACCTAGCAGCACCTCTTCAACAAGCTGCACAAACTCACTAACCAGCAGCAACAAAAACCAACAAGCTGCATAAACTCACTTTCACATCAGCATAGGGCAGACTCCCGCTCAAAACAAGAACCAGCTCACAGCTGTTCAATCATGTACACTCCCCCTCAAGCCTAGAGCCACACCAGGCATCTAGGAAACACATATGCTAAGGCTAACTCTCCCCCTTTTTAGCCACAATTTGACAACATCTACACCAAACACAAAGATCTGACATCCATTAAGACATGGTCAAAAGCAAGCTTCCTAAGGAACACAATATCCCAAAAACTTTGACTGGTCAGGCGATACAACCTATGGATTCTTAAAGTACTATAAAATCCATGCCTTATTCCTTCTAACAGCACCAGACACCACACAAGAATGAGTCAGTCAAACAAAGATGCAGGAAAGCAACATCAGCATGAGGACTATAAACCAGATCCACTGAAGACCAAGAACACAACAAGGAAGGTCTCTGGAACTTCTTCAGGACAACAAGAACAAGAAAACCATCAGAGACAAAAACCATCAAGAAACCATCCAGTGCAGCACCATGCTTCTGATGATGAATGGGATGAAGATTGGAAAACTTTTCTTGATGCAGGGGGCTGGGACAATCTTTAGATATTGCTATTGATGTACCAAAATTCAATCTTGTATGCTTTCAGTAGTTAAATAAAATGTTGTTTTCATTAAACATATCATAACTGGACAAATACTTCTTCCAGCACACCTAATCCTCATAAATGCAAATTCCCAGTTTGCTTCTCAAGCTTTCAAATTGATTTGCATCTAAGGCTTTAGTAAAAATGTCAGCTAATTGTTTATCTGTAGCAACATGTTCCAAGGCAACTACTTTATCCTCAACCAAATCTCTTATAAAATGATGCCTTATATAAATATGCTTAGTTCTGCTATGTTGAATAGGATTCTTAGAGATATTGATAGCACTCAAATTATCACAGTACAATGTCATGACATCTTTCTTGACATTGTATTCTGTTAACATCTGCTTCATCCAAACAAGTTGAGAACAACTACTCCCTGCTGCTATGTACTCAGCTTCAGCAGTAGAAAGAGACACACAGTTCTGCTTTTTACTAAACCATGATATCAGATTATTCCCTAAGAAGAAGCACCCTCCTGAAGTACTTTTTCTATCATCAGCACTCCCTGCCCAATCAGCATTACAATAACCATGTAACTCAGTGCCTGATCCATGACTGTAAAGCATTCCATAGTCACTAGTCCCATTCACATATTTCAGAATTCTCTTCACTTGATTCAGGTGACTAACTTTAGGCTCAGCTTGATATCTGGCACAAACTCCAACATCAAAAGAAATATCAGGTCTGCTAGCTGTGAGATACAATAGACTTCCAATCATGCTTCTGTATACACTTTGATCCACACTAACACCATGTTCATCCTTGGACAACTTTAAATGAGTAGGAGCAGGTGTCCTCTTGTGATTAGCATTCTCTAGACCAAATTTCTTCACTATGTTATTTGCATACTTGCTTTGAGAAATGAATATGGAGTCCTCCATTTGTCTAACTTGTAGACCAAGAAAATAGTTGAGCTCTCCAACGAGACTCATTTCAAACTCAGACTGCATTTGTTCCACAAAATGTTTCACCATTGCATCTGACATCCCACCAAATACTATGTCATCAACATAGATTTGAGCTATCATCAGTTTTCCTCCTTCCTCTTTAACACACAAAGTCTTGTCAATCCCTCATTTTCTATAGCCATTCACAACCAGGAATTTAGTAAGCCTTTCATACCAAGCTCTTGGTGCTTGCTTCAAACCATATAGAGCTTTCCTTAGTTTGTACACATGGTCAGGAAATGTTGGATCAATAAATCCTTTTGGTTGATCAACATACACCTCTTCATTTAAGTAACCATTCAAGAAGGCCCTCTTAACATCCATCTGAAAAAGCTTGAATTTGAAATTACAAGCCACCCCTAAGAGTAATCTGATAGATTCCAGTCTTGCCACAGGAGCAAAGGTTTCATCATAATCAATTCCTTCAACCTGAGTGTATCCCAGAGCAACTAATCTGGCCTTGTTTCTGGTGAGCACTCCTTGTTCATCATATTTATTCTTGTAAATCCACTTGGTACCAATCACATTAACTCCATCAGGCCTTGGTACAAGATCCCACACTTCATTCCTTTTGAATTGTTCCAGCTCTTCATGCATGGCATTAATCCAAAACTCATCAGTCAAGGCTTCTTTGACATTCTTGGGCTCAATTTTAGAAACAAACCAAGAATTTGACACAACCTCTCTTGATCTAGTGCTAACCCCTGACTTAGGATCACCTATGATAAGCTCCCTGGGATGGTCCTTTAGCACTCTAATAGATGGTTCTTTATTAGATTGTTCAGGTTCAGGCTCAGCATCAACTTGACTAGGAGACCCACTTCTGTCTTCGATTTCTTCTGTGACTTCTTCAACTGAAGTTTCAACATCATCCAGGACATCAGCATCTTCCTGCTTATCAGTGTCATCAATCACCACATTTATAGACTCCATCATAACCTTTGTTCTGGAGTTGAAAACCCTGTAAGCTCTGCTATTTGTAGAGTATCCTAGAAATATTCCCTCATCAGTTTTAGGATCCAATTTTCTCCTTTGTTCACGATATGACAAGATGTAACATTTGCTTCCAAAAACATGAAAGTACTTCACATTTGGCTTTCTTCCTTTCCATAGTTCATACATAGTAGCTGAAGTGCCCCTTCTCAAAGTAACTTTGTTGTGAATATAGCAAGCAGTGTTCATAGCTCCAGTCGAGAAGTGGTAAGGAAGCTTTTTGGCAGGAATCATTGCCCTAGCAGACTCTTGAATAGTTCTATTCTTCCTTTCAACAACTCCATTTTGCTGAGGAGTGATTGGAGAAGAGAACTCATGACTTATGCCTTCAGCAGAACAATATTCAGCAAACTTGCTATTTTGAAACTCTCTTCCATGATCACTCCTTATTCTAATAACATTACTCTCCTTTTCCCTTTGGAGTCTTTGACAAAGATCTTTAAAAACATCAAACACCTCTGATTTGTCTTTAATGAAGCTCACCTAGGTGTACCTAGAATAGTCATCTACAACAACATAAGCATACTTCTTCCCTCCTAGACTTTCTACCTGCATAGGTCCCATCAAGTCCATATGAAGAAGTTCCAAAACTTTGGAGGTGGTGTTATGTTGAAGCTTCTGATGTGACATCTTGGTCTGCTTCCCTTTTTGACAATCTCCACAAACTCTTCCCTCTTCAATATTGAGTTTAGGAATTCCTCTTACAGTTTCTGAGGATATTATACTCTTCATTCCCTTCAGATGAAGATGTCCCAACTTTTGATGCCAAATTTTGACTTCATCATCTCTAGCAAACACACATGTTGAGATACTTAAGTCTTGTTGCAGCCAAAGATAACAGTTGTCCTTAGACCTAACACCCTTCATGATGACTTCTCCTTTCTCATTTGTGACATTGCACTCAGATTTTGTAAAGTCTACTTTGAATCCTTGATCACAAAGTTGACTAATACTGATCAAATTTGTAACGCCCGATATTTAATTAATTATTTAATTAAATATTTTCGAGATATTTTCGAATAAATTGTTGATGTTGTGAGATGTTGATTTAAGTTGCTAAGTTGTTATTTGGTTGATAAATTGGTTGATTAATATTAGCAATGATATTAGAATAATATAAGGATAACAGTTGGGCTTAATTAAGTGTTGATAGTAGTAAAAGGTGGGTTGCGAATATTAAGCCCAATAAGAATAATAGTAATATGGTATGTTAAGTTGAATAAGAAGGAATTAGGTTTTTATGAGAAAAGGAAGAATAAGGGTTTTGGAGAAAGAGTAGAAAAACATGTTGTACGTGGAAGTTGTAGAGAAAAGAGGAAGTCTTGGAAATTGATCGTGCAGAGTTGCAGAGCAAAGGTTGGAAGCTTCGGCAAGGCTAGGTTCGATGAGTGGAATAGAGCGGTCTCCAATCCAAGGTAAGGGTGGGGTTCGAATTTTATAACCGGGTATATGATAATTGGTACGGGGGAGTGGGATTGATATAATTTTCTACTGTATATGTGTTAACCGTATTGGCGAATTGATGTTGTTTTGTGTAATTGATGTTGTTTTGTGTAATTGGTGTTCTGTGGCATGAAAATTGTAATCGATGTCGTGAACTAATAAATGGCATGGAGATTTCTGGGTTAGGAATTATATAGGTGCTAATTGTTAAAAAAAATATATATAAGGGGGTGGCGCCCGTCACCCCTGTGTGTCAATTACTGGGTGGCACAAGCCACCCCTTTTGTGCCAAAGGGTGGCGCAAGCCACCACCAACCAGGAGAAAGGGTGGCGCAAGCCACCACAACCAAACAAGAAAGGATGTGGCGCAAGCCACAGATCTAAGGTGGCGCAAGCCACTTGGTTCTTTTAATATCATTGTTTTATTTGTAGTAGTAGGTAAAAGCAGGATTTGCAGAAGATTAATGAATTAAATTAATATGTTATTCAACTATATATATTATTAAATCATAGGTGTTAAGATTAAAGGATTAACATAGACAATATATTATTAAATCAATAAGTTAGTAATAGTAAATAGCAGAAAAGAATGAGTTAGCAGGTTGTTGACAGAAAATGAGGAAAATATCAGTAGTAGGTTTTGACAGGAAAGGGGAATTTGTAGACACTGATAAGTGTATCAGAGTGGAATTTTGATGACAATATGATTGAGAGCATAATGTGTTGTATCAGTAAGTTGAAAATTTACAGTATCAGTAAGTCTAACTAGTAGTTATTACCGTGTAAAACAGTACCGATTCAGCCGAATAAGCAGAATTAAGCGGAAAAATTAGTTGTCCGGAATTAGTTGAAATTGGTCAGGAAGGTTCGTATAAACTAGTAGGTAATTTTGGTCGGTTGATTTTGTTGGAAATATGATGAATAAGTTGATTTGCAGGTGAAGTTGAATCGTGTTGAATTGTCCCGATTTATGGACATTATTAAGTTGCAGGTCTTGTGACCAACGTTGTTAAGTTGTTTTGCAGTTGCAAGCCTTATGACCCACGTTGTTAAGTTGTTTTGCTGTTGCATGTCTTGTGACCAATGTTGATTAAGTTGTTTGCAGTTGTTGCATTTTTGTCGTTGTTGTGTTGTGTTGAATAATGCATAGCATAGCATTATTCAGTTGGCCTAGATTGGCAACATTATTAAGTTGGCCTGGATTGGCAAAAAGTTGAAGTTGAAGGCTTATGCCTTGATGCCTCGATAACCTGGCAGTTTTTAAGTTGGGAGTTCTGCTCCGTTTGTAAGTTGGGAGTTCTGCTCCGTTTCTAAGTTGGGAGTTCTGCTCCATTGGTACCACATGCATACGCATAGTTGAGTCGCATTTTGTGTTGCATTACGTGTGTTGATAAAGTTGATGTTGTATTTTGTTGATGAAGTTGATGTTGTATTTTGCTGATGAAGTTGATGTTGTATTTTTGCTGATAAAGTCGTATATTGAGTTGTTGATGATTTTTGTTTGTTGTCGTTGTTGTAAAGTAGCGAAATTGTATGATTCTAGTCTAATGTATTGATTATCATACTCTTGTTTATATTATTCGATATCTCACCCCTTCGGTTTGAATGTTACCCCTATGTTGGTAACGTGCAGGTTAGCAAAGATGAAGGTCGTTTATCCTTACTAGTTTGAGTCGGTGATGTCGCTCTGATACGTAGCACTCGGGGGATGGACGCTAGTTGTTTATTGTTGAATATGTTTTATGTTGCTAAATTTTTAAGTTGAATTTATTAAGTATTATGTTGTTTTGAAGTTGTTTTAGTCGAACAAAAATGTTAAGTGAATCAAAGTTGAACATTCATATCTTGAAGTTGTTTTGTTTTGAGAAGAAGATATATATGAATTTTGTTGTTATCGGTTCATCCGATCAAAGTGTTATGTTCTGTTCATATGAAATTAATCGAAGTTGTTTTTAAGATGAAAGTGTAGCATCCTATTGTTTGTTGAAATTTTATAATTCTGATTTTACTATTATCCGCCGGGTAGAAATGGGGTGTTACAAAATTTGCTGTCAACCCTTTGACAAGTAGAACATCATCCAGTCTAGGAGCACCAGTACAATTCAGCTTTCCCATCCCCTTGATTTCTCCTTTAACACCATCTCCAAATGTAACATGACCTGAAGACTGAAGCTTAACATCTACCAACAAATTTTTAACTCCTGTCATGTGTCTTGAACACCCACTATCAAAGTACCAGTCTTCTTTGGTAGAAACCCTAAGATAAGTGTGAGCTATTAAGCTGGCAACTTTACCTTTTGGAACCCATTGCTTCTTAGAATTTAAGACTTGATTACCTATGGGAAACTTCTATGTGGGAGTATACTGATGTGCCTTCTGAGGATACCCATGTAGCTTATAACAATAGGTCTTTATGTGTCCAAAACGCCCACAGTGATGACATCTCCAACGCCTGAATTTCTTCCTAGAAGGAATCCTGTCAGGATGTTTAAAATTTTGTTTTAACATCACTGGTTTGGAACTGGTAATAACATCATCAGAAGCTGCAACATTGTTGAATCCCAAACCACTTTTGTCTCCAGCAATTTTCCCAATACTAAGAATGTTTTCTAGAGCATCAGTACCATTGTTCAACATTTTGACAGTTTTGGTCATAGAATCCAATTTAGAGTTAAGCATACTGACTTCATTTTCAAGTTCAGTCTTTTCAGCCTCTAACTGCAGTATGGTTTTCTTCAGCTTTTCTCCTTCAAGACACACTTGTTCACTTCTCATGCACAGTTCTTTATACGAGGCAGCAAGCTCTTCATAAGTAACCTCATCATCACACGAATCATCATCTGACTCACAAACCCCAATCATAGCTCTAACAAGCTTAGCTGATTCATCTTTTGATTCACTTTCACTATCAGACCAGGAAGCAGATGATCAGTCACCATTTGTGCTAGGTATTTCACTATTTAACTGTAAATAAATCAGGTAAACTGTGTGTTTTTAAGCGTTTTTAGTTAGAATTAGGATTATTTTAATAATATATAGTGTGTCATTACTTATGAGTTTCTTGAGGATATTTTACACTTTTGGTATGTTAGCAGGTCAAAAACAGGTTTGGAAGCTCAGAGGATTAAACATCAGATGCGGAACTGAGCCGGAGTGAGAAAACAGAAGAATGAGCCAAAAAGTGGAGGATCTGCTGCCCATACGCGTAACACTCTAGTTGCGCGTATTACCCCCTTGCATACGCGTACCATACGCATTTCAACAGAGAGATGGTTTTGAGTGGAAAAACACGCCTTCTGCCAATACGCGTAAGGAACAAGTCAATACGCGTATCATATGGCTTGCTGGCTGGCCCTTCTGCTCATACGCGTAGGATAATGAGCTGCATTCAAGGTCAATACGCGTACCAGGGTAGTCAATACGCGTATTGAGCCCACAAATTTCAGAAGGCCCAAATTTCACCTATTTATTGCCAGAACGCGAATTTGCAAGGGTTGGACGATTTTTGGGAGCAAAATACAAGATTTGAAGGCTGGAAACTCAGATTTTCGCAAGGGATTCACATGTTCAAGAGTTTTCGGACGATTGAAGATTAATTCCTCGAGATAATTTGTAATGACAACATTTTCATCTATTATTTTCTTTTTCTTTATGAGTAGCTAAACCCCCCATTGCTAGGGGGGTGACCCTGAATCTTCATGTAATGAATTCGATTTTATCAATGCAATAACTATTTTATTCAGTAATCGTTTATTTGTTCTTAGTTCTTTGCTTAATGCCTAAATTGTCGGAAAAACGGATTTTGAACCTTTACATGTAATTTTTGCTGGTCAGCGGTTATATGTTGATCTGACTAAGAACATTTGATAATAAATATTGCCTAGGACTAGGGATACTTTATCAAAACCGGAATTTCTTGATATATACAAACTTGATCATGAATGTAATTATCTATGGACATAGTAATTAGATTACATGATCAAAGATCTTTTCACTAAGGACTTAGGATTAGATAATCTAAAGAACCGGTACTCAAACGTTTTTTATTTTGTTATTGCATTTATAAATTGTAATCGTTGCATGAGGATTCATTCACCAAACCCTAGTAATTTACTCATATCGGATATCGTTCAACTATTTACTCGTTTTATTTAAATCTTAGTTATAGAAATTTTCAACCACCAAGACTTTTTGTTTAATTGAAAGTATTTTTAAACTCTGTATCGTCAAGCAGTCCTTGAGATTCGATACTTGGGATTTTTCCCTTTATTACTACAATAGGCAAAATAGTACACTTGCTATTTTTCCTATCAAGTTTTTGGCGCCGTTGCCGGGGACTGCCAAAGATTATAGAGTTTAACAATTTTTCAATTAGAATTTTGTTGCTCTGCAACCAAAATTTTATTTTTATTTTTATATTTTTTTGCTTGATTTATGTTTTTCTTTTTATTGTTACTAATCTCTGTCTAATCTATGAATACGAGGTAAGGCCTCAGCTGATTTTCATTTTGACGCAGAACCAGAAAGAACTTTACACGCTAGGCTCAGACAAGCTAAAAGAGAAAAACTGGCAACATCTGACGCAGAACAAGTGATTGAAGAACACGTCTCAGTTCATTCTGAAGATTCTGATTCAGAAACAGATTTGCATCCAGAACCTGTTAATATGGCTGCAGATCCACCTCCCGCAGAAAGACTTCTGGGTGACTATGGCAGGGAGAATCATCCAGCAGTGCGGTTGACAATAGTTAACCAACCAGTCAATGTTGCCCATTTCCAGTTGCACCCGTCTACTATTCGTCAGTTGGAAAGTAAACCTTTTGCAGGAAAGATTAATGAAGATGCAAACAAGAACCTACAGAGGTTCCTGACTATGGCCACCTCATTGAAAATTGAGGGGCATTCTGAAGAGGCAAAGAAGCTGGTTAAGTTTCCTTTCATTTTATCAGAAGACGCTGAAGAGTGGTTTTATTCTTTACCTGTAGATGGAAACCGCTTTTCTGAATGAGTACTTTCCCGCTTCTGTGTATATCCGCAAGAGATATGACATCCTAAATTTTAAACAGAAGGACGGAGAGTCACTTGGAGATGCGTATAAAAGGTTCAAGAGGTGTTTAGTTGCATGTCCTACACATAATTTGGATGCAACTGAACAAATGCAAAATTTTGTAAATGGGCTGAAGATGAAAACTAAGCAACTCATTGATACAGCTGCTGGTGGCTCATCTAACTTTTCAACAGCCACTGGTATCAAAAAGATCATTGAAGCTATAGCTGCAAATGAGCATTTGGAACTATATGATCGTACTGTGAGTCAACCTGAAGGAAAAATTGACTTGAAACTGACAAATCAAGTAGCGAAGATGGAAGATCAGATTGCAGCTGAAGTGGAAAGAAGATTGAAAGCTATGAATTTAGGTACTCAGACTGTAGCTCAAGTTCAACCAGTTCAGACTTTGATTTGTGAAATCTGTGGTGGACCGCACTTTGCCATGCATTGTGTTGCCACTGCGGAACAAGTGCAGGCTATTAATTACCTGAGGCAGAATAATCCATATTCAAATACATATAATCCGGGGTGGAAAAATCATCCTAATTTCTCCTGGAAAGATCAGCAGGGTAATGTTCAGAAGCAGGGAGCACCACAGTAACAACCACCTTACCAGCAACAGTATCAACCGCAACAGCAACCTTATCAGCAACAGGTACCAAAGAAAGTAGATTTGGAGATTGCTATAGAAAAGATGGCTGCTCAGAGTGTTCAATTTCAGGAAGAAACCATAAATAATCAGAGGAACACCAATGCTTCTATAAAAAATCTGGAAGTTCAACTGGGTCAGATAGCACAACAGCTAACGAGTTCTCAAGCACCAGGTACCTTACCTAGTGCAACAGTACCAAATCCAAGGGATCACAGTAAAGTGAATCCTGTAACAATAAGAAGTGGGAAATCAACTGAAATACCTGAAGAGAAATCTGAGGAAGAAGATCAATTACTTGAAGTGGATCTTGAAATCTTAGAAAACAAGAATCCACCTGAGGAAGAAGTAGTTCCACCACCTGTTGTGAAGGAGAAGCCCACCGAACCAAAACTCATCATAAAGCTTCCATTCCCACAAAGAAATAAGAAGAAGAAGCAAGATGAGAAAAATTTTTAGAAGTTTGTAGAGATGTTCAGGAAATTAGAGATCAACATTCCATTCTCTGAGGCACTTGAGCAGATGCCTATTTATGCCAAATTCATGAAGGACATCATCTCAAAAAAGCGCACCACTGACACTGATCCTGTTATACTGACTGAAACTTGCAGTGTTATTTTGCAGGGTATGAAGATTCCAGTGAAGAAGCCAGATAGAGGCTCAGTCACTATTCCGTGCACCATTGGAGATAGGTCCTTCAAAAAGGGCACTGATTGATTTGGGGGCTAGTGTGAGCCTTATGCCGTTGTCTATTTACCGGAAGCTAGGAATTAGAAGTGTTCAAGATACCAGAATGACACTCCAATTCGCAGATCATTCAGTTAAGAGACCATTTGGGGTAGTTGAAGATGTTCTTGTCAAAGTTGATAAATTTGTCTTTCCTGTTGATTTTGTGATTTTAGAAATGCCAGAAGATGAGGATATCCCTCTGATTCTGGGAAGGCCTTTTTTGGAAACAGGTAGATGTATGATAGACATTGAGGGAGGTACCATAACCCTCAAAGTTTACGATGAAGAGCTAAAAATTGATGTTAGGAATACCATGAAACATAAAGAGGATATTTGTACGAACCACTCAGTGGAAGTGATTGATCAAATAGTGACCAACACCATTCAAAGCAACTTCCCTAAATCACATTTGGAAAGAGTTATGAGTTTGTCACCAAAAGAGATTGAGGACCATGATGATGAGTAAGAAAAAGAAGTTCTTGCTATGCTAGATGCACAACCACCTTGGTTGAAATCCAGACCACACCGGTGGGAGGATTTTAGAGCTTCACCAGAAACAGAGACTGAAAAAGGGAGTGAAACAGGTACAAGTTCTGAACTAAAACAATTACCTATGAATCTTAAATATGTCTTTCTGGAATCGGAAACAAGATGTCCTGCTATTATTAACTCTGAGCTGAATGAAAAGGATGAAGAAAAGTTGATACAGGTCCTTAAGAAACACAAGAGTGCTATTGGGTGGACTATTGGGGATTTGAAGGGAATTAGTCCCACAGTATGCATGCATAAGATACTGATGAAGGATAATCAGAAACCAGTAGTACAACCCCAGAGGAGGTTAAATCCGGAAATGAAAGAAGTGGTACGAAAAGAGGTTGTAAAGTTGCTAGATGCAGGATTGATTTATCCCATTTCTGATAGTTCTTGGGTGAGTCCTGTGCATGTGGTACCAAAGAAAGGAGGAACAACAGTGGTTGTGAATGAAAAGAATGAACTGATTCCAACTCGTACAGTAACAGGTTGGTGAGTATGTATTGATTACAGGAGACTTAACACTGCAACAAGGAAGAATCATTTTCCCCTTCGTTTTATTGATCAGATGTTAGAGAGACTTGCAGGTCACGAGTACTATTGTTTTCTGGATGGATACTCTGGGTACAATCAGATTGCTGTAGCCCCAGAAGATCAGGGGAAGACCGCATTTACATGCCCTTATGGTATTTTTGCCTACAGACGGATGCCATTTGGGTTATGCAATGCCCCAGCTACTTTTCAGAGGTGTATGACATCCATATTCGCCAATATGCTTGAAAAGCATATGGAGGTGTTTATGGATGACTTTTCTGTTTTTGGTTCTTCTTTTGATCATTGTTTAGCTAACTTGTCTCTTGTTTTGAAAATATGCCAGGAAACTAACCTTATTCTCAACTGGGAGAAATGTCATTTTATGGTACAGGAAGGTATCGTGCTAGGACACAAAATTTCCCGCAAGGGAATTGAAGTGGACAAAGCAAAAGTTGAGGTGATAGCTAACCTCCCACCTCCTGTGAATGAAAAAGGGATAAGGAGTTTCGTAGGACATGCAGGTTTTTATCGCAGATTTATCAAAGACTTCTCAAAAGTTGCCAAACCATTGACTGATTTGCTTGTCAAAGACAAGCCGTTTAATTTTGATGACAATTGTAAGGTAGCTTTTGAGACGCTAAAGAGTAAGTTGATTATTGCTCCTGTTGTAATTGCCCCCGATTGGTCTCTACCTTTCGAAATTATGTGTGATGCAAGTGACATTGCTGTGGGGGCTGTATTAGGACAAAGGAAGGACAAATTATTGCATGTCATTTATTATGCTAGTCATGCCCTTAACCCGACCCAAATGAATTATGCAACTACCGAAAAGGAGTTGTTGGTCGTGGTTTATGCTTTTGACAAATTCAGGTCATATCTACTTGGTTCTAAAGTTATTGTGTATACTGATCATGCTGCTTTAAAGTATTTGTTTGCTAAGCAGGAATCAAAACCAAGGCTGTTGAGATGGATACTCCTCCTCCAGGAGTTCGACTTGGAGATCAAGGATAAAAAGGGGTGTGAGAACACGGTTGCGGACCACTTGTCTCACATGTCCCCAATAAAAGAAACTGAGGAGGAGCACCTCATTAAAGATACATTTGCTGATGAGAGAATACTTGTTGTTACTGGTGTACCATGGATTGCTGACTATGCAAACTATGTGGTAGGTGGGGTGATACCGGATGATTTTAATTCTCACCAAAAGAAAAAGTTTCTTTATGATTGCAGGTTGTATCTGTGGGATGACCCATTCTTGTATAAAAGGGAAGTGGATGGACTGATCAGAAGATGTGTGCCAGAAGGTGAGCAGAGAGATATACTAAAAGCTTGTCATGATTCTGAGTATGGAGGGCATTTTAGTGGAGATAGGACAACGGCAAAAGTCCTCCAGTCTGGGTTGTATTGGCCCACCTTATTCAAGGACGCTCACTATCTAGTCCGAGAATGTGACAGATGTCAAAGAACTGGTAATATCTCCAGAAGGAACCAGATGCCTCAAAACTCGATGCTATAGGTAAAGTTGTTTGATGTGTGGGGTATTGATTTTATGGGACCATTCCCACCATCTTTCGGCAAAATTATATACTGGTTGCGGTAGATTATGTGTCAAAGTGGGTCGAAGCTATAGCACTGCCTACTAATGATGCTAAAGTGGTGGTGAATTTCCTGAGGCATAACATTTTCTCCAGGTTTGGGGTACCAAGGGCGTTAATTAGCGATGAAGGTACTCATTTTCTGAATAAATTGATGGAGAATTTGTTAAAGAAGTACAATGTGAAGCATAAGATAGCCACACCGTATCACCCCCAAATGAGTGGACAAGTTGAAGTTTCTAACAGGCAAATAAAGAAAATTCTCGAAAAGACTGTTAGTGTGTCTCGAAAAGATTGGTCTGTGAAGTTAGATGATGCACTATGGGCATACAGGACAGCTTTCAAAACACCAATAGGTATGTCTCCTTATCAACTTGTGTATGGTAAAGCCTGTCATTTACTGCTCGAACTCGAGCACAAAGCTTTTTGGGCCTCCAAATTCCTGAACTGTGATCTTCTGAAAGCTGGTGAATCCCGAACGCTTCAACTTCACGAGTTGGAGGAGTTTAAGAATCAAGCTTATGAGAATGCCAAAATTTATAAAGAAAACACAAAAAAATGGCATGATCAGAAGATCCAGAAGAAGGAATTTTGGGAAGGACAGTTGGTGCTGTTGTTTAATTCCAGGTTGAAGCTGTTCCCTGGTAAGCTGAAGTCCAGATGGTCTGGTCCGTTCATCATTCACAAGGTGTTCCCTCATGGAGCAATAGAACTAAAGAATGAGAAAAATGGAGATACCTTCAAGGTTTATGGACAGAGGTTAAAACCTTACTATAAAGGCCAAGGAGGACCAATAGAAGAGGTTAAGCTCATCTGAGCATGAGGTAACCCGTCGAGCCATGCGACGTTAAATGAAGCGCTGCTTGGGAGGCAACCCAAGGGAGTTTTTTAATTTTATTTTAATTTTGTCCGTGTATTTTTAGTTTAATTTTAAAAAAAAATTTGGTTTATGTTTCATGTCTTTTGAGTCAGGTTTCATCAAGGGAAGGCCTCGGCAAAAATGTGGACTTAAAAAAATAAAAATAAAAATAAAAAAATAAATAAAAATAAAAATAAAATTTCACATGTCCACTACCAATACGCGTATGGAGTGAGTGATACGCGTATTGGTGTGAAAAATAAAGCATCCCTGGTGAAACGCGTACCATACGCGTATTGTATCGATACGTGATTTTGATACGCGTATAGGACTTCAATACGCGTATGGCCTCTAACTGATACGCGTATATCCATTCAATACGTGATCTGTTACACAAAAGTTCATTTTTCACTGAATTTCCTTGCGTATCATACGCGTATCAGGTATCTATACGCGTATTGCCTGCGTATGATACGCGTATCAGTTTTAGGGTTAGGTTTATATATCTTTTCTGTCCTTTTTTGCCATTTTTCTGTTTTTCATTACGTGAATTCTGCATATTACTCTGTCGAATTTTTTGTTTTCTCAGACTCACAGGTTGTATCATGTCTCAATCACCAGAAGAGGTTCAAATCTTTCGCACATCTCATCATGAAGGTAGATATGAACAGATTAAAACACGCAGTATAGTTGAAGAGAAACAATGGGTGTATCAAGATGATAAATTTCCAGAAGTGACGAAACTCCTCAAAAAGCAAAAATTGACCTTCTTCAATGATCGTATCCGCACGGTTGCAAAGGAAATTATGTGGGAGTTCTATGCAAATGCTCAAAGAGTTATTTCTGATGAAGAGGATCCGACTGAGAATCAAGAGTTTGTTTCGTGGGTGAGGGGAAAACCGGTGAAGTTCGATTGGAAAATGATCAACAGGGTGCTCAAGTGAAAATTTCTTGAGTCCGTCTGTCCTTTTGCTGAGTGGAAAGTTTCTGATAAGAACAGGTGGCCCTACAATGACATAAGGAGTTTGATTGCAAGACCAGGTTGTGATTGGGTTCAGTCATCCAGGGTTGCGCCGGCAAAAATCATGGTTGTAGACTTGGCGCCAATTTCCAAAGCTATGGCCTACTATATTCATCACAACTTTAGCACCAATCGGGGCGGTTCAGAGCTGATCACTGAGCGTGCTCTACTTCTCTTTCAGTTTCTTAAGCTGAAGCAAGTGAATATTGGACAAATTATTTCTAATGATATGGATGAAATTGCTCACTCGCCGAAGAAGTCGTTAGGGCATGCGACGGTTATTTACCTTCTGTGCAAAAGGCTAGTGTGACCGATCTGCAGGGAACGATGATGTTGAGACCAGCAGCCCCACTGAATGCCTATTGGATGAAGGATCGAACGATTACTACTAATCAGCAGTGACCTCTGAGGAGAGCACATGACCATGAGGCCAGTGGCAGTGGTGCACCTAGATCTGAGACACATACTGTCCCGCCACCTCCTGCCTTTGATGAGGACTCCTTAGACCACCGTTTGAGGATGTCCACCTTTTGCACGCTGCAGGAGTTCAGCTATGTGTACGGGCTTCCGGGAAGACATCTGACACATCAGACGGATTTGTGGGAGGCTGCCCAGCGTTTTAGAGACTGGTACAGCGGTGAGCCACCAGCACCTCATCATGGGCAGTTTACTTTTCCTGGGTGGACGTATCCTGTTGAGATTGGAGGTGTAATGCCCCAGCCTAATCAGCCACCGCGCCAGCCGACTCAGCCTCCTCAGCATCAGACACCACCTCAGCATCAGCAGAGTCCTTACAGACCTCAGTTCCAGACCCCACCTGGGATTCTGGATGGCATGACACCACTTACGAGAGCGGTGAATGATCTCTCATATGACCCGTTTGGTGCGGTTGACTTCGATACACCGATGCAGGGTGACACATGAGAGCATGATTGAGTTTTTGTTTTATTTCTAGTTTATTTCGTTATTATTTGTATTTTTTTTTATTTCCCGTTCAGTGTACGCTTAAATTCCCTTATGTATTTGTTTTTATTTTATTATGAGTGTAATTGCCCATTTCTGGGTTTTTGAAACAACTGAATACATTTGGGAATTTTACACAGTTTCTTGGTTCCTATTTCTTTTAGATATGTGATTGTTCCTGGCTTAAGTGGATGTCCGGATTACTTCCCCAATGACTTAAGTGTCCTCTCGATTTGCCACCCTGACTGTTGATACTGCTGTATATGATCGGACGCACTGGTTAAAAAAAAATCAGAACCAGGGGCAAAGGAACCTTGCACAAAGAGATACTACGGAACCTGTCAGTTTTACCCGTCCTGGTGAGATCAGAAAATGCCAAACACTTATCATCAAGAAAGAGACATCAGGTATGACTTTATCTATCATAGTTTGAGTACATTCCTTTTGCATATTGACTGTATGAATGCACACACTGAGGCAAGTTTTTTTTTATCACCTAGAGCCTTTGAAGCCATCCATTATTATTATCATTATCCTTTGTTTACCCCAGTTGAGCAGTTATCCCTTGTTTGAGAATTACCCGTTATTATTAACCTCTAGCCTTATTATTATTATTATCCTACCTTGTTTAGAGTATGTGTAACTGTTTGTGGATCTGTGTTAAAATTTAAGTTTGGGGTTGCTGTTGGAATAGCAACCTTTAAGTTTGGGGTAGCTATGCAGTTGATGAAAGTAAAACATGGTGAGTGCAAAAGAAAAAAAAAAGGGAGAAGAAAAATTAAAAAAAAAAAACAAAAAAAAAATTTATATATTTTGCATTCACCGAATGGATTTTAAAATTCCCTAATGAAAAACATGGTGACACGAATGATCTCACGTACTCTGAACCAAAAACCCTTGTTTTCCTTTTTATATCCTACCTTAACCCAAGCCCCGTTACAGCCCCAAGACCTCAAAAAGTGTGTGTGTTTTGCTTGTTGATAGGATGAGAGAATTTATTCAAACTGCTGATATGATATTGCTTACTGTGATTTGAGCGTAATAACACTTTAACCCCGAGAGACTTGGTAAGAATGTGAGATAAGCTGACAGGTGAAGTAGTGTTTCTGAGGAAAAGGTTCTGGCTCGCTGGTTATGAGGAAAAATCAGAAAACCCAAGGCAACATCGAAGGGTCCAATGCGGAAGATTTCAACTGTATTGTGGTAAGAACTGTTGTTACAGTAAGTTTGGGGTGACGCGATCTATGTTTCTAAAGTGTTACTTGAGGACAAGCAACAAGCTAAGTTTGGGGTTGTGATCAGTCACCATTTGTGCTAGGTATTTCACTATTTAAATGTAAATAAATCAGGTAAACTGTGTGTTTTTAAGCGTTTTTAGTTAGAATTAGGATTATTTTAATAATATACAGTGTGTCATTACTTATGAGTTTCTTGAGGATATTTTACACTTTTGGTATGTTAGCAGGTCAAAAACAGGTTTGGAAGCTCAGAGGATTCAACATCAGATGCGGAACTGAGTCGGAGTGAGAAAACAGAAGAATGAGCCAAAAAGTGGAGGATCTGCTGCCCATACGCGTAACACTCTAGCTGTTACGCGTATTACCCCCTTGCATACGCGTACCATACGCATTTCAACAGAGAGATGGTTTTGAGTGGAAAAACACGCCTTCTGCCAATACGCGTAAGGAACAAGTCAATACGCGTATCATATGGCTTGCTGGCTGGCCCTTCTGCTCATACGCGTAGGATAATGAGCTGCATTTAAGGTCAATACGCGTACCAGGGTAGTCAATACGCGTATTGAGCCCACAAATTTCAGAAGGCCCAAATTTCACCTATTTATTGCCAGAACGCGAATTTGCAAGGGTTGGACGATTTTTGGGAGCAAAATACAAGATTTGAAGGCTGGAAACTCAGATTTTCGCAAGGGATTCACATGTTCAAGAGTTTTCGGACGATTGAAGATTAATTCCTCGAGATAATTTGTAATGACAACATTTTCATCTATTATTTTCTTTTTCTTTATGAGTAGCTAAACCCCCCATTGCTAGGGGGTGACCCTGAATCTTCATGTAATGAATTCGATTTTATCAATGCAATAACTATTTTATTCAGTAATCGTTTATTTGTTCTTAGTTCTTTGCTTAATGCCTAAATCGTCGAAAAAACGGATTTTGAACCTTTACATGTAATTTTTGCTGGTCAGCGGTTATATGTTGATCTGACTAAGAACATTTGATAATAAATATTGCCTAGGACTAGGGATACTTTATCAAAACCGGAATTTCTTGATATATACAAACTTGATCATGAATGTAATTATCTATGGACATAGTAATTAGATTACATGATCAAAGATCTTTTCACTAAGGACTTAGGATTAGATAATCTAAAGAACCGGTACTCAAACGTTTTTTATTTTGTTATTGCATTTATAAATTGTAATCGTTGCATGAGGATTCATTCACCAAACCCTAGCAATTTACTCATATCGGATATCGTTCAACTATTTACTCGTTTTATTTAAATCTTAGTTATAGAAATTTTCAACCACCAAGACTTTTTGTTTAATTGAAAGTATTTTTAAACTCTGTATCGTCGAGCAGTCCTTGAGATTCGATACTTGGGATTTTTCCCTTTATTACTACAATAGGAAAAATAGTACACTTGCTATTTTTCCTATCAGTAGATAACCCCTTTTTCTGCTTTTTGAGATAAGTAGGATATTCCTTCTTGACATGACCATACCCTTCACACTCATAGCATTGAACTCCCTTGTCATTATTGGACTTTTCTTCATCTCTAGTTTTCTTCCCCTAATCTCCTGATCTGTTGGTGTCAGATGTGATGTTCTTGACATTAGGATTATAACTCCTATTTATCCTCTTCATAACCTTATTAAACTGTCTTCCCAACAAGACAATGGCCTGGGACAGCTCTTCCTGAGACTTAGCACCATTCCCTTTCTTCTCTTCTTGAGTATTAGATACCAAAGCTATACTCTTGGCTTCTTTTCAGGTTCCTCTTCACTCAACCCTAACTCAAAAGTTTGAAGAGATCCAATTAGCTCATCAACCCTCATTTTGCTGATGTCTTGAGCTTCTTCAATTGCAGTCACCTTCATCTTATATCTCTTGGGAAGGGATCTAAGAATTTTCCTCACCAGCTTCTCTTCAGTCATCCTCTCTCCTAGGGCACTAGAAGCATTTGAAAGCTCAAGGATGTTCATGTGGAAATCATGGATTGTCTCATCCTCCTTCATCTTCAGATTTTCAAACTTTGTTGTCAAAAGTTGAAGTCTTGACATCTTGACTTTAGAGGTCCCTTCATGAGTTGTCTTCATCCCATGCTTCCTTAGCAACTTCACAAGTGTTGACCAACCTGAAGATGTTCTTATCAACACCATTGAATATGGCATTCAAGGCTTTAGAATTCCCAAGGGCAAGCTCATCTTCTTCCTTGGTCCATTCTTCTTTAGGTTTCAGTTTTGAGCTACCCTCTACTTCCTTTCCATTCTCATCCTTTTCCACAATAACAGGATGTTTCCATTCTTTCACAATAGCCTTCCAAGCCCTGCTGTCTAAAGACTTCAAGAAGGTAACCATCCTTGGTTTCCAATAGTCATAATTAGAGCCATCTAGAATAGGGGTTCTATTCACAAATCCACCAGTCTCCTTGTCCATTGTACCAGAAAGTATCAGCCCTAGATCTCACCCAGATGCAAAGCAGGATGCCTGCTCTGATACCAATTAAAATTCTGGTATCAGATATGTGATGTCAAGTGCGATGTCACAACATCAATATCTGCTGTATGAACAAGGTAAAAGCAACAGTAAATAACTCAAAGAATTGTTCACCCAGTTCGGTCTAACTACCTACATCTGGGGGCTACCAAGCCAGGGAGGAATTTCACTATTAGTAGTATTAATTTACAGACTCAACAATCCCAGTTGACATCTACTAAACTTAATCACTACCCAATGAACCTTTTACCTAAGAAATCACTTAGATATGAGAAACCACTCACTCCCTAAATCACCTCAGTGATACAATCCAAAAACACCTTGATTCTGCTTCACAACTTTGATCAAGAACAGATACTCTCTTACTTAATAGCTCTAGAGATATCAATTACAACTCAATAAAAATAACACCAATTCAACATGAATGGTTTACAAAATACACACGAAGACACAAATGACACTCAGTCTTTAGCTCTCTTTCTTCGTCGTTTAACTTAGGGTTGAGGCTGCTTTAAATATCATTCTGACTTGGGCTTGGACCTGCTCCTAAGATTCTGATCTGATTTGTTTTTGAAATCAGAAATTAATGCAGATTTAATCTCCTAAATCTTTTCAAATCAGCCCTCATGTTAGTTATATGATTTGCTCCATGATCTGCTCCATATCTGATTGCCAATATCTTCTCCAAGAAATTCGCATCCAATCTCTCTAACAGATCTCCTCAAAACATCCTAACACGCGCAACCCTAAAACATCACAAACTGATGTTCTGATGTTCTGGTATAGTGATGTCAAGACATCACTTATAACATCAGCAAACAAAACTTCCAACCCTGCAACAGCTAATGATAAGAACCAATGTTATGACATCAGACATATGACATCAACATTGTTCAACTTTGTTTTACCAAAATTCCAGCCAATACAAGAACTAACAATTCTTTTACGTAACTTTTCATGAAATAAAATTACAAACCAAAATCAAACATAAGCTTTGCAACATTTAATCAGGAAATAAAACATTTATCCAGGAGTGATAGCAAAATAGTAACACGAAGTAAATGATTATGACATTATGAAAAACGAAAGGAAAATGGAAATGAAGTAGAGGTGTGGGCGTTACCTAGTGGAGACGGTCCACTGCCTCTTCACAAATACTTATTAAGAACGACAAACTCCTTTTTTTCCAAAATGCTAGAATAAGTGAGGGAGAAGGAGAGTATTCAGCCTCTATTTTTTTAGGGTGAATACTGGTGTGTCTAAAACTGAAGATGAAGGGTCCTATTTATAGGAGAAAGTGAGGAGGGTGTATTGCCGGTATTTCCCTTTTTCTAAATCTTTCGTGCATATGGCTAGTTTGAAAAATCTTTGTTTTCAGAAATAGGCCAGAGAGTAGGTTGTGCTGAAGAGATGCTGAGGAGACGTGAGGCCATACCTTTTCTTGGGAATGGCGAGTGCCACATGCACTCATGGTGGGTGCCACCTTCCCTTTCTTTCTTTTTTATTTTTTTTTATTTTTGATTTATATTTCATTTCTTTTCTTTTTCATTTTCTTTCTTCTTTTTTTCTTCTTTTTTTCTTTCTTTTCTTTCTTTCTTCTTTCAAACAAAAATCAACAAATGCCTTGTGATTTCTCGTGTGTCAACTTCATCTCGTTCTAAGAAACATTAAAGTCGGAAGCTCGACTTTTCGGTTAAAACACTGATTTCTTCAGGAATTCCAAATGGATAATCATTAAGGATCTTGCTTCTTCATTCTCTTCTAAGGTCCACGGATGGCCTCTAGGGATGTCCACATTATGTAGATTCAAGTTTCCAAGCTTGGGAATAAGTCCTGATCAAAATCAAAGGCAATGGTGGACTGTCGTGGAGAAAACCCTAGTTTGAGGCATAGTGAATCCTGTGGCTCATGGCACTTGTAATAAGAATCGAACACACTTGATTTTATGTTGAATGAGACCTCTTGAATGTAGTTGTGCTCAGATGGTTGATGAACCCTCGAAACACATGAGAATCTGGCTCATTGACTTTCGTTCTTTTCCTGTGCACCTGGAAAAGTGGTAAATTCTAAGTTTTTGTCATTTTGATCCAACTATAACTCAGAATCCATGACGAATTGGAAACTCTTGTAGTTGACACTTTTGAAGTATGTAATGAGGGATTCCATATGAGCTTTGAATGGGAGAAAAAGGCCTTAGGGTTTGCGAGATATGGCCTTGCAAAGTTGGTACCCTAGCCACTTTGTTCCATAACATAGAAAAATTCTAAGTTTTTTATGGTTACCCCTTTAACAAGTTAACTCACTTTCTTTGATTTTTCTTGATGAATGATGATTCAAATCACATATTAACATTGTTTTAGGGTTAAGGAGCCTTGGTTAACCAAAAATCCAAAAAGTCAAACTTGGATTTTTGTACAGTTGACTTTTTCATCAGATGAAATTTTGACTTTGTGATCCTTTTGTGAAATCAATCCTTGGGCTTAATTAAACTTCATGGATGGACTCCTAGGGTATTTAGGAATGTCTTGGACCCCTCCCCAAGAATTGAGATCAAGGGTAGGCCAACAGTTAAGGATAGGGTTAACTTTTTCCATCAGAAACCCTAATTTGTGATCAAATGGTTTTGAGTTCTTGTGGCTTATGATTTGAGCTCTTTGAGTCAATCAAATCTTGTAGAAATGTCAATATGATGTATTTGAGGTCTTTGAATTTTATTTTGAAGCTTCAAGCCATGCCTCACTTCACAAGTTAACTCAAGGGTTGAATTAGGTCAAAACCCTAATTCCTGATTTTTTTTATAGATGGACTTTCAAGGTGATTTTGCCATTGTGGATGGGCTCTTGAGATCCTTTTGAGCTTTTTGGACCATAAATTGAGGTATTGGCTTATGCCTAGATGGAAATTTTCATCTGGGGATCCTGGTCGACCAAACACTAATTTGGTGACACAGGCGATCTTGAGGCTTGATCCACTTGGAATATTGCAACTTTGTGCTTGATTCTTGATGTGGGAGTCCTCTTGATCCTTTATAGGTGTTTGAGAGGTTAGAAAAGTTGAATATCATGTCATTTCTTGATTGATCCTTTGTCTAAGTGCTCTGAGAGGGCTCAAAACCCTACTTCTTGATTGTAGTGGATGCTCAATCATCTTTGAAGAGACTGATGAGGCATGAAAGTACATCCATATTGTGATGATGTCTTACACAATGATGGGAAGTCTTGGTGGTCAAAATTTGGGGTATGACAATATGCAAAAAGAAGCACTCAAAAATATGGAGAATTGAAGGAGTTGTAGTCTTTGGAACTTTGACTTGCATATGTTGACTTTTTGTCAAACCTTCTTGAATCAACTTGTGTAGTTGGGATTTTCTTCCATTTAAAGGTACATGAACGATCATATGAACTCAAAATAAGATATGATTGAATGTCCTTGGATTATATTGCTTAAAGTTTGAGTTGACTTATTGATGAAGGCATGGAAATAAACTCATGAACCTTTGACTTTCTTGGGAAGCAAGCAACAAGACTTTGAAGTATCCTTGGTCTAAATGATATTGATATGTTTGATGACCATAAACTTTAAGATTAAAATCTATGTCTTGAGAGGAAAACTCTTGAGAATCAATAAATGTCCGCATTGTGCCTTGAGAAGAACAAAGCCCTAGCTGAGGAACCACATTTGAGGCCCTTGATGAGATGATATACCTTGCACGATAAAATTAAAGAAATAAGACATATATACTTTAATTAGTGGTTAGATAAACAATTAAAATATTAACACACAAAAGGGTGCTTAGTGACCTCTTCCTAGGAAAAACCAAAGAGTGGGAGGGGGAGAAGACCAAGCATGTGATCTTGTTTGTATACTAAAATGCAAATGATATATGGGATCTTAGGGTTAAAATTAGGGTATGACATCCTCGACATGAAGCTTCACCAGACACTCATGAGCTTCGCGAGGAAGAGCCTCCTCGACATAGAGCTTCATCAAAAAACACATAAGATCCATCGGCACTAGTCCTATTAAGCGCCTGAATGGTGGCGCCGAAGTGGCTTTATACTCAAAATCAGTATGTTCTAGCATAAACTCTCCTACCGTCGGTGTTTGGAAATGGCCGAACCACCACCAAACACCAACACCCTTCGGAACCCAACATAGAGAAAAGGCATGCATTCTAAAAACAACCTATATTATAAAGCAAGTACACATTACAAACTGAAGATTAGATGAAAAAAGCTTACTTTAGTTGAAGAGTAAATGAAGGTGATCTGAAGAAAGTTGGTGACGGTGGCGGCGACGACGGAAGACGACGGAGATAATGCTCTGAAGCTCGAGGGAAAGTAGAAGGAAGAATGGAGCAAAATGTGCAAATGGTCCCCCACTTCTTCCTATTTATAAGTCAGATCTGAGGCACAGGTAAATGTGTCGCCGCCTAGTTCATGATTACCCCTACTCATAGGCCATAATTGAGCATTATATGACTCTGACACGCGGCTCGAGGAGACGGAACATTGTCTCTTCAAGTACCATAAACCGTTATCTCGAGGAGACAGAACGTTGTCTCTTCAAGTACCATTGAGCACCTTTTATCGAACACAGGCAACGAATTTCCGCATCCATTCGCGAGCTTGGCCCCGGTGGAAAAATTTGAAACAGATTTACGAGCAGCCTGACAACTCACGAGTAGAGCCATATGCTCAACGCGGGCTCAGGTGAAGCTCTCGACCATAGTCCCTGTACGACGTATCTTCCTTGAGAGTGAAATTCCGTGAGTCACGAGTAAAGAATTGTCCCCGTGAGTGGGAACACGCGAACAACGTCCACGGCGGCGCGAACTCACAATCATGAACCCATAATGAAGGCTCTTCTTGCACAGAATCCCTTTCTCTTCCTCGACACACGAACTGACTCTAAGTCATTGACCCCATGCCTAGGGGAAATGACTTGGGGCGCTCCTGTTTTGGATTGGGCTTGTGGCTGACCCATCATCAAGCACAACCCAATCCAGTTCTACGTCGAGGACGACCCAAAGTACTGGCCCAACCTGCTATGACCAGCGGAGAACATGTTCCTCATGTACCCCTCACCTGTGGGTCCAAACCTAAAAAGAGTTTAAGAAAAGTTTCACCGGGAATAATCTTTTCTTTAATGAACAGTTCTAGGGTTTGAAGAAATTCAAAAGAGGTTTCACCGAGAATTAATCCTCTCCGGGGAACTGAATTCTTTGACAATTTCTAATAGTGACAGTCTGAGAAAATTTTCACCGGGAATAATTCCTTTCTCTTTGTTCCATATTATTTAAGCCCAAGAGAAGGCAAGACTATATCTGGAAATCCTATAGGGATCTAGTTTTGACTGTATTAAAGAGTGACCAACTGGCTTTACTTAGTTCTAGACCTAGCTGTCGGGGAAAACTCTAAGCAGGTATACTAGTATATATACAGTTGATATATGACAAGTATTTAAAAGGATATGAAAGGAGGACTTACAGGTGAGCAAGCTTCCCACAATACAGTTATATATATTTGACATGTATTTAAAAGAATGAAAGAAGGACTTACAAGTGAGCAAGCTTCCCACAATATAGTTATATATATAAAAGCAGGTAAAAAAAAGATGATAAAAACTTACAGGTGAGCAAGCTTCCATAGTTGTATTGTTAGTTGTTCAAGAAATTAAAGAAAGTTTTGATAACAATTGTATATTTGAACCTAAATCAAAAGGGAAGTTGTATTTGAAAAGATTGTTGGGGTTTATACTCAAAGAGAGGTCCAGATGAAAAACAGTAATTTTACCGTTGTTTTATAAATTGTACAGGGACTTATACATTGACTTGGGCCCAAAGAGGTTTTCTGTACAAAGGGGTGGGTCTTACAACTCAAGGAGAGGCCCAAAAGTTTGAAAAAAGAAAAGAAATGGGACTTACTACACAAGGGTAGGCCCAGTTGATTTTGTTTATAAATGGCGATCGTCCCGAGATTTTCTGAGGCCAAAAAATATTTTATATACAAAAGAGGGTTGGGTCTTACACTCTATTAGAGGCCCAAAGGTTTATTTTTGTACAAGTGATGAGGCTTACAACTCAAGGAGAGGCCCATGGAAAAACAATGATCGCACCGTTGTTTTGAAAATTGTATCGGGACTTATACAATGACTGAGGCCCAAATTATTTTATGTACAAAGGGGGTTGGATCTTACACTCTATTAGAGGCCCAAAAATTTGAAACGCTTGATAAGGATCAAAAATCAAGAAACCCTAATTTCATTTTCTTTTAAAAGTAAGTCTTTAAAGAAAATTAATAAAATGATAAAAATACCAAATGAGTTTAAATAAACTACTTGTTATTTTTGGTTAAAATGTCTAAAAACAATAAAAAATGAATTTATTCACAAAAATACCAACTATATTAAATAAATAATATAAATCTGATTTTTTTTGTAGAATAAAATACTTTAATAATTTTGTGATTTTTCAGAAAAAGAACCAATAAAAAATGATTAAAATTGAATGAGAAATTAATTTTCCAAATCATTAACAAAAATATTATGAAAAATAAAATAAAATGGGACAAGTGAAAAAAAAGAGGTCTGGGGCGAGGGGGATTCGAACACCAGACCTCTCGCTCGCTCAATACACACAAACCAGCTGATCAACCACTGAGGCGCAATGGCAATTCATTTATTATATGGCAAGCAATAAATATATAGCAAACTTGGTTGAATTTCTGAAGAATGCCTCAAGCTCAAATACGTGAAGCCTCTTATCTCACTCATCTCTCAACCATTTCACATAATCCAAATATGAAAATCGTGTGTTTTCAGATGAAGAGCACAATGGCAATACCCAATTTTATTGAAATTAAGTGAATCACAACATAATATGATAAAACCGGAATGTTGGTTCTTGGATTGGCTAGAATTTTGGTAAAACAAAGCTGTTCAATGTTTGATGTCATATGGGTGATGTCACAACATTGAGTCTTAACACTGGGCTGTGTTAAGTGTTTAAGTTGGATGTCTGATGTTACATGCGATGTTGTGACATCAGGTCTGCAGAAGGTTAATAACATCAGGTTTAGTGATGTTGTTAGGGTTTACGTTTTAGCTGGATATTAGGAGAGTTGTTAGTCTCATTGGTTGCTGATATCTTGGGATAGATATTCTCTGTTGCATAGAGATTTGATGCAGATTTGTAGGAGGTTTAAAACCTGAAGATTTAAGAAGATTTTGAGAGATAAAATCTGTTTTGAAGATTCAGTTTTAAATAACAAATCAGGTCAGATATTGTAGCAGGTCTAAGCCCAATTCAAATAGCTATATAATGCGCATCATTCCTGAAGAAAAAGGAACGAAGAAAAAGAGCTAAAGACCGAGTGTCGTTGTGTCTTCGTGTTTGTAAACCATTCGAGTGTGAATTGGTATTGTTGTTTTGAGTTGTTCTTGATCAAAGCTGTAAAGTAGAATCAAGTAGTGTTATTCAAAGTGTGTGATCTTTGAATTATATCACTGAAGTGTTTTAGGGATTGAGTAGTGTTCTCATACCTAAGTGGTCTCTTAGGTAGAAAGTTAATTAGTAGGAATTAAGTTTAGGAGGTTGTCAACGAGGTTGTTGAGTCTGTAAATTAATTCTACAAGTAGTGAATTTCATCCCTGGCTTGGTAGCCCCCAGACGTAGGTAGTTAGACTGAACTGGGTGAACAATTCATTGTGTTGATTTATTGCTTGTTATTGCATTGTCCATTGCAGAGTGTGTTGTTGTGACATCGCACTTAACATCACACATCTGGTACCAGAATTTCAATTGGTATCAAAGCAGACATCCTGTCTGTCTTTGGGTGAGATCTTGGGAAGTTTCTTTCTGGTGTAAAGATGGACAAAGAAGTTGGAGGATTTGTCAACAGACCCCCTATTTTGGATGGTTCGAACTATGATTATTGGAAGCCAAGGATGATCACCTTTTTGAAATCCTTGGACAGCAGGGCTTGGAAGGGTATCATTAGAGAATGGAAAGCACCTGTTGTGTTTGAAAAAGATGATGCTGGGAAAGATAAAGAGGGCACCTCAAAGCCGAAGCCTGAAGAAGAATAGACCAAGGAAGAAGATGAGCTTGCCCTTGGTAATTCCAAAGCTTTAAATGCAATCTTCAATGGAGTGGATAAGAACATATTCAGGTTGATCAATACCTGTGAAGTTGCTAAGGAAGCTTGGGATATTTTGAAGGCTACACATGAAGGAACATCTAGACTTAAGATGTCAAGACTTCAGCTTCTAACATCGAAGTTTGAAAGTCTGAAGATGAAGGAAGATGAGACTATCCATGACTTCCACATGAGTACTCTTGAGTTGTCCAATGCATCCAATGCTCTTGGAGAAAAGATGTCAGAAGAAAAGCTTGTAAGGAAAATCCTTAGGTCCCTTCCTAAGAGGTACAAGATGAAGGTGACTGCAATTGAAGAAGCTCAAGACATCAGCAAAATGAGGGTTGATGAGCTTATTGGATTTCTTCAAACATTTGAGCTAGGTTTAAGTGAAGAAGAACCAGAGAAGAAGTCCAAGAGTACAGCTTTAGTTTCTAGTTCTGAAGAAGTCAAGAAAGAGAAAGTAGATGACTCTCAGGAGGAGCTGTCTCAGGCTATTGCTTTGCTGGGTAAACAGTTCAACAAAGTTATGAAGAGGATAAATAGGAGTTATAATCCCAATTTCAAGAACATTACCTCTGACACCAACAGATCAGGAGAACAAGGGAAGAAGTCTAAATATGAAGAAAAATCCAGTAATGACAAAGGGATACAATGCTTTGAGTGTGAAGGGTATGGACATGTCAAGAAGGAATGTCCTACTTTTCTAAAGAAGCAGAAAGGGTTATCAGCCTCTTGGTCTGACAGTGAGAGTGAATCTGAAGAAAATTCAGCTAAACTTCTTAGAGCTATGGTGGGGGTTTATGAGTCAGATGATGAGTCTTGGAATGATGAGGTTACTTATGATGAACTTGCTGCCACTTATAAAGATCTTTTCATGAGAAATGAACAAGTGTGTCTTGAAGGAGAAGAGCTGAAGAAAACCATAGTACAGTTACAAGCTGAAAAGACTGACCTTGAAGCTGAAGTCAGTATACTTAACTATAAGCTGGACTCTATGACCAAAACTATCAGAATGTTGAACAATGGTAATAATGCGTTAGACAACATTCTTAGTATTGGGAAGATGGTTGGAGACAAATGTGGTTTGGGATTCACCAGTGATGCAGGTTCTATCACCCCAAAACCAGTGATGTTAAAACAGATGTTAAAACATCATGACAGAACTCCATCTAAGAAGAAATACAGACGCTGGAGGTGTCACCATTGTGGATGTTTTGGACACATTAAGGCTTGTTGTTATAAGCTACATGGGTATCCACAGAAGGCTCATCAGGTTGTTCCCAAACAGAACTGTTATAAAGGAAGGCAGGTTTCCAAGCCTAAGAAGCAATGGGTCCCTAAAGTTAAGGTTACCAACTTGATAGCTCACACTTCTTTAAGGGTTTCTACCAAAGAAGACTGGTACTTTGACAGTGGGTGTTCAAGGCACATGACTGGAGTAAAGAATCTGTTGGTAGATGTGAAGCTTCATTCTTCAGGTTATGTTACATTTGGTGATGGGGTCAAAGGAGAGATCAAGGGGAGTGGTAAACTGAACTGTGTTGGTGCTCCCAGACTGGAGGATGTTCTTCTTGTTAAAGGACTGACTGCTAATTTGATTAACATTAGTCAAATTTGCGATCAAGGATTTAAAGTAGACTTTACAAAGTCTGAATGCATTGTCAAAGATGATAAAGGAGAAGTCATTATGAAAGGAGCCAGGTCTAAGGACAACTGTTATCTCTGGGTGCCACAAGACTCAAGTTCTTCCACTTGTGTTTTTGCTAAAGAAGATGATGTCAAAATCTGGCATCAGAAGTTGGGACATCTTCACCTAAAGGGGATGAAGAGAATCATCTCCTCAGAAGCAGTCAGAGGAATTCCCAAACTTAATATTGAGGAAGGAAAAGTGTGTGGAGACTGTCAAAAAAGGAAGCAGACAAAGTTGTCTCATCCGAAGCTTCAACATGACACCACCGTCAAGGTATTGGAACTACTTCATATGGACTTGATGGGACCTATGCAGGTGGAAAGTCTGGGTGGAAAGAAATATGCATATGTAGTTGTGGATGACTATTCTAGGTACACCTGGGTGAACTTCATCAAAGACAAATCATAGTTGTTTGATGTTTTTAAAGATCTTTGTCAAAGACTCCAAAGAGAAAAGGAGATTAAGGTTATCAGAATAAGAAGTGACCATGGAAGAGAGTTTGAGAATAGCAAGTTTGAAGAATTTTGCTCTGCTGAAGGTATAAGTCATGAGTTTTCTTCTCCTATTACTCCTCAGTAAAGTGGAGTAGTTGAAAGGAAGAACAGAACTATCCAAGAATCTGCTAGAGCTATGATTCATGCCAAGAAACTTCCTTATCATTTCTGGGCTGAAGCCATGAATACTGCCTGCTACATTCACAACAGGGTTACCCTGAGAAGAGGCACTTCATCCACTCTGTATGAACTATGGAAGGGAAGAAAACCTAATGTTAAATACTTTCATGTTTTTGGAAGTAGATGTTATATTCTGGCTGATAGAGAACAGAGAAGAAAATTGGATTCCAAAAGTGATGAAGGAATATTTTTGGGATACTCTACTAACAGCAGAGCATATAGGGTTTTCAACTCTAGAACCAAGGTGATGATGGAATCAATCAATGTGGTGATTGATGACAATGACAAGCAGGAAGATGATGATGTCTATGATGATGTTGGAACATCAGTTGGTGAAGTTGCACCAGAAGCTGAAGACAGAAGTGCAACTCCTAGTGTTGCTGCTGCTGAGCCTGAAACTGAGCAACCTCATAAGGATCCCTCCATCAGAGTGCAGAAGAACCACCCAAAGGAGCTCATTATAGGTGATCCAAACTCTGGAGTAAGGACTAGGTCAAGATATGTTATAGCAAGTTCATGTTTTGTCTCCAAAATTGAGCCAAAGAATGTCAAGGAAGCATTGACTGATGAGTTTTGGATAAATGCAATGCATGAAGAGCTGGAGCAATTCAAGAGGAATGAAGTATGAGAGCTTGTTCCTAGGCCTGAGGGAGTTAATGTGATTGGCACCAAGTGGATCTACAAGAATAAATCTGATGAACAAGGAGTGGTCACCAGAAACAAGGCCAGATTAGTTGCTCAGGGATACACTCAGGTTGAAGGAATTGATTATGATGAAACCTTTGCTCCTTTGGCAAGACTGGAATCTATCAGATTGCTCTTAGGGGTGGCTTGTAATTTCAAATTCAAGCTTTTTCAGATGGATGTTAAAAGTGCCTTCTTGAATGGTTACTTAAATGAAGAGGTGTATGTTGATCAACCAAAAGGATTTATTGATCCAACATTTCCTGCCATGTGTACAAACTAAGGAAAGCTCTATATGGTTTGAAGCAAGCACCAAGAGCTTGGTATGAAAGACTTACTGAATTCCTGGTTGTGAATGGGTACAGAAAAGGAGGGATTGACAAGACCTTGTTTGTTAAAGAGGAAGGAGGAAAACTGATGATAACTCAAATCTATGTTGATGACATAGTATTTGGAGGGATGTCGGATGCTATGGTGAAACATTTTGTGGAACAGATGTAGTCTGAATTTGAAATGAGTCTTGTTGGTGAGCTGAACTATTTTCTTGGTCTACAAGTGAGACAAATGGAGGACTCCATATTCATTTCTCAAAGCAAGTATGCAAAGAACATAGTGAAGAAGTTTGGTCTAGAGAATGCTAATCACAAGAGGACTCCTGCTCCTACTCATCTAAAATTATCCAAGGATGAACATGGTGTCAGTGTGGATCAAAGTTTATATAGAAACATGATTGGGAGTCTATTGTATCTCACAGCTAGCAGACCTGACATTGCTTTTGCTGTGGGAGTTTGTGCCAGATATCAATCTGAACCTAAGGCTAGTCACTTGAATCAAGTGAAAATGATCTTGAAATATGTTAATGACACTAGTAACTATGGGATGCTGTATAGTCATGGTTCTGGGACTGAGTTAAGGGGATATTATGATGCTGACTGGGCTGGGAGTGCTGATGATAGGAAAAGCACTTCAGGAGGTTGTTTCTTCTTAGGGAATAATCTGATATCATGGTTTAGTAAGAAGCAAAACTGTGTGTCTCTTTCTACTGCTGAAGCTTAGTACATAGCAGCAGGGAGTAGTTGCTCTCAACTTGTGTGGATGAAGCAAATGCTAACAGAATACAATGTCAAGCAAGATGTCATGACATTGTACTGTGATAATTTGAGTGCTATCAATATCTCTAAGAATCCTATTCAACATAGCAGAACTAAGCATATTGATATAAGGCATCATTTTATAAGAAAATTGGTTGAGGACAAAGTTGTTGCATTGGAGCATGTAGCTACAGAAAAACAGTTAGCTAATATCTTCACTAAAGCATTAGATGCAAACCAATTTGAAAGTTTGAGAAGTAAATTGGGAATTTGCATACATGAAGATTAAATGTGCTAGAGAGTGTATTAAGCAGTTGTAGTATTTATTAGAAATTGATTTTATTCAACTGCTGAAAGCATACAGGTTTGAAGTACATCATTAGTTACAGATTATCCCAACCCCCTGCATCTAGAAAAGCTTTCCAGTCTTCATCCCAATCATCATCAGCAGCTTGTTGTTGCACAGGAAGCTTTTTGCTTGGTTTCATGGTTGTTTCTGAGGTTCTGCCTGTCTTTGTGGTTCCTGAAGTTGTTTCAGCTGTAGTTTTTGTTTTTCTCCTCTTCTGAGGTGGATCTGAAGTCTTGTCCTTCTGCTTGAAGTTCTTTGCTGCACCATTGCTGTTTGACTGGCTCATTCTTGGTTGTTGAGTAGTGCTGCTAGAAGAAAGGCTTGTGCTTATAATGAAAAACAAGGAGCATCGTTTGTATCGACTGGTCAGTCAATGTGTTGGAACTTGTGTTTTTGGGAAGCATGATGTTTGACCCTGACTTTATGTCAGGACATTGTGTTTGGTAATTGTCTAATTGTGGCTTAAAACGGGGAGAAATAGCCAAGTGAGCCAAGAGTATCAAAGAGTACAAATGTCAAATGCTGCTAAAGTGATGTGATGCAGAAGTGCAGAAATTAAGGGGGAGTAATTGCTGATCTGCTGAACATTTATGCTTGTTCTGGATTTGAGGGGGAGCTTGCCCTATGCTGCTACTAGTTAGTGCTGAAGCATGTAGCAGAGTATTTGTGTGTGTGCAGCATGCTGAAAGCATTGTGAAGCTGATGAAGAAATGTTGCTGCGAAGGTTGTTAAACTTTCTGCTGCTAAAGTCTCTGATGGTGCAGAGATTGTTTTAGCCAAAATTATCCAAAGGGGGAGATTGTTGGTTCTTGGATTGGCTAGAATTTTGGTAAAACAAAGCTGTTCAATGTTTGATGTCATATGGGTGATGTCACAACATTGAGTCTTAACACTGGGATGTGTTAAGTGTTTAAGTTGGATGTCTGATGTTACATGCGATGTTGTGACATCAGGTCTGCAGAAGGCTAATAACATCAGGTTTAGTGATGTTGTTAGGGTTTGCGTTTTAGCTGGGTATTGGGAGAGTTGTTAGTCTCATTGGTTGTGGATATCTTGGGATAGATATTCTCTGTTGCATAGAGATTTGATGCAGATTTGTAGGAGGTTTAAAAGCTGAAGATTTAAGAAGATTTTGAGAGAGAAAATCTGTTTTGAAGATTCAGTTTTAAATAACAAATCAGGTCAGATATTGTAGCAGGTCCAAGCCCAATTCAAATAGCTATATAATGCGCATCATTCCTGAAGAAAAAGGAACGAAGAAAAAGAGTTAAAGACTGAGTGTCGTTGTGTCTTCGTGTTTGTAAACCATTCGAGTGTGAATTGGTATTGTTGTTTTGAGTTGTTCTTGATCAAAGCTGTGAAGAAGAATCAAGTAGTGTTATTCAAAGTGTGTGATCTTTGAATTATATCACTGAAGTTTTTAGGGATTGAGTAGTGTTCTCATACCTAAGTGGTCTCTTAGGTAGAGAGTTCATTAGTAGGAATTAAGTTTAGGAGATTGTCAACGAGGTTGTTGAGTATGTAAATTAATTCTACAAGTAGTGAATTTCATCCCTGGCTTGGTAGCCCCCAGACGTAGGTAGTTAGACCGAACTGGGTGAACAATTCATTGTGTTGATTTATTGCTTGTTATTGCATTGTCCATTGCAGAGTGTGTTGTTGTGACATCGCACTTAACATCACACATCTGGTACCAGAATTTCACTGAAGAACCCTAAAATTGACATGAACTTAATGAAATCCAATACACGAATTGTAAACAACAATTGATTGAGGGTAAATGATCTACAAACATCCAGAAACACAATGGTAACAAGAAAACATGTTTATGATGCATGATTCTTTGAGTTTGAGATTTTAAGGTTTACCTCTGCAAGTGAGAATTGAATTCTGATTTGGAGGTGTTACAGTTGTGTTCCAATGATTTGGACAGCTTCCTTGTACCTCAAGGGATGTGTTTGAATGCTTAGGTTGATTGGAAAACCTCTGGATTAGCCAACTAGACCCATCTTGCAGCTGCTTTGTAACTTTGAGCAATTGAGGTGTGATTTGATGATTCTGATGTTACAGATTGAATGTGATGGTTTAGATCACTCCTATATATTGTATATGAGGTGTGTGAACCATTGGTTTGAGTTGCATTGGCCTCCAACTCAAAACCCGATAGTACTTTCTCAAGAACAATGAAATTTGATGTGTGAGAAGGAAATGAGAGAAAGCAATGTTCTAAGCTACTTTGGTGCAGTTTGAATGATCAGTTAGGACCTCTATTTATAGTGGATCAACTCTTGTCTTTGAGGAATAGTGAATGGCTGCAAGATCATATCACATTCAATGGCTTTGGCTTGGTGACATTTCTTCTCATGCAAGGCAAACTAGCTTCTCCCAAGAGCAGGCCTATGTATTGACCAATTCCACATTCCTCAGGTGTTTTAATTGTTTTTTAAGTGAGCATCTTGACTGAGTAGAGTGGCTTTATTAAAAGTGCACTATTGCACATAAATGCCTTTGAATTCAAGGCATAATGTGACAAAATGCATTAACCTCAAGTTGGAAAATCCCTTGGCTTTTTGACCCAGCTTAGCAGGTTGGATCAGATGGATTTGGATCAGATTGGATGAATGTGGCATCGTGATCATTGCTTTTTGGCTCAAAATCGTGTATGACAAGAAATCTCACAAACTGATTTTTCATGACAGCCTTGCCATGGTGTCTTGCAGCAGCCATAACTCTTGGCTCAAGCTGAGTTGTTTCATGCCAATGAGTTCCTTAGATTGTAGGAAATATGCATAATAACTTTGATGTTTACATCTTGAATTGATTCAGCCTAGAACTATGTGAAACAACCCTCCAAGTATTGGTGTTTCACTTGTTTTTCTGACTTAGACAAAATTTTGTCTAAGTGTTGGAAAAGTGGTAAATTCTAAGTTTTTGTCATTTTGATCCAACTATAACTCAGAATCCATGACGAATTGGGAACTCTTGTAGTTGACACTTTTGAAGTATGTAATGAGGGCTTCCATATGAGTTTTGAATGGGAGAAAAAGGCCTTAGGGTTTTGGAGATATGGCCTTGCAAAGTTGGTACCCTAGCCACTTTGTTCCATAACTTAGAAAAATTCTAAGTTTTTTATGGTTACCCCTTTAACAAGTTAACTCACTTTCTTTGATTTTTCTTGATGAATGATGATTCAAATCACATATTAACATTGTTTTAGGGTTAAGGAGCCTTGGTTGACCAAAAATCCAAAAAGTCAAACTTGGATTTTTGTATAGTTGACTTTTTCATCAGATGAAATTTGACTTTGTGATCCTTTTGTGAAATCAATCCTTGGGCTTAATTAAACTTCATGGATGGCCACCAAGGGTATTTAGGAATGTCTTGGACCCCTCCCCAAGAATTGAGATCAAGGGTAGGCCAACAGTTAAGGATAGGGTTGACTTTTTCCATCAGAAACCCTAATTTGTGATCAGATGGTTTTGAGTTCTTGTGGCTTATGATTTGAGCTCTTTGAGTCAATAAAATCTTGTAGAAATGTAAATATGATGTATTTGAGGTCTTTGAATTTCATTTTGAAGCTTCAAGCCATTCCTCACTTCACAAGTTAACTCAAGGGTTGAATTAGGTCAAAACCCTAATTCCTGATTTTTTTTATAGATGGACTTTCAAGGCGATTTTGCCATTGTGGATGGACTCTTGAGATCCTTTTGAGCTTTTTGGACCATACATTGAGGTATTAGCTCATTCCTAGATGGAAATTTTCATCTGGGGATCCTGGTCGACCAAACACTAATTTGGTGACACAGACGATCTTGAGGCTTGATCCACTTGGAATGTTGCAACTTTGTCCTTGATTCTTGATGTGGGAGTCCTCTTGATCCTTTATAGGTGTTTGAGAGGTTAGACAAGTTGAATATCATGTCATTTCTTGATTGATCCTTTGTCTAAGTGCTCTGAGAGGGCTCAAAACCCTACTTCTTGATTGTAGGGGATGCTCAATCATCTTTGAAGAGACTGATGAGGCATGAAAGTACATCCATATTGTGATGATGTCCTACACAATGATGGGAAGTCTTTGTGGTCAAAATTTGGGGTATGACAATATGCTAAAAGAAGCACTAAAAAATATGCAGAATTGAAGGAGTTGTAGTCTTTGGAACTTTGACTTGCATATGTTGACTTTTGGGTCAAACCTTCTTGAATCACCTTGTGTAGTTGGGATTTTCTTGCATTTCAAGGTACATGAATGGTCATATGAACTCAAAATAAGATATGATTGAATGTCCTTTGATTATATTTCTTAAAGTTTGAGTTGACTTATTGATGAAGGCATGGAAATAAACTTATGAACCTTTGACTTTCTTGGGAAGCCAGCCACAAGACTTTGAAGTATCCTTGGTCTAAATGATATTGATATGTTTGATGACCATAAACTTTGAGATTAAAATCTATGTCTTGAGAGGAAAACTCTTGAGAATCAATAAATGTCCGCATTGTGCCTTGAGAAGTGTAATACCCAAAAATTTGCCCTCCTATTCTTTCTCAATAATTGGGTTATGTTTCATTCATTTGCATTTCATGATAGGTCATAATTAAAATCATACACATCATTGGTTGCAAGGCATGGGATCAAGTGTCTCAAAGCATAAACAGCTCAAAGGCAAAGGACAAGAGAAAAGTTTTTCCAAACATGTCACGAGGGCTTTTCATATCTCAATTCATCTCATTTGAGTCTTCAAGTCATCACAAGATGAGAATTCAACAAAAGATTGAAGGAAGTCATACTCTCCTAACCAGTGCAAACTAGGGTTTTGGAATTCTGAAGTATAATACCCCAATGGGTAAGATTTTTGAGCTTTTATCATCTCCAAATGGCATATCTCATCTTTGTTGGAGAGGATACACATCATACTCAGAGGTATTTGGATTTGGAGGATGTGCTGATTTCTCCTAGACTGGGGGGTCAAAATTAGGGTTTGCCATAATATCAGTTTATTTCTGGTTTTTTGGGAAAGACTTGATTCTATGGTATTCTACATGTCCTCAAGGGTCTATGAATGAAGAATTGTCCATCAATTTGATTTGTAAGGGTTTCAATTGATTCATTGATTGAGAATCAGGAGAATTGGGGAAAAGTCAACTGTGCAGAGGAAAAAGTCAACTTTTGACTTTTGGAGGTCAAATCCATGCTCCTCATATCAAACATGATCATTGGAGAGGGTATGGTCAAGAAATAATGAAAGATTCATCAAAGTTTCCAAAAATAGAAATTAGGGTTTCTATTTATGGCAAATTTTGGCAAGGTGAGAGGTCAACTTTGGGGCTTTCTTTCTCTATGTTCCAAGAACCAAATGGAGGGGCTAGGGAGGCCTATCAAAAGTTCACATTTCAAGCTTCAAATCCATACCAAGAACATCTCCATTGGATCAAAATTGAAGGAGTTATGATTGATTAAAGTGGGAGGTTTGTAGGGCATTTTTGACCAGCAAGGCAAGTCATGGGCGAGCCAGCAAGCAGTCATTTCATCAAACATCTTGTGTGCATGTTTTTTCCAACTTCCAAGCAAAATTTACCTTTGATACAAGCTTCAAATGGAAAATTTTTCAACATCAATCTTGTTCATTTCCATCTCCTCTTCAACTTTCATGTTGGACAATTTTTCATTTGATCAATTTATGAGGAGCTATGATGAGTCAAAGTGGGTAACCTCTCAGTGATTTTTCCACACGCATGAGAGTTGGTCAGGCCAGATCAAGCTGACTTGCCACACCAGTTATGAACATCTATATTCAGGGCCACTTTTGAATGTCTTGGAGGTTTCATTTGCATTTGATTTCCACATCAACTTTGGTCTCCTTCCTTTACTCTTTCCAAAGAACCAAGAATCATGTCATGTCACTCATTGATCATCAAGATATTTCTTGCCAAAGTTACCACCCCCACACTTGATTTTCTCCATACCAAACCAACCAAAACTTGTTGCACTTTGTTCTTTTCATACATCAGCCATGACATGTCTAAATCTTTGCCATATAAAGCTAAAGCAACACCTTACACGTTCATGCATACGTACATCCACCTTGCTTCATTTTTCCAAACAACCAAAGAGTGGAAACTTGCAGAGCAAGCATCACTGCTACCATCAATCCATCATCACCATCCAACTTCACCACCACCATAGCATACCATGATCTGCTCCACACACTAACAAAACCATGCAACTCGAGTATAACAGAATTGACTCAACATTGAACTCAGTTAACTTGAGTTCTAACTGTTAACCAATGTGGTTAACAGTTAACTCACATTATAAATTCAATCTCCAACAGAATTTGTGGGAAATCTGGGCTCATTCTTCAGTTTCTCTCAACATTCCACTCTCCATTCTCCTTGAAACCTCACACATTTTCTCTGAGTTTGCTCTCTCTCGTGTTCTTTCTCTCGGCAAGTGGTTCAATCTTCTTCTCCATTTCATCAAACATCATCAAGAAAACTTGAGACATTGCACTGAAACATCAAATTACATCTTCTTCTTCTACCAAATATCACTGAGTTCAAGCATAATAAGCCTTTATTTGGCCAAAAGCAAGTTTAGTTAGCAAGGAATCTCACCTCTTGTCTTCTCTTGCTCAAAGCTCCTTCTACAACATGTTTTGTTTCAATCTTTTTCTCACTATTTCTACTGATTTAAGATTGTTTTTGCGTGATTGAAGCTCAGTATGAGCAATGTGAATATCCGGCTAATTGATAGGCATTATAGATGCTTAGTTGAAATTTCTAGGGCAATTTGTTTTGCTTCGGTTTGCATTGTGTGTACATTATTTGTGAATTTTAATGGTGGATCTATGTGCTACGTGTTGAGACGAAGAGAATGAGGTATGGCTTGCTAATTTCTATGATGTTTGATGTTTAAGCACGGTGGAGAAGTCACCGGAGAAGGTGATCGGAAGGACCAGTCCGGACACCATCCATAAACCCTAATTCCATGCGCAGATTAAGTCCCAGCCGTTGGATGTTTTTAATCTAACGTTCAGCAGCATGCCAGCACATAACAAAACCACCTCTCTCTCACGTGCCTCTTGTTGTGACTGACTGGTCATGTGTGTATGTTGTACAATACCTTAGCATGTGCGTGCATCTTGATCCGTTGATTGTTTGATTTTGTTTGATCATCACACTTGACTCCATCCAATGGCTCAGGATGAGTCAAAGAATTTGACTAACATCCATGTGATGCACCTCCTATGAACGCTTAGTGGACTGGATTGTTTTTGCTGCACGCACCCCCCATTCTGGGCCCATTATGCATGTTTAACTGAATTTTTGCTAATGTTACACCCCCTGCTTATTTTATTTTGTTTTTTTAATTCCTTTTCATACATGATTGGTTTTTAATTTTTAAAATTGTTTCAAAGCATCATAAAATTCCATAAAAATTCATGAGGCATAACAACACATTAAAATAATATTTGGTCATGTTATTTTATGATTTTATGATATTTCACCAAATTTTCATGAATTTTCTTTCATTTTCTTTTGTTTGTACATTTCATCATGACACATGCTACATATTGATTTTATTTGACATAGTTTTACATTGTATTTTTGCATAATAATTGGTATGTACCTTTACGATATGTTGAGCCATGTTAGGATTTTTTTGTGAATTTTGTAAATCATTTCTTGATGACTTTTGAGTGAGGTCTTTGGGCCATTTATGTGGATGTTGTGTATGACATTGTGAGGCATGTTTGTGTATGTTTGATAATGATTTTTGAGCCACTCTTTTGGGACATACTTAATAATGGTTGAACCTCATATGAATTGAATATACCAATTTCCTTGAGCCTTTAACCCTACTTTTGATTCATCCTAATTGCATTAAAGAATGTGTGTTTGTTAGATGACTTCCATTAGGGTTTTGAAATGCTTTGATCATGTTCTTTTGTGATGTTTGTTGAGATGTTTTGGTATCATTTGATGTGCATATTATAGGTCATTCACGTTGCATTATAGGTCACTTATAGTTCACATTTACATGATTTGTGAACACTTGCTTAAGATTGTGATGTTGTGTAAGCTTGTTCATCTATACTTGCTCTTTTTGATTCATTGGCTTGCATCAATGCTTGCATGATATTATACATCCATTTCAGAATGGTTCCACTTCCTTTTGCAATCATTCTTGACCTTATGCCATGAATACTACATCACCTTGCATGTTCTAAACTTCATGAATATAGGAGAACTTGTTTGACATAATTTGAACTTGTTTGCTCTTAATCTTCTAAGTGCTTCACCATGATAATTGTATGAATTTTGTGATTACATTCTTGACCTCTAAATGTCCTTTCAAATGTCCTAAGCTACTGACTTGTATTCATTTTGTATGGTTATTCAATTTACATATCCATTTCTTAATTGCATGTCTTGTATGATGTGGTTAGAACTTTAATGATGTTTGCTCCCATCTTTTGCTTGCTTGATCAATGCTTACTCTTGTGGATCATATGCCATTTGAATAAATTCTTCACTCATTCTTAACAGCCATTTACTTCTGACTTGGGTGTTTACATATTCATTTATTCATGTTTACTTTCCATTTGCATTCATCTTGCATAAGTAATACATAACTTGCATTTGTGTTATTTCTTAGTGCATAGATTGACATTATTTGATTTCATTTGGAATGTTTACATTAGTATGGTACCTTAGCATGTACCTACTGCCTTGGAATGTCCCTTAACCATTAGGACCCTTCCCTTTTGGTTTGAACTTCATTTTCTTAGTAACTTGTCTTCTTGAATCAAATAGTTTTGTTTGGTTTAAGTTTCTTGTATTAGTTTTCAATACTTGTGTTAATAATGCACTAACCTTTTATGTAGGGGCAGAGGTAAGTCACTTGAGTAAGTGGATGTTAATCCATACTCATCTCTTCTCTCATCTCTCATCTCTTTTACTTATCATTCTCTTTTGTGAATAGCATGATATAATGCTTGATTGTGTAGAACTTTCTCACATCCCTTAGGGATCCTAGCTCATCCTTAATTTTTTATTAAGGTGAGGTAGGATAAGCATTAGGTAGTGCTATCCCTCTCTTTTCTTTAGGCTTAGGTGGTCCTTATACCTCACACAACTATAGGATCTCCATGCATGATAACTTTAGGATTATTAGTCCCCCTCTTAGACTTTGTCCTTTCTTCCTTTTGAGTCTCTCTTTCTCATCTCAAAACAAAAAGCAAAAACACCTAATAAAGGATTAACATATATTGCACATGAGCCTTGCATGTGGGAAATAAGATAGTGGAGGATCTTCTTTCACTTTCTTAGAGTGTTTAGCATACGTCCCGTCTTGGGTCGATATGCGAGGCATTCGATCCTATGTTATAGACTTTAATGCAATAAGTGTCATACACACATCATAACCAAAACACTTCTTCTTAAAAGAAAAAAACAAACGATTCTCTTATCATATTCCTCACTCCATTCTTAAGGATTTGTCACGTCCGTTCTACCGTAAACAGGTAAATGCCTAAGACTCCGTACAACGAGCTGCGACACCTAACTGCTAGAACGCGAACCTTGGCGTCTTCCATTAAAAAACACAAACAAAGAAAAATCCATCCCTAGTGAGGGGAACTACGTTGCTCTGATTCTCACGTGTGAGCGGGATACGTAGGCAGGAGATCGTGCGAGATCTCTCCAAGCACAATCCTTTCATCCTTCCCCAATCCGTAGTCTGAACTACGTTGACTATGACTTTCCCGATCCCGAGGGAATATGTAGGCCTAGGACTCCGAGGACATCCTATCGAGTCACTTCTTTTTCTTTTCTTCCTCGTTTCTTCGTTTTTTCCCGTACATGTTCCTTCTCGTGTCCAGTAGCAGTGGAGCTCCAGACGACGACACCCTTTGATCGAGACAACAAGCATGGATCCCATCGAGTACGATGGACGCGTGGGGGTGCTAATAGCTTCCCCTCGCGTAACCGACTCCCTTACCCGTTTCTCTTGGTCGCGAGACCATGCTCTTTTCCTTCCCCTCAAGTTTACGCAGTGTTTCTTTTCCCTCTCTTGGGATAAATACACATTGCTGGCGACTCTGTTTCAGTGCCACTTTCGCATTTGTACTTGGATGAAAATCCCAGGAGCGACAGCTGGCGACTCTGCTGGGGATCCTTCTCCCTAAGCGAGTTAATCCTAGCGCTTGTTTGTTTTCGATTATATGGTGTTTTATCTGTTTGCTTTACTCGCTTTATTTATGGCATTGTTGCGTGTTTATTGTTTTATTACATTTACTTGCTTTTCATTTACTGTTGCCATATATAGTGTACTATGCTGGAATGTGCTGGTTTTTCTATTTGGCGGGATGGGTGATTTGAGAGATAAGCCCATTACACAGGCTTGAATGTACACATATGACTAGAGTGGAAATTAGTGTGGCCTACATAGCGTCTTGGTACGTATGGTTTACACGAAATCCACAACCAGACGAGGTTTTCTTAGGAGATGTTCTGATTTGCGCGTCTTGTGCATTTCAGAATGTTAACCTAGAAAGCTGTAGACTCTAGTGACCATTCCCGAGGACTCAGTAACGGCACTCCTCCCGAGATGTGATAATGGTAGACCAGAAATGGCAAACCCATTACACATTCTTTATCCGAGGACCCAATGCTGGGAACTTGCTATAGGATATCCTTTTTTAGGGGAATCAATTGAGGCCTCCTCGATTGATGATGATGTCAAACCAGAAATGGTGAACGTATCATCATTTCTTGACCTGAGAGTCCGTGATATTGAGGATCCTCGCTTTTTTAGTACACACATGTGAGAATGGCGGGTGTTTGCAGGTTTGCAGGTAACCATAACCTCTCACATACCTGGTTTCCTGGTAAAAAGGGAATATTCATCCTACTATATTCAGATGGTTATTGTTCACAGTTCTATGATATTCTCAGATCTACACTGACACTACTCACAGTTCAGTACAGACACGCAACATTCTGATACCGTGCCTTTTGCATTGCATTATCATATCATAACATTCATGTTTGTCATTTCCAGGTGCTTATTTTACCTCTGATTCCAGTCAATGGGTTTGATGGAGACGGATGCTAAGAGGAGGAATAATGTCTCTTACAGATTTCCAGAGCCAATGTTGGATCTACTTCATAAAATGATAGCCATGGCTGACCCGGTGTTCTTATCGCTTTCCAAAGGAAATACGGGAGATTGGTGAAAATGGCCCGTAACATTACAAAGTATGAGCATGATGCTCTCCATACATTGCTGTAGTTCTATGAGCCGTCGTTGAGCTGCTTTGTCTTCCCGGAGTATATCTTGATACCTACTTTGGAGGAGTTTTCGTTCATCCTGGACATCTATATCAAATCAACAGTACCATTCTCTTCGGGAGATCACCCTAGCATAGAAGAAATTGTAACGGCCTTATAGGTGGAACAATCATTACTGAAGAAAAATCTTGCTGATAAAAATGGAGTTAAGGGTTTTCATTTGGTGTTTCTTGCCAACCAAGCTCAAGAGTTTGCTAGCGCCAAGAATTGGGCAGTCTACCATTCTATCCTGGCCTTGTGTATCTACGGTATCGTCTTGTTTCCTAACCAACACTACTTTGTGGATATGCACGCAGTAAGAGTTTTTGTCTTGAAAAATCTGGTTCCTACTCTGTTGGGTGATTTCTACCACTCCGTACATTTCAAGAATGAGAAGAGAAGAGGAGGACAGGTCAACTGCTGCACTCCACTTTTATCCAACTGGTTTTTGAAGCATTTACCTCAGACGGGCGCCTTCGTGGATACAAGGGATTCTTTAAAGTAGTCTAAACGGCTAATGAGGTTGACTGCTGATAATATTGTTTGGTTTGACCATCAGTTACGGGGAATAGAGATTATTACTAGCTGTGGGAATTTTTCGAATGTGCCTTTGATTGGCAGGAAAGGGGGAATTAATTATAACCTTATCCTGGCTATCAGGAAATTTGGATATGCCTTAAAGAACCCTCCTGAAGATCAATATATGGAAGAGTCTTTGTTCTTTAATGGAAGTGAGGATACAGAAGTGCTGAGGAAGGGCGTGCATGCTTAGGGGCACATCCATAAGACTGGAAAGGCTGTTTTGGGAAAAGGTGATTGTAGAGCCTATCCACAATATACAGAATGGATCCAGAGAAAGGTTGAAGAAGTTCTCTTACCTTTTTCACGTGAGCCACCTTTGTATCCAGTGATGCCGGAATAATCTACCACAGTGGCCATTGAGGAATTCAACAAGTTACAGAATTTGGTGAAAGAGCTTAGAGGGGAAAATTCTGATATGAGCAGCCGGCTTCAAGATGCATTATATATCAACAAAGAGTTGGAGCATAAAGCCTAAGATGCAGAAAAGATCTTAGCAGCAAGAGAGGAAGATTTTGTCGACAGGGCCCGGCACTACCAGAAGGTTAGCATGGTTGTTGAAACTTCTGCTCTAACTCATAAGCGGACTAAGCAATCTTTGGCCTAGACAAAAGACAAGTTAGCCAAGCTTCAGCAAGCCTGGGATGAAGTCAGAATGGAGAATACAGAGCTGCAAGAGCAATTAAAGGCCAAAGACGATGAGCTTCTTAGAGTGCATGAACAATGGAGAAAACATCGGGAAGACTTTGGAAAAAGCCAAGAGCAGCTGAAGAGTGTTAAGGATGAATTGAAAGTTTCCAAGAAGAAGCTTGAAGATGCCATGGTAGAGATGGGAAGACTCAAGATGCAAGCTGGGGTGAAGAGGCCTAAGCAGATGAGCGACGACGAAGCTTTCTTGATGCACGTGGATTCATTAGCCGAAGCCCTGAAGAAGAGGGACATTTTGATCAAAGAGATGATTGAGAGCCCAAATCATTAGCGCACCAGAATACTCTTTGAAGAGATCAAGTACTCTAGCGAGAAGCTGAAAGATTTGGAATTGAATGATTGATAGTTTCCTCTTTATTTTCCTAGTGCAGTTTTGTTGATGTACTGTGGTTACCATCAGGCTTGTTGATGGATCCACTATCTTGATGTATTTCCTGTTTTGAATTCATTGTGGAATGCTTCAATGCGTTTTGGTTTTCTGTTAAATTCAAATGAATGGTTTATTTAGAAATAGGTCTTTGGCAGCGCTCTATTCACAAGCACATTATCACAGCACGGTGTCACAACACAGTTTCTCTCGACAATATCTGTATATTGCTCAGCTTCTTGTGATTAAGACTGGAACCAGGGTGTGAAATGCCCTGGAAGTGGTTAAACATGACATTTGCATGCATTTCCTAACATATCATTTTGCATAACAGGTACTCGTCCCAGGGAGTTTCTAACCTTTATTTGGTTGCAGGCATAATAGCTAATCTCAACATTCATCGCTACGCGACTCGACAAAATCAAGCCAGAATCATGGAACAGGTGCAGGTAGAACTCAATGAAATGAGGGCCCGTATGGAGCAGTTTATGAACCTTATGCAGGGTATAGCCCAGGGGAAGCAAGATTTGAGAGCTACAGTTCAGAGGTCGGAAGTAGAAATCCCCAATGCTAATCCTCCTGGTGGAGCGAATGGTAATCCTCTTGGCGGAGCAGCAGTTAATCCTCCTGGCGGAGCGGCAGTTATTCCTCCTGAAGGAGCAGTAGTTGATCCTCCTGGCGGAGCTCTTGGTGGCGTTGGCCATAACAATCATCAACATGTGGAGGACCATCAAGATGGCCAGTTCTCTGTGGTGAATGCTGACCTGGGTGTTCATAATGATGGTAATGACAGAAGGTATGAAGAGTTGGCTGAGAAAGTAAGAGCTATAGAATGTCAAAACTCCATGGGAATTAATGTTGCTGACATGGGGCTGGTGCAAGGGGTGAGAATCCCTCCAAAGTTCAAGCCTCCAACTTTTGACAAGTATAATGGCAGTACCTATCCTAAGACTCAAATTCAGGCGTATTTAAGGAAGATTTCTGCATATTCTGATGATGAAAAGTTGTGGATGTACTTCTTTCAGGATAGCCTGTCAGGAGCTTCATTGGAATGGTACATGAAGCTAGAACGAGCTTATATCAGGAACTGGAGGGACTTGGGCGATGCTTTCTTGAAACAGTATCAGTATAACATTGACATGCCCCCAAATCGTACCCAATTGCAGAATATGACACAGGATCCGAAGGAAGGTTTCAAGCAATACGCCCAAAGGTGGCGTCAGCTAGTTGCTCGAGTACAACCCCCGCTGATGGAAAGGGAAATGGCTGATATGTTCGTGAGTACTTTACAGGGCCCATATCTAGATCGCTTGGCTGGGTGTTTATCCACTGGGTTTTCTGATATTGTGATAGCAGGAGAGAGAATTGAGAATCTATTGAAATCGGGGAAGATTCAAGACGAAAGTGGGGAAGGCTCTTCCAATACGAAGAGGCCTTTTGGAAATGGCTCGAAGAAGCGTGAAGGTGAAACTAGTGCTGCCTATGGACAGGGGGCAAAGGTAAAAACGTCAGGACTCGTACCATCAAGCAGCTGCTGTAACTATTCCAGCTCCGACTGCCGAATCTCAGCCACAACCTCAAAGACAATACCAACCGAGGCAGAGAATGAGTAATTGTCACTTTGACACTTTACCTATGACATATGCCCAGATGTTGCAAAATTTGCTCCGCTTAAAGTTGGTACAGTTGAGAACACTGGCACCACCAGCGGGCAAGCTACCTTATGGCTATGATGCAAATGTGAAGTGTAAGTTCCATTCGGGTGCGTTCGGCCACCATATAGAGAACTACAAAGCTTTTAAGCACGTAGTTCAGGACCTGGTTGATTCGAAAGCAATCAACTTCGCTCCTAATCCTAATGTGATTCAAAACCCCATGCCCCCGCATGGCGGACCAAAGGTCAATGCAATAGAAGAGGACAGAGGCTTGAGTTTGGTGACAAATGTTAATCGCGTAAGGACACCTTTGGCAGTGGTAAAAGGGCGTTTGTTTAAAGGGGCGTGTTCCCTAGTTGTCAGGAAAATTGTTCAGAATGTTTGGTCGCGATGAACGGTTGTGATAAATTGAGGAATTGCCTTCAGATGATGATGGATGAGGGTCGTCTACAGTTTGATCAGATAGGAAAGAAGGATGACACAGTCTCAACAGTTACTATCTACTTTACTCCCTCAGAAATTCATGTGCCTGCACCTATGCAAACCCCTGCACCTGAACAGGTAGCCCCGGTGACTATAACTATTCCAGGTCCTATGCCATACGAAAGTACAAAAGCGATCCCATGGCATTATGGAGCTGATGTCTTTTATCAAGGGCAGAAACAGGAAGTGGAGGTTCTCAAGGAAACTGGTTCAAGTGTGGGGAATGTCGGAGGAATGGGTGGTTTTACCCATAGTGGAAGGCTCTTTGCTCCACAGACGCTCCGAAATGATGATGCCGAAACTTCAGTGAAAGCTAAAGGCAAGCAGGTAGTAAGTGAAGAGCCCGTGTCGAGGGCGGAGCCTGATAATTCTTTTGGAAAAGACGTTGAAGAGTTTATGAGGATTATCCGAAAGAGCGGTTACAAGATAGTGGATCACCTGCATCAAACTCCCTCCAAGATTTCCATATTGTCATTATTGTTGTGTTCCGAGGCACATCGCAATGCCTTGCTGAAGATTTTGAATATGGCGTACGTTCCACAGGAGATATCGGTGAACCAACTAGAGGGTGTCATCGCCAATGTCAACGCCAGTAACGGGTAGGGATTTACCGATTTTGATCTAACGCCGAAGGGAAGGAATCATAACAAAGTTCTACACATCTCTATGGAGTACAAAGGGGCAGTCTTGTCCCATGTGTTGGTGGATACGGGTTCATCCCTGAATGTGCTGCCAAAGAAGACTTTAGCAAAGCTGGATGTTGAGGGGGTTGTACTCCGGCCGTGTGATTTAGTTGTGCGTGCATTTGACGGCTCTAAAAGATTAGTTTTTGGGGAGGTAGAGTTGCCTGTGAAGATTGGACCCCAAGTGTTTAATGCAATTTTCTATGTGATGGAAATCCAGCCGGCTTATAGCTGCTTGCTAGGACGCCCGTGGATACATGCTGCAGGGGTCGTTTCGTCAACACTCCACCAGAAGATAAAGTTTGTCGTAGATGGTCAGGTTGTCACAGTGTACGGAGAGGAGGACATATTTTTCAGCCATCTGTCATCGTTCAAATATGTAGAAATGGACGGCAAGATTCACGAAACTCTTTGTCAGGCATTTGAAACGGTGAATAGTGAGAATGACCCTTCTTCTAGTGAAACAAGAGCAGGGACTTCTATAGTTTCTTACAAACAGGCTCTCGAAGTAGTGCAGTCAGGCCATGCTGAAGGTTGGGGGGAATTGATTGAGTTGCCTTTCAAAGAAGACAAGTGTTGAATTGGTTACCAGCCTACTCAAGCTTCGCAGTTAGGGGACCAAAAGTGTCAGGGACCTGTCATGTTTTCTAGTGGGGGGATCATTAACCCTGGTCAAGTCTTTGCTGCAAATGAAGATGATGGGGATAACGACTATGATATGGACAATTGGGTGCACCCATATGTCCTGTGGAAGAAGCTGAAAAACTGGTTCTCTGAAGACCTCATCCAAGTCACTATGCAGAAAGAGTAATTTTCGTTGTTTTTTCATGTTGCATGTATAATCCTAGGCTCTGCCCAAGGCCTAGTGATTCCATTGTAGGGCCACATTTGTTTCATATACAAGTTTATCATCAATAAAAGGATGTTTTTTGTATTCAAAAATTGGGTTCCCTGTCTTTCATTTTACGCTTTTCATTTTAAATAAAAATGGCAATGTTTTCTCTATAGTTTGTTTTCTTTCTTTTCAAAAAGCTTTCTCTAAAATAAAGCATGAACCATCATTCATGCAGAAACAATCCTCTAGATTCTATTGATAACGGTTCTGCTATGGCTCGATATGACTTTGATAATCCGATTTACCAAGCTGAAGAGGGGGATGAGGAAGATTGTGAACTTCCCGAAGAACTGGCCAGATTATTGAAACAGGAGGAAAGAGCTATTCAGCCTCATCAAGAGTCACTAGAAGTCATCGACCTTGGCACCGAGGATGCGAGAAAGGAAGTCAAGATAGGGGCAAGCCTATCAGAGAACGTGAAGAAAGAGCTGATTGAGATGCTACATGAATATGTTGATATCTTTGCCTGGTCTTATCAAGATATGCCAGGATTAGATACATATATTGTTGTGCACAGGTTTCCTCTCAAAGAAGGTTGTTCCCCCATCAAACAGAAGCTCCGAAGAACTAAACCAGAAATGGCCATTAAGATTAAAGAGGAGGTGCAGAAATAGTTGGATGCATGTTTCTTGGCCGTCACTAGCTATCCACCATGGGTTGCGAATATTGTCCCGGTACCAAAGAAAGATGGTAAGGTCCGGATGTGTGCTGACTACCGTGATTTAAATTGAGCAAGTCCGAAATATGATTTTCGACTACCTCACATTGATGTGTTGGTAGATGATACAGCTCAATTCTCGGTATTTTCCTTCATGGATGGCTTTTCCGGTTTATTACCCCGTGGGGCACGTTCTGCTATAAAGTGATGCCTTTTGGCCTGAAAAACGCAGGGGAAACCTATCAGCGTGCTATGGTGACACTCTTTCATGACATGATTCATAAAGAGATTGAGGTCTTTGTTGATGATATGATCGCTAAGTCGCAGACTGAAGAAGAGCACTTGGTGAATCTGAAAAAGCTTTTTGAACGGTTGATATAATTCAGACTGAGGCTGAACCCGAATAAGTGTATTTTCGGGGTGAGATCTGGTAAGCTGTTGGGCTTTATGGTCAGTGAAAGGGGAATCGAGGTTGATCCGGCAAAAGCAAAAGCAAGTTCGTGGTTTCTTAGGGAGATTGAACTACATTGCTAGATTCATTTCTCATCTGACAGCCACTTGCGAGCCAATATTCAAATTATTGAGGAAAGATCAATCAATTCGGTGGAATAATGATTGCCAAAGGGCGTTTGATAAAATAAAAGAGTATTTGCAAAAGCCTTCGATTCTTATGCCTCCAGTTCCAGGGAGACCACTGATAATGTATTTGTCGGTACGTGAAAACTCAATGGGTTGTGTTCTCGGTCAACCAGACGAGACAGGTAGGAAAGAGCATGCCATATACTACCTGAGCAAGAAATTCACAAATTACGAGTCTAGGTACTCAATGCTTGAGAAGACATGTTGTGCACTTGCATGGGCTCACACAACTCTATTGATATCAAAGATGGATCCAGTCAAGTACATTTTTGAAAAGCCAGCTCTCACCGGAAGGGTTTCCCGTTGGTAGATGGTGTTGACAGAGTATGACATACAATATACTTCCCAAAAAGACATAAAGGGTAGTATTCTGTCTGACTATCTCACTGAGCAACCAATTGATGATTATCAGCCAATGAAGTTTGAGTTCCCTGATGAAGACATCATGTACCTGAAAATGAAATATTGTGACGAGCCACCAGTTGATGAAGGACTGTTGCACCCCAAAATTTGCCCCCTTACTTTATTACTAACTGGCTTATCTTGCATTGCATTTTGCATTATCATGTGTACATATCATTGGTTCTTAGCATGGGGTTAAGGTGCCTGAGGCAGTGCTTCAGAGGGTCTAGCAAGAGTCCTGGTATTGTCCAAGAGAGCTCAGGTGGATCATCCTCTCCTAACGAGTGCATAGATTAGGGTTTTGAGATTCTTGAGTTTATTGCTTCAATGGGTAAGCTCCTTGGGTTTTTATCATCATCAAATGCCATATCTTATCTTTGTTGGAGAGGGTACACATCATATTCAGAGGAATTTGGATTTGGAGACTGTGCTATTTCCTCCTAGACTGAGGGTACCACAACTAGGGTTTGCTATAAAGTCAGTTTATTTCTGATTTTTTTAGGCAAGACTTGATTCCATGGTACTCCTTGGGCCCCTAAGTACTTAGGGATGGGAGGTTGTCCATCAGTTTGGTTCAGGAGAAGTCCAATTGGCCAATGGATTGAAAATCAGTTGAATTGGGTAAAAGTCCACAGTGAGAGGAGAAGTCCACTGTGGAATTTTGAGGTTCTCTCCAAGGTTTTCAAGGTCTCACATCCTCATATGGTCTCCAGGGGTCAAGTTTCATACATATTTGTCAGGAATCAGGAGTTGGTGCAAAGTTTCTAAATTTAGAAAGTGACCTATAATGAAAAGTTTCCATTTTTGGCAAGTTCCTGCACTGCATTCAACTTGAATTTTCACCATCAAGAAAGATTCAAATGAATTTTTCTCCAACATGAAAGTTGAAGATATTTTTCTCGTCTTTCCAAAAAGTACTAGTGGGTCTCCATATCATTTGTGAAACTCCAGTTATGATCAAAACAAGGCAAAGTGGTTTTTAGGGTTTTTCATGGCTCCATTTTCATAACTTTGGGGATAATGACCTATAATCAATTCCATTGTTTCATGTCACTTTCTAAGGTCAAAGAACAATCCCTAAGGAACATTTTAGACCTTTTAATCAAGAAATTCCATGGTGTGTTCTTCACTCATTCTCCATTGTTCAAAAATGCCAAATTATTCAAAGGTCATGAATCAAAAAGTTTCAAGGCCCAATTTAAATGTGGTGTGATTAGCAACTCAAATGAAAGTGATCCACCATGGAATTCTTAAATATTCATGCATGGAGGAGGTGTGCTTAACATAATGTGATTTTTCAAAATAATTCAAAAACTCATTAAACAATTAATCACCCAAGCCCAAATCATATTCAGCAGAAAACCCTAGTCTATATAAGCTCAATCATGCATTGGTTAGGGTTCATTCACGTGCATTTGGAGGAGAACAACAACTTGTATCCTAATTCTTGAATTCAACAAATCTCACAATCTACAAGGATTTTCTTCAAAGTTCTTCCACAAAACTTCTCTTGGTGATCTACATAGTGCAAATCAACCACCATTCGCAGCCAAAAGCAAGTGCACAAAGGGAACCGTCTCAGGTTGGAAGGATTTTTAAGGATCCTAAAACTCCCTTTTTTTATGTCTATATTGTCGTGTTATGTCTGCTGATCATCCTAATATAATTGGTTTTTAATATGGATGCGTATATGGCTTGTAATGATCATTTAAAGTTTCATGCCCTAATCTTTTTCTCTTCGTATCTCACCATGCGTTAGTTTTTTGTTGTTTTTGATGGCATAATCTTAATCCTCGTGAAAATCTGGGTGGGATAGTGTACTCGTACGTGTATTTTGGTGCCATTTTGTTGCAGGTGACCGGAGAAGGGGGCGGAGCCCTAGCTCCGGCGGTGGTGGCCGGCGAACCAGTCCGGCGAGGGCTTGGGTGAGGAAGATGACTCCACAACCGTCCGATCCATGAATCCAACGGCTCAGATCGTGCCATGTGTTTTCTTTTTATTTCTTTTTCTGAATTTTTATTGTTGATCACGTGTATATTCACCCATCGTAGCTACCATGTACCACCCAATTATGTTATTTCTTTTTGTTTACTTTCTTTTGCATTGACTAATCATGAATCGTCTGATGCATCAAACGACCCACGTCACGCCAACGCATTAAAAACGTCACGCGCCGTGCACATGGCATTCCACGGTAAACCCATTTTTATTTTTTTTCATTTTTCTGACGAGTTAATGGGCGGGCTTCGCTACTCACACCCCCCATCTCCAGCCCACTCCAATTCCCACATGATTTCCTTACTTAACGCACCCCCCACACTATTTTCATATTTTATTTTATTATTTCATTATCATTTTCATTTTTAGTTATTAAAATTACCTAATTGCATTTTAAAATTCCCATAAAATTCATACATCATCTTTATTATTTTATAAAATTTTACAAATTTTATTTTTTATTTTTATTTTATTTTCATCATTTAAATTAATTGTTTAATCTATTTTCTTTTTGAATTATCCATACGATGCATACTTAATTTCTTTATTTTATTTCTCTGCATCCGTAAAATATTTTTGATCCGTTCTTTTTGAATTTGTTCACTAACATTCTAAAATAAATTAAAATATTTTTTCATCATTTTTAAAATCATTCCATATTACATTTTTGCCCTTCCCTTTGACACACTGAACCCCACTTCCCACCTGAATTTTGTATGATTAATTGAATGACTAACACTTTGAATTTTTCCAGGGATTTTTGGTATGTTGTTTGTCTCTGGTTGAGGGACCTTGAAATTTAATTTGGGAATTTTAGGAGTTATTTCTCTATTTATTTAATTGTTTTCACTTGAGATCTGCTTATATGTGTATTTCTGACCACGTCTGATTATCTGTCTGAAAAGGCACTTGTGCCATGTGCTTTGGGGTTGTTCCTTTGATTTCTAAATTCATGTTTGGATTATTATCATTGTTGTTTCCCATTGTTTGATTTTCATTCACCTCATTTCTCTTACTTATGTCTATTCTGTACTAATCCTTTATGCAGGGACTAAGGTAAGTTCTTTAAGGATATGGATAAGTATCCATGGTCACCCTTACTTTTTCCTTCCCTCATCTTCTTCCTTTAGGGTTTAGGTTGTCATCAAACCTCACTAACCGTAGGTCACCCATGCATGATGACTTTAGGATTCATAGTCCCCCTTAGAGTTACCCTTGTGTCTTCTCTCTTCTCATCTCAAATTTCTTTAAAACACTTAATAAGAATAAGGTGTATTGCGCACGAGCCTTAAGTATGGGGAATGAGAAATGAGGGGCTTCCTCTCATCTTTCTAGAGTGCTTAGCGAGCGTCCTGTCTTGGGACGATGCGTTAAGTATTCGCCCCTGTGCCCTAGACTTTGGTGCAATGCAACTTAGGAACTAACTTAAGCCACTTCTGTCCTAAAAAACACAAACCAACTTCAAACCTTTTTGTCCTTCGGGACCTTCAACTTAAAGGCTATTTTCAAAAAGGGAACGTTATTTTTCGTCTGAGACGCAAACAGGCATCGACCCTAACTGTCGGACGCGAACTTAACATCGCTCATAAAAAACACAAAAAGAACTTGGTCCGAACTACGTTGACTCTGAATTCCCCATTGCACAAGGGGGGTACGTAGGCCTAGGACGTCGACGTCCTACCGAGTCGGTCTTTGTTTTCCCTCTCCGTTTTAGTACAGCCCTAGATGATAGGATAACTCACCCTTAGAAAAGACAACAAGCATGGATCCCATCGAGTACGATGGACGCGTGGGATGCTAGCACCTTCCCCTCGCGTAACCGACTCCCGAACCCAGGTTATGGTTGCGATGACCATTCCTTTCCCTCTTCCTAAGGTTTATGCGGTGTTCCCTTTCCCTCTCTTGGGATAAATTTACACGGCCGGCGACTCTGTTTTTCCGCGCCATTCTCGCGTTTGTACCTGGATGAAAATCCTGGGAGCGACAGCTGGCGACTCTGCTGGGGATTATGGTTGACCTATGCTGGTCCATCCCTAAGCGAGTCAATCCTAATGCTTGTTTGTCTTTGTTCTCTTTGGGGTGCTTTGTTTTTGTTTTGCTTTATGTGTTGTATTTTATTTTTATTTTTACCGCATTTTCTGCATTTCATTTTTTATTACTGTCATGCTGCTGTGCTGTGCTGGCTGTCTTTGTTTTGCAGGTTGGGTGGGTCTGAGAGATAAGCCCAATACCAAGGCTTGAGAATACCCTAGGACTAGAGTGGAAAGTAGTGGGACCTACGTGCCCGCTTGGTACGTTTGTGTGTTCACGAAATTCACAACCAGACGAGGCTATCTTGGGATGCATTATAACGTGTGTGTCTTGCGCATGTTGGGGTGTTGATCTAGAGAACTGTCGACTCTGGTGACCGATCATCGAGGACCTTAGTGGAAACATCCCTCTTTAGTGGTGACAGTGGCAGACCACATCCTGTGGCAAACCCATTCGCACCCGAGGGCCCGCTTTGGAACTCGCATAGGATGGCCCCTACGTTTTGAAGAGAATCAGTGGAGGCACTCCTCGATTGACGATAATACTGTACCCCGAGGGATGAATGTTCTATTGTTTCTCGACCTCAGTGCCAAAGCTGAGGACCTTCCGCTTTGGAGAATCAGTTGAGGCCTCCTCGATTGATGATGATGCCAAACCAGAAATGGTGTACGTATCATCATTTCTCGACCTGAGAGCCCGGGATACTGAACATCCTAGTACCCACATGTGAGAGGGGATGGGCGTTTGCAGGTTTGCAGGTAACCGAGACCTTCAACCTACCCTGTTTTCTGGATTTCACATCAATGTCTGATCATTTGAGTTCCTCAGTGGTTTAGAATTCTGGTTTTCTGGGTTGTGGTTCTCGTTCAGCTAACAGCACAGCACATCCAGCAGTGTGGTTTGACCCCATGTTTGCATGAGCATATCATTTTTCTTGTATTCTGACGTGTTTGACATTTTTCAGGGCTTGCATCTTACTCTTGATTCTGGTTTTTTGAGGTTACTTCAGTATGGATGTTCAGAGAAAAAAGACTGTTGCCTATTCGTTCCCAGAACTGACTTTGACACTGATTCATAAGCTGATTAATATGGCTGGTTCCGGAGTTCGTTCAGAGTTCAATGGAAGGTATGGAAGACTTCTGAAATTTGTCTATAACATCTCCAAGTATGAGAAGGATGCCATTCACACACTTCTTCAGTTTTATGATCCGTCTCTGCGTTGCTTCACTTTCCTGGACTACATCTTGGCTCCAACGTTGGAGGAGTTCTCATTTATTTTGGGAATTCCTATCAGTCATGATATAGTTTTCTTTTCTGAGGAACACCCCGGTATAAAAGAAATGGTTGTGGCTCTTCATGTTAGTGAATCTGTCCTGAACAGTAATATTGAAGAAAAACAAGGAGTTAAGGGTTTCCTATTGAAGTTCTTATTTGATCAAGCTTGTATACATGTCAAAGAGAAGAACTGAACTGCTTTCCAAGCTACTCTGGCTGTGTGTATCTATGGGATTGTTCTGTTTCCGAATATTCCTGATTTGGTGGATATGCACGCCATCAGGATCTTTATTTCGAAGAATCCTATACCTACCTTGCTAGGTGATGTGTATCACTCGGTTCACTACAAGAATGAGAATAGGCGTGGGAAAACTGTGAGTTATTGTGCACCGATTTTAGCTACTTGGTTTCTGAGTCGTCTCCCCGAATCTGGCGTTTTCGTTGATACGAAAGATTCTCTGAAGTGGTCAAAGAGGGTTATGGGCTTGACTGCTGACAACATTGCTTGGATTAATCGTGACTTGCTAGGAATGGAGATCATTTGCAAATGCGGAGAATTCCCTAATGTGCCCTTGATAGGGAGGAAAGGTGGAATTAACTATAATCCCTCCCTAGCTATCAGACAGTTTGGCTATCCTTTGAAGAATCCACCCGAAGAGCGAGATATCAGAGAGTCCTTATTCTTCAATGGTATTAAGGACCAGGAGATGATGAGGAAAATTGTGAATGCTTGGAAACAGGTGACCAAGAAGGGTAAAACTTTGTTCGGAAAATGTAATAACCGGGCTTTTCATCCCTATAAAGAGTGGATCAAGAAGAGAGCAGAAGAGGAGCTTCTTCCATTCCCGGTGGAACCACCTTTGTACCCTTTGGTGATCGAGCCTCCTACCACCGTTGAGTTGGAGAAGTATAACAAATTATGGGCTGAAAAGGAAAGGTTGCGGGAAGAAAATAGTGAGCTAAAGAGGGAGATTTATCAGTGGAAGCATGAGCGGGGTGAAGTTGTTCATACCGCCAAGTTGAAGACAGAGCTCCTTGCTAAAGCAGAAAAAGAGCTTGCTGACATGGTCGCATCCAGAGAAAGAATGAAATAAGCTTTGGATGGTATCAGTAACGTTCTCAGGTCCAAGGAGGAGGAATTAGGCAAGGCTTTGTTGAAGATTCACAGGTTCAATGATCACCAGGAAACTGCCATGGCTGAAAATAAGAGAAAGGAAGATGACTACATAGCTAAGATTGATCAGTTGAAGTCGACGCTCAGGAAGAAAGACGCCGAGATCTTATCAGGGATATTCAAGAGACAAGTAGTCGAGGGTCGACTCAATGAAGCCATAGCCTCCATGGAAGAACTGAAAGTCCAAGCTGAAGTGAAGAAACCTAGACATGAGGGTCCTAGCATGGAGGGTGTTTCTGGAGAAGACGCTTGGGAGTTACATTGCCGATACTTGGATGGGATCATACACAGGAGAGACCTTCTCATTCAAGGGCTAATTCAGAGGCCGAAGCATCCCGATACCAGAAAGCTGTTCAAGGAGATTCAAGACTGGTGCAGAAAGCATAATGGATGGGGGGGATTGACACTTGTGAACTTTGATGATATGCCATAGTTTTCTGTTTTCTTTCATTGTATGTGAATCACCACCAGGCTTGTTGGTTGGGACCTATGTTTTTTATATTTAGACTTGTTATCTCGGATTTGTGATTGTTGACGATTGACTTTTCTCTGGTTTTCTTAATATATGAGCAGAAGTTCCATTATATCTTGTTATTAAACCGGAATCAAGGGGTGGATCGCCTTGTGAATTTTCAAACATGTCCATTTGCATTTGCATACTCATAATAATTTTGCATGATCATTTTGCATAACAGGTGTTTATCTCCGGTGTTCTTATCTTGTTATAATCTCAGAATTGCAGAGTTGATCATGGAGCGAGTTCAAGCTGAGTTGAGTGAACTGAAGGTTCAGATGAGGCAATTTGGGGAAGACATGCTCCAGGAGCAGAGGATGCTGAGGGAGGAGATCAATCAGATGAAGACTCAGATGGGTTTGGTTATAGAGATTTTGAAAGCAGTGTGGAAGAAGGGAGACAGTCCTGTGCCCGCTCCCGCAACAGAGATCTGTACTCCTCCCATCTCTTTGGAATTTGATTTAAATCATGGATTACCTCATGAGTCTCTTCCACAGGCGGAAGTTCCAGAACTCTCCCAACAGCAGTTAGGTCTTGGCTCCCAAGAGAAGCCCAAGGGCAAAAAGTGTACACAGGGGCAGAAGAAGTCTGAAAGAGTTTTTCATCCGCTCCCTATACCATATTCTCAGCCATTGCCGTATCTCCTTCAGTTTCAACTGGTACAGAAAAGGACTTTGGCCCCTCTCACTGGTAATCCTCCACCAGGATATGATGCAAGAGCCCATTGTGATTTCCATTCTGGGGCACCAGGGCATACTGTGGAGGAATGTAGGGCCTTTCAGCACCGAGTACAGGATTTGATTGACGCAGGGGCAATTGAGTTCACGTCGGACGACGTGAATGCATAAGGTGATGTTACCCCAATTGTTGCAGAAGAAGTGAAGGCTCTTCCCCTCTCTGTAGGATCCACCTCATACCATGGACTTTCTCCACAGGCTCTTGCTACAGAAGTTTTGCGTCAGCAACCTTTATTTGTGCCTCAGCCAAATGTGGAAAGGAAAGTGCAAGCGCAGGTGAGGCTCCCAAATCAACACCGACAGCAGAGTTCTCAGCAGCAGGGGCAACCAAGACCAAGAGGGCCCAAGAGGATATTTGATCCTATTCCTATCCCTTATAGTCAGCTGTTTACGCGTCTGCTCAAGAAGTCTCTGATTCAAACAAGGGGTACCGCGCCAGTACCGTACCCAATTCCTCCGGATTATGACATGACTGCTAGGTGCGAGTTCCACTCGGAAACGTTTGGGCACACAATTGATGAGTGTAATGTATTCAGGCACAAGGTGCAAGACCTGGTAGACTCAGAGATCATTGTATTCACTGAAGATGATTTGTACATCAATGGAAGCCTCCTTTCTCAAATAAACACACAGTCTACAAGTACGTCCAGACAGAATTAAGCTTCCTCAGCAATGGCAATCTTCAGCTTCTTTACTTGCATTTTCATTTGTAGTTTTTTATTTCTTGTTAAAGCATCGTATGTATGCAAGACTTGTTTGTTTTTATGATGATATTAATGCAATGAGTATGTTTTCCTTGAAGTAATCCATTCGTATTCACTCTTAAATGTTTTTTTTATGCACTGCAATACCAATTTTATTTGTTTAGAACTCTTGAGGGAGGATGACGAAATAAGAACGCAGGTTTCTAATGGTACGCTTTTGGATAGAACCCTATTGAGGATGTACAGGCATTGTTTCAAACCCCTAAACACTGGAGAGATAAGGAGATAAACCCTCGTTAACCCCTTTGAGCCTTGAAGTAGGAGCTTCTTTCATACGAAAAAACCCCTCATACTTAACCCAGGGGCAGGGTAGGCGTCAGTTAGTGTGACCAAGCGTTCAGATTTCAAGGAGAGTGTGCATCCGAGGAACCATTACCTTCTATCCCACCATCAAGAGGTCAAGAGATGTGAAACCACAAAAGTTATCCTTCAACAATCAAGGAGTGAGGCAGTCACAACCCTTTCAAGCAAATAAGACAACCAGCGTCACACGCTTTGTTCAAAAGGGGAATAAAAGAAGAAGGAGAGAAAGCCCGCTAAGTCGAAACTTGTAAACAAGTGACTTAGGCAAAAGTTAGGGCATCCCGCTGGACTTAAAAATCGAAAAAACTCAGAAGAGCCAGTCCAGGCAAAAATTAGGGATCAAAAAAGAAGAAGGAAAAAGCAAAGGCGTTACAAGAGAAAATCCTTGATAAGAACAAATTCGTGTGATTACAGGCGCAAAAGATAAAAAGGGGTGACTGTCACTCCAAAGCCTCCTTAGGTGTCAAACCATTAGTTGCATGGGTTCCTTGAAGATCATAAACCTTTTGAGAGATGAGCGTTTGTGTCGGATTAACTGAACATAGGACTGGAGAACATCACGAAGAGTGGGTGGGCACCGTTAAATTTTGAGCCATAAATCCTTTTTCTGAAACCGTGAACCAGACCACGTTACAACCTTTAAAAGTCCTAATTGAAATAGGGTTTATTCCGAAAGCGTACTTCAACAGGATAGCGTTCCTGACTCCTACGAGTTGTGCTAATAAGATTTGTTGGTATTGCATGTGCGCATTGTTTTGCCATTCAAAAATCAAGGTCGCATCCTAGCTAGTGATTCGTTCACAAGGCTTTGCGAAACATTTTCATAAAAAAAACTTCAAGGTTAACATGAATGTTGCATTAGGATTATCATTCTCATAAATAACTTGTTCTGTTTGCATACATGTGCCTAAACATCAATGGCAGCTTACACAGTGAACGTCAGTCAAGAAGCTTGATCCTGCCAAGTTGGGACGCTTGGAAATGCTGAAGGACAATCATATCAAAGGGCAGGCTATCAAAAGCCTCAGTGTAGAGTGGGCTCTCCCCAGTAAGTCGTGTTAAGATGTAGCCAATCTGGGGCAGTCACGTCGAGGAAACTCTCCGAAGATCAGTTATTCTGGGGCATTCATTCTAAGAGCAGAGGCAAAGTCACTTCAAAGCTTATATTGGGGCAGGCCACCTCTAGAGCGTGAGAGATCGTCCACTCCTGAAAATGGTTAATTGAAAACACCTCCTCAAGGTTCAAGATGCTAAAGCAGAATATTGTCAAGTCATTACGATCCCCTTCAAGATAATGTACGTCATGGATTATGAAGACTAGGGAAGTTATGTCGAGATATGATAAATCTCTCCACGAGTTTGAAGACCCTGGGGCAGTGCGAACACCCGGTCTTCTATAAAATCCTCTTGAGATGATTTCCTACGTTAGACCTGGTGGTCTGGGGCAAGCGAAAAGTTCAAAGAGCCGATTATGACCATACAGACAAGTCAGGCTGCACGGCAACAGATTGTACATCCCTAGCAGTTGGGTTCCCCAGCATTGAGATTGTTCCTTCCCCAGTAGGACAAAACTTTCCTCAGCAGAGCAGACCTTCCCCAGCAGGAGACTTGGGAAGCATTTTCTCCAGATCAAGACGTTATTTCCCCACAAAATCAGGGTGTTCACTTTCACCATCCAGTCAGGAAGCGTGCTTTCACCGACAATGTCATATTCTAATCCCCAGCAAGGTAGGAGTAAAGTCATTCTCCCCACCAGTAGGCTAAGTTCAGCAGTATCCCTAAGCAGGCTGGTATTATGGACTGTTTTCCCCAAGCAGGATGGTATTATGGACTGTTTTCCCCAAGCAGGATGGTATTATGGGCTGGCATCCCCTAGCAGGTTTTGAGCCCAATTGGTTATTGGCAGTCCTCAGTAACAGACTTCCGGTTCTGTTATTGGCGTCCATTCTCAACTCCCCTAGCAGAGGAGAACTCTCAGGTCTTGGATGTTACCTTCAGTGAAAGACAGGTGGGGTCCCCGGTAGTTCTTTTGTGATTTCATCCCCAGCAAAAGTTATCGATCCGAAGAGTCGATCAGTATGACGCTTCTCAACAGAGTTCCTAGATTCAGAGGACAATTTATTTTTGTCATCCCCAGATGAATTGGTCTTTTCTCTCCGGCATTTATTTTGCTGGAGAGACCCTTTTTGCATATCATAAGCATTCGCACTGCATCCTCAAACGCGTAGCATTTCCATGTCGTATGGAGCATTACACCACTATTCAAACATTTGCATTCGAAGCATAAGGCAGGTTTGGTACTTTCTTTGCCAGTTCTCTTTCCCAGCAGAGATGGTATGACTCAGGAGATTTTTGAGGGATGTGTTCCTCATACTGGTGCTCCCCGGCAGAGTCTTTTATTTAGACTTCTCCTTTCCCCAGAGGAGCCATCTTGTCTGTGGATCATGGGTCCGTTGGAAGTTTGTCCGGCCTCTCTCTTTTGTGAAATCCCGTTCTTACCAGAAGTTTTGTTTCACGTTATCCCCAGTGAAGTCGCCATTTATTTTGCTAGTTTCTCTTTATCAGCAGAGATAGCAATCTTTTGAAGATTTTCGTCCGTCAGTTTCCCTTTATCAGCAGGGATGGCATTTATTTTGCTAGTTTCTCTTTATCAGCAGAGATAGCAATCTTTTGAAGATTTTCGTCCGTCAGTTTCCCTTTATCAGCGGGGATGGTATTTATTTTGCTAGTTTCTCTTTATCAGCAGAGATAGCAATCTTTTGAAGATTTTCGTCCGTCAGTTTCCCTTTATCAGCAGGGATAGCATTTATTTTGCTAGTGTCTCTTTATCAGCAGAGATAGCAATCTTTTGAAGATTTTCCTTCGTCAGTTTCCCTTTATCAGCAGGAATGGCATTTATTTTGCTAGTTTCCCTTTATCAGCAGGGATGGCATCAGTTTGCTAGTTTCTCTTTATCAGCAAAGATAGCGATCTTTTGGATAATCCTTCGTCAGTTTCCCTTTGTCAGCAGGGATGGCATTTATTTTGCTAGTTTCCCTTTATCAGTAGGGATGGCATCAGTTTGCTAGTTTCTCTTTATCAGCAGACATAGCGATCTTTTGAATAATTCTTCGTCAGTTTCCCTTTGTCAGCAGGGATGGCATTTATTTTGCTAGTTTCCCTTTATCAGCAGGGATGGCATCAGTTTGCTAGTTTCTCTTTATCAGCAGAGATAGCGATCTTTTCGATAATCCTTCGTCAGTTTCCCTTTATCAGCAGGGATGGCATCAGTTTGCTAGTTTCTCTTTATCAGCAGAGATAACGATCTTTTGGATGGTTCTTCGCCAGTTTCCCTTTATCAGCAGGGATGGCATTTATTTTGCTAGTTTCCCTTTATCAGCAGGGATGGCATCAGTTTGCTAGTTTCTCTTTATCAGCAGAGATAGCGATCTTTTGGATAATCCTTCGCCAGTTTCCCTTTGTCAGCAGGGATGGCATTTATTTTGCTAGTTTCCCTTTATCAGTAGGGATGGCATCAGTTTGCTAGTTTCTCTTTATCAGCAGAGATAGCCATCTTTTGGATAATTCTTCGTCAGTTTCCCTTTGTCAGCAGGGATGGCATTTATTTTGCTAGTTTCCCTTTATCAGCAGGGATGGCATCAGTTTTCTAGTTTCTCTTTATCAGCAGAGATAGCGATCTTTTGGATAATTCTTCGTCAGTTTCCCTTTGTCAGCAGGGATGGCATTTATTTTTCTAGTTTCCCTTTATCAGCAGGGATGGCATCAGTTTGCTAGTTTCTCTTTATCAGCAGAGATAACGATCTTTTGGATGGTTCTTCGTCAGTTTCCCTTTATCAGCAGGGATGGCATTTATTTTGCTAGTTTCCCTTTATCAGCAGGGATGGCATCAGTTTGCTAGTTTCTCTTTATCAGCAGAGATAGCAATCTTTTGGATAATCTTTTGTCAGTTTTTCTTTATCAGCAGGGATGGCATTTATTTTGCTAGTTTCCCTTTATCAGCAGGGATGGCATCAGTTTGCTAGTTTCTCTTTATCAGCAGAGATAGCGATCTTTTGGACAGTTCTTCGTCAGTTTCCCTTTATCAGCAGGGATGGCATTTGTTTTGCTAGTTTCTCTTTGTCAGCAGAGATAGCAAGCTTTGAAGATACTCTTTTGTCAGTGTCCCTTTATCAGCAGGGATAGCATATTTCGAGATTTCTTTGTCAGTTCTCTCTATCAGCAGAGATGACATAACTTGGGAGAGTTTGTTTCACTTTATACCCAGCATAGCTAGCACTCGTCCGTATTGTGACAGTACATCATTTATGGCTAATTCTCCAGCAGAGGATTACAAATTTCCGGGTTCTTTGGTATTCAATCTCCGTGCATCCTGATCGTCTGAAAGTCGTCGCTATCATACCTTCAGGACCAAGTTGATTGAATAGGGGCAGTTGTTGCACCCCAAAATTTGCCCCCCTTACTTTATTACTAACTGGCTTATGTTGCATTGCATTTTGCATTATCATGTGTGCATATCATTGGTTCTTAGCATGGGGTTAAGGTGCCTGAGGCAGTGCTTCAGAGGGTCAAGCAAGAGTCCTGGTATTGTCCAAGAGAGCTCAGGTGGATCATCCTCTCCTAACCAGTGCATAGATTAGGGTTTTGAGATTCTTGGGTTTATTGCTTCAATGGGCAAGCTCCTTGGGTTTTTATCATCATCAAATGGAATATCTTATCTTTGTTGGAGAGGATACACATCATATTCAGAGGAATTTGGATTTGGAGACTGTGTTATTTCCTCCTAGACTGAGGGTACCACAACTAGGGTTTGCTATAAAGTCAGTTTATTTCTGATTTTTTAGGCAATACTTGATTCCATGGTACTCCTTGGGCCCCTAAGTACCTAGGGATGGGAGGTTGTCCATCAGTTTGGTTCAGGAGAAGTCCAATTGGTCAATGGATTGAAAATTAGTTGAATTGGGTAAAAGTCCACAGTGAGAGGAGAAGTCAACTGTGGAATTTTGAGGTTCTCTCCAAGGTTTTCAAGGTCTCACATCCTCATATGGTCTCCAGGGGTCAAGTTTCATACATATTTGTCAGGAATCAGGAGTTGGTGCAAAGTTTCTAAATTTAGAAAGTGACCTATAATGAAAAGTTTCCATTTTTGGCAAGTTCCTGCACTGTATTCAACTTGAGTTTTCACCATCAAGAAAGCTTCAAATGAATTTTTATCCAACATAAAAGTTGAAGATCTTTTTATCCTCTTTCCAACAAGTACTAGTGGGTCTCCATATCATTTGTGAAACTCCAGTTATGATCAAAACAAGGCAAAGTGGTTTTTAGGGTTTTTCATGGCTCCATTTTCATAACTTTGGGGATAATGACCTATAATCAATTCCATTGTTTCATGTCACTTTCTAAGGTCAAAGAACAATCCCTAAGGAACATTTTAGACCTTTTAATCAAGAAATTCCATGGTGTGTTCTTCACTCATTCTCCATTGTTCAAAAATGCCAAATTATTCGAAGGTCATGAATCAAAAAGTTTCAAGGCCCAATTTAAATGTGGTGTGATTAGCAACTCAAATGAAAGTGATCCACCATGGAATTCTTAAATATTCATTCATGGAGGAGGTGTGCTTAACATAATGTGATTTTTCAAAATAATTCAAAAACTCATTAAACAATTAATCACCCAAGCCCAAATCATATTCAGCAGAAAACCCTAGTCTATATAAGCTCAATCATGCACTGGTTAGGGTTCATTCACGTGCATTTGGAGGAGAACAACAACTTGTATCCTAATTCTTGAATTCAACAAATCTCACAATCTACAAGGATTTTCTTCAAAGTTCTTCCACAAAACTTCTCTTGGTGATCTACACAGTGCAAATCAACCACCATTCGCAGCCAAAAGCAAGTGCACAAGGGGAACCGTCTCAGGTTGGAAGGATTTTTAAGGATCCTAAAACTCCTTTTTTTTATGTCTATATTGTCGTGTTATGTCTGTTGATCATCCTAATATAATTGGTTTTTAATATGGATGCGTATATGGCTTGTAATGATCATTTAAAGTTTCATGCCCTAATCTTTTTCTCTTCGTATCTCACCATGCGTTAGTTTTTTGTTGTTTTTGATGGCATAATCTTAATCCTCGTGAAAATCTGGGTGGGATAGTGTACTTGTACGTGTATTTTGGTGCCATTTTGTTGCAGGTGACCGGAGAAGGGGGCGGAGCCCTAGCTCCGGCGGTGGTGGCCGGCGAACCAGTCCGGCGAGGGCTTGGGTGAGGAAGATGACTCCACAACCGTCCGATCCATGAATCCAACGGCTCAGATCGCGCCATGTGTTTTCTTTTTATTTCTTTTTCTGAATTTTTATTGTTGATCACGTGTATATTCACCCATCGTAGCTACCATGTACCACCCAATTATGTTATTTCTTTTTGTTTACTTTCTTTTGCATTGACTAATCATGAACCGTCTGATGCATCAAACGACCCACGTCACGCCAACGCATTAAAAACGTCACGCGCCGTGCACATGGCATTCCACGGTAAACCCATTTTTATTTTTTTTTCATTTTTCTGATGAGTTAATGGGCGGGCTTCGCTACTCACACCCCCCATCTCCAGCCCACTCCAATTCCCACATGATTTCCTTACTTAACGCACCCCCCACACTATTTTCATATTTTATTTTATTATTTCATTATCATTTTCATTTTTAGTTATTAAAATTACCTAATTGCATTTTAAAATTCCCATAAAATTCATACATCATCTTTATTATTTTATAAAATTTTACAAATTTTATTTTTTATTTTTATTTTATTTTCATCATTTAAATTAATTGTTTAATCTATTTTCTTTTTGAATTATCCATACGATGCATACTTAATTTCTTTATTTTATTTCTCTGCATCCGTAAAATATTTTTGATCCGTTCTTTTTGAATTTGTTCACTAACATTCTAAAATAAATTAAAATATTTTTTCATCATTTTTAAAATCATTCCATATTACATTTTTGCCCTTCCCTTTGACACACTGAACCCCACTTCCCACCTGAATTTTGTATGATTAATTGAATGACTAACACTTTGAATTTTTCCAGGGATTTTTGGTATGTTGTTTGTCTCTGGTTGAGGGACCTTGAAATTTAATTTGGGAATTTTAGGAGTTATTTCTCTATTTATTTAATTGTTTTCACTTGAGATCTGCTTATATGTGTATTTCTGACCACGTCTGATTATCTGTCTGAAAAGGCACTTGTGCCATGTGCTTTGGGGATGTTCCTTTGATTTCTGAATTCATGTTTGGATTATTATCATTTTTGTTTCCCATTGTTTGATTTTCATTCACCTCATTTCTCTTACTTATGTCTATTCTGTACTAATCCTTTATGCAGGGACTAAGGTAAGTTCTTTAAGGATATGGATAAGTATCCATGGTCACCCTTACTTTTTCCTTCCCTCATCTTCTTCCTTTAGGGTTTAGGTTGTCGTTAAACCTCACTAACCGTAGGTCACCCATGCATGATGACTTTAGGATTCATAGTCCCCCTTAGAGTTACCCTTGTGTCTTCTCTCTTCTCATCTCAAATTTCTTTAAAACACTTAATAAGAATAAGGTGTATTGCGCACGAGCCTTAAGTATGGGGAATGAGAAATGAGGGGCTTCCTCTCATCTTTCTAGAGTGCTTAGCGAGCGTCCTGTCTTGGGACAATGCGTTAAGTATTCGCCCCTGTGCCCTAGACTTTGGTGCAATGCAACTTAGGAACTAACTTAAGCCACTTCTGTCCTAAAAAACACAAACCAACTTCAAACCTTTTTGTCCTTCGGGACCTTTAACTTAAAGGCTATTTTCAAAAAGGGCACGTTATTTTCCGTCTGAGACGCAAACAGGCATCGACCCTAACTGCCGGACGCGAACTTAACGTCGCTCATAAAAAACACAAAAAGAACTTGGTCCGAACTACGTTGACTCTGAATTCCCCATTGAACAAGGGGGTACGTAGGCCTAGGACGTCGACGTCCTACCGAGTCAGTCTTTGTTTTCCCTCTCCATTTTAGTACAACCCTAGATGATAGGATAACTCACCCTTAGAATAGACAACAAGCGTGGATCCCATCGAGTACGATGGACGCGTGGGGTGCTAGCACCTTCGCCTCGCGTAACCGACTCCTGAACCCAGGTTATGGTTGCGATGACCATTCCTTTCCCTCTTCCTAAGGTTTATGCGGTGTTCCCTTTCCCTTTCTTAGGATAAATTTACACGGCTGGCGACTCTGTTTTTCCGCACCACTCTCGCATTTGAACCTGGATGAAAATCCTGGGAGCGTCAAGAACCAGATCCTGATGACAAGTGGAAATTGATGTTTGACGGGGCAGTTAATGTGAATGGTAGTGGCGTTGGGGCAGTTCTCATAACTCCGAAAGGTTCCCATATACCTTTCATTGCCAGACTGACTTTTGATGTCACTAACAATGAAGCCGAATATGAAGCCTGCATTATGGGTATTGAAGAAGCCATTGATTTAAGGGTCAAGACTCTTGATGTATTTGGGGATTCTGCTCTAGTGATCAATCAGGTCAACGGATATTGGCACACCAATCAACCCCACTTGATCCCTTATCGAGATTATATGAGAAGACTGTTGACTTTCTTCAAGACAGTGAAGCTGTATCACGTACCTCGTGATGAGAATCTAATGGCAGACGCGTTGGCAATGTTATCTTCTATGATTCAAGTGAATTGGTGGAATCATATACCCAAAATTGATGTGATGCAGCTTGATAGACCTGCTCATGTATTTGCAGCCGATACAGCGACCAGTGATAAACCTTGGTATCATGATATCAAGCATTTCTTGGAGAGTCAAGAGTATCCGGCTGGGGCATCCAATAACGATAAGAAGACTCTGAGGAGGTTAGCGGGTAGTTTCTTCTTGAATGAAGATGGTGTATTATACAAAAAAAATTTTGACATGGTCTTGCTCAGATGTGTGGATAGACACGAAGCAGACATGCTGATGCAAGAAGTGAACGAAGGTTCTTTTGGTACCCATGCTGGTGGACATGTCATGGCGAAGAAATTGTTGCGAGCTGGTTACTACTGGATGACCATGGAGGCTGATTGTTTCAAATATGCTCGAAAATGCCACAAGTGCCAGATTTATGCTGATAAAGTGCATGTGCCACCGAATCCTTTGAATGTGATGAGTTCTCCTTGGCCCTTTTCCATGTGGGGCATTGATATGATTAGGAAGATTGAGCCCACCGCCTCTAATGGACATCGCTTTATTATGGTGGCCATTGATTACTTCACCAAGTGGGTGGAAGCTGCTTCATTTGCAAATGTCACCAAGCAGGTGGTTGCCCGGTTCATCAAGAAAGAGATTATTTGTCGATACAGAGTACCCGAAAGAATCATCATTGATAATGGTTCTAATCTTAACAATAAAATGATGCAAGAGTTGTGTCAGAGCTTCAAGATTGAGCATCACAATTCTTCTCCGTACCGCCCAAAGATGAATGGTGTCGTCGAGGCAGCCAATAAAAATATCAAGATTGTGCAAAAGATGGTCGTGACATACAAGGATTGGCATAAGATGTTGCCTTTCGCTTTGCATGGATACCTGTCGCTCCCGAGGATTTGCATCCATGGTACAAACGCGAAAGTGGCATGGAAAACAGAGTCGCCAGCAATGTGTATTTATCCCAAGAGAGGGAAAGGAAACACTGCGTAAACCTGAGGGAAGGGAAAGAGCATGGTCTCACGACCAAGAGAAACGGGTAAGGGAGTCGGTTACGCGAAGGGAAGGTGTTAGCACCCCACACGTCCATCGTACTCGATGGGATCCACACTTGTTGTCTCGATCAAAGGGTATCGTCATCTGGAGCTCCACTGCTACTGTTAACGAGAAGGAACGGGAAAGGAAAAGAGCGAAGAAATGAAAAAGAAAAGAAAAAGAAGCGACTCGATAGGACATCCTCGGAGTCCTAGGCCTACGTATTCCCTCGGGAACAGGAAAATCAAAGTCAACGTAGTTCAGACACGAACTAAGGGGGGAGGTTGCTCGCCAAGACATCGTCGTCTCGTGCCTACGTATCCTCAATCGGACTAGAGAGAGGAAATCAGAGCAGTCGTAGTTCGACCTAACGAGGTCGGTTAGTGTTTTTTATGAGCGACGTTAGATTCGCGTCCGGCAGTTAGGGTCGATGTCTGTTTGCGATGAGACGGAAGTAACGTGCCCTTTTCTGAAAATGATTTGAACTTAACGATCCCGAAGGATGAAAAAAGTTTGAGTTTGTTTTTTGAATTTTTTAGACAGAAGTTGATTGAAGTTAGTTCATAACTTGCATTGCACCGAAGTCTATGTTGTAGGAACGAATGCTTAGCAAATCATTCCAAGATGGAACGTCCACCAAACACTCTAGAAAAATGAGAGGGAACCCCTCATTCCTCATTTCCCACATGCAAGGCTCATGCGCAATACACGTTAATTTTATTAAGTGTATTAGAAGTGTTATGAGATGAGAAGAGAAGACTCAAGGAAAAGAAAACACTAAGGGGGGTTCTATCCTAATGTTGTCATGCAAAGGTGGCCCTATAGTTGAGTTTGAAAGGGGAAACCTCTACCTAAGTTAGCATGCAAAGGGAAGCCTAATGCTAATCCTACTCCAAGCTTAATCAAAAATTAAGGTTGACTAGGTAGCTCTAAGGGAGTGAATCCAAGACTTAAACAAGTCTTGAGACTCGAGGGAAGGAAAGAGTGAAAGAGATGAAGAAGAACGAGAGGTAGAAGATGAGAGATAAGACGGCGCAGCAAGCACATCATACACATCATACTCAAATCACAACATTAATCATGCTTCAAAAGATCACACAAGAAAGCTCAAGTAAGCAAGTAAGAGCAAACAGGGAAGAATGTACGCAAACTTGCATAAGAAGCATAGTTAAACATCATTGAACCTCACACAAAGATGACATGAATAAGGTAAGATGAAAGTGGATCCAAGTCAGAATTCAAAACATGCCAAAGGTCAATCAATTCACACATTAGAAAGTGGCATCAAGAGCATCAAGTATGTATCTCAACAACACTCAAATAATTAGCAACAAATAACTCATGCACAACATAACTTCAAGTGATCAAACAAAGTGAAATCAAGGCATGAAAGCAAATGGCAGCAAGGTGAACATGTATATCAATTCAAAGATCAACTCATGAATATCAAGAAGAAGCCACAAGAATCACATTCAAAACATGCTCCACAATTATGAAACATCCACTCTAAACATCTATGCAAACAACACATGATAAGGTGAAGCAAGATCATATTCGTATTCAAACAACAATTCCAGCAACATCATCAATAAGTCACAATCAACATGCTCAAGAAGTGTGTGATATGTGTTCATCGCATCGGGAACGTAACGTCGCAAACGTGATCATAAACGATAAAAATCCAAGAGTCGCGTGTCGGAAAATTGTGTGCATATGATGGTGTGAGGTGAAACAGCTCAAGAATGATCCACAAATCATCATCATATCAATCCACAAAGTTTAAACATGAAAAGGATCTCGAGCAAGCAAGAAAATGTACAAAAATACACATTCTGTCCTAGAGTAACCGGTTAACAAACGGTGAGTAACCAGTTACTTAGTTGAAAATCAGACCATTTACGCAAAAATACACATGTTAACCGGTTAACAAACTGTTGTTAACCGGTTACTCTGGGACAACAGCCAAAAAAATCTGTTTCAAAAGCACTTTTCAGTAGCAAAATCACTTATGCAATCATATCCAATGATCATGTAACCAACAATGCACGAAAATTAAGTTCAGAAACAACATTCAAACATCATTTAAATTCAATAATCATCAACATTCACAATCAAGATCAACCAAATGAATCAAAACATATCAAAATTCATGGATCTACATTGTATAAGTTGCAATTAAGCTAAAATGAGTATGGATCTGAAATTAACCAACCTACAAAGCTGAGATTTGCTTTGGTGAGTGTTGTAAACAGAATTGGATGAATCAAAGTAGAGAAATCCAAGATCCACAAGCTCCTTGCACTCAAAAGTTGAAGATCCAAGCAAATGAGCAACCAAAACTCCAAAATCACTTCCAAAAGTCACTTCTGAAAAATCAGAGCTAGATCCAAACGAAAATCCAAGTTGAAAAGCAGAAATGTAGTGATGATGAGAGGCTTTAGCTCAAGAATTAACAAGTTCCAATGAAGAACTTGTTAATCTTTGAAAGAGAGCTTTGAGTGTGGTTGAAAATGGAGGTTGAGAGTGAAAAAGTGAGAGAGAATTGAGAGCAAAATTCTGAAAATTGGGAGTGAAAATATGATCTAGGGTGGAGAGGTTTGGAATGAATTGGTTTAAATAACCCCTAGGTTAGGATTTAAGTTTGGGTTTGGAATGAGGTTAAGTGAGTGGAAATTGGGGTGAAAATGGATTAGGAAATGAAATGAGGAATTAGAGTGGAAAAATGGTGGAGAGAATTTGAATTTTGGGTGGAAAATGATGAAAATATCAATTCTAGATCCTTCCCCGCGTGCACATGCCAAGCACATGATCAAAAATGATGCAAATTTAATTTTTCAAACTTGGCTCAGAGTAACCGGTTAACAAACGGTGAGTAACCGGTTACTCAGTTCAAATTTTGAATTTTGGCGCCTTTTGGAGGGAAACTTGGAAAAGTGACTTTTGATAGCTGTTTTGAACCCGTTAAACCTCTGAAACTCAAAACTTGATATTGTTACTGAGTAACACCTGAAAAGAACACAAATTCCTGCTGACACCTCAGAATATCCTGCTGAAATAATAATGCCTGATACCGGATCGCTTGATCAGAAAATGACTGTTGAAGCTCCTGATTATCAAAACGCCTAATGAGCAAAATAAATGCTCCAAAAGACCTTGAAAACCATCTGCTTGCCCCTGAATACTGCTGAAAATAATGCCGGAGCTGATAACGCCATGAGCTGCTAGAAAATACCTTGATCCCATGCACAAAAGAAACATGCAAAATGCAGAAATGACGATGCAAATGAGATGAAGCATAAGCCAAAAAGGTTAGCAACGCTAGGGAAAATTTTGAGGTGTTACAGTACCGTACATCAGTAAGTACGTCTACTGGGGAAACCCCATTTTCTCTTGTGTATGGCATGGAAGCGGTCTTACCGGTTGAATTTAAGATTCCTTCTCTGAGGGTCATGATGGATGTCAAGCTCGATGAGGCTAAATGGGTTCGAACAAGGTTCAACGAGTTGAGTCTTATAGAAGAAAGGAGACTGGCAGCAGTGTGCCATGGGCAGCTGTATCAGAGAAGGATGAAACGGGCATTCGATCAGAAAGTGCATCCTCGAAATTATCAGCAGGTGACTTGGTGTTGAAAAGGATTCTTCCTCCTAATACATATCACAGGGGCAAATGGACTCCGAATTATGAAGGTCCATATGTTGTCAAGAAGGTTTTCTCGGGCAGAGCCTTGATGCTTACAACTATGGATGGTGAGGATTTTCCATCGCCTGTGAACTCAGACGTGGTCAAAAAATACTTCGTATAAATGGACCCGCTGAACAGTAAAAAGAGAGTCCAGGCAAAAAGGGGCATCCCGGTGAACCAAAAAAAAAGAAAAAAAGAGAAAAAGGTTCGGGCAAAAATTAGGGATAAAATAAATAAAAAATGATGAGTACACCCGGTAAGTTGAAAACCAGAAAGGGAAACTTAGGCAAAAATGGGTATCCCGGTGGATTGAAAACCCGCAAAGGGCGATCCAGGAAAAAGAGGGATTAAGCGAAAGGTTGCGATCTGAGTAACCTGTATCCCGTCTTGTTTCAATAAGGGGCATTCCGAAGGATAGGAATCAGTCCAATCATCTCTCTCGGAAAGTGAAGCACTTGGAGAGTCTTGAAGACATATGAACCATAGCAGGATTCAGACTCAATGGATTTCTGTTTTCCACATTGCCATTAGGATAGTTTCTTTTCTCTTTCAAGCAATTACCTCTTTCCAGGAATTGCCTCCTGATGTAAACGCCTATTCTCGGGATTTTCAATCAATAAAATTTTCGTTATTCAGAATATTTGTCTCTTTTGTTTTCCTTTACAGTTTGTTTTGTTTACAAAAAATGTCCAAATTTTTGATAAACATTGCATTTGAAAACATAAAGGTTATACAATGATATGCGTGCAAAGGAAAACAATTAAAATTGCTTTAAATGCCAGGTGTTCTTGGGTAAGGAATTCAAAATTCAGTCATACCCTGGGGCATGTGTGCACACTCTTTTGTTTGCAGGTGTTAATGTATTTTCCAGCAGTACTTAAATAATAGTTCTCCCCAAGCAAAAGCGGGTCACTCAACAGGAAAGTTCTTCCTTGAGGTTGTCATCCCCAGCAGTATAGAAGGATTCCTCATTCTGAGCAATGTAAAATGATGGAATATGCCCAAGCAGTTGTAAAGGTGGGGGAAAGTCAGAATATTCTCCTCCTCCAGCATGTCAGATCAATAATATTGTCTGCAATTAAAGTCCAGTGGTTATTGGAAATCCAGATTTATCTTTGTATCTCACGATCAGTATAGAGTTTGGAGGTTATCCTCAGCAGAAGTCGGGTTGATTTCAGTCCCTTAGCAAGTGTTTCTCCCTCTAGCAAGGAATATGGTTGATCTCAGTCCCTCAGCAGGTATTTCCTTCCTCAGCAAGAGCAAATTTGCTCCTAACTCCCCAGCAGTCAGGTCGAAGGATTTTGATTTCCCCAACGGAGTTCTATGGTTATAGTTCATCCCCAAGCGGATTGGTTCAGATGATACCTCCCCAACAAAGTTATCATTTCCTACAGCAACCTCAACAGATTTGTCAGGTCAAAGCACAGATCAGGGGATCAAGTCAATTTGTCTTCCCTAGTACGGTTTGCAACCACGAAGATAATCCAGTTTGTTATCCCCAGAAGAGTTGCCTTCTTTTCCCCAGCATTTATTTTGCTGAGGAACCTCCTTGCATTTTGCATACAGTAATCATTGCATCCTCAAAAACGCGTAGCATTTCCATCGAGGTGGAGCATTACGCCACGGAAAATTCAAACATATGCATGTGAAGCATAAGCCAGTTTTGGTACCTCGTGCGAGATCCCAAAATTGTTTCCCTTATATCACATTGACAAAACCCAGAGAGAATGCCTCACTCATTTCCTCCCAACCAGACATTTCAAAGCAGTACAAGGGTTTCACTACTTTGCTCCCCACAAAGTCCTATTCCTCGGTTGGTAAATCTTTGGATCTTACATTTTAATCGTGTATTCCTAGAACCATTCCCGATAGGATTCCTTCCGCCGTTCCCGATAGGCACCTTGTAAGTTCGAACCTTAGTCATTCCCGATAGACGTATGGGTTAACCTTAGTTCCTGGAACCATTCTCGATAGGATTCCTTTAGTCGATCCCGACAGGCAAGCCGGAACCATTCCCGATAGGATTCCTTCCGCCATTCCCGATAGGCACCTTCTAAGTTCGAACCTTAGTCATTCCCGATAGACGTATGGGTTAACCTTAGTTCCTAGAACCATTCCCGATAGGATTCCTTTAGCCATTCCCGACAGGCAAGCCGGAACCATTCCAGATAGGATTCCTTCCGCCATTCCCGATAGGCACCTTTAAGTTTTAAACCTAGCCGTTCCCGACAGGCCCATTTACCATTCCCGATAGGTAAGCCATAAGTTTTCAACTTTAGCCATTCCCGATAGGCACCTTTAAGTTTTAAACCTAGTTGTTCCCAACAGGCCCGTTTACCATTCTCGATAGGTAAGCCATAGGTTTTCAACTTTAGCCATTCCCGATAGGCACCTTTAAGTTTTAAACCTAGCCGTTCCCGACAGACCCATTTACCATTCCCGATAGGTAAGCCATAGGTTTTCAACTTTAGCCATTCCCGATAGGCACCTTTAAGTTTTAAACCTAGTCGTTCCCGACAGACCCATTTACCATTCCTGATAGGTAAGCCATAGGTTTTCAACTTTAGCCGTTCCCGACAGGCAAATCGGAACCATTCCCGATAGGATTCCTTTAGCCATTCCCGATAGGTAACCATTATGTTTTAGACCTAGTTGTTCCCGACATGCCCATTTACCGTTCCTGACAGGTAAGTCATAGGTGATAAACCTTAGCCATTCCCGATAGGCACCCTTTGAGTTTTAAACCCAGACGTTCCCGACAGGTCCATTTACCATTCTCGATAGGTAACCAAGGTTCAAGCTCAGTCGTTCCTGACAGGCCCATTCATCGTTCCCGACAGATTGTTCACCGTTCCTGACAGGTCATTTACCATTCCCGATAGGTAACCTTAAGCTTTAACCTTAGCCATTCCCGATAAGCAACCTTTGAATTTCATTTGTTCCGGATTCTTTCCTATAAATCTTTTACCATCAACTGCTGTGTGTCATATATCTTTCCCGTTTGTCCGCATAGCGCAAATTTTCGAGTTATTTTTTGTATTCAATCCCTATGTACCTTGAATTTCTGATAGCCGTTGCTCTCATCCATTCAGGTCCACAGTTGATTGAATAGGGGCAGCTGTAATACCCCAAAATTTGCCCTCCTATTCTTTCTCAACAATTGACTTATGTTTCATTCATTTGCATTTCATGATAGGTCATAATAAAAATCATACACATCATTGGTTGCAAGGCATGGGATCAGGTGTCTCAAAGCACAAACAGCTCAAAGGCAAAGGACAAGAGAAAAGTTTTTCCAAACAATTCACAAGGGCTTTTCATATCTCAATTCATCTCATTTGAGTCCTCAAGTCATCACAAGATGAGAATTCAACAAAAGATTGAAGGAAGGCATACTCTCCTAACCAGTGCAAACTAGGGTTTTGGAATTCTGAAGTATAATACCCCAATGGGTAAGATTTTTGAGCTTTTATCATCTCCAAATGGCATATCTCATCTTTGTTGGAGAGGATACACATCATACTCAGAGGAATTTGGATTAGGAGGATGTGCTGATTTCTCCTAGACTGGGGGGTCAAAATTAGGGTTTGCCATAATATCAGGTTATTTCTGATTTTTTGGGCAAGACTTGATTCTATGGTATTCTACATGTCCTCAAGGGTCTATGAATGAAGAATTGTCCATCAATTTGATTTGGAAGGGTTTCAATTGATTCATTGATTGAGAATCAGGAGAATTGGGGAAAAGTCAATTGTGCAGACGAAAAAGTCAACTCTTTACTTTTGGAGGTCAAATCCATGCTCCTCATGTCAAACATGATCATTGGAGAGGGTTTGGTCAAGAAATAATGAAAGATTAATCAAAAATCAAGAAATGGGCAAAGTTGCCAAAAATAGAAATTAGGGTTTCTATTTATGGCAAGTTTTGGCAAGGTGAGAGGTCAACTTTGGGGCTTTCTTTCTCTATGTTCCAAGAACCAAATAGAGGGGCTATTGAGACCTATCAAAACTTCACATTTCAAGCTTCAAATCCATACCAAGAACATCTCCATTGGATCAAAATTGAAGGAGTTATGATTGATTAAAGTGGGAGGTTTGTAGGGCATTTTTTACCAGCAAGGCAAGTCATGGGCGAGCCAGCACGCAGTCATTTCATCAAACATCTTGTGTGCATGTTTTGTGCAACTTCCAAGAAAAATTTCTCATTGATACAAGCTTCAAATGGAAAATTGTTCAACATCAATCTTGTTCATTTCCATCTCCTCTTCAACTTTCATGTTGGACAATTTTTCATTTGATCAATGTATGAGGAGTTATGATGAGTCAAAGTGGGTAACCTCTCACTGATTTTTCCACACACATGAGAGTTGGTCAGGCCAAGTCAAGCTGAATTGCCACACCAGTTATGAACATCTATATTCAGGGCCACTTTTTGAATGTCTTGGAGGTTTCATTTGCATTTGATTTCCACATCAACTTTGGTCTCCTTCCTTTACTTTTTCCAAAGAACCAAGAATCATGTCATGTCACTCATTGATCATCAAGAAATTGCTTGCCAAAGTTGCCACCCCCACACTTGATTTTCTCCATACCAAACCAACCAAAACCTGTTGCACTTTGTTCTTTTCATACATCAGCCATGACATGTCTAAATCTTTGCCATATAAAGCTAAACCAACACCTTACACGTTCATGCATACATACATCCACCTTGCTTCATTTTTCCAAACAACCAAAGAGTGGAAACTTGCAGAGCAAGCATCACTGCTACCATTAATCCATCATCACCATCCAACTTCACCATCACCATAGCATGCCATGATCTGCTCCACACACTAACAAAACCATGCAACTCGGGTATAACAAAATTGACTCACCATTGTGGTTAACAGTTAACTCACATTATAAATTCAATCTCCAACATAATTTGTGGGAACTCTGGGCTCATTCTTCAGTTTCTCTCAACATTCCACTCTCCATTCTCCTTGAAACCTCACACATTTTCTCTGAGTTTGCTCTCTCTCGTGCTCTTTCTCTCTGCAAGTGGTTCAATCTTCTTCTCCATTTCATCAATCATCATCAAGAGAACTTGAGACATTGCACTGAAACATCAAATTGCATCTTCTTCTTCTTCCAAATCTCACTGACTTCATACTAAGCCTTTATTTGGCCAAAAACAAGTTCAGTTAGCAAGGAATCTCACCTCTGGTCTTCTCTTGCTCAAAGCTCCTTCTACAACAGATTTTGTTTCAATATTTTTCTCACCATTTCTACTTATTTAAGCTTGTCTTTGCGTGATTGAAGCTCAGTAGGAGCATGTAGCGAGTGATTTTTGGATGTGGTTGCGAAGCACGATCGCTCTGGTATTACAGCTCGATTCATTTTTTATCCTATTAAAGCTGATGAAGGAAGGGAAATAGATGTCTCCAACTAACCCTGCTTGCATACTGAGATTAAACAGTTAAAACTGTTGGTTTACAGATGCTACAAAGATTCGGGGTTTCTCTTAAGTTTATTTTGTTGACGAGGGGTGCTTTAGGCTATTGGTTGAGATGTTAGGACGGATATATATGAAAGTATGGGATTTTGGGTTTTTGTTTAGGGTGCTCGCTAAGATTTTTCTTTCAATCTTATGCCTACGTATTCCCATTTACCGAAACAGGGAAATCAGAGCGTTCGTAGTTCCTCCTATTCTATGGGAGGAAATGGTTGTTTTGGTGTCTTGTTCAAAGCCCAAGACGTGAAGCGAAAGGTGGTTTGTATCTTGTTCAAAGCCCAAGATGTGAAGCTGAAGGGTTTATTTGTATCTTGTTCGAAGCCCAAGATGTGAAGCTAAAAGGTTTGACTTTAGAGAGAATTTGTCATCTCTAAAGAGGGGTTTGTCTGTTACGACTGTTTATAAAGGAGAATTACTTTAACCGGGATTTGTGAATCTGGCAATGCCATAATTTCCTTTATAGGGGATTTTAACCTGAAGGAGAAGACTTTAACTCAGTGTAGAGTAATGCCATCTTTCCTTAGGAATTTCTCATACTAAAAGAGGGACATTGGCATGGATGTAGATGATCCAGAGGCTTGCCGCTTACAGCAGTTATATGGAGGGGAAGGAGTTGTTGATGTTTGTGTACTGTGAACGAGGCACAAATTTGATGCTAAAAGGTTGATTGGATCAACCAGTGGTTTTCTTATACAAAGCCTAAGAGGAGGCTAATATGTGTCTCGTACAAAGCCCGAGAGAGAGACTAAAAGGTTTTGACTCAACGAGGGAATCTTTTGGTATCTCGTATAAAGCCCGAGATGGAGGCTATTTGACTCAACAAGAGAGTTTTTGTATCTCGTACAAAGACCGAGATGGAGGCAAAAGGGTGATTGACTCAATGAGGGAGTCTCTTATGTGTCTCGTACAAAGCCCGAGAGAGAGGCTAAAACGTTGTTTGACTCCGCTAGGGAGAATCATTGTACAAAGCCCAAGAGAGAGGCTAACTTCACGGGAGAAGGATCATTATATAAAGCCTAAGAGGAGGCTATGGTTACCATTTCAGTTAAGTGACAGGTCCAATATACTGATTTAAAGAGAAAATCAGTTCTTATATGAGCAACACTATACTCGAGGATTTGATTCGAGGATCCAGGTTATTCCTGTTCTTTAAGGAAATGGGAAATCCGAAGGGTATTGAGACTGTCCAAGTCTACGGGTTTTCTTCCTATTTAACAAAGGGGTCACTTGAGAATGTCTTTGAGACTCAAGGAGATTGGACTGTCTAGAGTGTCATCTTTTGTACCATGCTTTGAGAAACAGTAGTAGACTCTATGAAAGGACTGTTCTATGCAGATGACTAAGTTCTGTTCCTATACCTCTAGGAGGTCGTCGGGACAATTTGTACGAAGCCCAAGAGGAGGCTGGAAACTTTTAAGAAGCCGATCGGTCCTTGTACTATGCCCAAGAGGAGGCTATCATTCCCGGAGGAAGAGATCATTATACGAAGCCTAAGAGGAGGCTGTGAATACTTCAAAGAAGCCGTAGGGTCCTTGTACTAAGCCCAAGAGGAGGCACGGTTGCTTTTAGGAAGTCGACGGGTCCTTGTACGATGCCCAAGATGAGGCCGATGCTTTTAAGAAGCCCGTGGGTCCCCAAACCCCGAAAAATTCAAGGCAAGCTATTCACAAGGAATAGATCAAGTCAGGAAAGTTCGAGAATTTGGAAGAAACTCAAAGATGCCATTCACGGAGAATACATTCATCTTTGGGAGTAGAGTCTCTTGACAATTCCTAATGAGGACAGCCGAAGAGAAGACTGTATCTGGTGATCCTATTGGGGATCTAGTTGTCTATTTCTACGAATAAACGAAACGGCGTCACCTAGTTCTAGACGTAGTGGCCGGGAAAACTCTAAATATTTATACTATTATTACAAAGTTGATATGAGTTTATGAAAGAAGACTTACAGTGAAACAGTCCCACAATACAGTTATATGTATATGAAAGTGGTAAATGAAAGCAATAACCACTTACTCGGTTGTAGAGCTTCCATGCTGTTTGGTTAGTTGTTCAACAAAGAAAGATTAAAAATAACAGCATATTCAAAATCAAAGGAGAAAGTGCTTTGAAAAAGAAAGATTTGGGGCTTACAGCTCAAGGAGAGGCCCAGGGTTTTATCAGTGAGCGCACTGTTTAAATTTGTACAGAGGGACTTATACAAGTGATTGTGGCCCAAAAATTGTTTTCTGTACAAAGGGATGGGTCTTACACTCTCTCAAGAGGCCCAAAAAGTTTTAAAGAAAAAGAGTGGGGCTGATGGCACGAGGGTAGGCCCAGATGATTTTTCCGTTTGAAATGGCGATCGCGCCGAGGTTTTCTTTTAACGCAGAGGGGCTTATACAATATCTGAGGCCCAAATGATTTTGGTTAAAAGGGGGTTGGGTCTTACACTCTATTAGAGGCCCGAAAGTTTTGAATGGGTCTTATAGCTCGAGGAGAGGCCCAAAAGGTTATTATTCAAAAGGCGACGATCGCGCCGTTTGTTTTTGACAGTATCGGGACTTATACATTACACTGAGGCCCAAAGATGGTTTGGTCAAAAAAGGATTGGGTCTTACACTCTATTAGAGGCCCACAATGTTTTGAAAATGATTTATGAGGGTTGAATTAATCCAAAAACCCTAATTTATTTTCAAAAATGTATTTAATTGAATAAAAATTCAATTAAAATGATTAAAATTGTTTAACATATGGAAAACAAATTGTGATCTTGGATTAATGCTTCAAAAATTAAGTATTGACCTACAAAATAATTAGAAGGCATTAAAAGTTGCAAAATCAAGGTGGAAAAAATATTTCAAATGTCAAAAACAATTAAAACATTAATTCTTTGCAAAAATATCAATTATATACAATAAATAATATTTTTGGGATTTTTTGGGAAAATAAAATATTTTAACATTTTTGTGAATTATTAAAAAAAGAATCAACTTAAAATCATTAAAACTCAGAGAGAAATTAATTTTTGAATCAATTAAATAAAATCACAACATTCAAATATTTGAATTTATGAAAAATGGCGCCAAGAACAGCTGAAGAACACGCGCGTGTTTCAGCTTGGCCCAGATTTTCATTTTCTCTCCAAACTCACTGAATACTTAATCATATCATGTAATCCACATACCAATCAACTCGTTTCAACCTCACGATCATGTCTATGGTATTTAATTTCACTTAAATTAAATATATAACAAGAAATCATGAAAAATCCTCAAGAACCCTAATTTCTGCATGAAGGCTAGGATTTTTGATACACGATTCAAACAAAGCAATTACTTGAGGGGAAACATTCCATGCATGATTATGAACATTTGGCAAAAGTATTGTGCGAGGAAATATGCATAGATTGAGAGATGACCAAGTTTAAGCTTACCTCTAGGTCGTGACAGCAAGAGCAAATTGATTTCTTAGTAGGAGGTGTTACAGATGAATTATGATGATCTGAACAGCTTCCCTACACCCTATGGAGTGTGTTTGAATGCTTGGACTTGACTGAGAATGGCTGGATCACTTCATGGCATCTCAGCTGCACTTTGGTTAAAACCTTGAGCAATTGACTGGTGATTCTGATAAATCAGTGTTCCTATTGTTATTTAAGTGTTTGATCAGCTCACATATGATGTATATGAGGTGTGTGTGTGATTGGTTTGAGTGGAATTGCTCTCTAATGAAAAACCCGATAGTGACTTGCTAAGAAAGGCATTTTTGAGAGTGAGAAGTGGTTTTTGAGAAAGGCAAGTGTTGTAGGCCTTTGGTGTACTTAAACTAATCACAATTGAGCTCTATTTATAGTAGAGCAAGTTTGTTTTGGGATCCACAGTGAATGGCAACCGCAACAGGTGTTTGTTCAATGTTGGCCAATGGAAATCCAAGTCTCCTCTAGCCATTGACTAGAGGTTTGAGCACAGGCTTGTGGTTCCCTTGACACCTTGATGCTTCCATTGAATGCTCCAATCCAAAATTGGAGTCTTGTCCCTATTTTGGCCATTCTAGGTTCAACATGCTATTTCTTGTTCCAAAGACTTTGGAGGCTTGGCTCAGTGATTGCCCCCTTTAGATTCAATCCTCAGAGGTGTCTGTCATACCCCAAATTTTGATCACTAAGATTTCCCATCATTGTGCAAATCATCATCACAATATGGATGAACCATCATGCCTCATTAGTCTCCCCAAAGATGGGTGAGCATCCATTACAATCAAAATTAGGGTTTCAAGCCCTCTCAGAGCTCTTAGACAAATGATCAATCAAGGAATGACATGATCTTCAACTTGTCTAACCTCTTAAGTAGCTACAAAGGATCAAAAGGACTCCCACTTCAAGGATTAAGCACAAGGATGCTCCCTTCTAGGTGGATCAAGTCTCAAGAACGACAATGTCACCAAATTAGGGTTTTGGTCGACCAGGGCCTCCAGATGGAAATTTTTCATCTGGGCACAAGCCAATGATCCAAAACACACCCTAATATACTCCATGGAATCTCATGGACCCAACCATCAAGTCAATATTACCTCAGGGGATGCATACATCAAAAATCAGGAATTAGGGTTTCTTGACCTAATTCACCCCTAAGTTGACTTTTGGGACAAATCATGAGCCAAGACCTCAAGACATTATTTGAGGGTCTCTAATGAACTATATTGATCCATTTGGAACAATGGATTAATCCAAGAAGCTTGAGCAACAAGTCTCAATTTCATCTGCACCACAGTTAGGGTTTTAAGGAAAAAGTCAACTGTAACTTTGACTTTTGACCAGGACATGCTCCCAAGCCCTATGACATGCATCAATATACCCTATGACACCCATGGAACATGTCCATCAAGTTTGATTTAGGTCAAGGACATGATTTCCTGAAGAATTGCACAGTTTGGAATTCATCTGATAAAAAGTCAACTGTGCACAAAAGTCAACTTTGACTTTTTGAGATTTTTCACCAAAATGAATTTTTAACCCTAAAATGATGTTAATGTATGATTTGAATCATCATTCATCAAGAAAAATCAAGAAAAGTTGGATAACTTGTAAAAGGGGTAACCATGAAAACTTAGAAAATTTTCTAAGTTAAAAATTAAGTGACAAGGGTACCAACTTTGGAGGATCATAACTCCTAAACCACAAAGCCATTTTTCCTCATCCAAAGATGGATTTGTAGCCCTCATTACCCTCTACAAAAACTTCAACTAGATCTAAGTCCAATCCATTAAGGATTTTGAGTTATGGAGTGATCAAAATGGCTGAAAAATGAAAATGTCACTTTTTCCAACACTTAGTGAAATTTTCACTAAGTCCAAATCTGTCTTCATTTTTTTCCAAATGTAGGGGGATTTTTCACTTGGATTCAAAAGAGATCAAAACCAAACATGTTCAAACAGTTGTTGTATCATGTAAGGGCTTTCCAAAATGACCAAGAACATTGCCAAATTCCATTTGGGCTATGAGTTAGGACATTGTCAAATTGCCTTGTTGAAATCTGCCAAGGCAAGGCAGAATTTGCATTTTTGCTCGATTTGCCAAAATCAGCCAAATCCAAACACTCCTATCCACTTGGACACATCTGAGGATTGAATCTCAAGGGGACAATCACTGAGCCAAGCCTCCAAAGTCTTTGGAACAAGAAATAGCATGTTGAACCTAAAATTGCCAAAATAGGGACAAGACTCCAAATTTGGATTGGAGCATTCAATGGAAGCATCAAGGTGGCATGGACTGAGCCATTTTCATTTGAATTCAGTCAAGACTTATCCAAGACCAAGGGAACCAGCAGCCTGTGCCCTAACCTCTAGTCAATGGCTAGAGGAGATTTGGATTTCCATTGGCCAACATTGAACAAACACCTGCTGCAGTTGCCATTCACTGTGGATCCCAAAACAAACTTGCTCTACTATAAATAGAGCTCAATTGTGATCAATTTAAGTACACCAAAGGCCTACAACACTTGCCTTTCTCAAAATCTCTTTCTCTTGGCAAAAATGCCTTTCTTAGCAAGGTAGCTATCGGGTTTTGAGCTAGAGGGCAATTCCACTCAAACCAATCACTCACACACCTCACATACATCACATATGAGCTGATCAAACACTTAAACAACAACTGGAACACTGATTTCTCAGAATCACCAGTCAATTGCTCAAGGTTTTAACCAAAGTGCAGTTGAGATGCCATGAAGTGATCCAGCCATTCTCAGTCAAGTCCAAGCATTCAAAAACACTCCATAGGGTGTAGGGAAGTTGTTCAGATCATCACCACTCATCTGTAACACCTCCAAATCAAAAATCACATTGCACTTGCGGTCATGACCTAGAGGTAAGCCTATACTTGGTCATCTCTCAATCTATGCATATTTCCTCGCACAATAATTTGGCCATATGTTCATAATCATGCATGGAATGTTTCCCCTTAATTAATTGCATTGTTTGAATCGTGTATCAAAAATCCTAGCCTTCATGCAGAAATTAGGGTTCTTGAGGATTTTTCATGATTTCTTGTTATATGTTTAATTTAAATGAAATTAATTGACATAGACATGATCGTGAGGTTGAAACGAGCATAATGATATGTGGATTGCATGTTATAATCAAGTATTCAGTGAGATTGGAGAGAAAATGCAAATTTGGCCAAGCCTAGAACACGCGCGTGTTCTTGGCGTGTTCTTGGCGCCTTTTTTCAAAATTTGAATATTTGAATTTTATGATTTTATTTAATTGATTCAAAAATTAATTTCTCTATGAGTTTTAATGATTTTGAGTTGATTCTTTTTTTAATAATTCACAAAAATGTTAAAATATTTTATTTTATCAAAAAATCCCAAAAATATTATTTATTTCATATAATTGATATTTTTACAAAGAATTAATGTTTTAATTGTTTTTAACATTTAAAATATTTTTTCCACCTTGATTTTGCAACTTTTAATGCTTTCTAATTATTTTGTAGGTCAATACTTAATTTTTGAAGCATTAATCCAAGATCACAATTTGTTTTTCATATGTTAAACAATTTTGATCATTTTAATTGAATTTTTATTCAATTAAATACATTTTTGAAAACAAATTAGGGTTTTTGGATTAATTCAACCCTCATAAATCATTTTCAAAACACTTTGGGCCTCTAATAGAGTGTAAGACCCAATCCTTTTTTGACCAAATCATTTTTGGGCCTCAGTGTATTGTATAAGTCCCGATACCGTTAAAAATAAACGGCGCGATCGTCGCCTTTTCAAAATAACCCTGGGCCTACCCTCGAGTAGTAAGACCCATTTCCTTTCTTAAAACTTTTTGGGCCTCTTGAGAGAGTGTAAGACCCATCCCTTTGTACAGAAAACATTTTGGGCCTCAGTCACTTGTATAAGTCCCTCTGTACAAATTCAACAGTGCGATCACTGATAAGAACCTGGGCCTCTCCTTGAGCTGTAAGCCCCAAATCTTTCTTTTTCAAAACACTTTCTCCTTTGATTTTGAATATACTGTTGTTTTCAATCTTTCTTTGTTGAACAACTAACCAAACAACATGGAAGCTCTACAACTGAGTAAGTGGTTATTGCTTTCATTTACCGCTTTCATATACATATAACTGTATTATGGGGTTGTTTCACTGTAAGTCTTCTTTCATAAACTCATATCAACTATGTAATAATAGTATATATAATTTGAGTTTCCCCGGCAACTACGTCTAGTATTAAGCTCGTTGATCACTCTTAGAAATAGTCTAAACTAGATCCCCATAGGATTACCAGACACAGTCTTCCCTCCTCTTGGGGTTAAACAATATGGAGACATGAAAGACAGCATTCTCTGTGAACCCTTTCATAGACTGTCACTCGTAGAAGTTGTCAAAGAAACTCTATTCCCCAGAGATGATCTCTTCTCCGTGAATTGCATCTCTTGAGTTTCTTCCAAATTCTCGGACTTTCTTGGCTTGATCTATTCTCGGTGAATGGCATGTCTTGAACTTCTCGGGGTTTGGGGACCCACAGGCTTCATAAAAGCACTTGTCAAAGAAACTCTACTCCCCAGAGATGATATTTTCTCCGTGAATGGCATCTCTTGAGTTTCTTCCAAATTCTCGAACTTTCCTGACTTGATCTATCCCTTGTGGATAGCTTGCCTTGAATTTCTCGGGGTTTGGGGACCCATCGGCTTCTTAAAAGCACCGGCCTCCTCTTGGGCATTATACAAGGACCCACAGGCTTCCTAAAAGAAACCTCGCCTCCTCTTGGGCTTAGTACAAGGACTCATCGGCTTCTTAGAAGTATTCACAGCCTCCTCTTAGGCTTCGTATAATGATCTCTTCCTCCGGGAATGATAGCCTCCTCTTGGGCTTCGTACAAGGACAGATCGGCTTCTTAAAAGTTTCCATCCTCCTCTTGGGCTTCGTACAAATTGTCCCGACGACCTCCTAGAGGTATAGGAACAGAACTTAATCATCTGCATAGAACAGTCCTTTCAAAGAGTCTACTACTGTTTCTCAAAGCACATTACAAGAGATAAAACTCTAGACTTGGACAGTCTAATTTCCTTGAGTCTCAAAGACATTCTCAAGTGACCCCCTTCCCCAAAATAGGAAGGAAATCCGTAGACTCGGACAGTCTCAATACCCTTTGGATTTCCCGCTTCCTTAAAGAACAGGAATAACCCGGATCCTCGAATCAAATCCTTGAGTACAGTGTTGCTCATATAAGAACTAATTTTCTCTTTCAAAATCAGCATACTGGACCTGTCACTCAACTGAAACAGTCACCATAGCCTCCCAATTGGGCTTTTTACAATGATTCTCCCCAATAGAGTCAAACAACGTTTAGCCTCTCTCTCAGGCTTCGTACGAGACACATAAGAGACTCCCTCATTGAGTCCATCATCCCTTTCGCTTCCATCTCGAGATTTATACGAGATACAAAAAGGTTCTTATCGAGCCAAACAAACAATAGCCTCCATCTCGGGCTTTATACGAGATACCAAAAGACTTCATCGTCGAGTCAAAAACCTTTTAGCCTCTCTCTCGGGCTTTGTATGAGACACATAATAGCCTCCTCTTAGGCTTTGTATAAGAAAACCACTGGTTGATCCAATCAACCTTTTAGCATCAAAGCTGTGCCTCGTTCACAGTACACAAACATCAACAACTCTTCCCCTTTCATCTAATCGCTGTAAGCGGCAAGCCTCTGGATTATATACATCCATGCCACTGTCCCTCTTTTAGCATGAGAAATTCCTAAGGAAAGATGGCATTGCTCTATACTGAGTTAAAGTCTTCTCCTTCAGGTTAAAATCCCCTATAAAGGAAATTATGGCATTGCTGGATTCACAAATCCCGGTTAAAGTAATCCTCCTTTACAGTCAGTCACCCAACAGTTGTGACATACAACCCCCTCTTTAGAGATGACAAATTCTCTCTAAAGTCAACACCTTTAGCTTCACATCTTGGGCTTTGAACAAGATACAAATAGACCTTTTTAGCTTCACATCTTGGGCTTTAAACAAGATACAAACCACTTTTTCGCTTCACGTCTTGGGCTTTGAACAAGACACCAAAAACACCCATTTCCTCCCATAGAATAGGAGGAACTACGAACGCTCTGATTTCCCTGTTTTGGTAAGCGGGAATACGTAGGCATAAGATTGAAAGAAAAATCTTAGCAAGCACACTAAACAAAAACCCAAAACCCCATACTCTCATGTATCTACCAAAAAGCATCAGTCCTAACATCCTAATCCTCGTTCCCCGCCAGAAAATCCAAGAAAGAGAGAAAACAGTATTGGCGAAAATCCAAATGACCAGTACAAAGGCCCCCCACATTGATAGCATCCGTAACCTAACAGACCGCTGTTTAAACTCAGTATGCAAAGCAGGGTTAATTGGAGACATTTATTTCCCTTCCTTCATCAGCTTTAATAGGATAAAAAATGAATCAACCTGTAGTAAGCTCAACCGCAGAGAGCGACCACCGCTTAAGAACCGCGTCCAAAATCGCTCGCTACAGAAAAATGGCGCCCACCGTGGGGCCCGATTTCTTTTTTCTCTTAACTTGTGTGGATACCACAGATTGGGGCTTCCGCCGGGGAACCCAATTTCTGTCAGGAACCTAGGATTCATAGCTTTAAAGGTCTAGGATGTTTAGGACAAATATATATACTGCTTTTCCTAATTGCTATACGTGTTTATATTTCTGCTAATGGGAATATGTGTGATGCCGCATGTGGAAAGATTGAGTATACACTTAAGATAAGTGATGGCGGCGAGGTCGACCATCAACCTCAGTGGAGGCTGACCAATGCAACCCATTCTCTCACCTAGACAATGGGCCGATTGTTAAGTCTGAGAAGCTGAGGAGCCAAACCCTTTTGTAGTGCGGAAACTATCGGGAATAGTTGTCACGCGATACTACCCTCATTTGAGGCTGGTGATCTATTCTCGGTGAATGGCACTTACTCTAAGATTGCTCTACAACTCGCTGGCAATCCGCTTGTTGTTTTGCTTTCCTGGGAGGAGCTGATGATAATGAGTACAGGTACAAAAATCACCTTAGTATAAACCTTTGGGGATGGGTAGAGCCTTGACTTCATGACAACGACCCTTTGACCCCATGTTTTTTCTATGTTTTTGTGTGCTGCATTCATGCATTCATTTAAAAAACATTAAAACATTCAAAAGATTTTCTCTTCTAGTCTCTCTGTTTTTCAAATTAAACTAAGACTATGATTGCAAATATCAGAGAAAAGGATTGTGCTAATGGATTTCGGTAGAAGGAGAACTCATACGTATACCTTCAAGGTTCCAAAGTTAGAGGATTTGAGAAGGTTAGCAAAAATGATCACTAACCCTGAGGCTTTCAGAGCCAAGCACGGAGGTTTGCTACCACTGTTAAGAGTCCATGTGATTGAGGGAATCATGGACGCGCTTGTTCAGTTTTACGATCCGGTTTATCACAGTTTCACATTCCCGAATTACCAGCTCGCACCAACGCTGGAGGAGTATTCTCATCTGATCGATCTACACATTACAGATCGAGCTCCATTTTCTGAACTGGAAGAAATTCCAAAGAATCATACCATTACGAGAGCAATTCATTTGGACGAGTCTGAGGTTAGGACTCACATAACCACTAAGGGTGGCATCCAAGGTTTGCCAGCCCAGTTCTTGACAAAGAAATCCTTGTATTTTGCCAGTATAGGAAACGTGACTGCTTTTGAAAGCATCTTTGTCTTGCTCACCTACGGGTTATTTTTGTTTCCCAATATCAATAACTTTGTAGATATCAACTCCATTAAGGTTTTTCTCATTGGAAACCCTGTGCCGACTTTGCTCGCAGATGCGTATCATTCTGTACACTTAGGGAATTTGTACAGCGGAGGGGAGATCACATGCTGTGTACCTCTGCTTTATAAATGGTTTATCTCTCACTTGCCCAAGTCTGTTGCTTTTTGGGATTGCAAGAGTGCTTTACGTTGGTCGCAGAAGATCATGTCTCTTACCAACTCTGATATAGATTGGGGTAATAGGATCTATGATGGAATCAGAATCATCGGTCATTTTGGAAACTTCCCCAACGTACCCCTTATAGGAACTAAAGGAGGAATCAACTATCATCCAGTTCTCGTTCATCATCAATTTGGATACCCGATGAGACACGTCCCACAAAGTGTTCATCTGGATGGTCTTTTCTTCAAAGAAGGAGAAAATGACAGAGCACTAAAGATGGAAATAGTGCATGCTTGGAAACAGGTTCATAAGAAAGGACGATAGTCTCTAGGAAAACCGGACTGTGTCTCGGTGGAGCCTTACCTCCACTGGGTACAAACTAGAGCTCTCAAGCTAAAAATGCCTTATCCTCGTTACGGAATTCTTCCGCCAAAGGAATCTGTCATGTACTTCATGACGGAAACTGAAAAGCTTCAGGTTATTCTCAACAAAGTTCAAAAGGAGAGAAGATCTTGGAAGAACAAGTATCGCACCCTCGACATAGAGTGCATCAAAATACAACAATTACTGAAAGAGAAAGGTACTTTAATTGAAATTTTTGAGCAACATGCTGTAGAGAATCAAGATGACCAAAGAAATTTTCTCACTCCTTTCACCTGGCAAAGGAATGACAACCCGACAACGGCCCAAGAGCCCCGGTCAAAGAAAAGGAAGATACCAGAATCAGCACCCGATTTCTCTTCAGAGGGGACTCGGGACCCATTAGTTTAGGTTTCTGTTTCTGCACCTTGTAATCTACTGTATTTCCATTTCTGTAATCCTTTGAATTCAATAAAAAGGGGTTTCCCCACCGTTGATATTTCAATCTAATTGTCGAAGTTTATTTTGATTAAACCAAAAAAACAATTAATATAATCATTGCATTCATCATTCTCACATCGCGAATTCTTCTTACCTACGAATCTCACGTTTGTGTCTCGATTCTAGAGTCAAACTGTCTCATTCGTATAATACTCAAGCCAATCGTCAGAAAAAGATGGATGATCTTGAGGAAGAAAACAGAGAGTTGAAAGAAGAGATCGACGCTCTGAGAGAGGATATGAGAAAGCTTCATAACGACATGCAAGCCATGGCAGAAGCTCAGCTACAAAGAACTGTGATCTCAGAGATCACCTCAACCCCCATAGTAGAGAAGTATGATCCTAGGTATCAAATGCCGAAAGATCGTCCTTGGGGCATGCCTGTTAATTATATCCCGGAAGGATATGTTCCGCCGATCGCTGAAGATCAGGGAATCACAACAGAATTCGTTGGGCCTGAAGGATACAAACTTCGGGAAAGCGAAGATGCCAGAGGCATACTGAAGACTCCTGAAGGTTACAAACTTTGGGAGACGCCAAGATTCGCTACCGTAGTCACGGTACCACCCCCTGTGGTGCACACTGTCCCGGAAGGACAGATTCCACAGATACCTTCTGGTAAAAAGGAAACTATGTTCGATAGAATGGATGAATTCCAGGAGCAGTTCTTGGAAATGCAGAAGGAGCTGCAAGCCATTTGCGGTCAGGATTTATTTGGAAAGGACGCCGCAGATCTCTTCTTGGTCCCAAATGTGAAAGTTCCGCACAAATTTCAAGTGCCCGACTTTGAAAAGTACAAGGGTAACTCTTGCCCTCAAAGCCATCTGGTGATGTACGCTCGGCGGATGTCAGCTCAGACGGAGAATCAGGACCTACTGATTCACTACTTTCAGGATAGTTTAACCGGTGCTGCACTCAAATGGTACATGGGTTTAAACCGTGCTACAATCAGTACATTCAGAGATCTTGGCACTGCCTTCGTCCAACAATACAAATACAATTTGGACATGGCACCCGACAGAGATCAACTCAGATAGATGTCGCAAAAGGACAAGGAAACCTTTAAGGAGTATGCTCAAAGGTGGAGTGAGATTGCCGCTCAAATTTGTCCACCTCTTGAGGAAAAAGAGATGACAAAGATCTTCTTAAAAACCTTAAGCTCATTTTACTATGACCAAATGGTTGCCAGTGCACCCAGTGATTTCACCGAGATGGTGGGCATGGGCGTACGTCTTGAGGAAGTCGTCCGATAAGGACGTTTGGCAAAAGACGTTGGACCATCAAGCAGTACAAAACGATACGATAGTGCTCTCCCTAAGAAAAAAAAGCAAGATATTGGGAATATCTCTCTCGGAAAGCAAAGGCGACGTTATCAACCGGTAGCAGCTGTGACTCCTGCTATCAACCCTGCGTCTATTCCTACGTATCAACCTCAGGTTGCGCAGAGCCAACCTGATCAACAAAGGACACAACAGCCTCTTCAGCAGGCTCATCCTCCATACAACAAAAACCGTACAACACGGCCACCAGGATTTGATCTTATACCCGTGTCGTACGCAGAACTGTTTCCATTACTACTGGCTAAGGGGCACATTCAGACTAAATCTCCTCTTACAGTACCGGAAAATCTGCCTTTTTGGTTTAAGGTGGATCAAACTTTCCCTTATCATCAAGGAGGTCCAGGGCACAACATTGAGACTTGTCTCAATTTCAAGTCCGACGTGCAAAAACTTGTTAGGAGCGGGGTCTTATCCTTCAAGGAAACAAATCCTAATGTTCTCACGAACCCGCTGCCTCAACACGAGAAGGCTGCAGTCAATTTGATAGAAGGAGAGACTAACGATGTCTATCAAATTCACGATGTACTCTTGTTGAAAACCAATCTGGTCAAGATGCATTGTAGACAGAGTGGATATGGCCATGTGCCACCTCATAATTATCATCAATGTGATGTCTGCTCTAAAAACAATCAAGGATGTTCGGTAGTGCAATCAACTCTACAGGAACAGATGGATCTCGGATGGATCCAAGAGCACCGAGTTCGTAGAGTTAACATGGTTTACACGAATTCTAACGTCATTCAGAACCACGATATCCGTGCAATGAATGTCAACCTGGTGGCAATGCACTCAAGGCAAGGCCAGTATCATAATCTGCCGCGGCACGATTACAGTTCCTGTCTGATTTGCTCGGTAAACAAACAGGGATGCTCTTTCATACAGGAGGCCCTCCAGCATCAGATGGATCTTGGATGGATCCAAGACTACCATGATAGGAATTCCTATCAGATCAACATGGTTCAAATCTTCGATATTCGCGTGATGAATACCAACCTGGTAGAGTTACATGCTGAATAGGTCCGACTCGGATTCTTAACATCACATGACTATCAAAGCTGTAAAGCAGGTTGCGAAAACGATCGAGGTTGTACCCTTGTCCAGGAGGCACTTCGGCACTTGTTAAATCACTGGTGGATGCCAATCTATATGGATGAAGATACTCAGCAAATTAGTTTCAGTAACAGGAATCCTACTCGGCGTCAGAGTCAGGATGTCCGATCTGTGGAAGCTAACCTAGTGAGGTTAAATTGTATTTAAAGTGGGCATGGCAAGGTGCCACCACACAATTATGAACATTGCGGCGTCTGTTCGTAAAGTAACCAAGGGTGTTACCTTGTGAGAGCAGCTCTTCAGGGTCAGGTAGATCGTGGAGAGATTCGCCCATATCCGGGTTCCGGACCCATCAACAGGACGCCGAACTACCTTGTCCAGCAAGTTGAGGACGTTGTCACGATCTCTGGCCATCACAGGACCAAGGATGTTTTTGCCATTATCCCTCTACTTATGATGGTCAGAAAAATCAGAAGGCTCCTATAGTCATCTATCTGCCGGGACCACTACCGTATGAATCAACTAAGGTTATCCCTTACAAATACGGTGCAACGACAGTTGAAAATGGAAAGGAAATTCCATTACCCTCCGTCGTGAATATTGCAGACATCAGTCGGGTAACACGGAGTGGTAGAATCTTCAACCGAGGGGTTGGGGAACTTAACAAAGAAAAGGAACCTCACACAGAAGTTCCTAATCCACCAGTTGGTCAATTCAGTAATCGTGACCTTTCGAAAAATAATGATGAGATGTTGAAGCTCATCCAAAGGAGTGAATACAACATTGTTGATCAACTGTTACAAACTCCTTCAAAGATCTCGGTATTATCACTGTTACTCAGTTCAGAAGCCCACAGGGAGGCTCTACAGAAAGTCTTGGAGCAAGCCTTTGTGGAACAGGATGTAACAATCAGACAGTTTGATAGCATAGTCTCTATCATCACTTCCTGCAATAATTTGGGATTTAGTGATGAGGAATTACCCGAAGAGGGTCGTCGTCATAACATGGCGCTCAACATTACAGTTAACTGCCAGGACGATGCTTTAGCCAGCGTACTGGTAGACACAGGGTCAGCCCTGAATGTTATACCGAAGTCCACTTTGATGCAATTATCATTCAAAGGCCCTCCGATGAGAATCAGCGAGGTCGTCGTCAAAGCGTTCGACGGATCCAGAAAAACGGTTATCGGCGAAGTTGATCTTCCCATAACTATCGGTCCTCACACTTTCCAAGTCACTTTCCAGGTCATGGACATCCGGGCAACATACAGTTGTTTATTAGGAAGACCTTGGATACATCAGGTTGGAGCGGTCACTTCAACCCTCCACCAAAAGCTAAAGTTCGTCAAGAACGATCAACTTGTCACAGTTTGCGGGGAACAAGCCTTGCTTGTGAGTAACTTGTCATTGTCTACTGGTATAGAACCCGAGGAGGTTATTGGAACTCAGTTCCAAGCACTGTCGGTAAGCAAGAACAATCAGTTCAGAGGAGGAACCTCGATTTCCTCATACAATGATGCTATTAAAGCGGTCGAGAGTACCGATACAATAGGATGGGGACAGCTTGTTATTCCTACTAGCAATACAACAAAGAAAGGTCTTGGTTTTTCTGCAACCTGTACCCAGACAGCTGCCAACGATGAAAGTCTGCATCCCCTTCAAAACTTATTCTACAGTGGAGGTTTCCTCCACCCAGTGTCTCAAGCAGTACATGCTATCAATGAGGAAGACCCCTCCGACACAGATGAAGAATGGAAGTCCTATCTTAACAAGGACGGTTATATGTCTCAGGAAGAGGTGCCTACGCCATTTTGCTATCCCGCACAGAGTCCGAGATTTATACCAAGGTCAGACGTCGAAATGATCTATGGAGATTATGATCCGAAAGGATGTCGTGCTCCGCCAAATTCATTAGAGGAGGACACTCTGATGAAAGACAACTTTGACCACAACTACTATGGCCCAATGGATGGTCTGCCAATGTGGCAACCTTACCCAGGAAACTTGGGGCCGGAAAGTTAGCCGAGTAATGAAACTCAGCTGAGCATCATTGAACAGAATACCTGTGTCCCCACCAAGCCATGGGATCAACACTCAGGTCATTCAGAAACTACTCAACATGAAGATGAATTCGCAACGTTTGCAGGACTTGAATTCATCAACTATGCTTTTCCCGAGGTCAACGTCATCGAGAGGGATGACTCCTCCAGTTCCAAAGAAGTTTGGGATACCTTGGGACAACCGAATGGAAAATACGACTATATGGTCAAGTACACCGCTCCCGAAAGCTCTCGTATCAGGCTCGAAGATATCCCGCCTACTGGATGGGGAGATACAGCTGAGAGCACATATACTCTGCATAATACAATAGAGGAATTCTCCTACGACAATTCTGCTTGGGAGACAAATTCCAATGATCCTGCTCCACCAGAAATCAACGTCATTTCTGAAGACAAATCGAGGAAGGTGCCAGACTTTGTGATTCACCGAGGAGTTCGCCGCCAAAGGGTTGTCGTCGAGGTTCCGAAGATCGTTCATCAGTCAAATTAATTGCCATCTTTAAACCTTTCACCCTGCCCAGGTGAAACAGATGTTTTGATAGGGCTCGCTTTCTGTAAATTTTCCCTCTTCGCTTTGCCCGAAGCGACAGAGTTTTGTTTTATAGGGTTGTAGTTTCAAGAATCGACTTGTTCATTAATAAAATAACGTCGTTTTGTAATTTCCGCATTAATTGCTGTTTTCCTTTTGCTTTTTCAGAAAATGGTAATCCTAAAAAACAATTCAAATAAAAACAAATAGTAAAATAAAACACTGCACACACTTGCATTTTCTCTATCTCTTCTAAACACGAATCATCACGTCATGCAGATTGCTTATTTTAAACCCCGTTGAAACATACGATCCAATGCCTTCTCCCAACTTTGAGTTCCCGGTATTCGAGGCTGAAGAAGAAAATGACGACAAAATTCCAGAAGAGATCTCCCGACTACTCAGACAAGAGGAAAGGTCCATTGAACCTCACAAAGAACCGTTGGAAACGGTAAACTTGGGTTCAGAAAAAGAGAGAAAAGAAATCAGGATTGGGGCACTGCTCAGTCCAACTGTCAGAGAGAGTTTGATAAAGCTTCTCAAAGAATTCCCCGATGTATTCGTTTGGTCCTATCAAGATATAGCAGGGTTGGATACCAGCATCGTGGAACATCACTTACCATTGAGATCGGAATGTCCGCCAGTAAAGCAAAGGTGGAGACACACTCACCCGGACATGGCCATCAAAATCAAAGAGGAGGTGCAGAAACAGATTGACGCGGGTTTCCTCGCTACATCAGAATATCCTCAATGGTTAGCCAACATCATACCCGTTCCCAAAAAGGACGGAAAGGTCAGAATGTGTGTCGATTACAGGGATCTGAACAAGGCTAGTCCAAAGGACGACTTTCCTTTACCACACATTGACATGCTGGTAGACAGCACAACAAAGTTCAAAATTTTCTCCTTCATGGATGGATTCTCGGGCTATAACTAGATCAAAATGGCGCCGAAAGACATGGATAAAACTTCGTTCATTACCCCATGGGGCACCTTTTATTACAAGGTAATGCCGTTCGGTTTGAAGAACGCCGAGGCAACCTATCAAAGGGCCATGACTACTCTTTTTCATGACATGATACATAAGGAAATCGAGGTATATGTCGATGATATGATTGCAAAATCAAAAACAGAGAGTGAGCACGTTGAACATCTGTCAAAATTGTTCGAACGTTTATGAAAGTTCAAGCTCCGCTTGAATCCCAACAAGTGCACCTTCGGTGTCTGTTCAGGGAAACTACTAGGGTTCATCGTCAACCAGAAAGGAATTGAGGTTGATCCTGACAAGGTCAAGGCCATTCAAGAAATGCCTTCTCCGAAAACTGAAAAACAAGTCAGAGGATTCCTGGGGCGTTTGAACTACATCTCCAGATTCATATTCCTTATGACTGCCACTTGTGCGCCGATCTTCAAATTACTCAAAAAGAACCAGGATTGCGTTTGGTCAGAGGACTGCCAAGCTGCCTTCAACAGTATCAAGGAATATTTGTTGAATCCTCCGATTCTATCACCTCCAGTGGAAGAAAGACCACTGATCATTTACCTCTCAGTCCTAGAGGACTCAATGGGATGTGTACTTGGCCAACAAGATGAAACCAAACAGAAAGAGTCTGCCATTTACTATCTGAGCAAGAAGTTCACCGACTGCGAGACTCGGTACACGATGCTTGAGAAAACTTGTTGCATTTTGGCTTGGGCAGCCAAACATCTTCGCCAATACATGATTCGTCATACTACTTGGTTAATCTCCGAAATGGATCCAATCAAGTACGTATTTGAAAAACCTGCTCTCACGGGAAGAATTGCCCGTTGGCAGATGTTGTTATCAGAATATGACATAGAGTACCACGCTCAGAAAGCCGTTAAGGGGAGTATTTTAGCCGATCATTTGGCTCATCAACCGATTGACGATCAAGAATCAATCGGGTTTGACTTCCCAGACGAAGATGTCATGTATCTCAAAATGAAAGACTGCGACGAACCGCTACCCAGTGAAGGGCCAGAACCAGGTTCCCAATGGGGACTAATCTTTGACGGAGCAGTTAATCATTATGGAAACAGAATTGGGGCAATAATTGTTACCCCTCAGGGTACCCACATTCCTTTCACCGCTCGACTTACGTTCAAATGTACGAACAACGAGGCCGAATACGAAGCTTGTATCATGGGTCTCGAAGAAGCAATTGATTTAAGGATCAAAAACTTGGACGTATATGGCGACTCAGCTCTGGTTATCAATCAGATAAAAGGAGATTGGAACACATACCAATCAGGATTGATTCCTTACAAAGACTATGCAAGAAGGTTGTTACCCTTCTTTAACAGAGCCGAGTTTCATCATATCCCTCGTGAGGAGAATCACATGGCTGATGCATTAGCCACTCTCTCTTCCATGATTAGTGTAGGTCAATGGAACGACTTACCTAAGATCGACATAATGCGCCTTGAACGGCCCGCTTACATCTTCACGATCGAAGCAGTCATAGACGATAAACCTTGGTATCACGATATCAAATGCTTCCTTCAGAAACAAGAGTACCCATCTGGGGCACTCAGAAAGGACAGGAAAACCCTCAGAAGATTGGCTGGAAGCTTCTTCCTGAGCGGAAACACTCTTTATAAGAGGAATTTTGACTTGGTCTTGCTCCGATGCGTAGACAGACCAGAAGCAGACATGCTTATGAAAGAAATTCATGAAGGATCCTTTGGCACTCATGCCAACGGACACACAATGGCGAGAAAAATTTTAAGAGCAGGGTACTATTGGTTGACAATGGAATCCGACTGCTACAAGTACATGAGGAGGTGTCACAAGTGTCAGATATACTCCGACAAAATTCATGTACCGCCATTACATCTCAAAGTTCTTTCTTCCCCATGGCCATTCTCGATATGGGGAATCAACATGATTGGCTTGATCGAACCTAAGGCTTCAAACAGACATCAGTTCATCCTGGTAGCCATTGACTATTTCACCATGTGGGTCGAGGCAGCGTCATTCGCCAATGTAACCTGACAAGTGGTGGTCCGATTTATCAAAAACAATATCATCTGCCGTTATGGTGTTCCAAGCGAGATCATTACTGATAATGGATCTAACTTGAACAACAAGATGATGAAGGAGTTGTGCGCAGAGTTCAAGATCGAACATCATAACTCATCTCCCTACCGACCAAACATGAACGGAGCGGTAGAATCGACCAACAAGAACATCAAGAGGATTGTTCAAAAGATGGTTGTAACCTACAAAGATTGGCACGAGATGCTACCCTTTACTCTTCACGGTTATCGAACATCTGTCTGCACTTCAATAGGGGCCACCCCTTTCTCTCTAGTATATGGCATGGAAGCAGTGCTCCCCATAGAAGTAGAGATCCCATCAATCCGAGTATTGATGGAAGCTAAGCTCACCGAAGCTGAATGGTGTCAAAGTCGACACGACGAACTAAATCTGATCGAAGAAAAGCGAATCACGGCACTATGCCACGGTCAGTTGTATCAACAAAGAATGAAGAAGGCGTTCGACAAAAAGGTTTGACCCCGTATCTTCAGGAAAGGAGACCTCGTGCTCAAGAAGATACAATCATTTCTCACTGATTCTCGGGGAAAGTGGACTCCGAATTATGATGGCCCCTATGTGGTCACAAAAGCTTTCTCAGGCGGCACCTTGAGACTTGCAACCATGGACGGAGAGGAATTTTCCTACCCCACGAATGTTGATGTAGTCAAGAAATAATTCGCCTAAACTAAAAAAAAAACGTCTTGGTGGATTGAAAACCCGAAAGGGCGGTCCAGGCAAAAGTTAGAGACAAAATAAAAAAAATCATCCCGATGGATTGGAAAACATCATAGTACAATCCAGGCAAAAATTAGGGATAATGGCAAGTAACTATGTTCAACAGAGGCGAATCCCTCAGCGGCAGCAGTTACATCATCTTTCAGAAAACACCAGTCAAGGTCATCTTCGACAGAAGCTCAGGATGCCCCGAATTCAAAGTTGGTTGAAGGATAGCGGTCATTATGTTTCAACTTAGCCCTTTTCCCTGTAAATTACCATTTTCTAACTTTGTAAATACTCTTTGGAATCACGCGTTTGGCTGATCTCCATCTTATCAATAAAATTTGAGCCCTTGTGCTTTTGTTTGTAATTCTTATTTGTTTTAGCTTTACAGAACGACGTTGTTAACATGATTAACGATTCTTGAAATAAAACAAAAAATGAATTTACTTGTTAAAACTTTTTTCTGCTTTTAAATTAAAAACGGCAATTTCTTTTGACTGTTGAACATCAGAAGAACATCGGTCGCTTCTCCAGAAGTAATCGAACCTCAAAGTACAAAATCAAAGTACTTCTTCTAACCCAGTACGCTTGAATGAATGGATCAACTGTGTCAGAGACCTTGTTTCGTCTGACACACCTCGGCTGAGTTCTTATCTCCTAAGCCCGATCAACGGTATTCCCCGCAAGGACTATCTCTCCTAAGCAAGGTGGAATTGCTATTCTGAACCAACGGTACTTCTTCGCCCCGCGATGGCCGAGTATCCAATCGTGTTCACCTGTCAGTTTGTATGTCACGTCCGTTCTGTCGGCATAAACATACATACATCATGCATTATTGATTTACATTCACAGTCATATTGCATCACTATCACTCTAGTCGATCTTGTCCCCTAGTGATAAAAGTCATCTCAATCGAGTTGTCAGCCCTTTCCTCGTCAGGAAGTGTTACATCTGAACATCTCTCTCCTCCAGTTTTATTTCTGGATTGAAGTTGGGTCCTTGACCACTTTGATAACTTGAACCTCTGAAAAACCAGAGGAACCCTCAGTCAACATCACTCTTCACCATTGAAGACGATATCCTTGCTTTCCTGGATTAAAGAAAATCCCGAGAGAGAGCCTCTTAATCAGAGATTCGGCAGCACGCCAGTTTCGCTCCGAAAAGATTGCTGATGAAAAGGTGATCGGTACCTCAAAATTGGATCACATCATATGGCATTTCTCCGAGAAGATCTCCGAGAAAAGTATGATGTAAAGACCCCAAACGAATGCAGTCTCTCAAGAGACTCGCTTTCCCTAGTAGAAACAAATGGCGTCTCCAACAGAGAAGTTTGTGCAATTCTACAACTCAGATGACTGGGTCCCCCAGCAACTCTAACATCAAATTTTTTTTTCTCTATCAAATGGCATCTCCCCAGGAAAATTCGGTGAGAAGTTTGAAGGAAAGCCGCTACGAATATCATCCCTTGTCAGTAAAGTTTATTGACAAAAGAAACTAAGACCAGTTCCTTGGTAGAAAACCAGGATCGAGGGGAAGTTTACATCAGAAACTAAGACCAGTTCCTCGGTAGGAAACCAGGATCGAGGGGAAGTTAAATCAGAAACTAAGACCAGTTCCTTGGTAGGTAACCAGGATCGAGGGGAAGTTTGTTTCAGCAACTGAGACCAGTTCCTTGGTAGGAAACCAAGAACGAGGGGAAGTTGACAAAAGAAAAATGTGACCAGTTCCTTGGCTGAAGACCAGGATCGAGGGGAAGTTTACCTTTTCTAAGCATCATTGCTCAGCAAAAGAAGATGAATGTGATCCGCCATTCATAACCACCATCAAAATTTCGGGTATTCCGATATTTAATCCTCTTGCACCCCGAATGCCCGAATACCTTTGTCATTCACACATTCGGGTTCAAGAAGATTAAATAGGGGCATCTGTCATACCCCTAATTTTGACCACTAAGATTTCCCATCATTGTGCAAATCATCATCACAATATGGATGAACCATCATGCCTAATTAGTCTCCCCAAAGATGGGTGAGCATCCATTACAATCAAAATTAGGGTTTCAAGCCCTCTCAAAGCTCTTAGACAAATGATCAATCAAGGAATGACATGATCTTCAACTTGTCTAACCTTTCAAGTAGCTACAAAGGATCAAAAGGACTCCCACTTCAAGGATTAAGCACAAGGATGCTCCCTTCTAGGTGGATCAAGTCTCAAGATCGACAGTGTCACCAAATTAGGGTTTTGGTCGACCAGGTCCTCCAGATGGAAAATTTTCATCTGGGCATAAGCCAATGATCCAAAACACAAGCTAATATACTCCATGGAATCTCATGGACCCAACCATCAAGTCAATATTACCTCAGGGGATGCATACATCAAAAATCAGGAATTAGGGTTTCTTGACCTAATTCACCCCTAAGTTGACTTTGGGACAAATCATGAGCCAAGACCTCAAGACATGATTTGAGGGTCTCTAATGAACTATATTGATCCATTTGGAACAATGGATTAATCCAAGAAGCTTGCGCAACAAGTCTCAATTTCATCTGCACCACAGTTAGGGTTTTAAGGAAAAAGTCAACTGTAACTTTGACTTTTGACCAGGACATGCTCCCAAGCCCTATGACATGCATCAATATACCCTATGACACCCATGGAACATGTTCATCAAGTTTGATTTAGGTCAAGGACATGATTTCCTAAAGAATTGCATAGTTTGGAATTCATCTGAAAAAAAGTCAACTGTGCACAAAAGTCAACTTTGACTTTTTGAGATTTTTCACCAAAATGGATTTTTAACCCTAAAATGATGTTAATGTATGATTTGAATCATCATTCATTAAGAAAAATCAAGAAAAGTTTGATAACTTGTAAAAGGGGTAACCATAAAAACTTAGAAAATTTTCTAAGTTAAAAATAAAGTGACAAGGGTACCAACTTTGGAGGATCATAACTCCTAAACCACAAAACCATTTTTCCTCATCCAAAGATGGATTTGTATCCCTCATTACCCTCTACAAAAACTTCAACTAGACCTAAGTCCAATCCATTAAGGATTTTGAGTTATGGAGTGATCAAAATGGCTGAAATGAAAATGTCACTTTTTCCAACACTTAGTGAAATTTTCACTATGTCCAAATCTGTCTTCATTTTTTTCCAAATGTAGGGGGATTTTTCACTTGGATTCAAAAGAGATCAAAACCAAACATGTTCAAACAGTTGTTGTATCATGTAAGGGCTTTCCAAAATGACCAAGAACATTGCCAAATTCCATTTGGGCTATGAGTTATGACATTGTCAAATTGCCTTGTTGAAATCTGCCAAGGCAAGGCAGAATTTGCATTTTTGCTCGATTTGCCAAAATCAGCCAAATCCAAACACTCCTATCCACTTGGACACATCTGAGGATTGAATCTCAAGGGGACAATCACTGAGCCAAGCCTCCAAAGTCTTTGGAACAAGAAATAGCATGTTGAACCTAGAATTGCCAAAATAGGGACAAGACTCCAAATTTGGATTTCAGCATTCAATGGAAGCATCAAGGTGGCATGAACTGAGCCATTTTCATTTGAATTCAGTCAAGACTTAGCCAAGACCAAGGGAACCAGCAGCCTGTGCCCTAACCTCTAGTCAATGGCTAGAGGAGACTTGGATTTCCATTGGCCAACATTGAACAAACACCTGCTGCAGTTGCCATTCACTGTGGATCCCAAAACAAACTTGCTCTACTATAAATAGAGCTCAATTGTGATCAGTTTAAGTACACCAAAGGCCTACAACACTTGCCTTTCTCAAAATCTCTTTCTCTTGGCAAAAATGCCTTTCTTAGCAAGGTAGCTATCGGGTTTTGAGCTAGAGAGCAATTCCACTCAAACTAATCACTCACACACATCACATACATCACATATGAGCTGATCAAACACTTAAACAACAACTGGAACACTGATTTCTCATAATCACCAGTCAATTGCTCAAGGTTTTAATCAAAGTGCAGTTGAGATGCCATGAAGTGATCCAGCCATTCTCAGTCAAGTCCAAGCATTCAAAAACACTCCATAGGGTGTAGGGAAGTTGTTCAGATCATCACCACTCATCTGTAACACCTCCAAATCAAAAATCACATTGCACTTGCTGTCACGACCTAGAGGTAAGCCTATACTTGGTCATCTCTCAATCTATGCATATTTCCTCGCATAATAATTTGGCCATATGTTCATAATCATGCATGGAATGTTTCCCCTCAATTAATTGCATTGTTTGAATCGTGTATCAAAAATCCTAGCCTTCATGCAGAAATTAGGGTTCTTGAGGATTTTTCATGATTTCTTGTTATATGTTTAATTTAAATGAAATTACTTGACATAGACATGATCGTGAGGTTGAGACGAGCATAATGATATGTGGATTGCATGTTATAATCAAGTATTCAGTGTGATTGGAGAGAAAATGCAAATCTGGCCAAGCCCAGAACACGCGCGTGTTCTTGGTGTGTTCTTGGCCCCTTTTTTCAAAATTTGAATATTTGAATTTTGTGATTTTATTTAATTGATTCAAAAATTAATTTCTCTCTGAGTTTTAATGATTTTGAGTTGATTCTTTTTTTAATAATTCACAAAAATGTTAAAATATTTTATTTTATCAAAAAATCCCAAAAATATTATTTATTTCATATAATTGATATTTTTGCAAAGAATTAATGTTTTAATTGTTTTTAACATTTAAAATATTTTTTCCACCTTGATTTTGCAACTTTTAATACTTTCTAATTATTTTGTAGGTCAATACTTAATTTTTGAAGCATTAATCCAAGATCACAATTTGTTTTTCATATGTTGAACAATTTTGATCATTTTAACTGAATTTTTATTCAATTAAATACATTTTTGAAAACAAATTAGGGTTTTTGGATTAATTCAACCCTCATAAATCATTTTCAAAACACTTTGGGCCTCTAATAGAGTGTAAGACCCAATCCTTTTTTGACCAAATCATTTTTGGGCCTCAATGTATTGTATAAGTCCCGATACCGTCAAAAATAAACGGCGCGATCGTCGCCTTTTCAAAATAACCCTGGGCCTACCCTCGAGTAGTAAGACCCATTTCCTTTCTTAAAACTTTTTGGGCCTCTTGAGAGAGTGTAAGACCCATCCCTTTGTACAGAAAACATTTTGGGCCTCAGTCACTTGTATAAGTCCCTCTGTACAAATTCAACAGTGCGATCACTGATAAGAACCTGGGCCACTCCTTGAGCTGTAAGCCCCAAATCTTTCTTTTTCAAAACAATTTCTCCTTTGATTTTGAATATACTGTTGTTTTCAATCTTTCTTTGTTGAACAACTAACCAAACAGCATGGAAGCTCTACAACCGAGTAAGTGGTTATTGCTTTCATTTACCGCTTTCATATACTTATAACTGTATTGTGGGGCTGTTTCACTGTAAGTCTTCTTTCATAAACTCATATCAACTGTGTAATAATAGTATAGATATTTCGAGTTTCCCCGGCAACTACGTCTAGCATTAAGCCCGTTGATCACTCTTAGAAATAGTCTAAACTAGATCCCCATAGGATTACCAGACACAGTCTTCCCTCCTCTTGGGGTTAAACAAATATGGAGACTTGAAAGGCAGCATTCTCTGTGAACCCTTTCATAGACTGTCACTCGTAGAAGTTGTCAAAGAAACTCTATTCCCCAGAGATGATCTCTTCTCCGTGAATTGCATCTCTTGAGTTTCGTCCAAATTCTCGGACTTTCCTGGCTTGATCTATTCTCGGTGAATGGCATGTCTTGAACTTCTCGGGGTTTGGGGACCCACAGGTTTCTTAAAAGCACTTGTCAAAGAAACTCTACTCCCCAGAGATGATCTTTTCTCCGTGAATGGCATCTCTTGAGTTTCTTCCAAATTCTCGAACTTTCCTGACTTGATCTATCCCTTGTGGATAGCTTGCCTTGAATTTCTCGGGGTTTGGGGACCCATCGGCTTCTTAAAAGCATCGGCCTCCTCTTGGGCATTATACAAGGACCCACAGGCTTCCTAAAAGCAACCTCGCCTCCTCTTGGGCTTAGTACAAGGACCCATCGGCTTCTTAGAAGTATTCACAGCCTCCTCTTAGGCTTCGTATAATGATCTCTTCCTTCGGGAATGATAGCCTCCTCTTGGGCTTCGTACAAGGACAGATCGGCTTCTTAAAAGTTTCCAGCCTCCTCTTGGGCTTCGTACAAATTGTCCCGACGACCTCCTAGAGGTATAGGAACAGAACTTAATCATCTGCATAGAACAGTCCTTTCAAAGAGTCTACTACTGTTTCTCAAAGCACATTACAAGAGATAAAACTCTAGACTTGGACAGTCTAATTTCCTTGAGTCTCAAAGACATTCTCAAGTGACCCCCTTCCGCAAAATAGGAAGGAAATCCGTAGACTCGGACAGTCTCAATACCCTTTGGATTTCCCTCTTCCTTAAAGAACAGGAATAACCTGAATCCTCGAATCAAATCCTTGAGTACAGTGTTGCTCATATAAGAACTAATTTTCTCTTTCAAAATCAGCATACTGGACCTGTTACTCAACTAAAACAGTCACCATAGCCTCCCTCTTGGGCTTTTTACAATGATTCTCCCCAGCAGAGTCAAACAACGTTTAGCCTCTCTCTCGGGCTTCGTACGAGACACATAAGAGACTCCCTCGTTGAGTCCATCATCCCTTTCGCCTCCCTCTCGGGCTTTATACGAGATACAAAAAGGTTCTTATCGAGCCAAACAAACAATAGCCTCCATCTCGGGCTTTATACGAGATACCAAAAGACTTCATCGTCGAGTCAAAAACCTTTTAGCCTCTCTCTCGGGCTTTGTATGAGACACCTAATAGCCTCCTCTTAGGCTTTGTATAAGAAAACCACTGGTTGATCCAATCAACCTTTTAGCATCAAAGTTGTGCCTCGTTCACAGTAAACAAACATCAATAACTCTTTCCCCTTCATCTAATCGCTGTAAGCGGCAAGCCTCAAGATTATCTACATCCATGCCACTGTCCCTCTTTTAGCATGAGAAATTCCTAAGGAAAGATGGCATTGCTCTACACTGAGTTAAAGTCTTCTCCTTCAGGTTAAAATCCCCTATAAAGGGAATTATGGCATTGCCGGATTCACAAATCCCGGTTAAAGTAATCCTCCTTTACAAACAGTCACCCAACAGTTGTGACATACAACCCCCTCTTTAGAGATGACAAATTCTCTCTAAAGTCAACACCTTTAGCTTCACATCTTAGGCTTTGAACAAGATACAAATAGACCTTTTTAGCTTCACATCTTGGGCTTTAAACAAGATACAAACCACCTTTTCGCTTCACGTCTTGGGCTTTGAACAAGACACCAAAAACACCCATTTCCTCCCATAGAATAGGAGGAACTACGAACGCTCTGATTTCCCTGTTTTGGCAAGCGGGAATACGTAGGCATAAGATTGAAAGAAAAATCTTAGCGAGCACACTAAACAAAAACCCAAAACCCCATACTCTCATGTATCTACCAAAAAGCATCAGTGTTAACATCCTAATCCTCGTTCCCCGCCAGAAAATCCAAGAAAGAGAGAAAACAGTATTGGCGAAAATACAAATAACCAGTACAAAGGCCCCCCCCATATTGATAGCATTCGTAACCTAACAAACCACTGTTTAAACTCAGTATGTAAAGCAGGGTTAATTGGAGACATCTATTTCCCTTCCTTCATCAGCTTTAATAGGATAAAAAATGAATCGACCTGTAGTAAGCTCAACCGCAGAGAGCGACCAGCGCTTAAGAACCGCGTCCAAAATTGCTCTCTACAGTGTCCAAGTGGATAGGAGCATTTGGATTTGGCAGATTTTGGCAAATCGAGCAAAAATGCAAATTCTGCCTTGCCTTGGCAGATTTCGGCAAGGCAACTTTCCAATGTCATATCTCATGGCTCAAATTGAATTTGGTAATGTTCTTGGTCATTTTGGAAAGCCCTTACATGATACAACAATTGTTTGAACATATTTGGTTTTGATCTCTCTTGAATCCAAGTGAAAAACCCTAATTCCTGATTTTTGATGAATGCATCCCCTGAGGCAAAATTGACGTGGTGATTGGGTCCATGAGGCTTTTCATCTGGAGGCCCTGGTCGACCAAAACCCTAATTTGGTGACACTGTCGATCTTAAGACTTGATCCACCTAGAAGGGAGCAGCCTTGTGCTTGATCCTTGAAGTGGGAGTCCTTTTGATCAATTGTGGATGTTTGAGAGGTTAGACAAGTTGAAGATCATGTCATTCCTTGATTGATCCTTTGTCTAAGAGCTTTGGGAGGGCCTAAAACCCTAATTCTGAATGCAGTGGGTGCTCAACAATTTCTTGAGGAGATTGATGAGGCATGATGGTTCATCCATATTGTGGTGATGATTTCCACAATGATGGGAAATCTTAGTGGTCAAAATTTGGGGTATGACAGATGCCCCTATTTAATCTTCTTGGACACGAAGGTGTGAATGACGAAGGTATTCGGGCATTCGGGGTGCAAGAGGATTAAATATCGGAATACCCAAAATTTTGATGGTGGTTATGAATGGTAGCTTACGCATTCATCTTCTTTAGCTAAGCAATGATGCTTAGAAAAGGTAAACTTCCCCTCGTTCCTGGTCTTCTACCGAGGAACTGGTCTCAGTTTCGGATTTAAACTTCCCCTCGATCCTGGTTTCCTACCGAGGAACTGGTTTTAGTTTATGATTAAAACTTCCCCTCGATCCTGGTTTCCTACCAAGGAACTGGTCTCAGTTTCTGTTGTAAACTTCCCCTCGATCCTGGTTTCCTACCAAGGAACTGGTCTAAGTTTCTTTTGTCAATAAACTTTATTGACAAGAGACGCTATGCGTAGCGGCTTTCCTTCAAACTTCTCGCCGGATTTTCCTGGGGAGATGCCATTTGAGTGGAAAAAATTTTGATGTCAGACTTGCTGGGGAACCCAGTCATATGAGTTGTAGAGGTGTACAAACTTCTTTGTTGGAGATGCCATTTGTTGATTCTACTTGGGGAATGCAAGTCCCTTGAGAGACTGCATTCATTTGGGGTCTTTACATCATACTTTTCTCGGAGATCTTCCCGGAGAAATGCCATATGATGTGATCCAATTTTGAGGTGTCGATGACCTTTTCATCAGTGGGTTTTTCGGAGAAAAACTGTCGTACTGTCGAATCTCCGATTTACGAGGCTTTCTCTCGGGATTTTCTTTAATCCGGGAAAATAAGGATATCATCTTCAATGGCAAAGAGTGATGTTAACTGAGGGCTCTCTGGTCTTTCAGAGGTTCAAGTTATCAAAGTGGTCGAGGACCCAACTTCAATCCAGAAATAAAACTGGAGGAGAGAGAATGTTCAGACGTAACACTTCCTGACGAGGAAAGGGCTGACAATTCGATTGAGAGGACTTTTATCACTAGGGGACAAGACCGGCTAGAGTGATAGCGATGCAATATGACTATGAATGCAAATCAAATGCATGATGTATGTATGATTATGCTGACAAAACTGACGCGACACACAAACTAAAAGATGAACATGACCGGATACTCGGTCATCGTGGGGCGAAAAGTATCGCTGGTTCAAGATAGCAATTCCACCTTGCTTAGGAAAAGTAGTCCCTGCGGGGAATACCGTTGATCGGGCTTAGGAGATAAGAACTTGGCCGAGGCGTGTCAGACGAAACAAGGTCTCTGACACAGTTGATCCCTTCATTCAGGCGTACTGGGTTAGAAGGAGTACTTTGATTCTGCACTTTGAAGTTCGCTTACTTCTGGAGAAGCGACCGATGTTCTTCTGATGTTCAACAGTCAAAAGCAATTGCCATCTTTAATTTAAAAGCAGAAAAAGTTTTAACAAGTAAATTCATTTTTGTTTTATTTCAAGAATCGTTAATCATGTTAACAACGTCGTTCTATAAAGCTAAAACAAATAAGAATTACAAACAAAAGCACAAAGGCTCAAATTTTATTGATAAAATGGAAATCAGCCAAACGCGTGATTCCAAAGAGTATATACAAAGTTTGAAAATGGTAATTTACAGGGAAAAGGGCTACGTTGAAACATAACGACCATTATCCTTCTACCGACTTTGAATTCGGGACATCCTGAGCTTCTGTCGAAGATGACCTTGACCGGCGTTTTCTGGCGGATGATGTAACTGCTGCTGCTGAGGGACTTGCCTTTGTTGAACATAGTTACTTGCCATTATCCCTAATTTTTGCCTGGATTGTACTTTGATGTTTCCAATCCACCGGGATGATCTTTCTTTTTATGTCTCTAACTTTTTCCTGGACCGCCCTTTCGGGTTCTCAATCCACCGAGACGTTTTTTTTAGGCGAAGTATTTCTTGACTACATCAACATTTGTGGGGTAGGCAAATTCCTCTCCGTCCATGGTTGCAAGTCTCAAGGCGCCGCCTGAGAAAGCTTTCGTGACCACATAGGGGCCATCATAATTCAGAGTCCATTTACCTCGCGAATCAGTGAGAAATGATTGTATCTTCTTGAGTACAAGGTCTCCTTTTCTGAAAACACGAGGTCAGCCCTTTTTGTCAAATGCCCTCTTCATTCTCTGCTGATACAACTGACCATGGCATAGTGCCATTATTCGCTTCTCCTTGATTAGATTCAATTCGTCGTGCCGGCTTTGACACCATTCAGCTTCGGTGAGCTTAGCTTCCAGCAATACTCAGATTGACGGGATCTCTACTTCTATGGGGAGCACTGCTTCCATGCCATACACTAGAGAGAAAGGGGTTGCCCCTGTTGAAGTGCAGACAGATGTGCGATAACCGTGAAGAGCAAAGGGTAGCATCTCGTGCCAATCTGTGTAGGTTACAACCATCTTTTGAACGATCTTCTTGATGTTCTTGTTAGCCGCTTCTCCCGCTCCGTTCATCTTGGGTCGGTAGGGAGATGAGTTATGGTGTTCGATCTTGAACTTCGTGCACAACTCTTTCATCATCTTATTGTTCAAGTTAGATCCATTATCAGTAATGATCAGGCTCGGAACACCATAACGGTAGATGATATTGTTTTTGATAAATCGGACCACCACTTGTCGGGTTACATTGGCGAATGACGCTGCTTCGACCCACTTGGTGAAATAGTCAATGGCTACCAGGATAAACCGATGTCCGTTTGAAGCCTTGGGCTCAATCATGCCTATCATGTCGATTCCCCATATCGAGAATGGCCATGGGGAAGACATAACTTTGAGATGTGATGGCGGTACATGAATTTTGTCGGAGTATATCTGACACTTGTGACGCCTCCTCATGTACTTGTAGCAGTCGGATTCCATGGTCAACCAATAGTACCCTGCTCTTAGAATTTTTCTCGCCATTGTGTGTCCGTTGGCATGAGTGCCAAAGGATCCTTCATGAATTTCTTTCATAAGCATGTCTGCTTTTGGTCTGTCTACGCATCGGAGCAAGACCATGTTAAAATTCTGCTTATAGAGTGTATCACCGCTCAGGAAGAAGTTTCCAGCCAATCTTCTGAGGGTTTTCCTGTCTTTTCTTAGTGCCCCAGGTGGGTACTGTTGTTTCTGAAGGAAGCATTTGATATCGTGATACCAAGGTTTATCGTCTATGACTGCTTCAATCGTGAAGATGTAAGCGGGCCATTCAAGGCGCATTATGTCTATCTTAGGTAGGTCGTTCCATTGACTTACACTAATCATGGAAGAGAGAGAGTGGCTAATGCATCAGCCATGTGATTCTCCTCACGAGGGATATGATGAAACTCAACTCTGTTAAAGAAGGGTAGCAACCTTCTTGCGTTGTCTTTGTAAGGAATCAATCCTGAATGGTATGTGTTCCAACCTCTTTTATCTGATTGATAACCAAGGCTGAATCGCCGTATACGTCCAAGTTTTTGATCCTTAAATCAATCGATTCTTCGAGACCCATAATACATGCTTCGTATTCGACCTCGTTGTTCGTACATTTGAACGTAAGTCTGGCAGTGAAAGGAATGTGGGTACCCTGAGGGGTAACAATGATTGCCCAAATTCCGTTTCCGTAATGATTAATTGCTCCGTTAAAGATAAGTCCCCATTGGGAACCTGGTTCTGGCCCTTCAATGGGTAAGGGTTCATCGCAATCTTTCATTTTTAGATACATGAAATCTTCATCTGGGAAGTCAAAGCCGATTGATTCCTGATCGTCAATCGGTTGATGAGCCAAATGATCGGCTAAAAGACTCCCTTTAACGGCTTTCTGAGCGTGGTACTCTATATCATATTCTGATAGCAACATCTGCCAACGGGCAATTCTTCCCGTGAGAGCAGGCTTTTCGAAGACATACTTGATTGGATCCATTTCAGAGATTAACCAAGTAGTGTGACGAATCATGTATTGGCGAAGACGTTTGGCTGCCCAAGCCAAAGCACAGCAAGTTTTCTCAAGCATCGTGTACCGAGTTTCGCAGTCGGTGAATTTCTTACTCAAATAGTAAATGGCAGACTCTTTCCTTTTGGTTTCGTCTTGTTGGCCAAGTACACATCCCATTGAGTCCTCTAAGACTGTGAGGTAAATGATCAGTGGCCTTCCTTCCACTGGAGGTGATAGAATGGGCAGATTCAACAGATATTCCTTGATACTGTCGAAGGCGATTTGACAATCTTCTGACCAAACGCAATCCTAGTTCTTTTTGAGTAATTTGAAAATCGGCGCACATGTGGCGGTCATAAGGAATATGAATCTGGAGATGTAGTTCAAACGTCCCAGGAACCCTCTGACTTATTTTTTAGTTTTCGGAGAAGGCATTTCTTGAATGGCCTTGACCTTGTCAGGATCAACCTCAATTCCTTTCTGGCTGACGATGAACCCTAGTAGTTTCCTTGAACGGACACCGAAGGTGCATTTGTTGGGATTCAAGCGGAGCTTGAATTTTCTTAGACGTTCGAACTACTTTGACAGATGTTCAACATGCTCACTCTCTGTTTTAGATTTTGCAATCATATCATCGACATATACCTCTATCTCTTTGTGTATCATGTCATGAAACAGAGTAGTCATGGCCCTTTGATAGGTTGCCCCGACGTTCTTCAAACCGAACGACATTACCTTGTAACAAAAGGTACCCCATGGGGTAATGAATGAAGTTTTCTCCATGTCTTTCGACGCCATTTTGATCTAGTTATAGCCCGAGAATCCATCCATGAAGGAGAACACTTTGAATTTTGTTGTACTGTCTACCAGCATGTCAATGTGTGGTAAAGGAAAGTCGTCCTTTGGACTAGCCTTATTCAGGTCCCTGTAATCAACACACATTCTAACTTTTCCGTCCTTTTTGGGAACGGGTACGATATTGGCTAACCATTGAGGATATTCTGACGTGGCGAAGAAACCCGCATCAATCTGTTTCTGCACCTCCTCTTTGATTTTGATGGCCATGTCCGGGTGAGTCCGTCTCAACCTTTGCTTTACTGGCAGACATTCCGATCTCAACGGTAAATGATGTTCCACGATGTTGGTATCCAACCCTGGCATATCCTGATAGGACCAAGCGAATACATCGGGAAATTCTTTGAGAAGCTTTACCAAACTCTCTTTGGCAGTTGGACTGAGCAGTGCCCCAATCCTGATTTCTTTTCTCTCTTTTTCTAAACCCAAGTTTACTGTTTCCAACGGCTCTTTGTGAGGTTCAATGGACCTTTCCTCTTGTCTGAGTAGTCGGGAGATCTCTTCTGGAATTTTGTCGTCATTTTCTTCTTCAGGCTCGAATACCGGGAACTCAATGTTGGGAGAAGGCATCGGATCGTATGTTTCAACGGGATTTAAAACAAGCAATCTGCATGATGTGATGATTCGTGTTTAGAAGAGATAGAGAAAATGCAAGCCTGATACGAGAGCTTTCAGGAGCGGTGTACTTGACCATATAGTCGTATTTCCCACTCGGTTGTCCCAAGGTGTCCCACACTTCTCTGGAACTGGAGGAGTCATCTCTCTCGATGATGTTGACCTCAGGAAAAGCATAGTTGATGAATTCAAGTCCTGCAAACGTTGCGAATTCATCTTCATGTTGAGTAGTTTCTGAATAACCTGAGTTTTGATCCCATGACATGGTGGGGACACAGGTATTCTGTTCAAAAACGGTAAGCTGATTTTCATTGTTCGACTAACTCTTTTGCCCCAAGTTTCCTGGGTAAGGTTGCCACATTGGCAGACCATCCATTGGGCCATAGTAATTGTGGTCAAAGTTGTCTTTCATCAGAGTGTCCTCCTCTAATGAATTTGGCGGAGCACGGCATCCTTCCGGATCACAATCTCCATATATCATTTCAACGTCTGACCTTGGTATAAATCTTGGACTCTGTGCGGGATAGCAAAATGGCGTAGGCACATCTTCCTGAGACATATAACCATCCTCATTAAGATAGGACTTCCATTCTTCATCTGTGTCAGAGGGATCTTCCTCATTGATAGCATGTACTGCTTGAGACACTAGGTGGAGAAAACCTCCACTGTGGAAGAAGTTTTGAAGGGGATGAAGACTTTCATCGCTGGCAGCTGTCTGGATACAAGTTGCAGAAAAACCAAGACCCTTCTTTGTTTTATTGTCAATAAGAATGACAAGCTGTCCCCATCCTGTTGTATCGGTACTCTCAACCGCTTTAATAGCATCATTGTATGAGGAAATCGAGGTCCTCCTTTGAACTGATTGTTCTTGCTTACCGACAGTGCTTGGAACTGAGTTCCAATAACCTCCTCGGGTTCTATGCCAGTAGATGATGACAAGTTGTTTACAAGCAAGGCTTGTTCCCCACAAACTGTGACAAGTTGATCGTTCTTGACGAACTTTAGCTTTTGGTGGAGGGTCGAAGTGACCGCTCCAGCCTGATGTATCCAAGGTCTTCCTAATAAACAACTGTACGTTGCCCGGATGTCCATGACTTGGAAAGTGTGAGGACCGATAGTTATGGGAAGATCAACTTCGCCGATAACTATTTTTCTGGATCCGTCGAACGCTTTGACGACGAATTCGCTGATTCTCATCGGAGGGCCTTTGAATGATAATTGCATCAAAGTGGACTTCGGCATAACATTCAGGGCTGACCCTGTGTCTACCAGTACGCTGGCTAAAGCATCGTCCTAGCAGTTAATTGTGATATTGAGCGCCATGTTATGACGACGACCCTCTTCGGGTAATTCCTCATCACTAAATCCCAAATTATTGCAGGAAGTGATGTTAGAGACAATTCTATCGAACTGTCTAATTGTTACATCCTGTTCCACAAAAGCTTGCTCCAAGACTTTCTGTAGAGCCTCCCTGTGGGCTTCTGAACTGAGTAACAACGATAACACCGAGATTTTTGAAGGAGTTTGTAATAGTTGATCGACAATGTTGTATTCACTCCTTTGGATGAGCTTCAGCATCTCATCATTATTTTTTGAAAGGTCGGGATTACTGGATTGACCGACTGATGGATCGGGAGTTTCCGTCTGAAGTTTCTTTTCTTTGTTAGGTTCTCCAACTCCTCGGTTGAAGATTCTACCGCTCCGTGTTACACGGCTGATGTCCGTAATATTCACGACGGAGGGTAATGGAATTTCCTTTCCATTTTCAACTGTCGTTGCACCGTATTTGTAAGGGATGCCCTTAGTTGATTCATACGGTAGTGGTCCTGGCAAGAAGATGACTATGGGAACCTTCTGATTTTTTTTACCATCATGATTAATCTCGATCCGTTCCCGGTTGGGAACTTTAGATTCGTCAAGTAGAGGGATGATGGCAAAAACATCCCTGGTCCTGTGATGACCAGAGATCGTGACAACATCCTCAACTTGCTCGGCAAGGTAGTTCGGCGTCCAGTTGATGGGTCCAGAACCTGGATATGGACGAATCTCTCCACGATCTACCTGACCCTGAAGAGTTGCTCTCACAAAGTAACACCCTTGGTTACTTTCCGAACAGACGCCGCAACGTTCATAGTTGTGTGGTGGCACCTGGCCACACCCACTTTGAATACAATGTAACCTCACTAGGTTAGCTTCCATAGATCGGACATCCTGACTCTGACGCCGAGTAGGATTCCTGTTACTGATACTAATTTGCTGAGTATCTTCATCCATATAAATTGGCATCCACCAGTGATTTAACAAGTGCTGAAGTGCCTCCTGGACAAGGGTACAACCTCGATCATTTTCGCAACCTGCCTTACAGCTTTGATAGTCATGTGATGTTGAGAATCCGAGTCGGACCTACTTAGCATGTAACTCCACCAGGTTGGTATTCATCACGCGAATATCGAAGATCTGAACCATGTTGATCTGATAGAAATTCCTATCATGGTAGTCTTGGATCCATCCAAGATCCATCTGACGCTGGAGGGCCTCCTGTATGAAAGAGTATCCCTGTTTGTTTACCAAGCAAATCAGACAGGAACTGTAATCGTGCCGCGGCAGATTATGATACTGGCTTTGCCTTGAGTGCATCGCCACCAAATTGACATTCATTGCACGAATATCGTGGTTCTGAATGATGTTGGAGTTCGTGTGGACCATGTTAACTCCACGAACTCAGTGCTCTTGGATCCATCCAAGATCCATCTATTCCTGTAGAGCTGCTTGCACCACAGAACATCCCTGATTGTCTTTAGAGCAGATATCACACTGGTGATAATTATGAGGTGGTACATGGCCATATCCACTCTGTCTACAATGCATCTTGACCAGATTGGTCCTCAATAAGAGTACATCGTGAATTTGATAGACATTGTTAGTCTCTCCTTCTATCAAATTGACTGCAACCTTCTCGTGTTGAGGCAGCGGGTTCGTGAGAACATTAGGATTTGTATCCTTGAAGGATAAGACCCCGCTCCTAACAAGTTTTTGCACGTCAGACTTGAAATTGAGACAAGTCTTTATGTTATGCCCTGGACCTCCTTGATGATAAGGGCAAGTTTGATCCACCTTAAACCAAAAAGGCAGATTTTCCGGTACTGTAAGAGGAGATTTAGTCTGAATGTGCCCCTTAGACAGTAGTAATGGAAACAGCTCTGCGTACGACACGGGTATAGGATCAAATCCTGGTGGCCGTGTTGTACGGTTGTTGTTATATGGAGGACGAGCCTACTGAAGAGGATGTTGTGTCCTTTGCTGATCAGGTTGGCTCTGCGCAACCTGAGGTTGATACGTAGGAATAGACGCAGGGTTGATAGCAGGAGTCACAGCTGCTACCGGTTGATAACGTCGCCTTTGCTTTGTGAGAGAGATATTCCCAATATCTTGCTCTTTTTTCTTAGGGAGAGCACTACCGTATTTTTTAGTACCGCTCGTCGATCCAGTGTCTTTTACCAAACGTCCTTCTCGGACGGCTTCCTTAAGACGTACGCCCTTGCCAACCATTTCAGTGAAATCACTGGGCGCACTAGCAACCATTCGGTCATAGTAAAATGAGCTTAAGGTCTTTAAGAAGATCTTTGTCATCTCTTTTTCCTTCAGAGGTGGACAAATTTGAGCGGCAATCTCACGCCACCTTTGAGCGTACTCCTTAAAGGTTTCCTTGTCCTTTTAAGACATCGATCTGAGTTGATCTCTGTCGGGTGCCATGTCCAAATTGTATTTGTATTGTAGGATGAAGGCAGTGCCAAGATCTCTGAATGTGCTGATCGTGGCACGGTTTAAACCCATGTACCATTTGAGTGTGGCACCGGTTAAACTATCCTGAAAGTAGTGAATCAGTAGGTCCTGATTTTCCGTCTGAGCTGACATCTGCCGGGCGTACATCACCAGATGGCTTTGAGGGCAAGAGTTACCCTTATACTTTTCAAAGTCGGGCACTTGAAATTTGTGCGGGACTTTCACATTTGGGACCAAGCAGAGATCTACGGCGTACTTTCCAAATAGATCCTGACCGCGAATGGCTTGCAGTACCTTCTGCATTTCCAAAAACTGCTCCAGGAATTCCTCTATTTTGTCAAACATAGTTTCCTTCTTACCAGAAGGTGTTTGTGGAATCTGTCCTTCCGGGACAGTGTGCACCACATGGGGTGGTACCGTGACTACGGTAGTGAGTCTTGGCGTCTCCTGAAGTTTGTAACCTTCAGGAGTCTTCAATATGCCTCTGGCATCTTCGCTTTCCCGAAGTTTGTAACCTTCAGGCCCAGCAGCTTCTGTTGTGATTCCCTGATCTTCAGTGATCGTTGGAACATATCCTTCCATGATATAGTTAACAGGCATGCCCCAAGGACGATCTTTTGGTATTTGATACCTAGGATCATACTTCTCCACTATGGGCGTTGAGGTGATCTCTGAGATCACAGTCCTTTGTAGCTGAGCTTCTGCCATGGCTTGCATGTCGTTACAAAGCTTTCTCATATCCTCTCTCAGAGCGTCGATCTCTTCTTTCAACTCTCTGTTTTCTTCCTTAAGATCATCCATCTTTTTCTGACGATTGGACCGAGTATTATACGAATGAGACAGTTTGACTCTAGAACCGAGACACAAACGTGAGATTCGTAGGTAAGAAGAATACGTGACATGAGAATGATGAATGCAATGATTATATTAATTGTTTTTTGGTTTAATCAAAATAAACTTCGACAATTAGATTACAAATATCAAACGGTGGGGAAACCCTTTTTTTATTGAAATTCAAAGGATCACAGAAATGGAAATACAGTAGATTACAAGATGCAGAAACAGAAACCTAAGCTAATGGGTCCCGAGAGAACTCGGGTGCTGATTCTGGTATTTTCCTTTTCTTTGACAGAGGCTCTTGGGCCGTTGTTGGGTTGTCATTCCTTTGTCAGGCGAAAGGAGCGAGCAAATTCCTTTGGTCGTCTTGATTCTCTACAACATGTTGCTCCAAAATTACAATCAGAGCGTCTTTCTCTTTCAGTAATTGTTGTATTTTGATGCACTCTACGTCGAGGGTGCGGAACTTGTTCTTCCAAGACCTTCTCTCCTTTTGAACTTTGTTGAGAGTAACCTGATGCTTTTCAGTTTCCGTCATGAAGTACATCACAGATTCCCTTGGCGGAAGAATTCCATAATGAGGATAAGGCATTTTTAGCTTGAGAGCTCTAGTTTGTACCCAATGGAGGTAAGGCTCCACCGAGACACAGTCTGGTTTTCCCAGAGACTCTCGTCCTTTCTTATGAACATGCTTCCAAGCGTGCACTATTTCCATCTTTAGTGCTCTGTCATTTTCTCCTTCCTTGAAGAAAAGACCTTCCAGATGAACACCCCGTGGGACGTGTCTCATCGGGTATCCAAATTGACGGCGAACCAACACCGGATGATAGTTGATTCCTCCCTTAGTTCCTATGAGGGGTACGTTGGGGAAGTTTCCACAACGCTCAATGATCCTGATTCCATCATAAGTCCTATTACACCAATCTATATCAGAGTTGGTAAGAGACATGATCTTCTGCGACCAACGTAAGGCACTCTTGCAATCCCAAAAAGTAGCAGACTTGGGCAAGTGAGAGATAAACCATTTGTAAAGCAAAGGTACACAGCATGTGATCTCCCCTCCGCTGTACAAATTTCCCAAGTGTACAGAATGATACGCATCTACGAGCAAAGTCGGCACAGGGTTTCCAATGAGAAAAACCTTAATGGAGTTGATATCGACGAAGTTATTGATGTTGGGAAACAAAAATAACCCGAAGGCGAGCAAGACAAAGACACTTTTAAAAGCAGTCACGTTTCCTATACTGGCAAAACACAGGGCTTTCTTTGTCAAGAACTGGGTTGGCAAACCTTGGATGCCACCCTTGGTAGTTAGGTGAGTCCTAACCTCAGACTCGTCCAAATGAATTGCTCTTGCAATGGTCTGATTCTTTGGAATTTCTTCCAGTCCAGAAAATGGAGCTCGATCTGTAATGTGTAGATCAATCATATGAGAATACTCCTCCAGCGTTGGTGCGAGCAGGTAATCCGGGAATGTGAAACAGTGATAAACTGGATCATAAAACTGAATGAGCGCATCCATGATTCCCTCAATCACATGGACTCTTAATAGTGGTAGCAAACCTCTGTATTTGGCTCTGAAAGCCTCTTGGTTTGTGATCATCCTCGCTAACCTTCTCAAATCCTCTAGCTTTGGAACCTTGAAGGTATACCTATGGGTTCTCCTTCTACCGAAATCCATTAGCGCAATCCTTTTCTATGATATTTGCAATCACAGTCTTAGTTTAATTTGAAAAACAAAAAGACTAGAAGAGAAATTTTTTTAATGTTTTAATGTTTTTTAAATGAATGCATGAATGCAGCACACAAAAACATAGGAAAAACATGGGGTTAAAGGGTCGTTGTCATGAAGTCAAGGCTCTACCCATCCCCAAAGGTTTATACTAGGGTGATTTTTGTACCTGTACTCATTATCATCAGCTCCTCCCAGGAAAGCAAAACAACAAGCGGATCGCCAGCGAGTTGTAGAGCGATCTTAGAGTAAGTGCCATTCACCGAGAATAGATCACCAGCCTCAAATTAGGGTAGTATCGCGTAACAACTATTCCTGATAGTTTTCGCACTACAAAAGGGTTTGGCTCCTCAACTTCTCAGACATCACAATCGGCCCATTGTCTAGGTGAGAGAATGGGTTGCATTGGTCAGCCTCCACTGAGGTTGATGGTCGACCTCGTCACCATCACTTATCTTAAGTGTATACTCGATCTTTCCACATGCGGCATCACACGCATTCCCATTAGCAGAAAAATAAACATGTATAGCAATTAGGAAAAGCAGTATATATATTTGTCCTAATCATCCTAGACTTTTAAAAGCTAAGAATCTTAAGTTCCTGACAGAAAATGGTTTCCCGGCGGAGTCACCAATCTCTGGTTTCATTCCAAATTAACGGCGTTTTGTCCTAAGATCCTAGTGACGTCAAGGTTTCCACAAAAAAAGAACAAGATCCCTGAAGAGACCTGCGCATTCCCCAGCAGAGTCGCCATTTTTCTGTAGCGAGTCATTTTTGGATGTGGTTGCGAAGCACGATCGCTTTAGTACTACATCTAGATTCATTTTTTATCCTATTAAAGCTGATGAAGGAAGGGAAATAGATGTCTCCAACTAACCCTGCTTGCATACTGAGATTAAACAGTCAAAACTGTTGGTTTACAGATGCTACAAAGATTCGGGGTTTCTCTTAAGTTTATTTTGTTGACGAGGGGTGCTTTAGGCTATTGGTTGAGATGTTAGGACGGATATATATGAAAGTATGGGATTTTGGGTTTTTGTTTAGGGTGCTCGCTAAGATTTTTCTTTCAATCTTATGCCTACGTATTCCCGTTTACCGAAACAGGGAAATCAGAGCGTTCGTAGTTCCTCCTATTCTATGGGAGGAAATGGTTGTTTTGGTGTCTTGTTCAAAGCCCAAGACGTGAAGCGAAAGGTGGTTTGTATCTTGTTCAAAGCCCAAGATGTGAAGCTGAAGGGTTTATTTGTATCTTGTTCGAAGCCCAAGATGTGAAGCTAAAAGGTTTGACTTTAGAGAGAATTTGTCATCTCTAAAGAGGGGTTTGTCTGTTACGACTGTTTATAAAGGAGAATTACTTTAACCGGGATTTGTGAATCCGGCAATGCCATATTTTTCCTTTATAGGGGATTTTAACCTGAAGGAGAAGACTTTAACTCAGTGTAGAGTAATGCCATCTTTCCTTAGGAATTTCTCATACTAAAAGAGGGACATTGGCATGGATGTAGATGATCCAGAGGCTTGCCGCTTACAGCAGCTATATGGAGGGGAAGGAGTTATTGATGTTTGTGTACTGTGAATGAGGCACAGCTTTGATGCTAAAAGGTTGATTGGATCAACCAGTGATTTTCTTATACAAAGCCTAAGAGGAGGCTAATATGTGTCTCGTACAAAGCCCGAGAGAGAGGCTAAAAGGTTTTGACTCAACGAGTGAATCTTTTGGTATCTCGTATAAAGCCCGAGATGGAGGCTATTTGACTCAACAAGAGAGTTTTTGTATCTCGTACAAAGCCCGAGATGGAGGCGAAAGGGTGATTGACTCAACGAGGGAGTCTCTTATGTGTCTCGTACAAAGCCCGAGAGAGAGGCTAAAACGTTGTTTGACTCCGCTAGGGAGAATCATTGTACAAAGCCCAAGAGAGAGGCTAACTTCACGGGAGAAGGATCATTATATAAAGCCTAAGAGGAGGCTATGGTTACCGTTTCAGTTAAGTGACAGGTCCAATATACTGATTTAATGAGAAAATAAGTTCTTATATGAGCAACACTGTACTCGAGGATTTGATTCGAGGATCCAGGTTATTCCTGTTCTTTAAGGAAATGGGAAATCTGAAGGGTATTGAGACTGTCCGAGTCTACGGGTTTTCTTCCTATTTAACAAAGGGGTCACTTGAGAATGTCTTTGAGACTCAAGGAGATTGGACTGTCTAGAGTGTCATCTTTTGTACCATGCTTTGAGAAACAGTAGTAGACTATATGAAAGGACTATTCTATACAGATGACTAAGTTCTATTCCTATACCTCTAGGAGGTCGTCGGGACAATTTGTACGAAGCCCAAGAGGAGGCTGGAAACTTTTAAGAAGCCGATCGGTCCTTGTACTATGCCCAAGAGGAGGCTATCATTCCCGGAGGAAGAGATCATTATACGAAGCCTAAGAGGAGGCTGTGAATACTTCTAAGAAGCCGTAGGATCCTTGTACTAAGCCCAAGAGGAGGCACGGTTGCTTTTATGAAGCCGACGGGTCCTTGTACGATGCCCAAGAGGAGGCAGATGCTTTTAAGAAGCCCGTGGGTCCCCAAACCCTGAAAAATTCAAGGCAAGCTATTCACAAGGAATAGATCAAGTCAGGAAAGTTCGAGAATTTGGAAGAAACTCAAAGATTCCATTCAGGGAGAATACATTCATCTTTGGGAGTAGAGTCTCTTGACAATTCCTAATGAGGACAGCCGAAGAGAAGACTGTATCTGGTGATCCTATTGGGGATCTAGTTGTCTATTTCTACGAATAAACGAAACGGCGTCACCTAGTTCTAGACGTAGTGGCCGGGAAAACTCTAAATATCTATACTATTATTACACAGTTGGTATGAGTTTATGAAAGAATACTTACAGTGAAACAGCCCCACAATACAGTTATATGTATATGAAAGCGGTAAATGAAAGCAATAACCACTTACTCGGTTGTAGAGCTTCCATGTTGTTTGGTTAGTTGTTCAACAAAAAAAGATTGAAAACAACAGTATATTCAAAATCAAAGGAGAAAGTGATTTGAAAAAGAAAGATTTGGGGCTTACAGCTCAAGGAGAGGCCCAGGGTTTTATCAGTGAGCGCACTGTTTGAATTTGTACAGAGGGACTTATACAAGTGACTGTGGCCCAAAAATTGTTTTCTGTACAAAGGGATGGGTCTTACACTCTCTCAAGAGGCCCAAAAAGTTTTAAAGAAAAAGAGTGGGGCTTATAGCACGAGGGTAGGCCCAGATGATTTTTCTGTTTGAAATGGCGATCGCGCCGAGGTTTTCTTTTAACGCAGAGGGGCTTATATAATATCTGAGGCCCAAATGATTTTGGTTAAAAGGGGGTTGGGTCTTACACTCTATTAGAGGCCCGAAAGTTTTGAATGGGTCTTATAGCTCGAGGAGAGGCCCAAAAAGTTATTTTTCAAAAGGCGACGATCGCGCCGTTTGTTTTTTACGGTATCGGGACTTATACAATACACTGAGGCCCAAAGATGGTTTGGTCAAAAAAGGATTGGGTCTTACACTCTATTAGAGGCCCAAAATGTTTTGAAAATGATTTATGAGGGTTGAATTAATCCAAAAACCCTAATTTATTTACAAAAATGTATTTAATTGAATAAAAATTCAATTAAAATGATTAAAATTGTTTAACATATGGAAAACAAATTGTGATCTTGGATTAATGGTTCAAAAATTAAGTATTGACCTACAAAATAATTAGAAGGCATTAAAAGTTGCAAAATCAAGGTGGAAAAAATATTTCAATTGTCAAAAACAATTAAAACATTAATTCTTTGCAAAAATATCAATTATATACAATAAATAATATTTTTGGGATTTTTTGAAAAAATAAAATATTTTAACATTTTTGTGAATTATTAAAAAAAGAATCAACTCAAAATCATTAAAACTCAGAGAGAAATTAATTTTTGAATCAATTAAATAAAATCACAAAATTCAAATATTTGAATTTATGAAAAATGGCGCCAAGAACAGCTGATGAACACGCGCGTGTTTCAACTTGGCCCAGATTTGCATTTTCTCTCCAATCTCACTGAATACTTAATCATATCCTGTAATCCACATACCAATCAACTCGTTTCAACCTCACGATCATGTCTATGGTATTTAATTTCATTTAAATTAAACATATAACAAGAAATCATGAAAAATCCTCAAGAACCCTAATTTCTGCATGAAGGCTAGGATTTTTGATACACGATTCAAACAAAGCAATTACTTGAGGGGAAACATTCCATGCATGATTATGAACATTTAGCAAAAGTATTGTGCGAGGAAATATGCATAGATTGAGAAATGACCAAGTTTAAGCTTACCTCTAGGTCGTGACAGCAAGAACAAATTGATTTCTGAGTATGAGGTGTTACAGATGAATTGTGATGATCTGAACAGCTTCCCTACACCCTATGGAGTGTGTTTGAATGCTTGGACTTGACTGAGAATGGCTGGATCACTTCATGGCATCTCAGCTGCACTTTGGTTAAAACCTTGAGCAATTGACTGGTGATTCTGAGAAATCAGTGTTCCAGTTGTTGTTTAAGTGTTTGATCAGCTCACATATGATGTATATGAGGTGTGTGTGTGATTGGTTTGAGTGGAATTGCTCTCTAATGAAAAACCCGATAGTGACTTGCTAAGAAAGGCATTTTTGAGAGTGAGAAGTGGTTTTTGAGAAAGGCAAGTGTTGTAGGCCTTTGGTGTACTTAAACTGATCACAATTGAGCTCTATTTATAGTAGAGCAAGTTTGTTTTGGGATCCACAGTGAATGGCAACCGCAACAGGTGTTTGTTCAATGTTGGCCAATGGAAATCCAAGTCTCCTCTAGCCATTGACTAGAGGTTAGGGCACAGGGTTGTGGTTCCCTTGGTCTTGGATAAGTCTTGACTGAATTCAGTTGCAAATGGCTCAGTCCATGCCACCTTGAAGCTTCCATTGAATGCTCCAATCCAAAATTGGAGTCTTGTCCCTATTTTGGCCATTCTAGGTTCAACATGCTATTTCTTGTTCCAAAGACTTTGGAGGCTTGGCTCAGTGATTGTCCCCTTTAGATTCAATCCTCAGAGGTGTCCAAGTGGATAGGAGCATTTGGATTTGGTTGATTTTGGCAAATCGAGCAAAAATGCAAATTCTGCCTTGCCTTGGCAGATTTCAGCAAGGCAACTTTCCAATGTCATATCTCATGGCTCAAATTGAATTTGGTAATGTTCTTGGTCATTTTGGAAAGCCCTTACATGATACAACAATTGTTTGAACATATTTGGTTTTGATCTCTCTTGAATCCAAGTGAAAAATCCCCCTACATTTGGCAAAAAGTAGGGTAAAATCTGACTTAGTGAAATTTTCACTAAGTGTTGGAACAAAGTGACTTTTCTTGATTTTGATCACTCCATAACTCAAAATCCATGAGGAGTTGGAATTAGGTCTAGTTGAAGTTTTTGTAGAGGGCAATGAGATCTACAAATCAAGCCTTGGATGGGAGAAAATGGCTTTGTGGTTTAGGAGTTATGACCCTCCAAAGTTAGTACCCTAGCCACTTTATTTTTAACTTGGAAAATTTTCTAAGCTTTTATGGTTACCCCTTTTACAAGTTATCCAACTTTTCTTGATTTTTCTTGATGAATGATGATTCAAATCATACATTAACATCATTTTAGGGTTAAAAATCCATTTTGGTGAAAAATCTCAAAAAGTCAAAGTTGACTTTTGTGCACAGTTGAATTTTTATCAAATGAATTTCAAACTGTGCAATTCTTCAGGAAATCATGTCCTTGACCTAAATCAAACTTGATGGACATGTTCCATGGGTGTCATAAGGTATATTGATGCATGTCATAGGGCTTGGGAGCATGTCCTGGTCAAAATTCAAAGTTACAGTTGACTTTTTCCTTAAAACCCTAACTGGGGTGCAGATGAAATTGAGACTTGTTGCTCAAGCTTCTTGGATTAATCCATTGTTGCAAATGGATAAATATAGTTCATTAGAGACCCTCAAACCCTCTCTTGAGGTCTTGGCTCATGATTTGGCCTAAAAGTCAACTTAGGGGTGAATTAGGTCAAGAAACCTTAATTCCTGATTTTTGATTAATGCATCCCCTGAGGCAAAATTGACTTGATGATTGGGTCCATGAGGCTCCATGGAGTATATTAGGTTAGGTTTTGGATCATTGGCTTGTGCCCAGATGAAATTTTTCATCTGGAGGCCCTGGTCGACCAAAACCCTAATTTGGTGACACTGTCGATCTTAAGACTTGATCCACCTAGAAGGGAGCAGCCTAGTGCTTGATCCTTGAAGTGGGAGTCCTTTTGATCCATTGTGGATGTTTGAGAGGTTAGACAAGTTGAAGATCATGTCATTCCTTGATTGATCCTTTTTCTAAGAGCTCTGGGAGGGCCTGAAACCCTAATTCTGAATGCAATGGGTGCTCAACAATTTCTTGAGGAGATTGATGAGGCATGATGGTTCATCCATATTATGGTGATGATTTCCACAATGATGGGAAATCTTAGTGGTCAAAATTTGGGGTATGACAGAGCAATGTGAATATCCGGCTAGTTGATAGGCATTATAGAAGCTTAGTTGAAATTTCTAGGGCAATTTGTTTTGCTTTGGTTTGCATTGTGTGTACATTATTTTTGAATTTTAATGGTGGGTTTATGTTCTACGTGTTGAGACGAAGAGAATGAGGTATGGCTTGCTAATTTCTGTGATGTTTGATGTTTAAGCACGGTGGAGAAGTCACCGGAGAAGGTGACCGGAAAGACCAGTCCGGTCACCGTCCATAAACCCTAATTCCATGTGCAGATTAAGTCCCAGCCGTTAGATGTTTTTAATCTAACGTTCAGCAGCATGCTAGCACATAAAAAAACCACCTCTCTCTGACGTGCCTCTTATTGTGATTGACTGGTCATGTGTGTATGTTGTACAATACCTTAGCATGTGCGTGCATCTTGATCCATTGATTGTTTGATTTTGTTTTATCATCACACTTGACTCCATCCAATGGCTCAGGATGAGTCAAAAAATTTGACTAACATCCATGTGATGCACCTCCTCTGAACGCCTAGTGGACTGTATTGTTTTTGCTGCACGCATCCCCCATTCTGGGCCCATTATGCATGTTTAACTGAATTTTTACTAATGTTACACCCCCTGCTTATTTTCTTTTGTTTTTTAAATTCCTTTTCATGCATGATTGGTTTTTAATTTTTAAAATTGTTTCTAAGCATCACAAAATTCCATAAAAATTCATGAGGCATAACAACACATTAAAATAATTTTTGGTCATGTTATTTTATGATTTTATGATATTTCACCAAATTTTCATGAATTTTCTTTCATTTTCTTTTGTTTGTGCATTTCATCATTACACATGCTACATATTGATTTTATTTGACATAGTTGTACATTGTATTTTTGCATAATAATAGGTATGTACCTTTATGATATGTTGAGACATGTTAGGCATTTTTTGTGAATTTTCTAAATAATTTCTTGATGACTTTTGAGTGAGGTCTTTCGGCCATTTATGTGGATGTTGTGTATGACATTGTGAGGCATGTTTGTGTATGTTTGATAATGATTTTTGAGCCACTATTTTGGGACAAGCTTACATACTGGTTGCACCTCATATGAATTGAATATACCAATTTCCTTGAGCCTTTAAACCTACTTTTGATTCATCCTAATTGCATTCAAGAATGTGTGTTTGTTAGATGACTTCCATTAGGGTTTTGAAATGCTTTGATCATGTTCTTTTGTGATGTTTGTTGAGATGTTTTGGCATCATTTGATGTGCATATTATAGGTCATTCAAGTTGCATTATAGGACACTTATAGTTCACATTTACATGATTTGTGCACACTTGCTTAAGATTGTGATGTTGTGTAAACTTGTTCATCTATACTTGCTCTTTTTAATTCATTGGCTTGCATCAATGCTTGCATGATATTATACATCCATTTCAACATGGTTCCACTTCTATTTGAAATCATTATTGACCTTATGCCATGAATACTAACTTCACCTTGCATGTTCTAAACTTCATGAATATAGGAGAACTTGTTTGACATAATTTGAACTTGTTTGCTCTTAATCTTCTAAGTGCTTCACCATGACAATTGTATGAATTTTGTGATTACATTCTTGACCTCTAAATGTCCTTTCAAATGTCCTAAGCTACTGACTTGTATTCATTTTGTATGGTTATTCAATTTGCATATTCATTTCTTAATTGCATGTCTTGTATGATGTGGTTGGAACTTTAATGATGTTTGCTCCCATCTTTTGCTTGCTTGATTAATGCTTGCTCTTGTGGATCATATGCCATTTGAATAACATATTCACTCATTCTTAAGGGCCATTTACTTCTGACTTGGGTGTTTATATATTCATTTATTCATGATTACTTTCCATTTGCATTCATCTTGCATAAGTAATACATAACTTGCATTTGTGTGATTTCTTAGTGCATAGTTTGACATTATTTGATTTCATTTGGCATGTTTAAATTAGTATGGTACCTTAGCATGTACCTACTGCCTTGGAATGTCCCTTAACCATTAGGACCCTTCCCTTTTGGTTTGAACATCATTTTCTTAGTAACTTGTCTTCTTGAATCAAATAGTTTTGTTTGGTTTAAGTTTCTTGTACTAGTTTTCAATACTTGTGTTAATAATGCACTAACCTTTTATGTAGGGGCAGAGGTAAGTCACTTGAGTAAGTGGATGTTAATCCATACTCATCTCTTCTCTCATCTCTCATCTCTTTTACTTATCATTCTCTTTTGTGAATAGCATGATATAATGCTTGATTGTGTAGAACTTTCTTACATTCCTTAGGGATCCTAGCTCATCCTTAATCAAAAATTAAGGTGAGGTAGGATAAGCATTAGGTAGTGCTATCCCTATCTTTTCTTTAGGCTTAGATGGTCCTTATAGCTCACACAACCATAGGATCTCCATGCATGATAACTTTAGGATTATTAGTCCCCCTCTTAGACTTTGTCCTTTCTTCCTTTTGAGTCTCTCTTTCCCATCTCAAAACAAAAATCAAAAACACCTAATAAAGGATTAACATATATTGCACATGAGCCTTAAATGTGGGAAATAAGATAGTGGAGGATCTTCTTTCACTTTCTTAGAGTGTTTAGCATACGTCCCGTCTTGGGTCGATATGCGAGGCATTCGATCCTATGTCATAGACTTTAATGCAATATGTGTCATACATACATCATAATCAAAACACTTCTTCTTAAAAGACAAAAACAAACAATTCTCTTCTCATCTTCCTCACCCCATTCTTAAGGATTCGTCATGTCCGTTCTACTGCAAACAGGTAAATGCCTAAGACTCCGTACAACGAGCTGCGACACCTAAGTGCTAGAACACGAACCTTGGCGTCTTCCGTTAAAAAACACAAACAAAGTAAAATCCATCCCTAGTGAGGGGAACTACGTCGCTCTGATTCTCGCGTGTGAGCGGGATACGTAGGCAGGAGATCGTGCAAGATCTCTCCGAGCACAATCGTTTCACCCTTCCCCAATCCGTAGTCTGAACTACGTTGACTCTGACTTTCCCAATCCCAAGGGAATACGTAGGCCTAGGACTCCGAGGACATCCTATCGAGTCACTTCTTTTTCTTTTCTTCCTTGTGTCTTCATTCTTTCCCGTACCTGTTCCTTCTCGTGTCCAGTAGCAGTGGAGCTCCAGACGTCGACACCCTTTGATCGAGACAACAAGCATGGATCCCATCGAGTACGATGGACGCGTGGGAGTGCTAATACCTCCCCTCGTGTAACCGACTCCCTTACCCGTTTCCCTTGGTCGCGAGACCATGCTTTTTTCCTTTCCCTCAGGTTTACGCAGTGTTTCCTTTCCCTCTCTTGGGATAAATACACATTGCTGGCGACTCTATTTCAACGCCACTTTCGCGTTTGTACTTGGATGAAAATCCCAGGAGCGACAAGAAGAACAAAGCCCTAGCTGAGGAACCACATTTGAGGCCCTTGATGAGATGATATACCTTGCACAATAAAATTAAAGAAATAAGACATATATACTTTAATTAGTGGTTAGATAAACAATTAACATATTAACACACAAAAGGGTGCTTGGTGACCTCTTCCCAGGAAAAACCAAAGAGTGGGAGGGGGAGAAGACCAAGCATGTGATTTTGTTTGTATACTAAAATGCAAATGATATATGGGATCTTAGGGTTAAAATTAGGGTATGATATTCTCGACATGAAGCTTCATCAGACACTCATGAGCTTCGCGAGGAAGAGCCTCCTCGACACAGAGCTTCAACAAAAAACTCATAAGCTCCACCGGCACTAGTGCTATTAAGCGCCTGAATGGTGGCGCCGAAGTGGCTTTATACTCAAAACTAGTTTGTTCTAGCATAAACTCTCCTACCGCCGGTGTTTGGAAATGACTTAGGGCGCTCCTATTTTGGATTGGGCTTGTGGCCGACCCATCATCAAGCACAGCCCAATCCAGTTCTCCGTCGAGGATGACCCAAAGTACTTGCCCAACCTGCTATGACCAACGGAGAGCATGTTCCTCATGTACCCCTCACCTGAGGACGCGACTCCAACTGACAAGCATGCCTCGTGGAACCATTCTGCCATTCATAACGGGAAAGTCCATCCACTATCTGGGGAGTGCGGAGTAGTTGACCCAGGATGATAAGCATGAGTTGTTCATCCCTACTCTCACATGGATGTCCTAGAAGTCATCTGTTGTGGGCCTAGACACTCAGCCCATAACGGAGACCATTGGCCCAACGTTGGGGGCTCACTATAAAAACCCTCCTCTGCAAAAGTGTCAGATATTATGTTTTTTACCCTTTCTTGGTCACCTCTTCACCCGAACTAACTTAAGCATAGGAGTGTCTATAGGTACCCCCCCCTTCTTTCGACCGTCAAGATCGCGGATGTGTTGCTGGCCACCTATTCTGATCGACAGGTTAGATCAGTTACTACATAAATAAAGAGACGACAAGTCATATTCATAAATACAACTATGAAAGGAAATCTTTGACCTACCGAAGGATCGAACATCGGAGATCAAGTAGAATCGTGAAGGTTGTATACATCCTACAAATCATTAAGAGGGTTGTAAGAGTAGATGAATCCTTCACTAGGTAGACCCAAATATCCCTGAATTTTCCAACTGAGGAAAGGAGATGGAGATATTGTAATTCTACATACATTTCAAGTGATGATTCCATCTTTTTGACGAAGGTTTGAGTAGAAGATTCTTACTTACTTTGGGTAAACAACTTCTGGCTTGTTGGAGATAAAGCTTTTCAACCTGGAATGAAAAAAAAATCATAAGCTCTAACTTTTCCTTTCTAAATAAACTCTCATCAATGTATTTCAGCTTAAGGATGAAACAATCATGGAAGTAATTATTGTACTTGTTTTTTTAAGAAGTAGAAAAAGAAATGGAGCCATAGCTAGTTGATGCGGAAGGAGATGTTTTAAAATGCTTTAGTGTCATTGAAATTAAGTGAACAATGATGATGATGATGATGATGATGATGGTGATGTTTCAAGAAAGTAGTAGAAGAAAGTGTATAAGATTAGAGAATATGGATGAATAGGGAAATAAATAGGTACCTTTATAATCTATTGATAATCAATTATGATCGTGTTGTAATTGATTAATAGTCGCTTATTGCTATTAACCACAGTAATTCGTACCTAGGGGTGTGTTGAGCTGATGATTACTCTGGGAGAAGGGAGAGACACCAGGACAGTCAAATTATAATTTCTAGTAATTCCCTGTATGAGTGTCTACAACAACATTTTATGCGGAACCTTCATGGTAATGATGGACGCAGTGGACTTCTCAATCCACCTCAAATTGAAGTATCATAATGTTCACAACAAGCCAGTGACGATATGCACCAACCTTTTTTAAGCACTAAGGATAGATAAAGCTTTACGGCGTGACCAGAAGGGTAAAAACAAAGAGAGGCCAATGAAAATCAACGCAGTCTTCCTCACTAAGAAATTAAAAGAAACGTCGATCAAATCCTTAGATGAAAGGGTCGGGGATCCTATTAGGTATAATGCAAAATAATTTGACTTAATAGATGCATGGGACGACTCTAAATAAAGACTGAGGTCAGTTGTCGCACGCCATACCATTACACCCTGAGGACACTAAGCAACAATCAAACCGCTTAGTTAAATTTTTGTTTTATTTCATGTGTAAATTACACTTTTCATTATAACGTAATACCCTTTTTTCAAAATGAATGAATAAATTTTTATTAAATTTTCTTCCTTATGATCATAAAGCATAGCCACGAATCACCACAGTCATACAACCAAAGTAATAAAAACTCCACGAAGGATGACTCAAGGGCGATGTCGCGAATACCATAGTCGTACGCCTAAAGCAATCAAAACCCTGCAACAAAAGTCACATGAATAAAAACAATAGACCGTAAAGTGTTAATGATGTCCCCCCCCCCACCCTTGGTATCTATCCACTTCATAAGTAGAGGTAAATCCCCACTACGTCGACCTCAAACCAAGTTAAAACTTGGGGGCAATGGAAGAAATATCATCCCTTGGTCGGACATGGTATTTACAAACGTATAAGAAAATGTCACGAAGCAGCAATTATGGAATTCCTTTACAGTAAATGTTACACTAGGAAGGTCCAAAAAAATATGAAGTTGGCTCATCCTTAATAATGATCAGTTTCTCGTTCACCAACTTCTGGTCAGGACGGATTTGCTCTCCTGAAATATGCACCATGGAATGAAAAAAATCCACTTTGTTGCAAGGCCTTTCAAAACAAACCTGCATAATAGATAAATTGTCTTCCACTGGCTTTGCATACTTTTTGGATAGCTCAAGGTTTTCATGATGCATCTCTCAAAGAGTGTCCTTTGATTTCTAAACTTTTAAAATTATGCAGGGTAGTTGTCGAAACAAAGACCGGACATGGATTTACCCTCCAATAAAAGTAGGGTCCGAGAAATACATTAACCTCCATAAGGGCATTTAACCCAAGACCTCCACATGAGGCAAATGGGACATGTAAATGTTAAACCTCTGGTCGGGTCTTACAAACAAAATCCTCTGACCTCTATTTGACGTCACCCTCCATGGGACTCTGAACGCCGATCATGCAAATAAAAGCATATGACCTCCATTTGACGTCAACTCCCTATGGGGCTCTAAAGGTCGATCATGAAAATAAAAGAGTCTGACCTCCATTTGGCGTCAACCCCCATGGAGCTGTGAACGTCAGTCATGACCTCCATTTGACGTCAACTACTGTCGAGCTCTGAACGTCGGCCATGCAAATAAAAGCCTCTGACCTCCATTTGACGTCAACCACCGTGAGGCTCTAAATGTCGGTCATGCAAATAAAATTCTCTAGCCTTCATTTGACGTCTACTCCCGCGGAGCTATGAACGTTACTCATGCGACAGAGCCTTTGACTAAAACCACGTCAACGTCTATTGACACTATGAACGTCGGATATGTTAATAAAACCCATGACCTTTAAAAAATACTAAATCAACACACCTCTGGTCAAGTCAAGATAGTATACTTAGGACCTTCAAGGATGCGTTATGATATATGCGTCAAATCAGAGTCACCACCGTCCGATAGGACAAATCGCTGGTCCATTAAAAATTATTATCCTACATATATCCCAGCCAGGGTATATGAACCCAACTTCAGTGGTTTGGGGTCGACCGAATCTTATTTAATCAGAATACTGTGGAGGATGCCGTCAATAGAGCCTTGATTGCCATAATAATCAGAACCTAGATGGGGTATTACAAATCTAAGAACAATGCCAAGCATTGGAGTGGTTAAAACAGAGCCTCAATAGGTCGAGACCCCACCGGTGCTCTCCGGCTTCTCCATGTCTATAACTTATCGGGTTCAACAAACGACAAAGGGTCGAGACGTCACTAGGGCTCTCCGACTTCTCCATGTCTAGAACCTATCGGGTTCTACGATGATAAAGGATCAAGACCCTCCTAGAGTCCTCTGACTTCTCTATGTTTAAAACCTACTAGGTTCTACGATGCCAATGGATTGGAATCCATTGGGCTCTCCGACTTCTCTAGGTCTAGAACTTACCGAGTTCTGCAATGACTAGAGGTCGAGAATACACTAGGGCTCTTCAATTTCTCTACATTATAAACCTACTCGGACTCTGACTTCATTGAAAACGTAAAATTTCCCATTATATGGCATAGTGAATCCCTCAGAAAATTGATTAATCATCGAAACCACAGATTTAAGGAAAGTTTACCTGATCTGAGTTAAATTCAAATCACTTCTTCCTTACAGGCCTCACACTCATACATGCCTCGTGCTTTGGAGGCTTATGTACATCCCATAGATTATTAAAACCCATATAAGGCTTGTCGTATGCGTCTTCAATCTATGAATGGTCATAGTCTTTGTATATTCCGGATTATTCCTCGGATTATGAAAAGTTGAATAAAGGCGTGTTCGTTACGAAGGGTCGTCCAAATAGTCATGAAACTGTTACAGATAATTATTAAGTATGCTACAAATGGTTAAATGAGAGGTTACGTTTATTATGGTCATAAATCTTATTAATCATAACTATTCAGATGGGACAAGGGTGAACATTATAAATAGGTCTTGAGATCAAAAATGAAGGAGGCATCTGATCGATGAATAACACAAAAAAGATGTAATCTACTAGAAACCTTGGACCTTCAATAATGGTGGCCATGAATCCTAACTAATATATCTCCTAATAAAATAGCACGATTACGGCATCACTTGACTAGCTTCATGAAAATTTCTCCAAATAGTATTTAGAAATAACATATATCATTGTACTTCACATTCTATAAACTTTAAGGTTAATATTTACATTATACATATATCATCAAATTGTTGTTTTTATAAATTAATGAGAAGAAAAAAAATCACGATGAAATATTTTAACTATATTGACATCATACTTCTAGCTGCCTAAAACATAAAATAGAAAATATTATTAGAAATTGTGAAAAAATAATAAACATGTTTTACAATAAATAGTAAAAGATAATAAACATTTTGAGACAACTAAGGCAAAAAAAAAACAAAGAATGAATAGTTACAAGTAACTCTTTTGTTAAAAAGTTTATCATAAAAATTTGGGAGGAGTAAAACTTTATGGGAAAAAAAGCGTACTATAGAAGTATAAGATAAACTACATTAATTAAATAATAAAATTTAGGGATAGAGTTTGTTTTGTTTTTTTTTTAAAATGATTTTTATAGATTATAAAATTTTGTGTAAAACTTACAAAAAAAGTTTTTATAAAAGTTTCAAATCAAATTTGATTTATATAATTATCTTAAAATGGTATTGTTGTGTAAAACAATATCTTTAAGCAAAGTATAAAACAGTTTCTTGATGATCAAGAACCCGACAAGGGTTAACGGAAAACCAAGAAAGAAAACACAAGAAGAAGAAGAAGGAACAACAAGGATTGGGCAAATATAAATTCTGTTTACTATTCAATTTCTCATTAAAGTCACAAAAGATTATAAGTGAATATCACAATTTGCCACACTCAACAAACTGAGTGTACTAGCCTATTTATAGACTAACTAGGTAACTTGCAGCTCAAGAAATCTAAACAATTAGATCCTTAACACAAGGCCTAATTCGACAGAAATATATTTCGATACTAAAAACTAGAACAGACTTCGACTACAATTTGTATCAATCAGACATCAGCATGTGAGCAAGCTTCGACTGCATACTTGCTTCCTGTCAAAAACACATGAAAGCTCTCCTTCGACACAGCATAAGTTCGACCCAAATCTCACAAATCTCCACCATGGATCTAACTCAGCAACAAGGGAATCAACTAGCTTTCATCATGCAGCTTTATCAACTGCATACAGTGGAAGAACTTACAACTTGGCAACGTCTTGGTGATCATATCAGCAGCATTGTCTTTAGTCGAAACCTTTAGCACCTGGACTTCACCACGCTCGATTATTTCTCTAACGAAGTGCAGCCTTACATCGATGTGCTTAGTTCGCTCATGATAAGCTAATTTCTTCGACAGGTGTATTGCACTTTGACTATCACATTTAACAGTGATACTTCGACCTTGAAGTTTCAGCTCCTTTGCAAAACCTTCAAGCCATAATGCTTCCTTCACAGCTTCAGTGAGGGCAATATATTCAGCTTCAGTGGCTGATAAGGCAACAACCTTCTGAAGCGTCGCTTTCCAACTAATTGTTGTGCCAAACATTGTGAACACATATCCAGAAATAGACTTTCTGGAATCCATACAACCTGCATAATCAGAGTCAACAAATCCTTCGATTTCGACTATGCTATCACCACCATAGGCTTCACCATAAATCAAGACTCTTTTCAGAGACCCATTTATGTACCTGAGAATCCACTTTACAGCTTGTTAGTGCGCCTTTCCAAGATTGGCCATATACCTGCTCACAAGGCTCACTCCATATGCTAAGTCTGGCCTCGTACAAACCATAGCATACATCAAAGAACCCACTACACTAGCATATGGAATGCTATTCATATAGGTTCTTTCAGCTTCAGTGTTCGGACTTTGAGTAGTACTAAGCATAAAATGAGGATTTGTAGGTGTCACAACAGGCTTTGAATTCGACATACCAAACTTGTCGAGAAGCTTCCGTAGGTATGTCTCCAGAGATAAGCACAGCTTCGACTAATTTCTATCTCTCTGGATGTCAATCCCAAGAATCCTGCCTGCAGCTCCCATATCCTTCATTTCAAACTCCTTACTGAGTTCAGCCTTCACCTTCGTCACATCCTCAACACTGTAGCTAGCTATGAGGATATCATCCACATACAGCAGCAACATAACAAGTGAGTTTCCAGGTCAAAATCTGAAGTAAACAAAGTGATCGAACTGACTTCTAGTGAAACCAATGTGTGCCATGAACATGTCGAATCTCCTGTTCCACTGTCGAGGAGATTATTTCAGGCCATACAAAGACCTATTTAGCTTGCACACATAATCTTCTTTACCCTTTTCTGCATACCCTTCAAGTTGACGCATCAGGATCATTTCATCTAGATCACCATACAGAAATATTGTCTTCACATCCATTTGCTCAAGTTCAAAGTTGAACTTTGCCACCATGGCAAACAACATTCGAATGGATCTATGCTTTACAACAGGTGAGAACACATCATTGAAGTCGACTCCTTCTTTTTGAGTAAACCCCCTAGCAACCAGCCTCGCCTTAAAGCGCTTCCACATCACTCCTTCGATTCCTTCCTTGGCCCTGAAAATCCACTTACAACTGACTAACTTGGTTCCTGCAGGTTTCTCAATCAGATCCCAAGTGTTATTATCATGAAGAGATTTTATCTCGTCATCTATGGCTTTTCGCCATTCAGTCTTGTTTCGACTCCTTATAGCTTCCTTGTAATCTCTAGGTTCTTCCTCAAGTACCTCACTTGCAGAGATTAAGGCAAAAGCTATAAGATCTGCATAACTAAGTCTCTGAGGTGGCTTGATGAATCTTCTCGACCTATCTCTTTCCAGTAGGTAGTCATCGACAGTTTCCTCAGCCTCTTCAGCATCTTGCTCTTCGACTTCATCTGGGTTATGCACTTCAGCATCACTATGCTCCACCTCAACAGGCATCTCTATCTGTTCCAGCTCCTCTTCAGAGATTTCTACACTTCGACTAACATCACCCATTTTCTTGAATGCCATTTTGACTTCATTGAAAACTACATTATGACTTGTGATACATCTTCTGTGACCTGGTTCTAGGCACCACAGCCTATAACCCTTGACTCCCTCAGGATATCCAAGGAACATGCATCTCAGAGCTCTAGGTTCGACCTTGTCTTGCCTAATGTGAGCATAGGCTAAACAGCAAAATACTCTCAGTTTTTTGAGATCTGGTGGATGACCCGACCAAGCTTCTTCAGGTGTCTTCATTCCCAACGCAATCGAGGGACATCTATTTATCAGATAAGCTGTTGTCGAAACAGCCTCCGCCCAAAACACCTTCTTCAATCCAACACTAACCAACATGCATCTAACCCTTTCAAGGATTGTTCGATTGAGTCTCTCAGCTAAGCCATTTTGTTGAGGAGTACCTGCTACAGTCTTATGCCTTGCAATCCCATACTCAACACAGTAACTGTCGAACGCTTCGTTGCAGAACTCAAGGCCATTGTCGGTTCTCAACCTTATAACCTTTCTGCCAGTTTGAGTTTCGACCAGAACCTTCCAACTTTTTAAATTCTCAAAAGTTTCATCCTTCGGCTTCTGAATGAATACCCATAGATTTCTGGAATAGTCATCAACGATGGATAGAAAATACCTTGTACCTGAGTGTGAAGGATTCCTTGCAGGCCCCCAAAGATCAGCATGAATGTAATCAAGGGATCCATGTGTTCTTTTCTTTCCTTTGTTAAACTTCGCCCTACAGGATTTACCAAATACACAACATTCACAGAACTCCAGCTTTTTGACTTTGTCACCTCCTAGCAGATTCTGCTTCCCCAATTCGACCAGGCCTCTTTCGCTGACATGGCCCAATCTCATGTGCCATAATTCTGTCTTCGACACAGGTTTCATGGATACAACATTTGTCGAACCACTTACAACCTCATCCTCAAGGGTATACAAGCCTTGGTTTTTCACGCCTCTCAAGACTTCCTTTGACCCTTTCATGACTTTCAGGATACCTTCCTCTCCTTTGAAAACATATCCCTTTCTGTCGAATTCACCAAGAGAAATTAAATTCCTGTTAAGATCAGGTACATACCTAACCCTAGTCAATAGATTATTGACTCATCATGGAGCTTGAATCTAACAGATCCAATACCGGTAATCTTGCAAGCTTTATTGTTCCCCAGCAGCACTAATCCACCATCTTGATCACATAATTCTTCAAACACATTCTTGTTTGGAGTCATATGCCAAGTACATCCAGAATCCATAATCCACTCTTCGCAAGAGTTGCTGCTCGACACCACAGGACATCAGATGATTCATAACCATCTTGCACAATAGCTGCATTCCCATTATCCTTACCTCCATGATTCTTCAGGCGCTCAGGGCACACCTTTCTTGTGTGACCCTCCTTCTTACAATGATAACATTTGATACTAGACATATCACCACCATAATACTTTTGTTGAACCTTACCTTTCTTCTTGTCAAACCTACCATCTTTCTTTGACGATCTTCCTTTCACGGACAACCCTTCTCCAACTGATGATGGTTTCTGCTCCTTTCTTTCGTTTAAATCCTTCGAATACAAGGCTTCTTGAACTTCTTCAAAGGTCAGGGACTCTCTTCCATACAAGAGGGTTTCTTTGAAGTGAGCATGCGTTCTTGGCAAAGCACATAACAGCAATAGTGCTTGATCTTCGTCATCGATCTTTGTCATACCCCAAATTTTGACCACTAAAATTTCCCATTATTGTGCAAATCATCATCACAATATGGATGAACCATCTTGCCTCATCAGTCTCCCCAAAGATGGGTGAACACTTACTACAGTCAAAATTAGGGTTTCAAGCCCTCTCAGAGTTCTTAGACAAAGGATCAATCAAGAAATGACAAGATCTTCAACTTGTCTAACCTCCCAAACATCTACAATGGATCAAGAGGACTCCCACTTTAAGGATTAAGCACAAGGTTGCTCCCTTCCAAGTGGATCCAGCCTCAAGATCGCTAGTGTCACCAAATTAGGGTTTGGTCGACCAGGGCCTCCAGATGGAAATTTTCCTCTGGGCATGAGCCAATGCTTCAAATCATATCCTAAAATACTCCATGTAACCCCATGGGCCCAAGCATCAAGTCAATTTGACCTCAGGGGATGCATACATAAAAAATCAGGAATTAGGGTTTCTTGACCTAATTCACCCCTAAGTTGACTTTTGGGACAAATCATGAGCCAAGACCTCAAGACATGATTTAAGGGTCTCCAACATAGCACATTGATCCATTTGTAACAATGGATTGATCCAGGAAGCTTGAGCAGCAAGTCTCAATTTCATCAGTACCACAATTAGGGTTTCACGAGAAAAGTCAACTGTAGCTTTGACTTTTGACCAGGACATGCTCCCAAACCCTAGGACATCATTCAATACACCCTATAACACCTATGAAATCAATCCATCAAGTTTGATTTAGGTCAACGACTTGATTTCATAGAGGATCGCACAGTTTGGAATTCATCTGACAAAAAGTCAACTGTGCACAAAAGTCAACTTTGACTTTTTGAGATTTTTCACAAAAATGGTTTTTTAACCCTAAAATGATGTTAATGTATGATTTGAATCATCATTCATCAAGAAAAATCAAGAAAAGTGGGATAGCTTGTAAAAGGGGTAACCATAAAAACTTAGAAAATTTTCTAAGTTATGAACAAAGTGGCAAGGGTACCAACTTTGGAGGATCATAACTCCTAAACCACAAGGCCATTTTTCCCCATCCAAAGCTAGATTTGTAGCTCTCATTAACCTCTACAAAAGCTTATAACTGACCTCCTTCCAAATTCATCATGGATTTTGAGTTATGGAATGATCAAAATCACAAAAAGTGAAAATGTCACTTTTTTCCAACACTTAGTGAAATTTTCACTAAGTTAGAATCTGCCTTAACTTTTTTCCAAATGTAGGGGGATTTTTCACTTGGATCCAAAAGGTATCAAAACCAAATATGATCAAACAGTTGTTGTATCATATGAGGGCTTTCCAAAATGGCCAAGAACATCACCAAATTCCACTTGGGCCATGAGATATGACAATGGCAATATGCCTTGCTGAAAACTGCCAAGGCTAGGCAGAATTTTGCATTTTTGCTCGATTTGGCAAAATCAGATAATTCCAAGCCTTGACGTCACTTTGGACACATTTGAGGATCAAATTTAAAGGGGACAAACACTGAGCCAAGCCTCCAAAGTCCTTGGAATAAGAAGTAGCATGCCAAACCTAGAATTGCCTAAAAGAGGGACAAGACTCCAATTTTGGATTGGAGCATTCAATACATACACCAAGGTGGCATGGACTAACACATTTGCAACTGAATTCAGTCAAGAGTTATCCAAGACCAAGGGAACCACAGTCTTGTGCCCTAACCTCTAGTCAATGGCTAGAGGAGACTTGGATTCCAAAGTGCAACCATTGGTCAAACCTCTGATGCAGTTGCCATTCATTATTGATCCCAAAACAAACTTGCTCTACTATAAATAGAGCTCATTTGTGCTCAGTTTGAGTACACCAAAGCCATCAAACAGATGCTTTCCTCAAAATCCCTCTCTTTAGGCCAAAATGCCTTCTTTAGCAACGTAACTCTGAGTTTTTGAGTTATAGAGCATTTCCATCACAACTCATGATCCTAACACCTCATAAACATCATATGTAGGTGATCCAAACTATCAAAAATGACCTGTAACACCAAAATCACAAAGTCACCTCTCAAAACCTCAAAATAGGCCTTTTATACATTTTTCAAGCCATGTCTTGATTCAGTCACTTTCCAAACCAGATAAAACCTCAAACACACTCCAAATAACATCCTTGAAATGTCCCAAATGGTTCCCCCCATCTGGAACACCATTTGAGAGAGTTGTTATTTTGGTCATTTTAACCCCTTTTGTAAGAAAGGGCCAATTTGTGTTTTTGCAGGTTCCAGCTGATTCCAACCATCCTCAAAGCTTCTAAGGGATCATTTGAGAGTGTCCAAAGCATCAAACCATTTCTGGAACAAGAAGTTTGGCAGATTGCACAGAAAACTCCAAACGCTCAAAAAGAGGTAAGCATCATGACTTGAACTTTCCAAAATATGCATTACTTTGAAGTCCAGTGATCATACACACATCATACATGTTATATATGTTGTGTTTGAACCAATTCATCATGTAATTCATGCATGTATCAAAGTGTAGTATAGAAAATGCAATTATAGGCCTTTTTCAAAACCACTATCAGATTTTGAGGAGGGAGTATGATCTGAAAAAAAATACCACCACCATTAGATTCCTTGTGAAATTCTAGGCCAGATGCATATAAATTTTGTCTCAAACCATTGAGAAATGAGAAAGTTATGACCTTCACGTTTCTGACCCAAAACTTGCATTGCCTTGCCTTGAGTCAGGCCAAAAACAACGCAAGCCTTGTATATTTGTGGTTTCACTTCAAGCAATGGATGTATCACCACCCCAGTGGTAAGGCGCGCGCCCTATAACCTTGAGGTCGTGAGTTCAAACCCCACCCATGCCATTTTGTGTTTTCTCACATTTTTGCTATTTTTTCCAATATTTTCATGTTTTATTAATTAATTAGAAAATTAATAACTCTTTCAATTTTAATTATTTTTTATTGGTTCTTTTTGCAAAAAATCACAAAAATATTGAAATATTTTATTCCACAAAAAAATTAAGTTTATATTATTTATTTAATATAATTAGTATTTTTGTGAATAAATTCCTTTTTAATGTTTTTAAACATTTTAAAAGTGAATATTTACTATGAAAATCAAAACCAAGTGAGTTTTAATTCATCTTTTGATTAATCCCTCATTTCTAAAAACTTAAACAAAAATCACAAATGGTTTATTCAAACTTATTTGGTATTTTATTTGATTTTCTTTAAATATTTACTTTTAAAGAATAACAAATTAGGGTTTCTTTGATTTTCACCCTCATCAAACAATTTCAAACACTTTTGGGCCTCTAATAGAGTGTAAAACCCAATCCTTTGTAAATACAAACCTTTCTTGGGCCTCACTTATTGTATAAGTCCCGTTGTATTTCAAAAAGTTCGACGCGATCATTGTCCGTTGAAAAACAAACCCTGGGCCTCTCCTCGAGCTATAAGACTCATTCAAAATTATTCTTGGGCCTCTATTAGAGTGTAAGACCCAACCCCCTTTGAAAACCAAACCATTTTTGGCCTTAATGCATTGTATAAGACACACCGCGTTTTCAAAAATCTCGGCGCGATCGCCATTTTCAAACAAATGACCCTGGGCCTCTCCTTGAGCTGTAAGCCTCACCACTTGTACAAAAATAAATCTTTTAGGCCTCTATTAGAGTGTAAGACCCAATCCCCTTTTAACCAAAACTTTTTAGGCCTCAGACATTGTATAAGTCCCCCTGCGTTAAAAGAAAACCTCGGCACGATCGCCAATAAACAAACAAACTCTGGGCCTACCCTCGTGTTGTAAGCCCCATTCTTTTTCTTTAAACACTTGGGCCTCTTGATAAAGTGTAAGACCCATCCCCTTGTACAGAAAACCTTTCTTGGGCCTCAGTCACTTGTATAAGTCCCTCTGTACAAAACGACAGTGCGATCACTGATAAACCTTAGGCCTCTCCTTGAGCTGTAAGCCCCAACATCTTTTCAAAATACTTTCTCCTTTAATTTTGAATATACTGTTGTTTTCAATCTTTTTTGTTGAACAACTAACCAAACAGCATGGAAGCTCTACAACCGAGTAAGTCTTTATATGCTTTCTTTATCCGCTTTCATATACATATAATTGTATTGTGGGGCTGTTTCGCTGTAAGTCTTCTTTCATAAACTCATATCAACTGTGTAATACTAGTATAGATATTTAGAGTTTCCCCGGCAACTACGTCTAGCACTAAGCCCTGGTGGTCACTCTTAAATACAAACAAAACTAGATCCCCCATAGGATTACCAGATACAGTCTTCCCTCCTCTTGGGGTTAAACAATATGGAGACGTGAAAGGCAGCATTCTCGGTGAACCCTTTCTCAGACTGTCACTCTTAGAAATTATCAAAGAAACTCTACTCCCCAGAGATGATCTTTTCTCCGTGAATGGCATCTCTTGAGTTTCTTCCAAATTCTCGGACTTTCCTGGCTTGATCTATTCTCTGTGAATAGCCTGTCCTAAATTTATCGGGGTTTGGGGACCCACAGGCTTCCTAAAAGCATCCTCGCCTCCTCTTGGGTGTTGTACAAGGACCATATGGCTTCTTAGAAGTATCACAGCCTCCTCTTAGGCTTCGTATAAGGATTATTCCTTTGGGAAGAGAGCCTCATTTAGGGCTTCATACAAATTGTCCTTCGACTTCTTAAAAGTTTCCAGCCTCCTCTTGGGCTTCGTACAAATTGTCCCGACGACCTCCTAGAGGTATAGGAACTGAAATTAGTCATCTTAATAGAACAGTCTTTCAATGAGTCTAGATCTTTCTACCGTGAACGTACTACTACTGTTTCTTTAAGCATAGTACAAAGGATAAAACTCTAGACTTGGACAGTCTAATCTCCTTGAGTCTCGAAGGCATTCTCAAGTAGGGAAAAACACCAGTATACTCGGACAGTCTCCAATACCCTCTGGATTCCCCATTTCCTTAAAGAACAGGAAATAACCCTGATCCTCTGATCAATCCCAAAGCATAGCCTTACCTTTAATCAGTCTCTTTCTAAGAACTAATTTTCTCTTTTAACCAACCTACTGGACCTGTCACTCAACTGAAACAACAATCCTTTTAGCCTCTATCTCGGGCTTCGTACGATATACAAACAGACTCTCTTGTTGAGTCAATAAATCCTTTTATCCTCTATCTCGGGCTTCGTATGAGATACAAAATCACTCTCTTGTTTAGTATAACAGACTATCTTGTTGAGTCAATAAATCCTTTTAGCCTCCATCTCGGGCTTCGTATGAGATACAAAACACTCTCTTGTTGAGTATAAAAGACTCTCTTGTTGAGTCAACCTTTAGCCTCCGTCTTGGGCTTCATACAAGAGACATCTAAAAGAACTCTCTTGTTGAGTCAACTCCTTTTAGCCTCCCTCTCGGGCTTCGTACGAGACACAAAAGCATCCTCTTATTGGGTCAATAGCCTCCTCTTAGGCTTTGTATAAGAAAAACCCCGGTTGAGTCAATAAACCTTTTAGCATCAAAACTGTGCCTCGTTCACAGGATACAAACATCAACAACTCCTTTCATCTAATTGCTGTAAGCGGTAAGCCTCTGGATTATTTACATCCACGCCACTGTCCCTCTTTTAGCATGAGAAATTCCTAAGGAAAAATAGCATTGCTCTACACTGAGTTAAAGTCTTCTCCTTCAGGTTAAAACCCCCTATAAAGGAAATTATGGCATTGCTAGGATTCACATATCCCGGTTAAAGTAATCCTTCTTTATAGTCAGTCACCCAACAGTTGTGACAAACAGACCCCCTTTAGAGATGACAAATTCTCTCTAAAGACAACACCTTTTTAGCTTCACATCTTGGGCTTCGAACAAGATACAAATAGACCCTTCAGCTTCACATCTTGGGCTTTGAACAAGATATAAACCACCTTTTCAGCTTCACGTCTTGGGCTTTGAACAAGACAACAAAACACCATTTCCTCCCATAGAATAGGAGAAACTATGATCGGTCTGATTTCCCTGTTTCGGTAAACGGGAATACGTAGGCATAAGATTGAAAGAAAAATCTTAGCGAGCACACTAATCCAAAGCCCCAAATCCTGTACCTCCACATATCAATCAAAAAGCATCAGTCCTAGCATCCTAACAAAATTCCCCATGAACATTCCTGGTGTTTCGTTCTAAACAAATTAAGAAGAAAAAGGCCCCATTACCATATAGCATCCGTAACCTAACAGACCTTTGTTTAAACTCAGTATGCAAGCAGGGTTAATTGGAGACATCTATTTCCCTTCCTTAGTCAGCTCAATAGGATAAAAAATGAATCGACCTGTAGTAACCCCAGAGCGACAGTGCTTAAGAACCACGTCCAAAATCGCTCGAAACAGAAAAGTGGCGCCCACCGTGGGGCCCTTTCTTTTCTTTCTTTCTTTCTTTTTTGGGGATTTCACTGGGATAGGACTTTTTTGACTTCACTAGGATCATAGGTCAAAACCTTTAAAGTTGGGAAGGTACCACAAAATGGCGACTCCGCCGGGGAGCCATTTTTGTCAGGAACATAGGATTCATAGCTCTTTAAAGTCTAAGACTTTAGGACAAATATATATATTGCTTTTCCTAATTGATATCTGTGTTTGCTTTTCTGCTAATGGGAATGTTTCTGATGCCGCATGTGGAAAGATTGAGTATACACCTAGGAAAAACCTCTTATAGTAGTGCAGAAACTATTGGAAATGGTTGTCACGCGATACTACCCTCTTCTGATGGTTCTTCGAAAAGCATCACCTAGCACGGTTCCCGGCCCGCTGGTGTTTTCTCGACAAGAACTGATGATTTTGAGAGATAGGTACAAAAATCACTAGTATAAACCTTTTAGGGGGGGATGATCACGTGTTGTGTACCCCTGTTATATAAATGGTTTATCTCCCATTTGCCTAAGTCTGCTGCTTTTGGGGATCATAAGAGTGCCTTACGTTGGTCGCAGAAAATCATGTCTCTAACCAACTCTGACATAGATTGGTGCAATAGGATTTATGACGGGATCAGGATCATTGACCGTTGTGGAAACTTCCCCAACGTACCCCTCATAGGAACTAAAGGAGGAATTAATTACCATCCAGTTCTTGTTCGTCGTCAATTTGGATACCCAATAAGGCATGTCCCGCGTAATGCTCATCTAGAAGGTCTTTTCTTCAAAGAAGGAGAAAATGACAGGGCACTAAAGATGGAAATAGTGCACGCTTGGAAACATGTTCATAAGAAAGAACGAGAGTCTCTAGGAAAACCAGATTGTGTCTCGTCGGGGCCTTATCTCCACTGGGTACAAACTAGAGCTCTCAAGCTAAAGATGCCTTATCCTCGTCACGGAGTTCTTCCGCCGAGGGAATCTGTCATGTACTTCATGACTGAAACGGAAAAACTTCAGGTTACTCTCAAAAAAGTTCAACAGGAGAGGAGGTCTTCGAAGAACAAATACCGCACCCTGAATGTAGAGTGTACCAAAATACAGCAACTGCTGAAAGATAAGGATGTTATTATCGAGATTTTAGAGCAACATGATGTGGATAATCAGGATGACCAAAGGAATTTGTTCGTTCCTTTCACTTGGAAAAGGAATGACAAACCGACAATGGCCCAAGAGCCCCGGTCCAAGAAAAGAAAAGTACCAGAATCAGCACCCGGTTTCTCCCCAGAGAGGACTCGGGACCCCTTAGCTTAGGTTTCTGTTTCCTCACCTTGTAATCTACTGTATTTCTATTTTCGCAATCCTTTGAATTCAATAAAATGGGGTTTCCCCACTGTTTGATATTTGCAATCTAATTGTCGAAGTTTATTTTGATTAAACCAAAAAAAACAATTAATATAATCATTGCATTCATCATTCTCACGTCATGTATTCTTCTTACCTACGAATCTCACATTTGTGTCTCGGTTCTAGAGTGAAACTGTCTCATTCGTACAATACTCGGGCCAATCGTCAGAAAAAGATGGATGATCTCGAGGAAGAGAACAGAGAGTTGAGAGAAGAGATCGACGCTCTGAGAGAGGATATGAGAAAGCTTCATAACAACATGCAAGCCATGTTAGAAGCTCATCTACAAAGGACTGTGATCTCGGAGATCACCTCAACGCCCATAGTGGAAAAGTCCGATCCTAGGTACAAAATGCCGAAAGATCGTCCCTGGGGCATGCCACTTAACTATATCCTGGAAGGATATATCCCGTTGATCAATGAGGATCAGGGGACCGCAGCAGGAACCGCTGGTCCTGAAGGTTACAAACTTCGGGAAAGCGAAGATGCCAGGGGCATGACAGCAACTCCTGAAGGTTATAAACTTCGGGAGGCACCGAGAGTCTCGGCCATAATGACTATACCACCGCTCGTGGTACACACTGTCCCGGAAGGACAGATTCCACAAATACCTTCTGGTGGAAACGAAAACATGTTCAAAAGAATGAATGAATTCCAGGAGCAGTTCCTGGGAATGCAGAAAGAACTGCAGGCCCTTCGCGGTCAGGATTTATTTGGAAAGGACGTCGTAGACCTCTGCTTGGTCCCCAATGTGAAAGTCCCGCACAAATTCCAGGTGCCCGACTTTGAAAAGTACAAGGGTAACTCTTTCCCTCAGAGTCACTTGGTGATGTACACTCAGTGAATGTCTGCTCAGACAGAGAATCAGGATTTACTGATTCACTACTTTCAGGATAGTTTAACCGGTGCCGCACTTAAATGGTACATGGGTTTAAACTGTACTACGATTAGCACTTTCAGAGATCTTGGCCCTGCCTTCGTCCAACAATATAAATACAATCTGGACATGGCACCAGACAGAGATCTACTCAGATCAATGTCACAAAAGGACAAGGAAACCTTTAAGGAATACGCTCGGAGATGGCGTGAAGTTGCCGCTCAAATTTGTCCACCTCTTGAGGAAAAAGAGATGACAAAGATCTTCTTAAAGACCTTAAGCTCATTTTATTACGACAGAATGGTTGCTAGTGCGCCCAGTGACTTCACCGAGATGGTTGGTATGGGAGTTCGTCTTGAGGAAGCCGTCCGAGAGGGACGTCTAGTCAAAGACACTGGATCATCAAGTAGTACAAAGCGATACGGTAGTGCTCTCCCTAAGAAAAAAAGCAGGATATTAGGAATATCTCTCTCGGAAAGCAAAGGCGACGTTATCAACCAGTAGCGGCTGTGACTCCTGCTATCAACCCCGCGCCTATTTCTACGTATCAACCTCAGGTTGCGCAGAGCCAACCTAATCAGCAAAGGACTCAACAGCCTCTTCAGCAGGCTCTTCCTCCATACAATAACAACCGTACAACGCGGCCACCAGGATTTGATCCTATACCCGTATTGTACACAGAACTATTTCTGTTACTACTGGCTAAGGGGCATGTCCAGACTAAGTCCCCTCTTACAGTACCAGAAAATCCACCTTTTTGGTTTAAGGTGGATCAGACTTGCCCTTACCATCAAGGAGGACCAGGGCATAACATAGAGAATTATCTCAATTTCAAATCCGACGTGCAAAAGCTTGTTAGGAGCGGGGTCTTATCTTTCAAGGATATAAATCCTAATGTTCTCATAAACCCGCTGCCTCAACACGAGAAAGCTACAGTCAATTTGATAGAGGGAGAGACTAACAACGTCTATCAAATTCATGATGTACTCTTGTTAAGGACCAATCTGGTCAAAATGCATTATAGACATAGTGGATATGGCTATGTGCCACCTCATAACTATCACCAGTGTGATATCTGCTCTAAAAGCAATCGAGGATGTTCTGTGGTGCAATCAGCTCTACAGGAACAGATGGATCTCGGATGGATCCAAGAGCACCGAGTTCATGTAGTTAACATGGTTTACACGAATTCTAACATCACTCAGAACCACGACATCCGTGCAATGAATGTCAACTTGGTGGTGATGCATTCTAGACAAAGCCAGTATCATAATCTGCCGCGGTACGATTACAGTTCCTGTCTAACTTGCTCGGTAAACAAACAGGGATGCTCTTTTGTACAAGAGGCCCTCCAGCGTCAGATGGATCTTGGTTGGATCCAGGACTACCATGATAGGAATCCCTATCAGATCAACATGATTCAAATCTTCGATATTCGCTTAATGAATACCAGCCTGGTGGAGTTACATGCTAAACAGGTCCGACTCGGATTCCTGGTATCACATGATTATCATAGCTGTAGGGCGGGTTGCGAAAACGATCAAGGTTATGGCATTGTCCAGGAAACCCTTCAACAATTGTTGAACCACTGGTGGCTTCCAATCTATATTGGTGAAGACACCCAACAGATTAGTATTACCAACGGGGACCCTACTCGGCATCAAAGTTGGGACGTTCGATCTGTGAAAACTGACCTAGTGAGGTTACATTGTATTCAAAGCGGGCGTGGCCAGGTGCCACCACACAACTATGAACGTTGTAAAGTCTGTTCGGAAAGTAACCAAGGATGTTACCTTGTGCGAGCAGCTCTTCAGGGTCAGGTGGATCGTAGAGAGATTCGCCCATATCCGGGTTTCAGACCAATCAACTGGGTGCCGGACTACCTCGCTGATCAAATTAAGGGTGTTGTCGTAATCTCTGATCATTAGAGGGCTAAGGATGTTTGTACCATCATCCTTCTACTTGACGAATCAAGAGTTCCCAACCAGGAACGGATCGAAATTGCTTACGCTGGTCAGAAAAATCAGAAGGCTCCCATAGTCATCTATCTACCAGGACCATTACCGTATGAATCAACTAAGGCTATCCCTTACAAATACGGTGCAACAACAGTCGAGAATGGAAAGGAAATTCCATTACCCTCCGTCGTGAATATTGCAGACATCATTCGAGTAACACAGAGTGGTCGAATCTTCAACAGAGGAGTTGGAGAACTTAACAAAGAAAAGGAACCTCAGACAGAAGTTCCCAATCCACCAGTCGGTCAATCCAGTAATCCCGACCTTTCGAAAAATGATGATGAGATGTTGAAGCTCATCCAAAGGAATGAATACAACATTGTTGATCAACTGTTACAAACTCCTTCAAAGATCTCAGTGCTGTCACTTTTACTCAGTTCAGAAGCGCACAGGGAGGCTCTACAGAAAGTCTTGGAGCAAGCCTTTATGGAACAGGATGTAACAATCAGACAGTTCAATAGCATTGTCTCTAACATCACTTCCTGCAATAACTTGGGATTTAGTGATGAGGAATTACCTGAAGAGGGTCGCCGTCATAACATGGCGCTCAATATCACAGTCAGCTGCCAGGGCGATGCTTTAGCCAGCGTACTGGTAGACACATGATCAGCCCTGAATGTTATGCCGAAATCCACTTTGATGCAATTATCCTTCAAAGGACACCCCGATAAGAACCAGTGAGGTTGTCGTCAAAGCATTCGACGGGTCCAGAAGAACGGTTATCGGCGAAGTCGACCTTCCCATAACTATTGGTCCTCACACTTTCCAACTCGCTTTCCAGGTCATGGACATCCGGGCAACGTACAGTTGTTTATTAGGAAGACCTTGGATACATTAGGCTGGGGCGGTCACCTCGACCCTCCACCAAAAGTTAAAGTTCGTCAAGAACGATCAGCTCGTCACCTGTGGAGAACAAGCCTTGCTCGTGAGTAACTTATCATCATCTACTGGTGTAGAACCCGAGGAGGTAATTGGATCTCAGTTCCAAGCACTGTAGGTGAGCAAGGACAGTAAATCTAAAGAGGGAACTTCCATTTCCTCATACAAAGATGCTATCAAAGTGGTCGAGAGTACCAATACAACAGGATAGGGGAAGCTTGTCATTCCTACTGACAATAAAACAAAAAAGGGTCTTGGTTTTTCTGCAACCTGTACCCAGACAGCTGCTAACGGTGAAAGTCTTCATCCCATTCAGAATTTCTTCCACAGTGGAGGTTTCCTTCACCCAGTGACTCAAGAAGTGCATACCATCAATAAAGATGATTCCTCTAATATGGAAGAAGAATGGGAGTCCTATCTTAACAAGGACGGTTATACGTCTCAGGAAGAGGTGCCTACGCCATTTTACTATCCCACACAAAGTCCAAGATTTATACCCAAGTCAGACGTCGAAATGATATACGGAGATTGTGATCCGGAAGGATGTCGTGCTCCACCAAACTCATTAGAGGAGGACACTCTGATGAAGGACAACTTTGACCATAACTATTATGGCCCGATAGATGGCCTGCCAATGTGGCAGCCGTATCCAGGAGACTTGGGGCGAGGAAATCAACCGAACAATGAAAATCAGCTGAGCATCATTGAAAAGAATACCTGCGTCCCCACAATGTCGTGGGACCAACACCCAGGTTATCCTGAAAATACCCAGCACGACGATGAATTTGCAACATTTGCAGGACTAGAATTCATTAACTATGCTTTTCCCGAAGTCAACGTCATCGAGAGGGATGACTCTTTCAGTACCAAAGAAGTGTGAGACACCCTGGGACAACCAAGTGGGAAATACGACTATATGGTCAAGTACACTGCTCCCGAAAGCTCTCGTATCAGGCTCGAAGACATCCCGCCAACTGGATGGGGAGATCTACTTGAGAGCATAAATGTTATGCAACATGCAATAGAGGAATCCTTCTATGATAACTCTGCCTGCGAGACAGATTCCAATGATCCTGCTCCACCAGAAATCAGCGTTATTTCTGAAGACAAATCAAGGAAGGTGCCAGAATTTGTGATTCACCGAGGAGCTCGCAGCCAATGGGTTGCTGTCGATGTTCCGAAGATTGTTCATAAGTCAAAGTAATTGTCGTCTTTAACCTTTCACCCTCCCCAGGTGAAACGGATGTTTTGATAGGACTCACTTTCTGTAAATTTCCCCCTTTGCTTCGCCCAAAGCGACAGAGCATTGTTTTATAGGGCTGTAGTTTCAAGAATCGACAAGATCATAAATAAAATAACGTCGTTCTGTAATTTCCGCATTTATTGTTGTTTTCTTTTTTCGCCTTTTCAGAAAATGGTAATCCTAAAAAACAACTCAATAATAAAAACAAGCAGTTTTCCAAAGAAATACACTGCACACACTCTTGCATTTCCTCTATCTCTTCTAAACACAAATCATACCGTCATGCAGATTACTTGTTTTAAACCCCGTTGAAACATGTGATCTGATGCCTTCTCCCAACTTTGAGTTCCCGGTATTTGGGGTTGAAGAAGAGAATGACGACGAAATTCCAGAAGAGATCTCCCGATTACTCTGACAGGAGGAAATGTCCATTGAACCTCATAAAGAGCCGTTGGAAACGGTAAACTTAGGTTCGGAAAAAGAGAGAAAGGAAATCAGGTTTGGGGCACTGCTCAGTCCAACTGCCAGAGAAGGTTTGGTAAAGCTTCTCAAAGAATTCCCCGATGTATTCGCTTGGTCCTATCAGGATATGCCAGGGTTGGATACCAGCATCGTGGAACATCATTTATTGTTGAGATCGGAATGTCCGCCAGTAAAACAGAGGTTGAGACGGACTCACCCGGACATGGCCATCAAAATCAAAGAGGAGGTACAGAAACAGATTGACGCGGGTTTCCTCGCCACATCAGAATATCCTCAATGGTTAGCCAACTTCGTACCTGTTCTGAAAAAGGACGGAAAGGTCAGAATGTGTGTAAACTACAGGGATCTAAACAAGGCTAATCCAAAGGACGACTTTCCTTTACCACACATTGACATGCTGGTTGACAGTACAGTAAAGTTCAAAATTTTCTCCTTCATGGATGGATTCTCGGGCTATAACCATATCAAAATGGCGCCGAAAGACATGGAGAAAACTTCCTTCATCACCCCATGGGGTACCTTTTGCTACAAGGTAGTGCCTTTCGGTTTGAAGAACGCCGAGGCAACCTATCAAAGGGCCATGACTACTCTCTTTCATGACATGATACACAAAGAAATCGAGGTATATGTCGATGATATGATTTCCAAATCTAGAACAGAAGAGGAGCATATGACCCACCTGTCAAAACTATTTGAGCGGTTGAGAAAGTACAAGCTACGCTTGAATCCCAACAAGTTCACCTTCGGTGTCCGTTCAGGAAAACTCTTAGGGTTCATCGTCAGCCAGAAAGGAATTGAGGTTGATCCTGACAAGGTCAAGGCCATTCGAGAAATGCCTTCTCCGAAAACTGAAAAACAAGTCAGAGGATTCCTGGGACGTTTGAATTACATTTCCATATTTATATTCCTCATGACTGCGACATGTGCGCCAATTTTCAAACTGCTAAAAAAGAATCAGGACTGCGTTTGGACAGAAGATTGCCAAACCACCTTCGACAGTATTAAGGAATACCTATTGAACCCTCCGATTCTATCACCTTCAGTGGAAGGAAGACCACTGATTATCTACCTCACCATCCTAGAGGACTCAATGGGATGTGTACTTGGCCAACAAGACGAAACCAAAAGGAAGGAGTCTTCCATCTACTATTTGAGCAAGAAATTCACCAACTGCGAGACTCGGTACACTATGCTTGAGAAAACTTGCTGCGCTTTGGCTTGGGCAGCCAAACGTCTGCGCCAGTACATGATTCGTCACACTACTTGGTTGGTCTCTGAGATGGATCCAATCAAGTATGTCTTTGAAAAGCCTGCTCTCACAAGAAGGATTGCCCGTTGGCAGATGTTGCTATCAAAATATGACATAGAGTACCATGCTCAAAAAGTTGTTAAGGGGAGTATTTTAGCAGATCACTTGGCTCATCAACCGATTGACGATCGGGAATCAATCGGGTTTGACTTCCCAGACGAAGATGTCATGTATCTAAAAATGAAAAACTGCGATAAACCGCCACCCAATGAAGGGCCAGAACCAGGTTCCCAATGGGGACTAATTTTTTACGGAACTGTTAATCATTACGGAAACGGAATTGGGGCGATCATCATAACACCTCAGGGTACCCACATTCCTTTCACTGCCCGACTTAGGTTCAAGTGTACGAATAACGAGGCCGAATACGAAGCTTGTATTATGGGTCTCGAGGAAGCGATTGATTTGAGGATCAAAAACGTGGACGTATATGGTGACTCAGCCCTGGTTATCAATCAGATTAAAGGAGATTGGAACACATACCAATCAGGATTGATTCCTTACAAAGACTATGCAAGAAGGTTGCTACCCTTCTTCAACAGAATTGAGTTTCATCACATCCCTCGTGAGGAGAATCACATGGCTGATGCATTAGCCACTCTCTCTTCCATGATTAGCGTAGGTCAATGGAATGACTTACCTAAGATCGACATAATGCGCCTTGAAAGGCCTGCTTACATCTTCACGATTGAAGCAGTCATAGACGACGAACCTTGGTATCACGATATCAAATGCTTCCTTCAGAAACAAGAGTACCCACCTGGGGCACTAAGGAAGGACAGGAAAACCCTCAGAAGGCTGGTAGGCAGTTTCTTCCTGAGCGGTGATACTCTCTATAAGAGAAATTTTGACATGGTCTTGCTCCGATGGTAGACAGACCAGAAGCAGGCATGCTGATGAAAGAAATTCACAAAGGATCTTTTGGCACTCATGCCAATGGACACACAGTGGCGAGAAAAATTCTAAGAGCAGGGTACTATTGGTTGATAATGGAATCTGATTGCTACAAGTACATGAGGAAGTGTCACAAGTGTTAGATATACTCTGACAAAATCCATGTACCGCCAACACATCTCAAAGTTCTCTCTTCCCCGTGGCCTTTTTCCATATAGGGAATTGACATGATCGGCATGATCGGACCTAAGGCTTCGAACGGACATCTGTTCATCCTGGTAGCCATTGATTACTTCACCAAATGGGTCGAAGCAGCGTCATACGCTAATGTAACCCGACAAATGGTGGTCCGATTTATCAAAAATAATATAATCTGCCGTTATGGTGTTCCGAGCTAGATCATTACAGATAATGGATCTAACTTGAACAATAAGATGATGAAAGAGTTATGCACAGAGTTGAAGATCGAACACCATAACTCATCTCCCTACCGACCCAAGATGAACGGCGCGGTAGAGGCAGCTAACAAGAACATCAAGAAGATTGTTCAAAAGATGGCTGTAACCTACAAAGACTGGCACGAGATACTACCCTTTGCTCTTCACGGTTATCGTACATCTGTCCGCACTTCAACAGGGGCAACCCTTTTCTCTCTAGTATATGGTATGGAGGCAGTACTCCCCATAGAAGTAGAGATCCCATCAATCCGGGTATTGATGGAAGCTAAGCTTATAGATGCTGAATGGTGCCAAAGTCGGCACGATGAAATGAATCTGATCGAAGAAAAGAGAATCACGGTTCTATGCCACGGTCAATTGTATCAACAAAGAATGAAGAGGACGTTTGACAGAAAGGTTCGACCTCGCATCTTCAGGAAAGGAGACCTTGTGCTCAAAAAGATACAATCTTTTCTCACTGACTCTCGGGGCAAATGGACTCCAAATTATGACGGCCCCTATGGGGTCAAGAAAGCTTTCTCAGGCGGCGCCTTGAGACCCGCAACCATGGATGGAGAGGAATTTGCCTACCCCACAAATGTTGATGTAGTCAAGAAATACTTCGCCTAAACTAAAAAAAACGTCTCGGTGGATTGAAAACTCGAAAGGGCGGTCCAGACAAAAATTAGAGACATAATCAAAAATCATCCATGTGGATTGGAAACATCACAGTACATTCCAGGCAAAAATTAGGGATAATGGCAAGTAACTACGTCCAACAGGGGCAAATTCCCTAGCGGCAGTCCTGCCATCCATAAAAAAACTCCAGTCACGGTCATCTTCGACGGAAGCTTAGGATGTCCAGAATTCAAAGTTGGTAGAAGGATAACAGTCGTTATGTTTCAATGTAGCCCTTTTCCCTTAAATTACCATTTTCAAACTTTGTAAATACTCTATGGAATCACGCGTTTGGCTGGTTTCTATCCTATCAATACAATTTGAGCCCTTGTGCTTTTGTTTGCAATTCTTATTTGTTTAAGCTTTATAGAACGATATTTTAACATGATCAACGATTCTTGAAACGAAACAAAAATGAATTTACTTGTTAAAATTGTTCTGCTTTTAAAAATAAAGATGGCAATTTCTTTTGACGGTTGAACATCGAAAGAACATCGATCGCTTCTCCAAAGGTGTTCGAGCCTTAAAGTGTAGAATCAAAGTACTCCTTCTAAACCAGTATGCCTAAATGAAGGATCGGCTATGTCAGATGAGAATGCTCCATATGACCTCTTCGGCCGAGTTCTCATCTCCTAAGCCCGACCAGCGTCGCTCCCAACAGGGACCGTTTCTCCTAAGCAAGGTAGAATTGCTATCTTGAACCAGCGATATTTCTACATGCGCCACTGTGGCCGAGTATCCAGTCATGTTCTTCTACTGGTTTGTATGTCGTGTCAGTTTTGTCAGCATATACATACATACATCATGCATTATTGATTTACATTCACATTCATATTGCATGACTATCACTCCAGTTAGTCTTGTCCCGTAGTGGTGACAGACTTCTCAATCGAGTTGTCAAGTTATTTCCTCATCAGGAAAGGTTGTGTCTGAACAATCTCTCTCCTCCAGTATATTTCTGGGATGAAGTTGGCCCTTGACCACTTTGATAACTTGAACCTCTGAAAGACCAGAGAACCTTCAACCGATGCCACTCTTCACCGTTGAAGATGATATTTTCGCTTTCCCAGATTAAGGAAAATCGCTTGAGGAAGCCTCTTAAGCAGAGATTCGGCAATACAACAGTTTTTCTCTGGAAAAAGAACCACTGATGAAAAGGTCATCAGCACCTCAAAATTGGATCACATCATATGGCATTTCTCTGGGAAGATCCCGAGAAAAGTATGATGTAATATCCCTAAGCGTGAAAGCAGTCTCTCAAGAGACTCGTTTTCCCCAGTTGTTGTACCCCAAATTTTACCCCTTAGATGTCATATTATCTTGCACTTACATTTAGACTTCAATCATGTGTGCATTGTTAACTAACCATTTCTTTTTGCAAGTTGTTTTTTTATTGTGGAAGATAGGGTTCACAGAAAGAGGACAAGGTATCCCTAGAACATCTCTTGGCCCTAAATGCAACCATTGGAATTTACATGCATCCAAGAAGTCTTTTTCAATAAGAAATCAAATGCCTTTCGTTACAAGCAAAGTGTGATCCCAAGTCTTGAGACATTATTCCATGTGTTAATGAAACATCCTTGGAATCCACCTTTGGGCCTTAAATATTTTTCTCTTAAGTGCAAGAATTTTTCATTTGAATAAATATTCACCAAGGTGCAACATCTCAAATTGGTGCCATGAGAAGATTTGATGTTGTAACTTGGAATTTCCTAAGTTTGTTCCCGTGGCATTTTCTTTTTGCATGGGCATGTGATGTATCTCAAAATTCTATTGGGCCCAAAATATTGTCATTTGGATCAAAGGCCATAAAAAATTATGAAGGTTCCAAAATGGTGTTCCCGTATGGTTAAGTAGAAGGCATTATGCATTTAGTTTATTCTATGTGCCACTTGTATTGTTTGAAAAAAATCTGAAGATGCTTTGCTTGTAAGACAATTTTGTGAGGTCACTACATATTACCTCTTTCTATCTTCTCTCTGATGACACAAATAAAAGAGCTTTTGGAATAAATATTGAAGGGTGAAACCAATAGACCTGCACCATATCCTCTGCTACATGGTTCAGCATGGTGATCTCCAAGGTCGACTGAGATGCAAACCCTAATTTTTTCCTCTACGTATAAAGCTTGTGTCCACTGTGTCTCCAATACCCGGACCATTTGATTTTGCCTATAAAAGGAGACCACTTCTCCTTTGTTCAACACACCAGAAATTACCAAGAAAATTTCTCTCTACTTCTCCCTTCCATAATCCTGCAAGTAACCTTTAAAAACTTGAGAAGGAATTCACCACTTTTCAATCCTCCTGTAAACACTTCAGACCCTCAAACCTCCAACATCTTAACCACCAAAGCTCGTGTTTCTTTCTGAGAGGGTTGGCTCTGTAGCAGTTGAGGAAGGAAAGCACATCCACCATTTCCAGAAACCCGTACTTGTGAAGAAGCAGTGGACTCTCTCCACTAGGTATCACTCTATTTCACTCTGTTTTATACACGATGATCATTTGTTTCATATTTGCACCATACTGTTATCATATTTGTTATCTCATTATTGTCTGATTCTGTGATCATTTTGCTCCATGTTGTTATCATATTCGCATCTTGTTGTTGTCTTATTATTGCTTGTTTCTGTGATGAAACCGTTAATATGTTAGTTTTGTTTTGATGATCGTTAACTGGAGTCGTGTTGATTTAAAGGAAAAACTGAACGAAAAATGAAAAGAGTTGTGGTGGCGTTCGCCAGCATGTTTAAGTGGCGACCGCCACACCATTACTAAAAAACATGTAATAAATAAAGTGACCATGCCCCACTAAAATAAAATAATAAAATAATACACACAGACAAATCACATGGCTCCCACCATGGGTGAGGTGGCGCAAGCCATCCTTTGTTGTGTGATTAAGGTGGCGCAAGCCACCCTTTATGGGATGAAGTGACGCAAGCCACATTGGGTGGCAGGGGCCACACTGATTTCTTTGTTTTTTTTCATCTTTTATTTGTTTTATGCTTCACTTCATTTTTTTCTTCTTATCAAAAATACTAAAAAAATATATAATGATAACACATTAAAACATATGCACAGTTTCTTTTCATTCTCAGACATTTCTTTAAATAAAATCTATTGTTTTTTATTAAGAAAAAGGAAACTTTAAAGTGGGTTGTTTTGGAATATGTTGTGACTCATGGAACTTTGCTTCTTGACTTTGAACAAAACCTCATCAATGATAATGTTATCTGTATTTTCCTGGCCTCTGTTATCAAGGTGCATAACCTAAATATAAATGTCTTGTTTTCAATTTATGAATACCTTTTCTGCCATACTTGGTTTATTTGCATGACCACTGACTTTGAAGTGAGTTTTCTGTGATTTGTGAAACTTTGCTTTCTGAATTTAACAAAACCTTAGCATGAGAATATTATCTGTATTTTTGTTCTCTGTTGAAGTTACACGACTAACTATTCTTGTTGTTGCCATGTTCACACTTGCAATTTTAGTTCACTTCATGTGTTGATTAAATGCTTACTGTTTGGAATTCTTGAACTCATATGTTTCATTGTATTTCAACCCTACTGTAACTCTTGTTTACAAGATGTTACTCTTCCCCTTCCTTCCAAAGGAAAAGTTTTTCTATTGACCTCAAAGTCATAGAAAGCTCATTGCTACCTTGGACCTCATAGTCTTAGGCATCCATCCCTCCTTGACCTCATAGTCATAGGATCCCCTCTTGACCTCATAGTCATAGAGTAATCTATTCAACCTTGACCTCACAGTCATAGGTAAAGGTTTGGTCTCATAGTCATAGAGTTACAGCTTTAGTCTTTGACCTCATAGTCATAGGTAGCCCTTGAACTCATAGTCATTCGCAAAATCTTCAACCTTTGACCTCATAGTCCTAGGAATCTCTCATGGCCTCATAGTCATAGAGTTACATCTTCAACCTTTGACCTCATAGTCATAGGAATCTCTCATGGCCTCATAGTCATAGAGTTACATCTTCAACCTTTGACCTCATAGTCATAGGAGTCTCTCATGGCCTCATAGTCATAGAGCTATCTTTAACCTTTGGCCTCATAGTCATAGGTTAACCTTTGACCTCATAATCATAGGAAAGCTTTGACCTCATAGTCATAGCCATCCTCTATTGACCTCATAGTCATAAAAAAAGTCTCTCTATTGACCTCATAGTCATAGAATGCTCATCTCCAACCTTGACCTCATAGTCATAGGCAACCTTTGACCTCATAGTCATAGGCAAGCTTTGACCTCGTAGTCATAGCCATCCCCTATTGACCTCATAGTCATAGAAAAGTCTCTCTATTGACCTCATAGTCATAGATAGCTCATGTTTAACCTTGACCTTATAGTCATAGGCAACCTTTGACCTCATTGTCATAGGCAAGCTTTGACCTCATTGTCATAGCCATCCTCTATTGACCTCATAGTCATAGAAAAGTCTCTCTATTGACCTCATAGTCATAGATAGCTCATCTTTAACCTTGACCTCATAGTCATAGGCAACCTTTGACCTCATAGTCATAGGCAAGCTTTGACCTCATAGTCATAGCCACCTCTATTGACCTCATAGTCATAGAAAAGTCTCTCTATTGACCTCATAGTCATAGATAGCTCATCTTTAACCTTGACCTCATAGTCATAGGCAATCTTTGACCTTATAGTCATAGGCAAGCTTTGACCTCATAGTCATAGCCATCCTCTATTGACCTCATAGTCATAGAAAAGTCTCTCTATTGACCTCATAGTCATAGATAGCTCATCTTTAACCTTGACCTCATAGTCATAGGCAACCTTTGACCCCATAGTCATAGTCAAGCTTTGACCTCATAGTCATAGCCATCCTCTATTGACCTCATAGTCATAGATAGCTCATCTTTATACTTGACCTCATAGTCATAGGCAACCTTTGACCTCATAGTCATAGGCAAGCTTTGACCTCATAGTCATAGCCATCCTCTATTGATCTCATAGTCATAGAAAAGTCTCTCTATTGACCTCATAGTCATAGATAGCTCATTACCATCTTGACCTCATAATCATCTTACCACCTTGACCTCATAGTCATAGGTAGCATCTTCTCTAGACCTCATAGTCATAGGCCTCAAAGCCATTTATCTCACAACTTAGAGTCAGAGAGTTTCTCATACTTATTTCCCCCTTGGAACTTTGGCCATAGTCAATGGTTCCTCAAATTCACCCTTAGTTAGGTGAACTACGGTTGCTCTAATTCTTTAGTCAGATACATAGGCACAAGATGCGACGTCTTGGCGAGAAAACTTAGTGTACATACCCTTAGCAGATACCTTAGCAAGCAAACATAACATAACACAAACTAAACAAGAGGTTCCTGTAGAGTACTATAGATACTTAGGGTGCTAATACCTTCCCTTAGTATAACCAACCCCCGAACCTTAGATCTCCCCCTTTAGGTTTTCTCGATCTTGAACCTTTCCTTTAGATAAATCAAATTCGGTTGTGAATTCAAAGAAATGTGATGCAAGTTAATCAATAGCTTGTTATCCAATTCTCACCGCAACAGAAATGACGACTTCACTGGGGAGATAATAAAATTTGAGGGTTAAGCCCATCTTGTTTATGCTTGTGTTTATTATATGTTTTGCTTGCTTGATTGTACATATCTGTATATATACCTGTATACTTGTCTTGCTTGAGATCTTCTGTTGGCATGGTACTATTGAGTGGTGAGATAAGTCCTAACCCAGACTTGAGAGCACATATATGATAGGATTGTTGTGTAATCAATAGTCGGTTGTTGGGAGTAGTCTTAACAATTTATGGCATATGATGACCACACTCAGATGAGGCCCTTTGGCATTGTTGATGTCTGATGTGAGCAGTCGCATTGATATTACTTTTTCAAATAGGAGCCAGGGATTCTGAGGACCGTAGTTACATTCACCCCACTTGGCCTTTTAGGATGTAGTGCGGTGGCTATGAGGGAGTAAATCCTGAATAGTTGTTACGCGATACTACACTCGGACGAGTTTATCTTGAGAATATTATTAACCCGCGTGAGTAGTCATGCAGGCCGATAATATCCGAAGGATTTACGTAGACTCTGGGAACTTTTAGAACCTTGCTCTATAGTTGATGAACCTATAGTCCACACCTTGTTGGGATTGGTAGACCATGGCTCCATTCATGAGACCTCTAAACCTAAGACTCATGTGATGTGTTGTGTACATATATCTGTGTATTATTTGCCCATGTTTGCACATTGCATACATCCCATCGCATCCATTGATGGTTTCAAGGAACTCAGACTAATAAAGATCATTGGTTTTAAAGCTAAATTCTTCAGCTTTCAAAAAGTTTGCAACTTGCCTTTGAGTTCCTTGAAACCATTTGGCTTGCATTTTCATCCCATGCGCATGTCGTCGCATTCGCATCTCATTTGCATCTCTCAGTCTTGAGTCTCTCCATTTCTTTTATGTCTGAAGGATACCTAGCACTTATTCAAGATAATGGCAACAATGAATGAAATTCTAAAGAACCAGGAAGGTTTGAAAGAGGAGGTCAAAATCCTCGAATGCCAGATGAATTGGGTTCTGGAAACTCTGCAAGCCTTGATGAGGAAAGAGGAGCACGCTCAACCTGTTACTCCTAGAGAAGTTGTCAGTTCACCGGCTCGATGTGACTACCATGCTGAGGCACAGGGGCACTCCACTAAAGACTGTAAGGTATTCCCGAGTAAGGTTCAGAATCTGTTAGACTCTAAGAGGATCTCATTCTTGCCTCAAGGCATTCAAATCAACAATCCTTTACCATCTCATGTGATTCTTCCATACCGAGGATCTGCCTTTGAGGAAACTTCATGCCAGCCAACCTTTGGTCTTGCTCTCGCACCAGAATGTCATTGTTATCAGGTGTCTACCGAAAGGGTGTTTCAGCCTCCAACGGTAGTTTTTCCTCGAGGTTATCGAAACCAAAATAAAAAGAGGTGCTCTGTCAAAAGGGGCAAGGTTCACTACACCCCTATCCTGGTGCCGCTAACCAAACTATTCCCACTGCTGATTCAGAACATGTTGGTGACTCCTCAACCTTACAACCCTGTGCCAGGACCTTGGCACAATGCAGATCTGACTTGCGACTTTCATGAAGGGGATGAAGGACATAATTTGGATGGTTGCCTGGTTTTAGAAGCTACTGTGCAAAATCTGATCCACACCAAGGATTTGATTTTTGAAGAGGATCATCCAGAGATTGAATGCAAATTCCGCACTGGGACAATGGGGCACCCCATTGAAGAATGCAAAGAGTTCGAAACGAGACTGCTAAACCTGCTAAGAACACTGTAACCTCAGAAAGGTACATCAAATGTCAATGTCTCAACTCTTCATGCCAAAGGCAAAAGACTTGAGGGGCCTCTCAAGATTCTGTATCACAAGGAGCTAGTGATTAGTGGAGAAGGTGTTCCCACGCTAGGGCCCAGAAACTGAAATCTTTTGAAATCAATTCACCGAAGCTGGCTGTATTTTGTTCATTTCAGTATTTTCAATTGTAGTTCCTTCAATTTGAATTTATATTTGCTTATAAGCATTGTTGTACTTTCAAATTGGCAGCATTTATGAAATGTTTATGCATCTTTTGATTAAATCCATTCATTTCACTCATTTACTTTTATTTTCATAAAAGCAAAAATATATCTTGTTCCACTCCCTTTATCAAATTGTTTGTTTAAGCAAAGATTGGGGAGGATGATGTAAACATTATATCCATAATTGTTGTGGTATTCTTTCGATTAAACCTTGTTGAGGATGTAAGGCATTGTTTAAATTCCCTAACACTGGAGAAATAAGGAAGATAATCCCTCGTTAACCCTTCGAGCCTAGAAGTAGGATTTATTCTTTCCTCACAAAAAACCCTTAAATCTCAACCTTGGGGTGGGTAGTTCTCAGTTTAACTTGGTTATGCACTCAAATGCAAGCGCTTCATGCAAGACACCAGTCAGCTCTCTCCAATCAAGTGAATAAATGTACAAGTTGTTCTCAAAGCGAATAATAAGGAAATATTGTGGAGAAATCCTTAATCAAAGAGTGATCTGAGTCCCTTTCAAGGCAAAAGCCAAGAAAGATGGGAAGCCCAAAACTTCGCTTTATACAAGAAGGTTCGTACAACAACCAAGGAAGAAGAGGTCTCAAAACCTTAACAAAGACAAGATAAGGTCTCAAAACCTCAACAATAAAGGATAATCAAATGTTGTAAGAGACTAATGACCATCCAAGGTGTCTGAATCATCATCAACTATCATCAATTCATTTCCAGCCTATGGGAATCTGAATGTATAGCCTAAGTTGATTGAGCATAGGATTGGAGTTCATCACGAAGTTTGGGTGGGGACAAATAAATTTTGAGCCTTATTTCCTTTGTTTCAATAACCGTGAACCAGACCATGTTATAACCCTTAAAAGACCTAATTGAGGTAAGGTAATTTTGAAAGCATACTACAACAAGGTTGATTAACCTGACTCCTAATGATCTTTGCTAAATTACGTGTGTTGATCACTTCATCTGTCATTCTGTAAATGACTAGATCCATTTTGTTTTTTATTATTTAACCATTCCATTGTGTGTGTTTCATCAATAAAACTTTGATTTCAAAAGCTTGCATGAATTTTGCATTGAAATTGCCAATTTTTAATGAACAATACTTGTTTGCAAAGACAATTAAATGTCAAAGAAATCCTGACAAATGCAGCCAGCTAGGGAATTTGACTTGATAAAAGAAGCTCAGTCAGGGGCAACCAGGCGGAAGGATTTACCAATCCAATAGCTATTGAATCAGGGGCAATCAGGTCGAGATTCGGTAAATCTCTAAAAAGCCAATCAGTCTGGGGCACCTCTTTCACTGATCAGCCAGTCTTAAGAACACGCTCAAGGACTTTTTGTGCAAGCGCAGTTAATCTGGGGCAGTTACGCCGAGATTCACGAATCTCTTCAAGAGTTTGAAGATCTTGAAGCATCTGGTATGCCAATTCTTCTGTAAAATCCTCTTGATGATTTATTCTCACAAGACCAGTTAATCAGAAGCAGTCAGGTCGAGATTTGACAAATCTCTCAAAGGTCAGTTAGTCTGGGGCATTTCCTTCACAAATCAACCAGTCTGAAGAGCAAGTTCAAAGACTTTGTTGTGCAAACGCCGTTAATCTAGGGCAGTTATGCCGAGACTCATGAATCTCTCCAAGAGTTTGAAGATATTAAAGTATCTCGTATGCTAATTCTTCTGTAAAATCCTCTTGGTGTATTTCGTTCCAACATACCATGTAATCTGGGGCAGAGAAGATTTGAAGATTACCTGTTGCAAGAGTTGTTGTTTATTATGGTGATCATCATACAAGTCAGGATGCAGAATTACTCTGTTATTGTGATATCCTTTGCCAGCTTCCCAGTAAATTGTTACTTCGGTTGAGCCTGGGCAATCTCCACGGATCTTCCTCCTCCAGTAAGGAAATCAAGCTCATGATGGCAATCCTAGTGAAGTCATGATGCTATACCTCAAGTGGAATACTCTTTTCCCCAGTGAAGTAGATCTGATGATCCTACTTATTCATCCCCAGTAATGGTCCAATCTGATGAGTTTGGATGGGTATTCTTGTCGAGATATTTATTTCATCTTCGGCTTCGCTTCCCTTTGTCTATTTTGTCAAGCATAAGCATAAGCATTCATGTGCATAACATCTTAGCATTTCTGCTATCTTTCTGGTGTTTACCTATTGTGCTCACTTTGGTGGTTATCTCCCCAAGTGATTGGGTTTGTTTATTCTCTCTAATAAAGTTGTCAGCCCTAGGCATAAAGTGCCCATCTTTCTGAATTCCCCACAGAGATTGGTTCTCGTGGATGATGGTTGGTTCAATTATCTTTTTACATGCATAGGATAAGATAATCCCCATTTGAGCTCATTCCTCAATGGTTGGAGTTTTGTTTGACCGTTTCTTTCTAGCTTGTTCCTAGATTGAACTTTGATCCCTGGCAGGTGTGGTTTCTGAGCCCATCTTGAACGTACAGTTATTTTGCACTGTGTCTCGCAGGAAGAATCTTTTGCAGACCCTCATTGAAGACAATTACTTCTCCAGTAGTGTTGTAATATAAACATCTCTTTGGAATTTATACCCAACAACAAGTGGAAATCTCCTTGAGAAGTTTGTTTTGCTATCATTACCTCTACAACGATAAGTGGCAATCTCTCTCCCGAGAAGCTTATTCGTCCTTGGTTTTATTCATACTTCTACAGTTACCAATGGTGTTACCTTCAATCAGTCACTTTCCATCAACCTGTTTGATGTGATCCCTATTTGAGGAGTTTCTTCCCGTCAATCTGTTTGATGAGGGGTTCCGAGCTCAGGTTTCGTACCTTCGGATATGTTATTATTCCTTGCCGTCAATCCGTTTGATGAGGTGTTCCGAGCTCAGGTTTCGTACCTTCGGATATGTTATAATTCCTGGCTGTCAACCAATTCCGACGATATAAAAACAAGGTCAGATATGAACCTAAACCTCAGGTCAGATATGAACCCGAAGTTTGAAAACCAAGTCAGATATGAACCCGTTGTTTGAAGCCAGGTCATATATAAACCTAAAATCCAAGACCCAGCTCATACTGGTATCTAAGATCCGGCTCATACTGGTAGTTAAACTATAACCCCAAATTGGTGCCCTTTCCAACTCATATTGGTACCCGGGTCCAATCATTAATGATTCATTAACCTTATTCCCAGGTGAAGTCCAATCATCTTTTCATATGGCACGCAAGAGTTTGTCTTTGTCTTTTCTGGCTTTTCTTGAAGATCCCGTTTGAACTCTTCAGTATAAGAAATCCCCAGAAAATCTTTTAGCGAATGTCTATCCTTTTATTTCAAGTTGATCCCTAGTGGAGATCATGTCTTCTTTCTGGTTTCATACGCAGTAAGAATGTGTTTTATTTCCCCAGTGTCGTCCGGTCACCTGTGAACCTGCTGTCCATCTCCCTAGATCTTTCCCCAGTGGAGAACACCTCTCTGGCGCCTACCTCCAGTAAGGACCTGTGGGGTTTTCCCTCTTTTCTATCCCCAGTTTTTCCTTAGAGTATCTCTGTTGTCGGTTAGCCTGTATCCCCAGTGAGTTTTTCCTCAGGGATACTAACTTTCATCCTTCCACGACAATGCCCGCCTGTGGTGGTTTGTTCTTTATCTTTGATGTCCTTTTTGTCTGCATCTTTGCACTATCATGACATCATATTATCATACTAGAGTTCATGGCATGTCAGCATTTGCATGTCTGTTGCTTGTCCTTAGCATTTGCGTTCCATCTAAGGGCAAAATTTTCGGTTTGCTATATTTAAATACCTTTAACCTTGATGTCCCTAAGATTTCCATTCCTCGTGACATCCGGTAAAGCTATTTAAATAGGGGCAACTGTTGTACCCCAAATTTTACCCCTTAGATGTCATGTTATCTTGCACTTACATTTAGACTTCAATCATGTGTGCATTGTTAACTAACCATTTCTTTTTGCAAGTTGTTTTTTTATTGTGGAAGATAGGGTTCACATAAAGAGGACAAGGTATCCCTAAGACATCTCTTGGCCCTAAATGCAACCATTGGAATTTACATGCATCCAAGAAGTCTTTTTCAATAAGAAATCAAATGCCTTTCGTTACAAGCAAAGTGTGATCCCAAGTCTTGAGACATTATTCCATGTGTTAATGAAACATCCTTGGAATCCACCTATGGGCCTTAAAGATTTTTCTCTTAAGTGCAAGAATTTTTCATTTGGATAAATATTCACCAAGGTGCAACATCTCAAATTGGTGCCATGAGAAGATTTGATGTTGTAACTTGGAATTTCCTAAGTTTGTTCCCGTCGCATTTTCTTTTTGCATGGGCATGTGATGTATCTCAAAATTCTATTGGGCCCAAAATATTGTCATTTGGATCAAAGGCCATAACAAATTATGAAGGTTCCAAAATGGTGTTCCCGTATGGTTAATCAGAAGGCATTATGCATTTAGTTTATTCCATGTGCCACTTGTATTGTTTGAAAAAAATTTGAAGTTGCTTTACTTGTAAGACAATTTTGTGAGGTCACTACATATTACCTCTTTCTATCTTCTCTCTGATGACACAAATAAAAGAGCTTTTGGAATAAATATTGAAGGGTGAAAGCAACAAACCTGCACCATATCCTCAGTTGGATGGTTCAGCATGGTGATCTCCAAGGTTGACTGAGATGCAAACCCTAATTTTTTCCTCTACGGATAAAGCTTGTGTCCACTGTGTCTCCAATACCCGGACCATTTGATTTTTCCTATAAAAGGAGACCACTTCTCCTTTGTTCAACACACCAGAAATTACCAATAAAATTTCTCTCTACTTCTCCCTTCCATAATCCTGCAAGTAACCTTTAAAAACTTGCGAAGGAATTCACCACTTTTCAATCCTCCTGTAAACACTTCAGACCCTCAAACCTCCAACATCTTAACCACCAAAGCTCGTGTTTCTTTCTGAGAGGGTTGGCTCTGTAGCAGTTGAGGAAGGAAAGAACATCCACCATTTCCAAAAACCCGTACCTATGAAGAAGCAGTGGACACTCTCCACTAGGTATCACTCTATTTCACTCTGTTTTATACACGGTGATCATTTGTTTCATATTTGCACCATATTGTTATCATATTTGTTATCTCATTATTGTCTGATTCTGTGATCATTTTGCTCCATGTTGTTATCATATTCGCATCTTGTTGTTGTCTGATTATTGCTTGTTTCTGTGATGAAACTGTTAATATGTTAGTTTTGTTTTGATGATCGTTAACTGGAGTCATGTTGATTTTAAAGAAAAACTGAACGAAAAATGAAAAGAGTTGTGGTGGCGTTCGCCAGCATGTTTAAGTGGCGACCGCCACACCATTACTAAAAAACATATAATAAATAAAGTGACCATGCCCCTCTAAAAGAAAATAACAAAATAATACACATAAAAAAATCACATGGCTCCCACCATGGGTGAGGTGGCACAAGGCACCCTTTGTTGTGTGATGAAGGTGGCGCAAGCCACCCTTTATGGGATGAAGTGACGCAAGCCACATTGGGTGGCAGGGGCCACACTGATTTCTTTGTTTTTTTTCATCTTTTATTTGTTTTACACTTCACTTCATTTTTTTCTTCTTATCAAAAATACTAAAAAAAAATATAATGATAACACATTAAAACATATGCACAATTTCTTTTCATTCTCAGACATTTCTGTAAATAAAATCTACTATTTTTTATTAAGAAAAAGGAAACTTTAAAGTGGGTAGTTTATGGAATATGTTGTGACTCATGGAACTTTGCTTCTTGACTTTGAAAAAAACTTCATCAATGAGAATGTTGTCTGTATTTTCCTGGCCTCTGTTATCAAGGTGCATAACCTAAATCTAAATGTCTTGTTTTCAATTTATGAATGCCTTTTCTGCCATACTTGGTTTATTTGCATGACCACTGACTTTGAAGTGAGTTTTCTGTGATTTTTGTGAAACTTTGCTTTCTGACTTTAACAAAACCTTAGCATGAGAATATTATCTGTATTTTTGTTCTCTGTTGAAGTTACACGACTAGCTATTCTTGTTGTTTCCATGTTCACACTTGCAATTTTAGTTCACTTCATGTGTTGATTAAATGCTTAGTGTTTGGAATTCTTGAACTCATATGTTTCATTGTAATTCAACCCTACTGTAACTCTTGTTTACAAGATGTTACTCTTCCTCTTCCTTCGAAAGGAAAAGTTTTTCTATTGACCTCAAAGTCATAGAAAGCTCATTGCTACCTTGGACCTCATAGTCTTAGGCATTCATCCCTCCTTGACCTCATAGTCATAGGATCCCCTCTAGACCTTATAGTCATAGAGTAATTTATTCAACCTTGACCTCATAGTCATAGGTAAAGCTTTGGCCTTATAGTCATAGAGTTACATCTTTAGCCTTTGACCTCATAGTCATACGTAGCCCTTGACCTCATAGTCATTGGCAACATCTTCAACCTTTGACCTCATAGTCATAGGAATCTCTCATGGCCTCATAGTCATAGAGTTACATTTTCAACCTTTGACCTGATAGTCATAGGAATCTCTCATGGCCTCATTGTCATAGAGTTACATCTTTAACCTTTGACCTCATAGTCATAGGAGTCTCTCATGGCCTCATAGTCATAGAGCTATCTTTGACCTTTGGCCTCATAGTCATAGGTTAACCTTTGACCTCATAATCATAGGCAAGCTTTGACCTTATAGTCATAGCCATCCTCTATTGACCTCATAGTCATAGAAAAGTCTCTCTATTGACCTCATAGTCATAGATAGATCATCTCTAACCTTGACCATATAGTCATTGGCAACCTTTGACCTCATAGTCATAGCCAAGCTTTGACCTCGTAGTCATAGCCATCCTCTATTGACCTCATAGTCATAGAAAAGTCTCTCTATTGACCTCATAGTCATAGATAGCTCATCTTTAACCTTGACCTCATAGTCATAGGCAACCTTTGACCTCATAGTCATAGTCAAGCTTTGACCTCATAGTCATAGCCATCCTCTATTGACCTCATAGTCATAGATAGCTCATCTTTATACTTGACCTCATAGTCATAGGCAACCTTTGACCTCATAGTCATAGGCAAGCTTTGACCTCATAGTCATAGCCATCCTCTATTGATCTCATAGTCATAGAAAAGTCTCTCTATTGACCTCATAGTCATAGATAGCTCATTACCATCTTGACCTCATAGTCATCTTACCACCTTGACCTCATAGTCATAGGTAGCATCTTCTCTAGACCTCATAGTCATAGGCCTCAAAGCCATTTATCTCACAACTTAGACTCAGAGAGTTTCTTGAACTCCAAATGAGCTCATACTCATTTCCCCCTTGGAACTTTGGCCATAGTCAATGGTTCCTTAAATTCACCCTTAGTTAGGTGAACTACGGTTGCTCTGATTCTTTAGTCAGATACATATGCACAAGATGCGACGTCTTGGCGAGCAAACTTAGTGTACATACCCTTAGCAGATACCTTAGCAAGCAAACATAACATAACACAAACTAAACAAGAGGTTCCTGTAGAGTACTATAGATACTTAGGGTGTTAATACCTTCCCTTAGTATAACCAACCCCCGAACCTTAGATCTCCCCCTTTAGGTTTTCTCGATCTTGAACCTTTCCTTTGGATAAATCAAAGTCGGTTGTGAATTCAAAGAAATATGATGCAAGTTAATCAATAGCTTGTTATCCGATTCTTACCGCAACACCAGTAGAGTCGGCAAATGACGTCTCCAAACACAGAAGTTTGTACACCTCTACAACCCAGGCGAATGGGTTCCCCAGCGAGTCTGGCATCAAAATTTTTCTATCAAATGGCATCTCCCCAGGAAAATTCGGCGAGAAGTTTGAGGAAAACCGCTACGAATAGCGTCCCTTGTCAAGAAAGTTTATTGACAAAAGAAACTAAGACCAGTTCCTTGGTAGGAAACCAGGATCGAGGGGAAGTTTACTTCAGAAACTAAGACCAGTTCCTTGGTAGGAAACTAGGATCGAGGGGAAGTTTACATCAGAAACTTAGACTAGTTCCTTGGTAGGAAACCAGGATCGAGGGGAAGTTTACATCAGAAACTAAGACCAGTTCCTTGGTAGGAAACTAGGATCGAGGGGAAGTTTTTACCTTTTCTAAGCATCATTGCTTAACAAAAGAGAACGAATGTGTAAGCTACCATTCATAATCACCATCAAAATTTTGGGTATTCCGATATTTAATCCTCTTGCACCCTGAATGCCCGAATACCTTCGTCATTCACACCTTCGAGTCCAAGAAGATTAAATAGGAGCATCTGTCATACCCCAAATTTTGACCACTAAAATTTCCCATCATTGTGTAAATCATCATCACAATATGGATGAACCATCTTGCCTCATCAGTCTCCCCAAAGATGGGTGAACACTTACTACAGTCAAAATTAGGGTTTCAAGCCCTCTCAGAGTTCTTAGACAAAGGATCAATCAAGAAATGACATGATCTTCAACTTGTCTAACCTCCCAAACATCTACAATGGATCAAGAGGACTCCCACTTTAAGGATTAAGTACAAGGCTGCTCCTTTCCAGGTTGATCAAGCCTCAAGATCGCCAGTGTCACCAAATTAGGGTTTGGTCGACCAGGGCCTCCAGATGGAAATTTTCCTCTGGGCATGAGCCAATTCTTTAAAGCATATCCTAAAATACTCCATGGAACCTCATGGGCCCAAGCATCAAGTCAATTTGACCTCAGGGGATGCATACATCAAAAATCAGGAATTAGGGTTTCTTGACCTAATTCACCCCTAAGTTGACTTTTGGGACAAATCATGAGCCAAGACCTCAAGACATGATTTGAGGGTCTCCAACATACAACATTGATCCATTTGTAATAATGGATTGATCCAGGAAGCTTGAGCAGCAAGTCTCAATTTCATCAGGACCACAATTAGGGTTTCGCGAGAAAAGTCAAATGTAGCTTTGACTTTTGACCAGGACATGCTCCCAAACCCTACTACATGATTCAATACACCCTATAACACCTATGAAATCAATCCATCAAGTTTGATTTAGGTCAAGGACTTGATTTCATAGAGGATCGCACAGTTTGGAATTCATCTGACAAAAAGTCAACTGTACACAAAAGTCAACTTTGACTTTTTGAGATTTTTCACAAAAATGGTTTTTTAACCCTAAAATGATGTTAATTTATTATTTGAATCATCATTCATCAAGAAAAATCAAAAAAAGTGGGATAGCTTGTAAAAGGGGTAACCATAAAAACTTAGAAAATTTTCTAAGTTATGAACAAAGTGGCAAGGGTACCAACTTTGGAGGATCATAACTCCTAAACCACAAGGCCATTTTTCCCCATCCAAAGCTAGATTTGTAGCTCTCATTACCCTCTACAAAATCTTAGAACTGACCTCCTTCCAAATTCATCATGGATTTTGAGTTATGGAATGATCAAAATCACAAAAAGTGAAAATGTCACTTTTTTCCAACACTTAGTGAAATTTTCACTAAGTCAGAATCTGCCTTCACTTGTTTCCAAATGTAGGGGGATTTTTCACTTGGATCCAAAAGGAATCAAAACCAAATATGATCAAATAGTTGTTGTATCATATGAGGGCTTTCCAAAATGGCCAAGAACATCACCAAATTCCACTTGGGCCATGAGATATGACAATGGCAATATGCCTTGCTGAAAACTGCCAAGGCTAGGCAGAATTTTGCATTTTTGCTCGATTTGGAAAAATCAGATAATTCCAAGCCTCGTCATCACTTTGGACACATACTTTGGACACATCTGAGGATCAAATTTAAAGGGGACAAACACTGAGCCAAGCCTCCAAAGTCCTTGGAACAAGAAGTAGCATGCCAAACCTAGAATTGCCTAAAAGAGGGACAAGACTACAATTTTGGATTGGAGCATTCAATACATACACCAAGGTGGCATGGGCTGACACATTTGCAACTGAATTCAGTCAAGACTTATCCAAGACCAAGGGAACCACAGCCCTGTGCCCTAACCTCTAGTCAATGGCTAGAGGAGACTTGAATTCCAAAGTGCAACCATTGGCCAAACCTCTGCTGCAGTTGCCATTCACTATTGATACCAAAACAAACTTGCTCTACTATAAATAGAGCTCATTTGTGCTCAGTTTGAGTACACCAAAGCCATCAAATAGATGCTTTCCTCAAAATCCCTCTCTTTAGGCCAAAATGCTTTCTTTAGCAAGGTAACTTTGTGTTTTTGAGTTATAGAGCATTTCCATCACAACTCATGATCCTAACACCTCATAAACATCATATGTAGGTGATCCAAACTATCAAAAGTGACCTGTAACACCAAAATCACAAAGTCACCTCTCAAAACCTCAAAATATACCTTTTGTGCATTTTTCAAGCCATGTCTTGATTCAATCACTTTCCAAACAAGATAAAACCTCAAACACACTCCAAATAACATCCTTAAACTATCCCAAATGGTTCCCCCCATCTGGAACACCATTTGAGAGAGTTGCTATTTTGGTCATTTTAACCCCTTTTGCAAGAAAGGGCCAGTTTGTGTTTTTGCAAGTTCCAGATGATTCCAACCATCCTCAAAGCTTCTAAGGGATCATTTGAGAGTGCCCAAAGTATCAAACTATTTCTGGAACAAGAAGTTTGGCAGATTGCACAGAAAACTCCAAAAGCTCAAAAAGAGGTAAGCATCATGACTTGAACTTTCCAAAATATGCATTGCTTTGAAGTCCACTGATCATACACATATTATACATGTTATATATGTTGTGTTTGAACTAATTCATCATGTAATTCATGCATGTATCAAAGTGTAGCATAGAAAATGCAATTATAGGCCTTTTTCAAAACGACTATCGGATTTTGAGGAGGGAGTATGATCTGAAAAAAATACCACCACCATTGGATTCCTTGTGAAATTCTAGGCCAGATGCATATAAATTTTGTCTCAAACCATGGAGAAATGAGAAAGTTATGACCTTCACGTTTCTGACCCAAAATTTGCCTTGCCTTGCCTTGGGCCAGGCCAAAAACAAGGCAAGCCTTGTATATTTGTGGTTTCACTTCAAGCAATGGATGTATCACCACCCCAGTGGTAAGGCACGCGCCCAAATGACCTTGAGGTCGTGGGTTCAAACCCCACCCATGCCATTTTGTGTTTTCTCACATTTTCGCTATTTATTCCAATATTTTCATGTTTTATTAATTAATTAGAAAATTAATAAATCTTTCAATTTTAATTATTTTTTATTGGTTCTTTTTGCGAAAAATCACAAAAACATTGAAATATTTTATTCCACAAAAAAATTAAGTTTATATTATTTATTTAATATAATTAGTATTTTTGTGAATAAATTCCTTTTTCAATGTTTTTAAATATTTTAAAAGTGAATATTTACTTTGAAAATCAAAACCAAGTGAGTTTTAATTCATCTTGTGATTAATCCCTCATTTCTCAAAACTTAAACAAAAATCACAAATGGTTTATTCAAACTTATTTGGTATTTTATTTGATTTTCTTTAAATATTTACTTTTAAAGAATAACAAATTAGGGTTTCTTTGATTTTCACCCTCATCAAACAATTTCAAACACTTTTGGGCCTCTAATAGAGTGTAAGACCCAATACTTTGTAAATACAAACCTTTCTTGGGACTCACTTATTGTATAAGTCCCGTTGTATTTCAAAAAGTTCGACGCGATCATCGTCCGTTGAAAAACAAACCCTGGGCCTCTCCTCGAGCTATAAGACCCATTCAAAATTATTCTTGGGCCTCTATTAGAGTGTAAGACCCAACCCCCTTTGAAAACCAAACCATTTTGGGCCTTAATGTATTGTATAAGACCCGCCGCATTTTCAAAAATCTCGGCGCGATCGCCATTTCAAACAAATGACCCTGGGCCTCTCCTTGAGCTGTAAGCCCCACCACTTGTACAAAAATAAATCTTTTGGGCCTCTATTAGAGTGTAAGATCCAATCCCCTTTTAACCAAAACTTTTTGGGCCTCAAACATTTTATAAGTCCCCCTGCGTTAAAAGAAAATCTCGGCGCCATCGCCAATAAACAAACAAACTCTGGGCCTACCCTCGTGTTGTAAGCCCCATTCTTTTTCTTTAAACACTTGGGCCTCTTGAGAGAGTGTAAGACCCATCCCCTTGTACAAAAAACTTTTCTTGGGCCTCAGTCACTTGTATAAGTCCCTCTGTATAAAACGACAGTGCTATCACTGATAAACCTTGGGCTTCTCCTTGAGTTGTAAGCCCCAACATCTTTTCAAAATACTTTCTCCTTTAATTTTGAATATACTATTGTTTTCAATCTTTCTTTGTTGAACAACTAACCAAACAGCATGGAAGCTCTACAACCGAGTAAGTGTTTATATGTTTTCTTTATCCTCTTTCATATACATATAACTGTATTGTGGGGTTGTTTCGCTGTAAGTCTTCTTTCATAAACTCATATCAACTGTGTAATACTAGTATAGATATTTAGAGTTTCCCCGGCAACTACATCTAGCACTAAGCCCTGTTGGTCACTCTTAAATACAAACAAAACTAGATCCCCCATAGAATTACCAGATACAGTCTTCCCTCCTCTTAGGGTTAAACAATATGGAGACATGAAAGGCAGCATTCTCGGTGAACCCTTTCTCAGACTGTCACTCTTAGAAATTGTCAAAGAAACTCTACTCCCCAGAGATGATCTTTTCTCCGTGAATGGTGTCGCTCCTGAGGATTTTCATCCATGGTACAAACGCGAAAGTGGCGTGGAAAACAGACTCGCCATCAATGTGTATTTATCCCACGAGATGGAGAGGAAACACTGCGTAAACCAGAGGGAAGGGAAAGAGCATGGTCTCACGACCAAGAGAAACGGGTAAGGGAGTCGGTTACGTGAAGGGAAGGTGTTAGCACCCCACACGTCCATCGTACTTGATGGGGTCCACGCTTGTTGTCTCGATCAAAGGGTGTCATCGTCTGGAGCTCCACTGCTATTGGAAGGGAGAAGAAATGGGAACGTAAAGGAACGAAGAAACGGGGGAGAAAAGAAAAAGAAGTGACTCGATATGACATCGCTCATCCTACACCTACGTATTCCCTCGTGCAATGGGAAAGTCAGAGTCAACGTAGTTCGGACACGAACTAAAGGGGGGAGGTTGCTCGCTAAGACATTGTCGTCTTATGCCTACGTATCCTCAATCGGACTAGAGAGAGGAAATCAGAGCAGTCGTAGTTCGACCTAATGAGGTCGGTTAGTGTTTTTTATGAGCGGCGTTAAGTTCGCGTCCGGCAGTTAGGGTCGATGCCTGTTTGCGACGATACGGAAGTAACGTGCCCTTTTCTGAAAATGATTTGAATTTAACGATCCCGAAGGATGAAAAAGATTTGAGTTTGTTTTTGCATTTTTTAGACAGAAGTGGATTGAAGTTAGTTCGTAGCTTACATTGCACCAAAGTCTACCATGCGGGAACGAGTGAATCGCATGGTCGCCCCCAAATGGGACGTATGCTAAACACTCTAGAAAAGGAGGGGAGACCCCTTGTTCTTCATTTCCTACACTTAAGGCTCGAGCGCAATATTCGTTATATTTATTAAGTGTTTTAGAAGTGTTATGAGATGAGAAGAGAAGACTTAAAAGAAAACACTAAGGGGAAACTAAATGTTCCTAATGTTATCATGCAAAGGTGGCCCTATAATTGAGGTTGAAAGGGGAACTTCTACCTAAGTTAGCATGCAAAGGGAAGCCTAATGCTAATCCTACTCCAAGCTTAATCGAAAATTAAGTTGGACTAGGTAACTCTAAGGGAGTGAATCCAAGACTTAAACAAGTCTTGAGATTCAAGGGAAGAGAAAAAGTGAAAGAGACGAAGGAGGAAAAAAAGCGAATAAATAAAAAAAGCAGCTACCACAATGCCCCTACACCAAAACAGCGGTAAAAAGCAGCACCCCGGCAAGACAACTTTCCACAACACACAATTCAGCACAAGAAAGGGTGTAAAAAGGTCAAACAGCATCACATACAACAACACACATACACATAGACAGTCGTGGAAAGACAAGGCAGCATGCATTGTATCCAAACAAATGCTCATAACAAGGTCTCAATAATGTCTAATCATGACAATCATGCATCCGATTAACCATCAAACAACCAGACATGGACAAACTAAAGACATGCAAACGATCCACAAACATGTGCATTCAACAAGGTTGCACCTCCTAATCATTGATCAAAGCAACATGCATAAACAAATGTAGATGCAAACAAACGATCATGCATTACAGATCCAGCAACTTGCATTAATCAGGAAGTAACATGATTCAAGTGTGTGTGTGCATCGTGTTTACCGCATCAATTAATCAACAACGCAAACATAAACATTCAACAATGAGAAACCAAGAATCGTGTGTCGAAGAATTGTGTTCATGCAAGGGTGTGAGGCAAAACAGCATAAGAATAATCCACAAATCATCCACGTATCAATCCAAGAAGTTTAGGCATGCGAGAGATCTCAAACAAGCAAGAAAATGCAAGAAAAACACAATCTGGTTCAGTGGTAATCGATTACTCACATAGGGTAATCGATTACTCAGTTGAAAATTAGCTAAAAACATGAAAATAAGGTAGAGTAATCGATTACCCTGTTAGAGTAATCGATTACCACTGAAACAGAGGCAGAAATTCAACTTTGAAAAGCACTTTTCAGCAGCAAATCACTTATCCAATCATCCAAATGATCATGTAAACAATAATGCATGAAAATTAAGCTCAATCACAGTAATCAAACATCTATTAGATCCAACAATCATCAACATCCATAATCAAGATCAACCAAATGAATCAAAACACATCAAAATTCATGGATCTACATTGTATAAGTTGCAATTAAGCTAAAATGAGTATGGATCTGAAATTAACCAACCTACAAAGCTGATATTTGCTTTGGTAAGTGTTGTAAACAGAAATGGATGAATTCAAGTAGAGAAATCCATGATCCATAAGCTTTTTGCACTCAAAATTTGAAGATCCAAGCAATAAGCAACTAAAACTCCAAAAGCACTTCCAAAAATCACTTCTGAAAATTCAGCACCAGATCCAAACGAAAATCCAAATTGAAATGCTGAAATGTAGTGATGATGAGAGGCTTTAGATCAAGAATTAACAAGTTCCAATGAAGAACTTGTTAATCTTTGAAAGAGAGCTTTGAGTGTGGTTGAAAATGGAGATTGAGAGAGAAAAAGTGAAAGAGAATTGAGAGAATTCTGAAAATTGAGAGTGGAAAAATGATCTAGGTCCTTTGAGGTTTGGAATGAATTGGTTTAAATAACCCCTAGGTTAGGAGTTAAGTTTGGGTTGGGAGTGAGGTTAAGTGAGTGGAAATTGGGATGAAATGTGAATTAGGAAAGAAAATGTGGAATTGGAGTGGAAAGAAATTGAATTTTTTGATGGAAAATGATGAAAATAGATCAGTTCTAGATCCTTCCCACACATGCACAAGCCAAGCACATGATCACAAATGCTCAAAAATTCTGCAGTGCTGAAAAAATGCCACATTTTGCAATTTCGCCCATAGTAATCGGTTACTCACTTTGGGTAATCGATTACTCTATTCAAAAATTCAAAATTTTGGCGCCAAAAGGAGGGAAACTTGGATATTCGCCCGGTTCCACTTGTTCTGAACCATGATAGACCTCTGAAACTTGCCATCTGATATTACCACTGTAATACACTTGAAATATGCTGCGAAATGTTTTTCGCATTCGGATTAAACTGCTGATAACAAGCGTCTGGTGCTGAATAACTGATCAAAAATTGACAGCCAGAGTTTCTGATCGTCCAGTCGCTTAATGAGCAAAATAAATGCTCAAAAAGACTTGGAAAGCTATCTGCTTGGCTTTAAACACTGTTAAAAATCATACCGGAACTGATGACGCCATGAGCTGCTAGAGAATACCTTGATCCCATGCCCAAAAGAAAATATGCAAAATGCAGGAATGATAATGCAAATGAAAGGAAGCATAAACCAATTAGGTTAGAAACAAAAGGGCAAATTTTGAGGTGTTACAAATGGCATCTCTTGAGTTTCTTCCAAATTCTCAGACTTTCCTGGCTTGATCTATTCTCTGTGAATAGACTGTCTTGAATTTCTCGGGGTTTGGGGACCCACAGGCTTCCTAAAAGCATCCCCGCCTCCTCTTGGGCGTTGTACAAGGACCCTACGGCTTCTTAGAAGTATTCATAGCCTCCTCTTAGGCTTCGTATAAGAATTCTTCCTTCAGGGAGAGAGCCTCCTCTTGGGCTTCATACAAATTGTCCCTCGGCTTCTTAAAAGTTTACAGCCTCCTCTTGGGCTTCGTACAAATTGTCGACGACCTCCTAGAGGTATAGGAACAAAAATTAGTCATCTTAATAGAACAGTCTTTCAAAGAGTCTAGATCTTTCTACCGTGAACGTACTACTACTGTTTCTTTAAGCATAGTACAAAGGATAAAACTCTAGACTTGGACAGTCTAATCTCCTTGAGTCTCGAAGGCATTCTCAAGTAGGGAAAAACACCAGTAGACTCGGACAGTCTCCAATCCCCTCTAGATTCCCCATTTCCTTAAAGAACAGGAAATAACCCTGATCCTCTGATCAATACCAAAGCATAGCCTTACCTTTAATCAGTCTCTTTATAAGAACTAATTTTCTCTTTTAACCAACCTACTGGACCTGTCACTCAACTGAAACATCAATCCTTTTAGCCTCTATCTCGGGTTTCGTACGAGATACAAACAGACTCTCTTGTTGAGTCAATAAATCCTTTTAGCCTCTATCACGGGCTTCGTACGAGATACAAAATCACTCTCTTGTTGAGTATAACAGACTCTCATGTTGAGTCAATAAATTCTTTTAGCATCCATCTCGGGCTTCGTACGAGATACAAAACACTCTCTTATTGAGTATAAAAGACTCTCTTGTTGAGTTAACCTTTAGCCTCCGTCTTGGGCTTCGTACAAGACACATCTAAAAGCACTCTCTTGTTGAGTCAACTCCTTTTAGCCTCCCTCTCGGGCTTCGTACGAGACACGAAAGCATCCTCTTGTTGGGTCAATAGCCTCCTCTTAGGCTTTGTATAAGAAAAACCTCGGTTGAGTCAATCAACCTTTTAGCATCAAAACTGTGCCTCGTTCACAGGATACAAACATCAACAACTCCATTCATATAATCGCTGTAAGCGGCAAGCCTCTGGATTATTTACATCCACGCCACTGTCCCTCTTTTAGCATGAGAAATTCCTAAGGAGAGATAGCATTGCTCTACACTGAGTTAAAGTCTTCTCCTTCAGGTTAAAACCCCCTATAAAGGAAATTATGGCATTGCTAGGATTCACATATCCCGGTTAAAGTAATCCTCCTTTATAGTCAGTCACCCAACAGTTGTGACAAACAGACCCCCTTTAGAGATGACAAATTCTCTCTAAAGACAACACCTTTTTAGCTTCACATCTTGGGCTTCGAACAAGATACAAATAGACCCTTCAGCTTCACATCTTGGGCTTTGAATAAGATATAAACCACCTTTTCAGCTTCACGTCTTAGGCTTTGAACAAGACACCAAAACACCATTTCCTCCCATAGAATAGGAGGAACTACGATCGCTCTGATTTCCCTGTTTTGGTAAACGGGAATACTTAGGCATAAGATTGAAAGAAAAATCTTAGCGAGCACACTAATCCAAAGCCCCAAATCCCATACCTCCACATATCAATCGAAAAGCATCAGTCCTAGCATCCTAACAAAATTCCCCATGAACATTCCCGGTGTTTCGTTCTAAACAAAGTAAGAAGAAAAAGGCCTCATTACCATATAGCATCCGTAACCTAACAGACCGTTGTTTAAACTCAGTATGCAAGCAGGGTTAATTGGAGACATATATTTCCCTTCCTTAGTCAGCTCAATAGGATAAAAAATGAATCGACCTGTAGTAACCCTAGAGCGACAGTGCTTAAGAACCACGTCCAAAATCGCTCGCTACAGAAAAGTGGCGCCCACTGTGGGGCCCTTTCTTTCTTTTTTGGGGATTTCACTGGGATAGGACTTTTTTTACTTCACTAGGATCTTAGGTCAAAACCTTTAAAGTTGGGAAGGTACCACAGAATGGCGACTCCGCCGGGGAGCCATTTTTGTCAGGAACATAGGATTCATAGCTCTTTAAAGTCTAGGACTTTAGGACAAATATATATACTGTTTTTCCTAATTGATATCTGTGTTTACTTTTCTGCTAATGGGAATGCGTGTGATGCCTCATGTGGAAAGATTGAGTATACACCTAGAAAAAACCTCTTTTAGTAGTGTGGAAACTATTGGAAATGGTTGTCACGCGATACTACCCTCTTCTGATGGTTCTTCGAAAAACATCACCTAGCACGGTTCCCGGCCCGCTGGTGTTTTCTCGACAAGAACTGATGATTTTGAGAGACAGGTACAAAAATCACTAGTATAAACCTTTGGGGGGGTAGAGCCTTGACTTCATGACACCGACCCTTTGACCCCATGTTTTTCCTATGTTTTTGTGTGCTGCATTCATGCATTCATCTAAAAAACATTACATCAAAGAAAAACTTCTCTTCTAGTCTCTCTTTTTCAAATTAAACTAAGACAATGATTGTAAATATCAGAGAAAAAGATTGCGCTCATGGACTTTGGTAGAAGGAGAACTCATAAGTATACCTTCAGGGTTCCAAAACTAGAGGATTTGAGAGGATTAGCGAGGATGATCACTAACCTAGAAGCTTTCAGAGTCAAGTACAGAGGTCTGCTACCTCTGTTAAGAGTCCATTTAATTGAAGGAATCATGGAGGCACTCGTTCAGTTTTACGATTCGGTCTATCACTGTTTCACATTCCCGGATTATCAGCTCGCACCAACGCTGGAGGAGTATTCTCACCTAATCGATTTACACATTACTGATCGAGCTCCATTTTTTGGACTGGAAGAAATTCCAAAGGATTAGACCATTGCAAGAGCAATTTATTTGGATGAGTCGGAACTCAAGACTCACATGACCACTAAGGGTTGGCTCCCAGGTTTGCCAGCCCAGTTCCTGACAAAGAAGGCTCTGTACTTTGCTAGTATAGGGAACATGACTGCTTTTGAAAGCATCTTTGTCTTACTCACCTACGGGTTATTTATGTTTCCCAACATTAATAGCTTCGTCGATATCAACGCCATTAAGGTTTTTCTCATTGGAAACCCTGTGCCAACTTTGCTCGCGGACGCGTATCATTCTGTACACTTAGGGAATTTATACAGCGGAGGGATGATCACGTGCTGCGTACCCCTGTTATATAAATGGTTTATCTCCCATTTGCCTAAGTCTGCTGCTTTTTGGGATCATAAGAGTGCCTTACGTTGGTCGAAGAAATCATGTCTCTTACCAACTCTGACATAGATTGGTGCAATAGGATTTATGACAGGATCAGGATCATTGACCATTGTGGAAACTTCCCCAACGTACCCCTCATAGGAACTAAAGGAGGAATCAATTACCATCCAGTTCTTGTCCGTCGTCAATTCCCCAATGTACTTCATGACTGAAACAGAAAAACTTCAGGTTACTCTCAACAAAGTTCAACAGGAGAGGAGGTCTTGGAAGAACAAATACCGCACCCTCAATGTAGAGTGTACCAAAATATAGCAACTGCTGAAAGATAAGGATGCTCTGATCGAGATTTTAGAGCAACATATTGTGGATAATCAGGATGACCAAAGGAATTTGCTCGTTCCTTTCACTTGGCAAAGGAATGACAACCCGACAACGGCCCAAGAGCTCCGGTCCAAGAAAAGAAAAGTACCAGAATCAGCACCCGGTTTCTCTCCAGAGAGGACTCGGGACCCCTTAGCTTAGGTTTCTGTTTCTGCACCTTGTAATCTACTGTATTTCTATTTTCGTAATCCTTTGAATTCAATAAAACGGGGTTTCCCCACTGTTTGATATTTGCAATCTAATTGTCGAAGTTTATTTTGATTAAACCAAAAAAAACAATTAATATAATCATTGCATTCATCATTCTCACATGACGTATTCTTCTTACCTACGAATCTCACGTTTGTGTCTCGGTTCTAATGTCAAATTGTCTCATTCGTACAATACTCGGGCCAATCGTCAGAAAAAGATGGATGATCTCGAGGAAGAGAACAGAGAGTTGAGAGAACAGATCGACGCTCTGAGAGAGGATATGAGAAAGCTTCATAACGACATGCAAGCCATGGCAGAAGCTCAGCTACAAAGGACTGTGATCTCGGAGATCACCTCAACGCCCATAGTGGAAAAGTCCGATCCTAGGTACAAAATACCGAAAGATCGTCCCTGGGGCATGCCACTTAACTATATCCCGGAAGGATATATCCCGATGATCAATGAGGATCTGGGGACCGCAGCAGGAACCGCTGGTCCTGAAGGTTACAAACTTCGGGAAAGCGAAGATGCCAGGGGCATGACAGCAATTCCTGAAGGTTACAAACTTCGGGAGGCGCCGAGAGTCTCGGCCATAATGACTATACCACCGCCCGTGGTACACACTGTCCCAGAAGGACAGATTCCACAGATACCTTCTGGTGGAAACGAAAACATGTTCGAAAGAATGAATGAGTTCCAGGAACAGTTCCTGGGAATACAGAAAGAACTACAGACCCTTCGCGGTCAGGATTTATTTGGATAGGACGTCGCGGACCTCTTCTTGGTCCCCAATGTGAAAGTCCCGCACAAATTCCAGGTGCCCGACTTTGAAAAGTACAAGGGTAACTCTTGCCCTCAGAGTCACTTAGTGATGTACGCTCGGTGAATGTCAGCTCAGATAGAGAATCAGGATTTACTGATTCACTACTTTCAGGATAGTTTAACCGGTACACGGGTTTAATCCGTGCTACGATTAGCACTTTCAGAGATCTTGGCACTGCCTTCGTCCAACAATATAAATACAATTTGGACATGGCACCAGATAGAGATCAACTCAGATTAATGTCACAAAAGGACAAGGAAACAGTTAAGGAATATGCTCAGAGATGGCGTGAAATTGCCGCTCAAATTTGTCACCTCTTGAGGAAAAAGAGATGACAAAGATCTTCTTAAAGACCTTAAGCTCATTTTATTATGACAGAATGGTTGCCAGTGCGCCCAGTGACTTCACCGAGATGGTCGGTATGGGAGTTCGTCTTGAGGAAGCCGTCCGAGAGGGACGTCTAGTCAAAGACACTGGATCATCAAGTAGTACAAAGTGATACGGTAGTGCTCTCCCTAAGAAAAAAGAGCAGGATATTGGGAATATCTCTCTCGGAAAGCAAAGACGACGTTATCAACCAGTAGCGGCTGTGACTCCTGCTAATAACCCCGCGCCTATTTCTACGTATCAACCTCGGGTTGCGCAGAGCCAACCTAATCAACAAAGGACTCAACAGCCTCTTCAGCAGGCTCGTCCTCCATACAATAACAACCGTACAATGCGGCCACTAGGATTTGATCCTATACCCGTATTGTACGCAGAACTATTTCTGTTACTACTGGCTAAGGGGCATGTCCAGACTAAGTCCCCTCTTACAGTACCGGAAAATCCGTCTTTTTGGTTTAAGGTGGATCAGACTTGCCATTACCATCAAGGAGGACCAGGGCATAACATAGAAAACTGTCTCAATTTCAAATCCGATGTGCAAAAGCTTGTTAGAAGCGAGGTCTTATCTTTCAAGGATACAAATCCTAATGTTCTCACAAACCTGCTGCCTCAACACGAGAAAGCTACCGTCAATTTGATAGAGGGAGAGACTAACAACGTCTATTAAATTCATGATGTACTCTTGTTAAGGACCAATCTGGTCAAGATGCATTGTAGACATAGTGGATATGGCCATGTGCCACCTCATAACTATCACCAGTGTGATATCTGCTCTAAAAGCAATCGAGGATGTTCTGTGGTGCAATTAGCTCTACAGGAACAAATGGATCTCGGATGGATCTAAGAGCACCGAGTTCGTGGAGTTAACATGGTTTACACGAATTTTAACATTATTCAGAACCACGACATCCGTGCAATGAATGTTAACTTGGTGGCGATGCATTCCAGGAAAAGCCAGTATCATAATCTGCTGCGGCACGATTACAGTTCCTGTCTGACTTGCTCGGTAAACAAACAGGGATGCTCTTTTGTACAAGATGCCCTCCAGCATCAGATGGATCTTGGATGGATCCAGGACTACCATGATAGGAATCCCTATCAGATCAACATGATTCAAATTTTCGATATTCACTTGATGAATACCAGCCTGGTGGAGTTACATGCTAAACAGGTCCAGCTCGGGTTCCTGGTATCACATAATTATCAGAGCTATAGGGCGGGTTGCGAAAACGATCAAGGTTGTGCCCTTGTCCAGGAAACCCTTCAGCACTTGTTGAACCACTGGTGGCTTCCAATCTATATGGATGAAGACACCGAGCAAATTAGTATTACCAACGGGAACCCTACTCGGCATCAAAGTCGGGACGTTCGATCTATGGAAACTGACCTAGTGAGGTTACATTGTATTCAAAGCGGGCGTGGCCAGGTGCCACCACACAACTATGAACATTGTAGAGTCTGTTTGGAAAGTAACCAAGGATGTTACCTTGTACTAGCAGCTCTTCAGGGTCAGGTGGATCGTAGAGAGATTCGCCCATACCCGGGTTCTGGACCAATCAACTGGGCGTCGGACTACCTCGCTGATCAAAATGAGGACGTTGTTGTAATCTATGATCATCAGAGGGCTAGGGATGTTTGTACCATCATCCCTCTACTTGACGAATCAAGAGTTCCCAACCAGGAACGGATCGAAATTGCTTACGATGGTCAGAAAAATCAGAAGGCTCTCATAGTCATCTATCTACCGGGACCATTACCATATGAATCAAATATGGCTATCCCTTACAAATACGGTGCAACAACAGCCGAGAATGGAAAGGAAATTCCATTACCCTCCAACATGAATATTGCAGACATCAGTCGAGTAACACGGAGTGGTCGAATCTTCAACCGAGGAGTTGGAGAACTTAACAAAGAAAAGGAACCTCAGACAGAAGTTCCCAATCCACCAGTCGGTCAATCCAGTAATCCCGACCTTTCGAAAAATGATGATGAGATGCTGAAGCTCATCCATAGGAGTGAATACAACATTGTTGATCAACTGTTACAAACTCCTTCAAAGATCTCTGTGTTGTCACTTTTACTCAGTTCAGAAGCACACAGGGAGGCTCTACAGAAAGTCTTGGAGCAAGCCTTTGTGGAACAGGATGTAACAATCAGACAGTTGGATAGCATTGTCTCTAACATCACTTTCTGCAATAACTTGGGATTTAGTGAAGGGGAATTACCTGAAGAGGGTCGTCGTCATAACATGGCGCTCAATATCACGGTCAGCTGCCAGGGCGATGCTTTAGCCAACATACTGGTAGACACGGGATCAGTGTAACGCCCGGTTATTTAATTAATTATTTAATTAAATATCTTCGTATTATTTGTGTGATTTGTGTTGGTTGTCGAAAATGTTGTGTTGAGTTGCTATGTCGGTTTTAGTTGAATTAATTATAAAGTGTTGATTTAAGTTGTGTTGTTGTTAATTAATTAATTAAGCTAATTTAAGTGGTAATTATAGTATTAGAAATAATACTAGAGTATATTAATTGGGCTTCAAGGATTAGAAGTAGTAATGGTGGGGGTGTAGAAATGAGGCCTAATAAGTTAATGAAATAATAGTGTTATTATATTAGGTTTTTAGAAATAATGAGAAATTAGAAGTAGCAGTAAAAGTGGAAGTTGCAGAGAAAGAGGAACGAGGGTTTTGGAAGAGAATACATAAAGGCTGCTAAGGCGAGAATTCAATCCGAGAATAGAGCAACCTTCAATCCAAGGTAAAGGTGGGGTTCTGACTCTATAATAGGGTATTTGATGAATGATATGTGGGGTTGGATTTATAGAATTACCTATGTCAGTGTTGTAATGGCTGTCGTGGATTTTGCAATATGTTTGCTGTTGATGAATTGGTTGTAGGAAAATTAGTCCTTTAAGGCATAATTTTACTGCATTTCATTTCTGTTGTACCGTGATGGATGAATTTGGAACCGTTGTGGATTTTTTTTTTGAGGTGAGGTTGGTGAATTTGGGGGGGGGGGGGGGGGGGGGGGGGCTGGAACGAATACGCTAAGAAGGAAAATAGAAATTAAGGATTGTTGTTTTAAAAAATATATATAAAAAAAAAAAAAAAAAGGGGGGGGGGGGGGGGGGGGGGGGGATGGTGCAAGCCACCCCCATGTGCAAGAGAATGGTGGCGCAAGCCACATGGGGCATGTGGTTGAGGATGGCGTAAGCCACCTCTGTTAATCTTAAGGGTGGCGCAAGCTACCGCATATTAGAGAGTAATGGTGGCGCAATCCACCTTTGTTTGTGGAAATTTGGTGGCGCCAGCCACCTGTGTAGGTAATGGTGGATGTTTAGCATAAATTAATATGTTAGAACAGCAAATTAACCGGATTAATACAGAAAAACAGAATTTGTGAATTAGCAGGAAAATCACATAGTCACTATTAGTTTTAATTAATAGAAAAATATAGCAGCAAGGGCATGAATTACCAGGAGGTGATTTTCAGTATCAGTAGTAGTGTTAACTTATTAGAAGGATAATTAAAGCAGAATAGTGATTAATCATAGCAGAACTTGTTGTATAATAACAGTACCAGAATAGTCGTAATAATATTAAAGCAAAACAGAAACATTAGTAATTTTAGTAGGAGAATAATTAACCGGTTTTGGAAGTCTTGTCCGAATAAATTCGAGGAGCGTTTGTGATATAAGACGGTTGGTACAGAGTAGGATATAAGTTGCTGTGATATCGTCGTGTTTAAGTTGTGAAGTTGCTGGTAGGAATTTTGTTGCATTGCCTTATTAGTGGCAAGAATTAAGTTGTAGGCCTATGGCCAATGTTGATTTGTTGTTGTTGTTAAGTTGTAGGCCTATGGCCAATGTTGATTTGTTGTTGTTGTTAAGTTGTAGGCCTATGGCCAATGTTGATTTGTTGTTGTTGTTAAGTTGTAGGCATATGGCCAATGTTGATTTGTTGTTGTTGTTAAGTTGTAGGCCTATGGCCAATGTTGATTTGTTGTTGCTGTTAAGTTGTAGGCCTATGGCCAATTGTTGATTTGTTGTTGTGTGGTTACATAACTATTATTATTGTTATTATGATATTCATGTTGAGTTGCATACATCGCATATCAAGTTGGAGCTGGTGCTCGGTAAGTTGGCCTGGATTGGCAAAATTTAAGTTGAAGGCTTATGCCTTGCTGACGTCAATATTAATTGGCAAGTTTCTAAGTTGGGAGTTTTGTTCCAATGGTACCGCATGCATGTGCATTTTATGAGTCGCATTTCATGTTGCATAAATTGTTGTGTTGTTGATTAAAGTTGATGGTAATGTTGTGAAGTGGTGATTTTATATAATCTGATCTAATATATTATTTATCATATATCCGATTATATTGTTTGATATCGCACCCCTTCTGTGTATGGTGATGGTTTATACGCCATCCTGCAGGTAATCCGGTGTGAAGGCTGTCTACCTTCATTAGTTCGAGTCGGTGTCGTCGCTCTGATACGTAACACTCGGGGGGATGAACGATTGTTTTCTTTATTACTGATTTTAGTATTGTTTCTGAATTTTAAGTTGGTTTTCATTAAAGACCTGATGTCTTAGAGTTGTTTTGAATCAAACCAGATGTTGTGGTATTTCTGTTGAATTTATGAATCCGCTGCGTATTAATAAAGTTGTTTTGTGTCAAAGATTGAATTATGTTCATCTGATTATTAAGTTTTATGTATCCAGGTTTATGTGGTTAAATGTCGTTGTTTTTAAGTTGAAAATGTGGCATCCTATTTGAGTGTTGAAATTTTGAAACTCTGATTTATTATTCGATAGGTAGAAATGGGGTGTTACATTAGTGGTATCAGAGCAGGTCGGTCCGTCTGGCCAGGTTGTCTAATGTTGTTTGTTTCCCTAGTGTGCGACATGTGTCGATGCTTGTTTTGTTTTCCATTCGCAGGTTGGGAATGAAACAAGTGGGGGAGAAGGTGGTGCTTCTCCAAGGTGCTTCGAGGGTGGAGCGTTGGCTAAGGTAGTGTTGGACGCTGCGATAGTTGGTGAACATAGTTTGTACCGCCTCATAATATCGGTTGTTATTGACAAATTGAGGATCTGATCACCCTTAATCTCTTGTTGATAATGGACGGGATCATGTTGGATGGGATAGACGTGTCTTGCGAGCTTGAGTAGTGTGCGCAGTGAATTGTCGAGGTTAAGATGAGTGCTTGCGGATTGTTTTGATGAGTCGATGCAGACTATTAGATTTGAAGATGAAGCGAATTGGAGTTTCTTGCCTGTCGGTCAAGTTGGAATATCCCGGGGAGAATGATCAGGTATTGTTGATGTCTGCTTTTGAAGGATAGAGAACAGTGTGATGGCTAGTGATATGCCAGTGGTGTGTAATTCCTGATGTTCACCTGAATCTAATTTCGACGAGGGTGAAGAGTTGTTTGTTCTGTTAAGCAAGTGAATGAATCTGTGGAACATGGTGCAAAGGTGTTTATGATGTTGGATTCCTTGAAGCTTAAGAGGATGCGGTGGCATGTGAGCTACCTTTGGAGGGTGGTTATTTGGGGGTGCTCCCATGAGATATCAATGATGTACCAATGTAGTGTGGAGTGTAACTTGCTATCAAATGGTACTCGATGCATGCTTGACGTCGATGGTTGCATACAGAATGCATGTTTCTGAATGAGTGAATTGGAGAAACAGTTGGAAGAGTTGTTTGAGAAGAGGTCTGTTCGACTAAGTGTTTCTCCGTGGGGTGCTCCTGTACTGTTAGTGAGGAAGAAAGATGGAAGTATGAGGTTGTATGTTGACTATCGGCAGTTGAATAAAGTGATGATCTGGAATAAGTGTCTGATTTTGAGGATTGAGAATTTGCTGGATCAGTTAATAGATGCATGTATGCTTCACAAGATTGATTTAAGGTCTGGGTTATCATCAGATTTGTGTTAAGCCGGATGATATTCCGAAGACAGTCAGGACGAGGGATGGCAACAATGAGTATACTGTGATGTCGTTTGGTGTGTCTAATGCACCTGGTATTCAGGGAGTATATGAATCGGATTTTCTTGAGTATTTGGATAAGTTTGTAGTGGGTTTTATTGACGATCTTTTGATAGATTCTAAATCTGAAGAAGAGCATGTTGAGCAATTAAGCACCGTGTTGCAAGAACCGAAAGAGAAGAAGTTATATGCAAAGCTGTCCAAATGTGAATTTTGGTTAAAGGAGGTTAGTTTTCTTGGTCATGTCATTTCAGGTAGTGGCATTGCTGTGGATCCATCTAAAGTAGATGTTGTGTTGCAATGGGAAACTCCAAAGTCGGCTAGCGAGATTAGAAGCTTTTTGGGACTAACTGGTTATTACCGAAGGTTTATCGAAGGATTTTCTAAGTTAGCACTTCCGTTGACTAAGTTGACTGGTAAAAATAGAGCTTTTGTGTGGGACATTCAATGTGAAGAAAGTTTTACGGAATTGAAGAAGAGATTGACGTCGGCTCCGGTTTTGACATTACCTAATCCAGGAGAACCTTTTGTGGTATATTGTGATGCTTCTAAGACGGGTTTAGGAGGTGTGCTTATGCAGAATGGTAAGGTAGTTGCTGATGCATCGAGGCAGTTGAGAACTCGGGAAAAGAACTATCCTACGCATGATTTAGAACTTGCTACAGTTGTTTTTGTGCTGAAGATTTGGAGGCATTATCTTTATGGTTCTAGATTTGAAGTGTTTAGTGACCATAAGAGTTTAAAGTATTTGTTTGATCAGAAGGAATTGAATATGAGACAACGAAGATGGTTGGAATTATTAAAAGATTATGATTTTGGTTTGAACTATCATCCAGGTAAAGCTAATGTTGTGGCTGATGCCCTACGTCGAAAAAATTTGCATATGTCGGCGATGATGGTTAAAGAATTAGAATTAATTGAGCAATTCAGAGATATGAGCTTAGTTTACGAAGTGACACCGCAGAGTGTGATGTTGGGGATGCTGAAGATTAACGATGATTTTCTGGATAATATCAAGGGAGCTCAGAAGTTAGACGTGAAACTGGTAGATTCGATGGTTGGGATCGATCAGTCTGAGAATGATAATTTCAAGTTAGATGCGCAAGGTGTGTTGAGATTCTGAAATCGAATTTATATTCCTGATGATGCAGAGATGAAGAAAGTAATTCTCGAGGAAAGTCATAAGAGCAATTTGAGTATTCATCCGGGAGCTACAAAAATGTATCAAGACTTGAAGAGATTGTTTTGGTGGCCTGGGATGAAGCGTGATGTAGCTCGATTTGTGTATGCATGTTTAACTTGTCAGAAGTCGAAAGTTGAGCATCAGAAGCCTGTGGGGTTGATGCAACCGTTAGAAGTTCCTGAGTGGAAATGGGATAGCATTTCAATGGACTTTGTGACGGGTTTACCTAATACTTCAAGAGGACACAATTCTATTTGGGTGATTGTTGATAGGCTTACGAAGTTGGCTCATTTAATTCCTATTAACATCAGTTTTCTAGTATCCAAGTTGGCGGAGATTTATACCAATGTAATTGTCAAGCTGCATGGTGTTCCTTTATGTATTGTGTCGGATAGGGATCCGAGGTTTACTTCTGATTTTTGGAAGAGTTTGCAAGAGGCGTTGGGTTCTAAGTTGAGGTTCAGTTCGGCGTATCACCCTCAGACGGATGGTTAAACTGAGAGGACTATTCAGTCATTGGAGGATTTGTTGAGAGCTTGTGTTCTTGAGCAGGGAGGTTCATGGGATACTTATCTTCCATTGATCGAGTTCACTTATAATAACAGTTACCATTCTAGTATTGGAATGGCACCTTTTGAAGCGCTATATGGTCGGAGATGTAGGACTCCTTTATGTTGGCATGAATCTGGAGAAAGTGTAGTGCTTGGACCTGAAATCGTTCGAGAGACTACTGAGAAGGTGAAGTTAATCCGAGAAAAGATGAAATCTTCTCAAAGTAGGCAGAAAAGTTATCATGACAGGCGAAGGAAAGATTTAGAATTCCAAGCAGGTGACCATGTGTTTTTGAGAGTTATGCCTGTGACAGGTGTTGGGCGTGCATTGAAGTCTAAGAAGCTCACTCCTCGTTTTATTGGTCCGTATCAGATTTCGGACAAAGTTGGAAATGTTGCTTATAGAGTGTCCTTACCGCCTAATCTTTCGAATTTACATGATGTGTCTCATGTTTCACAACTCCGGAAGTATGTTCCAGATCCATCTCATGTAATCCATATGGATGATGTGCAAGTACGGGATAATCTTACTATGGAAAAGATGCATGTACGGATCGCGGATCGTGAAGTGAAGACTCTAAGAGGCAAGGAGATTACGTTGGTAAAAGTAGTCTGGTTAGGAGCTGCCGGAGAAAGTATGACGTGGGAGTTGGAAAGCAAGATGCGGGAATCTTATCCCGAACTGTTTGAGCAAGGTAAGATTTTCGAGGACGAAAATATTCTAAGTGGGGGAGAGTTGTAACGCCCAATTATTTAATTAATTATTTAATTAAATATCTTTGCATTATTTGTGTGATTTGTGTTGGTTGTCGAAAATGTTGTGTTGAGTTGCTATGTCGGTTTTAGTTGAATTAATTATAAAGTGTTGATTTAAATTGTGTAGTTGTTAATTAATTAATTAATTAAGCTAATTTTAGTGGTAATTATAGTATTAGAAATAATACTAGAGTATATTAATTGGGCTTCAAGGATTAGAAGTAGTAATGGTGGGGGTGTAGAAATGAGGCCCAATAAGTTAATGAAATAATAGTGTTATTATATTAGGTTTTTAGAAATAATGAGTGTAAGTTCCTGGATTGGCTGGAATTTTGGTAAAACAACAAGGTGTTCAATGCTGATGTCATGGTGTTGATGTTGCAGCATTGAGTCTTAGTACTGGGCTGTACTAAGTTGTGAAGGTTAACTTTGTTTGATGTCATGGGCTTGATGTCATAACATTGCACTTAACACTGGGCTGTGTTAAGGTTGCTAGTTGCTGGAGTGGATGTCTGATGTCACATAGGTGATGTTGTAACATCAGACCTGCAGAACTGAAGCTAATGACAGCATGGGCTTGTTGTTATTAGGGTCGCGTATTAGCTGGAATTGTGGAGAGTGTTGACTCGTTGGATGAGAATATCTTGGGCTAGATATTTTCTGTTACATGGGAGATTTGATTGCAGGTTTGTTGGAGAATTAAAAGGTGGAAGATTTAAAAAGATTTTGGGGATAAAATCTGTTTTAAAAGATTCAGTTTTTAATTAACAAATCTGATCAAATATTGTGACAAATCCAATCCAAATTCAAGGAGCTATATAAAGCGCACAAGACCAAGGAAGAAGGTACAGAAAACAGATTGAAGATCAAGAGCTGGAGGCTTAGAGTCTAGGGTTTGTTTAGAGTACTTGTAATCACACTATTCTAGGTTTGAATAGGTGTTGAATTTTCTGTCCTCTCTAGAAGCTGTGAAGCAATAGAGAGTTGTTGATTGATCGAAGCTAGGAAGCAAGATCAAGGGATCTCAAAAAGGTTGTTCTTTGAGTGTTTTAGGGGATTGAGTAGTGTTCTCATATCTAAGTGGTTTCTTAGGTAGAAAGTCACTAGTAGAGTATAAGTTTAGGAGATTGTCAACTGGTGTGTTGAGTCTGTAAATTATATCTACAAGTAGTGAATTTCATCCATGGCTTGGTAGCCCCCAGACGTAGGTAGTTAGACCGAACTGGGTGAACAATTCCTTGTGTTTTCCTGTTGCTTATTCTGTCCATTATTCCAGAGTGTGTTGTTGTGACATCGCACCTTAACATCACACGTCTGGTACCAGAATTTCAATTGGTATCAGAGCAGGCATCCTGTCTATCTCTGGGTGAGATCTAGGGAAGTTATTTTCTGGTGAAAGATGGACAAAGAGGTTGGAGGATTCGTCAACAGACCCCCTATCTTGGATGGCTCAAACTATGAGTATTGGAAGCCTAGAATGACTACTTTTTTAAAGTCATTAGACAGCAGAGCTTGGAAGGCTGTCATTAAAGAGTGGAAAGCTCCAGAGGTATGTGAGAAAGATGAGGCTGGCAAGGATAAAGAAGGCACCTCAAAGCCTAAGCCTGAAGAAGAATGGACCAAGGAAGAAGATGAGCTTGCCCTTGGGAATTCAAAAGCCATAAATGCTATCTTCAATGGAGTGGATAAAAATATCTTCAGGTTGATCAATACCTGTGAAGTTGCTAAGGAAGCTTGGGGTATTTTGCAGGCAACACATGAAGGAACATCGAGAGTCAAGATGTCAAGACTTCAGATTTTAACATCAAAATTTGAAAGTCTGAAGATGAAGGATGAGGAGACCATTCATGACTTCCACATGAATGTTCTAGAGCTGGCAAATGCTTCCAGTGCTCTAGGTGAGAAAATGTCTGATGAAAAGCTGGTGAGGAAGATTCTTAGATCCCTCCCCAAAAAATACAAGATGAAGGTTACTGCTATTGAAGATGAGTCAGCAAGGCATGCTAGAGCCTTAACAGGAACAGTTGTGTCAGATGATGACAGTGATGAAGAAATAACCTATGAGGAACTAGCATCTACTTATTGAGAGCTGTGTTTGAAAAGTGCTGAAATTTGTCAAGAAAACAAGTGTCACAAACAACAGATTGCTCAGCTTGAACGTGAAAAAGCTGATCGAGAGAACGAAGTTGTACTTGTTAAGTCTCAATTGGAGCAGATGACAAAATTTGTTAGGATGATGAACAGTGGTACTACTAATCTGGATAAAATTCTTCAGTCTGAGAAAGCAGCTGGAGATAAATCAGGAATAGGATATGTGGCCAGCACTTCAGGAACAACAAGAGAGATGTCTCAACCTGTGTCTCAACATCAACCCAAGAGATAGAATCCTACATTAAAGAAGAATAGTCCTCAGTCTCAAGGAGTTAGTCAGCATACGCCTCCCCAATTTCACAAGAACTTAGAGACTGTTGGGTGCAATCAGAACAGGGTTCATCATCATAAGAACAGGAATGGAAACAAATTCAACAAAGTTGTTCCTCATTGCTATGGAAGAAGGAAGCCACATCACCATAGTAGACAGCCTAAGAGACAGCATCATCAGTACATGAAAAGACAACTCAACTATTGTATAAGAAGACAAAAGTATGAGTGGCAGTCACAGCCCTATCAAAGCAGAAGAAGATGCTTCTACTGTGGTAGGATCGGGCATATCCAGTCGTCATGCTTCAAGCTACATGGTTATCCTAATCCTGCTCCTCAACCCAAAGAGGTAAGAACTAAAGTGGTGAAGAAATGGATACCTAAAGTTATCAGCTTGATAGCTCACACCTCCTTAAGGGTTTCTACCAAAGATGACTGGTATTTTGACAGTGGGTGTTCAAGACACATGAATGGAGTAAAGAATCTGCTCGTTGATGTGAAACCTCAGACTTCTGGCTACGTGACATTCGGTGATGGAGTCAAAGGGGAGATAAAGGGGATTGGCAAACTAAATTGTGCCAATGCTCCCAGACTGGAGAATGTCCTACTTGTGAAATGACTAGCAGCAAATTTGAGTAGTATCAGTCAACTATGTGATCAAGGATTCAAAGTAGACTTCACTAAGTCTGAATGTGTGGTCAAAAATGACAAAGGAGAAGTAATCATGAAGGGAGACAGGTCAAAGGACAATTGCTATCTGTGGGCACCTCAAAATTCTGAGTCATCCACGTGTGTGCTTGCTAAAGAAGATGAAGTCAAAATCTGGCATCAGAAGTTGGGACATCTTCACCTAAAGGGAATGACAAGAATTATCTCCTCAGAGGCAGTCAGAGGGATTCCCAAACTGAGCATTGAGGAAGGAAAAGTGTGTGGAGACTGTCAAAAAGGAAAGCAGACAAAGATGTCTCATCCGAAGCTTCAACATGACACCACCTCCAAGGTGTTGGAGCTTCTTCATATGGATCTGATGGGACCCATGCAGGTTGAAAGTCTAGGTGGAAAGAGATATGCTTATGTTGTCGTGGATGACTACTCAAGATACACTTGGGTAAATTTCACCAAAGACAAATCTGAAGTGTTTGATGTCTTCAAAGAGCTCTGCCAAAGACTCCAAAGGGAAAAGGAGAGTAAGGTCATCAGAATAAGAAGTGATCATGGAAGAGAGTTTGAGAATAGCAAGTTTGAAGAATTTTGCTCAACTGAAGGAATAAGTCATGAGTTTTCATCACCTATCACACCTCAGCAAAATGGAGTTGTTGAAAGGAAGAACAGAACTATACAAGAATCGGCAAGAGCAATGATTCATGCCAAGAAACTTCCTTATCACTTCTGGGCAGAAGCCATGAACACTGCCTGCTATATTCACAACAGAGTTACCCTAAGAAGAGGGACTTCATCTACTCTGTATGAGCTGTGGAAGGGGAGGAAACCAAATGTCAAATACTTTCATGTATTTGGAAGTAAATGTTATATTCTGACTGATAGGGAGCAAAGAAGAAAACTAGATTCCAAGAGTGATGAAGGAATCTTTTTGGGATACTCTACTAATAGCAGAGCTTATAGAATCTTCAACTCCAGAACCAAAGTTATGATGGAGTCTATCAATGTTGTGATAGATGATGAAGATAAGCAGGAAGTTGAGGATGTTATAGAAGATGTTGAAACACCTGCTGGTGAAGCATCTCTTGATGTTGAAGAAATAAATACCTCTCCTGGTACCACTAATGCTGAGCCTGAACAACCTCAGAAAGATCCTTCAATCAGAATCCAGAAGGACCATCCCAAGGAACTAATTATAGGCGATCCAAATTCTGGAGTAAGAACTAGATCTAGAGAAGTCATTGCTAGCTCATGTTTTGTTTCCAAAATTGAGCCAAAGAATGTCAAGGAAGCTTTGACAGATAAATTTTGGATAAGCGCCATGCAAGAAGAACTGGAGCAGTTCAGAAGAAATGATGTCTGGGATCTAGTGCCAAGACCAGAAGGGGTAAATGTTATTGGAACGAAATGGATCTTCAAAAACAAGTCAGACGAGCTTGGAGTAGTTACAAGAAACAAAGCCAGACTTGTTGCACAGGGCTATACTCAAGTAGAGGGAGTTGATTTTGATGAGACTTTTGCTCCAGTGGCTAGATTAGAATCCATCAGGCTTCTCTTAGGTGTGGCCTGTAACCTAAGATTCAAGCTGTTCCAAATGGATGTAAAGAGTGCCTTTCTGAACGGCTATCTGAATGAAGAAGTCTATGTTGATCAACCAAAAGGATTCACTGATCCAAACTTCCCCAATCATGTGTTCAAACTGAGGAAAGCTCTATATGGCTTAAAACGAGCTCCAAGGGCATGGTATGAAAGGCTAACAGAATTCTTAACAGCTAGTGGATATAGAAAGGGAGGGGTAGACAAAACCCTGTTTGTCAAAGAAGAAGGCGGAAAGTTGATGGTAGCCCAAATCTATGTGGATGACATAGTATTTGGGGGAATGTCAGAAGCTATGGTCAAATAGTTTGTTCAACAAATGCAATCTGAATTTGAAATGAGTTTGGTGGGAGAACTCAGCTACTTTCTTGGACTACAAGTCAGACAAATGGAGGACTCTATCTTTATTTCTCAGAGCAAGTATGCTAAGAGTACAGTAAAGAAATTTGGCCTGGATAAAGCAAATCACAAAAGAACTCCTGCTCCTACACATTTGAAGTTATCCAAAGATGAGAATGGATTAAGTGTGGACCAAAGCTTGTACAGAAGTATGATTGGGAGTTTGCTATACCTCACAGCAAGCAGACCTGACATTTCATTTGCTGTTGGAGTGTGTGCAAGATATCAGTCTGATCCTAAGGTAAGTCACTTAAACCAAGTAAAGAGGATTATGAAATATGTGAATGGGACAAGTGACTATGGGATGTTGTACAGTCATAATACTGGAACTGAGTTAAAAGGATACTGTGATGCTGATTGGGTTGGAAGTGCAGATGATAGGAAAAGCACTTCAGGAGGCTGTTTCTTTCTAGGGAATAATCTGATTTCCTGGTTCAGCAAGAAACAGAACTGTGTGTCTCTCTCAACTGCAGAAGCTGAGTATATAGCAGCAGGAAGTAGTTGCTCTCAACTAGTGTGGATGAAGCAGATGTTGAGTGAATACAATGTCGAGCAAGATGTTATGACTTTATACTGTGATAATTTGAGTGCCATTAACATCTCTAAAAATCCTATACAGCACAGTAGGACTAAGCACATAGATATAAGACATCACTTCATAAGAGATCTGGTTGAAGATAAAATCGTTACCTTAGAACATGTAGCCACAGAGAATCAACTGGCTGACATATTCACTAAAGCCTTAGATGCAAACCAATTTGAAAGATTAAGAAGCAAATTGGGAATCTGCATTCATGAAGACTAAATTTGCAAAAGGGGTTGTGGGCAGTTGGAGGTTCTGGGCTTGTGTGTAGCAAACTGCCAGGAGATAATTGTCTAATTATGGCTAAAAAGGGGGAGAGTTAAAAATTGCCATGAGGAGAAGAGTAATTGCTGCTAAAAGAATAAAAATAAAAGGTGTTTAGTTGAAAAGCAATGATGCAGCTGTGGAGGGGGAGTATAGACAGCATAGTTGTGGAGCTGCTAGTGAAGTATTCATAGCATTGAAGAGTGCAGAGTGCAACAAAGCAGACATCAAGGGGGAGATGTGTTGCACATTGTGAGCTACTGAACAGCTGTGATGCTGGTTCAAGTTTTTGAGGGGGAGCACCAATTGGCTGTTGTCAATAATGAAGATGGTGCTGCAGCAGATCAAGTGATGAAGACTATATGAAGATTGTCAAACTGCTGCAAGTTAAAGTTTCAAAATATTGAAGATATTCCGCTGTTGAAGTCTCTGAAGATGCAGAGATTGTTTTAGCCAAAATTAGCCAAAGGGGGAGATTGTAAGTTCCTGGATTGGCTGGAATTTTGGTAAAACAACAAGGTGTTCAATGCTGATGTCATGGTGTTGATGTTGCAGCATTGAGTCTTAGTACTGGGCTGTACTAAGTTGTGAAGGTTAACTTTGTTTGATGTCATGGGCTTGATGTCATAACATTGCACTTAACACTGGGCTGTGTTAAGGTTGCTAGTTGCTGAAGTGGTTGTCTGATGTCACATAGGTGATGTTGTAACATCAGACCTGCAGAACTGAAGCTAATGACAGCATGGGCTTGTTGTTATTAGGGTCGCGTATTAGTTGGAATTGTGGAGAGTGTTGACTCGTTGGATGAGAATATCTTGGGCTAGATATTTTCTGTTACATGGGAGATTTGATTGCAGGTTTGTTGGAGAATTAAAAGGTGGAAGATTTAAAAAGATTTTGGGGATAAAATCTGTTTTAAAAGATTCAGTTTTTAATTAACAAATCTGATCAAATATTGTGACAAATCCAATCCAAATTCAAGGAGCTATATAAAGCGCACAAGACCAAGGAAGAAGGTACAGAAAACAGATTGAAGATCAAGAGCTGGAGGCTTAGAGTCTAGGGTTTGTTTAGAGTACTTGTAATCACACTATTCTAGGTTTGAATAGGTGTTGAATTTTCTGTCCTCTCTAGAAGCTATGAAGCAATAGAGAGTTGTTGATTGATCGAAGCTAGGAAGCAAGATCAAGGGATCTCAAAGAGGTTGTTCTTTGAGTGTTTTAGGGGATTGAGTAGTGTTCTCATATCTAAGTGGTTTCTTAGGTAGAAAGTCACTAGTAGAGTATAAGTTTAGGAGATTGTCAACTGGTGTGTTGAGTCTGTAAATTATATCTACAAGTAGTGAATTTCATCCCTGGCTTGGTAGCCCCCAGACGTAGGTAGTTAGACCGAACTGGGTGAACAATTCCTTGTGTTTTCCTGTTGCTTATTCTGTCCAATATTGCAGAGTGTGTTGTTGTGACATCGCACCTTAACATCACACGTCTGGTACCAGAATTTCAATGAGAAATTAGAAGTAGCAGTAAAAGTGGAAGTTGCAGAGAAAGAGGAACGAGGGTTTTGGAAGAGAATACGTAAAGGCTGCTAGGGCGAAAATTCAATCCGAGAATAGAGCAACCTTCCATCCAAGGTAAGGGTGGGGCTCTGACTCTATAATAGGGTATTTGATTAATGATATCTGGGGTAGGATTTATAGAATTACCTCTGTCTGTGTTGTAATGGTTGTCGTGGATTTTGAAATACGTTTGCTGTTGATGAATTGGTTGTAGGAAAATTAGTCCTTTAAGGCATAATTTTACTGCATTTCATTTCTGTTGTACCGTGATGGATGAATTTGGAACCGTTGTGGATTTTTTTTTTAGGAGAGGTTGGTGAATTGGAGGGGGGCTGGAACGAATACGCTGAGAAGGAAATTAGAAATTAAGGATTGTTGTTTTAAAATTAAAAAAAAATGGGGGGGGGGGGGGGGGGGGGGGGGGATGGCGCAAGCCACCCCCATGTGCAAGAGAATGGTGGCGCAAGCCACATGGGGCATGTGGTTGAGGATGGCGTAAGCCACCTCTGTTAATCTTAAGGGTGGCGCAAGCCACCTCATATTAGAGAGTAATGGTGGCGCAAGCCACCTTTATTTGAGGAAATTTTGTGGCGCCAGCCACCTGTGTAGGTAATGGAGGATGTTTAGCAGAAATTAATATGTTAGAACAGCAAATTAACCGTATTAATACAGAAAAACCAAATTTTTGAATTAGCAGGAAAATCACATAGTCACTATTAGTTTTAATTAATAGAAAATTATAGCAGCAAGGGCATGAATTAGCAGGAGGTGATTTTCAGTATCAGTAGCAGTGTTAACTTATTAAAAGGATAATTAAAGCAGAATAGTGATTAATCATAGCAGAACTTGTTGTATAATAACAGTACTAGAATAGTCGTAATAATATTAAAGCAGAACAGAAACATTAGTAATTTTAGTAGGAAAATAATTAACCGGTTTTGGAAGTCTTGTCCGAATAAATTCGAGGAGCGTTTGTGATATAAGACGGTTGGTACAGAGTAGGATATAAGTTGTCGTGATATCGTCGTGTTTAAGTTGTGAAGTTGCTGGTAGGAATTTTGTTGCATTGCCTTATTAGTGGCAAGAATTAAGTTGTAGGCCTATGGCCAATGTTGATTTGTTGCTTTTGTTAAGTTGTAGGCCTATGGCCAATGTTGATTTGTTGTTGTTGTTAAGTTTTAGGCTTATGGCCAATGTTGATTTGTTATTGTTGTTAAGTTGTAGGCCTATGGCCAATGTTGATTTGTTGTTGTTGTTAATTTGTAGGCCTATGGCCAATGCTGATTTGTTGTTGCTGGTAAGTTGTAGGCCTATGGCCAATTATTGATTTATTATTGTGTGGTTACTGATAACACGAAAATGTATCATATATTTTCCTTGATTTACGACTAATAATTACGTTATTTCAGCTTAAGTTTCGATTATTCCGCGAGTATTCTAGTGTTTTCACAGGTATTTCATTGTCCAAGCTAAAAAGGAGCAAAGTAGAAAAACATGAAGAAATGAGAAGAAAACAGGAAGAAATGACTAAGGAAAAAACAGAAAATGGAAAGTGGTGAGTGTGACGACCATCACACAACCACCACGACCGTCATGCTTCCAAAGGCTGCCACGCCCGTCACACACTCACCACGACCGTCACACGCACAAAGTGGTTATTATGTTCAGAAACGCAGACGTGGACAAAGAAGACCAATGCACACGCACGATCAGCATTTTCTCCTACATTCTCTCAAACACAGCTTCTCCAACTTCCCATTCTCTCCACTACTTCTCCAAATTCCCATTATCTCCACTATTTTTCACATGAATTCTTAAGTAACTTCCAACCTGTTATCACTATATATAGGACCTATCATTTAGTTTCAAGGACCCAAGTTTTGTGCGCGAAAGCGCTGTTCATAGATTTAGGCAGAAATTACCATTGTAAAAGTGGTAGTTCTCTCACATCGAGGAACTACCACACCATTAGTATTTAGGCCTATAAATTGTAATGCTTGGATCAAAGCTTGCCGCCATTTTCAAAGTTAATTCCAGTTTCTTTACAGGTTTCTTTTTATCGCATTATTTATTATAATTGCTTTATTTGTCAAATTTAAATATTATGTCGTTCTTTATCGTAACCGTAATGATTTATGCATTTTTAATTAATTCCATGTCCTGCTAAATAGTCTTGAGTCCGGCGTATGAGGACCGTCGTTACCGACGGGACTCGGTAGAAAATAATAGGTGCGAACATATGACTAAAATTCTGTTATGGTTTTAATTTCCAAGTCTAATTTAAATAGCTTTGTCACGAGAGTGAGAGGTTATTTAACACGATTTTGTCAGGAGAGTGAGAAGTTAATTAAGGTTAGAGCCGGCACGGCGGGGAGCGTGGGGATCGAACCGGATAGTGGAAATTGGGCAACAAATCTAAATACAGCGAGAGCGCTTTAGATACATTTAGGATATTATTGGCTTTCAAATTATATTTCCTAGTTACCGGGCGAGCGAGAGCAAAATCTTGGGATTAGGGAACATGACTTTAGTTAATACCGCGAGAGCGTGAGGCGAACTCTTTAAGTTGGTATATTCTTCGGAACTAAATTATAGTTGTGATTAGTACCCGAATTCTACAAAGTCCTTTAGGAACGCGGAATCCATATTCCGGCCTCTCTTTATCATCAAATTTTCTTAGTTTTACTTTAGTTCTAGTCTTAGTTTCCCTTTTATCAATTATCATTAGCCTTAGCTTTACAAAGTAACGATAGATTACGGTAGGTTGACATTGGTCTCTGTGGGTTCGACAATCTTTTATATTACTTCGATATTTCCGTGCACTTGCGGACGCATCAAGTTTTTGGCGCCGTTGCCGGGGACCAACAGCCAATATTGTTATTCTGCTGTTGCACCGTATAGACTAAGGCACTCCCATAAAAAATAATAATAATAAAAAAAAAATTTTAAAAAAAATTAAAAACTATGTATCACCCAAATTTTCTCTATGATAACCACTCACAATATCTTGAGGAGCCGCACCCAAATTTTCTCTACAATTACCAACCGCAATACTCCCAATATTTTGAGGAACCGCAACCAAATTTTTCCTATGATTACCATTCCCAAAATTTCGAGGAACCGCAAGAATCTCATAATTCCAACCTAGAAATATTAATGCAGGATTTCAATGCGACACTGACTCACTCCCAATATCTCGAGGAACCGCACCAAAATGTCCTCTATGATCACCATTCCCAATATTTCGAGGAACCACAAGAATCTGTTAGTTCCAACCTCGAAGCATTAATGGAGGACTTCATTGAAACAACAACTAATTCTAGGGTAGAGTCTATGATGAAGCACTTTGTGGAGACACAAACTCTCCAGAATGAAGAGCTTAGAAAACAACATCTCAATACTTATGAAACCCTTAGGCAGATAAACACAATAGTCGAGTCCCTCGCGACTCACACTGAGGCATTGGAGACTCAAATCTCCCTGCTTGCACAGACACCTATAAGACCCTCCCCGGAGGAGCATGTGGATGTTGTAACAACCATTAATCAAAAACAAATCGAGAATCCCGAGGAGAGTGATAATGAGGTTGAGGAGAGTGATATTGAGGTTGAGGAGAGTTTTGTTGAGGAAGAAGTAGAGATTGAGAAAAATTCACAAGGATCACCTGAAAGGGAGTGTCGCTCCCGAAAGATTCGCATCCAACGGTACAAACGCGAGAGTGGCGCAAAAGAACACAGAGTCGCCAGCAAAGTGTATTTATCCCAAGAGAGGGAAAGGGAACACTGCATAAACCTGAAAGAAGGGAAAGAGCATGGTCACGCGACCAAGAGAACGGGTACGGGAGTCGGTTACGCGAAGGGAAGGTATTAGCACCCAACACGTCCATCGTTCTCGATGGGATCCACGCTTGTTGTCTGCATCAAAGGGTGTCATCATCTGGAGCTCCACTGCTACTGGACCGGAGAAGAAACGAGAACGGAGAGAACGGAGAAACGAAGAAGAAAAGAAAAGGAAGTGACTCGATAGGACGGTATTGTTGTCCTAGGCCTACGTACTCCCTCAGTACAATGGGAAAGTCAGAGTCAACGTAGTTCGGACGGGAACTGTGGGGGAAGGTTGCTCGCCAAGACAATCGCTATCTTGTGCCTACGTATCCTCAATCGGACGAGAGAGAGGAATCAGAGCTGACGTAGTTCGTGGGTACGACCACGGATGGGTAAGTGTTTTTTATTTGAGCGACGAGCTCTTTCCTAAAAAAGAAATTTGAAACCCAACAATCCCGAAGGATCAAAAAAAGATTTGAATTTGTTTGGTGTTTTTTAGACAGAAGTGTCTTTTAAGTTGTTTTGCAACTTGCATTGAACCCAAGTCTTGAATATAGGAACGAATACTTCGCGCATCGTCCCCAACAGGACGTACACTAAGTATCCTAGAAGAATGAGAGGAAGCCCCTTAATCCCCACTTCCCACATAGAAGGCTCAAGCGCAATACACGTTAACTTTTATTACGTGTCTTGAAGAAGTTTTGAGATGAGAAGAGAGACGACACAAAGGAAACTCTAAAGGGGAACTAAGAGTCCTAATGTTATCATGCACGGATGTCCTATGGTTAGTGAGGTTTAGGAGAGACGACTACCTAACCTAATGCTAATCCTACTCCAAGCTTAATCAAAAATTAAGTTGGACTAGGTAGCTTCTAACGGGAGAGAGTCCAAGACTTAAACAAATCTCGAGACTCGAGGGATGAAAAGAGTGAAAGAGAAGAAGGAGAAAGAGAAGGAGAAGATAAGATACAAGATAGGGCAGCAAGTACATCATATCATAAATGTCCAACTCAAGTCAATCAACATGTTTCAAAGATTAATGCAAATCACTTCAAGTAATCATGCAAAGGTAAACATGGAAGGATGCAAGCACACTCGAATTAAATGCACAATTAAACACACATGGATCTCATACCAAAGTGAAATGAAAGAGACAAGATGAAAATGAAACAAGACTAGAACTCACATCATATCATCATTAACAATCCACATATGCAAACTAGGTTCACATTATGCAATACGATGCACCAAAGAAGTTACAAAGCAAAAGGGATGATATGCATCACATAATTCAAACCAAATGCATCCAACAATGCTCAAGTAACATGAAAATCAAATATAGAACTCAAGAGGCAGTAGCATATAAATCAATGTCATATAAAACCCAAACTCAAGTCATACAAGATTAATCATCAAGCAACACATTCAAAGCATGCACCAAAAGTGAGAAAGACATCCACAAAACTCAAGTCAAAATAACAACACTTTGTAAAATCAAGAACAAATAGAAAAATGAGTGAAAAGAGATGATTCCAAAGCCACAAGTAAGCACAAACAGAATATGATCACACCATATAACCATCTCAAGCATCACTCAATCATAAGTAAGCAAATGTACACAAACTTGGTCAAGTATCAAAGTATGCCTCATTCAAACTTGCATCACAAACAAAACTCTACCAAAAATAGAAAAGTGTATTAATAAAATCCCAAAAAATATTCAAACAGAAGCTAATTCAGTCAAGTAACAAGTGCAAAAATATCAAACCAAAACTCACAAACCAAGTATCCCAAACAAATGGACAAAGATCACTTAAGAACAATGTTTCAACATGCAAAAGAAAAGGACCAAAATGCAATATGTAAAAGTTTTAAAAATGAAACAAAAATGTTTTTATGCAATTTAATATGTCACCTAACAGATTCAAAAAGAATGGATTAAAAATGAATTATAGATGAGGAGAAAGAAATTTCAAAAGTTGGTGTGTGCAAGTGAAACAAATAAGAAAAGGAAATAAAACAATTAATTAAAACAGATGCCAAAATAAAATAAAAATGCGAAAATAAAATATGTGAAAATTTGAGAAAACTAAAAAATAAGTTCTATGATTTTTAGATGCATAAAAGTAATTTTAAAAAATATAAATGCAAAGCAAACAAGTAATAAAAATAAAAGGAAATAAACTAGGAGGGGGTGCCAACAGTAAAGAGAAAACGTTGGAAATGAAAGAGGCCCAAGGGAGTGGGGTGCGAAAATAAAAAGCCCAAGGAAAGGGTCCAAACGGAGTCAAAGGTGGAGCATGGTAACGGTCAAAGATCAGCAACGAAATCCAGCCTATCGTTTAATCCCACGCGCCTCAATACATCACACCAAGTCCATACGATCCAATGGTAATCAAGAACAACGATCCAGATTCAAAGGTACACCATACTTCAAATAGACACGCACACGCACAAGCAGCCGGTTCCACCATGGACCAGCCACATGCCCAGCATGTGACTCATTAATGTGTTGTCCCCACTCCAGCCGTGTGATCAAATACGAAATAAAACACAATGGCCACGATTGAAGTCTCACAATAATACTCATGGAGCAGCATACACACAAGTAATAAAAATAACACAGAAAATTAAATGATGTGGCGCGATGATAACCCTTTGATCACACAATCGGACGGCCAGCTGGCTTCTTCTTCGTTTGAATCCATTCGCCGGACTGAACTTCCGGCCGCCGGAGCTAGGGCTCCGGCCACCCTCTCCGGTGAGCTGTAACGCGAAATTTTCCAGAAAATACAAATAGGTACACTATTTTGACCAGAAAAACGCCAGGATCTCAAATATGCAATCCATTTTACCAAACAACAAACACATAAAGAGAATCGAACGAAAACAAGTTTAGATCTAAAACTTTAAATCCACATATCTCACAAATTACACGTCCAAACTTCAAATAAAATATATCAGCATGTTCAGTGCACATCATAGATCATTTTGCATATCAAAAATTCAAGTTCTGTGATGGTGAAAGAATCACTAACCTGAGATCTTGAAGAACTTAAAATATCACAAGAACGCCTTCCAAAAGCTGCAGATCAAGTCCTTGGAACCTCTAATTGCAAAATAAATGCAACTAGAGCTTGGAATCGTGCTAGATCTTGAGTTTTGAACTTGAACCCTCTTGAATGGAGCTTGGTGAAAACCTCAGTATGAGCTTCAGATGATGGTTGATTCTGGTTCTACTCTCTTCACTGATTCCAAATATGAAAGAATTTCTCAAAAACACCTTATGGAGAAGGAGAAACGAAAATGAGAAAGTGGAGAGTGAAAAATGGAAACTGAGCAAATGGGAGTCTCTACCCTAGCTGTGAGAGCATGAGTAAGGTTATATACTCTTGATTAGTTCACTGATTGAGATTAGGAAGTGATTAGAACTCTTGTTAATGAGATTTGAGTGAAATTGCAAAAATGCATTTTACACCACCACCACCAATTTGCACGTGGGAAGTCTTTGTTCTCAGCATAATTCACCTCCAATTTACTCCCATACCACTTCTGGATTGATTTTGGGCCTTGCACTTTCTTGGTTTGCAAGCTTTGAATTAATTTGGCATTTTTGCACTTTGTGAGAATAATGAGAAAAATGACATGGCATGAATTGAATCAAAAGCCACAAATGATCTTCTTGACTTGTATTTTGATATTATAATGTGACATGAAGCAATTGGGAACATTACAAGTCCATTTGTGCAAACATGCAAAAAGTGGAAAATTTGACATATAAGGAATCCATGAAAAGCACCTTGCATTGTTTTGGCCATAACTAGAGTTCCACAAATGATATGGAAATGGTCTAGTACTTTTTGGAAATGGGAGAGAAAGATATTCAACTTTCATGTTGGAGGAAAAGTCATTTGGAGCTTCCTTGATGATGAAAAGTCGAGTTGAATGTGAAAGAAAAATTGCCAAAAATGGAAAGTTTCAATTATGGGTCATTTTCCAAATTTAGTAACCTTTGTACAACCTCTTGATTCTTGGTAAATGGGACAAATCTTGACAATTGGAGGCCATATGAGGATGTGAGACCTTGAAAACCACGAAAAGAACCTCAAAATTCCACAGTTGACTTTCTCCTTTACCGTTGACTTTCTCCTAGTTCACAAACAACTGATCCACTGAACAGCTTTCACCATGAATCAATAGCCCAAACCCTCATCCAGGAACACTTGTGAGCATAAAGAACACCACAAGAACATGCTTGAACATACCAAGCCTTCCAAGAAGTCCTCTTGATCTCAAAAACCCTAACTGGTCCCCCTGATTAGGGGGGAAGGAATCACTTGAAATCCTTTGCCAATCTTGATCTTATGAAGATATAATGAGCTCCATGAACCACCTTGAAGCCGGAGACTTGAGAATATGGACCAAGTACCTTGATCCCATGCTAAGAACCAATGCCATGCACAATGCAAAAATGTAAGAAATGAAAAGAAACATAAGCCAGTTAGCTAAAAACAACAAGGCAAATTTTGGGGTGTTACAGCTGCCCCTATTCAATCAACTTGATCCTGAAGGTATGATAGTGACGGCTATCATGCGTTCCAAGGATTCACGGAGATTGAATACCATAAGAAACCTGAAATTTGCAATCCTCAAAGGAGGGGCGACTCCGCTGGGGAACAAACAAAAATGTTGCACTGTCACAACACATACGAGTGTTGGAAACCAAAACTGTATTGAAAAGTCTTGAGATAAACACAAACGAGTGTTAGCTACGCCGGGGATAAACACGGACGAGTGTCAAAGGATCCAGGATATCAAATACGGACGGGTATTAAGAAGATTCACGGACGGGTGTAAAAGATTTCAATGCGGACAGGTATTGAAAAAGGTACACGGACGGGTGTAAAAGATTTCAATACGGACGGGTACTGAAAAAGGTACACGGACGGGTGTAAAAGATTTCAATACGGACAGGTATTAAAAAAGGTACACGGACGGGTGTAAAAGATTCAATACGGACGGGTACTGAAAAAGGTACACGGACGGGTGTAAAAGATTTCAATACGGATGGGTACTGAAAAAAGGTTGTAAAGCAACTTTATCGGGAATTAATCTCGCTGGGGGAACGGAAGGCAACACAGACGAGTGTCATCAAAAGGTCAATACGGACGGGTATTGAAACAAAAAGGTGACCTCTCTGGGGATTGAATCGCAGCACTGACGGGTGTCAAAGGTCAATACGGAAGGGTATTGAAAAAGTTCAAACACGGACGGGTGCTGAAGGAAACACGGACGAGTGTCTGACGGTAAAGCTCTTGAGGGGATAAACCAAAGGACCACCTGGACGAAGGGGTAAAAATGAAATTAAGGATAAACAATCCTGGCAAAACACTCTGCCGGGGTACTGTCAAATATTGCTTAATCCCAACACCTGTGGAGTAAAGTCAAAAGATATCTTCCTGAAATCTGGCTTTCCTGACGAAGGAAAACTCAAACCTGGCTTATGCTTCAGATGCACATGTTTAAATTTTGCCGTAATGCTCCACACGAAGTGGAAATGCTACGCATTTGGGAGGATGCCATGCAAACGAATGCTTATGCAATGCAAAAGAGACGTCCCAGCAAAATAAATGCTGAAGACCAGAAGCAACTCCGCTGGGGATGGCAAACTAAATTGCCACCGGAACAAAAGAGAACTTGTTGAGGAGAACTTCTCCCTGCTAGGGAAGATCACCATTACCAATTCTGTCGGAGATGGACGAAACTCCAAGAGAATATCCACTCTGTTAGGGAATGTCAATATCAACAACTCTGCTGGAGATGAACGAAGCTCCGAGAGAATACCCACTCAGCTGGGGAGGGATATGAATACTGAATATGGAAATTCCACCGTTGGGGACGACCAACTATTTCAGAACTTGGCTTCGGCGCCTGCCAAAAACGATTGGCCTTAAGACCTGCTGGGGATACCACTCACCACCAGACTCTGATTGGGGAAATGAGCTTAATCTGCTGCTAGGGAAGTAACTTTACCCTCACCCTGCTGGGTACTAGATCAAACCATTGTCGTCGAAACTATACTTTCTGACCAACCGAGGAAAATAGACACCAGGACCCTGTGGGGATAATAACATCCTCGTCCACAAACTTCCTGTTGGAGGTACGACAACATTCACCTCAAAGCAATCAACTTCTGAGTACTTGCTAGGGAATAATAATCCAAACACAACTTCGGCTGGGTATACAATCCTCTGTACTTTGCAGAGGAAGACGATCCTCAACGACTCCGCTTGGGAGAGAAAGTAATTGTCAACATTCACCTGCTAGGGGATAACACATGCTTCCTGACTAGCTGGGGGACAAATAAATGCCCCATGCTCCGTGGGGAGACTTCACTTGCTGAAGAAAGATGTGCCAAGTCACAACTCTGGCCTGGGAAAAAACCTCTTATATCCTGCTAAGGAAAACAATCCTTAACGATCCCGCTTAGGGAATTAATTCTTTATACTCTGGTTGAGGAAGACGACCCTCGGTACTCTGATGGGGAAGAGTAATAACCTGCTGAGGACGATCAGACTTCAAAGTAGGGGAGAGCTCTACTCTACTGGGGAAAACAAGCAAGCTGCTGAGGACGATCAGACTTCACAAATGAAGAGAGCAACTCTACTGGGGGAGTACATCTGTCATCCTGCAAAACCAACAGAAAGGTCTATGCGCAGAAATGATTACATTGATTATCAACATAGTGACTGTCGCCTAAGCAATTGCCACTGTTTTCCAACTTGTGTCATAAAGCTCAACGTTTTAGCATGTAATGTTTTTATAAAAAATATCGGACATTTTCACAAACAAAACAGGTAAAACAGAAAACAAAAGCTCTTTAACTGAAATGCAAACTTTATTGAATGAATTGGCCTGTAAATAGGCATTTACATCTGGAAGCAATTCCTGAAAAGAGGTAATTGCGCAAAAAGCAAAAGAAAATACAAATGTCGGCAATGTGGGGAACAGACATCCACCATGACTCGACTCAGCTATAACCCATATGACTTGCTCATCCGCAGATACTTTGGCTTTCGAAGACGACTAACTGGACTGATTCCTTTCCTCCGAATTTTCCAAGTGTGAACGGTGATCACAGACCGAACACGGATCGTAGTCTTTGCTTTAAAATCCCTAACTTTTGCCTGGATCGCCCTTTTCGGGTTTTCAATCCACCGGGATACCCATTTTTGCCAAGGTTGCCTTTTCAGGTTTTCAACCTTGCGGGTTTATTCTTTTTCTTTTTATCCCTAATTTTTGCCCGAACCTTTTCTTTTTATGGTTCGCCAGGATGCCCCATTTTTGCCTGAACCTTCTTTTTATGTTCAGCGGATCTCTTTTATGCAAAGTATTTTTTGACTACATCCGCGTTCACAGGGGACGTAAAATCTTCGCCATCCATAGTTGAGAGTAATAAGGCTCCACCAGAGAAAACCTGTCTTACTACATATGGCCCTTCATAATTCGGAGTCCACTTGCCCCTGTGATCTGTTTGAGGAGGAGTGATCCTTTTCAGAACTAATTCACCAGCTTGAAAACACCGAGGACGCACCTTCTGATCAAAGGCTTTCTTCATCCTACTCTGATACAATCGGCCATGCGCAATGGCTTTCAGTCTCTTCTCTTCAATGAGGTTCAGTTCATTCAGCCGGGAACGCACCCATTCAGCTTCATCCAGCTTCACATCTGTCAGAATTCTCAAAGAAGGAATCTCAACTTCTAATGGCAAGACTGCTTCCATGCCATACACCAGTGAGAAAGGAGTTGCCCCAGTCGAGGTGCGTACTGAAGTACGATACCCATGCAAAGCGTAAGGCAACATCTCATGCCAGTCTTTGTATGTCACTACCATCTTCTGCACAATCTTCTTTATGTTCTTATTAGCCGCTTCAACAGCCCCATTCATCTTCGGACGATAGGGAGAGGAATTGTGATGTTCGATTTTAAAGCTCTGGCATAGCTCCTTCATCATCTTGTTATTCAGATTTGAACCATTATCAGTAATGATTCTCTCCGGGACTCCATACTGGCAGATGATGTCCTTCTTAATAAACCGGGCTACCACTTGTTTGGTGACATTGGCATACGATGCCGCTTCCACCCACTTCGTGAAATAATCAATAGCCACCAGGATAAAACGATGTCCATTTGACGCAGTTGGCTCGATCTTTCCAATCATGTCAATCCCCCACATAGCAAAAGGCCAAGGTGACGACAAAACATTCAGAGGAGTAGGCGGTACGTGCACCTTGTCAGCATAAATCTGGCATTTATGACATTTTCGGGCGTATTTAAAACAGTCAGACTCCATAGTCATCCAATAATACCCCGCTCTCAACAATTTTCTGGCCATAGTATCCCCATTGGCATGAGTACCGAAGGAACCTTCGTGAACCTCTTCCATTAACAAGCCTGCCTCGTGTTCATCAACACAATGTAGCAAGACCATGTCAAAGTTTCTCTTGTACAACACATCATCCTTGTTCAAAAAGAAGTTTCCTGATAACCTCCTCAATGTCTTTTTATCTTTGGAAGATGCCCCAGCTGGGTATTCCTGACTCTTCAAGAAGACTTTAATGTCATGATACCAAGGCTTGCCATCTGATACCCCTTCAACTGCAAATACAAAAGCAGGTCTATCCAAGCGCATGATTCTGATTGAGGGAGCTTCATTCCAAAGATTCACTTTATACATTGATGACAAAGTTGCCAACGCATCAGCCATCTGATTCTCTCCCGGGGAATGTGATGGAAGTCTACTCTGTCAAAGAAAGGTAACAATCTTCTGGCATAATTGTTATATGGAACGAGATTTACTTGACGAGTCTCCCATTCTCCTGTAATCTGATTCACCACCAACGCAGAATCACCATAAACATCGAGGTTCTTGATTCTCAAATCAATTGCCTCTTCTAACCCCATGATGCATGCTTCATACTCCGCCTCATTGTTGGTGCATATGAACGCTAATCGGGCAGTAAAGGGTATATGAGAGCCCTGTGGAGTCGTAATGATTGCCCCGATTCCGTTGCCATATGAGTTAACAGCCCCATCAAAAACCATCTTCCACTGAGATCCAATCTCAGGTCCTTCATCAGGCAAAGGCTCTTCACAATCCTTCATCTTCAGATACATGATATGTTCATCCGGAAATTCGAACTTCATCGGTTGATAATCCTCAATTGGCTGTTCAGCGAGATATTCTGACAAAACACTTCCCTTAATGGCCTTTTGGGAAACATACTGAATATCATATTCTGTCAGAACCATCTGCCAACGGGCTATTCTACCAGAAAGTGCTTGCTTCTCAAACACATACTTGATTGGATCCATCTTCAAAATCAAAAGGGTTGTATGGTTTAACATATACTGCCTCAAACACTTAGTGGCCCAAGCGAGTGCACAACATGTTTTCTCCAGCATCGAGTATCTTGACTCGCAGTCAGTAAACTTCTTACTCAGGTAATAGATGGCGTGCTCTTTTTTACCTGACTCGTCTTGTTGACCAAGCATACAACCCATTGAATTCTCAAGAACCGTGAGATACATAATCAAAGGTCTTCCTGGCACTGGCGGCATAAGGACCGGAGGTTCCTGCAAGTATTCTTTAATCTTTTCAAATTCCTTTTGACAATTTTCATTCCACCTGACCGCTTGATCTTTTCTTAGCAACTTGAAGATTGGTTCACACGTGGCTGTGAGATGCGAGATGAACCTAGCAATGTAATTCAATCTCCCCAAGAAACCACGAACCTCTTTTTCTGTTTTCGGCACAGGCATTTCTTGTATGGCTTTTACCTTTGCAGGATCAACCTCAATACCTTTTTCACTAACAATAAACCCCAGCAATTTTCCTGATCTCACCCCAAAGGTGCACTTGTTCAGATTCAACCTCAGTCTGAACTTCCTTAACCTTTCAAATAACTTTTGAAGATTCACCAGGTGTTCTTCTTCCGTCTGTGACTTCGCAATCATGTCATCAACATAGACTTCAATCTCTTTGTGAATCATATCATGAAAGAGAGTCACCATCGCCCGCTGGTAAGTTGCCCCTGCATTTTTCAATCCAAAGGGCATCACTTTGTAGCAGAAAGTTCCCCACGGTGTTATGAACGTTGTTTTCTCCATGTCCTCTGGGGCCATCTTGATTTGGTTATACCCAGAGAAGCCATCCATGAAGGAAAACATAGAATACTGAGCAGTATTGTCAACTAACACGTCAATGTGAGGGAGCGGGAAATCATCCTTTGGGCTTGCTCTATTCAAATCCCTGTAATTAACACACATCCTGACCTTCCCATCCTTCTTAGGTACAGGCACGATGTTAGCAACCCATGGAGGATAATTTGTTACGGCAAGAAATCCGGCGTCTAGCTGCTTCTGAACCTCTTCCTTGATTTTGACAGACATCTCTGGTTTAGTTCTTCTCAACTTTTTCTTGACCGGAGCACAACCTTCTTTGAGTGGTAGCCGGTGTACAACAATGTCAGTATCCAGCCCGGGCATGTCTTGGTAAGACCAGGCGAAGATGTCCACATACTCACGGAGCATTTCAATCAATCTTCCCTTGACACTGTCTTCCAACGCAGCCCCAACTCTTACTTCCTTTCTAGCGTCCTCGGTTCCCAGATTCACAATCTTGATTTCCTCCTGATGAGGTTGGATGACTCTCTCCTCTTGCTTCAACAATCTGGCCAACTCTTCGGGCAGTTCACACTCTTCGTCAGCCTCTTCTTCAGCCTGATAAATTGGATTGTCAAAGTCATACCGAGCTATAGCTGAGTCATGATCGGTGTCATCTGGACAAAATGACCTGCAATGATTTATGAGGTATGTTTTATTATGATGCAACAAAAGAAACACATTGCCATTTTGATGTGGGTTTTTTAATGCATAAAAATAAAAACAGAAAGACAGAGATCAAAATATTTGAGTGTGAAAAGTCCTTTATTGATGATAAAGCAAAACATGCGACAGTTAAAAGCCCTACAAACAGAATCACTACGTCTTGGGCAGAACGTAGGATTAACAAAATAGGAAAACAAAGCAATTACTCGAAGCCTGTCACTTGAATGACTTTCTCGGAAGACCAGTTATGCAGACTTTCCCCTGGGACACAAGGACGGATCCAGCTATCTATGTCACAATCACTGTCTCCTTTTTCATCAATAGCATTAACTCTGTCGAAGAAAACTCCTGCGCTAGTGAACCGAACAGGGCCATAGAATTTTGGGGGATCCTCATCTCTCTTGGATGGCTTGTATCCCAATCCATAAGTATCCTTCTTTTTCTGGACTTCAACCACCCGGCCCCACCTCTGTGAGCTGCCAGCTTCAACCACAGCTTTGGCATCTCTCAACGAAGACATGGAACCCTCAGGTTGATTTGCCACTACGGGCTGCACTACAGCTTCAGACTGAACAACTTCTTCAGAAACTTTCACCTTCTCAAATCCCTGGCACAACGTCTCGTGGATTTCCCCATCCACTTCCACGTATTTGAAGGTTGACAGCTTACTGATCATTATGTCTTCTTCTCCGCATACTGTCACTACGTGACCATCAACCATATACTTCAGCTTTTGATGTAAAGTGGAAGTTACAGCACCTGCCCCATGGATCCAAGGACGACCCAATAAACAGCTGTACGCTGGCTGAATATCCATAATGTAAAACGTTGCATTAAAGATTTCTGGTCCAACCTTGATTGGAAGCACAATCTCGCCAAAAACAGATCTCTTCGAGCCATCAAAAGCTCGCACCACCAAGTCGCTTGGTGTACAAATAAGTCCTCGAGTATCCAACTTCATTAACGCTTTCTTGGGTAATACATTCAACGATGAACCAGTGTCAACCAAGACATGTGACATCAGCGAGCCACGGCATTCGATCGAAATATGCAGGGCATTGTTATGATTCCTGCCAGCAGAAGTCAAGTCAAGATCTGTAAAACCCAGGCCGTTACCCGCATTCACGTGCGCTACAACCCCTTCCAGCTGATTAACAGAAATCTCTTGAGGAACGTATGCTGCATTCAAAACCTTCAAAAGAGCATTCCTGTGAGCCTCAGAACACAAGAGCAGAGACAGAATAGAGATCTTGGACGGGGTCTGATGTAATTGGTCCACGATCTTATAATCACTTTTTCGGATGAGCCTCATAAATTCCTCTACATTTTCTGAAAAAGCATCATCAATCGGCTTCACTGTAGATTCCACAATCACTGGAGTCTGAACAGAACCATCCATCACCTGTTTTCCTCTATCCTGCCTAGAGGTACTGGGTTGATCATTAACCGGAGGGAGCACTCTACCACTTCTGGTTATGGCATCAGTCTCAACTTTAACCCCTGAACTAGAACCCACTGGTGAAGTATTCATTAGCTCTTGTTTTTGCCCATTGACAAACACCTCTGCACCATAATTCCACGGAATAGCCTTAGAACTCTCGTACGGAATGGGTCCTGCCCTTGTGATAATGACTGGAGGTGGCCTTGCTGAACCAGAAATAGTAATTGTTTTGAATGGAATAGTGATAGTGGCAACCTTCTCACTAACAACCTCTTCTAGCTGATTACCTCTGTCAAACTGTAAACAGCCCTCATCAATCAGATTCTGAATACCCCTCTTCAACGAATCACAACCATTAGCCTTTATCAAACAATCTGAGCAGTTCTCACCACAGCCCGGATATACATCACCTTTCAATAACCTGTTCTTAACCACCACCAATGGGGTCTTCAGTTCCTCCACATCCATGATCAAATTCAAAGTTTCACAGTCCTCAATTATAGCATTCACCCTTGGCCCGTTGTGATTAGGCATCGGGTTCTGAATAACATTGGGTCCGTCATTCGAGAAATTGATGGCTTTAGAGTCCACAAGGTCCTGCACCTTGTGGTGAAACGCCCTGCACTTCTCCACCGTGTGCCCAGGGGCACCAGAATGAAAATTGCAGTGTGCGTTAGCATCGTAGCCTCGTGGGAGTTCCCCTGTTGGTGGCGCCAAGGTACGAAGCTCAACTAGACGCAACTGCAGCAAGTGTTGCAACAACTGTGCATATGACATTGGGGGTTGATCAAAATGCCTCTCTGCATTCCTCTGTCTGTTCTGATACTGACCCTGCTGTCTATTCTGATTAGCATTACCCCTTTGCTGCTGTGGTGGAGGTAATGTTGCTGGAATGGTTACTGATGCTACCTGTTGATTGTTAAACTGGCGCTGTTTCCCTTTTCCCCTGTGGGATGATACAGCGTTGGTCTCTCCTTTCTTCTTATAATTATCAAACGGCTTTTTTCCCTGTCTGGAAGCCGATCCATCACCGCTAGAAACCTTCCCAGCCTTAATTCCGACCTCTATCTTCTGCCCAATAGCAATCACATCTGCAAACTTGCCTAGAGAACAAGGCAAAAGCTTTTCATAGTAGTGCTTCGGCAGTGTGTCCATGAACATATCTAGCATCTCTTTCTCTAGCATTGGTGGCTGCACCCTAGCCACCAATTCACATCACCTTTGGGCGTATTCTTTGAAACTCTCATCATTCTTCTGGGACATGCTCAACAACTGAGTTCTGTTGGGAGCCATGTCCGTGTTGTACTGATAATGCTTGATGAAAGCTGCAGCTAGCTCTCTCCAGGTACGCACATCTCTGCTTTCTAGCCCCATGTACCATTCCAAAGACGCGCCAGACAGGCTGTCTTGGAAGAAGTGCATCATTAACTTTTCATCCTTAGCGTGAGCAGCCATCTTCCTGGTATAGGCCTTCACATGAGTCCTTGGGCAGGTAGAACCATTGTATTTTTCTAGCGTAGGAATCTGAATCTTGTGTGGAATAACAATATCAGGGACCAACCCTAGGTCGTCCAAATCAATCCCCAAATCATCCTGTTTCACCACTCCTTTCAATTGAGCTTCGATTAAACGGATTCTTTCATCACTGACCACAGGAAGGGCAGCATCTAGACTCCTGACCGAGAATACATCGTCCTGTTGATCATCAAAATGATGGTCATGGATAGCCCGAACAGTACTTCCCTCTCCAACCACTGTAGGAATTCTGCCCTGTCCACCAGCACCAACTCCGCCCGGAGGGATATTACGGTTAATAAGACCACCGTGTAGGATACCATTTTCGTCGACCTGTGCCACTAACGGCTGAACCAGAGTTCTGAACTCGTTCTGACTTTGCACCACACCCTGCATCATTTCCATGAACTGGTCGATGCGAGCTTGCATAGCGGCCATATCTGCTTGTACTTTGTCCATCACTCTGTTTTGATTGAGCCTGGTAGAATAACGATGAATTGGTTGATCAATCCTGACTGAAAGAAAGAGAGAACATAAGAAAACCAGAGAAACCTAAGAAAACCTGCAATGCAAAGAATGAATATGATTATGCAAATGCAAATGCGACAAACATATTTGAACATTTCCAAGGTATATCTGCTTTGATTCCATTCCAAGCAACCGGGCCAGGGATTAGACGCAATATCGGAAAATAAATCCGACCCAGAAATACCACCAGATCCAACCACTGGAAACCAATCACAAAAATAGAGAACTACCAAGGCAAAAATATCTGAATCAAACATTCTATTATCAAGATGGAAGAATTCATACAAACAAAGTCAATTGTAACCAACGGTGATTCCATCAACAATCCTGATGGTAACCACATAAAAACAGATACACAATACACTACAATTCTACCCCAAACAGGCTAGCCTCCACTTCTTCCAGAAGATTCAAAGTGTCAGGATGTGCCGGTCGCGAGATTAGCCCTTTGATTAACCTGTTTCTCTTTGCAATCTCTTGGTTCAGCGTTGCAATCTGTTCTTCAGCGTTGCTACTTTCATGCCTTACCTTCTTGATTCCAACTTGTAATTTGAGCTCTTCAATCTCATTTTGGGATTCTTTCCACTTGTTGAAGAAATGTTTCCCCTTTTCTTTCGCCTTTTGCAGCTCTTTGTTTAGTACCTCATTTTCGACTTGGACCTCACTCCACATCTCTTGATAAACATCAAGCTTGGTTTCAGTCTTAGCCAAAAGCTTCTTAGTTGTCCTGGTGGTCTGGCTTGAAGTCTCTGCTGCCATGCTGATCTTCTTGAAATGCTGAATTCTGCTATTCAGATCATTTTCTGTCTTCTTCAGACGCTCAGTCGACTCTTTGACCTGCCACTTCAGCTCCAAATTGTCATGCAAATCTCCTTGCAGCTGACTACTCATACCGGAATTCTCTGCTCTCAATTCTTGCACCAACTTCTGTTGCTTGTTGAACTCTTCAATAGGCACAGTAAGTCTTTCCTCCACACTCTCTGGATACAAGGGAGACGCCCGATCAAAAGGTAAATAGAACTCTTCTACCCTCTTTTTCACCCATTCAACATACGGAGCGAAAGCTTGGTTATTGGGTTTCCCCAAAACAGTTTTACCTATCTTCTGTCTGATGAGCCAGGCTTGAGAAGCTTCTTGTGCAATAGCTACACCATCAATCATATGAAAATACAAGGATTCTTCCAAAATTTTCTCAGCTGGAGGATCTCTTAGGGCGTACGCAAACTGCCTGATAGCCAAAGATGGGTTGTAGTTAATACCTCCCTTTCTTCCGATCAAAGGTACATTAGGACACCTGCCACAGCTATGTAGAATATTAGTCCCCAACAAACCCTTATCCACCCAGAGAATGTCTTTAGCAGCTAATCCCATCAGACGCTTACTCCACTCTAAAGAAGTCTTCGAATCCACAAAAGCACCGGATTGGGGTAAACGTTTGGCAAACCACTTGTAGAAGAGAGGTGCGCAACAACAAACCACACCACCTCGCTTTTTCTCATTCCTGTTATATAGAGCGTAATGGAGATCACCTAACAAAGTCGGTACCGGATTCTGAGCTGTAAATATCTGAATAGCATCCGTATCGACGAAGTCAGACTCATTAGGGAATAACACAATGCCATATATACACAGAGCTAATATAGCATTAAAAGCCCTCCACCTATTCTCCTTAGCTTCCTCTCGAGCCCTCTTTACCAAGTACTCCAAATGATACCCTCGGGATTTTCCTTTCTTGGAAAAATCATCCTCCACTGTAGATCTGCTCAAATAAAGAGCCTCAGACACTGCCTGGAAATCACACTCTCCTTGGGAACCACAGAAAGGAACACCTTCTTTGACAGGAATCCGCAAGATGTTGGAGTATTCCTCCAGGGTAGGAACCAACACATAATCTGGCATCACGAAGCACCTCAGGGAAGGATCATAAAACTGCATCAAGGTGTGTAGCCCATTATATTCATATTTACTGAGACTCCGAACCAGGGACAGTATCCAACCATACTTCTCTTCAAAGGCTCCCAAAACTTCCGGACCAGCTATACTCTGTAAACTGCTCAAAGGACCAAGAGCGATCTTCGGAAACTTGTAGATGATGATATTCTTCTTACCCCTCTTAGTGTCCATCCCTAAGAACGCCCTCTGATTGGAATCAAAGACTAGATACTACCTGAAAATGCACAAACATGAATGTCAGATAAATGGAATGCAATGCAGAGCACAGGATCAAGGTATCCACATAAACTGGCTGCACTGTGCTGACTGAACAAATCAAGGCTCTGTACCAAAACTCAGAATCAACAACAACCATAGTGATAACAACAGAAAACCGGGTCGGTTGATGGTCACGGTTACCTGCAAACCTGTAAACAAATTGTCCCTCTCACATGTGGGTACTAGGATGTTCAGTATCCCGGGCTCTCAGGTCGAGAAGTGATGATACGTTCACCATTTCTGGTTTGGCATCATCATCAATCGAGGAGGCCTCAACTGATTCTCCAAAAACGAAAGATCCTCAGCTTCAGAGGTTTGAGAAGCAATAGCACATTCAGCCCGAAGGATACAATGCTACCGCCAATCAAAGAGGTCGTCTGCTGATTCTCTTTCAAAAAGAAGGATCCTATGGCAAGTCCCCGGCATTAGGTCCTCGGATCGAGAGTGTGCAATGGGTTTGCCACAGAAAGTGGGCTGCCACTGTCACATCCCGGGAGGAGTGCCGCAACTGAGTCCTCGGGAATGGTCATCAGAGTCGACGATTCCTCCAGAGAATAACTACTGGCCTGTATCAGCATACAGTAGCAGAAAGCCCCGGATAGAACCTCGTCTGATTGTAGGGATCGTGATCACCCGCACGTGGCCAACACCACGGGAGCGTCACGCCTGCCCACGCTAAAGCCTAAGTGTATACTCGAGCCTGTGTATTGAGCTCATCTCTCAGAACATCCCAACCCGCCAAACAGAACAACAGCCAGCACAGCGCAGTATATCCAGTATGACAATATAAAATGCAATGCGATAAAAGCTGTAAAAACAGTAAAGCAGTAAACCAAAAATACGGTAAACAACAGTACAGTAATATACAACAAAGCAAAGCACCATAGAAACACCTAACAAAAACAAACAGACAAGCGCTAGGATTGACTCGCTAAAGGGGAAGGACCAGCAGTAGGTCAACCAGAGTCGCCAGCTGTCGCTCCCGAAAGATTCGCATCCAACGGTACAAACGCGAGAGTGGCGCAAAAGAACACAGAGTCGCCAGCAAAGTGTATTTATCCCAAGGGAGGGAAAGGAAACACTGCGTAAACCTGAAAGAAGGGAAAGAGCATGGTCACGCGACCAAGAGAACGGGTACGGGAGTCGGTTACGCGAAGGGAAGGTATTAGCACCCAACACGTCCATCGTTCTCGATGGGATCCACGCTTGTTGTCTGCATCAAAGGGTGTCATCATCTGGAGCTCCACTGCTACTGGACCGGAGAAGAAACGAGAATGGAGAGAACGGAGAAACGAAGAAGAAAAGAAAAGAAAGTGACTCGATAGGACGGTATCGTTGTCCTAGGCCTACGTACTCCCTCAGTGCAATGGGAAAGTCAGAGTCAACGTAGTTCGGACGGGAACTGTGGGGGAAGGTTGCTCGCCAAGACAATCGCTATCTTGTGCCTACGTATCCTCAATCGGACGAGAGAGAGGAATCAGAGCTGACGTAGTTCGTGGGTACGACCACGGATGGGTAAGTGTTTTTTATTTGAGCGACGAGCTCTTTCCTGAAAAAGAAATTTGAAACCCAACAATCCCGAAGGATCAAAAAAAGATTTGAATTTGTTTGGTGTTTTTTAGACAGAAGTGTCTTTTAAGTTGTTTCGCAACTTGCATTGAACCCAAGTCTTGAATATAGGAACGAATACTTCGCGCATCGTCCCCAACAGGACGTACACTAGGTATCCTAGAAGAATGAGAGGAAGCCCCTCAATCCCCACTTCCCACATAGAAGGCTCAAGCGCAATACACGCTAACTTTTATTACGTGTCTTGAAGAAGTTTTGAGATGAGAAGAGAGACGACACAAAGGAAACTCTAAAGGGGAACTAAGAGTCCTAATGTTATCATGCACGGATGTCCTATGGTTAGTGAGGTTTAGGAGAGACGACTACCTAACCTAATGCTAATCCTACTCCAAGCTTAATCAAAAATTAAGTTGGACTAGGTAGCTTCTAACGGGAGAGAGTCCAAGACTTAAACAAGTCTCGAGACTCGAGGGATGAAAAGAGTGAAAGAGAAGAAGGAGAAAGAGAAGGAGAAGATAAGATACAAGATAGGGCAGCAAGTACATCATATCATAAATGTCCAACTCAAGTCAATCAACATGTTTCAAAGATTAATGCAAATCACTTCAAGTAATCATGCAAAGGTAAACATGGAAGGATGCAAGCACACTCGAATTAAATGCACAATTAAACACACATGGATCTCATACCAAAGTGAAATGAAAGAGACAAGATGAAAATGAAACAAGACTAGAACTCACATCATATCATCATTAACAATCCACATATGCAAACTAGGTTCACATTATGCAATACGATGCACCAAAGAAGTTACAAAGCAAAAGGGATGATATGCATCACATAATTCAAACCAAATGCATCCAACAATGCTCAAGTAACATGAAAATCAAATATAGAACTCAAGAGGCAGTAGCATATAAATCAATGTCATATAAAACCCAAACTCAAGTCATACAAGATTAATCATCAAGCAACACATTCAAAGCATGCACCAAAAGTGAGAAAGACATCCACAAAACTCAAGTCAAAATAACAACACTTTGTAAAATCAAGAACAAATAGAAAAATGAGTGAAAAGAGATGATTCCAAAGCCACAAGTAAGCACAAACAGAATATGATCACACCATATAACCATCTCAAGCATCACTCAATCATAAGTAAGCAAATGTACACAAACTTGGTCAAGTATCAAAGTATGCCTCATTCAAACTTGCATCACAAACAAAACTCTACCAAAAATAGAAAAGTGTATTAATAAAATCCCAAAAAATATTCAAACAGAAGCTAATTCAGTCAAGTAACAAGTGCAAAAATATCAAACCAAAACTCACAAACCAAGTATCCCAAACAAATGGACAAAGATCACTTAAGAACAATGTTTCAACATGCAAAAGAAAAGGACCAAAATGCAATATGTAAAAGTTTTAAAAATGAAACAAAAATGTTTTTATGCAATTTAATATGTCACCTAACAGATTCAAAAAGAATGGATTAAAAATGAATTATAGATGAGGAGAAAGAAATTTCAAAAGTTGGTGTGTGCAAGTGAAACAAATAAGAAAAGGAAATAAAACAATTAATTAAAACAGATGCCAAAATAAAATAAAAATGCGAAAATAAAATATGTGAAAATTTGAGAAAACTAAAAAATAAGTTCTATGATTTTTAGATGCATAAAAGTAATTTTAAAAAATATAAATGCAAAGCAAACAAGTAATAAAAATAAAAGGAAATAAACTAGGAGGGGGTGCCAACAGTAAAGAGAAAACGTTGGAAATGAAAGAGGCCCAAGGGAGTGGGGTGCGAAAATAAAAAGCCCAAGGAAAGGGTCCAAACGGAGTCAAAGGTGGAGCATGGTAACGGTCAAAGATCAGCAACGAAATCCAGCCTATCGTTTAATCCCACGCGCCTCAATACATCACACCAAGTCCATACGATCCAATGGTAATCAAGAACAACGATCCAGATTCAAAGGTACACCATACTTCAAATAGACACGCACACGCACAAGCAGCCGGTTCCACCATGGACCAGCCACATGCCCAGCATGTGACTCATTAATGTGTTGTCCCCACTCCAGCCGTGTGATCAAATACGAAATAAAACACAATGGCCACGATTGAAGTCTCACAATAATACTCATGGAGCAGCATACACACAAGTAATAAAAATAACACAGAAAATTAAATGATGTGGCGCGATGATAACCCTTTGATCACACAATCGGACGGCCAGCTGGCTTCTTCTTCGTTTGAATCCATTCGCCGGACTGAACTTCCGGCCGCCGGAGCTAGGGCTCCGGCCACCCTCTCCGGTGAGCTGTAACGCGAAATTTTCCAGAAAATACAAATAGGTACACTATTTTGACCAGAAAAACGCCAGGATCTCAAATATGCAATCCATTTTACCAAACAACAAACACATAAAGAGAATCGAACGAAAACAAGTTTAGATCTAAAACTTTAAATCCACATATCTCACAAATTACACGTCCAAACTTCAAATAAAATATATCAGCATGTTCAGTGCACATCATAGATCATTTTGCATATCAAAAATTCAAGTTCTGTGATGGTGAAAGAATCACTAACCTGAGATCTTGAAGAACTTAAAATATCACAAGAACGCCTTCCAAAAGCTGCAGATCAAGTCCTTGGAACCTCTAATTGCAAAATAAATGCAACTAGAGCTTGGAATCGTGCTAGATCTTGAGTTTTGAACTTGAACCCTCTTGAATGGAGCTTGGTGAAAACCTCAGTATGAGCTTCAGATGATGGTTGATTCTGGTTCTACTCTCTTCACTGATTCCAAATATGAAAGAATTTCTCAAAAACACCTTATGGAGAAGGAGAAACGAAAATGAGAAAGTGGAGAGTGAAAAATGGAAACTGAGCAAATGGGAGTCTCTACCCTAGCTGTGAGAGCATGAGTAAGGTTATATACTCTTGATTAGTTCACTGATTGAGATTAGGAAGTGATTAGAACTCTTGTTAATGAGATTTGAGTGAAATTGCAAAAATGCATTTTACACCACCACCACCAATTTGCACGTGGGAAGTCTTTGTTCTCAGCATATTTCACCTCCAATTTACTCCCATACCACTTCTGGATTGATTTTGGGCCTTGCACTTTCTTGGTTTGCAAGCTTTGAATTAATTTGGCATTTTTGCACTTTGTGAGAATAATGAGAAAAATGACATGGCATGAATTGAATCAAAAGCCACAAATGATCTTCTTGACTTGTATTTTGATATTATAATGTGACATGAAGCAATTGGGAACATTACAAGTCCATTTGTGCAAACATGCAAAAAGTGGAAAATTTGACATATAAGGAATCCATGAAAAGCACCTTGCATTGTTTTGGCCATAACTAGAGTTCCACAAATGATATGGAAATGGTCTAGTACTTTTTGGAAATGGGAGAGAAAGATATTCAACTTTCATGTTGGAGGAAAAGTCATTTGGAGCTTCCTTGATGATGAAAAGTCGAGTTGAATGTGAAAGAAAAATTGCCAAAAATGGAAAGTTTCAATTATGGGTCATTTTCCAAATTTAGTAACCTTTGTACAACCTCTTGATTCTTGGTAAATGGGACAAATCTTGACAATTGGAGGCCATATGAGGATGTGAGACCTTGAAAACCACGAAAAGAACCTCAAAATTCCACAGTTGACTTTCTCCTTTACCGTTGACTTTCTCCTAGTTCACAAACAACTGATCCACTGAACAGCTTTCACCATGAATCAATAGCCCAAACCCTCATCCAGGAACACTTGTGAGCATAAAGAACACCACAAGAACATGCTTGAACATACCAAGCCTTCCAAGAAGTCCTCTTGATCTCAAAAACCCTAACTGGTCCCCCTGATTAGGGGGGAAGGAATCACTTGAAATCCTTTGCCAATCTTGATCTTATGAAGATATAATGAGCTCCATGAACCACCTTGAAGCCGGAGACTTGAGAATATGGACCAAGTACCTTGATCCCATGCTAAGAACCAATGCCATGTACAATGCAAAAATGTAAGAAATGAAAAGAAACATAAGCCAGTTAGCTAAAAACAACAAGGCAAATTTTGGGGTGTTACAGGGAGGTCTTCAAAGAGGCAGCGAAGGACGCACCTAATGTCGTTCCTCCTCCATATACCCCACCAAAGGTAGAATCCCAATCCAAAACGTATGTGGAGGTATTGGAAAATATCTACAGTGATGCATCTTTGTTTGAGGTCACGCATAAAAGGAGAAAATTCGAGGACCATGAAACTAGGGATATCATTATTGTTGAGAGGGTAAGGTTAAACTTTGAGGTGATGGTTGAAATAGCTAAGCCCAAACTCGAAAAACTATTACTTAGGATAGATCCAGAACCGCCACCACAAGTTCAAAAGAATGAACCACCCCACAGAAGGAAGAGAAGAAAAGGTGAGGGATATGTGAGATGGCTTGATAAGTGGCCATGGAAACCGAAAATTATTAGTCGTCGAGCTATCGACGTTAAACAAAGCCCTGCGTGGGAGGCAACCCACGAACTTTTAATTTAATGTTTTCCTTCTATTGTTTGTGCCTGCAGAAAATAAAGAATTGTATCGCTTGTCACGTCTCAGCTACATTTAGGCGAAAGATCTCTAGATGACAATCCCTTAAAATGACCTGGTGCCCACGCTCATTCCTACGAATGTCGCTGCTGGTGGTGACACCAATGACGGGTATGATGGGAGAAAGCATGTCTCTCCCATTCGTAACTTACATCCTCCTTGTTCTTTGCATGGTCAGGTTCCACCTGCACACACCGCACCGTATTTTTCTAACAATTTTTGCAGGTACTTCCTTCGGAAATAGGAAATATAATGAGCGGCTTCAAGAAAATGAAGTTTCAGCAAATTCAGATAACTCGTAGTACAAGACACAGGAGTAGAAGTGGCCAGCGAAGACAGGGACAACAAGGGAAGAATCAGCGCGAATTTGGCTGTGGTAGCACGCAATGGCATTCATACAGGTTCTATCTTTCCTCTAACACCTTTTATCAAAACATTGAGGACAATGTTTGGTTTAAGTGTGGGGGAGGAACATTTACCGTTTTCTAGTCAGACTTACTATTTTCTGGCATGATTTTAAAATTTTTTCTGTTTTAATGTTTCGTCCGTCTGTGCATGTGTTGTCGAGTCTTTATGGTGATTTTATGTTGTCTATCGATTTCCCATTCTCTTGAGCCATACCAAATATTTTGAAACTTTTTGAGTTAAAAATAGTGTTTCTTTTGAAAATCTTAGGTTACAGACAAAATTGAGGTTAGATTGTGAGACTTGGGAAAATTCCGCAAGATCGGTATCGTCTTAATACCCTGAGCCTCTAAATTATGGAAATCGATTTGAGTACTATCGCTCCCAGGATTTTCATCCAGGTACAAACGCGAGAGTGGCGCGGAAAACAGAGTCGTCAGCCGTGTAAATTTATCCCAAAAGAGGGAAAGGGAACACCGCTTAAACCTGAGGAAGAGGGAAAGGAATGGTCATCGCAACCATAACCTGGGTTCGGGAGTCGGTTACACGAGGGGAAGGTGCTAGCACCCCACGCGTCCATCGTACTCGATGGGATCCACGCTTGTTGTCTATTCTAAGGGTGAGTTATCCTAAAATCTATGGCTGCACTAAAACGGGGAAGGGGAGACAAAGACAAACTCGGTAGGACGTCGACGTCCTAGGCCTACGTACCCAATTTGTGCAATGGGGAATTCAGAGTCAACGTAGTTCGGACCAAGTTCTTTTTGTGTTTTTATGAGCGACGTTAAGTTCGCGTCCGGCAGTTAGGGTCGATGCCTGTTTGCGACTCAGACGGAAGGTAACGTGCCCTTTTTGAAAATAGCCTTTAGTTTGACGATCCCGAAGGACAAAAAGGTTTGAAGTTTGTTTGTATTTTTTAGGACAGAAGTGACTTGAGTTAGTTCATAACTTGCATTGCACCAAAGTCTAGGGCACAGGGACGAATACTTAACGAATCGTCCCAAGACAGGACGCTCGCTAAGCACTCTAGAAAGATGAGAGGAAGCCCCTTATTTCTCATTCCCCACGCTTAAGGCTCGTGCGCAATACACTTTATCTTTATTAAGTGTTTTCAAGAAGTTTTGAGATGAGAAGAGAGAAGACACAAAGGAAACTCTAAAGGGAAACTAAGAGTCCTAATGTTATCATGCATGGGTGACCTACGGTTAGTGAGGTTTGACGACAACCTAAGCCTAAAGAAAAGAAAAGATGAGAGACAGAAAGAGTGAGAGTGGACATGGATAACTATCCACACCCTCAAATAACTTACCTCAGCCTCTGCATAAAAGGTTAGTACAAAACGTGCATAAGTGACAATAAACCAAATGAAACTCAACCAAGACAGAAACCAAAGAGAAATGATTATAAACCAAGTGAAATTCAACCAAGACAGAATGAGGATGACCTAAACATGGATTATGGAGTCAAAGAAGCAAACCCAAATGATGGCACAAGTGCCTTCTCAAACAAATAATCAGACATGATCAGAGATATGTAAACGAGAAGACCTCAAATAAAAGCAATCAAACAATTAGAAAAACACCTTCTAAAATCACCAAATTAATTATCAACATATCTCAACCAGAACCAAACAACATGTCCAAAATTCATGCCAAAATTCACAAGATTGGTCACCCAAACAATTATGTAAAGTTCAAACAAGGAACATGATTCAATATGCAAAAGAAGAGGACTGAAATGCAATATGAAAAAGTTTTAAAAATGAGAGAAAAATATTTTAATGCATTTCAGTGTGTTGGTGAAATAATACAAAAGGAATGAGTTCAAAAGCTTTTAGGGATTGTGAGAAATAAATTCTACAATGTAATGTGTGCAAAATGAAACAAATTCAAAAGGAAATTGTTCAAATAATTAATTCAGATGCTAAAAATAAAATAAAATGATAAAATAAAATTTGAGAAAATTTTATAAAACTATAAAAATGCTTCATGAATTTTCTTGTAATTTTTGGATGCAAGAAACTATTTTTAAAATAATTAAAATGAAACAATGCAATTAAATGAAATAAATAACATGAAATAAACATGGGGGTGTGAATAGTAATCCATACATGTTGAGAATGATAATGGGCTAAAAAGGGGGCCGTAAATAGAAAGCCCAATCATTTAAATCCATCAGAAAAATAAAATAAATAAAAAAGAGAACACATGGGCTCAGTCAACCCAGTTGACTCCATGCTTACCTTTAGATCAATCTGACGCGCCACACCAAGTCAACATAACCAAAAAGTAACAATGATCAAAGGCCATGATCACACGGTACACCACAACCAACATGCACACACGCACACCAAAGTACTCAGCACACCATGCACAAGCCACGTGAAGGCACATGTTATTTTTATGTGTTGTCACTCTCTCCATCACACGATTCATCAGACGCATATAAACAAGTCAACAAAAGAAAAAAGTAATTAAAATGAGAGAATATGACTGGGTGCACACGGTAACAACCATGGGGTAATGAACACACAAACCAAAAATAAAAATCAAAAAAATAAAACGCGTGGCAGCATGAGGACCCTGCGATCAACAAAATGAAGGGCTGGGATTTCGTCTTCCCCATTCAAACCCTACCTTCGCCGGAACCCTCACCAGCCGCCGGAGCTAGGGTTCCGGCCACCACCTCCGGCCACCTGCAACTCAAAAGAACCCAGAAAACACACGCGAATACACTATCTTGTCCAGAATTTCACCAGGATCTCAAATATCACATCAAAATTTGCAAATGATCAACACACAAAGAGATTCGAACAAAACAAAGTATGGGTCCAAACCTTAAATCTCACCATATGCACATAATACACGTCTAAAATCAAAACAAATTATATCAGGGTTGTCAGCAACAATCACACATCATTATGCATGTCAAAAAAGGGAGTTTTAGGATCATGAAAAATACCACCAACCTGAGATCACGCCAACTGTATCCTTGCTATTAGCTGCGAATGATGATTGCTTCGTGCTCTAGGGATCCCAAGGGTTCTGATGGTGAAAGAATTTTTGGAAAAGCTGCTGTGGATTGAGAGATTCAAATGATTGAAGCTTTAGGGTTGCAAACTTTGTTCTCCTCAAAATCATGTGTGTTCTCTCCCAACCAGTGCATGAGTTAGCTTAAATACTTAGGGTTAGTCCACTGATAATCATTTGGGCCTTGTTACTTCTTCACTTAATGAGTTTTGGGTGGTTTTGGAATTTTGCATAATGTGAAATACACCCTCCTCCATGCATGTATATCCAAACCCTTGATGATGGATCACTTATTTAACAATTTCTAATCACACCTGAATTTGATTTAGGTCTTGAGATGCCTTGGTTCATGAGTTTTCAATAATTTGGCAATTTTGCATAATGAAATATAAGTAATAAATAAGTCATGGAATTCCTTGATTCAAAGGCCAAAAATGGTCCTTATGGATTGTTCTTTGATGTTAGAATGTGACATGAAGCAATGGAACCAAATATAGGTCACTATGTCCCAAAATGCAAATGGAACCATGAGAAAACCCTAAAAAACCACTTTGCCTTCTTTTGATCATAACTTGAGTTTCACAAATGATATGGAGACCATCTAGTACTTGTTGGAAAGGGGAGAAAAAGATCTTCAACTTTCATGTTTGAGGAAAATTCATTTGAAGCTTTCTTGATGATAAAAAGTCAAGTTGAATGAAGTGTAAAAAACTTGCCCAAAAAGGAAACTTTCACGTTATAGGTCATTTCCATATTTAGTAACTTTTGCACCAACTCCTGATTCTTGATAAATGGCATGAAACTTGACCCCTGAAGGCCATATGAGGATGTGGGACCTTGAAAATATTGAAGAGAACCTCAAGATTTCACAGTTGACTTCCCCTCTCACTGTTGACTTTTCCCCAATTCTCCTGATTCCCAATCCATTGCCCAATTGAACTCCTCCTGAACCAAACTGATGGACAATCTTCCATTCCTAGATACTTAGGGACCCAAGGAATACCATGGAATCAAGTCTTACCCATAAAATCAGAAATAAACTGACTTTATAGCAAACCCTAGTTTTGGTACCCTCAGTCTAGGAGGAAATAGCACAGTCTCCAAATCCAAATTCCTCTGAATATGATGTCTATCCTCTCCAACAATGATAAGATATGTCATTTGGTGATGATAAAAACCCAAGAAGCTTGCCCATTAGAGCAATAAACCCAAAAATCTCTAAACCTAATTTCTGCACTGGTTAGGAGAGAGTGATCCACTTGAGCTCTCTTGGACACTATAAGGATTCTTGCTTGAAGAACATCTTCTCCTCTTGAACTTGCCTCAGGCACCTTGACCCCATGCTAAGAACCAGTGATATGCACACATGATAATGCAAAATGAAATGAAACATAAGCCAATTGGTGCTAAACGTAGGAGAGCAAATTTTGGGGTGCTACAGCTGCCCCTATTCAATCAACTTGGTCCTGAAGGTATGATAGCGACGGCTCTTAGACATTCCAGGATACACGAGGATTGAATACCGAAAGAGCCCCGGAAATTTGCTAATGGTGAGAATAACGAGATGGAGCGTGCTGAAAAATAAGGAATATGACCTCAACCATACCCTCAAAAATAATACGAATACGACCTCAATCGCACCCACAAAGGAAATACGAATACGACCTCAATCGCATCCACAAAAAACGAATACAACCTCAATTGTACCCTCAAAGGGAGACTGACCTCAATCACTCCACCCACAAAGAAAATACGAATACGACCTCAATCGCACCCACAAAACGAATACAACCTCAATTGTATCCGCAAAGGATAACCAACATAAAGTGGACTTCGCCGTGAAACAAAACTTCTGATTTAGACCACCCTACTGAGAAAGGGAAATTGGCAAACAAAATATGTCAGGAGAGAACTGACTACCAGGCGAGAACTGGATTTCACAAAAGAGAAAGCCCAAACAAAGGCAAACTTCTAACGGACTCACGATCCACAGATAAGCTGACTCCGTCGGGGAAAGGAGAAGTCTAAATAAAAGATTCTGCCAGCGAGCACAAGTATGAGGAACGCATCCCTCCAAAATCTCCTGAATTATGCCATCTCTGCTGGGAAAGAGAAATGGCAAGGAAAGCATCAAACCTGGCTTATGCTTCAAATGCAAATGTTTGAATTTTGTCGTAATGCTCCACAGAAGTGGAAATGCTACGCGTTTTGAGGATGCAATGACAATGCTTATGATATGCAAAAGGGGTCCCTCCAGCAAAATAAATGCTGGAGAGAAAACACCAATTCAGCTGGGGATGACAAAAATAAATTGTCCTCTGAATCCAGGAACTCTGCTGAGAAGGGTCATACTGATCGACTCTTCGGATCAACAACTTCTGCTGGGGATGAAATCCCGAAAGAACTACCGGGGGCCACACCTGTCTTTCACTGAAGGTAACATCCAAAACCTGAGATTTCTCCTCTGCTGGGGGAGTTGAGAATGAACGCCAATAACGGAACCGAAAGTCTGTTACTGAAGATTGCTAATATCCAATTGGGCTCAGAACCTGTTGGGGGATGCCAGCCCATAATACCATCCTGCTTGGGGAAAACAGTCCATAATACCATCCTGCTTGGGGATACTGCTGAACTTAGCCTGCTGGTGGGGAGAATGACTTTACTCCCACCTTACTGGGGACTAGAATATGACATTGTCGGCGAAAGCACGCTTACTGACTGGATGGGGGAAGTTAAAACCCTGATTCTGTGGGGAGACAACATCTTGATTCAGAGAAAATACTTTCCAAGTCTCTTGCTGGGGAAGGTCTGCTCTGCTGAGGAAAGTGCAATCTCAATGCTGGGGAAAGCAAACTGCTGGGAAATACAATCCTGTTGCCCTGCAAGTCAAATAACAACAAAAGAATATGCCACAACCTGACTATCACCGTTAATGCCAAAGTAATTTCTACTGCTTTTCGTTATGCTCTGCAAAGCTCGAAGTTTTATATGCAATGCTTATCGAAAATATCGGACGTTTTTTGCAAACAAAACAGTAAAAGTAAAACAAACAACGGAAAGCTCTTTGAGTGAAATGAATATTTTATTGAGAAAAGTGGCCTGTAAATAGGCATTTACAATAGGAAGCAATTCCTAAAAAGAGGTAATTGCGCAAAAGCAAAAAGAAAATACACGTGTCGGCAATGTGGGAACAGATATCCACCATGATTCGACTCAGCTATGACCCATATGTCTTGCTTATCCACAAATGTCTTGACCTTTGAAGAGACTAACTGTACTGATTCCTTTCTTTCAGAATTTCCAAGTATTGAAAGTGCTCACAGATCGAACGCATACCATAGCCTTTCGCTTATAGATCCCTAACTTTTGCCTGGATCGCCCTTTTCGGGTTTTTAATCCATCGGGATACCCATTTTTGCCAAAGTCGTCTTTTCAGGTTTTCAACTTTACGGGTTTACACGTTTCTTTTTACATTTTATCCCTAACTTTTGCCCGAACCTTTTCCTTTTTATGGTTCGCCGGGATGCCCCTTTTTTTGCCTGGACTTTCTTTTTATGTCCAGCGGGTCTCTTTTCTGCGAAGTATTTTTTGACTACGTCTGCGTTCACAGGGGATGTAAAATCTTCGCCATCCATAGTTGAAAGTAGTAAGGCTCCACCAGAGAAAACCTTTCTGTCTGAGGAGGAAGGATCCTTTTCAAAACCAATTCACCTGTCTGAAAACTCCGAGGACGCACTTTCTGGTCAAAGGTGTGCTTTATCCTGCTCTGATATAACCGGCCATGTGCGATGGCTGCCAATCTCTTTTCTTCAATAAGGTTTAACTGATCCAATCTGGAACGCACCCACTCAGCTTCATCAAGCTTCACATCTGCCAGAACTCTCAAAGACGGAATCTCAGCCTCTAAGGGTAAAACTGCTTCCATACCATACACCAATGAGAAAGGGGTTGCCCCAGTTGACGTACGCACCAAAGTACGGTAACCATGTAGGGCATAAGGTAGCATCTCATGCCAGTCTTTATATGTTACCACCATTTTCTGCACAATCTTCTTGATATTCTTATTTGCTGCCTCAACAGCCCCATTCATCTTCGGACGATATGGAGAGGAATTATGATGCTCAATCTTAAAACTCTGACATAGTTCCTTCATCATCTTGTTGTTCAAATTCGAGCCATTATCAGTAATGATTCTCTCCGGGACCCCATAACGACAGATGATATCCTTCTTTATAAACCGGGCTACCACTTGCTTGGTGACGTTGGCGTGCGAGGCTGCTTCCACCCACTTTGTGAAATAGTCAATGGCAACCAAAATGAAACGATGCCCATTGGAAGCAGTGGGCTTAATATTTCCAATCATATCTATGCCCCACATTGCAAAAGGCCAAGGAGATGACAACACATTTAAAGGCGTAGGCGGTACATGCATCTTATCTGCATAAATCTGGCATTTATGGCACTTTCGGGCGTACTTGAAACAATCAGACTCCATAGTCATCCAGTAATATCCTGCCCTCAACAACTTTCTAGCCATGGCGTGTCCACTGGAATGAGTACCAAAAGAGCCCTCGTGAACTTCCTCCATCAACAAACCTGCCTCGTGTTCATCAACACAACGTAGCAAGACCATATCGAAGTTCCTCTTATATAACACATCATCCTTGTTCAGAAAGAAGTTTCCTGCCAACCTCCTCAGAGTCTTCTTATCCTTGGTGGAGGCACCCTCTGGATACTCCTGTCTCTTCAGGAAAACCTTAATATCATAATACCACGGTTTGCCATCAGACACATCTTCAATTACAAACACAAAAGCTGGTCTGTCCAGACACATGATTCTAATCGAAGGTGTTTCATTCCAACGGTTCACCTTATACATGGATGCTAATGTCGCTAACGCATCGGCCATCTGATTCTCAGCTCAGGGCACATGATGAAAATCCACCCTGTCAAAGAAAGGTAACAACCTTCTGGAATAGTTGTTGTAAGGCACCAAATTCGCCTGACGAGTCTCCCATTCTCCTGTAATCTGATTAACTACCAACGTGGAATCACCATAGACATCGAGGTTCTTAATTCTCAAATCAATTGCTTCTTCTAACCCCATGATGCATGCTTCATACTCCGCCTCGTTGTTGGTACACACGAATGCTAACCGGGCAGTGAAAGGTATATGAGAACCCTTTGGGGTTGTAATGATTGCCCCAATTCCATTACCATATAAGTTGACAGCCCCATCAAAAATCATCTTCCATTGAGACCCAATCTCAGGTCCTTCATCAGGCAGAGGCTCTTCACAATCTTTCATTTTCAGAAACATAACATGCTCGTCTGGAAACTCAAACTTCATTGGTTGATAATCCTCGACTGGCTGTTCAGTAAGGTATTCTGACAGAACACTTCCCTTAATGGCCTTCTGGGAAACATACTGAATATCGTATTCTGTCAAAACCATCTGCCAATGGGCTATCCTTCCAGAAAGTGCCTGCTTCTCAAATACGTACTTAATCGGATCCATCTTCGAAATCAACAAGGTTGTGTGGTTTAACATATACTGCCTCAGGTGCTTGGCTGCCCAAGCGGACGCACAACATGTCTTTTCCAACATAGAGTATCTTGATTCGCAATCAGTGAACTTCTTACTCAGGTAGTAAATGGTGTGCTCTTTCCTACCTGTCTCGTCGTGTTGACCGAGCACATAACCCATCGAGTTCTCAAGAACCGTAAGGTACATAATCAACGATCTCCCAGACACCGGTGGCATAAGGACTGGAGGTTCTTGGAAATACGTCTTTATCCTTTCAAACGCCTCTCGACAATTTTCATTCCACCTGACCTCTTGATCCTTTCTTACCAACTTGAAAATTGGTTCACACGTGGCTGTCAGATGAGAGATGAACCTAGCAATGTAATTCAACCTCCCCAAGAAACCACGAACCTCTTTCTCTGTCCTTGGCTCAGGCATCTCCTGTATGGCTTTTATCTTTGCAGGATCAACCTCGATACCTCTTTCACTAACAATGAATCCCAGCAATTTACCAGACCTCACGCCGAAAGTGCACTTGTTCGGATTCAATCTCAATCTGAACTTCCTCAACCTTTCAAACAGCTTCTGGAGGTTTACCAAGTGTTCTTCCTCTGTTTGTGACTTCGCAATCATGTCATCAACATAGACTTCAATCTCCCTGTGAATCATATCATGAAAGAGAGTCACCATTGCCCGCTGATAGGTTGCCCCAGCATTCTTCAATCCAAAGGGCATTACCTTGTAGCAAAATGTTCCCCACGGTGTTATGAACGTAGTCTTCTCCATGTCCTCTAGGGCCATTTTGATTTGGTTATACCCAGAGAAGTCATCCATGAAGGAAAACACAGAATATTGAGCAGTATTGTCTACTAACATGTCAATGTGGGGGAGCGGGAAATCATCCTTCGGGCTCGCCCTATTCAAATCTCGGTAATCAACACATATCCTGACCTTCCCATCCTTCTTAGGTACAGGTACAATATTAGCAACCCACAGAGGATAATTTGTCACAGCGAGAAATCCGGTGTCTAACTGTTTCTGAACCTCTTCCTTGATCTTGACAGCCATATCTGGTTTCGTCCTTCTTAGTTTCTGCTTGACTGGAGTACAACCCTCTTTAAGCGGCAGTCTGTGTGAAACAATGTCAGTGTGAAGCCCGGGCATGTCTTGGTAAGACCAGGCGAAGATATCCACATACTCTCGAAGTAACTCAACCAATCTTCTCTTAACAGTGTCTTCCAAAGCAGCCCCAATCCTTACTTCTCGTTTAACATCCTCGGTTCCCAGATTAATAGTCTCAACTTCCTCCTGATAAGGTAGAATAACCCTTTCCTCTTGTTTCAGTAACCTGGCTAATTCTTCTGGTAAGTCACAGTCTTCATCAATCTCTTCTTCGGCTTAATAGATAGGATTGTCGAAGTCATATCGGGCCATAGCTAAGTCATGATGGGTGGAATCTAAACAAAGATACCTGCATGATGGATGTTTTATGTTTATTATGAGTGCAACAAACAAGAAACACATTGCCATTTTGATATGGGTTAATGCAAAAAGTAAAAACAGAAAGACAGGGATCAAAATATTTGAATGAAAAAACGACCTTTATTGATGATAAAAATAGCAAATAAAACATCTAAGCCCTACAAATAAATACCACTACGTCTTGGGCAGAACGTAGGATTCAACATAACAGAAAACAAAAGTAAATTACTCCGGGCGCGTCACTTGGATGACTTTCTCGGAGGACCAGTTGCCTAAAATCTGACCAGGGGTGCAGGGACGGATCCACTCATCCATGTCACAGTCACTATCTCCTTCATCCTCAATAGCATTGACTCTGTCGAAGAAAACACCAGCACTGGTGAAACGGACTGGACCATAAAACTTGGGAGGCTCTTCAGAACGCCTAGGTGGCTTGTAACCCAGTCCATGAGTATCTTGCTTTCTTTGAACATCAATGACACTGCCCCACTTCTGAGAACCACCAGCTTCAACTATAGCGCGCGCCTCTTTGAAAGAGGACGTTGGAACTTCTGGTTGTCTGACGACTTCAGGTTGGGCAACCACCTCAGGATGACTGACTGCCTTTGGAGGTTCCTCTGGAATTTTCACAGTTTCAAAGGCTTGGCACAAAGTTTCATGTACTTCACCATCTACCTCCACATACTTGAAGGTCGATAGGTGACTCACCATAATATCTTCTTCACCACAAATAGTCACAACGTGGCCATCCACCATATACTTCAACTTCTGGTGCAGCGTAGATGTTACTGCCCCAGCACCATGGATCCAAGGGCGACCCAACAAACAACTATAGGCAGGTTGAATATCCATTATGTAAAAGGTGGTGTTGAAAATCTCAGGACCCACCTTGATTGGAAGAACTAACTCTCCAAAAACCGACCTCTTGGAGCCATCAAAAGCACGTACCACCAAGTCACTTGGTGTAAAAATTAACCCACGAGTATCCAACTTCATCAAAGCCTTCTTCGGCAGCACATTCAAAGACGACCCAGTGTCAACTAACACATGCGACATTAAGGAACCCCGGAATTCCACTAAAATATGCAGAGCGTTGTTGTGATTCCTCCCAGCCGGAGTCAGATCTAAATCGGTGAAACCCAAGCCATTACCAGCATTCACATGAGCCACAACCCCTTCTAGCTGGTTAATAGATATTTCCTGCGGTACATAAGCCATGTTCAAAACCTTCAGCAATGCATTTCGGTGCACCTCAGAGCACAACAGTAAGGATAGAATGGAAATCTTCGATGGAGTTTGGTGAAGTTGATCAACAATCTTGTAATCACTTTTCCTGATCAACCTCATAAACTCTTCTACGTCTTCTGAGAAAGTATCCCCAGCCTGCTTTGTCATAGAATTATTAGCTTCCTGGCTCTGTACAGACTCATCCATCATCTGTTTACCTTTGTCTTGTCTTGAACTGCTAGCTTGATCCTCGGACGGAATAAAGACTCTACCACTCCTAGTGATAGCCCCTGCTTCAACAAGATTTTCAACCCCTGTATTCACAGCTGATGTCTCTTCCAATTCCTGCTTCTTACCATTAACAAACACCTCGGCCCCATAGTTCCATGGGATGGCCTTGGTACTCTCATACGGGACTGGTCCAGGAACAGTGATAGTGACCGGCGCTGGTCTCGCCGACGCTGATATAGTTATTTTCTTGAATGGAATTGTTATCGTGGCAACATCAATCTCTCTGTCAGTAACATTACTCTACTTACAACCTCTGTCAAACTGTAATATCCCTTTGCTGATCATTTTCTGAATACCTGCTTTCAATAAATCACAACCGCCTTTCTACGACACGCATCCTACACAACCTTCATCACAGCCGGGAAATACCCCTCCCTTCAACAGTTTGTCCTTCACCACACGCAAAGGAGTTTGAACCTCGTTCACATCTGAAATCAAACTCAAGTCTTCACAGTCTTTAATAATAGCATTGACCCTTGGCTCACCGTGATTCGGCATCGGGTTCTGATTCACATTTGGAACATCATTGGAGAAATTAATGGCTTTGGAATCCACCAAATCTTGAACCTGATGCTTAAAAGCTTTACAGTTCTCAATATGATGTCCGGGTGCCCCAGAATGAAACTCACAGTGGGCGTTGGCGTCATAGTCGGGAGGTGGATTACCAGTGAGTGGAGCCAAGGTTCTCTTTTGAATTAACTGGAGCTTTAGCAAGTGCTGAAATAATTGAGAATAGGGAAGAGGTGGAGTGTCAAAATGCCTATCACGCCTAGTCAGAGGTTGCGATCGGTGAGGAGCCTGATTTAGTTGTTGAGACACTGCTGGCTACTGGGGTGCTGCTGGGATGGTTACAAAAGCCACCTGTTGATTGAAGTTCTAACGAGGTCCTTCTCTACCACGATATGATGACATAGAGTTTGTATCTCCCTCCCTCTTCTTGTAACCACTGGCATAAGGCTTCTTACTTCCTCCAGATGAGGACCCATCACCGCCTGATATTTTTCCCGCCTTAATTCCGCTTTCCACCATCTCTCCTACTAAGATCAAGTCAGCAAACTTTCCAGTCATACACGGTACCAGCTTTTCATAGTAATGACCATGCAAGGTGGCCATAAACATAGTTATCATTTCACGTTCCAACATGGGAGGCTGAACCCTTGCTGCCAGTTCACGCCACCTCTGGGCGTACTCCTTGAAACTCTCATTGTTCTTCTGTGATAAATTCTGCAGCTATGTTCTGTTCGGAGCCATGTCAGTGTTATATTGATAGTGTCTAATAAATGCCCCTGCCAGATCTCTCCAACTACGCACATCCTTCCTCTCTAGTTGCATGTACCACTCCAGGGATGCCCCAGATAGGCTATCTTGGAAGCAATGCATCATCAGCTTCTCATTCTTCGTATGCGCAGCCATTTTACTTGCGTATGCCCTCACGTGGGTCCTTGGGCAAGACATACCATTATACTTCTCGAAAGTGGGAGTCTGAAACTTGTGCGGAATAACAACGCCTGGAACCAACCCCAAATCCTCTAGATCCATACCCAAAGCATCCTGATTCACAACACCCCTTAATTGTTCCTCAATCAACCAGAACCTCTGATCATTGTCAATCTGGGGACCAGCATCCTCACCTGGCACAGAAAATGCATCTTCCTGAAGATCATCATACTGACGACCATGAATTGCGCCAGCACCGTTACCTCCTCCCACTACAGTGGGAACCACAACATCTCCTCCGCCCGGAGGAATCACAACACCAGCAACAGGAATACCTCCGCCCGGAGGGCCATTCTGAACATTATTACCAGTAACACCAGTATGAAGTCCTCCATGAAGGACACCCTCTTCATCAATTCTCGCAATCAGTGGCTGAAGGAGAGTCCTTAACTGCTCTTGGCCTTGCGCAACCCCTTGCATCAAATCCATGAATTGGTTCATGCGAGTCCGCATCTCAGTCATCTCATTTTGTAGCTGATCCATGAGTCTCTTCTAATTTTGTCTGGTAGAATACCGATGAATATGTTGATCTGCAATCCTGAGATTGGAACAAGATAAGAATACCGGAGATAAACACCTGTTATGCACAATGATTATGCAAAATGATTATGAATATGCAAATGCAAATGAACATGTTTGAATATTCGCAGGGCGATCCACCCCCTTGATTCCAGTTTAACAACAAGATAGAACGGAACTTCTGCTCATATATTAAGAAAACCAGAGGAAAACCAAATGTCAACAATCACAAATCCAAGATAACAAGTCTGAACACAATAATCATAGATCCCAACCAACAAGTCTGGCGGTGGTCCGAATAATGAAAGAAAATAGAAAACTACGGCATGTCATCAAAGTCTACAAGTGTCAATCCCCCCCATCCATTATGCTTCTTGCTCCAGTCTTGAATTTCTTTGAATAGCTTTTTGGTGTCGGGATGCTTCGGTCTCTGAATTAGCTCTTGAATTAGAACGTCTCTCCTATGCATGATCCCTTCCAAGTATCGGCAATGTAACTCCCAAGCGTCTTCTCCAGAAACACCATCCATACTAGGTCCCTCATTTCTAGATCTCTTCACTTCAGCTTGGATCTTCAGTTCCTCTATGGAGGCTATGGCTTCATTGAGTCGACCCTCGACTGCTTGTCTCTGGAATACCCCTGATAGGATCTCAACGTCTTTCTTCTTGAGCTGCGACTTCAATTGATCAATCTGAGCTAGATAACCGTCTTTTTTTTGCTTATTCTCGGCCATTGCAGTTTCTCGGTGAGCATTGAACCTGTGAATTTTTAACAAAGCCTTGTCCAAATCTTCCTTCTTAGACTCGAGAACCTTACTGATACCGTCTAGAGCTTGTTTCATCCTTTGTCTGGATGTGACCTTGTCAGCTAGCTCCTTTTTTGCCTCAGCGAGAAGCTCTGTCTTCAACTCGGCGATATGAACAGCTTCACCCTGCTCATGCTTCAACTGATAAATCTCTCTTTGTAGCTCACTGTTTTCTTCTCGCAGTTTTTCCTTTTCAGCCCACAACTTGTTAAACTTCTCTATCTCAACTGTGGTAGGAGGCTCAATCAGCAAGGGGTAAGATGGTGGTTCTACCGGGAAGGGAAAAAGCTCCTCTTCTGCTCTCTTCTTGATCAACTCTTTATAGGAAGGGAAAGCCCGGTTGTTACATTTCCCAAATGAAGTTTTTCCCTTCTTGGTCACCTGCTTCCAAGCATTCACAGTATTCCTTATCATCTCTTGATCCCCAGTACCATTGAAGAATAAGGACTCTCTGACATCTCGCTCTTCAGGTGTACCTTTCAAAGGATAACCAAACTGCCTGATAACAAGGGAAGGATTATAGTTAATTCCACCTCTTCTCCCTATCAAGGGTACATTAGGGAATTCTCCGCACTTGCAAATAATCTCTATTCCTAGCAAGTCACGGTTGAACCAGACAATGTTGTCAGCAGTCAAGCCCATTAACCTCTTTGACCAATTCAGAGAATCTTTCGTATCAACGAAGGCGCCAGCTTCGGGGAGATGGCTCAGAAACCAAGTAGATAAGAGCGGTGGACAACAACTCATGGTTTTTCCCCGCCTATTTTCATTCTTGTAGTGGACTGAGTGATACACATCACCTAGCAAGGTAGGTATAGGATTCTTTGAAATAAAGATTCTGACAGCATGCATATCCACCAGATCAGGAACATTGGGAAACAGGACAATCCCATAGATGCACATAACCAAAATAGCTTGGAAAGCAGTCCAATTCTTCTCTTTAACATGTATGCAAGCTTGATCAAACAAGAACTTCAATAAGAAACCCTTAGCTCCTTGTTTTTCCTCAATATTACTACTCAGAACGGATTCACCAATATGAAGAGCAATAGCCATTTCTTTTATCTCGGGGTGTTCTTCAGAAAAGAATACTATGTCATGCCTAATGGGGATTCCCAAAATAAATGAGAACTCCTCCAACGTTGGGACCAAGATGTAGTCTGGGAAAGTGAAGCAACGCAAAGACGGATCGTAAAACTGAAGAAGTGTATGAATGGCATCCTTCTCATACTTGGAGATATTGTAGACAAACTTCAGAAGTCTCCCATACCCTCCACTGAACTCTGTACGAACTCCGGGACCAGCCATACTAATCAGCTTGTGAATCAACGTCAAGGTCGGATCTGGGAACGAATAGGCAACAGTCTTCTTTCTCTGGACATCCATGCCAAGGTAACCTCAGAAAACCGGAATCAAGAGTAAGATGCAAGCCCTGAAAAATGTCAAACATGTCAGAATGCAAGAAAAATGATATGCTCATGCAAACATGGGATCAAGACAACACTGCTGGATGTGTTGTGCTGTTAACTGAACGAGAACCACAACCCAGAAAACCAGAATTCCAAAATACCGAACCACTGAGATAACCAGGAACCCGGATAATCAAACACTGGTGAGAAATCCAGAAAACCGGGTAGGTTGAAGGTTTCGGTTTCCTGCAAACCTGCAAACACCCATCCCCTCTCACGTGTGGGTACTAGGATGTTCAGTATCCCGGGCTCTTAGGTCGAGAAATAATGATACGTTCACCATGTCTGGTTTGGCATCATCATCAATCGAGGAGGCCTCAACTGATTCTCCAAAACGGAAGGTCCTCAGCTTTTGGCACTGAGGTCGAGAAACAATAGTACATTCATCCCTTGGGGTACAGTACTATCGTCAATCGAGGAGTGCCTCCACTGATTCTCTTCAGAGGATAGGGGTCATCCTATGCGAGTTCCAAAGTGGGCCCTCAGGTGCGAATGGGTTTGCCACGGAATGTGGTCTGCCACTGTCACCACTAAAGAGGGATGTTTCCACTAAGGTCCTCGATGATCGGTCACCAGAGTCGACAGCTCTCTAGATCAACACCCTAACATGTGCAAGACACACACGTTAGAATGCATCTCAAGATAGCCTCGTTTGGTTGTGAATTTCGTGAACACGTAAACGTACCAAGCGGGAACGTAGGTCCCACTACTCTCCACTCTAGTCCTAGGGTGTACTCAAGCCTGGGTATTGGGCTTATCTCTCAGAACAACCCAACCTGCAAAACAGAAACAGCCAGCACAACACAGTAATATCCAGTATGACAGTAATAAAAATGAAATGCAATGCAGTAAAAGCTGTAAAACGGTAATATACAACAAATAAACACCCAAAAAAACAAACAAGCGCTAGGATCGACTCGCTAAAGGGGATAGACCAGCATAGGTCAACCGTTATCCCCAGCAGAGTCGCCAGCTGTCGCTCCCAGGATTTTCATCCAGGTACAAACGCGAGAGTGGCGCGGAAAACAGAGTCGCCAGCCGTGTAAATTTATCCCAAGAGAGGGAAAGGGAACACCGCGTAAACCTGAGGAAGAGGGAAAGGAATGGTCATTGCAACCATAACCTGGGTTCGGGAGTCGGTTACGCGAGGGGAAGGTGCTAGCACCCCACGCGTCCATCGTACTCGATGGGATCCACGCTTGTTGTCTATTCTAAGGGTGAGTTATCCTAAAATCTATGGCTGTACTAAAACGGGGAAGGGGAGACAAAGACAGACTCGGTAGGACGTCGACGTCCTAGGCCTACGTACCCCCTTTGTGCAATGGGGAATTCAGAGTCAACGTAGTTTGGACCAAGTTCTTTTTGTGTTTTTTTATGAGCGACGTTAAGTTCGCAACCGGCAGTTAGGGTCGATGCCTGTTTGCGACCCAGACGGAAGGTAACGTGCCCTTTTTGAAAATAGCCTTTAGTTTGACGATCCCGAAGGACAAAAAGGTTTGAAGTTTATTTGTATTTTTTAGGACAGAAGTGACTTGAGTTAGTTCATAACTTGCATTGCACCAAAGTCTAGGGCACAGGGACGAATACTTAACGAATCGTCCCAAGACAGGATGCTCGCTAAGCACTCTAGAAAGATGAGAGGAAGCCCCTAATTTCTCATTCCCGACGCTTAAGGCTCATGCACAATACACTTTATCTTTATTAAGTGTTTTCAAGAAGTTTTGAGATGAGAAGAGAGAAGACACAAAGGAAACTCTAAAGGGAAACTAAGAGTCATAATGTTATCATGCATGGGTGACCTACGGTTAGTGAGGTTTGACGACAACCTAAGCCTAAAGAAAAGAAAAGATGAGAGACAGAAAGAGTGAGAGTGGACATGGATAACTATCCACACCCTCAAATTACTTACCTCAGCCTCTGCATAAAAGGTTAGTACAAAACGGGCATAAGTGACAATAAACCAAATGAAACTCAACCAAGACAGAAACCAAAGAGAAATGATTATAAACCAAGTGAAATTCAACCAAGACAGAATGAGGATGACCTAAACATGGATTATGGAGTCAAAGAAGCAAATCCAAATGATGGCACAAGTGCCTTCTCAAACAAATAATCAGACATGATCAGAGATATGCATACGAGAAGACCTCAAATAAAAGCAATCAAACAATTGGCAAAACATCTTCTAAAATCACCAAATTAATTATCAACATATCTCAACCAGAACCAAACAACATGTCCAAAATTCATGCCAAAATTCACAAGATAGGTCACCCAAACAATTATGTAAAGTTCAGATAAGGAACATGATTCAATATGCAAAAGAAGAGGACTGAAATGCAATATGAAAAATTTTTAAAAATGAGAGAAAAATATTTTAATGCATTTCAGTGTGTTTGTGAAATAATGAAAAAGGAATGAGTTCAAAAGGTTTTATGGATGGTGAGAAATAAATTCTGCAATGCAATGTGTGCAAAATGAATCAAATTCAAAAGGAAATTGTTCAAATAATTAATTCAGATGCTAAAAATAAAATAAAATGATAAAATAAAATTTGAGAAAATTTTATAAAACTATAAAAATGCTTCATGAATTTTATTGTAATTTTTGGATGCAAGAAACTATTTTTAAAATAATTAAAATGAAACAATGCAATTAAATGAAATAAATAACATGAAATAAACATGGGGGTGTGAATAGTAATCCATACACGTTAAGAATGATAATGGGCTAAAAAGGGGGGGCGTAAATAGAAAGCCCAGTCATTTGAATCCATCAGAAAAATAAAATAAATAAAAAAGAGAACACATGGGCTCAGTCAACCCAGTTGACTCCATGCTTACCTTTAGATCAATCTGACGCGCCACACCAAGTCAACATAACCAAAAAGTAACAATGATCAAAGGCCATGATCACACGGTACACCACAACCAACATGCACACACGCACACCAAAGTACTCAGCACACCATGCACAAGCCACGTGATAGGCACGTGTTATTTTTATGTGCTGTCACTCTCTCCATCACACGATTCATCAGACGCATATAAACAAGTCAACAAAAGAAAAAAGTAATTAAAATGAGAGAATATGACTGGGTGCACACGGTAACAACCATGGGGTAATGAACACACAAACCAAAAATAAAAATCAAAAAAATAAAACGCGTGGCAGCATGAGGACCCTGCGATCAACAAAATGAAGGGCCGGGATTTCGTCTTCCCCATTCAAACCCTACCTTCGCCGGAACCCTCACAGCCGCCGGAGCTAGGGTTCCGGCCACCACCTCCGGCCACCTGCAACTCAAAAGAACCCAGAAAACACACGCGAATACACTATCTTGTCCAGAATTTCACCAGGATCTCAAATATCACATCAAAATTTGCAAATGATCAACACACAAAGAGATTCGAACAAAACAAAGTATGGGTCCAAAACTTAAATCTCACCATATGCACATAATACACATCTAAAATCAAAACAAATTACATCAGGGTTGTCAGCAAAAATCACACATCATTATGCATGTCAAAATAGGTAGTTTTAGGATCATGAAAAATACCACCAACCTGAGATCACGCCAACTGTATCCTTGCTATTAGCTGCGAATGATGATTGCTTCGTGCTCTAGGGATCCCAAGGGTTCTGATGATGAAAGAATTTTTGGAAAAGCTGCTGTGGATTGAGAGATTCGAATTATTGAAGCTTTAGGGTTTCAAACTTTGTTCTCCTCAAAATCACGTGTGTTCTCTCCCAACCAGTGCATGAGTTAGCTTAAATACTTAGGGTTAGTCAACTGATAATCATTTGGGCCTTGTTACTTCTTCACTTAATGAGTTTTGGGTGGTTTTGGAATTTTGCATAATATGAAATTCACCCTCCTCCATGCATGTATATCCAAACCCTTAATGATGGATCACTTATTTAACAATTGCTAATCACACCTGAATTTGATTTGGGCCTTGAGATGCCTTGGTTCATGAGTTTTCAATAATTTGGCAATTTTGCATAATGAAAAATAAGTAATGAATAAGTCATGGAATTCCTTGATTCAAAGGCCAAAAATGGTCCTTATGGATTGTTCTTTGATGTTAGAATGTGACATGAAGCAATGGAACCAAATATAGGTCACTATGTCCCAAAATGCAAATGGAACCATGAGAAAACCCTAAAAAACCACTTTGCCTTCTTTTGATCATAACTTGAGCTTCACAAATGATATGGAGACCATCTAGTACTTGTTGGAAAGGGGAGAAAAATATCTTCAACTTTCATGTTTGAGGAAAATTCATTTGAAACTTTCTTGATGATGAAAAGTCAAGTTGAATGAAGTGTAAAAAATTTGCCCAAAAAGGAAACTTTCACATTATAGGTCATTTCCATATTTAGTAACTTTTGCACCAACTCCTGATTCTTGATAAATGGCATGAAACTTGACCCCTGAAGGCCATATGAGGATGTGGGACCTTGAAAATCTTGAAGAGAACCTCAAGATTTCACAGTTGACTTCTCCTCTCACTGTTGACTTTTCCCCAATTCTCCTGATTCCCAATCCATTGGCCAATTGAACTCCTCCTGAACCAAAATGATGGACAATCTTCAATTCCTAGATACTTAGGGACCCAAGGAATACCATGGAATCAAGTCTTACCCAGAAAATCAGAAATAAACTGACTTTATAGCAAACCCTAGTTTTGGTACCCTCAGTCTAGGAGGAAATAGCACAGTCTCCAAATCCAAATTCCTCTGAATATGATGTGTATCCTCTCCAACAAAGATAAGATATGCCATTTGGTGATGATAAAAACCCAAGAAGCTTGCCCATTGGAGCAATAAACCCAAAAATCTCTAAACCCTAATTTCTGCACTGGTTAGGAGAGAGTGATCCACTTGAGCTCTCTTGGACACTATAAGGATTCTTGCTTGAAGAACATCTTCTCCTCTTAAACTTGCCTCAGACACCTTGACCCCATGCTAAGAACCAATGATATGCACACATGATAATGCAAAATGAAATGAAACATAAGCCAGTTGGTACTAAAGGTAGGAGAGCAAATTTTGGGGTGCTACAAGTACTTGTTATGCCATAGCCTTAAGTTCTCACCCCTTCAGTAGTCCCTAAGTAGTTTATTTAGCAGTCAGCACCATCCTAAGCACGCACTAAGTAGGAAGCCGATGCAAATAAGTGTATGATCTCAGGCTTAAAAGGTAAATTAAGAAGAAAGAAAAAAATAAATGAATGAAATGCTCCCTCTAAGTTAGGTGATCCTCACCCGATCATTTAGCCCAACGGTGCAAACTTCTTTATTTTATTGATATTTAAGCCAATATGCAAAAAGAAAAAAAATGATGATAATGAGATCATAGTCACTAACGGGTCATCCTACCATGAGTGTGAAAGGATAACGGGCTTAATGTGATTGTGCCATAATGAAAAGGGACGAAAGAAGGATGAGTGAGCTAGGCATAAGTATAATGACATGATTCGGATTGGTTTGTATAGGATGGAGGTTGATGACCGCAAAAGCGGAGTTGTGTTGTTACGATATCCTTTGTGTGTGAGCAAGTACCTATCGATACAAACTTAACCGAAGTAGAGTTGGTAGCCTAGGACGAGTATCTATATGCACTATTTGTCTTACGAGTCATGTTTTGCTTGAGGACAAGCAAAGGTTTAAGTGTGGGGGTGTTGATAACACGAAAATGTATCATATATTTGCCTTGATTTACGGCTAATAATTTCGTTATTTCAGCTTCAGTTCCGATTATTCCGCGAGTATTCTAGTGTTTTCGCAGGTATTTCATTGTCCAAGCTAAAAAGGAGCAAAGTAGAAAAACATGAAGAAATGAGAAGAAAACAGGAAGAAATGACTAAGAAAAAAAATAGAAAATGGAAAGTGGTGTGTGTGACGACCGTCACACAAACACCACGACCGTCACGCTTCCAAAGGCTGCCACGCCCGTCACACACTCACCACGACCGTCACACGCACAAAGTGGTTATTATGTTCATAAACGCAGACGTGGACAATGAAGACCAATGCACACGCACGATCAGCATTTTCTCCTACATTCTCTCAAACAAAGCTTCTCCAACTTCCCATTCTCTCCGCTACTTCTCCAAATTCCCATTATCTCCACTATTTTTCACATGAATTCTTAAGTAACTTCCAACCTGTTATCACTATATATAGGACCTATCATTTAGTTTCAAGGACCCAAGTTTTGTGCGCGAAAGCGCTGTTCATAGATTTAGGCAGAAATTACCATTGTAAAAGTGGTAGTTCTCTCACATCGAGGAACTACCACAGCATTAGTATTTAGGCCTATAATTTGTAACGCTTGGATCAAAGTTTGCCGCCATTTTCAAAGTTAATTACAGTTTCTTTACAGGTTTCTTTTTATCGCATTATTTATTATAGTTGCTTTATTTGTCAAATTTAATTATTATGCCGTTCTTTATCGTAACCGTAATGATTTATGCATTTTTAATTAATTCCATGTCCTGCTAAATAGTCTTGAGTCCGGCGTATGAGGACCGTCGTTACCGGCGGGACTCGGTAGAAAATAATAGGTGCGAACATATGACTAAAATTCGGTTATGGTTTTAAGTTCCAAGTCTAATTTAAATAGCTTTGTCACGAGAGTGAGAGGTTATTTAACACGATTTTGTCACGAGAGTGAGAAGTTAATTAAGGTTAGAGCCGGCACTGCGAGAGCGTGGGGATCGAACCGGATAGTGGAAATTAGGCAACAAATCTAAATACAGCGAGAGCGCTTTAAATACGTTTAGGATATTATTAGCTTTCAAAATATATTTCCTAGTTACCAGGCGAGCGAGAGCAAAATCTTGGGATTAGGGAACATGACTTTAGTTAATACCGCGAGAGCGTGAGGCAAAGTCTTTAAGTTGGTATATTCTACGGAACTAAATTATAGTTGTGATTAGTACGCGAATTCTACAAATCCTTTAGGAACGCGGAATCCATATTTCGGCCTCTCTTTATTATCAAATTTTCTTAGTTTTACTTTAGTTCTAGTCTTAGTTTCCCTTTTATCAATTATCATTAGCCTTAGCTTTACAAAGTAACGATAGATTACGGTAGGTTGACATTGGTCTCTGTGGGTTCGACAATCTTTTATATTACTTCGATATTTCCGTGCACTTGCGGACGCGTCAAGTTTTTGGCGCCGTTGCCGGGGACCAACAGTCAATATTGTTATTCTGTTGTTGCACCGTATAGACTAAGGCACTCCCATAAAAAAAATAATAAAAAATAAAAAAAAAATTTTAATTAAAAACTATGTATCACCCAAATTTTCTCAAAAATAACCACTCACAATATCTTGAGGAGCCGCACCCAAATTTTCTCTACAATTACCAACCGCAATACTCCCAATATTTTGAGGAACCGCAACCAAATTTTTCCTATGATTACCATTCCCAAAATTTCGAGGAACCGCAAGAATCTCATAATTCCAACCTAGAAATATTAATGCAGGATTTCAATGCGACACTGACTCACTCCCAATATCTCGAGGAACCGCACCAAAATGTCCTCTATGATCACCATTCCCAATATTTCGAGGAACCACAAGAATCTGTTAGTTCCAACCTCGAAGCATTAATGGAGGACTTCATTGAAACAACAACTAATTCTAGGGTAGAGTCTATGATGGAGCACTTTGTGGAGACACAAACTCTCCAGAATGAAGAGCTTAGAAAAAACATCTCAATACTTATGAAACCCTTAGGTAGATAAACACAATAGTCGAGTCCCTCGCGACTCACACTGAGGCATTGGAGACTCAAATCTCCCTGCTTGCACAGACACCTATAGGACCCTCCCTGGAGGAGCATGTGGATGTTGTAACAACCATTAATGAAAAACAAATCGAGAATCCCGAGGAGAGTGATAATGAGGTTGAGGAGAGTGATATTGAGGTTGAGGAGAGTTCTGGTGAGGAAGAAGTAGAGATTGAGAAAAATTCACAAGGATCACCTGAAAGGGAGGTCGTCAAAGAGGCAGCGAAGGACGCACCTAATGTCGTTCCTCCTCCATATACCCCACCAAAGGTAGAATCCCAATCCAAAACGTATGCAGAGGTATTGGAAAATATCTACACTGATGCATCTTTGTTTGAGGTCACGCATAAAAAGAGAAAATTCGAGGACCATGAAACTAGGGATATCATTACTGTTGAGAGGGTAAGGTTAAACTTTGAGGTGATGGATGAAATAGCTAAGCCCAAACTCGAAAAACTATTACTTAGGATAGATCCAGAACCGCCACCACAAGTTCAAAAGAATGAACCACCCCACCGAAGGAAGAGAAGAAAAGGTGAGGGATATGTGAGATGGCTTGATAAGTGGCCATGGAAACCGAAAATTATTAGTCGTCGAGCTATCGACGTTAAACAAAGCCCTGCGTGGGAGGCAACCCACGAAATTTTAATTTAATGTTTTCCTTTTATTGTTTGTGCTTGCAGAAAATAAAGAATTGTATCGCTTGTCACGTCTCAGCTACATTTAGGCAAAAGATCTCTAGATGACAATCCCTTAAAATGACCTGGTACCCACGCACATTCCTACGTATGTCGCTGCTGGTGGTGACACCAATGACGAGTATGATGGGAGAAAGCATGTCTCTCCCATTTGTAACTTACATCTTCCTTGTTCTTTGCATGGTCAGGTTCCACCTACACACATCGCACCGTATTTTTCTAAAATTTTTGCAGGTACTTCCTTCGGAAATAGGCAATATATTGAGCGACTTCAAGAAAATGAAGTTTCAGCAAATTCAGATAACTTGTAGTACAAGACACAAGAGTAGAAGTGGCCAGCGAAGACAGGGACAACAAGGGAAGAATATGCGCGAATTTGGACGTGGTAGCACGCAATGGCATTCATACAGGTTCTATCTTTCCTCTAACACCTTTTATCAAAACATTGAGTACAATGTTTGGTTTAAGTGTGGGGGAGGAACATTTACCGCTTTCTAGTTAGACTTACTGTTTTCTGGCATGATTTTAAAAAAATTTCTGTTTTAATGTTTCGTCCGTCTGTGCATGCGCTGTCGAGTCTTTATGGTAATTTTATGTTGTATATCGATTTCCCATTCTCTTGATCCATACCTAATATTTTGAAAAATTTTTAGTTAAAAATAGTGTTTCTTTTGAAAATCTTAGGTTACAGACAAAATTGAGGTTAGATTGTGAGACTTGGAAAAATTCCGCAAGATCGGTATCGTCTTAACACCGTGAGCCTCTAAATTATGGAAATCGATTTGAGTACTTGTTATGCCATAGCCTTAAGTTCTCACCCCTTCAGTAGTCCCTAAGTAGTTTATTTAGCAGTCAGCACCATCCTAAGCACGCACTAAGTAGGAAGCCGATGCAAATAAGTGTATGATCTCAGGCTTAAAAGGTAAATTAAGAAGAAAGAAAAAAAATAAATGAATGAAATTCTCTCTCTAAGTTAGGTGATCCTCACCCGATCATTTAGCCCAACGGTGCAAACTTCTTTATTTTATTGATATTTAACCCAATGTGCAAAAAAAATGATGATAATGAGATCATAGACACTAACGGGCCATCCTACCATGAGTGTGAAAGGATAACGGGCTTAATGTGATTGTGCCAGAATGAAAAGGGACGAAAGAAGGATGAGTGAGCTAGGCATAAGTATAATGACATGATTCGGATTGGTTTGTATAGGATGGAGGTTGATGACCGCAAAAGCGGAGTTGTGTTGTTACGATATCCTTTGTGTGTGAGCAAGTACCTATTGACACAAACTTAACTGAAGTAGAGTTGGAAGCCTAGGACGAGTATCCGTATGCACTATTTGTCTTACGAGTCATGTTTTGCTTAAGGACAAGCAAAGGTTTAAGTGTGGGGGTGTTGATAACACGAAAATGTATCATACATTTGCCTTGATTTACGACTAATAATTACGTTATTTCAGCTTAAGTTTCGATTATTCCGCGAGTATTCTAGTGTTTTTGCAGGTATTTCATTGTCCAAGCTAAAAAGGAGCAAAGTAGAAAAACATGAATAAATGAGAAGAAAAGAGGAAGAAATGACTAAGAAAAAAAACAGAAAATGGAAAGTGGTGTGTGTGACGACCGTCACACAACCACGACGACCGTCACGCTTCCAAAGGCTGCCACGCCCGTCACACACTCACCACGACCGTCACACGCACAAAGTGGTTATTATGTTCAGAAACGCAGACGTGGACAAAGAAGACCAATGCACACGCACGATCAGCATTTTCTCCTACATTCTCTCAAACACAGCTTCTCCAACTTCCCATTCTCTCCACTACTTCTCCAAATTCCCATTATCTCCACTATTTTTCACATGAATTCTTAAGTAACTTCCAACCTGTTATCACTATATATAAGACCTATCATTTAGTTTCAAGGACCCAAGTTTTGTGCGCGAAAGTGCTGTTCATAGATTTAGGCAGAAATTACCATTATAAAAGTGGTAGTTCTCTCACATCGAGGAACTACCACACCATTAGTATTTAGGCCTATAATTTGTAACGCTTGGATCAAAGTTTGCCGCCATTTTCAAAGTTATTTCCAGTTTCTTTTTATCGCATTATTTATTATAGTTGCTTTATTTGTCAAATTTAATTATTATGTCGTTCTTTATCGTAACCGTAATGATTTATGCCTTTTTAATTAATTCCATGTCCTGCTAAATAGTCTTGAGTCCGGCATATGAGGACCGTCGTTACCGACGGGACTTGGTAGAAAATAATAGGTGCGAACATATGACTAAAATTCGGTTATGGTTTTAATTTACAAGTCTAATTTAAATAGCTTTGTCACGAGAGTGAGAGGTTATTTAACACGATTTTGTCACGAGAGTGAGAAGTTAATTAAGGTTAGATTCGGCACTGCGAGAGCATGGGGATCGAACCGGATAGTGGAAATTATGCAACAAATCTAAATACAGCGAGAGCGCTTTAGATACGTTTAGGATATTATTGGCTTTCAAAATATATTTCCTAGTTACCAGGCGAGCGAGAGCAAAATCTTGGGATTAGGGAACATGACTTTAGTTAATACCGCGAGAGCGTGAGGCGAAGTCTTTAAGTTGGTATATTCTACGGAACTAAATTATAGTTGTGATTAGTACGCGAATTCTACAAAGTCCTTTAGGAACGCGGAATCCATATTCCAGCCTCTCTTTATTATCAAATTTTCTTAGTTTTCCTTTAGTTCTAGTCTTAGTTTCCCTTTTATCAATTATCATTAGCCTTAGCTTTACAAAGTAACGATAGATTACGGTAGGTTGACATTGGTCTCTGTGGGTTCAACAATCTTTTATATTACTTCGATATTTTCGTGCACTTGCGGACGCATCAAGTTTTTGGCGCCGTTGCCGGGGACCAACAGTCAATATTGTTATTCTGTTGTTGCACCATATAGACTAAGGCACTCCCATAAAAATAATAAAAAAAAAAAATTTTTTTTAAATTAAAAACTATGTATCACCCATATTTTCTCAAAAATAACCACTCACAATATCTTGAGGAGCCGCTCCCAAATTTTCTCTACAATTACCAACCGCAATATTCCCAATATTTTGAGGAACCGCAACCAAATTTTTCCTATGATTACCATTCCCAAAATTTCGAGGAACCGCAAGAATCTCATAATTCCAACCTAGAAATATTAATGCAGGATTTCAATACGACACTGACTCACTCCCAATATCTCGAGGAACCGCACCAAAATGTCCTCTATGATCACCATTCCCAATATTTCGAGGAACCACAAGAATCTGTTAGTTCCAACCTCGAAGCATTAATGGAGGACTTCATTGAAACAACAACTAATTCTAGGGTAAAGTCTATGATGGAGCACTTTGTGGAGACACAAACTCTCCAGAATGAAGAGCTTAGAAAAAAACATCTCAATACTTATGAAACCCTTAGGCAGATAAACACAATAGTCGAGTCCCTCGCGACTCACACTGAGGCATTAGAGACTCAAATCTCCCTGCTTGCACAGACACCTATAGGACCCTCCCCGGAGGAGCATGTGGATGTTGTAACAACCATTAATGAAAAACAAATCGAGAATCCCGAGGAGAGTGATAATGAGGTTGAGGAGAGTGATATTGAGGTTGAGGAGAGTTCTGGTGAGGAAGAAGTATAGATTGAGAAAAATTCACAAGGATCACCTGAAAGGGAGGTCGTCAAAGAGGCAGCGAAGGACGCACCTAATGTCGTTCCTCCTCCATATACCCCACCAAAGGTAGAATCCCAATCCAAAACGTATGCGGAGGTATTGGAAAATATCTACACTGATGCATCTTTGTTTGAGGTCACGCATAAAAAGAGAAAATTCGAGGACCATGAAACTAGGGATATCATTACTGTTGAGAGGGTAAGGTTAAACTTTGAGGTGATGGATGAAATAGCTAAGCCTAAACTCCAAAAACTATTACTTAGGATAGATCCAGAATCGCCACCACAAGTTCATAAGAATGAACCACCCCACAGAAGGAAGAGAAGAAAAGGTGAGGGATATGTGAGATGGCTTGATAAGTGGCCATGGAAACCGAAAATTATTAGTCGTCGAGCTATCGACGTTAAACAAAGCCCTGCGTGGGATGCAACCCACGAACTTTTAATTTAATGGTTTCCTTTTATTGTTTGTGCTTGCAGAAAATAAAGAATTGTATCGCTTGTCACGTCTCAGCTACATTTAGGCGAAAGATCTCTAGATGACAATCCCTTAAAATGACCTGGTACCCACGCACATTCCTACAAATGTCGCTGCTGGTGGTGACACCAATGACGAGTATGATGGGAGAAAGCATGTCTCTCCCATTCGTAACTTATATCCTCCTTGTTCTTTGCATGGTCAGGTTCCACCTACACACATCGCACCGTATTTTTCTAAAATTTTTGCAGGTACTTCCTTCGGAAATAGGCAATATATTGAGCGGCTTCAAGAAAATGAAGTTTCAGCAAATTCAGATAACTTGTAGTACAAGACACAGGAGTAGAAGTGGCCAGCGAAGACAGGGACAACAAGGGAAGAATATGCGCGAATTTGGACGTGGTAGCACGCAATGGCATTCATACAGGTTCTATCTTTCCTTGAACACCTTTTATCAAAACATTGAGGACAATGTTTGGTTTAAGTGTGGGGGAGGAACATTTACGGCTTTCATTTTACCGCTTTCTAGTTAGACTTACTGTTTTCTGGCATGATTTTAAAAAAATTTCTGTTTTAATGTTTTGTCCGTCTGTGCATGTACTGTCGAGTCTTTATGGTGATTTATGTTGTCTTTCGATTTCCCATTCTCTTGAGCCATACCAAATATTTTGAAAATTTTTGAGTTAAAAATAGTGTTTCTTTTGAAAATCTTAGGTTACAGACAAAATTGAGGTTAGATTGTGAGACTTGGGAAAATTCCGCAAGATCGGTATCGTCTTAACACCGTGAGCCTCTAAATTATGGAAATCGATTTGAGTACTTGTTATGCCATAGCCTTAAGTTCTCACCCCTTCAGTAGTCCCTAAGTAGTTTATTTAGCAGTCAGCACCATCCTAAGCATGCACTAAGTAGGAAGCCGATGCAAATAAGTGTATGATCTCAGGCTTAAAAGGTAAATTAAGAAGAAAGAAAAAAATAAATGAATGAAATGCTCCCTCTAAGTTAGGTGATCCTCACCCGATCATTTAGCCCAAAGGGTGCAAACTTCTTTATTTTATTGATATTTAAGCCAACGTGAAAAAAGAAAAAAAATGATGATAATGAGATCATAGTCACTAACGGGCCATCCTACCATGAGTGTGAAAGGATAGCGGGCTTAATGTGATTGTGCCAGAACAAAAAGGGACGAAAGAAGGATGAGTGAGCTAGGCATAAGTATAATGACTTGATTCGGATTGGTTTGTATAGGATGGAGGTTGATGACCGCAAAAGCGGAGTTGTGTTGTTACGATATCCTTTGTGTGTGATCAAGTACCTATCGACACAAACTTAACCGAAGTAGAGTTAGTAGCCTAGGACGAGTATCCGTATGCACTATTTGTCTTACGAGTCATGTTTTGCTTGAGGACAAGCAAAGGTTTAAGTGTGGGGGTGTTGATAACACAAAAATGTATCATATATTTGCCTTGATTTACGACTAATAATTACGTTATTTCAGCTTAAGTTCTGATTATTCCGCGAGTATTCTAGTGTTTTCGCAGGTATTTCGTTGTCCAAGCTAAAAAGGAGCAAAGTAGAAAAACATGAAGAAATGAGAAGAAAACAGGAAGAAATGACTAAGAAAAAAAACAGAAAATGGAAAGTGGTGTGTGTGACGACCGTCACACAACCACCACGACCGTCACGCTTCCAAAGGCTGCCACGCCCGTCACACACTCACCACGACCGTCACACGCACAAAGTGGTTATTATGTTCAGAAACGCAGACGTGGACAATGAAGACCAATGCACACGCACGATCAGCATTTTCTCCTACATTCTCTCAAACACAACTTCTCCAACTTCCCATTCTCTCCACTACTTCTCCAAATTCCCATTATCCCCACTATTTTTCACATGAATTCTTAAGTAACTTCCAACCTGTTATCACTATATATAGGACCTATCATTTAGTTTCGAGGACCCAAGTTTTGTGCGCGAAAGCACTGTTCATAGATTTAGGCAGAAATTACCATTGTAAAATTGGTAGTTCTCTCACCTCGAGGAACTACCACACCATTAGTATTTAGGCCTATAATTTGTAACGCTTGGATCCAAGCTTGCCGCCATTTTCAAAGTTAATTCCTGTTTCTTTACAGGTTTCTTTTTATCACATTATTTATTATAATTGCTTTATTTGTCAAATTTAATTATTATGCCGTTTTTTATCGTAACCGTAATGATTTATGCATTTTTAGTTAATTCCATGTCCTGCTAAATAGTCTTGAGTCCGGCGTATGAGGACCGTCGTTACCGACGGGACTCGGTAGAAAATAATAGGTGCGAACATATGACTAAAATTCTGTTATGGTTTTAATTTCCAAGTCTAATTTAAATAGCTTTGTCACGAGAGTGAGAGGTTATTTAACACGATTTTGTCACGAGAGTGAGAAGTTAATTAAGGTTAGAGCCGGCACTGCGGGAGCGTGGGGATCGAACCGGATAGTGGAAATTAGGCAACAAATCTAAATACAGCGAGAGCGCTTTAGATACGTTTAGGATATTATTGACTTTCAAAATATATTTCCTAGTTACCGGGCGAGCGAGAGAAAAATCTTGGGGTTAGGGAACATGACTTTAGTTAATACCGCGAGAGCGTGAGGCGAAGTCTTTAAGTTGGTATATTCTACGGAACTAAATTATAGTTGTGATTAGTACCCGAATTCTACAAAGTCCTTTAGGAACGCGAAATCCATATTCCGGCCTCTCTTTATTATCAAATTTTCTTAGTTTTATTTTAGTTCTAGTCTTAGTTTACCTTTTATCAATTATCATTAGCCTTAGCTTTACAAAGTAACGATAGTTTACGGTAGGTTGACATTGGTCTCTGTGGGTTCGACAATCTTTTATATTACTTCGATATTTCCGTGCACTTGCGGACGCATCAGTTACATAACTATTATTGTTGTTATTATGATATTCATGTTGAGTTGCATACATCGCATATCAAATTGGAGCTGGTGCTCGGTAAGTTGGCCTGGATTGGCAAAATTTAAGTTGAAGGCTTATGCCTTGCTGACGTCAATATTAATTGGCAAGTTTCTAAGTTGGGAGTTTTGCTCCAATGGTACCACATGCATGTGCATTTTATGCGTCGCATTCCATGTTGCATAAATTGTTGTTGTGTTGTTGATTAAAGTTGATGGTAATGTTGTGAAGTGCTGATTTTATATAATCTGATCTAATATATTATTTATCATATATTCGATTATATTGTTTGATATCTCACCCCTTCTGTGTATGGTGATGGTTTATACGCCATCCTGCAGGTAATCTGGTGTGAAGGTTGTCTACCTTCATTAGTTCGAGTCGGTGTCGTCGCTCTGATATGTAACACTCGGGGGGATGAACGATTGTTTTCTTTATTACTGATTTTAGTATAGTCGCTGAATTTTAAGTTGGTTTTCATTAAAGACCTGATGTCTTAGAGTTGTTTTGAATCAAACCAGATGTTGTGGTATTTCTGTTGAATTTATGAATCTGCTGCGTATTAATAAAGTTGTTTTGTGTCAAAGATTGAATTATGTTCATCTGAGTATTAAGTGTTATGTATCCAGGTTTATGTGGCTAAATGTCGTTGTTTTTAAGTTGAAAATATGGCATCCTATTTGAGTGTTGAAATTTTGAAACTCTGATTTATTATTATTCGATGGGTAGAAATGGGGTGTTACAATCAGCCCTGAATGTTATGCCGAAGTCCACTTTGATGCAATTATCCTTCAAAGGACCACCGATGAGAACCAGTGAGGTCGTCGTCAAAGCATTTGACGGGTCCAGAAGAACAGTTATCAGCGAAGTCGGCCTTCCCATAACTATTGGTCCTCACACTTTCCAAGTAGCTTTCCAGGTCATGGACATCCGGGCAACGTACAGTTGTTTATTAGGAAGACCTTGGATACATCCGGTTGGGGCGGTCACCTCGACCCTCAACCAAAAGTTAAAGTTCGTCAAGAACGATCAGCTCGTCACGGTCTGTGGAGAACAAGCCTTGCTCGTGAGTAACTTATCATCATCTACTGGTGTAGAACCCGGGGAGGTTATTGGAACTCAGTTCCAAGCACTGTCGGTGAGCAAAGACAATCAATCCGAAGAGGGAACTTCCATTTCCTCATACAAAGATGCTATCAAAGCGGTCGAGAGTACCAATACAACAGGATGGGGGAAGCTTGTCATTCCTACTGACAATAAAACAAATAATGGTCTTGGTTTTTCTGCAACATGTACCCAGACAGCTGCTAACGGTGAAAGTCTTCATCCCATTCAGAATTTCTTCCACAGTGGAGGTTTCCTTCACCCAGTGACTCAAGAAGTGCATACCATCAATAAAGATGATTCCTCTGATATGGAGGAAGAATGGGAGTTATAACTTAACAAGGACGGTTATACGTTCAGGAAGAGGTGTCTACGCCATTTTGCTATCCCGCACAGAGTCCTAGATTTATACCCAGGTCAGACGTCAAAATGATATACGGAGATTATGATCCAGAAGGATGTCGTGCTCCACCAAACTCATTAGAGGAGGACACTCTGATGAAGGACAACTTTGACCACAACTATTATGGCCCGATGGATGGCCTGCCAATGTGGCAGCCGTATCCAGGAGACTTGGGGCAAGGAAAGCATCCGAACAATGAAAATCAGCTGAGCATCATTGAAAAGAATACCTGTGTCCCCACCATGTTGTGGGACCAACACCCAGGTTATCCTGAAAATACCCAGCACGACGATGAATTCGCAACATTTGCAGGACTAGAATTCATTAACTATGCTTTTCCCGAGGTCAACGTCATCGAGAGGGATGACTCCTCCAGTTCCAAAGAAGTGTGGGACACCCTAGGACAACCAAGTGGGAAATACGACTATATGGTCAAGTACACTGCTCCCGAAAGCTCTCGTATCAGGCTCGAAGACATCCCGCCAACTGGATGGGGAGATCTACCTAAGAGCACAAATGCTATGCAAAATGCAACAGAGGAATCCTCCTACGACAACTCTGCCAGGGAGACAGATTCCAATGATCCTGCTCCACCAGAAATCAGCGTTATTTCTGAAGACAAATCAAGGAAGGTGCCAGAATTTGTGATTCACCGAGGAGTTCGCCGCCAATGGGTTGATGTCGATGTTCCGAAGATTGTTCATAATTCAAAGTAATTATCGTCTTTAACCTTTCACCCTGCCCAGGTGAAACGGATGTTTTGATAGGGCTCACTTTCTGTAAATTTCCCTCTTCGCTTCGGCCAAAGCGACAAAGCTTTGTTTTATAGGGCTGTATTTTCAAGAATCGACAAGATCATAAATAAAATAACGTCGTTCTGTAATTTCCGCATTTATTGTTGTTTTCTCTTTTCGCCTTTTCAGAAAATGGTAATCCTAAAAAACAACTCAATAATAAAAACAAGCAGTTTTCCAAAGAAATACACTGCACACACTCTTGCATTTCCTCTATCTCTTCTAAACACAAATCATACCGTCATGTAGATTGCTTGTTTTAAACCCCGTTGAAACATACGATCCGATGCCTTCTCCCAACTTTGAGTTCCCGGTATTTGGGGATGAAGAAGAGAATGACGACGAAATTCCAGAAGAGATTTCCCGATTACTCAGACAGGAGGAAAGGTCCATTGATCCTCATAAAGAGCCGTTGGAAACGGTAAACTTAGGTTCGGAAAAAGAGAGAAAGGAAATCAGGATTGGGGCACTGCTCAGTCCAACTGCCAGAGAAGGTTTGGTAAAGCTTCTCAAAGAATTCCCCGATGTATTCGCTTGGTCCTATCAGGATATGCCAGGGTTGGATACCAACATCGTGGAACATCATTTACCGTTGAGATCGGGATGTCCACCAGTAAAACAGATGTTGAGACGGACTCACCCGGACATGGCCATCAAAATCAAAGAGGAGGTACAGAAACAGATTGACGCTGGTTTCCTCGCCACATCAGAATATCCTCAATGGTTAGCCAACATCGTACCTGTTCCGAAAAAGGACGGAAAGGTCAGAATATGTGTAGACTACAGGGATCTAAACAAGGATAGTCCAAAGGACAACTTTCCTTTACCAGACGTGGACATGCTGGTTGACAGTACAGCAAAGTTCAAAATTTTCTCCTTCATGGATGGATTCTCAGGCTATAACTGTTGCACCCTAATTTTTGACCCTAAGATCCCCATCTTTGTTCTTTGCATGGCATATTAGGTCCATCTTTCGTGCATGACTAACCGCTATATCTAGTTTTTGTCTGTTTGTTTCTCTTTTGAGTACAGGTACTGCTGCAGAAGATTCAAGGTCTTGAAGGCTATGTTGTGTGTGTGTTCGTGGAGGTTCTCTGTTCTTTGTAAGATTGTGTATGGACTCCTGTGAGATTGTGCCCTCACCCTTTTTGATCCCTAAACCACTACCAAGCCTTTTCCCCCTCAAGACTCCTCAGTTTTCCCTCACCAAAGATTAAGTCCAGAATACCCTCTGATATGACAATTGGTCCCTAGAGACTGGCCACTAGTTGTGTGGTAAAGTTACATTACAAGATGGCATCCTTTTCTCCCCTCTCTCAGCTCCCCAAGACTTGGTGTTTATGCTTATTTAAAGATAATGGTATTGGATTCAAGGATGTTTAAAATGATATTAAATTCTTGAACATTTAGTTTGTCCTAAGATTTAACTCAATAAGAGGATGTCTCACGTGGTTTGTATAATGTTGTGATCTAAAGAAGAATAAATTTAAAGTATACTATTTGATTTCAAGGTTCAAGACCTATTATTGGCTTCATACTGAGATACCTCACAAATAAGCAAACTAACGTTTCTTTGTTCACGTTCAAGATTCCGTCATGGTTCCTGAATTGGATTTATAAGATTCAAGAGTTTCATTGGTTCTAAGTTCAAAGCCAAGGCAAAATAGAATCAGATTTTTATTTGAAATGCAAACATGAATATCTTTTGCCGCAAAAAGCCCTTTTACGTCATCTTAAGTTGACACATTTATTTCAAAGCCTAAGATTAATACAAGATGCCTATATGCTTAGAACAATTCTTAATCATTGTCACGGTCTTGATAATTGAATAAGAGTATTCATGAGGAACTACAAGGCTGAGGTTGAAATGAGTCAGCTTTTGAAATTATTAAAAGCTGACGTTGGAACCAAGTTTAAGATGCCCCAAGTGTCGAGAAAACTTTATCTATTCAACTAAAAGCCTAGAAGGCCAAAGTGAAAGGGAGCTCGTCTAGAGATGCTGTAAACTTTCTCAATATGTACGTTATAAAACATTTGTTTTGGACAGGCAAATCTATAAGTGAAGGCATGCAATTTTCCAATGCTAGACATAAATGCAATGAGCACCTCAAGCAGAAGGACATTTTAAGTGACAAATGTGACTAATTTACTAAGAAGTGTTTCCTTTGGAAGTTTGAATACTAAGAAGGTCAACAGTAGAAAGGATGGGCCTTTGGAGTCATCACCAAAGCATTATTTTTAGCCTATACCAATCCCAAATGTAGCGACATACTGAAACCCCGCCATAACAAAAAGGTGACGAGTAAAGTCATTAAACATCCTGCTGCTACTTGGATTCATAAATGCAAGATTACAAGATTTAAGGTCCCGTGTCAAGTTTATTTCCAAAATACAAATTCAAGTTCAAAATGTGAGGACAAGATCAAGTACAAAATCCTAATACCATTTCCATTATGTTGATGTTCAATTTTTACAAGTTGGAGTCACAACATTTCATCCCAAACATTCACGTGTTACAATTCCAAATAAAAATTTCCAAGATCACAAAGTCCACAAGAACAATGGCAATGAGAACGACACAATGGCACAGGAGTCGTGTCCTTAAAACGCAGAGGAGAAACTTGTAGTAGTGAATACCTATTTTTCTTCTTTGAGAAAAGATGATAAACTTCATAAAAAGATTCATGAAAAAAAAACGCATCCAGAAAAGTATACCACTGCAGCAGCCCACCTGTAAATCAAGGAATTAGAAATATAACCAAATTAGACTCAAACAGTCAAAACCATCCATGCTAATATTTATTCAAAATAACTTTTCCAATATCCAAAGCATGACAAAGCTTACATTTTAAGCCAAATTCTGAAAGTGGCATTACAAGGGTAAACACTGTCATGACACAAGCATTCGATTTATACTTTCCTCGCAGATGTTACGCATGATGGGCAAATGAAAGCCATAGCCACTCAGCTAACAAGTTGAATTTTGATGTCTCGCCAACTCAAACGTTTTTTTTTAGAAACCTAAAGACTGCAGAGACCGTCACAAGATGGTGCTGAAGATTCAGGGCATCCCCGTTCGTACCTGGCTATACCGCTTGAAACTCCGAAGGGTGGTGCAGGATCATTGTCACGATTGAGTTAAAGCAACATTACCACAAAAATTCAAGGCCTGTTGTTCCTCTAAATTGCCCACCTGCCATGCGAGCTTTAATTGAGAAATGAAGGAAGTGTCACCGAGAATTCCCAAGTTGGAGAAGTTTCTGTGATAAATTCTAAAACAGGACGTCAATTATATTGTCCTCTAAAGCAATACACTTGACAAAACAAAAAGAAGTTTATGATTAACAAGGAATTTCTCAGAAAACTGGGAGGAAGTTTTGGTTCTGTCTTCAAAGGAATGTTACCTGATTCAAATATCATAGCAGTGAAGAAACTTGAAGATGCTAGCCAAGGCGAGCCGCAGTTTCGAACAGAAGTGAGCGCCCTTTGGAATTGTTCAACATGTCAACCTGGTTAGACTTCGCGGTCTTGTCCCGAAAACGACAAAGATCTTGAAATGTAGTAGCAGTACCATTCGGTATTTTCTACCAAATACCTTCTATTTTCGTTTGAAAGTCGCGAGAACTATTACCACACCCTCTTATGTCTTCCAACCTGATAATAGAACAAGAAAGAGGATGATGGTAAGAGAAAAGAAAGGTAGAAAAGAGGAGAAAGAGATAAATGTTGACATCCTTGAACCTGAAAGCTTGCAGAGAATTTGTTTCGAAAGCATGTTAGGAATTTGGTTAAGGATAGTATTTCAGTAGCACTTAGAATCCTTAAACATCGCGCATGAGCAGTTCCAAGGTTTCTGCAGTCCCCTAAAGCCAACAGCAGCGTTGCTTCCCCTGTTAATGAAGAGGGTTTATCAGTTAAAACTTAATGGCCACAAAATGGGAATAGTCGAAATTCTCAGCACAATCATGCTAAGTCACAAATGCAAGGAATCAAGTGTATCCGTCAACTTCCAAATATAGTCAGACATCATCAAAACTAGATTCAAAAATTTCCAAATCAGCTCACAACATGTTCAGACAGACTTAAAAAAAACATTCCAAATACAGAGGAACATGCTTCAGACACATTTCAAAGACTTTCCTAACTATAACAGATATGTTTCAACCATCAAATTAAGAGCATTCAACAAGTTGGGTTCTCTAAAGCCTATATAAAGAATCAGCATACACGCCGCAAAGGGGAGGAAATTTGAAATCCAAAAAACCAGCAACAATCTTATACCAGCACATATCAATACACAACAACAAAACCCCAAACAGAGCACAACCATTCATCAATCATATACATCTCAAGTCGTATCAGAAAAACCAGAAATTCATCATCACCAAAATTCACAAATCCAACAAAAAACCAATTTCACAGAAAAGCCACGAGACATATCCTCAACTCAACTACCATACAAGACACACATTAAGAAGAACATTTACCTTGCGCGACACAAACACTGCGACAACGCACAGCCTTTCGTCCAACATCGTCACGTTGAAACTACTTCGACGCGAACAGACTCGGCCCTTCATCACCACTCACAAACCAAATTGCGAAGGCACCCGGAACACGAAAAAGAAGCAGTTTCAAAATCAACGAACATCAACAACACACGGTCGAAGAAGATAGGAGCAGAAGGGAAGACTCACCTTTGAAGCCGCCTTCAACCTTCACTAGCCATTTTCGTTTTCGTTTCACACTTTAATCTGATGTAATATGTAAACTATGATATCATAATGAAATGGGGTATCGGGTTTCGATCGGGGATTAGGGTAGATTTAGGATTTTTGTTTGTTGATTGTTTGAACGAGGGAGAGAAGACGTGGGTGGCGGCGGAAATAGAGTTTACAAACCCTAATTTCAGAGAGAGCGAGAGAAGCTGAGAGAGACGGAAAGATGAGCGCGAGAGGATGGAGACGAGAGACGAGGGAGTTCAGAGAGAGGAGAGATTGAACGAGTTGTTTTTTTTGCTTTGCTTTATTCCCAATCTGATCACATACGCACACACCCACATAACCCACCGTGCACCCTCCGTTTTGTTTTAATCTAACTTTTTTTTATATAAAAACAACCTTTTTCTTTAATTTAAAAATAGTTTTTTTTCTAAGTTTTTTATAACATAACCCTCTCTTTTTTTTTAGTCGAACTTTTTCAATAACTTTTCTCCTAAAAAAATTTAATTATAAATTTTTAACAAAACCTCTTTTAGATTAGTAAACCTTTTTTTATAATAAAAACTTTTATATTAAAATTAAAATTTTTTCAATTAATAAGAAAACTCTTTTACTTTTATAACTTAAAAATAAATGATTTTTTTGAAAACCTTTTTTTTCTAGATAATAAAATTAATTTCTTTTTATTTAATAATAAAAAAATCTTTAACTTTTTTTAAATTAATAATAATCTTTAACAAATTCTCAAAATAATAAATAACCTTTTCTAAGTTCCCCTAAAATCGAAACTCTTTTCTTAATAAACCAGCTCGTTTAGAATCTCTCGCGCCCGAGTGTACGCTTGCATGTTTATCTACTTACTATGCCTGTCTTGATGTATGCTTGTTATCATTCCTTATGTGCTTATCTTGTTTACTTGGTGTTGCTCTCAAACCTTTTCAAAACATTAAAAATTCTCGATCCAACGTCGAGCCCCTTTTCTACCTATATAAGTCGATCGCCTTAGGGCATCGCATTCGACCTACCGATCACTGGACACAAGTCTAGCATCACTTTGCTAGCACACTCGTCTAAATAACAATAACTTAATCGCATTAATATCCAAGGGAAAATCCCATGCATAATAACCACGTTATTGTGCATGGTGCATATCATTTGCATCATAATCGTTACCCTTAAGTTAGGACTTTTAGACAACTTAGGATAGATTTCCTAGGTTAGTCCCCCCTCAATTTTGATTTTAAATCAAACTTTAGCCCACCTAATTCTCCACACAAGAGAATTAGATGTTAATCATCTCAAAGAAAGGGACATACAATCCCATACCCCACAAAAATTCAAACATTTTCAAAAGTGTGGTGGTCTTTCTTAAGATGATGACTCATCTTCTTTTCCTAAACCTCTAAAACATTTAGTATCCTTAATAAGGAACTACAAGTGCTCTGATTCCCTCCTGACAGGATATGTAGGCACAAGATGCGATATCTTGTCGAGCACACTTAGGATTAAAAATAATAAATTGCCTATCCTTAAAACCTTAGCAAAACAAATAACAGATAATATAAAATGAATCAAGAGGTTCCTGTAGAGTACTACAGATATCTAGGATGCTAACACCTTCCCTAGGTATAACCAACCCCCGAACTTAGAATCTTAGTGCATTTGCATTGCATTGTGGGTATTCGGTCTTTCTCCCTTCCCTTGGATAAAATCAAAGACGGTGGTGACGTTAAAAATGCGATCCTAGTTAATAAATAACTATGGTATCCAATTTTCACCGCGACAGAAATGGCGACTTCACTGGGGATTCTCATAAGAGGGTTCCCCCTAACTTGAATCTTTTTATCTGTTATATTTATTTGTTTTGTTGTTTGGAGGGATTCTTGAGTGGTGAGAGTCCTAGACCCGGACTTGAGTATAATTATAGGAGATGATATGGTCAAGGGTACTTTGACGGAGTCGATTCCCGAAAAGTCAAATTGAGAAAATCATCGCTCAGTTTAGGTTCTTTTGAAATTAATATTGTTTGAACGAGTCTATTCGTGAAAACAGTATTAACTTTAACCAAGAACCCTTAAGACTGAGGACCGTAGCACCTTTAAACCCACTTGGCCTTTTAGAATGTAGTGCGGTGACTATGCGGGAGTCTATTTCCAAATAGTTGTCACGCGATACTACACTCAGACGAGATTCTCTTAAGAATATTATTGATTAACCGAGTAATTTGGGAAGTCGATAATATCCGAAAGATGGGTCGTAGACTCTGGGAACTTTTAGAACCCGTTCGGCAGGTACATTTGAAACCATACTACCTTATGGGATGGGTAGACCTTGACTCCATGCTGTGACCTTTCAAACCTAGGACTCTTGTTTGTTTGCTTATGTGTGCTTTGTCCTTTGTTGTTTTGTCTGTGTGTTTACATCCTCGCATTGCATTAGCATCATATCATAAAGATTCATGGAGCTTAGTCTTATTTGTAAACATCATAATAATATCATGGACTCTTAAAAAAAACGTTGAAGTACACTTACGATAGTCATAACATGGACGATCTAAGGGGACTGGTGACCTTGCTAACTTATAAAGAAATAATCGAGACCAGATATGGGAAGTTATTATCTCCATTCTACTACCGTTTCCTTGATTATCAATTGGTACCTATCCATGAAGAATTTCCTCAGCTGACGGAGTTACTAATTCAATACCAATATCCATTTCTCATCTTCGGTTAATATTCAAGCCAACATGTCTACAAAAGGAGAAATTCTTTAAAAGGCTACTCTAGTCCTTAATCAATACCTTGGAAGCTCAATTGGAAGAAGAAGTCAAAAGAATATTGTTGGAAGAGTCTCCTTAGATCCATCACTATTAGCTTTTATTTAGCTTTTCCGTTATGGCTCTTGGAAAGTGTACCGACGCGTTGTAAACAATTTTGTAATAAATCAATCTTTCATATATTCCAATACTAATAGTTGTAACCGTTTAAAAAAAACAAGTCTTTTGATATTCCTTAATGATTATAAATAACCGAGTTTCCATGAATCTTGTTTAGCATTGCATCCTCTTTGCCTATGTCTTTTCTCCACCTCAGCTTACTCGGTCTCTTATCTTCTTGTCGCTCAGCTGATCTCCCGGCATTCAAACTTGAAGTAGTTATTGGGGATAATGGATAGAACACAAAGTGTGGATCCCGTGTCAGGCTTCAGAGTGATGACTAATCCGATGTTTGGTTTTTCTCTCGACGACAATGCTCCACAAGTGGATGTTCCTACTCAATCTCAGCCTGTGCAAGATAAACTGATTGGTCAAGTTAATGAAAGAGATTCCCGCTTTCCAAGGCATATGCCAAATCCTCAAAACGTCCATCATGTGACAACTGTGAACGATTTTAGAGTTGCGGAAATTGAGAAAGGATTTCGTGACCTCCAAGAACAATTGAAAATGTTGAAGAAACCTAATGCACCTGGCTTTAAAGCTTCTGACTTGTGTCTAGTTCCGGGCGTGGTTTTTCCTCCGAAGTTCAAAATGCCTGCCTTCGAAGTGTACAAGGGTGTTAGTTGTCCAAGGTACCATTTGACAATGTTTTGTCGAAAGATGACTACTTATGTCGACAATGACAAGTTGATGATTCACTGCTTTCAAGAAAGTTTATCTGGGGCATCCTTGATGTGGTATATGAAGCTAGAAAGGAACCATATTCGGTCTTGGGAAGACTTAGCTAACGCTTTTGTGAAGCAATGCAATTACAATTTGGACATGGCTCCAGACAGTGATCAATTGATGACCATGAGTCAGAAAGACAACGAGTCCTTCAGGGAATATGCGCAACTGTGGAAAGAATTGGCAGCCCAAGTTCAGCCACCACTTCAAGAGAAGGAGCTGGCCAAGATGTTTCTAAAAACACTGTCAAACTCTTATTATGTCAGAATGATAGGCGTTGTGCCATTAGAGTTCCCTAAAATTGTGGAAGTCGTAGTAAACATCGAGAATGCACTCAAAAGTGGGAAAATTAAAGACGTCTCAAATAGACAGGCTGATGAAAAGGAATCTATTAGTGATTCTCGAAGGGAAAGAAGTGTTGAAGTTAATGCAATTTTGGATTCTCCTCAGACTTTGCAAGCTCCAGTTCCGGTGCCTTATCATAAACGTCGGTTTGCAGCGCCTGTTCAGTGCCAGCAATCACTACATCATGGACGTCCGTACAAACGACAAAGGTTGACTCATCAGAATCAGCGTCAGGATCAGCAGATACCTCTAAATAGTCCAGAAGAAAAGACTCGTTGGTTCGACCTAATCCCAATGACTTACAGTCAATTGTGGTCTTACTTCGCCCGAAACTCAATGATGGCACCCAGAAAGACCAGAGCCATGAAATCTCGCCCTCCTTGGTTCAATCCAGATGCCAGTTGTGAATTTCATGACGGAGTGTTGGGGCATTCAATTGAAGATTGTAAGGTTTTCCAAGAGAAGGTTCAAGAAATGATCGACAATGAAGTGTTGACCTTCAGGAGAGGAATCCCAGTTATAAATGGAACACCTTTACACTGAGAGATGTGAAGACTCGAGAAGTTCCTTCCAAGTCAATGGAATCAAAAGCATAGCTCACTCTCAGGATCATTAAGTTGTTTATGCATTTGCTCGCATTTGTTGTTATTTCTTTGATTATAAGCATGTTTGCGTGTAAGAACTTGTTACTTTGAATAATTAATGCAATAATAATGTTCGTCTTGAAGAAATCCATTCGTTTCACTCTTTTTAAAATGCTTTTTCTATTTTATAATGCCAATGTCGCCCAATCTCTTGCCTTGGCAGAGAATTGGATGGAGGATGATGAAATCCCAAACGCGAGATCTCTGGTTGTATGCTTTTGGATAAAACTCTGCTAGTGATATAAGGCATTGTTTCAAAATCCCTAAACACTGGAGGCATAAGGAGATAAGCCCTCGTTCACCCTTTTGAGCCTTTGAAGTAGGAGTTTTCTTATTCCAAATAAAAACCCTCATTCTTAACCTGGGGCAAGGTAATTTTCAAAAAAAAAGAGGAGTAAAATATCACAAAGATTGGGTGGGCACAAACAAACTTTGAGCCTTATATCCTTTGTTTCTTAAACCGTGAACAAAACCAAGATACAACCCTTAAAAGTCCTAACTGAAGCAAGGTTTATTTCAAAAGCATACTCATTGAGACATCGTTTCCTGACTCCTATGAGCTATGCTCGAATTCGCGTTGGCATTATAAAATCGGTAATTTGACCGCCAAAAAAAAACTATTTTAAATAAAACTTCAAGACAAACATATGTTGCATTGTCTGTTTCAGAATTAACATTTTCTACTTGCTAACATTGCTTGACATCATAGAAATTAACGTACGTGTGGCATTGATGAGCTAAAATTTAGTATTATTTCAAGGAGATGATAGTATCCAGGGGCACGTCGTCTAAAGACTTTTCTAAGCAGGGGCAAGTTATTTCTCAGCTATTACTCCACAGTCTGAAGAACAAGTTTGGAGACTCAGAACACCATCAATCTGGGGAAGTTACGTCGAGATTTGGTAAATCTCTCAAAGTTTGAAGACTCAGAACACCATCAATCTGGGGAAGTTACATCGAGATTTGGTAAATCTCTCAAAGAGTTTGAAGACTCAATTATGCATACCACCGTCAATCGGGAGCAAGTTCTAAGTCTCAGGATACCGTCAATCTGGGGCAGTTACATCAAGATTTGATAAATCTCTCAAAGAGTTTGAAGACTCAATTATGCATACCACCGTCAATCGGGAGCAAGTTCTAAGTCTCAGGATATCGTCAATCAGGGGCAGTTACGTCGAGATTTGATAAATCTCTCAAAGAAGTTTGAAGACTCAGAATACCATCAATCCGAGCCGGTTATGTCGAGATTCGACGAATCTCTCCAAGTTAAAAGGCTAAGTTATACGAAATGCAGTCAATCAGGGGCAATTACGTCGAGATTTGGCAAATCTCTCCAAGAGTTTGAAAACATGGGGACAGTGGGACGCCAAGTTTTCTGTAAAATCCTCTTGGGATGACTTCTTCTTATGAACCAAGTGATCTGGGGCATTTGAGAAGTGGAGATTGTTTCTCATCCACAACAATTGTTGTGCAAAATGGCGACTACCATGCAGTTTATCAATACAGAGTCACATCAGTCTCACGACTTTATTCTCTCATACCTCAAAGGGTTTCTATCCCAGGTAATGTGACGACCCTCCAGTAAGTTTTTGCTTCAGGTAGTCACGACTATTCCCCGGTAAATCTCTACTACAAGAAGCTATGGCACATTTGACGCAAGATTTCTCCAGTCGACAACCTAAGAATCCTCAATGATTTTCTTTGGTTTCGACCTTCCCCGGCGAAGCGAGTGTTTATTTCACTCCTCATTGGATTTTCTCAATCTTCTCCAGTGAAAGCGGATGTTTATTTCATCCTCTCGAAGTTTTATATCTGATATTTTCAACTATATTGATCCAGGCTTCCCTGATGAAGTGGATATTTATTTTATCTAGTTACAACTTTCATTCAGACTACTTCAGCTCGCAGTGGATATTTATTTTATCCCCCATGAATTCTTTTCGATCATGAGTTTGATTCGTTCCCAATGAATCTTTCTCGCATTCCCAACAGAATCCAAGGTTCATCTTGACAATCCCAAGTGAAGTCACGATGTTTATCCCAAGTGGAGTGCTCTCTTTTCCCCAGAGAAAGTTTGAAGCTATGAAGTGGGACTTGTTTCCATATATGGTTTTTCATTCATCCCCAGTGATGCTTCTATCTTGCAAAGATTGGCCGAGTATCCGTGTTGAGATGCTTGTCTTCGTCTCCAGTTTGCTTCTGGTCGTTGTTTTGTCAGCATAAGCATAAGCATAAGCATAGCATGGCATTCTTTCATGTAGATTCATGGCATGTGCGCATTTTTTTGCATCTTGCATTTTTGTGTTGCTTGTTTTGTTCTTTCACTTTGGTTGTGTTCATCCACAAGTGACTGGGTTTTGCCTGCTCCCTCCAAGTAGAGTCATCAGCCCTAGGCAGAAAAAACACATACTTTCTAATTCCCCACTGAGCTCGGTCCTCATGGAAGATGGTTGCTTTAGTTTTATTTTCCATTTTCTGGATAAGGATAAACCCATTTGAGTTCAGTCCTCAATGGATTGAGTCTTGTTTGACCGTTTCTTTCCAGTTATTTCATGGATTGAACTTTGGTCCCTGACAATCACAATTTTTGGATATCTTTAAGCTGTTGAACCTGAATCGAACGTGCATTTATTTTGCACTTTATCTCTCCAAGAAGGATTTATTCAAAGACCTCTATGGAAGACAAATTCATTCTCCCAACATTATTATGGGATTAAAAGCCAGACAACAAGTGATGGCTCTTTATTTGAGCTTAGTCTTCCATCCGGATGACAAATGGCAGTCTCCTCAAGACATTTTGTCTATCCCCGGTGAAATTATCAAGGTTATCAAGACATTACGAGTATTCTCTTTATTTGAGAATTTCTATTACAAGAATTTTACTAGCTTCAACACATTTTTCAGCTACAGCAATACTATTTCTCAGTGGTATTCTCCCCAATGAGTTCACAATTCCATTTACTTCTATCAAATGGCATCTCTTCGAGAAGTTTGATGAAGACTCAAATGATCTTACTCTTTATTTGAGAAGACATATTTTACAAGTCAGCCGGCCCACATCTCTTTTGAAGATCCCCGGTGAAGCTTCCAGGATCTCGGCAGTAGATTCCTTGGTTTATTTCAAATTTTGACAAACAGTTGTTTCTTTCCAGGATCTCGGCAGTAAATTCCCTGGTTTATTTTAAACTTCGACAAACAGTCGTTTATTTTCCTGATTATTCTCGGCAGTAGATTTCCAAAAGACCTCGGCAGTAGGTATCTCATTTTATTTTCCTGGTTATTCTCGGCAGTAGATTTCCAGAAGACCTCGGCAGTAGGTATCTCATTTTATATTTCCCTGGTTATTCTCGGCAGTAGATTTCCATAAGACCTCGGCAGTAGGTATCTCATTTTATTTTCCTGGTTATTCTCGGCAGTAGATTTCCAGAAGACCTCGGCAGTAGGTATCTCATTTTATATTTCCATGGTTATTCTCGGCAGTAGATTTCCAGAAGACCTCGGCAGTAGGTATCTCATTTTATATTCTCTGGTTATTCTCGGCAGTAGATTTCCAGAAGACCTCGGCAGTAGATTCCTCATTTTTTTCCTTCTAAACAAGGTATTCAGAGGAGAAGTTGAATCATTATTTTGATCATCAGAAGCTTATTTTGGTTATTACCTTTGCTCAGGCTATCATATGTTCGATAGTAGGTAATATACCGATATATTTGGTCAGATGCCTAGCTTAGGCTACTGTGGTGGTAGTAGGTCATCTTTCCTTCTGTGTTTACCTTGCTCAGGCTACCATTTGTTTGGTAGTAGGTAATACACGCCCTTTTATTTCAAATGGACATATTTGCTTAGGCTACCAGTTATTGTTTGAACCATCATCATTGCCTAAGATATCTTTGTGATTGTCGGTTGGCAGTCTCTTTCCCCCAGTGGTGTTAGATCTTTCCCCGTGGAGTCTTGCTTTGTTAAGCTGTTCCTCATCGGGTCTTCCCTTCTTTAGTTGTGTTTCAACCTCGGTTATCCTCTGTGACATTATTCCTCACAGCACCTTTGTCTTGCATTTCATTTCATACCATATCATGTGTATTTTGCGGCATCTTAGGGCCAAAAATTTGTGCATGTTTGTATTTAAGTCTCTCCTATCTCGTCGAGACGAAGATTTCAATCTCCATATCTCTGAATAGGAGAAACTTAAATAGGGGCATCTGTTGCACCCTAATTTTTGACCCTAAGATCCCCGTCTTTTTTCTTTGCATGGCATATTTGGTCCATCTTTCGTGCATGACTAACCGCTATATCTAGTTTTTGTCTGTTTGTTTCTCTTTTGAGTACAGGTACTGCTGCAGAAGATTCAAGGTCTTGAAGGCTGTGTTGTGTGTGTGTTCGTGGAGGTTCTCTGTTCTTTGCAAGATTGTGTATGGACTCCTGTGAGATTGTGCCCTCACCCTTTTTGATCCCTAAACCACTACCAAGCCTTTTCCCCCTCAAGACTCCTCAGTTTTCCCTCACCAAAGATTAAGTCCAGAATACCCTCTGATATGACAATTGGTCCCTAGAGACTGGCCACTAGTTGTGTGGTAAAGTTACATTACAAGATGGCATCCTTTTCTCCCCTCTGTCAGCTCCCCAAGACTTGGTGTTTATGCTTATTTAAAGATAATGGTATTGGATTCAAGGATGTTTCAAATGATATTAAATTCTTGAACATTTAGTTTGTCCTAAGATTTAACTCAATAAGAGGATGTCTCGCGTGGTTTGTATAATGTTGTGATCTAAAGAAGAATAAATTTAAAGTATACTATTTGATTTCAAGGTTCAAGACCTATTATTGGCTTCATACTGAGATACCTCACAAATAAGCAAACTAACGTTTCTTTGTTCACGTTCAAGATTCCATCATGGTTCCTGAATTGGATTTATAAGATTCAAGAGTTTCATTAGTTCTAAGTTCAAAGCCAAGGCAAAATAGAATCAGATTTTTATTTGAAATGCAAACATGAATATCTTTTGCCGCAAAAAGCCCTTTTACGTCATCTTAAGTTGACACATTTATTTCAAAGCCTAAGATTAATACAAGATGCCTATATGCTTAGAACAATTCTTAATCATTGTCACGGTCTTGATAATTGAATAAGAGTATTCATGAGGAACTACAAGGCTGAGGTTGAAATGAGTCAGCTTTTGAAATTATTAAAAGCTGACGTTGGAACCAAGTTTAAGATGCCCCAAGTGTCGAGAAAACTTTATCTATTCAACTAAAAGCCTAGAAGGCCAAAGTGAAAGGGAGCTCGTCTAGAGATGCTGTAAACTTTCTCAATATGTACGTTATAAAACATTTGTTTTGGACAGGCAAATCTATAAGTGAAGGCATGCAATTTTCCAATGCTAGACATAAATGCAATGAGCACCTCAAGCAGAAGGACATTTTAAGTGACAAATGTGACTAATTTACTAAGAAGTGTTTCCTTTGGAAGTTTGAATACTAAGAAGGTCAACAGTAGAAAGGATGGGCCTTTGGAGTCATCACCAAAGCATTATTTTTAGCCTATACCAATCCCAAATGTAGCGACATACTGAAACCCCGCCATAACAAAAAGGTGACGAGTAAAGTCATTAAACATCCTGCTGCTACTTGGATTCATAAATGCAAGATTACAAGATTTAAGGTCCCATGTCAAGTTTATTTCCAAAATACAAATTCAAGTTCAAAATGTGAGGACAAGATCAAGTACAAAATCCTAATACCATTTCCATTATGTTGATGTTCAATTTTTACAAGTTGGAGTCACAACATTTCATCCCAAACATTCACGTGTTACAATTCCAAATAAAAATTTCCAAGATCACAAAGTCCACAAGAACAATGGCAATGAGAACGACACAATGGCACAGGAGTCGTGTCCTTAAAACGCAGAGGAGAAACTTGTAGTAGTGAATACCTATTTTTCTTCTTTGAGAAAAGATGATAAACTTCAGAAAAAGATTCATGAAAAAAACGCATCCAGAAAAGTATACCACTGCAGCAGCCCACCTGTAAATCAAGGAATTAGAAATATAACCAAATTAGACTCAAACAGTCAAAACCATCCATGCTAATATTTATTCAAAATAACTTTTCCAATATCCAAAGCATGACAAAGCTTACATTTTAAGCCAAATTCTGAAAGTGGCATTACAAGGGTAAACACTGTCATGACACAAGCATTCGATTTATACTTTCCTCGCAGATGTTACGCATGATGGGCAAATGAAAGCCATAGCCACTCAGCTAACAAGTTGAATTTTGATGTCTCGCCAACTCAAACGTTTTTTTTAGAAACCTAAAGACTGCAGAGACCGTCACAAGATGGTGCTGAAGATTCAGGGTATCCCCGTTCGTACCTGGCTATACTGCTTGAAACTCCGAAGGGTGGTGCCGGATCATTGTCACGATTGAGTTAAAGCAACATTACCACAAAAATTCAAGGCCTGTTGTTCCTCTAAATTGCCCACCTACCATGCAAGCTTTAATTGAGCAATGAAGGAAGTGTCACCGAGAATTCCCAAGTTGGAGAAGTTTCTGTGATAAATTCTGAAACAGGACGTCAATTATATTGTCCTCTAAAGCAATACACCTGACAAAACAAAAAGAAGTTTATGATTAACAAGGAATTTCTCAGAAAACTGGGAGGAAGTTTTGGTTCTGTCTTCAAAGGAATGTTACCTGATTCAAATATCATAGCAGTGAAGAAACTTGAAGATGCTAGCCAAGGCGAGCCGCAGTTTCGAACAGAAGTGAGCGCCCTTTGGAATTGTTCAACATGTCAACCTGGTTAGACTTCGCGGTCTTGTCCCGAAAACGACAAAGATCTTGAAATGTAGTAGCAGTACCATTCGGTATTTTCTACCAAATACCTTCTATTTTCGTTTGAAAGTCGCGAGAACTATTACCACACCCTCTTATGTCTTCCAACCTGATAATAGAACAAGAAAGAGGATGATGGTAAGAGAAAAGAAAGGTAGAAAAGAGGAGAAAGAGATAAATGTTGACATCCTTGAACCTGAAAGCTTGCAGAGAATTTGTTTCGAAAGCATGTTAGGAATTTGGTTAAGGATAGTATTTCAGTAGCACTTAGAATCCTTAAACATCGCGCAGGAGCAGTTCCAAGGTTTCTGCAGTCCCCCAAAGCCAACAGCAGCGTTGCTTCCCCTGTTAATGAAGAGGGTTTATCAGTTAAAACTTAATGGCCACAAAATGGGAATAGTCGAAATTCTCAGCACAATCATGCTAAGTCACAAATGCAAGGAATCAAGTGTATCCGTCAACTTCCAAATATAGTCAGACATCATCAAAACTAGATTCAAAAATTTCCAAATCAGCTCACAACATGTTCAGACAGACTTAAAAAAAACATTCCAAATACAGAGGAACATGCTTCAGACACATTTCAAAGACTTTCCTAACTATAACAGATATATTTCAACCATCAAATTAAGAGCATTCAACAAGTTGGGTTCTCTAAAGCCTATATAAAGAATCAGCATACACGCCGCAAAGGGGAGGAAATTTGAAATCCAAAAAACCAGCAACAATCTTATACCAGCACATATCAATACACAACAAAAAAACCCCAAACAGAGCACAACCATTCATCAATCATATACATCTCAAGTCGTATCAGAAAAACCAGAAATTCATCATCACCAAAATTCACAAATCCAACAAAAAACCAATTTCACAGAAAAGCCACGAGACATATCCTCAACTCAACTACCATACAAGACACACATTAAGAAGAACATTTACCTTGCGCGACACAAACACTGCGACAACGCACAGCCTTTCGTCCAACATCGTCACGTTGAAACTACTTCGACGCGAACAGACTCGGCCCTTCATCACCACTCACAAACCAAATTGCGAAGGCACCCGGAACACGAAAAAGAAGCAGTTTCAAAATCAACGAACATCAACAACACACGGTCGAAGAAGATAGGAGCAGAAGGGAAGACTCACCTTTGAAGCCGCCTTCAACCTTCACTAGCCATTTTCGTTTTCGTTTCACACTTTAATCTGATGTAATATGTAAACTATGATATCATAATGAAAAGGGGTATCGGGTTTCGATCGGGGATTAGGGTAGATTTAGGATTTTTGTTTGTTGATTGTTTGAACGAGGGAGAGAAGACGTGGGTGGCGGCGGAAATAGAGTTTACAAACCCTAATTTCAGAGAGAGCGAGAGAAGCTGAGAGAGACGGAAAGATGAGCGCGAGAGGATGGAGACGAGAGACGAGGGAGTTCAGAGAGAGGAGAGATTGAACGAGTTGTTTTTTTTGCTTTGCTTTATTCCCAATCTGATCACATACGCACACACCCACATAACCCACCGTGCACCCTCCGTTTTGTTTTAATCTAACTTTTTTTTTATATAAAAACAACCTTTTTCTTTAATTTAAAAATAGTTTTTTTTCTAAGTTTTTTATAACATAACCCTCTCTTTTTTTTTAGTCGAACTTTTTCAATAACTTTTCTCCTAAAAAAATTTAATTATAAATTTTTAACAAAACCTCTTTTAGATTAGTAAACCTTTTTTTATAATAAAAACTTTTATATTAAAATTAAAATCTTTTCAATTAATAAGAAAACTCTTTTACTTTTATAACTTAAAAATAAATGATTTTTTTGAAAACCTTTTTTTACTAGATAATAAAATTAATTTCTTTTTATTTAATAATAAAAAAATCTTTAACTTTTTTTAAATTAATAATAATCTTTAACAAATTCTCAAAATAATAAATAACCTTTTCTAAGTTCCCCTAAAATCGAAACTCTTTTCTTAATAAACCAGCTCGTTTAGAATCTCTCGCGCCCGAGTGTACGCTTGCATGTTTATCTACTTACTATGCCTGTCTTGATGTATGCTTGTTATCATTCCTTATGTGCTTATCTTGTTTACTTGGTGTTGCTCTCAAACCTTTTCAAAACATTAAAAATTCTCGATCCAACGTCGAGCCCCTTTTCTACCTATATAAGTCGATCGCCTTAGGGCATCGCATTCGACCTACCGATCACTGGACACAAGTCTAGCATCACTTTGCTAGCACACTCGCCTAAATAACAATAACTTAATCGCATTAATATCCAAGGGAAAATCCCATGCATAATAACCACGTTATTGTGCATGGTGCATATCATTTGCATCATAATCGTTACCCTTAAGTTAGGACTTTTAGACAACTTAGGATAGATTTCCTAGGTTAGTCCCCCCTCAATTTTGATTTTAAATCAAACTTTAGCCCACCTAATTCTCCACACAAGAGAATTAGATGTTAATCATCTCAAAGAAAGGGACATACAATCCCATACCCCACAAAAATTCAAACATTTTCAAAAGTGTGGTGGTCTTTCTTAAGATGATGACTCATCTTCTTTTCCTAAACCTCTAAAACATTTAGTATCCTTAATAAGGAACTACAAGTGCTCTGATTCCCTCCTGACAGGATATGTAGGCACAAGATGCGATATCTTGTCGAGCACACTTAGGATTAAAAATAATAAATTGCCTATCCTTAAAACCTTAGCAAAACAAATAACAGATAATATAAAATGAATCAAGAGGTTCCTGTAGAGTACTACAGATATCTAGGATGCTAACACCTTCCCTAGGTATAACCAACCCCCGAACTTAGAATCTTAGTGCATTTGCATTGCATTGTGGGTATTCGGTCTTTCTCCCTTCCCTTGGATAAAATCAAAGACGGTGGTGACGTTAAAAATGCGATCCTAGTTAATAAATAACTATGGTATCCAATTTTCACCGCGACAATAACCAAATCAAAATGGCACCGAAAGACGTGGAGAAAACTTCCTTCATCACCCCATGGGGTACCTTTTACTACAAGGTAATACCTTTCGGTTTGAAGAACGCTGGGGTAACCTATCAAAGGGCCATGACTACTCTGTTTCATGACATGATACACAAAGAAATCGAGGTATATGTCGATGATATGATTGCCAAATCTAGAATAGAAGAGGAGAATGTGACCCATCTGTCAAAACTATTTGAGCGGTTGAGAAAGTACAAGCTCCGCTTGAATCCCAACAAGTGCACCTTCGGTGTCCGTTCAGGAAAACTCTTAGGGTTCATCGTCAGCCAGAAAGGAATTGAGGTTGATCCTGACAAGGTCAAGGCCATTCGAGAAATGCCTTCTCCGAAAACTGAAAAACAAGTCAGAGGATTCCTGGGACGTTTGAATTACATTTCCATATTTATATTCCTCATGACTGCGACATGTGCGCTGATTTTCAAACTGCTCAAAAAGAATCAGGACTGCGTTTGGACAGAAGATTGCCAAACCGCCTTCGACAGTATTAAGGAATACCTGTTGAACCCTCCGATTCTATCACCTCCAGTGGAAGGAAGACCACTGATTATCTACCTCACCATCCTAGAGGACTCAATGGGATGTGTACTTGGCCAACAAGACAAAACCAAAAGGAAGGAGTCTGCCATCTACTATTTGAGCAAGAAATTCACCGACTGCGAGACTCGGTACACTATGCTTGAGAAAACTTGTTGCGCATTTGGCTTGGGCAGCCAAACGTCTGCGCCAGTACATGATTCATCACACTACTTGGTTGGTCTCCGAGATGGATCCAATCAAGTATGTCTTTGAAAAGCCTGCTCTCACGGGAAGGATTGCCCGTTGGCAGATGTTGCTATCAGAATATGACATAGAATACCATGCTCAAAAAGCCGTTAAGGGGAGTATTTTAGCTAATCACTTGGATCTTCAACCGATTGACGGTCGGGAATCAATCGGGTTTGACTTCCCAGACGAAGATGTCATGTATCTAAAAATGAAAGACTGCGATGAACCGCTACCCAGTGAAGGGCCAGAACCAGGTTCCCAATGGGGACTTATCTTTGATGGAGCTGTCAATCGGAAACGGAATTGGGGCGATCATCATAACACCTCAGGGTACCCACATTCCTTTCACTCCCCGGCTTACGTTCAAGTGTACGAGCAACAAATCCGAATACGAAGCTTGTATTATGGGTCTCGAGGAAGCGATTGATTTGAGGATCAAAAACTTAGACGTATATGGCGACTCAGCCCTGGTTATCAATCAGATTAAAGGAGATTGGAACACATACCAATCAGGATTGATTCCTTACAAAGACTACGCGAGAAGGTTGCTACCCTTCTTCAACAGAATTGAGTTTCATCACATCCCTCGTGAGGAGAATCACATGGCTGATGCATTAGCCATTCTCTCTTCCAAGATTAGCATAGGTCAATGGAATGACTTACCTAAGATCGACATAATGCGCCTTGAAAGGCCCGCTTACATCTTCACGATTGAAGCAGTCATAGACGACGAACCTTAGTATCACGATATCAAATGCTTCCTTCATAAACAAGAGTACCCACCTGGGGCACTAAGGAAGGACAGGAAAACCCTCAGAAGGCTGGCAGGCAGTTTCTTCCTGAGAGGTGATACTCTCTATAAGAGAAATTTTGACATGGTCTTGCTCCGATGCGTAGACAGACCAGAAGCAGACATGCTGATGAAAGAAATTCACGAAGGATCCTTTGGAACTCATGCCAATGGACACACAATGGCGAGAAAAATTCTAAGAGCAGGGTACTATTGGTTGACAATGGAATCCGATTGCTACAAGTACATGAGGAAGTGTCACAAGTGTCAGATATACTCTGACAAAATCCATGTACCGCCAACGCATCTCAAAGTTCTCTCTTCCCCATGGCCTTTTTCCATATGGGGAATCGACATGATCGGCATGATCAAACCTAAGGCTTCGAATAGACATCGGTTCATCCTGGTAGCCATTAATTACTTCACCAAATGGGTCGAAGCAGCGTCATACGCTAATGTAACCCGACAAGTGGTGGTCCGATTTATCAAAAACAATATCATCTGCCGTTATGGTGTTCCGAGCCAGATCATTACAGATAATGGATCTAACTTGAACAATAAGATGATGAAAGAGTTGTGCATAGAGTTCAAGATCGAACACCATAACTCATCTCCCTACCGACCCAAGATGAACGGTGCGGTAGAGGCAGCTAACAAGAACATCAAGAAGATTGTTCAAAAGATGGTTGTAACCTACAAAGACTGGCACGAGATGCTAACCTTTGTTCTTCACAGTTATCACACATCTGTTTGCACTTCAACAGGGGCAACCCCTTTCTCTCTAGTATACAGCATGGAGGCAGTACTCCCCATAGAAGTAGAGTTCCCATCAATCCGGGTATTTATGGAAGCTAAGCTTACAGAAGCTGAATTGTGCCAAAGTCGGCACGATGAACTGAATCTGATCGAAGAAAAGAGAATCACGGCTCTATGCCATGGTCAATTGTATCAACAAAAAATGAAGAGGACGTTTGACAAAAAGGTTCGACCTCGCATCTTCAGGAAAGGAGACCTTGTGCTCAAAAAGATACAATCTTTTCTCACTGACTCTCGGGGCAAATGGACTCCAAATTATGACGGCCCCTATGTGGTCAAGAAAGCTTTCTCAGGCGGCGCCTTGAGACTCGCAACCATGGACGGAGAGGAATTTTCCTACCCCACAAATGTTGATGTAGTTAAGAAATACTTCGCCTAAACTAAAAAAAGTCTCGGTGGATTGAAAACCCGAAAGGGCGGTCCAGGCAAAAATTAGAGACATAATCAAAAATCATCCCGGTGGATTGGAAACATCACAGTACAATCCAGGAAAAAATTAGGGATAATGGCAAGTAACTACGTCCAACAGGGGCAAATTCCCTAGCGGCAGTCCTGCCATCCATCAAAAAACTCCAGTCACAGTCATCTTCGACGGAAGCTCAGGATGTCCAGAATTCAAAGTTGGTAGAAGTATAACAGTCGTTATGTTTCAATGTAGCCCTTGTCCCTTAAATTACCATTTTCAAACTTTGTAAATACTCTATGAAATCACGCGTTTGGCTGGTTTCTATCCTATCAATACAATTTGAGCCCTTGTGCTTTTGTTTGCAATTCTTATTTGTTTTAGCTTTATAGAACGACATTTTAACATGATCAACGATTCTTGAAACGAAACAAAAATGAATTTACTTGTTAAAACTGTTCTGCTTTTAAAAATAAACATGGCAATTTCATTTGACGGTTTAACATCGAAAGAACATCGATCGCTTCTCCAAAGGTGTTGGAGCCTCAAAGTGCATAATCAAAGTACTCCTTCTAAACAAGTATGCCTGAATAAAGGATTAGCTATGTCAGATGCGAATGCTCCATCTGACCTCTTCGGCCGAGTTCTCATCTCCTAAGCCCGACCAGTGTCGCTCCCAACAGGGATCGTTTCTCCTAAGCAAGGCAGAATTACTATCTTGAACCAGCGATATTTCTACATGCGCCATTGTGGCTGAGTATCCAGTCGTGTTCATCTACTAGTCTGTATGTCACGTCAGTTTTGTCAGCATATACATACATACATCATGCATTATTGATTTGCATTCACATTCATATTGCATCACTATCACTCCAGTCGGTCTTGTCCCGTAGTGGTGACAGTCTTCTCAATCGAGTTGTCAAGTTCTTTCCTCGTCAGGAAAGGTTGCGTATGAACAATCTCTCTCCTCCAGTATATTTCTGGGATGAAGTTGTCCCTTGACCACTTTGATAACTTGAAGCTCTGGAAGACCAGAGAACCTTCAACCGATGTCACTCTTCGCCATTGAAGATGATATTTTCGCTTTCCCGGATTAAGGAAAATCCCTAGAGGAAGCCTCTTAAGCAGAGATTCGGCAATACAACAGTTTTTCTCCGGAAAAAAACCACTGATGAAAAGGTCATCAGCACCTCAAAATTGGATCACATCATATGACGTTTCTCTGGGAAGATCCCGAGAAAACTATGATGTAATATCCCCAAGCGTGAAAGCAGTCTCTCAAGAGACTCGTTTTCCCCAGTTGTTGTACCCCAAATTTTACCCCTTAGATGTCATATTATCTTGCACTTACATTTAGACTTCAATCATGTGTGCATTGTTAACTAACCATTTCTTTTTGCAAGTTGTTTTTTATTGTGGAAGATAGGGTTCACATAAAGAGGACAAGGTATCCCTAAGACATCTCTTGGCCCTAAATGCAACCATTGGAATTTACATGCATCCAAGAAGTCTTTTTCAATAAGAAATCAAATGCCTTTTGTTACAAGCAAAGTGTGATCCCAAGTCTTGAGACATTATTCCATGTGTTAATGAAACATCCTTGGAATCCACCTATGGGCCTTAAAGATTTTTCTCTTAAGTGCAAGAATTTTTCATTTGGATAAATATTCACCAAGGTGCAACATCTCAAATTGGTGCCATGAGAAGATTTGATGTTGTAACTTGGAATTTCCTAAGTTTATTCCCGTGGCATTTTCTTTTTGCATGGGCATGTGATGTATCTCAAAATTCTATTGGGCCCAAAATACTGTCATTTGGATCAAAGGCCATAAAATATTATAAAGGTTCCAAAATGGTGTTCCCGTATGGTTAAGCAGAAGGCATTATGCATTTAGTTTATTCCATGTGCCACTTGTATTGTTTGAAAAAAATCTGAAGATGCTTTGCTTGTAAGACAATTTTGTGAGGTCACTACATATTACCTCTTTCTATCTTCTCTCTGATGACACAAATAAAAGAGCTTTTGGAATAAATATTGAAGGGTGAAAGCAACAGACCTGCACCATATCCTCCGCTGCATGGTTCAACATGGTGATCTCCAAGGTCGACTGAGATGCAAACCCTAATTTTTTCCTCTACAGATAAAGCTTGTGTCCACTATGTCTCCAATACCCTGACCATTTGATTTTGCCTATAAAAGGAGACCACTTCTCCTTTGTTCAACACACCAGAAATTACCAAGAAAATTTCTCTCTACTTCTCCCTTCCATAATCCTGCAAGTAACCTTTAAAAACTTGCAAAGGAATTCACCACTTTTCAATCCTCCTGTAAACACTTCAGACCCTCAAACCTCCAACATCTTAACCACCAAAGCTCGTGTTTCTTTCTAAAAGGGTTGGCTCTGTAGCAGTTGAGGAAGGAAAGCACATCCACCATTTCCAGAAACCCGTACCTGTGAAAAAGCAGTGGACTCTCTCCACTAGGTATCACTCTATTTCACTCTGTTTTATACACGATGATCATTTGTTTCATATTTGCACCATACTGTTATCATATTTGTTATCTCATTATTGTCTGATTCTGTGATCATTTTGCTCCATGTTGTTATCAAATTCGCATCTTGTTGTTGTCTGATTATTGCTTGTTTCTGTGATGAAACCGTTAATATATTAGTTTTGTTTTGATGATCGTTAACTGGAGTCGTGTTGATTTAAAAGAAAAACTAAACGAAAAATGAAAAGAGTTGTGGTGGCGTTCGCCAGCATGTTTAAGTGGCGACCGCCACACCATTACTAAAAAACATATAATAAATAAAGTGACCATGCCCCACTAAAAGAAAATAATAAAATAATACACACAAACAAATCACATGGCTCCCACCAGGGGTGAGGTAGCGCAAGCCACCCTTTGTTGTGTGATGAAGGTGGCGCAAGCCACCCTTTATGGGATGAAGTGGCGCAAGCCACATTGGGTGGCGGGGACCACACTGATTTCTTTGTTTTTTTTCATCTTTTATTTGTTTTACACTTCACTTCATTTTTTTCTTCTTATCAAAAATACTAAAAAAAAATATAATGATAACACATTAAAACATATGCACAATTTCTTTCCATTCTCAGACATTTCTGTAAATAAAATCTACTGTTTTTTATTAAGAAAAAGGAAACTTTAAAGTGGGTTGTTTTTGGAATATGCTGTGACTTATGGAACTTTGCTTCTTGACTTTGAACAAAACCTCATCAATGAGAATGTTGTCTGTATTTTCCTGGCCTCTGTTATCAAGGTGCATAACCTAAATCTAAATGTCTTGTTTTCAATTTATGAATGCCTTTTCTACCATACTTGGTTTATTTGCATGACCACTGACGTTGAAGTGAGTTTTTTGTGATTTGTGAAACTTTGCTTTCTGACTTTAACAAAACCTTAGCATGAGAATATTATCTGTATTTTTATTCTCGATTGAAGTTACACGACTAGCTATTCTTGTTGTTGCCATGTTCACACTTGCAATTTTAGTTCACTTCATGTGTTGATTAAATGCTTACTGTTTGGAATTCTTGAACTCGTATGTTTCATAGTATTTCAACCCTATTGTAACTCTTGTTTACAAGATGTTACTCTTCCCCTTCCTTCCAAAGGAAAAGTTTTTCTATTGACCTCAAAGTCATAGAAAGCTCATTGCTGCCTTGGACCTCATAGTCTTAGGCATCCATCCCTCCTTGGACTCATAGTCATAGGATCACCTCTTGACCTCATAGTCATAGAGTAATCTATTCAACCTTGACCTCATAGTCATAGGTAAAGCTTTGGTCTCATAGTCATAGAGTTACATCTTTAGTCTTTGACCTCATAGTCATAGGTAGCCCTTGACCTCATAGTCATTGGCAACATCTTCAACCTTTGACCTCATAGTCATAAGAATCTCTCATTGCCTCATAGTCATAGAGTTACATCTTCAACCTTTGACCTCATTGTCATAGGAATCTCTCATGGCCTCATAGTCATAGAATTACATCTTCAACCTTTGACCTCATAGTCATAGGAGTCTCTCATGGCCTCATAGTCATACTGCTATCTTTAACCTTTGGCCTCATAGTCATAGGTTAACCTTTGACCTCATAGTCATAGGCAAGCTTTGACCTCATAGTCATAGTCATCCTCTATTGACCTCATAGTCATAGAAAAGTCTCTCTATTGACCTCATAGTCATAGATAGCTCATCTCCAACCTTGACCTCATAGTCATAGGCAGCCTTTTACCTCATAGTCATAGGCAAGCTTTGACCTCATAATCATAGCCATCCTCTATTGACCTTATAATCATAGAAAAATCTCTCTATTGGCCTCATAGTCATAGATAGCTCATCTTTAACCTTGAGCTCATAGTCAAAGGCAACCTTTGACCTCATAGTCATAGGCAAGCTTTGACCTCATAGTCATAGCCATCCTCTATTGACCTCATAGTCATAGAAAAGTCTCTCTATTGACCTCATAGTCATAGATAGCTCATCTTTAACCTTGACCTCATAGTCATAGGCAACCTTTGACCTCATAGTCATAGGCAAGCTTTGACCTCATAGTTATAGAAAAGTCTCTCTATTGACCTCATAGTCATAGATAGCTCATCTTTAACCTTGACCTCATAGTCATAGGCAACCTTTGACCTCATAGTCATAGGCAAGCTTTGACCTCATAGTCATAGCCATCCTCTATTGACCTCATAGTCATAGAAAAGTCTCTCTATTGCCCTCATAGTCATAGATAGCTCATCTTTAACCTTGACCTCATAGTCATAGGCAACCTTTGACCTCATAGTCATAGGCAAGCTTTGACCTCATAGTCATAGCCATCCTCTATTGATCTCATAGTCATAGAAAAGTCTATCTATTGACCTCATAGCCATAGATAGCTCATTACCATCTTGACCTCATAGTCATCTTACCACCTTAACCTCATAGTCATAGGTAGCATCTTCTCTAGACCTCATAGTCATAGGCCTCAAAGCCATTTATCTCACAACTTAGACTCAGAGAGTTTCTTGAACTCCAAATGAGCTCATACTCATTTCCCCCTTAGAACTTTGGCCATAGTCAATGGTTCCTCAAATTCACCCTTAGTTAGGTGAACTAAGGTTGCTCTGATTCTTTAGTCAGATACGTAGGCACTAGATGCGACGTCTTGGCGAGCAAACTTAGTGTACATACCCTTAGCAGATACCTTAGCAAGCAAACATAACATAACACAAACTAAACAAGAGGTTCCTGTAGAGTACTACAGATACTTAGGGTGCTAATACCTTCCCTTAGTATAACCAACCCCCGAACCTTAGATCTTCCCCTTTAGGTTTTCTCAATCTTGAACCTTTCCTTTGGATAAATCAAAGTCGGTTGTGAATTCAAAGAAATGTGATGCAAGTTAATCAATAGCTTGTTATGCGATTCTCACCGCAACAGAAATGGCGACTTCACTGGGGAGATAATAAAATTTGAGGGTTAAGCCCATCTTGTTTTTGCTTGTGTTTGTTATATGTTTTGCTTGCTTGATTGTACATATCTGTATATATACCTGTATACTTATCTTGCTTGAGATCTTCTGTTGGCATGGTACTATTGAGTGGTGAGATAAGTCCTAACCCGGACTTGAGAGCACATATATGATTGGATTGTGGTGTAATCAATAGTCGGTTGTTGGGAGCAGTCCTAACAATTTATGGCATATGATGACCACACACAGATGAGGCACTTTGGGATTGTTGATGTCTGATGTGAGCAGTCGCATTGATATTACTTTTTCAAATGGGAGCCAGGGATTCTGAGGACCGTAGTTATATTCACCCCCACTTGGCCTTTTAGGATGTAGTGCGGTGGCTATGAGGGAGTAAGTCCTGAATAGTTGTTACGCGATACTACACTCGAACGAGTTTATCTTGAGAATATTATTAACCCGCGTGAGTAGTCATGCAGGCCGATAATATCCGAAGGATTGATGTAGACTCTGGGAACTTTTAAAACCTTGTTCTACAGTTGATGAACCTATAGTCCACACCTTATTGGGATTGGTAGACCATGGCTCCATTCATGAGACCTCTAAACCTAAGACTCATGTGTTGTGATGTATACATATATTTGTGTATTATTTGCCCATGTTTGCGCATTGCATACATCCCATCGCATCCATTGATGGTTTCAAGGAACTCAGACTGTCATTCCTTTGCAAAAATCCTTAAAGATCATTGGTTTTAAAGCCAAATTCTTCAGCTTTCAAAAAGTTTGCAATTTGCCTTTGAGTTCCTTAAAAGCATTTGGCTTATATTTTCATCCCATGTGCATGTCGTCGCATTCCCATCTCATTTGCATCTCTCAGTCTTGAGTCTCTCCCTTTCTTCTATGTCTGAAGGATACCTAGCACTTATTCAAGACAATGGAAACAATGAATGAAATTCTGAAGAACTAGGAAGGTTTGAAAGAGGAGGTCAGAATCCTCAAATGCCAGATGAATTGGGTTCTGGAAACTCTGCTAGCCCTGATGAGGAAAGAGGAGCACGCTCACCCTATTACTCCTAGAGAAGTTGTCAGTTCACCAGCTCTTATGGATCCTCCGACTCAAGAATCTCCTCAGTATCAAGGGCCAGACCACCGTCAACCACGCCAGCATGTACGACCAAGGCCAAGAAAGCCAGAAAGAATTTTCACTAAGCTACCAATGTCGTACAGTCAATTACTGCCAGTTTTGATCAAAGGAGGATTGATAGTGCCAAAAGAATTAAAGCCAGTACCATTTCCATACCTGCCAGGCTTTGACACCAATGCTCGATGTGACTACCATGTTGGGGCACAGGGGCACTCCACTGAAGACTGTAAGGTACTCCCGAGTAAGGTTCAGAATCTGTTAGACTCTGAGAGGATCTCATTCATGCCTCAAGGCATTCAAATCAACAATCCTTTACCATCTCATGTGATTCTTCCATATCGAGGATCTGCCTTTAAGGAAACTTCACGCCAGCCAGTCTTTGGTCTTGGTCTCGCACCAGAATGTCTTCGTTATTAGGTGTCTACCGAAAGGGTGTTTCAGCCTCCAACGGTTGTTTTTCCTCGAGGTTATCGAAACCAAAATAAAAAGAGGTGCTCTGTCAAAAGGGGCAAGGTTCACTACACTCCTATTCCAGTGCCGCTAAGAAAACTGTTCCCACTACTGATTCAGAACAAGTTGGTGACTCCTCAACCTTACAACCCTGTGCCAGGACCTTGGCACAATGCAGATCTGACTTGCGACTTTCATGAAGGGGTTGGAGGACATAATTTGGATGGTTGCCTGGTTTTAGAAGCTACTGTACAAAATCTGATCCACAACAAGGATTTGATCTTTGAAGAGGATCATTCAGAGATTGAATGCAAATTCCGCACTGGGACAATGGGGCGCCCCATTGAAGAATGCAAAGAGTTCGAAACGAGACTGCTAAACCTGCTAAGAACACTACAACCTCAGGAAGGTACATCAAATGTTAATATCTCAACTCTTCATGCCAAAGGCAAAAGACTTAAGGGGCCTCTCAAGATTCTGTATCACAAGGAGCTAGTGATTAGTGGAGAATGTGTTCCCGCGCTTGGGCCCGGAAACTGAAATCTTTTGAAATCAATTCGCCGAAGCTGGATGTATTTTGTTCATTTCAGTATTTTCAATCATAGTTCCCTCACTTTGAATTTATATTTGCTTATAAGCATTGTTGTACTTTCAAATTGGCAGCATTAATGAAATGTTTATGCATTTTTTGATTAAATCCATTCGTTTCACTCATTTACTTTTATTTTCATAAAAGCAAAAATATATCTTGTTCCACTCCCTTTATCAAACTGTTTGTTTAAGCAAAGATTGGGGAGGATGATGAAAACATTATATCCACAATTGCTGTGGTATGCTTTCGATTAAACCTTGCCGAGGATGTAAGGCATTGTTTCAATTCCCTAACACTGGAGAAATAAGGAAGATAATCCCTCGTTAACCCTTCGAGCCTAGAAGTAGGAGTTTTTCTTTCCTCACAAAAAACCCTTAAATCTCAACCTTGGGGTGGGTAGTTCTCAGTTTAACTTGGTTATGCACTCAAATGCAAGCGCTTCATGCAAGACACCAGTCAGCTCTCTCCAATCAAGTGAATAAATGTACAAGTTGTTCTCAAAGCGACAAATAAGGAAGGATCGTGGAGAAATCCTTAATCAAAGAGTGAGCCGAGTCCCTTTCAAGGCAAAAGCCAAGAAAGATGGGAAGCCCAAAACTTCGCTTTATACAAGAAGGTTCGTACAACAACCAAGGAAGAAGAGGTCTCAAAACCTCAACAAAGACAAGAAAAGGTCTCAAAACCTCAACAATAAAGGATAATCAAATGTTGTAAGAGAGTAATGACCATCCAAGGTGTCTGGATCATCATCAACTATCATCAATTCATTTCCAGCTTATGGGAATCTGAAAGTATAGCCTAAGATAACTGAGCGTAGGATTGGAGTTCATCATGAAGTTTGGGTGGGGACAAATAAATTTTGAGCCTTATTTCCTTTGTTTCAATAACCGTGAACCATACCACGTTATAACCCTTAAAAGACCTAATTGAGGTAAGGTTGTTTTAAAAGCATACTATAGTAAGGTTGATTAACCTGACTCCTAATGATCTTTGCTAAATTACGTGTGTTGATCACTTCATCTGTCATTCTGTAAATGACTAGATCCATTTTGTTTTTTATTATTTAATCATTCCACTGTGTGTGTTTCATCAATAAAACTTTGATTTCAAAAGCTTGCATGAATTTTGCATTGAAATTGCCAAGTTTTAATGAACAATACTTGTTTGCAAAGACAATTAAATGTCAAAGAAATCCCGACAAATGCAGCCAGCTAGGGAAATTGACTTGATAAAAGAAGCTCAGTCAGGGGTAACCAGGCGGAAGGATTTTCCAATCCAAGAGCTATTGAATCAGGGGCAATCAGGTCGAGATTCGGTAAATCTCTAAAAAGCCAATCAGTCTGGGGCACCTCTTTCATTGATCAGCCAGTCTTAAGAACAAGCTCAAGGACTTTTTTTGTGCAAGCGCAGTTAATCTGGGGCAGTTACGCCGAGATTCACGAATCTCTTCAAGAGTCTGAAGATCTTGAAGCATCTGGTATGCCAATTCTTCTGTAAAATCCTCTTGATGATTTATCTTCACAAGACCAGCTAATCAGAAGCAGTCAGGTCGAGATTTGACAAATCTCTCAAAGGACAGTTAGTCTGGGGCATTTCCTTCACAGATCAACCAGTCTGAAGAGCAAGTTCAAAGACTTTGCTGTGCAAACGCCGTTAATCTGGGGCAGTTATACTGAGACTCATGAATCTCTCCAAGAGTTTGAAGATATTAAAGTATCTCGTATGCTAATTCTTCTGTAAAATCCTCTTGGTGTATTTCCTTCCAACAGACCATGTAATTTGGGGCAGAGAAGATTTGAATATTACCTGTTGCAAGAGCTGTTGTTTATTATGGTGATCATCATACAAGTCAGGATGCAGAATTACTCTGTTCTTGTGATATCCTTTGCCAGCTTCCCAGTAAATTGTTACTTCGGTCGAGCCTGGCCAATCTCCACGAATCTTCCTCCTCCAGTAAGGAAATCAAGCTCATGATGGCAATCCTAGTGAAGTCATGATGCTATAACTCAAGTGGAATACTCTTTTTCCCAGTGAAGTAGATCTGATGATCCTACTTATTCATCCCCAGTAATGGTTCAATCTGATGAGTTTGGCTGGGTATCCTTGTCGAGATGTTTATTTCATCTCCAGTTTCGCTTCCCTTCGTCTATTTTGTCAAGCATAAGCATAAGCATAAGCATTCATGTGCATAACATCTTAGCATTTCTGCTGTCTTTCTGGTGTTTACCTATTGTGCTCACTTTGGTGGTTATCTCCCCAAGTGATTGGATTTGTTTATTCTCTCTAATAAAGTTATCAGCCCTAGGCATAAAGTGCCCATCTTTCTGAATTCCCCACAGAGATTGGTTCTCGTGGATGATGGTTGGTTCAGTTATCTTTTTCCATGCATAGGATAAGACAATCCCCATTTGAGCTCATTCCTCAATGGTTGGAGTTTTGTTTGACCGTTTCTTTCTAGCTTGTTCCTAGATTAAACTTTGAACCCTGACAGGTGTGGTTTCTGAGCCCATCTTGAATGTGCAGTTATTTTGCACTGTGTCTCGCAGGAAGAATATTTTGTAGACCCTCATTGAAGACAATTACTTCTCCAGCAGTGTTGTAATATCAACATCTCTTTGGAATTTATACCCAACAACAAGTGGCAATCTCCTTGAGAAGTTTGTTTTGCTATCATTACCTCTACAACGATAAGTGGCAATCTCTCTCCCGAGAAGCTTATCCGTCCTTGGTTTTATTCATACTTCTACAGTTACCAATGGTGTTACCTTCAATCAGTCATTTTCCATCAACCCGTTTGATGTGATCCCTATTTGAGGTGTTTCTTCCCGTCAATCTGTTTGATGAGGGGTTCCGAGCTCAGGTTTCGTTCCTTCGGATATGTTATTATTCCTTGCCGTCAATCTGTTTGATGAGGTGTTCCGAGCTCAGGTTTCGTACCTTTGGATATGTTATTATTCCTGGACGTCAACCAATTTCGACGATATAAAAACCAGGTCAGATATGAACCCGAAGTTTGAAAACCAAGTCAGATATGAACCCGTTGTTTGAAGCCAGGTCAGATATAAACCTAAAATCTAAGACCCAGCTCATACTGGTATCTAAGATCCGGCTCATACTGGTAGTCAAACTATAACCCCAAATTGGTGTCCTTTCCAACTCATATTGGTACCCGGGTCCAATCATTAATGATTCATTAACCTTATTCCCAGGTGAAGTCCAATCATCTTTTCATCTGGCACGCAAGAGTTTGTCTTTGTCATTTCTGGCTTTTCTTGAAGATCCCGTTTGAACTCTTCAGTATACAAAATCCCCAGAAAATATTTTAGCGAATGTCTATCCTTTTATTTCAAGTTGATCCCCAATGGAGATCATGTCTTCTTTCTGGTTTCATGCCCAGTAAGAATGTGTTTTATTTCCCTAGTGTCGTCTGGTCACCTGTGAACCTGCTGTCCATCTCCCTGGATCTTTCCCCAGTGGAGAACACCTCTCTGGCACCTACCTCCAGTGAGGACCTGTGGGGTTTTCCCTCTTTTCTATCCCCAGTTTTTCCTCAGAGTATCTCTGTTGTCGGTTAGCCTATATCCCCGGTGAGTTTTTCCTCAGGGATACTAACTTTCATCCTTCCCCGACAATGCCCGCCTGTGGTGGTTTGTTCTTTATCTTTGTTGTCCTTTTTATCCGCATCTTTGCACTATCATGACATCATATCATCATACTAGAGTTCATGGAATGTCAGCATTTGCATGTCTGTCGCTTGTCCTTAGCATTTGCATTCCATCTAAGGGCAAAATTTTCGGTTTGCTATATTTAAATACCTTTCACCTTGATGTCCCGAGGATTTCCATTCCTCGTGCCATCCGGTAAAGCTATTTAAATAGGGGCAACTGTTGTACCCCAAATTTTACCCCTTAGATGTCATATTATCTTGCACTTACATTTAGACTTCAATCATGTGTGCATTGTTAACTAACCATTTCTTTTTGCAAGTTGTTTTTTTATTGTGGAAGATAGGGTTCACATAAAGAGGACAAGGTATCCCTAAGACATCTCTTGGCCCTAAATGCAACCATTGGAATTTACATGCATCCAAGAAGTCTTTTTCAATAAGAAATCAAATGCCTTTCGTTACAAGCAAAGTGTGATCCCAAGTCTTGAGACATTATTCCATGTGTTAATGAAACATCCTTGGAATCCACCTGTGGGCCTTAAAGATTTTTCTCTTAAGTGTAAGAATTTTTCATTTGGATAAATATTCACCAAGGTGCAACATCTCAAATTGGTGCCATGAGAAGATTTGATGTTGTAACTTGGGATTTCCTAAGTTTGTTCCCGTGGCATTTTCTTTTTGCATGGGCATGTGATGTATCTCAAAATTCTATTGGGCCCAAAATATTGTCATTTGGATCAAAGGCCATAAAAAATTATGAAGGTTCCAAAATGGTGTTCCCGTATGGTTAAGCAGAAGGCATTATGCATTTAGTTTATTCCATGTGCCACTTGTATTGTTTGAAAAAAATCTGAAGATGCTTTGCTTGTAAGACAATTTTGTGAGGTCACTACATATTACCTCTTTCTATCTTCTCTCTGATGACACAAATAAAAGAGCTTTTGGAATAAATATTGAAGGGTGAAAGCAACAGACCTGCACCATATCCTCCGCTGCATGGTTCAGCATGGTGATCTCCAAGGTTGACTGAGATGCAAACCCTAATTTTTTCCTTTACGGATAAAGCTTGTGTCCACTGTGTCTCTAATACCCGGACCATTTGATTTTTTTGCCTATAAAAGGAAACCACTTCTCCTTTGTTCAACACACTAGAAATTACCAAGAAAATTTCTCTCTACTTCTCCCTTCCATAATCCTGCAAGTAACCTTTAAAAACTTGCAAAGGAATTCACCACTTTTCAATCCTCCTGTAAACACTTCAGACCCTCAAACCTCCAACATCTTAACCACCAAAGCTCGTGTTTCTTTCTGAGAGGGTTGGCTCTATAGCAGTTTAGGAAGGAAAGCACATCCACCATTTCCAGAAACTCGTACCTGTGAAGAAGCAGTGGACTCTCTCCACTAGGTATCACTCTATTTCACTCTGTTTTATACACGATGATCATTTGTTTCATATTTGCACCATACTGTTATCATATTTGTTATCTCATTATTGTCTGATTCTGTGATCATTTTGCTCCATGTTGTTATCATATTCGCATCTTGTTGTTGTCTGATTATTGCTTATTTCTGGGATGAAATCGTTAATATGTTAGTTTTGTTTTGATGATCGTTAACTGGAGTCGTGTTGATTTAAAAGAAAAACTGAACGAAAAATGAAAAGAGTTGTGGTGACGTTCACCAGCATGTTTAAGTGGCGACTGCCACACCATTACTAAAAAACATATAATAAATAAAGTGACCATGCCCCACTAAAAGAAAATAATAAAATAATACACACAAGCAAATCACATGGCTCCCACCATGGGTGAGGTGGCGCAAGCCACCCTTTGTTGTGTGATGAAGATGGCGCAAGCCACCCTTTATGGGATGAAGTGGCGCAAGCCACGTTGGGTGGCGGGGGCCACACTGATTTCTTTGTTTTTTTTTCATCTTTTATTTGTTTTACACTTCACTTCATTTTTTTCTTCTTATCAAAAATACTAAAAAAAATATAATGATAACACATTAAAACATATGCACAATTTCTTTTCATTCTCAGACATTTCTGTAAATAAAATCTACTGTTTTTTATTAAGAAAAAGGAAACTTTAAAGTGGGTTGTTTTTGGAATATGCTGTGACTCATGGAACTTTGCTTCTTGACTTTGAACAAAACCTCATCAATGAGAATGTGGTCTGTATTTTCCTGACCTCTGTTATCAAGGTGCATAACCTAAATCTAAATGTCTTGTTTTCAATTTATGAATGCCTTTTCTGCCATACTTGGTTTATTTGCATGACCACTGACTTTGAAGTGAGTTTTCTGTGATTTGTGAAACTTTACTTTCTGACTTTAAGAAAACCTTAGCATGAGAATATTATATATATTTTTGTTCTCTGTTGAAGTTACACGACTAGCTATTCTTGCTGTTGCCATGTTCACACTTGCAATTTTAGTTCACTTCATGTGTTGATTAAATGCTTACTGTTTGGAATTCTTGATCTCATATGTTTCATTGTATTTCAACCCTACTGTAACTCTTGTTTACAAGATGTTACTCTTCCCCTTCCTTCCAAAGGAAAAGTTTTTCTATTGACCTCAAAGTCATAGAAATTTCATTGCTACCTTGGACCTCATAGTCTTAGGCATCCATCCCTCCTTGACCTCATAGTCAAAGGATCCCCTCTTGACCTCATAGTCATAGAGTAATCAATTCAACCTTGACCTCATAGTCATAGGTAAAGCTTTGGCCTCATAGTCATAGAGTCACATCTTTAGCCTTTGACCTCAAAGTGATAGGTAGCCCTTGACCTCATAGTCATTTGCAACATCTTCAACCTTTGACCTCATAGTCATAGGAATCTCTCAGGGCCTCATAGTCATAGAGTAACATCTTCAACCTTTGACCTCATAGTCATAGGAATCTCTCATGGCCTCATAGTCATAGAGTTACATCTTTAACCTTTGACCTCATATTCATAGGAGTCTCTCATGGCCTCATAGTCATAGATCAATCTTTAACCTTTGGCCTCATAGTCATAGGTTAACCTTTGACCTCATAGTCATAGGCAAGGTTTGACCTCATAGTCATAGCCATCCTCTATTGACCTCATAGTCATAGAAAAGTCTCTCTATTGACCTCATAGTCATAGATAGCTCATCTCCAACCTTGACCTCATAGTCATAGGCAACCTTTGACCTCATAGTCATAGACAAGCTTTGACCTCATAGTCATAGCCATCCTCTATTGACCTCATAGTCATAGAAAAGTATCTCTATTGACCTCATAGTCATAGATAGCTCATCTTTAACCTTGACCTCATAGTCATAGGCAACCTTTGACCTCAAGTCATAAGCAAGCTTTGACCTCATAGTCATAGTCATCCTCTATTGACCTCATAGTCATAGAAAAGTCTCTCTATTGACCTCATAATCATAGATAGCTCATCTTTAACCTTGACCTCATAGTCATAGGCAACCTTTGACCTTATAGTCATAGGCAAGCTTTGACCTCATAGTCATAGCCATCCTCTATTGACCTCATAGTTATAGAAAAGTCTCTCTATTGACCTGATAATCATAGATAGCTCATCTTTAACCTTGACCTCATAGTCATAGGCAAGCTTTGACCTCATAGTCATAGCCATCCTCTATTGACCTCATAGCCATAGGCAAGCTTTGACCTCATAGTCATAGCCATCCTCTATTGACCTTATAGTCATAGAAAAATATCTCTATTGACCTCATAGTCATAGATAGCTCATCTTTAACCTTGACCTCATAGTCATAGGCAACCTTTTACCTCATAGTCATAGGCAAGCTTTGACCTCATAGTCATAGTCATCCTCTATTGACCTCATAGTCATAGAAAAGTCTCTCTATTGACCTCATAGTCATAGATAGCTCATCTTTAACCTTGACCTCATAGTCATAGGCAACCTTTGACCTCATAGTCATAGCCATCCTCTATTGATCTCATAGTCATAGAAAAGTCTCTCTATTGACCTCATAGTCATAGATATCTCATTACCATCTTGACCTGATAGTCATCTTACCACCTTGACCTCATACTCATAGGTAGCATCTTCTCTAGACCTCATAGCCATAGGCCTCAAAGCCATTTATCTCACAACTTAGACTCAGAGAGTTTCTTGAACTCCAAATGAGCTCATACTCATTTCCCCCTTGGAACTTTGGCCATAGTCAATGGTTCCTCAAATTCACCCTTAGTTAGGTGAACTACGGTTGCTCTGATTCTTTAGTCAGATACCTAGGCACAAGATGCGACGTCTTGGCGAGCAAACTTAGTGTACATACCCTTAGCAGATACCTTAGCAAGCAAACATAACATAACACAAACTAAACAAGAGGTTCCTGTAGAGTACTACAGATACTTAGGGTGCTAATACCTTCCCTTAGTATAACCAACCCCCGAACCTTAGATCTCCCCCTTTAGGTTTTCTCGATCTTGAACCTTTCCTTTGGATAAATCAAAGTCGGTTGTGAATTCAAAGAAATGTGATGCAAGTTAATCAATAGCTTGTTATCCGATTCTCACCGCAACACCAGTAGAGTCGGCAAATGGCGTCTCCAAACAGAGAAGTTTGTACACCTCTACAACTCAGGCGAATGGGTTCCCCAGCGAGTCTGACATCAAAATTTTTCTATCAAGTGGCATCTCCCCCGGAAAATTCGGCGTGAAGTTTGAGGAAAACGGCTACGAATAGCGTCCCTTGTCAAGAAAGTTTATTGACAAAAGAAACTAAGACCAGTTCCTTGGTAGGAAACTAGGATCGAGGGGAAGTTTACTTCAGAAACTAAGACCAGTTCCTTGGTAGGAAACCAGGATCGAGGGGAAGTTTACATCAGAAACTTAGACCAGTTCCTTGGTAGGAAACTAGGATCGAGGGGAAGTTTACATCAGAAACTAAGAATAGTCCCTTGGTAGGAAACCAAGATCAAGGGGAAGTTTTTACCTTTTCTAAGCATCATTGTGTAATACCCCAAATTTTGACCACTTAGATTTCCCATCATTGTGAAAATCATTATCACAATATGGATGTACCTTTATGCTTCATTAGTCTCCCCAAAGATGGGTGAGCATCCACTACAATTAAAATTAGGGTTTCAAGCCCTCTCTGAGTGCTTAGACAAAGGATCAATCAAGAAATGACATGATCTTCAACTTGTCTAATCTCTTAAATATCCACAATGGATCAAAAAGGACTCCCACTTCAAGGATTAAGCACAAGGCTACTCCCTTCTAGGTGGATCAAGTCTCAAGATCGACAGTGTCACCAAATTAGGGTTTTGGTCGACCAGGGCCTCCAGATGGAAATTTTCATCTGGGCACAAGGCAATGATCCAAAACATAACCTAATATACTTCATGGAACCTCATGAACCCATGCATCAAGTCAATTTTGCCTCAGGGGATGCATTCATCAAAAATCAGGAATTAGGGTTTCTTGACCTAATTCACCCCTAAGTTGACTTTTGGGACAAACCATGAGCCAAGACCTCAAGAGATGATTTGAGGGTCTCTAATATACCATATTTATCCATTTGGGAGAATGGATTAATCCAAGAAGTTTGAGCAACAAGTCTCAATTTCATCTGCACCACAATTAGGGTTTTAAGGGAAAAGTCAACTGTAACTTTGACTTTTGACCTGGACATGCTCCCAAACCCTAATACATGATTGAATATACCCTATGACACCCATTGAACATGTCCATCAAGTTTGATTTAGGTCAAGGACATGATTTCCTGAAGAATTGCACAGTTTGGAATTCATCTGATAAAAAGTCAACTGTGCACAAAAGTCAACTTTGACTTTTTGAGATTTTTCACCAAAATGGATTTTTAACCCTAAAATGATGTTAATGTATGATTTGAATCATCATTCATCAAGAAAAATCAAGAAAAGTGAGATAACTTGTAAAAGGGGTAACCATAAAACTTAGAAATTTTTCTAAGTTAAAAATAAAGTGGCAAAGGTACCAACTTTGGAGGACCATAACTCCTAAACCACAAGGCCATTTTTTCTCATCCAAAGATGGATTTGTAGCCCTCATTATCACCTACAAAAACTTCAACTACAAGTCATTCCAATTCATTAAGGATTTTGAGTTATGGAGTGATCAAAGTGGCTGAAAAGTGAAAATGTCACTTTTTCCAACACTTAGTGAAATTTTCACTAAGTCAGATTCTGCCTCACTTTTTACCAAATGTAGGGGGGTTTTTCACTTGGAATCAAAATAGATCAAAACCAAACTTGTTCAAACAGTTGTTGTATCATGTAAGAGCTTTCCAAAATGGCCAAGAACATTGCCAAATTCAACCAACACCATGAGATACAACATTGCCAAGTTGCCTTGCTGAAATCTGTCAAGGCAAGGCAGAATTTGCAACTTTGGTCGATTTGCCAAAATCAGCCAAATTCAATTGCTCCTATCCACTTGGACACCTCAGAGGATTGAATCTAAAGGGGACAATCACTGAGCCAAGCCTCCAAAGTCCATGGAACAAGAAATAGCATGTTGAACCTAGAATGGCCAAAATAGGGACAAGACTTCAAATTTGGAATGAGGCATTCAATGGAACCATCAAGGTGGCATGGACTGAGCCATTCTCATCTAAAATCAGTCAAGACTTATCCAAGACCAAGGGAACCAAAGCTCTGTGCCCTAACCTCTAGTCAATGGCTAGAGGAGACTTGGATTTTCATTTGCCAACATTGGCCAAACCTACTTACCAGCTGCCATGCACTATTCCTTGCAAAACAAACTTGCTCTACTATAAATAGAGCTCAATTGTGGTCAGTTTGAGTACACCAAATCCATCTAACAGATGCTTTCCTCAAAATCTCTTTCTCTTGGCAAAAATGCCTTTCTTAGCAAGGTAGCTATCGGGTTTTGAGTTTGAGAGCAATTCCAATCAAACCAATCACTCACACACCTCACATACATCACATATGAGCTGATCAAACACTTAGATTATTTCTGAAACATCAATTTCACAAAATCACCAGTTGGTTGCTCAAGGTTTTAACCAAAGTGCAGCTGAGGTACCACAAAATGATCCAGCCAATTTCAATCAAGTCCAACCATCCAAACACAATCCATAGGGTGTAGGGAAGCTGTTCAGATCATCACAACTCATCTGTAACACCTCCAAATCAAAAATCACTTTGAACTTGCTGTCACGGCCTAGAGGTAATCACATACTTGGTCATCTCTCAATCTATGCATATTTCCTCGCACAATAATTTGGCCATATGTTCATAATCATGCATGGAATATTTTCCCTCAATTAATTGCATTGTTTGAATCGTGTATCAAAAATCCTAGCCTTCATGCAGAAATTAGGGTTCTTGAGGTCTCTTCGTGATTTCTTGTTGTATGTTTAATTTAAATGAAATTAAAGTACATAGACATGATCGTGAGGTTGAGACGAGCATAATGATATGTGGTTTGCATGATATGATTACGTATTCATGAAGATTGGATAGAAAATGCAAATCTGAGAATCCAAGAACACGCGCGTGTTCTTCAGCTGTTCTTGGCACCATTTTCATATATTCAAATATTTGAATTTTGTGATTTTGTTTAATTGATTCAAAAATTAATTTCTCTCTGAGTTTTAATGATTTTGAGTTGATTCTTTTTTTAATAATTCACAAAAATGTTAAAATATTTTATTTTCACAAAAAATCCCAAAAATATTATTTATTTCATATAATTGATATTTTTGTAAAGAATTAATATTTTGATTGTTTTTGGCATTTTAAATATTTTTTCTACATTGATTTTGCAACTTTTAATGCTTTCTAATTATTTTGTAGGTCAATACTTAATTTTTGAAGCATTAATCCAAGATCACAATTTGGTTTCCATGTGTTAAACAATTTTTGATCATTTTAATTGAATTTTTATTCAATTAAATACATTTGGAAAACAAATTAGGGTTTTGGATTAATTCAACCCTCATAAATCATTTTCAAAACTTTTTGGGCCTCTTGAGAGAGTGTAAGACCCATCCCCCCTTGTACAAAAACTTTTTGGGCCTCACTCATTATATAAGTCCCTCTGTACAAGTAAACGGCACGATCGTCGCCCGTTTAAAAATAAAAATCATCTGGGCCTCTCCTTGAGCTATAAGACCCATTCAAAACACTTTGAGACTCTATTAGAGTGTAAGACCCAACCCCCTTTTAACCAAAACATTTTGGGCCTCACTTATTGTATAAGTCCCTCTGCGTTAAAAGAAAACCTCGGCGTGATCGCCATTTTTAAACGAAAAATCATTTGGGCCTACCCTCGTGTTATAAGCCCCACTCTTTTTTCTTCAAACCTTTTTGGGCCTCTTGAGAGAGTGTAAGACCCATCCCTTTGTACAGAAAACCTTTTTGGGCCCCAGTCACTTGTATAAGTCCCGCTGTACAAAGTCAAACAGTGCGCTCACTGATAAAACCCTGGGCCTCTCCTTGAGCTGTAAGCCCCAAATCTTTCTTTTTCAAAGCACTTTCTCCTTTGATTTTGAATATACTATTGTTTTTAATCTTTCTTAGTTGAACAACTAACCAAACAGCATGAAAGCACTCCAACCGAGTAAGTGGTTATCGCTTTCGTTTACTGCTTTCATATTATAAACTGTATTGTGGGGCTGCTCACTGTAAGTCTCCTTTCATAAACTCATATCTACTGTGTAATAATAGTATAGATATTTCGAGTTTCCCCGGCTACTACGTCTAGAACTAGGTGACGCCGTCTCATTTATTTGTAGAAATAGACGCCTAGATCCCCAATAGGAGCACCAGATACAGTCTTCTCTTCGGCTGTCCTCCTTAGGAATCGTCAAGAAACTCTACTCCCCAAGATGAATGTATTCTCCATGAATGGCATCTTTGAGTTTCTTCCAAATTCTCGAACTTTCCTGACTTGATCTATTCCTTGTGGATAGCTTGCCTTGAATGTCTCGGGGTTTGGGTACCCACTACGGTCATAATCTTGGACCTTAACTAAGGAACCCTCTTTAAAAGCTAAAAGTCGCTGGATAGTAAACCTCGCACGTTTACCAGTGGTTTTTATCTTTAAAAGAGTTATCTCTCCTAATGGAAAGGAGATGATAGACCCACGGGCTGCTTAAAAGCATCGGCCTCCTCTTGGCCATTATTCAAGGACACTACGGCTTCTTAGCAGTATTCACAGCCTCCTCTTAGGCTTCGTATAATGATCTCTTCCTCCGGGAATGATAGCCTCCTCTTGGGCTTCGTACAAGGACTCGTCGGCTTCTTAAAAGTTTCCAGCCTCCTCTTGGGCTTCGTACAAATTGTCCCGACGACCTCATAGAGGTATAGGAACAGAACCTAGTCATCCTCATAGAACAGTCCTTTCATAGAGTCTACTATTGTTTCTCAAAGCATAGTATGAAAGATAAAACTCTAGACATGGACAGTCTAATCTTCCTTGAGTCTCAAAGACATTCTCAAGTGACCCCTTCGTTAAATAGGAAAGAAACCCGCAGACTCGGACAGTCTCAATACCCTTTGGACTTCCAGTTTCCCCAAAGAAAAGGAAACAACCCCGATCCTCAGATCTAACCCATGAGTACAGTGATGCTCATATAAGAACTGATTTTCTCTTTCAAAATCAGTATACTGGACCTGTCACTTAACTGACACAATAACCTTAGCCTTCGCTTGGGCTTTGTACAAATGATTCTCCCCAGCGGAGTCAAACAACATTTAGCCTCTCTCTCGGGCTTTGTACGAGACACATAAGAGACTCCCTCGTTGAGTCAATCCCCCTTTCGCCTCCATCTCGGGCTTTGTACGAGATACAAAAAGGTTATCATTGAGCCAAACAAATAATCGCCTCCATCTCGGGCTTCATACGAGATACAAAAAAACTCCCTTGTTGAGTCAAATAGCCTCCATCTCGGGCTTTATACGAGATACCAAAAGACTCCATCGTCGGGTCAAAATCTTTTAGCCTCTCTCTCGGGCTTTGTATGGGACACAAAATTGCCTCCTCTTAGGCTTTGTATAATGATTTTCCTAGCGGAAATTAGCCTCCTCTTAGGCTTTGTATAAGAAAACCACTGGTTGATCCAATTAACCTTTTAGCATCAAAGTTGTGCCTCGTTCACAGTATACAAACATCAACAACTCCTTCCCCTTCATCTAATCGCTGTAAGTGGCAAGCCTCTGGATCATCTATATCCACGCCACTGTCCCTCTTTTAGCATAAGAAATTCTTAAGGAAAGATGGCATTGCTCTACACTGAGTTAAAGTCTTCTCCTTCAGGTTAAAACCCTTTCTTCGGAAATTATGGCATTGCTCGGATTCGCGTATCCCAGTTAGAGTAATTCTCCTTCTCCCATCTTTAGAGATGACAAATTCTCTCTAAAGCCGAGGTCTTTCAGCTTCACGTCTTGGGCTTTGAACAAGACACAAATAGACCTTTCAGCTTCACATCTTGGGCTTTGAACAAGATACAAACCACCTTTCGCTTCACGTCTTGGGCTTTGAACAAGACACCAAAAACCAATTTCCTCCCATAGAATAGGAGGAACTACGAATGCTCTGATTTCCCTGTTTCGGTAAACGGGAATACGTAGGCATAAGATCGAAAGAAAAGATCTTAGCGAGCGCAATCAACAAAAAACCCAAATCCCATATCTCTATCAATCAAAAGCAGTATTTCAAAAGCATCAGTCCTAACATCCTAATCCTTGTTCCCCGCCAGAAACCTTCTGCCCAGGTAAAAAAGAAAGAAAACAGTATTGGCGAAAATACAAATAACCAGTACAAAGGCCCCCCATATTGATAGCATCCGTAACCTAACAGACCGTTGTTTAAACTCAGTATGCAAGCAGGGTTAATTGGAGACATCTATTTCCCTTCCTTATTCAGCTCACAATAGGATAAAAAATGAATCGACCTGTAGTCAAAGCTCAAACCGCAGAGAGCGACCAGCGCTTAAGAACCGCGTCCAAAATCGCTTGCTACAGAAAAGTGGCGCCCACCGTGGGGCCAAATCTTCTTTCTTAAACGTTTAAGGTGGAAACCTTGGACAAACCTTTCTTTCTCTTCACTTGTGTGAAAACCACAGATTGGGACTTCCGCCGGGGAACCCATTTTCTGTCAGGAACTTAGGATTCATAGCTTTAAAGGTCTAAGATGATTAGGACAAATATATATACTGCTTTTCCTAATTGCTATACGTGTTTATTTTTCTACTAATGGGAATGCGGGTGATGCCGTATGTGGAAAGATTGAGTATACACTTAAGATAAGTGATGGCGACGGGGTCGACCATCAACCTCAGTGGAGGCTGACCAACGCAACCCATTCACTCTTCTAGCCAATGGGCCGGTTGTTAAGTCTGAGAAGCTGAGGAGCCAAACCCTTTCGTAGTGCGGAAACTATCGGAAATAGTTGTTACGCGATACTACCCTCATTTGAGGCTGGTGATCTATTCTCGGTGAATGGCACTTACTCTAAGATTGCTCTACAACTCGCTGGCGATCCGCTTGTTGTTTTGCTTTCCTGGGAGGAGCTGATGATAATGAGTACAGGTACAAAAATCACCCTAGTATAAACCTTTGGGGATGGGTAGAGCCTTGAGTTCATGACAACGACCCTTTGACCCCATGTTTTTTCTATGTTTTTGTGTGCTGCATTCATGCATTCATTTAATAAAACATTAAAACACTCAAAAAAAAAACTTTCTCTTCTAGTCTCTCTGTTTTTCAAACTAAGACTGTGATTGCAAATATCAGAGAAGAGGATTACGCTAATGGATTTCGGTAGAAGGAGAACTCACCAGTATACCTTCAAGGTTCCAAAACTAGGGGATTTGAGAAGGTTAGCAAGGATGATTGTTAACCCAGAGGCTTTCAGAGCCAAGCACGGTGGTTTGCTACCACTGTTAAGAGTCCATGTGATTAAGGGGATCATGGACACGCTCATTCAATTCTACGATCCGGTTTATCACTGTTTCACATTCCCGGATTACCAGTTATCACCAACGCTGGAGGAGTATTCTCATCTGACTGATTTACATATCACTGATCGAGCTCCATTTTCTGGACTGGAAGAAATTCCAAAGAATCAGACTATTGCAATAGCAATTCATTTGGACGAGTCTGAGGTCAGGACTCACATGACCACTAAGGGTGGCATCCAAGGTTTGCCAGCCCAGTTCTTGACAAAAAAGGCTCTATACTTCGCTAGTATAGGGAACGGGACTGCTTTTGAAAGCATCTTTGTCTTGCTCACCTACGGGTTATTTTTGTTTCCCAACATCAATAACTTCGTCGATATCAACGCTATTAAGGTTTTTCTCATTGGAAACCCTGTGCCGACTTTGCTTGCAGATGCGTATCATTCTGTACACTTGGGAAATTTGTACAGTGGAGGGGAGATCACATGCTGTGTACCTTTGCTTTACAAATGGTTTATCTCTCACTTGCCCAAGTCTGCTGCTTTTTGGGATTGCAAGAGTGTCTTATGTTGGTCGCAGAAGATCATGTCCCTTACCAACTCTGATTTAGATTGGTGTAATAGGATTTATGAGGGAATTAGAATCATTGACCGTTGTGGAAACTTCCCCAGCGTACCCCTCATAGGAACTAAAGGAGGAATCAACAATCATCCGATATTGGTTCTTCATCAATTTGGATACCCGATGAGACACATCCCCAGGGGAGTTCATCTGGAAGGTCTTTTCTTCAAAGAAGGAGAAAGTGACAGAGCACTAAAGATGGAAATAGTGCAAGCTTGGAAACATGTTCATAAGAAAGGACGAGAGTCTCTGGGAAAACCGGACTGTGTCTCGGTGGAGCCTTATCTCCATTGGGTACAAACTAGAGCTCTCAAGCTAAAAATGCCTTATCCTCGTTACGGAATTCTTCCACCGAGGGAAACTGTCATGTACTTCATGACAAAAACTGAAAAGCTTCAGGTTACTCTCAATAAAGTTCAAAAGGAAAGAAGATCTTGGAAGAACAAGTACCGCACCCTCGACGTAGAGTGTATCCAAATACAGCAACTACTAAAAGAGAAAGATGCTCTGATTGAAATTTTGGAGCAGCATGCTGTAGAGAATCAAGATGACCAAAGGAATTTGCTCGCTCCTTTCACCTGGAAAAGGAATGACAACCCAACAACGGCCCAAGCGCCCCGGTCAAAGAAGAGGACTCGGGACCCATTAGTTTAGGTTTCTGTTTCTGCACTTTGTAATCTACTGTATTTCCATTTCTGTAATCCTTTGGAATTCAATAAAAAGGGGTTTCCCCACTATTTGATATTTGCAATCTAATTGTCGAAGTTTATTTTGATTAAACAAAAAAAAATAACAATTAATATAATCATTGCATTCATCATTCTCACATCGCGTATTCTCCTTACCTACGAATCTCACGTTTGTGTCTCGATTCTAGAGTCAAACTGTCTCATTCGTACAATACTCGGGCCAATCGTCAGAAAAAGATGGATGATCTTGAGGAAGAAAATAGAGAGTTGAAAGAAGAGATCGACGCTCTGAGAGAGGATATGAGAAAGCTTCGTAACGACATGCAAGCCATGGCAGAAGCTCAACTACAAAGAACCGTGATCTCAGAGATCACCTCAACGCCCATCATAGAAAAGTATGATCCTAGGTATCAGATGCCGAAAGGTCGTCCTTGGGGCATGCATGTTAACTATATCCCAGAAGGATATGTTCCGCCGATCACTGAAGATCAGGGAATCGCAACAGAAGCCGCTGGGCCTGAAGGTTACAAACTTCGGGAAAGCGAAGATGCCAGGGGCATACTCAAGACTCCTGAAGGTTACAAACTTCGGGAGGCGCCAAGACTTACTGCCATAGTCACGGTACCACCCCCTGTGGTGCACACTGTCCCGGAAGGACAGATTCCACCAACACCTTCTGGTAAGAAGGAAACTATGTTTGACAGAATGGATGAATTCCAGGAGCAGTTCTTGGAAATGCAGAAAGAGCTGCAAGCCATTCGCGGTCAGGATCTATTTGGGAAGGACGCCGCAGACCTCTGTTTGGTCCCAAATGTGAAAGTTCCGCACAAGTTTCAAGTGCCCGACTTTGAAAAATACAAGGGTAACTCTTGCCCTCAGAGCCATCTGGTGATGTACGCTCGGCGGATGTCAGCTCAGACAGAGAATCAGGACCTGCTGATTCACTACTTCCAGGATAGTTTAACAGGTGCCACACTCAAATGGTACATGGGTTTAAACCGTACTACGATCAGCACTTTCAGAGATCTTGGTACTGCCTTCGTTCAACATTACAAATACTATTTGGACATGGCACCCGACAGAGATCAACTCAGATCAATGTCACAAAAGGACAAGGAAACCTTTAAGGAGTGTGTTCAAAGGTGGCGTGAAATTGCCGCTCAAATTTGTCCACCTCTTGAGGAAAAAGAGATGACAAAGATCTTCTTAAAGACCTTGAGCTCATTTTACTACTGCCGAATGGTTGCCAGTGCGCCCAGTGATTTCACCGAAATGGTCGGCATGGGTGTACGTCTTGAGGAAGCCGTCTGAGAAGGACGTTTGGTAAAAGAAACTGGATCGACGAGCGGTACTAAAAAATACGGTAGTGCTCTCCCTAAGAAAAAAGAGCAAGATATTGGGAATATCTCTCTCGAAAAGCAAAGGCGACGTTATCAGCCAGTAGCAGCTGTTACTCCTGCTATCGGCCCCGCGCCTGTTCCTATGTATCAACCTCAGGTTGCGCAGAGCCAACCTGACCAACAAAGGACACAACAGCCTCTTCAGCAGGCTCGTCCTCCATATAACAATAACCGTACAACACGGCCACCAGGATTTGATCCTATACCCGTAACGTACGCAGAGCTATTTCCGTTACTGCTGGCTAAGGGGCACATTCAGACTAAGTCTCCCCTTTCAGTTCCGAAAAATCCGCCTTTTTGGTTTAAAGCGGATCAAACATGCCCTTATCATCAAGGAGGTTCAGGGCATAACATAGAGACTTGCCTCAATTTCAAGTCCGACGTGCAAAAGTTTGTTAGGAGCGGGGTCTTATCTTTCAAAGATACTAATCCCAACGTTCTCACGAACCCGCTGCCTCAACATGAGAAAGTTGCAGTCAATCTGATTGAGAAAGAGACTAACAATGTCTATCAAATTCATGATGTACTCTTGTTGAAAACCAATCTGGTCAAGATGCATTGTAGACAGAGTGGATATGGCCATGTGCCACCTCATAATTATCACCAGTGTGATATCTGCTCTAAAGATAACCAGGGATGTTCTGTGGTGCAAGCAACTCTACAGGAGCAAATGGATCTTGGATGGATCCAAGAGCACCGAGTTCGTGGAGTTAACATGGTTTACACGAATTCCAACGTCATTCAAAACCACGACATCCGTACGATGAATGTCAACTTGGTGGCGATGCACTCAAGGCAAAGCCAGTATCATAATCTGCCGCGGCACGATTACAGTTCCTGTCTGATTTGCTCGGTAAACAAACAGGGATGCTCTTTCATACAAGAGGCCCTCCAGCGTCAGATGGACCTTGGATGGATCCAAGACTACCATGATAGGAACTCCTATCAAATCAACATGGTTCAGATCTTTGACATTCGCGTGATGAATACCAACCTGGTAGAGTTACATGCCGAGCAGGTCCGACTCGGATTCTTAATATCACATGATTATCAAAACTGTAAAGCAGGTTGCGAAAACGATCGAGGTTGTACCCTTGTCCAGGAGGCACTTCAGCACTTGTTAAATCACTGGTGGATGCCCATTTATATGGACGAAGATACTCAGCAGATTAGTATCAATCACAGGAATCCTACTCGTCGTCAAAGTCAGGATGTCCGATCAATGGAAGATAACGTAGTGAGGTTACATTGTATTCAAAGTGGGCGTGGCCAGGTGCCACCACACAACTATGACAGTTGTAGCGTCTGTTCGGAAAGTAACCAAGGGTGTTACCTTGTGAGAGCAGCTCTTCTGGGTCAGGTCGATCATGGAGAAATTCGTCCATATCTAGGTTCAGGACCCATCATTTGGTCGCCGAACTACCTTGTCGAGCAAGTTGAGGATGTTGTCACGATCTCTGGTCATCACAGGACCAGGGATGTTTTTGCCATCATCCCTCTAATTGACGAATCTAGAGTTCCCAACCGGGAACGGATCGAGATTACTTATGATGGTCAGAAAAATCAGAAGGTTCCCATAGTCATCTATCTACCTGGGCCACTACCGTATGAATCAGCTAAGGCAATCCCTTACAAATACGGTGCAACAATAATCGAGAATGGAAAGGAAATTCCATTACCCTCCATCGTGAATATTGCAGACATCAGTCGTGTAACACGGAGCGGTCGAATCTTCAACCGAGGGGTTGGAGAATCCAACAAAGAAAAGGAACTTCAGGCAGAAATTCCTGATCCACCAGTCGATGAATCTAGTAATCCTGACTTTTCAAAAGACAAAGATGAGATGCTAAAGCTCATCCAAAGGAGTGAATATAACATTGTTGATCAACTATTACAGACTCCTTCAAAGATCTCAATATTATCACTGTTACTCAGTTCAGAAGCACACAGAGAGGCTCTACAGAAAGTCTTGGAGCAAGCCTTTGTGGAACAGGATGTAACAATCAGACAATTCGATAGCATTGTCTCTAACATCACTTCCTGCAATAATTTGGGATTTAGTGATGAGGAATTACCTGAAGAGGGTCGCCGTCATAACATGGCGCTAAATATCACAGTTAACTGCCAGGGCGATGCTTTAGCCAACGTACTGGTAGACACAGGGTCAGCCCTGAATGTTATGCCGAAGTACACTTTGATGCAATTATCATTCAAGGGCCCTCCGATGAGAACCAGTGAGGTCGTCGTCAAAGCATTCGACGGATCCAGAAAAACGGTTATCGGCGAAGTTGATCTTCCCATAACTATTGGTCCTCACACTTTCCAAATCACTTTCCAGGTCATGGACATCCGGGCAACATACAGTTGTTTATTAGGAAGACCTTGGATACATCAGGCTGGAGCGGTTACTTCAACCCTCCACCAAAAGCTAAAGTTCGTTCAGAATGATCAACTTATCACAGTCTGTGGGGAACAAGCCTTGCTTGTGAGTAACCTATCATCATCTACTTGTGTGGAACCCGAGGAGGTTATTGGAACGCAGTTCCAAGCACTATCGGTGAGCAAGGACAATCTATCCGGAGGAGGAACCTCGATTTCCTCATACAAGGATGTTATCAAAGCGGTCGAGAGTACCGATACGACAGGATGGGGACGGCTTGTCATTCCTATTGACAATAAAACAAAGAATGGTCTTGGTTTTTCTGCGACCTGTACCCAGACAACCGCCAACGATGAAAGTCTTCATCCCCTTCAAAACTTCTTCCACAGTGGAGGTTTCCTTCACCCAGTGTCTCAGACAGTTCATGCTATCAATGAGGAAGATCCCTCTGACACAGATGAAGAATGGAAGTCCTACCTTAACAAGGACGTCTATATGTCTCAGGAAGAGGTGCCTATGCCTTTTTGCTTTCCTACAGAAAGTCCGAGATTTATACCAAGATCAGATGTCGAAATGATCTACGGAGATTGTGATCCGGAAGGATGCCATGCTCCGCCAAATTCATTAGAGGAAGACACTCCGATGAAAGACAACTTTGATCACAATTACTATGGCCCGATGGATGGCCTGCCAATGTGGCAGCCTTACCCAGGAAACTTGGGGCAAGAAAGTCAGCCGAACAATGAAACTCAGCTGAGCGTCATTGAACAGAATACCTGTGTCCCCACCATGTCATGGGATCGACACTCAGGTCATTCAGAAACTACTCAACATGAAGATGAATTCGCAACGTTCGCAGGACTTGAATTCATCAACTATGCTTTTCCCGAGGTCAACGTCATCGAGAGGGATGATTCCTCCAGTTCCAAAAAAATGTAGGACACCTTGGGATAACCGAGTGGAAAATACGACTATATGGTCAAGTACACCGCTCCCGAAAGCTCTCGTATCAGGCTCAAAGATATCCAGCCAACTGGATGGGGAGATACAGCTGAGAGCACAAATGCTATGCAAAATACAACAGAGGAATCCTCCTACGACAATTCTGCTTGGGAGACAGATTCCAATGATCCTGCTCCACCAGAAATCAGCGTCATTTCTGAAGACAAATCAAGGAAGGTGCCAGACTTTGTGATTCACCGAGGAGTTCGCCGCCAATGGGTTACCGTCGAGGTTCCGGAGGTCGTTCGTCAGTCAAAGTAATTGCCATCTTTAACCTTTCACCCTGCCCAGGTGAAACGGATATTTTGATAGGGCTCATTTTCTGTAAATTTCCCTCTTCGCTTTGCCCAAAGCGACAGAGTTTTGTTTTATAGGGCTGTAGTTTCAAGATTCGACTTGTTCATTAATAAAATAACGTCGTTCTGTAATTTCTGCATTAATTACTGTTTTCTCTTTTTGCTTTTTCAGAAAATGGTAATCCTAAAAAAACATTCAATAATAAAAACAAGCAGTAAAATCAAAACACTGCACACACTTGCATTTTCTCTATCTCTTCTAAACATGAATCATCACGTCATGCAGATTGCTTGTTTTATACCCCGTTGAAACATACGATCCGATGCCTTCTCCCAACTTTGAGTTCCCGTTATTCGAGGCTGAAGAAGAAAATGACGACCAAATTCCAGAAGAGATCTCCCGACTACTCAGACAAGAGGAAAGGTCCATTGAACCTCACAAAGAGCCGTTGGAAACGGTAAACTTGGGTTCAGAAAAAGAGAGAACAGAAATCACGATCGGAGCACTGCTCAGTCCAACTACCAGAGAGGGTTTGATAAAGCTTCTCAAAGAATTTCCCGATGTATTCGCTTGGTCCTATCAAGATATGCCAGGGTTGGATACCAACATCGTGGAACATCACTTACCGTTGAGATCAGAATGTCCGCTTGTAAAGCAAAGGTTGAGACGCACTCACCCGGACATGGCCATCAAAATCAAGGAGGAGATACAGAAACAGATCGACGCGGGTTTCCTCGCTACATCTGAATATCCTCAATGGTTAGCCAACATCGTACCCGTTCCCAAAAAGGACGGAAAGGTTAGAATGTGTGTCGATTACAGAGATCTGAACAAGGCAAGTCCAAAAGACGACTTTCCTTTACCACACATTGACATGTTGGTTGACAGCACAGCAAAGTTCAAAGTTTTTTCCTTCATGGATGGATTCTCGGGCTATAACCAGATCAAAATGGCGCCGAAAGACATGGAGAAAACTTCGTTCATTACCCCATGGGGTACCTTTTGTTACAAGGTAATGCCGTTCAGTTTGAAGAATGTCGGGGCAACCTATCAAAGGGCCATGACTACTCTGTTTCATGACATGATACATAAGGAAATCGAGGTATATGTCGATGATATGATTGCAAAATCAAGAACAGAGGATGAGCACGTTGAACATCTGTCAAAATTGTTCGAACGTCTAAGAAAATTCAAGCTCCGCTTAAATCCCAACAAGTGCACCTTCGGTGTCCGTTTGGGGAAATTACTAGGGTTCATCGTCAGCCAGAAAGGAATTGAAGTTGATCTTGACAAGGTCAAGGCCATTCAAGAAATGCCTTCTCCGAAAACTGAAAAACAAGTCAGAGGATTCCTGGGACGTTTGAACTACATCTCCAGATTCATATTCCTCATGACCGCGACGTGCGCGCCGATCTTCAAGTTACTCAAAAAGAACCAGGATTGCGTTTGGTCAGAAGATTACCAAACCGCCTTCGACAGTATCAAGGAATATCTGTTGAATCCTCCGATTCTATCACCTCCAGTGGAAGGAAGACCACTGATCATTTACCTCACAGTCCTAGAGGACTCAATGGGATGTGTACTTGGCCAACAAGACGAAACTAAAAGGAAAGAGTCTGCCATTTACTATCTAAGCAAGAAATTCACCGACTGTGAAACTCGGTACACAATGCTTGAGAAAACTTGTTGCGATTTGGCTTGGGCAGCCAAACGTCTTCGCCAGTACATGATTCGTCATACTACTTGGTTGGTCTCCAAAATGGATCCAATCAAGTACGTTTTCGAAAAACCTGCTCTCACGGGAAGGATTGCCCGTTGGCAGATGTTACTATCAGAATATGACATAGAGTACCATGCTCAGAAAGTCGTTAAAGGAAGTAATTTAGCCGATCATTTGGCTCATCAACCGATTGACGATCAAGAATCAATCGGGTTTGACTTCCCAGACGAAGATGTCATGTATCTAAAGATGAAAGATTGTGATGAACCGTTACCCAGTGAAGGGCCAGAACCAGGTTCCTAGTGGGGACTTATCTTTGACGGAGCAGTCAATCATTATGGAAACGGAATTGGGGCAATCATTGTTACCCCTCAGGGTTCCCACATTCCTTTCACTGCCAGACTTACGTTCAAATGTACGAACAACGAGGCCGAATACGAAGCATGTATCATGGGTCTCGAAGAAGCGGTTGATTTAAGGATCAAAAACTTGGACGTATACGGCGATTCAGCCTTGCTTATCAATCAGATAACAGGAGATTGGAACACATACCAATCAGGATTGATTCCTTACAAAGATTATGCAAGAAGGTTGTTACCCTTCTTCAACAGAGTCGACTTTCATCACATCCCTCGTGATGAGAATCACATGGCTGATGCATTAGCCACTCTCTCTTCCATGATTAGTGTAGGTCAATGGAACGACTTACCTAAGATCGACACAATGCGCCTTGAACGGCCCACCTACGTCTTCACGATCGAAGCAGTCATAGATGACAAACCTTGGTATCACGATATCAAATGCTTCCTTCAGAAACAAGAGTACCCATCTGGGGCACTCAGAAAAGACAGAAAAACCCTCAGAAGATTGGCTGGAAACTTCTTCCTGAGCGGTGACACTCTTTATAAGAGGAATTTTGACATGATCTTGCTCCAATGCGTAGACAGGCCAGAAGCAGACATGCTTATGAAAGAAATTCATGAAGGATCCTTTGGCACTCATGCCAACGGACACACAATGGCGAGAAAAATTCTCAGAGCAGGGTACTATTGGTTGACAATGGAATCCGACTGCTACAAGTACATGAGGAGGTGTCACAAATGTCAGATATACTCCGACAAAATTCATGTACCGCCATCACATCTCAAAGTTCTCTCATCCCCATGGCCATTCTCGATATGGGGAATCGACATGATTGGCATGATAGAGCCCAAGGCTTCAAACGGACATCGGTTCATCCTAGTAGCCATTGACTACTTCCCCAAGTGGGTCGAAGCAGCGTCATTCGCCAATGTAACCCGACAAGTGGTGGTCCGATTTATCAAAAACAATATCATCTGCCGTTATGGTGTTCCAAGCGAGATCATTACTGATAATGGATCTAACTTGAACAATAAGATGATGAAAGAGTTGTGTGCAGAGTTCAGTATCGAACACCATAACTCATCTCCCTACCGACCCAAGATGAACGGGGCGGTAGAAGCGGCTAACAAGAACATCAAGAAGATCGTTCAAAAGATGGTTGTAACCTATAAAGATTGGCACGAAATGCTACCCTTTGCTCTTCACGATTATCGCACATCTGTTCGCACTTCAACAGGGGCAACCCCTTTCTCTCTAGTATATGGCATGGAGGCAGTTCTCCCCATAGAAGTAGAGATCCCATCAATCCGGGTATTGATGGAAGCTAAGCTCACCGAAGCTGAATGGTGTCAAAGTTGACACGACGAATTGAATCTGATCGAGGAAAAACGAGTCACGGCACTATGCCACGGTCAGTTGTATCAGTAAAGAATGAAGAGGGCGTTTGACAAAAAGGTCCGACCTCGTGTCTTCAGGAAAGGAAACCTTGTGCTCAAGAAGATACAATCGTTTCTCACTGATTCTCGGGGCAAATGGACCCCAAATTATGATGGCCCCTATGTGGTCACGAAAGCTTTCTCAGGCGGCGCCTTGAGACTTGCAACCATGGACGGAGAGGAATTTGCCTACCCCACGAATGTTGATGTAGTCAAGAAATACTTCGCCTAGAACTAAAAAAAAAACGTCTCGGTGGGTTGAAAACCCGAAAGGGCGATCCAGGCAAAAGTTAGAGACATGAAAAGAATCATCCCGATTGATTGGAAATCTCATAGTACAATCCAGGCAAAAGTTAGGGATAATGGCAAGTAACTATGTTCAACAGAGGCAAGTCCCTCAGCAGCAGTTGCATCATCATCCGTCAGGAAAACTCCAGTCAAGGTCATCTTCGACAGAAGCTCAGGATGTCCCGAATTCAAAGTTGGTAGAAGGATAGTGGTCGTTATGTTTCAACGTAGCCCTTTTCCCTATAAATTACCATTTTCTAACTTTGTATATACTCTTTGGAATCACGCGTTTGGCTGATCTCCATCTTATCAATAAAATTTGAGCCCTTGTGCTTTTGTTTGTAATTCTTTACTTGTTTTAGCTTTACAGAACGACGTTGTTTAAACTTAATCAGCGATTCTTGAAATAAAACAAAAATAAATTTACTTGTTAAACTTTTTCTGCTTTTAAATTAAAGATGGCATTTCTTTTGACTGTTGAACATCAGAAGAACATCGATCGCTTCTCCCGAAGTAAGCGAACTTTAAAGTGCAGAATCAAAGTACTCCTTCTAAGCCAGTGCGCCTGAATGAAGGATCAACTGTATCAGATGCAGTTTTCCCGTCTGATACCCTTGGCCGAGGTCTCATCTCCTAAGCCCGATCAACATAGCTCCCAACGGGACTATTTCTCAAGGTGGAATTGCTATTTTGAACCAACGGTACTTCTTCGCCCCGCGATGGCCGAGTATCCAATTGTGTTCATCCATTAGTCTGTATGTCGCGTCAGTTTTGTCAGCATATACATACGTACTTCATGCATTTTTTATTTGCATTTACATTTCATATTACATCGTTATCACTCTAGCCGGTCTTGTCCCCTAGTGATAAACAGTTTTCTCAATCGAGTTTGTTAGTTCTTTCCTCGTCAGGAAGTGTTGCGTCTGCACAATCTCGCCACCAATGTATCTCTAAGATCAGAGTCGGCAATTGGCCACTTTGATAACTTGAACCTCTGAAAGATCAGAGAACCTTCAACAGATGCCACTCTTCGCCATTGAAGATGATATCCTCGCTTTTCCGGATTAAGGAAAATCCCCAAAGAAAGCCTCTTAAACAGAGATTCGGCAGTACATCAGTGTTTCTCCGAAAAGCCGCTGATGAGAAGGTCATTGGCACCTCAAAAATTGGATCACATCATATGGCATTTCTCCGAGAAGATCTCTGAGAAAAGTATGATGTAAAGACCCCAAGCGAATGCAGTCTCTCAAGGGACTCGCATTCCCTAAGTATAGTCAACAAATGCATCTCCAACAGAGAAGTTTGTACACCTCTACAATTCAGACGAATGGGTTCCCCAGCAAGTCTAACATCAAAACTTTTTCCACTCAAATGGCATCTCCCCAGGAAAATTCGGCGAGAAGTTTGAAGGAAAGCCGCTACGAATAGCGTCCCTTTTCAGTAAAGTTTATTGACCAAAAGAAACCGAGACCAGTTCCTTGGTAAGAAACCAGGATCGAGGGGAAGTTCAAATCAGAAACCGAGACCCGTTCCTTGGTAAGAAACCAGGATCGAGGGGAAGTTCAAATCAGAAACTAAGACCAGTTCCTTGGTAAGAAACCAGGATCGAGGGGAAGTTTAAATCAGAAACTAAGATCAGTTCCTTGGTAAGAAACCAAGAACGAGGGGAGGTTTGTTTCAAAAGAAAACTGAGACCAGTTCCTTGGCTGAAGACCAGGATCGAGGGGAAGTTTACCTTTTCTAAGCATCATTGCTTAGCTAAAGAAGATGAATGTGTAAGCTACCATTCATAACCACCATCAAAATTTCGGATATTCCGATATATAATCCTCTTGCACCCCGAATGCTCGAATCCCTTCGTCATTCACACCTTCGGGTCCAAGAAGATTAAATATGGGCATCTGTAATACCCCAAATTTTGACCACTTAGATTTCCCATCATTGTGAAAATCATTATCACAATATGGATGTACCTTTATGCTTCATTAGTCTCCCCAAAGATGGGTGAGCATCCACTACAATCAAAATTAGGGTTTCAAGCCCTCTCTGAGTGCTTAGACAAAGGATCAATCAAGAAATGACATGATCTTCAACTTGTCTAATCTCTTAAATATCCACAATGGATCAAAAAGGACTCCCACTTCAAGGATTAAGCACAAGGCTGCTCCCTTCTAGGTGGATCAAGTCTCAAGATCGACAGTGTCACCAAATTAGGGTTTTGGTCGACCAGGGCCTCCAGATGGAAATTTTCATCTGGGCACAAGGCAATGATCCAAAAAATAACCTAATATACTTCATGGAACCTCATGAACCCATGCATCAAGTCAATTTTGCCTCAGGGGATGCATTCATCAAAAATCAGGAATTAGGGTTTCTTGACCTAATTCACCCCTAAGTTGACTTTTGGGACAAACCATGAGCCAAGACCTCAAGAGATGATTTGAGGGTCTCTAATATACCATATTGATCCATTTGGGACAATGGATTAATCCAAGAAGTTTGAGCAACAAGTCTCAATTTCATCTGCACCACAATTAGGGTTTTAAGGGAAAAGTCAACTGTAACTTTGACTTTTTGATCTGGACATGCTCCCAAACCCTAATACATGATTGAATATACCCTATGACACCCATGGAACATGTCCATCAAGTTTGATTTAGGTCAAGGACATGATTTCCTGAAGAATTGCACAGTTTGGAATTCATCTGATAAAAAGTCAACTGTGCACAAAAGTCAACTTTGACTTTTTGAGATTTTTCACCAAAATGGATTTTTAACCCTAAAATGATGTTAATGTATGATTTGAATCATCATTCATCAAGAAAAATCAAGAAAAGTGAGATAACTTGTAAAAGGGGTAACCATAAAACTTAGAAATTTTTCTAAGTTAAAAATAAAGTGGCAAAGGTACCAACTTTGGAGGACCATAACTCCTAAACCACAAGGCCATTTTTTCTCATCCAAAGATGGATTTGTAGCCCTCATTATCACCTACAAAAACTTCAACTACAAGTCATTCCAATTCATTAAGGATTTTGAGTTATGGAGTGATCAAAGTGGCTGAAAAGTGAAAATGTCACTTTTTCCAACACTTAGTGAAATTTTCACTAAGTCAGATTATGCCTCACTTTTTACCAAATGTAGGGGGATTTTTCACTTGGAATCAAAAGAGATCAAAACCAAACTTGTTCAAACAGTTGTTGTATCATGTAAGAGCTTTCCAAAATGTCCAAGAACATTGCCAAATTTAACCTACACCATGAGATACAACATTGCCAAGTTGCCTTGCTGAAATCTGTCAAGGCAAGGCAGAATTTGTAACTTTGGTCGATTTTCCAAAATCAGCCAAATTCAATTGTTCCTATCCACTTGGACACCTCAGAGGATTGAATCTAAAGGGGACAATCACTGAGCCAAGCCTCCAAAGTCCATGGAACAAGAAATAGCATGTTGAACCTAGAATGGCCAAAATAGGGACAAGACTTCAAATTTGGAATGAGGCATTCAATGGAACCATCAAGGTGGAATGGACTGAGCCATTCTCATCTGAAATCAGTCAAGACTTATCCAAGACCAAGGGAACCAAAGCTCTGTGCCCTAACCTCTAGTCAATGGCTAGAGGAGACTTGGATTTTCATTTGCCAACATTGGCCAAACCTACTTACCAGCTGCCATGCACTATTCCTTGCAAAACAAACTTGCTCTACTATAAATAGAGCTCAATTGTGGTCAGTTTGAGTACACCAAAGCCATCTAACAGATGCTTTCCTCAAAATCTCTTTCTCTTGGCAAAAATGCCTTTCTTAGCAAGGTAGCTATCGGGTTTTGAGTTTGAGAGCAATTCCAATCAAACTAATCACTCACACACCTCACATACATCACATATGAGCTGATCAAACACTTAGATTATTTCTGAAACATCAATTTCACAAAATCACCAGCTGGTTGCTCAATGTTTTAACCAAAGTGCAGCTGAGTGTAATACCCCAGATTTTGACCACTTAGATTTCCCATCAATGTGAAAATCATCATCACAATATGGATGAACCATCATGCTTCATCAGTCTCCCCAAAGATGGGTGAGCATCCAATACAATCAAAATTAGGGTTTCAAGCCCTCTCTGAGTGCTTAGACAAAGGATCAATCAAGAAATGACATGATCTTCAACTTGTCAAATCTCTTAAATATCCCCAATGGATCAAAAAGGACTCCCACTTCAAGGATTAAGCACAAGGCTGCTCCCTTCTAGGTGGATCAAGTCTCAAGATCGACAGTGTCACCAAATTAGGGTTTTGGTCGACCAGGGCCTCCAGATGGAAATTTTCATCTGGGCACAAGGCAATGATCCAAAACATGACCTAATATACTTCATGGAACCTCATGAACCCATGCATCAAGTCAATTTTGCCTCAAGGGATGCATTCATCAAAAATCAGGAATTAGGGTTTCTTGACCTAATTCACCCCTAAGTTGACTTTTGGGACAAACCATGAGCCAAGACCTCAAGACATGATTTGAGGGTCTCTAATATACCATATTGATCCATTTGGAACAATGGATTGATCCAAGAAGCTTGAGCAACAAGTCTCAATTTCATCTGCACCACAATTAGGGTTTTAAGAGAAAAGTCAACTGTAACTTTGACTTTTGACCAAGACATGCTCCCAAACCCTAATACATGATTGAATATACCCTATGACACCCATGGAACATGTCCATCAAGTTTGATTTAGGTCAAGGACATGATTTCCTGAAGAATTGCACAGTTTGGAATTCATCTGATAAAAAGTCAACTGTGCACAAAAGTCAACTTTGACTTTTTGAGATTTTTCACCAAAATGGATTTTTAACCCTAAAATGATGTTAATGTATGATTTGAATCATCATTCATCAAGAAAAATCAAGAAAAGTGAGATAACTTGTAAAAGGGGTAATCATAAAACTTAGAAATTTTTCTAAGTTAAAAATAAAGTGGCAAAGGTACCAACTTTGGAGAACCATAACTCCTAAACCACAAGGCCATTTTTTCTCATCCAAAGATGGATTTGTAGCCCTCATTATCACCTACAAAAACTTCAACTACAAGTCATTCCAATTCATTAAGGATTTTGAGTTATGGAGTGATCAAAGTGGCTGAAAAGTGAAAATGTCACTTTTTCCAACACTTAGTGAAATTTTCACTAAGTCAGATTCTGCCTCACTTTTTGCCAAATGTAGGGGGATTTTTCACTTGGAATCAAAAGAGATCAAAACCAAACTTGTTCAAACAGTTGTTATATCATGTAAGAGCTTTCCAAAATGGCCAAGAACATTGCCAAATTCAACCTACACCATGAGATACAACATTGCCAAGTTGCCTTGCTGAAATCTGTCAAGGCAAGGCAGAATTTGCAACTTTGGTCGATTTTCCAAAATCAGCCAAATTCAATTGCTCCTATCCACTTGGACACCTCAGAGGATTGAATCTAAAGGGGACAATCACTGAGCCAAGCCTCCAAAGTCCATGGAACAAGAAATAGCATGTTGAACCTAGAATGGCCAAAATAGGGACAAGACTTCAAATTTGGAATGAGGCATTCAATGAAACCATCAAGGTGGCATGGACTGAGCCATTCTCATCTGAAATCAGTCAAGACTTATCCAAGACCAAGGGAACCAAAGCTCTGTGCCCTAACCTCTAGTCAATGGCTAGAGGAGACTTGGATTTTCATTTGCCAACATTGGCCAAACCTACTTACCAGCTGCCATGCACTATTCCTTGCAAAACAAACTTGCTATACTATAAATAGAGCTCAATTGTGGTCAGTTTGAGTACACCAAAGCCATCTAACAGATGTTTTCCTCAAAATCTCTTCTTTCACTCCAATTTTGCCTTTTAAGGCAAGTCACTATCGGGTTTTGAGTTTGAGAGCAATTCCAATCAAACCAATCACTCACACACCTCACATACATCACATATGAGCTGATCAAACACTTAGATTACTTCTAAAACATCAATTTCATGAAATCACCAGCTGGTTGCTCAAGGTTTTAACCAAAGTGCAGCTGAGGTACCACAAAATGATCCAGCCAATTTCAATCAAGTCCAACCATCCAAACACAATCCATAGGGTGTAGGGAAGCTGTTCAGATCATCACCACTCATCTGTAACACCTCCAAATCAAAAATCACTTTGAACTTGCTGTCACGACTTGGAGGTAAGCACATACTTGGTCATCTCTCAATCTATGCATATTTCCTCGCACAATAATTTGGCCATATGTTCATAATCATGCATGGAATGTTTTCCCTCAATTAATTGCATTGTTTGAATCGTGTATCAAAAATCCTAGCCTTCATGTAGAAATTAGGGTTCTTGAGGTTTCTTCGTGATTTCTTGTTGTATGTTTAATTTAAATGAAATTAAAGTACATAGACATGATCGTGAGGTTGAGGCGAGCATAATGATATGTGGATTGCATGATATGATTAAGTATTCATGGAGATTGGATAGAAAATGCAAATCTGAGAAAGCAAGAACACGCGCGTGTTCTTCAGCTGTTCTTGGCGCCATTTTTCATAAATTCAAATATTTGAATTTTGTGATTTTGTTTAATTGATTCAAAAATTAATTTCTCTCTGAGTTTTAATGATTTTGAGTTGATTCTTTTTTTAATAATTCACAAAAGTGTTAAAATATTTTATTTTCACAAAAAATCCCAAAAATATTATTTATTTCATATAATTGATATTTTTGCAAAGAATTAATATTTTGATTGTTTTTGGCATTTTAAATATTTTTTTCTACATTGATTTTGCAACTTTTAATGCTTTCTAATTATTTTGTATGTCAATACTTAATTTTTGAAGCATTAATCCAAGATCACAATTTGTTTTCCATGTGTTAAACAATTTTTGATCATTTTAATTGAATTTTTATTCAATTAAATACATTTTGAAAACAAATTAGGGTTTTTGGATTAATTCAACCCTCATAAATCACTTTCAAAACTTTTTTGGGCCTCTTGAGAGAGTGTAAGACCCATCCCCCCTTGTACAAAAACTTTTTGGGCCTCACTCATTGTATAAGTCCCTCTGTACAAGTAAACGGCGCGATCGTCGCCCGTTTAAAAATAAAAATCATCTGGGCCTCTCCTTGAGCTATAAGACCCATTCAAAACACTTTGGGCCTCTATTAGAGTGTAAGACCCAATCCCCCTTTTAACCAAAACATTTTGGGCCTCACTTATTGTATAAGTCCCTCTGCGTTAAAAGAAAACCTTGGCGCGATCGCCATTTTTAAACGAAAAATCATTTAGGCCTACCCTCGTGTTATAAGCCCCACTCTCTTTTCTTTAAACCTTTTTTGGGCCTCTCCTTGAGCTGTAAGCCCCAAATATTTCTTTTTCAAAGCACTTTCTCCTTTGATTTTGAATATACTGTTGTTTTCAATCTTTCTTTGTTGAACAACTAACCAAACAGCATGGAAGCACTACAACCGAGTAAGTGGTTATCGCTTTCATTTATTGCTTTCATATTATAAACTGTATTGTGGGGCTGCTCACTGTAAGTCTCCTTTCATAAACTCATATCTACTGTGTAATAATAGTATAGATATTTCGAGTTTCCCCGGCAACTACGTCTAGAACTAGGTGACGCAGTTTCATTTATTCATAGAAATAGACGCCTAGATCCCCAATAGGAGCACCAGATACAGTCTTCTCTTCGGCTGTCCTCCTTAGGAATCGTCAAGAAGCTCTACTCCCCAAGATGAATGTATTCTCCGTGAATGGCATCTTTGAGTTTCTTCCAAATTCTCGAACTTTCCTGACTTGATCTATTCCTTGTGGATAGCTTGCCTTGAATGTCTCGGGGTTTGGGTACCCACTACGGTCATAATCTTGGACCTTAACTAAGGAACCCTCTTTAAAAGTTAAAAGTCGCTGGATAGTAAACCTCGCACGTTTACCAGTGGTTTTTATCTTTAAAAGAGTTATCTCTCCTAATGGAAAGGAGATGATAGACCCACGGGCTTCTTAAAAGCATCGGCCTCCTCTTGGGCATTATTCAAGGACACTACGGCTTCTTAGAAGTATTCACAGCCTCCTCTTAGGCTTCGTATAATGATCTCTTCCTTCGGGAATGATAGCCTCCTCTTGGGCTTAGTACAAGGACCCTTCGGCTTCTTAAAAGTTTCCAGCCTCCTCTTGGGCTTCGTACAAATTGTCTTGACGACCTCCTAGAGGTATAGGAACAGAACCTAGTCATCCTCATAGAACAGTCCTTTCATAGAGTCTACTACTGTTTCTCAAAGCATAGTACAAAAGAAAAAACTCTAGACTTGGACAGTCTAACTTCCTTGAGTCTCAAAGACATTCTCAAGTGACCCCTTTGTTAAATAGGAAGGAAACCCGCAGACTCGGACAGTCTCAATACCCTTCGGATTCCCTGCTTCCTTAAAGAACAGGAATAACCCGGATCCTCGAATCAAATCCCTGAGTACAGTGTTGCTCATATAAGAACTGATTTTCTCTTTTGAAATCAGTATATTGGATCTTTCACTCAACTGAAACAAACCTTTAGCCTCCATCTCGGGCTTCGTACGAGATACAAAAACACTCTCTTGTTGAGTATCAAAGACTCTCTTGTTGAGTCAAACTTTTAGCCTCTATCTCGGGCTTCGTACGAGACACAAAGACTCCCTCGTAGAGTCAAACAAACAATCGCCTCCATCTCGGGCTTCATACGAGATACAAAAAAACTCCCTTGTTGAGTCAAATAGCCTCCATCTCGGGCTTTATACGAGATACCAAAAGACTCCATCGTCGGGTCAAAATCTTTTAGCCTCTCTCTCGGGCTTTGTACGAGACACAGCCTCCTCTTAGGCTTTGTATAATGATTTTCCTAGCGGAAATTAGCCTCCTCTTAGGCTTTGTATAAGAAAACCACTGGTTGATCCAATCAACCTTTTAGCATCAAAGTTGTGCCTCGTTCACAGTACATAAACATCAACAACTCCTTTCCTTTCATCTAATCGCTGTAAGCGGCAAGCCTCTGGATCATCTATATCCACGCCACTGTCCCTCTTTTAGCATGAGAAATTCCTAAGGAAAGATGGCATTGCTCTACACTGAGTTAAAGTCTTCTCCTTCAAGTTAAAACCCTTTCTTCGGAAATTATGGCATTGCTCGGATCCGCGTATCCCAGTTAAAGTAATTCTCCTTCTCCCCTCTTTAGAGGTGACAAATTCTCTCTAAAGCCGAGGTCTTTCAGCTTCACGTCTTGGGCTTTGAACAAGACACAAATAGACCTTTCAGCTTCACATCTTGGGCTTTGAACAAGATACAAACCACCTTTCGCTTCACGTCTTGGGCTTTGAACAAGACACCAAAAACCAATTTCCTCCCATAAAATAGGAGGAACTACGAACACTCTGATTTCCCTGTTTCGGTAAACGGGAATACGTAGGCATAAGATCGAAAGAAAAGATCTTAGCGAGCGCAATCAACAAAAAACCAAATCCCATATCTCCATCAATTAAAAGCAATAATTCAAAAGCATCAGTCCTAACATCCTAATCCTTGTTCCCCGCCAGAAACCTTCTGCCCAGGTAAAAAAAAGAAAGAAAACCGTATTGCCGAAAATACAAATAACCAGTACAAAGGCCCCCCACATTGATAGCATCCGTAACCTAACAGACCGCTGTTTAAACTCAGTATGCAAAGCAGGGTTAATTGGAGACATCTATTTCCCTTCCTTATTCAGCTCACAATAGGATAAAAAATGAATCGACCTGTAGTTTTAAGCTCAATCGCAGAGAGCGACCAGCGCTTAAGAACCGCGTCCAAAATCGCTCGCTACACTGAGGTACCACAAAATGATCCAGCCAATTTCAATCAAGTCCAACCATCCAAACACAATCCATAGGGTGTAGGGAAGCTGTTCAGATCATCACAACTCATCTGTAACACCTCCAAATCAAAAATCACTTTGAACTTGCTGTCACGGCCTAGAGGTAAGCACATACTTGGTCATCTCTCAATCTATGCATATTTCCTCGCACAATAATTTGGCCATATGTTCATAATCATGCATGGAATGTTTTCCCTCAATTAATTGCATTGTTTGAATCGTGTATCAAAACTCCTAGCCTTCATGCAGAAATTAGGGTTCTTGAGGTCTCTTCGTGATTTCTTGTTGTATGTTTAATTTAAATGAAATTAAAGTACATAGACATGATCGTGAGGTTGAGACGAGCATAATGATATGTGGTTTGCATGATATGATTACGTATTCATGAAGATTGGATAGAAAATGCAAATCTGAGAATCCAAGAACACGCGCGTGTTCTTCAGCTGTTCTTGGCGCCATTTTCATATATTCAAATATTTGAATTTTGTGATTTTATTTAATTGATTCAAAAATTAATTTCTCTCTGAGTTTTAATGATTTTGAGTTGATTCTTTTTTTAATAATTCACAAAAATGTTAAAATATTTTATTTTAACAAAAAATCCCAAAAATATTATTTATTTCATTTAATTGATATTTTTGTAAAGAATTAATATTTTGATTATTTTTGGCATTTTAAATATTTTTTCTACATTGATTTTGCAACTTTTAATGCTTTCTAATTATTTTGTAGGTCAATACTTAATTTTTGAAGCATTAATCCAAGATCACAATTTGTTTTCCATGTGTTAAACAATTTTTGATCATTTTAATTGAATTTTTATTCAATTAAATACATTTGGAAAACAAATTAGGGTTTTGGATTAATTCAACCCTCATAAATCATTTTCAAAACTTTTTGGGCCTCTTGAGAGAGTGTAAGACCCATCCCCCCTTGTACAAAAACTTTTTGGGCCTCACTCATTGTATAAGTCCCTCTGTACAAGTAAACGGTACGATCGTCGCCCGTTTAAAAATAAAAATCATCTGGGCCACTCCTTGAGCTATAAGACCCATTCAAAACACTTTGGGCCTCTATTAGAGTGTAAGACCCAACCCCCTTTTAACCAAAACATTTTGGGCCTCACTTATTGTATAAGTCCCTCTGCATTAAAAGAAAACCCCGGCGCGATCGCCATTTTTAAACGAAAAATCATTTGGGCCTACCCTCGTGTTATAAGCCCCACTCTTTTTTCTTCAAACCTTTTTGGGCCTCTTGAGAGAGTGTAAGACCCATCCCTTTGTACAGAAAACCTTTTTGGGCCCTAGTCACTTGTATAAGTCCCGCTGTACAAAGTCAAACAGTGCGCTCACTGATAAAACCCTGGGCCTCTCCTTGAGCTGTAAGCCCTAAATCTTTCTTTTTCAAAGCACTTTCTCCTTTGATTTTGAATATACTGTTCTTTTTAATCTTTCTTTGTTGAACAACTAACCAAACAGCATGGAAGCACTCCAACCGAGTAAGTGGTTATCGCTTTCGTTTACTGCTTTCATATTATAAACTGTATTGTGGGGCTGCTCACTGTAAGTCTCCTTTCATAAACTCATATCTACTGTGTAATAATAGTATAGATATTTCGAGTTTCCCCGGCTACTACGTCTAGAACTAGGTGACGCCGTCTCATTTATTCGTAGAAATAGACGCCTAGATCCCCAATAGGAGCACCAGATACAGTCTTCTCTTCGGCTGTCCTCCTTAGGAATCGTCAAGAAACTCTACTCCCCAAGATGAATGTATTCTCCGTGAATGGCATCTTTGAGTTTCTTCCAAATTCTCGTACTTTCCTGACTTGATCTATTCCTTGTGGATAGCTTGCCTTGAATGTCTCGGGGTTTGGGTACCCACTACGGTCATAATCTTGGACCTTAACTAATGAACCCTCTTTAAAAGCTAAAAGTCGCTGGATAGTAAACCTCGCACGTTTACCAGTGGTTTTTATCTTTAAAAGAGTTATCTCTCCTAATGGAAAGGAGATGATAGACCCACGGGCTTCTTAAAAGCATCGGCCTCCTCTTGGGCATTATTCAAGGACACTACGGCTTCTTAGAAGTATTCACAGCCTCCGGGAATGATAGACTCCTCTTGGGCTTCGTACAAGGACCCGTCGGCTTCTTAAAAGTTTTCAGCCTCCTCTTGGGCTTCGTACAAATTGTCCCGACGACCTCCTAGAGGTATAGGAACAGAACCTAGTCATCCTCATAGAACAGTCCTTTCATAGAGTCTACTACTGTTTCTCAAAGCATAGTATGAAAGATAAAACTCTAGACATGGACAGTCTAATCTTCCTTGAGTCTCAAAGACATTCTCAAGTGACCCCTTCGTTAAATAGGAAAGAAACCCGCAGACTTGGACAGTCTCAATACCCTTTGAACTTCCAGTTTCCCTAAAGTAAAGGAAACAACCCCGATCCTCAGATCTAACCCATGAGTACAGTGATGCTCATATAAGAACTGGTTTTCTCTTTCAAAATTAGTATACTGGACCTGTCACTTAACTGACACAATAACCTTAGCCTTTTCTTGGGCTTTGTACAAATGATTCTCCCCAGGGGAGTCAAACAACGTTTAGCCTCTCTCTCGGGCTTTGTACGAGACACATAAGAGACTCCCTCGTTGAGTCAATCCCCCTTTCGCCTCCATCTCGGGCTTTGTACGAGATACAAAAAGGTTCTCATTGAGCCAAACAAACAATCGCCTCCATCTCGGGCTTCATACGAGATACAAAAAAACTCCCTTGTTGAGTCAAATAGCCTCCATCTCGGGCTTTATACGAGATACCAAAAGACTCCATCGTCAGGTCAAAATCTTTTAGCCTCTCTCTCGGGCTTTGTACGGGACACAAAATTGCCTCCTCTTAGGCTTTGTATAATGATTTTCCTAGCGGAAATTAGCCTCCTCTTAGGCTTTGTATAAGAAAACCACTGGTTGATCCAATTAACCTTTTAGCATCAAAGTTGTGCCTCGTTCACAGTATACAAACATCAACAACTCCTTCCCCTTCATCTAATCGCTGTAAGTGGCAAGCCTCTGGATCATCTATATCCACGCCACTGTCCCTCTTTTAGCATGAGAAATTCCTAAGGAAAGATGGCATTGCTCTACACTTAGTTAAAGTCTTCTCCTTCAGGTTAAAACCCTTTCTTCAGAAATTATGGCATTGCTCGGATCTGCGTATCCCAGTTAAAGTAATTCTCCTTCTCCCCTCTTTAGAGATGACAAATTCTCTCTAAAGCCGAGGTCTTTCAGCTTCACGTCTTGGGCTTTGAACAAGACACAAATAGACCTTTCAGCTTCACATCTTGGACTTTGAACAAGATACAAACCACCTTTCGCTTCACGTCTTGGGCTTTGAACAAGACACCAAAAACCAATTTCCTCCCATAGAATAGGAGGAACTACGAACGCTCTGATTTCCCTGTTTCGGTAAACGGGAATACGTAGGCATAAGATCGAAAGAAAAGATCTTAGCGAGCACAATCAACAAAAAACCCAAATCCCATATCTCTATCAATCAAAAGCAGTATTTCAAAAGCATCAGTCCTAACATCCTAATCCTTGTTCCCCGCCAGAAACCTTCTGCCCAGGTAAAAAAGAAAGAAAACAGTATTGGCGAAAATACAAATAACCAGTACAAAGGCCCCCCACATTGATAGCATCCGTAACCTAACAGACCGCTGTTTAAACTCAGTATGCAAGCATGGTTAATTGGAGACATCTATTCCCCTTCCTTATTCAGCTCACAATAGGATAAAAAATGAATCAACTTGTAGTCAAAGCTCAAACCGCAGAGAGCGACCAGCGCTTAAGAACCGCGTCCAAAATCGCTCGCTACACATTGCTTAACAAAAGAGAATGAATGTGTAAGCTACCATTCATAATCACCATCAAAATTTTGGGTATTCCGATATTTAATCCTCTTGCACCCTGAATGCCCGAATACCTTCGCCATTCACACCTTCGGGTCCAAGAAGATTAAATAGGGGCATCTGTCATACCCCAAATTTTGACCACTAAAATTTCCCATCATTGTGCAAATCATCATCACAATATGGATGAACCATTTTGCCTCATCAGTCTCCCCAAAGATGGGTGAACACTTACTACAGTCAAAATTAGGGTTTCAAGCCCTCTCAGAGTTCTTAGACAAAGGATCAATCAAGAAATGACATGATCTTCAACTTGTCTAAACTTCCAAACATCTACAATGGATCAAGAAGACTCCCACTTTAAGGATTAAGCACAAGGTTGCTCCCTTCCAGGTGGATCAAGCCTCAAGATCGCCAGTGTCACCAAATTAGGGTTTGAGCCAATGCTTTAAAGCATATCCTAAAATACTCCATGGAACCTCATGGACCCAAGCATCAAGTCAATTTGACCTCAGGGGATGGGATGCATATATCAAAAATCAGGAATTAAGGTTTCTTAACCTAATTCACCCCTAAGTTGACTTTTGGGACAAATCATGAGCCAAGACCTCAAGACATGATTTGAGGGTCTCCAACATACCACATTGATCCATTTGTAACAATGGATTGATCCAGGAAGCTTGAGCAGCAAGTCTCAATTTCATCAGTACCACAATTAGGGTTTCGCGAGAAAGGTCAACTGTAGCTTTGGATTTTGACCAGGACATGATTCAATACACCCTATAACACCTATGAAATTAATCCATCAAGTTTGATTTAGGTCAAGGACTTGATTTCATAGAGGATCGCACAGTTTGGAATTCATTTGACAAAAAGTCAACTGTGCACAAAAGTCAACTTTGACTTTTTGAGATTTTTCACAAAAATGTTTTTTTAACCCTAAAATGATGTTAATGTATGATTTGAATCATCATTCATCAAGAAAAATCAAGAAAAGTGGGATAGCTTGTAAAAGGGGTAACCATAAAAACTTAGAAAATTTTCTAAGTTATGAACAAAGTGGCAAGGGTACCAACTTTGGAGGATCATAACTCCTAAACCACAAGGCCATTTTTCCTCATCCAAAGCTAGATTTGTAGCTCTCATTACCCTCTACAAAAGCTGACAACTGACCTCCTTCCAAATTCATCATGGATTTTGAGTTATGGAATGATCAAAATCACAAAAAGTGAAAATGTCACTTTTTTCCAACACTTAGTGAAATTTTCACTAAATCAGAATTTGCCTTCACTTTTTTCCAAATGTAGGGGGATTTTTCACTTGGATCCAAAAGGTATCAAAACCAAATATGATCAAACAGTTGTTGTATCATATGAGGGCTTTCCAAAATGGCCAAGAACATCACCAAATTCTACTTGGGCCATGAGATATGACAATGGCAATATACCTTGCTGAAAACTGCCAAGGCTAGGCAGAATTTTGCATTTTTGCTCGATTTGGCAAAATCAGATAATTCCAAGCCTTGTCATCACTTTGGACACATCTGAGGATCAAATTTAAAGGGGACAAACACTGAGCCAAGCCTCCAAAGTCCTTGGAACAAGAAGTAGCATGCCAAACCTAGAATTGCCTAAAAGAGGGACAAGACTCCAATTTTGGATTGGAGCATTCAATACATACACCAAGGTGGCATGGACTGACACATTTGCAACTGAATTCAGTCAAGACTTATCCAAGACCAAGGGAACCACAGCCCTATGCCCTAACCTCTAGTCAATGGCTAGAGGAAACTTGGATTCCAAAGTGCAACCATTGGCCAAACCTCTGCTGCAGTTGCCATTCACTATTGATCCCAAAACAAACTTGCTCTACTATAAATAGAGCTCATTTGTGCTCAGTTTGAGTACACCAAAGCCATCAAACAGATGCTTTCCTCAAAATCCCTCTCTTTAGGCCAAAATGCCTTCTTTAGCAAGGTAACTCTGAGTTTTTGAGTTAGAGAGCATTTCCATCACAACTCATGATCCTAACACCTCATAAACATCATATGTAGGTGATCCAAACTATCAAAAGTGACCTGTAACACCAAAATCACAAAGTCACCTCTCAAAACCTCAAAATAGGCCTTTTGTGCATTTTTCAAGCCATGTCTTAATTCAGTCACTTTCCAAACCAGATAAAACCTCAAACACACTCCAAATAACATCCTTGAACTGTCCCAAATGGTTCCCCCCATCTGGAACACCATTTGAGAGAGTTATTATTTTGGTCATTTTAACCCCTTTTGCAAGAAAGGGCCAGTTTGTGTTTTTGCAGGTTCCAGCTGATTCCAACCATCCTCAAAGCTTCTAAGGGATCATTTGAGAGTGTCCAAAGCATCAAACCATTTCTGGAACAAGAAGTTTGGCAGATTGCACAGAAAACTCCAAAAGCTCAAAAAGTGGTAAGCATCATGACTTGAACTTTCCAAAATATGCATTGCTTTGAAGTCCACTGATCATACACACATCATACATGTTATATATGTTGTGTTTGATCCAATTCATCATGTAATTCATGCCTGTATCAAAGTGTAGCATAGAAAATGCAATTATAGGCCTTTTTCAAAACCACTATCGGATTTTGAGGAGGGAGTATGATCTGGAAAAAAAAATACCACCACCATTGGATTCCCTGTGAAATTCTAGGCCAGATGCATATAAATTTTGTCTCAAACCATGGAGAAATGAGAAAATTATGACCTTCACGTTTCTGACCCAAAACTTGCCTTGCCTTGCCTTGCCTTGGGCCAGGCCAAAAACAAGGCAAGCCTTGTATATTTGTGGTTTCACTTCAAGCAATGGATGTATCACCACCCCAGTGGTAAGGCACGCGCCCTATAACCTTGAGGTCGTGGGTTCAAACCCCACCCATGCCATTTTGTGTTTTCTCACATTTTTGCTATTTTTTCCAATATTTTCATGTTTTATTAATTAATTAGAAAACTAATAACTCTTTCAATTTTAATTATTTTTTATTGGTTCTTTTTGAAAAAAATCACAAAAATATTGAAATATTTTATTACACAAAAAAATTAAGTTTATATTATTTATTTAATATAATTAGTATTTTTGTGAATAAATTTCTTTTTAATGTTTTTAAACATTTTAAAAGTGAATATCTACTTTGAAAATCAAAACCAAGTGAGTTTTAATTCATCTTGTGATTAATCCCTCATTTCTTAAAACTTAAACAAAAATCAAAAATGGTTTATTCAAACTTATTTGGTATTTTATTTGATTTTCTTTAAATATTTACTTTTAAAGAATAACAAATTAGGGTTTCTTTGATTTTCACCCTCATCAAACAATTTCAAACACTTTTGGGCCTCTAATAGAGTTTAAGACCCAATCCTTTGTAAATACAAACCTTTCTTGGGCCTCACTTATTGTATAAGTCCTGTTGTATTTCAAAATGTTCGACGCGATCATCGTCCGTTGAAAAACAAACCCTGGGCCTCTCCTCGAGCTATAAGACCCATTCAAAATTATTCTTGGGCCTCTATTAGAGTGTAAGACCCAACCCCCTTTAAAAACCAAACCATTTTGGGCATCAATGCATTGTATAAGACCCACCGCGTTTTCAAAAATCTCGGCGCGATCGCCATTTTCAAACAAATGACCCTGGGCCTCTCCTTGAGTTGTAAGCCCCACCACTTATACAAAAATAAATCTTTTGAGCCTCTATTAGAGTGTAAAATCCAATCCCCTTTTAACCAAAACTTTTTGGGCCTCAGACATTGTATAAGTCCCCCTGCGTTAAAAGAAAACCTCAGCGCGATCGCCAATAAACAAACAAACTCTGGGTCTACCCTCATGTTGTAAGCCCCATTCTTTTTCTTTAAACACTTGGGCCTCTTGAGAGAGTGTAAGACCCATACCCTTGTACAAAAAACCTTTATTGGGCCTCAGTCACTTGTATAAGTCCCTCTGTATAAAACGACAGTGCGATCACTAATAAACCTTGGGCCTCTCCTTGAGCTGTAAGCCCCAACATCTTTTCAAAATACTTTCTCCTTTAATTTTGAATATACTGTTGTTTTCAATCTTTCTTTGTTGAACAACTAACCAAACAGCATGGAAGTTCTACAACCGAGTAAGTGTTTATATGCTTTCTTTATCTGCTTTCATATACATATAAACTGTATTGTGGGGCTGTTTCATTGTAAGTCTTCTTTCATAAACTCATATCAACTGTGTAATACTTGTATAGATATTTAGAGTTTCCCCGGCAACTACGTCTAGCACTAAGCCCTGTTGGTCACTCTTAAATACAAACAAAACTATATCCCCCATAGGATTACCAGATAGAGTCTTCCCTCCTCTTGGGGTTAAACAATATGGAGACGTGAAAGGCAGCATTCTCGGTGAACCCTTTCTCAGACTGTCACTCTTAGAAATTGTCAAAGAAACTCTACTCCCCAGAGATGGTCTTTTCTCCGTGAATGGCATCTCTTGAGTTTCTTCCAAATTCTCGGACTTTCCTGGCTTGATCTATTTTCTGTGAATAGCCTGTCTTGAATTTCTTGGGGTTTGGGGACCCACAGGCTTCCTAAAAGCATCCCCGCCTCCTCTTGGGCGTTGTACAAGGACCCTACAGCTTCTTAGAAGTATTCACAACCTCCTCTTAGGCTTCGTATAAGGATTCTTCCTTCGGGAAGAGAGCCTCCTCTTGGGCTTCATACAAATTGTCCCTCGGCTTCTTAAAAGTTTCCAGCCTCCTCTTGGGCTTCGTACAAATTGTCCCGACGACCTCTTAGAGGTATAGGAACAGAAATTAGTCATCTTAATAGAACAGTATTTCAAAGAGTCTAGATCTTTCTACCGTGAACGTACTACTACTGTTTCTTTAAGCATAGTATAAAGGATAAAACTCTAGACTTGGATAGTCTAATCTCCTTGAGTCTTGAATGCATTCTCAAGTAGGGAAAAACACCAGTAGACTCGGACAGTCTCCAATCCCCTCTAGATTCCCCATTTCCTTAAAGAACAGGAAATAACCCTGATCCTCTGATCAATCCCAAAGCATAGCCTTACCTTTAATCAGTCTCTTTATAAGAACTGATTTTCCCTTTTAACCAACCTACTGGACCTGTCACTCAACTGAAACAGCAATCCTTTTAGCCTCTATCTCGGGCTTCGTACGAGATACAAACAGACTCTCTTGTTGAGTCAATAAATCCTTTTAGCCTCTATCCCGGGCTTCGTACGAGATACAAAATCACTCTCTTGTTGAGTATAACAGACTCTCTTGTTGAGTCAATAAATTCTTTTAGCCTCCATCTCGGGCTTCGTACAAGATACAAAACACTCTCTTATTGAGTATAAAAGACTCTCTTGTTGAGTCAACCTTTAGCCTCCGTCTTGGGCTTCGTACAAGACACATCTAAAAGCACTCTCTTGTTGAGTCAACTCCTTTTAGCCTCCCTCCCGGGCTTCGTACGAGACACAAAAGCATCCTCTTGTTGGGTCAATAGCCTCCTCTTAGGCTTTGTATAAGAAAAATCCTGGTTGAGTCAATCAACCTTTTAGCATCAAAACTGTGCCTCGTTCACAGGATACAAACATCAACAACTCCTTTCATCTAATCGCTGTAAGTGGCAAGCCTCTGGATTATTTACATCCACGCCACTGTCCCTCTTTTAGCATGAGAAATTCCTAAGGAAAGATAGCATTGCTCTACACTGAGTTAAAGTCTTCTCCTTCAGGTTAAAACCCCTTATAAAGGAAATTATGGCATTGCTATGATTCACATATCCCAGTTAAAGTAATCCTTCTTTATAGCTAGTCACCCAATAGTTGTGACAAACATACCCCCTTTAGAGATGACAAATTCTCTATAAAGACAACACCTTTTTAGCTTCACATCTTGGGCTTCGAACAAGATACAAATAGACCCTTCAGCTTCACATCTTGGGCTTTGAACAAGATATAAACCACCTTTTCAGCTTCACGTCTTGGGCTTTGAACAAGACACCAAAACACCATTTCCTCCCATAGAATAGGAGGAACTACGATCGCTCTGATTTCCCTGTTTCGGTAAACGGGAATACGTAGGCATAAGATTGAAAGAAAAATCTTAGCGAGCACACTAATCCAAAGCCCCAAATCCCGTACCTCCACATATCAATCGAAAAGCATCAGTCCTAGCATCCTAACAAAATTCCCCATGAACATTCCCGGTGTTTCGTTCTAAACAAAGTAAGAAGAAAAATGCCCTATTACCATATAGCATTTGTAACCTAACAGACCGCTATTTAAACTCAGTATGCAAGCAGGGTTAATTGGAGACATCTATTTCCTTTCCTTAGTCATCTCAATAGGATAAAAAATGAATCGACCTGTAGTAACCCCAGAGCGACAGTGCTTAAGAACCACGTCCAAAATCGCTCGCTCTAATCTTCACATCAATATTTTCAAGATCAAGAATCAGCTTGTTGAACATATCCAACTGCTCAGCCAAAGCTTTGTCTTCACTCATCTTGAATGAATACAGAGCTTGCTTCAGGTACAAACTATTTACCAACGATTTGGTCATGTATAAGCTTTCAAGCTTCACCCATAACCCCGATGTCGTCGTCCCCTTTGATACCTGCCGAAGAACCTTATCACCAAGGCTCAACAATGTTGCGTTGTGTGCTTTCTCGATCATTGTCATTTTTTCTCTTTCCGTCAACGCAGCATCCATGGCTGCATCTCCCTTCAACGCTTCCAAACAACCCTGCTGCACCAGTAGGGCTTTCATCTTCAAACGCCACAGACCGAAATTGTTCACTCCGGTGAACTTTTCAATCTCATACTTTGTTGAAGACATCTTCTCCACGCTCACCGCACCAATTTGTTGTGTAAAACAATATCTTTAAGCAAAGTATTAAACGGTTTCTTGATGATCAAGAACCCGACAAGGGTTAACGGAAAACCAAGAAAGAAAACACAAGAAGAAGAAGAAGGAACAACAAGGATTGGGCAAATATAAATTCTGTTTACTATTCACTTTCTCATTAAAGTCACAAATGACTACAAGTGAATATCACAATTTGCCACACTCAACAAACTGAGTGTACTAGCCTATTTATAGACTAACTAGGTAACTTGCAGCCCAAGAAACCTAAACAATTGGATCCTTAACACAAGGCCCAATTCGACAGAAATATATTTTGACACTACAAACTAGAATAGACTTCGACTACAATTTGTAACAATCAGACATCAATATGTGAGCAAGCTTCGACTGCATGTTTGCCTCCTGTCGAAAACACACCTGTCGAAAACACATGAAAGCTCTCCTTCGACACAGCATGAGTTCGACCCAAATCTCACAGGTATTTTAAATATTTTATCATTTTATTGAAACTTATTTTGAATATCAAAATTTTAAATAAATCACTTAATTTTGAAGCTATTTTAAATAGTTTTTCATAAAAATCATTTTTGAGATACAACTTTTTTTAAAAATTGCGATTTCGATCATATTTTGATCTTTAATAATATATGTTTATGCTATAAGATGTCAAAATTAGTCTTTCAATTTAGAAAAAAAAAACTAATATAAAAAATTTGTAATATTTTAAAAAACGGTTTTACAAATTTCATTTTTAAAAATAAAAATAAAAATAATTTTTTTTAAAAGCTGAAACAAACATTCCCTTAGTAAAGTCTCTCGACAAATAAAAGAATCGTAACCAAAAGCAACACTAATAAGGGCATTAACACAAATTTTTTTTTTCTTTGTATATATGAAAGATTTTAAAATGAAAATTTTTAAGTATATGAAGATAAGTAGACAGTCTAGTTTGAAGTTTCTCAGAAATAATCTCTAGATTAGAGAAAGTTTAATAAACAAGCATAGAATCGCATTCAAGCCATATATTAAAACCAACATTTGTCATGACTAATCTCAATAGATAAAATGACAATTATCAAAGAGAAAGAGAGTTAGATATATGAAGATTATTGGCAAAATCTCTCATAAATGTGTTCTTTATAAATCTCACCACTATCAAAGAGATAGTAAGATCCTCCAATGCATCACCAATGTCACCTTTAACACGATATTTGGGAGGAGCAAACTAGATAATTTATGTGATTTTGATAAAAGTCAGATAATGACAAGGAGAACCATTTTTTTTATAATTTTGAATTTCTAAATACAAGATTGCATTATGTTCTTTAGGTATATTTATGGATAAGAAAACATCATTCTTAATTTTGTATAACACAACAAGTTCACTTTGAACATCATCAAACTGAAGTTTGTTCCTACCAAACTAAATATACAAAATAAATTTATTAATTGCAAATAAAATAAATTCATAGTTTTTTTTTACCAAATATAAATTCATTAAGTTAAAACTACTCTTTTTGAGATTATCGTAAGTAGTCAAGACATTATAAATTTTTTTCTTAATTAGATTTCGACAAAAGAAATCACATTAAACCAAATTTTTATCATGGTCTAACATATTAAATAAGAATAACGGTAGCAACATATGTATATTTAAAAAGAGCTCTCTTTAAAGATAGAGTGATTAAAGATAGAGTGTCAAAGGGCTTTTAGAGATACATGCTTTTAGAGATTGTCAAAGGGTTCATCAGCTATAAATATTAAGAATTAGATCATGTTAAACTTGAATCATAATGAGAATTGGAGTAGATTCTGGGTTGTTGGTTGCCATTGCTTGTGATGGTGGCGTAACATAGATTTACATGATGATAATTTTGTGAGACCATATTGTCATAATTACTTTGTTCAAGATAGGATCGAGGAATATGATAAGAGTCAGCTCACAAGGAACGCAGTTTTGCAAAGGGAGACTGTCAGAACTCAAGTTGTATGGGAGGTCCTTGATGTCGAATGGATTAAGCTGAATACAGATGGTGTTAGTAAAGATAATGGTGGGGCTGGTTGTGGTGGGATTATTCGTAATATGAAAGGCAAATGTCTTAGTTTTTTTTACAAAAATGTGGGAAGGTGTAGCGCGTTCTGTTCAGAATTGTGGAGAGTTTTGGAAGGTCTGAAGCTTATTAATGAAAGAGGTTGAAAAAAGGTAGCGATTTGTGTGGATTCGGTTCTTATAGTTGAAGTCATGCATAGATGTTTTAAAGAGGTGGAAGGTTTCGCTCTTGTTAGACAAATTCGATTTCAATTAAGTTTGTTAAAGGAAGTGAAGATGAAGCATGCCTATAGGGAGGCAAATTCGAGTGCGGATAGGCTAACTAAAATTGAAATGGAATGTAAGATTGATAAGGAATTTGGGGTTGATATACCAGATTTTATTGTGGATATGGTTAATACTGATATTAATGATTTATGAAGTAGTAGTAATTTTGGCTAGTTGTGTGGTTCTTTTGGGCTTAGGCCCTCTTTGTAACAAAAAAAGATAGAGTGATTATATTTATAAGAGTGAGTTGAGAGGTGATTAACCAATAAAAACCACTTACCATTATGAATACAATAAAAAATCTTGGGTGATAAGCTATCTCTCACAAATTCAAATTCTGGAATATTCAAATCATCATAATTAATTTTATCATTGCATTTATCCTTCCATAAAGATAACACTTTAAATTAGCTGAAATGATTGGTTAGGCATTTTTGTTAAGCATATATGATCGTATATAAGAGAATTAATTTAAAATATATATCTAAATGCATTTAAATTTTTTTTTTAATTCTAATTTTATTCTTTGTTTTGAAAATCATTACAAATATAAAAATGTAAAAAAAGAAAAGAAAAAAGTATATTTAAAATAGTGATATTGAATGTAATAATTATAGATGAATTTTATTTATATTTAAGATTTTTTTTTTTTTTGTGCTTATATTTGAGATAAGATATATTTAAGATAAGAGAGAATATTTTGTTAAGCTTTTTTTAGTTTGATGGGTTAGCTTTGCTTGTGGGAGTTGCTTTGTTCTATGTTAGCTGTTTGGTTAGTTCTTTGCCATGTTTTTGTATTAGGTTTCTTTGTGGGGGCTGAGTCTTTGGCTTTGTTAAGGGTTGAAATACCCTTGTGCTTCTCTTCTTAATGAATTTTTCTTATGAAAAAGAGATGACATTTTTGAACCGACCCAAAAGAGGAAGAAAAGTAAGCCATTACAATGCTTGTTGCCTAAAAGTAATCTATAGTATTTATGAGTAAAGGTTCAATTTTAGATGGGTATCTCATTCCACCTTTTCAAAAAGGAGCACAAACTTTGTTCCAATGAGGGTGACTATTGTCCTTATTTCAATACACGTGTTCACGTGAAAAAATGTATTATCCACGTCGCAACTGTCTTGATATGTCCCTTTAATGCTCAATAATTATTTTAGGAGTTCCATTCCACTAGCCAATTTATCAACAATTACCTTATAGCTTGAATTGAAATTTTCCCAAGATTATGGGCATAAATCTAGCAACTTTGTTTGCATAGTTCAATTTAGGAATACATATAATATAATTTTATTTGAGTTTAAATTATTGAGAATTCAACCACTAATAAAAATTATTTTACATATTTATAAAAATATTGACGAATAATATTCCAATAAATTTAATAGAAGCAATGTTATAAAAATTGAATCATTCGGGTCAACCGAGTAGATTGGGAACTGGAGCTGATCAACTTTAAAAAATCGTAGATCAAAATTGGAGTAAAATTGAAAAAATCATATTGAATCGTTAAAAATTGTTTGAACCAAATAATCGGAATCGATTTTGTAAAACCGTCCAATTCAAAAAAAAATTATCAAATTGTCCGGTTTTTTTTTAATTTAATATTTCAATACAAAAACTTAAAACAATCATCATTCACAAAAAACAATTACTTATTTTTTTTCTATTACCACGCAACCTTCTAAGTTCAATCACTCTGTTATAGTTTTTTTCTTCATTTAACTATGGTTCATCATCATCATGTCAACCCTTTCAATCATAGATATGCTGCCCAACTCAATATTTGTTGGTGCTCAATCCAATATTGTTTGTTATTGTTCAATTATGACTTGTTTGTCGTCGTTCAACTTGCATATGCATACTGTTGTTCAGTTAAGTATATTATTTTGTTTATTTTTTGGTAATTCTATCCTATTTTATTTAGGTATCCTTAAGTATTTGAATTTTATTTTAGATAAGTCTATTATATTAATTTTGATTTGAATTGATTTAACTTATTTTATTGTAATTTTGTAATTTGTTTAAATTGATCTTAAATGAAGGTTGAAATTAAGCGTACAAATATGTTGTATTATTATGTGTATCATTGATCTTGTTGTCTTAAGTTTGTAATGGATTTTTGAAATATTTAATTTATTAAGTTGTGAACATACGATTGGATATGACATATCTATAAAATTTAGTTTCGTATTATTAATTTATTTGATAAGCGATTTGATTATAGATTTAACCAGTTGAACTAACTGAACCTTAAATTGAAAGTTTCATTGGTTTGACCTTCGATTTGGTTTTTAAAACATTGAATATAAGCATCCACTAAATATATCAGGGGGCAAAAACAGAGGAGCCGCCAAGATTGAAAGAGTTACCCAAGTGACTTTAAACACAAGAGTGGGTCAATTGTGATATAAAAGTTTTTAAAGACTTGAAAAATTAATTTTTTTTTTTCAAATTGATTTTAAGAAGAGGTTTAGAAGAAAAAGAAAAAGATGAATAAATAAGAATAGAAAAATAAAGATTTGAGAGATCAGTGAAGAACACGCCGAATTGTATGCTAGTTCAACCCAAAACCACAAGGCCTACGTGCAATCTCAAGGATGACACATTAAGATTTTCACTATCACATAATTTTTAACACATGATCATCCCATAAGCTTATTGCACGAAGATTTTATCTCAGGTTGAGTTTTCAACTCAACCTATATAATAAATCATAGTTCAAGAGAACATTCCTCTTTTATTTTACCATTATCGATTTGAAGAATAAAGTAGTGGTTACACCAGAAAAACTCTACAAAGTGTTTCTCTTAGCACTAAAATTATTTAAAATGAATGAAAATTCTAAGAGAAAATGAGAGAGTGGAAAAGAGGTAATATTCAAAATTCTTGTGTGAAAATGGTCAAGAAAGAAAATATTTTTAGGGTTAAATTCGCTTCATAATTGTAATACCCCGTATTTTATAAACGCTCTGGATAATATTAGTTAGGACCAATTGAGATCCAGTGTGCTCTGAGTATTTATCTGATAAGATAATTAGAGCAACTGATGAACTCAGAGCTGATCCGATTAATATTATCTAACTCTAAGGTTTATTTTAATTGGTGCATTTGAGCTAATTTGGACATTTAGTAGTGTTACTAATTAATGACTTTTCTCTATATCATTTCTTTTTCCTCATTTCCAAAGTTAGAAACATTTGGAGAAAGAGAAAGTAGAGAGAAGGAAGAGGAAAGGAAAGAAAAGAAGAGAAAGTCCAAGAGCTCAAGATCAAGAATCATCCACCACTCTTCATCAATTCATCTCATTTTCTTCATCATCATCTTCTAATCCAGGTGCGTTCTAGATAGAAGCTTTAGTTGTAAAATTCTTGAGTTTCTAGAGTTAGGTTAGATTTTGAAAAAAATGAACAATTTTTCAAATCAATGGAATCTAACGGTTGAAATGTGATATTAATTGTGTAGTATAGTCGAACCATGTATACGATCATTGTTGATACTTGTTTTGAGGTTTGGAACTGATTTGGTATGGTAAGGGTAAAATTTGGGACCCTTGGCACCATGGAAAACACAAGAAAGGAATTCTGGTTCTGATGCGATTCGCCAGGCGAATCAGGTCTCGCCACTAGTTCGTCGGGCGAAGTACTGGCGAAGGGGAATTCGCCAGGCGAAATCCATAATCGTCGGACGAAAATTGAAAGACAGAACATGATTTGGCTACTGGAACTTTTGAGTTTTCAAAAATGAGGTCTCGCCACTGGTTCGCAGGGCGAAGTATTGGCGAAGAGGGATTCGCCAGGAGAAATCCTTAATCGCCGGCCGAATCTGGCAGTTTTTTAATAATTTTCTTTTCTTCAAAAATCCGTAACTTTTGACTCGTTTATCCTATTTAAGCGTTCTTTATATCGTTGTGAAGCTATGAAAGTGTTCTATGCTATGGAGAGTAAAAATATTATTTTTGAGATGGAATTCATTCGATTTTGGTAATTAATCGAAATTATGTAATTTATGTAAAAATGGAACTTTTGGAAAATTAAAAGCTTCAAGTGGTGAACTAGTGAGGAAACCTTAGTACACTAGAATGACTTAGAGAATTGTGTGGCAATGCTTAACTCGATACTAGAAGAGTATCTTTGTTAAGTAGTTGTTAGTGGAGGACCGTAATTCCTTCGGGTTTGTATGTATCCCTTAATAAATATTAGTGACCCGTGTTTAATCCTCTGGTGTAGGATGGTCGGAGAAAGTATTTATTAAGTATGTATCCCTTAATAAATATTAGTGACCCGTGTTTAATCCTTTTGGTGTGGGATGGCCGGGGAAAGTATTTATTAAGTAAGTAACCGTGACCCGTGTTTAATCTCCTTGTGCGGGATGGCCGGGGAAAGTTACTTAGTGGTTGGTACCGTGACCCATGTTTAATCTCCTTGTGCGGGATGACCGGGGAAAGTACCAATTGTAGATAACCGTGACCCGTGTTTAATCTCTTTGAGTGGGATGGCCGGGGAAAGTTATCTACATTAAGTATCTGTGACCCGTGTTTAATCTCCTTGTGCGGGATGGTCGGGGAAAGATTCCTTAACTAGTTGTCGTTTTATGTATTATGTGATTGTTTCTATAGTCAGAAATATTGAACTCAAGGTCTAGTTCCTTTTCCTCGACTTGAGTTAGGATTTGGTTAGAACCTTGTAAAGCTGAGAGAATCCATAAGATGGAGAACTCACTGAGATTTGATGTATCTCACCCCACTATTGTTAATTATTTCAGGTACTTCAGGTTCCGTGGAGGGTAAGGATAAAGCCGTGTGATTATCCTTACTTGTTTGATGGCGTAGCTTCTGTTGTGGAGTTTTTAGATCATTATCGATCTAGTTATTAGTTTTTATCTATTGGAACATCTTGTATATATATTATGCCATAGTTTTTTTGTATGTAGTGTTTTGGGCATATATATGTATAATGTGTTTACTAGGAATTTATTGGTATTTCAGTACCAAAAATGTGAATTCATGTATAATATATGTTTTGATGTATGTTATTATATATGGGTGTTACAGTTGGTATCAAAGCAGGTCGTATCCTCGACCTAGCCATGAAATAGTACAAGTATTTCTTTCCGTTTCATATGTGTTGTGTCGCTATTGGTCTTAAGTGTTATATTTATGGTATTGAGCCTGATCAACTTAATCCTATCTGTATGACCTTTAGGAACATGGCTGACAGACGCAGAAGTAACCGTGGTAGACCCAGAACTACTCCAGCTGGGACGAATCCGCCAGGCGGCGATGGGAATGCTCCTTTGTATCAGTTTATGCAAAAGATGCAACAGCAACAGAACCAATTTATGCAGCAAATGGTACAACAAATGAATGGAGGTCTACATCCTCAGGTGGTTGTTCCAGAAGTTGTAGGTGGGACTTTCCGGGATTTCTTCTGCATGAATCCTCCGGAATTTCATGGCGGATTAGATCCTGTAAAGACTCACGAATGGATAGCGGGTATGGAAAGAATTTTCTTGATAGTGCATTGTAGTGAGGAGAACAAGGTGGTATTCACTTCTCATTCTTTGAAGGGTCCTGCCAAGAGGTGGTGGGAGAGTGCTTCGGCTCTTATGACTATTCAGGGTGTGCCTAAGGTCTGGGAACAATTCAAGGCAAATTTCATGGAGAAATATTTTCCTAGCTCCTTGAGGACTCAGAAAGAGCTTGAATTCCAACAGTTAAGACAGGGTAGTATGACTGTGGCCAGTTATGCTGAAAAGTTTGAGGACATGGCTGCTTATTCTAGGCAGGCTATATATGCTCTGGATGAAAGGTGGAAAATAGATCAGTTTCTTTTTGGACTAAAAGCAGAGATTTCTCATAGTGTATCTCAGAGGGAGTTCACCACTTATGCAGAAGTTTTAAGACAATGATATGTGGCTGAACATAGTTTGAAGAAAGTCCACGCTGAAGGTGTCGCAAGTAGGGTGAATCAGGGTGATCGTGGGAGACCAAGTCAGCAGGTTGGGCCTAGATCACCAGCTTTCAAGGGAAAGCAGGTTGCTAGACCTAATGTTATTCCTCTGTGTTGAGTGTGCAACCAACGTCATTTTGGGAAGTGTGCCGATGGGGGTCTTAGGTGTTATAATTGTAATGGATTGGGTCATGTGGCTAGAAATTGTACTCAGAATAGGAACCAAGTGCGATGAAGGAATACCGGAATGGTTTATACTTTGGATGCAAGGAAGATGAAAAGTGACAACTCTTTGATTGCGGGTACGTGTTTCGTAAATGGGCATCCTTGTTTTGTTTTATTTGATTGTGGGGCAACACATTCTTTTGTGTCAATGTGATGTGTAGAGCGACTTGGCTTACAAGCTATTCCTTTGTCTCCTCCTATGGTGGTCACTACCGCCATGGATGAAATGGTTGAGACACAGTTGATGTGTGAAAACTGTGTTTTGTCTGTGAATGGTAGAGTTTTTCAGATTGACCATATTTGTTTACCGTTTAAGAAAGTTGATGTCGTTTTGGGGATGGATTGGCTTTCTGCTAATTCGCTGTTTATTGGGTGTGAGGAAAAGCTAATCATCATTCCATCTATTGAAGCTACCCCGAAGGACGTGTTAACGACTATTTTAGAAGGTACGATGAGAATGATAAATTTCTTATTTGAGAAGGAGAACTCTGTTTTACTGGTTCTTACTAAGGAGGGGAGTAGTGATCAGCAAGTGCTAAGTATTCCTATAGTCTGTGAGTTTCCCAAAGTTTTTCCCGAGGACGTTATTTCTCTTCCTCCGGAGAGAGAAGTTGAGTTCTCCATTGACCTGGTACCGGGAACGGCTCCTATATCCGTTTCTCCTTATAGGATGGCACCGCTTAAATTGAGAGAATTAAAGGACCAATTGGAGGATTTAATGGCTAAGAATTTTGTTAGACCTAGCGTTTCACCGTGGGGCGCTCCAGTTTTGTTGGTAAAGAAGAAAGGTGGTGGAATGCAGTTGTGTATTGATTATCGTAAGTTGAACAAAGTCACCATTAAGAACAAGTACCCCTTACCCAGGATAGACGACCTGTTAGATCAATTGAAATGAGCCTGTGTGTTCTCAAAGATAGATTTACGGTCGGGTTATCATCAGATCCGTGTGAAGAGTTTCGATGTGCCTAAGACTGCGTTTAGAACCCGTTACGGCCATTACAAATTTTTAGTGATTCCTTTTGGTGTGACTAATGCTCCAGCTATTTTTATGGATTACATGAACCGTATATTTCAAGCTTACATGAACCAATTCGTAGTGATCTTTATTGACGACATTCTTATTTATTCTCGTACTCCACAAGAGCACGGAGAACATCTGAGAATTGTCTTATCGGTATTGCAGGAGAAGCAACTTTTTGCTAAGTTGAGCAAGTGCGAGTTTTGGATGTCGGAAGTTAATTTTCTTGGACATGTTATATCTCAAGGTGGTGTGGCAGTGGATCCGTCAAAGGTAGAAGCAGTGATTAATTGGGAGAGACCGAAGAATGCTTTAGAAGTTAGAAGTTTCTTGGGATTGGAAGGTTACTATAGAAGGTTCATCAAAGGTTTTTCTCAATTGGCCTTACCAATGACAAAACTTACTCGAAAAGATTGTGCTTATGAGTGGGATTCGGGTTGTGAACAAAGCTTTATGAATTTGAAGGAAAGTCTGACGACGACTTCTATGTTAATTATTCCTGATCCTAACAACTCTTACGAGGTATTTTGCGATGCTTCTAAGATGGGATTAGGAAATGTTCTGATGCAAGGCAATCAAGTGGTAGCTTATGCTTCTCGACAATTGAAAGTTCATGAGAAGAATTATCCAACTCATGATTTGGAACTAGCAGCAGTTGTATTTGCACTGAAGGTGTGGCATCATTATTTGTATGGTGTACATTTTGAAATGTTCAGTAACCATAAAAGTTTGAAGTATTTATTTAACCAAAAGGAGTTGAATATGCGACAAAGAATGTGGATGGAGTACTTAAAGGATTATGACTTAGAATTAAAGTATCATCAAGGAAAAGCAAATAAAGTAGCAGATGCATTAAGTCGGAAAATGGTTCATAGTGCCAAATTGATGATACTGGAGTATGCGTTGTTGGAAAAGTTTAGAGATCTTAATTTTCAGTTTGTGTGGACTCCAAATGGTGTAATTATGGGAAATTTGAATGTCATTTCTATTCTAAGAGATGAGATTCAACAAGAACAAGTTCTAGAGGAGAAGTTTCAAGAGATGTTACTTCAACCGGGTTTTACCCGAGCAGCGGATGGGATCGTCCTATTTAATCAAAGGGTTTGTGTTCCGAATGACGCAGTATTGCAAAGAAAGATTTTAGATGAAGCTCATAAAGGTACTTTTACGATGCATCCTGGTTCTTCGAAGATGTATCAGGACTTAAAGAATGATTCTTAGTGGTCCGGAATGAAAAAGGATATTGAGGTGTATGTGTCAAAATGTGCGGTGTGTCAACAGGTGAAAATTGAACACCAAAGATCGGGCGGTCTGTTGCAACCTTTAGAGATTCCAGTTTGGAAGTGGGATAGTATTTCTATGGACTTTGCAGTAGGTTTTCCCCGTACACAAGGTGGTTATGATTCTATTTGGGTGATTGTGGATCGACTAACGAAATCTGCGTATTTCTTAGCCGTAAAGACTACTTACAAGGCAAGTCATCTTGCACGGTTGTTTATTGCTGAAATTGTGAGATTGCATGGTGTTCCGTCTAGCATTGTGTCCGATAGAGATCTAAAGTTTACTTCAAGGTTTTGGAAGGCTTTTAAACAAGCTATGGGTACGAGGTTGCATTTGAGCACATTGAATCATCCTCAGACGGATGGTCAGACTGAGCGAAGAATACAAACAATGGAAGATATGTTAAGAGCTTGTGTGCTAGAAAGTAGAGGAAATTGGAAAGAACTTCTACTATTGATTGAGTTTTCTTATAACAATAGTTACCATGCGAGCATCGGTATGGCTCCTTACGAAGCATTGTATGGAAGAAAATGTAGAACACCTTTGTGTTGGGCGGAAGTTGGTGAAGATAGAATTTTGGGACCCGAAATAATTCAAGAGACTGCGAAAAAGATTCAAATAATCCGTGAGAAAGTTAAACAAGCACAGGATCGTCAAAAGAGTTATGCGGACAATCGTAGGAGACCTTTAGAATTTGAGGAAGGTGGCCATGTGCTTTTGAAAGTTACTCCGAGATTGAGATTAAAAGGACCATTTAAGTCACGCAAGTTAACTCCGAGATACATGGGATCGTATCAGATCTTAGAAAGGATTGGTGAAGTCGCTTACAGATTAGCCTTACCACCCTCTCTACCAGAGATGCATGTTGTCTTTCATGTATCTCAGCTCCGGAAGTTTATTCCTGATCCTCTTCAGCCAGTTCTACCGGAGTAATTGGAAATAGAAGAAGACTTGAATTTTGAACCTCAACCGAGCCGTGTGGTGGGAAGAGAAACAAAGGTATTAAGGAACAAGGACATTTCTCTTGTTAAGGTGCAATGGGATGTGGCGCATCCGGGTGATGCTACTTGGGAACTAGAATCGGAAATGCGGGATGCTTACCCACATCTGTTCAGTTAATCTTTTAAATTCGAGAACGAATTTCTATTTAAGGAGGGGAGGATGTAATACCCCGTATTTTATAAACGCTCTGGATAATATTAGTTGGGACCAGTTGAGATCCAGTGTGCTCTGAGTATTTATCTGATAAGATAATTAGAGCAACTGATGAACTCAGAGATGATCCGATTAATATTATCTAACTCTAAGGTTTATTTTAATTGGTACATTTGAGCTAATTTGGACATTTAGTAGTGTTACTAATTAATGACTTTTCTCTATATCATTTCTTTTTCCTCATTTCCAAAGTTAGAAACATTTGGAGAAAGATAAAGTAGAGAGAAGGAAGAGGAAAGGAAAGGAAAGAAGAGAAAGTCCAAAAGCTCAAGATCAAGAATCATCCACCACTCTTCATCAATTCATCTCATTTTCTTCATCATCATCTTCTAATCCAGGTGGGTTCTAGATAGAAGTTTTAGTTGTAGAATTTTTTAGTTTCTAGAGTTAGGTTAGATTTTGAGAAAAATGAACAATTTTTCAAATCAATGGAATCTAACGGTTGAAATGTGATATTAATTGTGTAGTATAATCTAACCATGTATACGATCAATTATTGATACTTGTTTTGAGGTTTGGAACTGATTTGGTATGGTAAGGGTAAAATTTGGGACCCTTGGCACCATGGAAAACGCAGGAAAGGAATTCTGGTTCTGATGCAATTCGCCAGGTGAAACAGTATTCGCCAGGCGAATCAGGTCTCGCCACTAGTTCGTCGGGCGAAGTACTGGAGAAGGAGAATTCGCCAGGCGAAATCCATAATCGCCGGGCGAAAATTGAGAGACTGAACATGGTTTGGCTACTGGAACTTTTGAGTTTTCAAAAATGAGATCTCGCCGCTGGTTCGCAGGGCGAAGTACTAGCGAAGAGGGATTCTCCATGCGAAATCCTTAATCGCCAAGCGAATCTGGCAATTTTTCAATAATTTTCTTTTCTTCAAAAATCCGTAACTTTTGACTCGTTTATCCGATTTAAGCGTTCTTTATATCGTTGTGAAGCTATGAAAGTGCTCTATGCTATGGAGAGTAAAAATATTGTTTTTGAGATGGAATTCATTCGATTTTTGTAATTAATCGGAATTATGTAATTTATGTAAAAACGGAACTTTTGGAAAATTAAAAGCTTCAAGTGGTGAACTACTGAGGAAACCTTAGTACACTAGAATTACTTAGAGAATTGTGCGGCAATGCTTACCTCGATACTAGAAGAGTATCTTTGTTAAGTAGTTGTTAGTGGAGGACCGTAATTCCTCCGGGTTTGTATGTATCCCTTAATAAATATTAGTGACCCGTGTTTAATCCTCTGGTGTAGGATGGCCGGGGAAAGTATTTATTAAGTATGTATCCCTTAATAAATATTAGTGACCCGTGTTTAATCCTTTTGGTGTGGGATGGTCGGGGAAAGTATTTATTAAGTAAGTAACCGTGACCCGTGTTTAATCTCCTTGTGCGGAATGGCTGGGGAAAGTTACTTAGTAGTTGGTACCATGACCCGTGTTTAATCTCCTTGTGCGGGATGGCCGGGGAAAGTACCAGTTGTAGATAACCATGACCCGTGTTTAATCTCTTTAAGCGGGATGGCCGGGGAAAGTTATCTACGTTAAGGATCTGTGACCCGTGTTTAATCTCCTTGTGCGGGATGGCCAGGGAAAGATTCCTTAACTAGTTGTCGTTTTGTGTATTATGCGATTGTTTCTCTAGTCAGAAATGTTGAACTCAAGGTCTAGTTCCTTTTCCCCCGACTTGAGTTAGGATTTGGTTAGAACCTTGTAAAGCCGAGAGAATTCATAAAATAGAGAACTCACTGAGATTTGATGTATCTCACCCCACTAATGTTGATTATTTCATGTACTTTAGGTTCCGTGAAGGGTAAGGATAAAGTCGTGTGATTATCCTTACTTGTTTGATGGCGTAGCTTCCGTTGTGGAGTTTTGAGATCATTATCGATCTAGTTCTTAGTTTTTATCTGTTAGAACATCTTGTATATATATTATGCCATAGTTTTTTTGTATGTAGTGTTTTGGGCATATATATGTATAATGTGTTTACTAGGAACTTATTGGTATTTCAGTACCAAAAACGTGAATTCATGTATAATATATGCTTTGATGTATATTATTATATATGGGTGTTACAATAATCTAAGGTTTCAAGCAAAATCAATTATAATCTAGAAAAATAAGAAAGTTTTGTTGAATCTACAACATAATCGACTATAACGCTTCCTTAATCAATTATTGAGCAAGTTCACCCCATAATTGATTAAGCAATGGTAATAATCCGTTAGAAGGAAAATTTTGCTATATAATCGATTAAGTAAACATCATAATCAACTATACTTTGGTTTCAAAGAGTTTTGCCCAACGCAAAGTATTTTTAAAAGAACTTTTGAAAACATACGAAGTTTGAAAAAGAGTTAGAGTGTGTTCATGTTTACAACCTTAGTACTTTGAGAGATACATTATCCTATAGAAATAAATAAACAAAAGAGCACAAAATCACGATCGAGCTTTTAGAAGATAATTAACACCATTTCTTGATGATATTATTTAGCATTTGATTCTCTTACACCAATCACAAAAAATTTCTCAATTTTTTATTTGTTTCGAACTTAACTCTTCAATTGATGATGTTTATGATATTTGTTTTGATTTCTTTGTCATCGTCAAAACCTCTTTGTACATGTTTGTGAGATATTTGATTGAACTCTAGTATAGTCGACAGAGGTTTAGCATACCGTCGAAGTCTGCTCATATGCTGTTGTCGAAGACCTACATGTTGTAGTCGAAATGTGTTCTAGTATGTAGTTGTCGAATTGGGCATGTTTGTTATGTCCAATTATTTAAGTTAGCTTGTACCCTAAGTTAGCTTGTAATGGGTAATTGTTAAAAAGCTCATTAGTTTAGTATGTTAGGAATTATTATAAATAGCATACTAGTCTTTCATCATAAGTGTGGTAAATCCTAATTAGGGTGAGAGGGTAATTTGTTATTCTTGATTACTTGTAATCTGATTTGAAGAGAAAGTAAAGAATATCAGTTATAACCAATTCCTTTGTGTTCTTATTATTTTTCCCATTAACCCTAACCCTTGTGTGTTTCTTATCAATAAAGAAATCGGTTATACTTTTGTTTCCAAGGCATCATTTTACAACAAATTTGTGCGGTGAGCGTGGAGAATATGCCGTCAGCAAAGTATGAGATTGAAAAGTTCACTGGAGTGAACGATTTCGGTCTGTGGCACTTGAAGATGAAAGCCCTACTTGTTCAGCAGGGTTGCTTATAAGCGTTGAAGGGAGAGGCAACCATGAACACTGCGTTAACGGAAACTGAAAAAAAGGCCATGATAGAGAAATCCCACAGCGCAATATTGTTGAGCCTTGGTGATAAGGTTCTCCGACAGGTATCAAAGGAGACTACAGCATCAGGGTTATGGTTGAAACTTAAAAGTTTGTACATGACCAAATCGCTGGTGAATCGACTATACCTGAAGCAAGCTTTGTATTCATTCAAGATGCCTGAAGACAAAGTGTTGGTTGAGCAGTTGGATATGTTCAACAAGCTGATTGTTGATCTTGAAAATATTGATGTGAAGATCGATGATGAAGATTAAGCGTTGTTGTTGTTGTGCGCTTTGCCTAAAACACATGTTCACTTCAAAGAAACTCTCCTGTATGGTAGGGAGTCTCTAAGCTTTGAAGAAGTTCAATCGACATTGTATTCTAAGGACTTGAACGAACGAAAGGAGCATACACCTTCGACGGTTGGTGAAGGTTTGGCCGTTAAGGGAAAACTCTTGCGAAAGGATGGTAAGTTCGGCAAGAAAAAAGGTAAAAGTCAACATAAGTCTTATAGTGGCGAGGTATCTGGTATTTGGTGCTATCATTGTAAGAAGGAGGGTCACACAAGAAAAGTGTGCCCTAAACGCCTAAAAGATCATGGAGGTAAGGATCATGGCAATACAGCCCTTGTTCAAGATAATTTTGACTCATCTGATGTTCTTGTGGTTTCAAGCGGCGACTCAAGAAAAGAGTGGATTATGAATTCAGGTTGCACTTGGCCCATGACTCCAAACAAAGACTTGTTCGAGGAGCTATGTGATCAAGATGGTGGATCTGTGCTGCTGGGAAATAACAAAGCTTTCAAAATTATAGGTATTGGATTTGTGAGATTCAAGCTCCATGATGAGTCAATAAGGTTATTGACTGAAGTCAGGTATGTACCTGATTTGAAGAGAAATTTGATTTCTCTTGGTGAATTCGACAAGAAAGGATATGTTTTTCAAGGAGAGAAAAGTATCCCAAGAGTCATGAAGGGGTCGAAGGAAGTCTTGAGAGTCGTGAAGAAACAAGGATTGTATACCCTTGAGGCTGAAGTTGTAAGTGGTTCGACAAATGTTGTATCCATGAAACCTCTGTCGAAGATAGAAATTTGGCACATGAGATTGGTCCATGTCCGTGAAAGGGGTCTGGTCGAACTGGGGAAACAAAATCTGCTTGGTGGAGACAAAGTCGAAAAGCTGAAGTTTTGTGAACCCTGTTTACTTGGAAATTCTTGCAGAGTGAAGTTCAACAAAGGCAAACAAAGAACACATGGATCCCTTGATTACATCCATGCTGATCTTTGGGGGCCTGCAAGGTGTCCATCACATTCAGGAGAAAGGTATTTTCTATCCATAGTTGATGATTATTCTAGAAAGTTATGGGTATTCATCCAGAAGACTAAAGATGAAACTTTTGAGAATTTCAAAAGTTGGAAGACTCAGGTCGAAAATCAGACTGGCAAAAAGGTTAAGAGGTTGAGTATCGACGATGGCCTTGAATTTTGCAATGAGGCGTTCGACAGTTTTTGTACTGCCTCAGGTATTGCAAGGCACAAAACTACTGTAGGTACTCCACAACAAAATGGTTTGGCGGAAAGGTTTAATCGAACTATTTTGGAAAGAGTTAGATGCATGTTTACTAGTGCTGGTTAAAGAAGGTGTTTTGGGCTGAGGCTATTTTGACAGCAACATATCTGATAAACAGATGTCATTCGACTGCGTTAGATATGAAGACACTTGAAGAAGTTTGGTCAGGACATCCACCAGATCTCGACAAATTGAGAGTATTTGGCGGCATGGCCTATGCTCACATTAGGCAAGACAAGGTCGAACCTAGAGCTCTGAAATGCATGTTCATGGGATACCTTGAAGGAGTCAAAGCTTACAGGCTATGGTGCCTATAGCCAGGACACGGGAGGTGTATCACTAGTCGAGATGTAGTTTTCAATGAAGTTGAGATGGCCTTCAAGAAAACTGATGATGCTGACGAAGAGCTGGAACAGGAAGAGATTCCTGTTGAGGTGGAGCATGTTAATGCTGAATTGTGTATCTCATATGAAGTCAAATAGAAGCAGGAGATACTGAGGAAGTTGAGGAAACTGTCGATGACTACTTATTGTCAAGAGATAGGTCGAGGAGAGTCATCAAGCCACCTCAGAGATTTGGGTATGCAGATCTTATAGCTTATGCCTTAATCTCTGCAAGTGAGGTTCTAGATGAAGAACCTAGAGACTATAAGGAAGTTATAAGGAGTCGAAATAAGACTAAAAGGCTGAAGGCCATGGATGATGAGATGAAATTTCTTCATGATAACAACACCTGGGAATTGATCAAGAAACCTGCTGGAGGTAGGTTAGTCAGCTATAAGTGAATTTCAAAAATAAGAAAGGAATCGAAGGAGTGGCGTCGAAGATATACAAGGCAAGGTTGGTCACTAGGGGTTTCACTCAGAAATAAGGTGTCGAATTTAATGATGTGTTCTCTCATGTTGTAAAGCACAGGTCCATTCGAATGTTGCTTGCCACGGTGACACAGTTCGGCCTTGAACTAGAATAGATGGATGTGAAGATTGCATTCTTCTATGATCTTGATGAAACAATTCTGATGAGGCAACCTGAAGGATATGCCGAAAAGGGGAAGGAAGATTATGTGTGCAAGCTGAAGAGATCTTTATATGGACTGAAACAATCTCCTCGACAATGGAATAGGTTATTCGACAAGTTCATGGCACGCATAAGTTTCATTAGAAGTCAGTTCGACCACTGTGTTTACTTCAAATTTTGACCTGGTAATTCATTTGTTATTTTGTTGCTTTGTGTGGATGATATTCTAATAGAAAACAATAATGTCGAAGATGTAATGAGGGTGAAGGCTGAACTCAATAAGGAGTTCGACATGAAGGATCTGGGAGCTGCATCCAGGATTCTTGGGATTGACATCAGAAGAGATAGAAAGCAGTCGAAATTATGCTTATCTCAAGAGGCATACCTACGAAAGATTCTCAAAAAATTTGGTATGTCGAATTCAAAGCTTGTTGTGACTCCAACAAACCCTCAATTCAAGCTGAGTATAGATCAGTGTCCCAGTACTAATGTCGAAATGGCCTATATGAATAGCATTTCATATGCTAATATAGTGGGTTCTTTGATGTATGTTATGGTCTGTGCTAGACCCGTCATAGCATATGCAGTAAGTCTTGTAAGCAGATACATGGTGAATCCTGGAAAGGCTCACTGGAAAGCATTGAAGTGGATTCTAAGGTACATAAATAGGTCTCTGAACAGAGTCCTAATTTATGGTGGAACCTTGGGTGAAGATAGTAGAGCAGTAATCGAAGGATATGTGACTCTCATTATGCAGTAAGTCTTGTAAGCAGATACATGGTGAATCCTGGAAAGGCTCACTGGAAAGCATTGAAGTGGATTCTAAGGTACATAAATAGGTCTCTGAACAGAGTCCTAATTTATGGTGGAACCTTGGGTGAAGATAGTAGAGCAGTAATCGAAGGATATGTGACTCTCATTATGCGGGTTGTATGGATTCCAAAAAAAATCTATTTCTGGATATGTGTTCACTATGTTCGGCACAACAATTAGTTGCAAAGCAACACTTCAGAAGGTTGTTGCCTTATCAACCATTGAAGTGGAATATATTGCCCTAACTGAAGTTGCGAAGGAAGCATTGTGGCTTGAAGGTTTTGCAAAGGAACTGAAACTTCAAGGTCGAGTTATCACTGTTAAATGTGATAGTCAAAGTGTAATACACCTATCAAAGAATTCATCATATCATGAGCGAACCAAGCACATCGATGTGAGGCTGCATTTCGTCAGAGGGGTAATCGATCTTGGAGAAGTCCAAGTGCTGAAGGTTTCGACAGATCATAATGTTGTTGATATCATCACCAAGACATTGCCCAGTTGCAAGTTTTTCCACTGTATGCATTTGATAAAACTGCATGAAGAAAGCTAGTTTGTTTCTTGTTGTTATAGAGTTTGTTTCAAGGTGGAGATTTGTGAGATTTTGGATCAAACTCTAGTATTTTCGACAGAGGTTTAGCATGTCATTGAAGTCTGCTCACATGTTGTTGTCGAAGACCTACACACTGTAGTCGAAATGTGTTCTAGTATGTAGTTGTCGAATTAGGCTTTTTGTTATGTCCAATTGTTTAAGTTAGTTAGCTTGTACCCTAAGTTAGCTTGTAATGGGTAATTATTAAAAAGCCCATTAGTTTAGTATGTTAGAAATTATTATAAATAGCATACTAGTCTCTCATCATAAGTGTGGCAAATCATAATTAGGGTGAGAGGGTTATTTGTTATTTTTGAGTACTTTTAATTGTGTATTTATCAAGAACCATAAAAAAGGACCAAGAAAGCACCAAAAATAGACAAAATACATCATTCTGACATCAAAGTTAGCTAAGCCAAGGACCATACATCGCTAAGCAAGAAATAGGCAGCAAAATACCAAGCAAACCTCAGCCAGGCACCAAAACTCGCTGGAATACGCACTAAGCGAGGTATGGTGTTCTCATACCCCAAATTTTTCCTACATGTATAATATTACCCTCATTTGTGTTTCTAACCATTATTCAAAAAATCCAAAAATATGAAGTTGCTTTCATTTTTCTTGTTGCTTAAGTCCAAATGTTGCATGGATGAATCGAAGTTCATTCAAGGTTATTAGGACAAGTGTCTGTGCAGTAAAAGTTCAAGTTCAAGTGAGTTTGACCTAGTCTTGGTCAAATAGGGAGGAGATTGCTTCATTCTCAAGATTGATTTGTCATGGATCAGTGTCTCATATCTGAAGGTCATCAATTCATTTTCAAACCAAGGTTTTGTGCCAATTTAAGTTATCTGATGAAGTTAAGTTGCATAGCCATCAAAAGTTAAGGCATTTGGTCAATATTTCAAGTCATTTGCAACTCCTGATTACGTGGTTCGTGTTCTTGCCATTTATTCAAGGAGAATTCAAGATTGCTATTCAATTCAAGACCATTTCAAGATGGAATCATAATGTGGTGTCATTTCTCATGGGATTGATTCAGAGTTTCAATTCATTTCTGGTTTGATTTTAATGAAGAGTTTAAGATGGCCAAAAGTGGTTTCAAAGATTGTTTGAGAATTCAGAGGTGTTCAAAATTGATTTCAAGTGCATTGTTCACATGAAAAGTTCATTCAAGAATCAAAGGGCGATTGATTCAAGCAAACTTGGAGGTGCAAATAGTATTGTTATTCCAAGCCCGTGTCAATTTGTCTTCATTACAATTTCAAAGTCCAAAGTTTCTACAAAAAGTCAAACCCATGAAAACAACAAAAATAATAATGTGGATCAAAATACAAAAAGCCCATGTACAAAGTTTTCAATCCCATGGTCCAATTCTTCAAGCCCACCTTTAACCTACAAGTCCATTATTACAAAAATTAAAAAAGGGCGAAATGAAGAAAAGCAAAAGTCTTCAATGTATACAACATCACGCCTACCCCAACATGAATAACTAGTTCACTCCATATACCAACATAAGCAGATACAAATTACAGCCACTTCAAAAGAAGCCTTCCAAACACGAATGAGCCACTTGAAACTTCAACCAAGCCATTTTCCACTCCTTCACAGCGCATAAGCCAGCAATAATTCCAAGCAGCCATCAACAAAATGTGAGCAACATCCTGAGCCAAATGCAAACAAACTTTCAGCACAACAATACAAAACACCAGTCATTCATGCACATGAGACAAAACCTTCATTCTAATTCACACACAGCCAAGCCAAGTAACATCCTGCTACAACCGTAAGCAATTCCAGGCCCCACACAAGACTAAATTCCAGCCACTTCAAAATTCCCAAGCCACAACTCAAAATATCCAAGCCATTCATCCATTTGACACATTATTTCTACGCGCCATATGCTACAAAACTTTCACAAGTCGGCTTCACTTCATAACATCAAGCCATCACGAGCTTCAAATACACCAAGCAAGCCGTTGCACAATGAGTGAGCTTGTGCATCGTGAAAAAGAAGGAAGAAGATGTAGGTTTTTTTTCTTGCTGAGTTTATTTTTAAAAGTTTGGAATTGGGGCGGGCTCAAGCACATGAAATTTTCTTTCATACCCACACCCCCTATCTCACGCCACCCCCCTCTTTCCTATCCTTTTTTCTCTTTCTTTTTCTTTTTTATTTATTTTCTTCTTGATTTTCTTTTTTAAATTTTTAATATTTGTTTTGTTAGAAATCCTTCTTAATCTCTTTATTTTATTTTATCTTCATTTTAACTATTTTATTTTTCATTTTGGTCAATGAAGTCTTGATATCATGGATTGTTGGTTTTCAAAGTTGATCAACCTTCATTATTTCAAATCTATGGTGGAATGATCATTTGGATCATTTTCCATACTTTGGGATCGTGATAGGTTGCCTTTGATTAATCGATGAAAGTTCTTGATTAAGATGAGATCGTTCTCTTTTTCTTTTCGTGTGGCACGACTTTAGGAGAATGGTCTACATATCATTTCTCTATCGTGTTTAAACACAAACATTGTTATTGACCGGCCTCCCATAGTATGATTTTCCTCATAGATTGTGTTACGATTGCTTAACATAGCGCTAAATTGGTCCCGATTCGAGAAAGTGATCATCCGATCAATAACAATTAACAACTAACATCTAACTTTTACATTTTCGCTCTTTACTTTCTTACTATTTACTTTCTGCCATTTACTTTTCTTGCGACTTATCATTGTTCACTTATTTCATTATTCATATATTGCCTTTATCATATTGTCATCTTCATTCTCGTCTTTATTTGTTCATCTCATTAAAAAACACAAAAACATGATAAAAGATCGTAAACCCTGAAAAACTTTCAAGCTTGGACCATGGTTACTATCCCTAGCATCATGGAGTTTGGACCTTGTACATAAACCCTAGCAAAGGAGCTTTGGATTGAACTTTTCTATTCTTGTATTGTTTTGTCTTAGGACACTATTGCACATCATTCATAGCTTACTTTTGGGCTTTCTTATAATGAGACTTATTCGATCAATTACTTCTAGTTGGTCGTCTAAAAGACTAGCCCACTTTGCTAGTACATGTGTAGTTTATCATTTGGGTTGTGTGCTTATTGCTTATTCCATCCCCATTTGAGAAAATGTGTCCCCACTCCCATGACGTGTAATAATTTTACCACCTTCTCTTTGCTTGCTAGTTGCTTAGGTTTTCCCTAATGCAAGAATAAAAGCAATCACCCTCTTTTCAAAAGAACAAATAAGCTTGATCCAACGTCAAGCATTTTTCATAAAAAAACAAATTCAATAGGGTTTCCATCACCATCAACCTTCAACCAATTACACTTCATTTTGCATTCACCCTTTGTAAGTCGATTCCCTTGTGCATCGCCATCAACCTTCCCATCGACCAAGATATTTTCTTAATCAACCAAACAAACCCTTGATCCAACATCAAGTGACTTTTTCTCAAGTAAATTCAAAACACAATAAGATATGATTGGGATTGTGCGCCACGAGCCTTAAGTGACCGAGAAGGAGTGAGAATGGAGCTTTCCTACACTCACTCTGATGATTTTGACACAAGACGTTTGACTTGGTAGCTCGAAATGATCACCTCTACCCATAGTCTTTAGTGCAATCCTAATCAAGAACAATCCATTTCAAAATTCTAAAAACAACCTCAACTCATCAAACTCTCTTTTTGCGTCTTAGGGCCTCACTCCGAAAATCCTTTTTCAAGGTAAAATCAACCAACAAACACTCATTTTTTAGGCAGAACTACGAAGCTTTGACTTTCTCATTGCACCATGAGGGTACGTAGGCACGAGGTCAACGCCAGGGTGAGCGCCCTAATAAAAAAATCAATTTTCCCTTTAGCAAATAAATCTTTAGATAAACGACACCCTTTCTTGAGTAGACAACCTAGATGGTTCCCGTTGAGTACAACGGATGTAGGGGGTGCTAATACCTTTCCATTGCATAACCGACTTCCGAACCCCGACATTGGATGCGACGACCATGTCCTATCCCTTTTCCGATTGTGGGTTTTATCAATATTTTCTTTTTCCCTCTTTTGGGAATAAATAAAGTTCGGTGCCGACTCTTCTGTTAGTCCAATCCGCGAGCTTTTTCTCTCGAGGTCGTATTCTCTCTTTTTCCGAGGTACGACAGGTGTGTCACAAAGCTTCAAGGTTAAGTGACTTTAAGGCAAAGCAAAGTTTCTCGCTAAGCGAGTTAGAGGCGCGCTAAGCGAGATTATGGCAGCCAAGACCTTTTTAAGATGAGTTGGTATTTCTTAATAAGGAAGATTGTAGGCATGCTAAGCAAGGTTTTGAGCTCACTTAGCCCGAGTAGCAGGTCGGATAATTATAAATAGGGGCCCATTTTGTTTAGTTGAAAATATATTGGAAATATCTGATAGATCTTGGAAAAACTTTATGAAATTAAGTAGTTATCTTAGTATGGAGTGAGAGACATGATAAAAGAGGAAAAGAGAGAAAGATCAAGGGCGGAAGCACTGTCCGAGGAATCGGCAATACATATTTTTCAACATCTTTCTTATCGAGCTTAATTGAAAAGCTATGATGAGTAAGTTTAGTTAATTTTCTCTTTTGCTAGGGTTATATGTAGTTATCCTGATACTCATGTTTTGATCCTGATCATGGTGTTTTATGCAATTATTTTTATGCTGTAGTATTGATGAATCTTTTGTTCTTAATGCTTGTTTTGAATTCTTTGTTCTTTGATCTCGCGCCGCTGACTCAGACATGAGTTACGATGAGAGCTTCAGGCGATAATATTAATAGCTAATTAAAATCGCATATTACTGGTCAAGAATGCTATTTTATTTTAAAAGGTAAATGAAATATAACCCCAAGTAAGTTTTCTTAACTGTTAAACACCAAATTTCATTTTACTTTCTGCTATTTTATTTTTTATATTAAAAAAAAAATCAAACACCTAATAAACCATTCTTAAAGTTAGAGAAACTATTGAAAGGTCTTTAAAACACAACCAGACCTTGTGGAGACGATAAAAATACACTTAGTTTTATACTTGCAACTGCTAACTAGGTAATATCGTTCCTTGAAGTTATTCACACTTTATGAATAAGCCACAAACATCTTGATACACTGCCTAAGAGAGATCGGACCTGGCCCCGAGCTAAATCAATAGTACTTTGTTGAGCTTCAAAAAGGTTGAAGAATAGTGTCAGAGACGGTACACCTTTCTTGTATTCGCACAAGTACTAGAAGGCTTTGATATAATCTCGGCTCTTTAGGTAAAGTTGTTAAGGAGAAATTATTATATGTTTTAGAACACCCACCTAAAATTTGTTAAAGGGGATACTAAAACCTACCAAAGAAAACAAGCATTCGTGCAAGGGGATGACACACTCATTGTACTTATTGCAAATTCTCTTATCCCTTTCGTGGGAAGCTTTCCCTAGTCTGAGGAGAAACCCATTTCATTAAATGCAAGGTCAATACCCCTCACCGACAAAGGCAAAAACAGTATCCATCATCTCCTAGTCTACCCACATGGCAGAGTTATCTTATGTTGCCTTCTAGAATATGAGCTGAGGTTGTCTATGTCAAAAGAGGTTGCCAACACATAAAAGAAATTATTGTAAGTATAAGCATATGGTCGATATAAAGACAAACTTTGTGCTCCTACCAAAATCCATTTATAGCAATAGAATTCATCAAGTACAAAACAGAAAAGACTAAAAACTCATATGTTTCCTCTATATAAACCCTAATAAAGCAAGCAAGTATGAAAAGAAAATGAAAGTTCATGTTCATGTGTTACTCTGAAAAGATGAACTTAGCGACTCACATGTTGTATGTTCTACCAAAAGAGGTAGCACAAGTACGTCATAACTAATGGTTGAAGGAAAGTGATTGGTGAAGACAAAAGAGGTTGCAAACGCGCGAATAAGCACTCTAAGATTCACAAGTGACAAAAAAGGAGACATGGTAACTCCAAAACTCCTTATATATCTCCTTAAGAAGATGAATTGTGTGATACACATCGTTGAGAAGCGTGAACCACGCCACCAATGGTCGAGATCTCATCGCAAACTGTTTGAGAAACACTCATATTCCCTAGCACTAGAATGAGTGATTACCGTCAGACGTAAGGACATGTGTTGAGATGTGTCTGCGAGGTTTTGCTAATTATGGGGGAGACATTTAATGCATATTTTCCCAAACACATCAATGTCTCATCAAGGCTCTTATATTTTCTTCTACTAGAGGTCAGACTCGAGATGAACTCGGTAAAGTCCTCATTTTATGATGTAGAAACAAGGGCTTAGGGGCAACTGTTTTGAGCCATTCGCAAAAACCAGGAAGAATGCCCAATAATAAGTATTAAAGAAGAAGGCGCACATAACAGGTGTATTCCCATTCATGTCGAGGACATACGATCATGCCCTCCATCACATCTCTCACCATTGAATCTAATTGAACGATAATTCACATAAGGCATTGAATTACACACGAACGATTTTAACCGCTCATAATATATAAAGACCAAATCGTGTCATTTCATGTATTCAATTCATTTTCACTCTAAAATTACTTTTCGCTCATTCACTGACTTGGGTGTTGGAGTGTTAACCTTGTAGATTTACCCCATCTCCACTGCACCGAAAGTCTGATCTATTGCACCAGAGGACTGATATGTCATATATGAACTTCATTCCATCATTTCATTACCTATATCTAGTTCCTGAACAAAACATGATTAATCTGACATCTATGTGAGTGGCTCATATCGAGTAGGATGATTACTCTCACATATACGTGAGTGGTTCATATCGAGTAGGATCAGAACCCATTATGTATATTGGAAAGACTTTCTATGTTTCTTGTACTTTTTTAGAGTGGATGGCGAACTCATTATTTTGCGTAAACCACAACTTGTCTTAAAGAAATTATTTACTCTTCTCTAATTATCTTTTATTTTCAAGACATGTTGAGCACTTCTAATGTTGTTACCATCCTTACAATTTTTTTAACAAAAGGCGACTCACAGTCAACTAGGCTCACAAGTTTAAACTAGGATTTGTTTGGCGATGGGGTTAGAGAGCTTGGCTCACAAGGCCCGGCGCTATTTTTTGGGGGATTCGTTTTACCCACTTAAGTGAAAAACTAAAACAATACCTCTAAAATCTGGAAATACCTTTTCAAACGCATCTCAAATACACCAAATTCATACGTAAGTGAGCAGGGTCGGCGCAATGTATTTTGATGCCTAATGCAAAATTTAATTTAAAATATTTTGTTAAATTATATATATATATATATATATATATATATATATATATATATATATATATATATATATATATATATATATAAGGTTCATATCTTATGAGAATGACATTTTTAGGTAAAGACATGAGAATGAATCTGAATCATTATATTTTAAAATAAATGGTGGAGATTATGTGTGGTTTTTGTTTTTCTCTCTCCTCCATTATTAAAATAAATGATGGCGGAGAGAGAAAAAAACTGACACATAATCTCCACCATTTATTTTAAAATCTAATGGTTCAGAATCATTCTCATGTTTTCACATATGTGACTTAGCCACAAAACTACATAGACAAAATTCGAACCTGTGTTCTGTTTTTCACCAATATATGACTTAGCCGCTGCACTATTCAAGTTATTGTTTGTAAACTCAGAAGATCTTTTAATTATACATTTCTAGAGGCCAATTTTTTTAAAAATTTTAGGCCTTTAAAAAAGACCCAAAAGCGGAGGCCTAAAGCCCTTGCCTTATTCGTCTTGGACTTAGGCCGGCCCTGTAAGTGAATCACACCCTCATTTTGCCAAAATTTGCCAAAAGAAATAATTCAAAAATATACTTTGGAAATCCATAGAATTTTAGATAAGACAATTATGCAGGCCAAAGCTTTTTCTCCTAGTATATAAAACATGACATCCTAGATCTACACGAAAGTGACAACATATATATTATGTAAACATGCCCCTTCATTAACTATCATAACCTTGCGCATGATGACCCTAATTTGTGGTATAAAACATCGATCAAAAATAAATCAATAATAACTTACATAGTTAGAATTTTTTCACAATAACCAAGTTTTTCAATTTTATTATCACAATAGCCTTCTTTTCCAATAATATTATAAAATATTTATGTTTACAAAAAAATTGTAGCAAAGAAGAGGCGTCACATGTACTAAGGCATGTTTTTAAATTTATACCTATGCGTCACAGACACTGACACATGCACCACCAATGCGCGACTCCTATTTGCACCCGTGTTATAGAGCAAAGAGGATGCGTCAATAGGTCTGAGGTCTATGTATACAAAAAGAGATGTGTGGGTCAGATCTATTGGTGGTGCATGCGTCATGTCTGTGGCGCATAGGTATAAATTTGAATGCCTGCGCTAGAACATGTGACACCTCTTTGCTTCAAACAAATTTTATATAGATATTTTGATATATTATTGAAAAAGATAATTGTTGTGGTAATAAAATTGAAAAAGTTATTGTGAAAAAAAATTCTACGTAGGTATGGTTCATTGAACAAGGAAAAATCTTGTCTATAGTGTACAAGCTTTAAGGCATAGATTGTGAAAAACAAATTTGAGGGAAGTGTCCTTCCAGATTTATCCGAACTATATTTTTGAACTACATTTTTTTTTATAAAATGAAGATGTAACTCAATTACGTATGGACTAAGTGTAAATGTATATAAGGTGTATTTGCAAGTACATCGCCAAACTAAATTTTGAGAAAAAGATGGGATGAATCTCCCTTAAAACATATTTTAGTCAGAAAATATATTTCAAATTCCAAATTCTAAAGGGATAAGCAATTCCCTTTTTTGCTATAGACTGCTATATGATAGGGTTGTATAACCCAAACATTTTTCTAATGTCATGCTTATGTGAGTGTTTTTATATTTAAAGGTTAATACATATTTTAGCTCTTGTCATTTGAGGCGAATTCAAAAAAAACCCTATAAAAAGAAAAACATAAATTCCGTCTCTGCTATTTGTCTTCACAAAGTATTGGACATGTCCTCAAGGATAAGAATGGGCTTCCTTCACCACTAGGTTAGAAGGTTTAAGTTGTTTAATTGTATGCTTTAAATATATATGTTACAACATTTGATTCTTTAATAATGTTTAGTAAATATAATGTTCAGTAAATATTAAACATTAATATAAATATTTATTATACAAACATTAATATAAATTATATTTAAATATTTATTATAAATATTTAAACAATTAATAATTTATTATATTTATTTTTAATAAAATAAATTAGTATAAATATTAAATTAGTTTAGTTTTTAAATATTAAATGTTAATATAAATATTTAGTTTATTTTTTATACAAACTTTAATATATATATTTATTATATTTATTTTTAATAATTTAGTTTTAAAAATATAATAAATTATTTCAGTTTATTATGAATTATATTAAATTATATTAAATTAAAATATTATTAAAAAATACAAACATTAATAAATTATATTAAATTAAAATATTTTTATTTTCAGTTTATTATTAATTATTTCATTTTAATATTTCAGTTTATTATTAATTATATTAAATTATAATATTAGTTTTGTTTTGTTTTGTTTATTTCATCCGTTTATTTATTTTAGTTTTTTATTAATAATAATTTAATTAATATTTATAGTTTAACATACTTAATTAATATTTATAGTTAATAACAGTTTAACATATTTATTTAGTTCATATCATTATAGTTTAACATACTTAATTAGTTAATATTTATAGTTTAACATACTTAATTTAGTTAATATTTATAGTTAATAACAGTTTAACATACTTATTTAGTTAATATTTATAGTTTAACATACTTATATAAGTATTTTAAATAACATTAATATTTTAATTAATATAAGTATTTTAAATAAATATTTTAAATAACATTAATATTTTAATTAATATAATTATTTTAAATAAATATTTTAAATAATATTAATATTTTAATTAATATAAGTATTTTAAATAAATATTTTTAATAACATTAATATTTTAATTATATATATTTGATGTATACATTAAAATAAGTATTTATAAGTATGTTAAAAATTAAACAAAAATAAACGGAAGAAACAATATAACTATTTATGGCGTGTGTTCAATACTTTTTTGGGTGCAAAATTTTTCTACTTGACGGAATCTAAGTTTTTTTTTACAGGGTCCTTTGTTAAATTCGTCCCAAATGACAGAATTTTTTTTAAATTCGCCCTAAATGACCGGATCTAAAATCTGTATTAACCCTATATTTAATTACAATTTTACTTTTCGAAAGAGCTTCACGTCCCATGTGGTTTGACTACATTGGAGAACATAACTGATAAGAAATAATACTCTTAAACATTGGAAAAAATAACCTTTATTGTATCAAGCCAGTGCCATCAAATTCTACCACACAGCAAAATGATACAACATTCTCAACCACTCTTTTCAGATGACTTGATTTTATAAACACATATTTTAACTAAATTTACAAACTCCAGGAAACTTCAAATCAAACCTGCAAATGACGCGAATACTAACGAAGCATCGAACTGAAATGGATTCTTAAGCGGAAGCAGTAAAATGGATTCTTAAGCAGAAGCAGTAATGCATTGTATCGCCTCTTTGCATATACCAGTCATCGTTGCTTCCGGTCCATACACCTGTAATGAAGATATTCAAAAGGATTAATAAACCTTTCCTCCAAACAATTTTCTCTATCAATGAAATAAAGCATCGATTCATTGACTAACCTCGAGAGGGATTCCAATTTCCTCTCCGAGTTCTCGCATTTTAGCTAGACCCTTTTGGTAGTTTGGACCTCCTCTCCTCACGTAAATGTGCATTCTTGCTGCCTTTAACTTCGATTCCTAGATCGCAATAGCTCGAAATTCAATTAACTAGATTACAAGAAGATTCTATTGATACAACTAAGCAAAATATTATGATCATTGTGTTGTGTTACCTTCTCCTTTAGTGCCCGAATGATGCCACTAAAAGTGGCAGCAACGTCAGTGAAGTTAGCTATGCCTCCTCCTATAACGAGAGCTCTTTTTTGGCCATCGGGATCTGCAGTTGCACACTGGAAAGAAATAAAAAAAATTACTACTGCACCATTGTAAACACGACTGTTCAATCTCTAAATTGAATAGGTACATAAAAATGAAGTGGTATATAAAAATGAATTACATCAATCACAACTCTGGCGTATTGCAAAACCTCCTCTTCGTTGGGTGCACCGCTGTATTCGGCATAGTTTCCAAGCTCAGATGCAAAGCCAAGATCTCCTACCTGATTTAAGAGTAAGCACGAAAGATGTCACTTCGTGTTGCGGATACGGATATTAAGTATGAATTTGGTTTGAAAAATAAGAATCACTCACTGTGTCAGCGTAGATGACACTAGCACCTCCACCAGCAACCATTGTCCAAATTCGGCCCTTTGGGTTCAACACAGTGAATTTTAGAGATGCACTGGTCTGCAAAAATTAAAGATGCGTATAAATTAACTTATAGAATCAAATCATAGCTACATGTAATAGTAATATTTCATTCATCAACTTATTAATACGGACATCTTACACGACACTAACATGTAGACACCTGTAATAATTTAAGAAAATCGAAGTGATTGGATGTAAATACATGTTCGATGTCGTGTCGGTGTCTGACACCAACACATGTTCGACAACGAAGTCGGAGATGTCTTAACTGAGTTGAATAAGATTGTACATTTAGGTCGGAAGTTATATTTGCGTACCTTTTCATCTAATCCATGAATGAAAGACTCGGTGGCACTCATAACCCTTCCGAATGGAAGTGGAAATTCAATGTTACCCCACCTACAACCATTACGACAACGTCTGTTTGTTTAAAATATTTACTGCAAAATACCAATCGGTATGAAGTAGCACGAGTATCCCGTCCAAAAAAATAACATGCGTTAGTTGAAGAGAAAGAACCTACTTCTTGAAGTTCTTGAAAGCGGCAGTGTCATCAAGCTCGCCTCTCATATCCAAAGGATAAGGCTTTCCGTCAACCAATGTGAAAGGATTCATCTCTAAGAAAGTGAAATCCAAGTCTAACACAAAAGCAAAATAAACAATTAGATATATAATTTTTTTTTAAAATGGTATCGTTTAAATGTAACTATGACGGTGTTGTCGATGGCAGATGGCGGTCCATGGTGGAGAGCCAAAATTCCACCATACCGTCTGCTTTGCGGCACCGTTATAGCGGATTATGGCAGAAAACACACAATACTGGCCGATATTTGCCATTGCGGCGAGCCCAAATAACGCCGCGTATATCCGCCACAGAGCCCATGGGCCCTTATTTGATAATACTGAACTATGATTAATAAAGCAGACAGCACAAGTCCGTCCAACGGTGTATTAGTATAAATTTTGTTACTTTGTATACCTTGAAACAAAGTGAAAATCACTTTGAGAAATTCCTCGATTTCCCCTTTGATCTATAAAAACACAAAGTACAGGGTAATCAATCGCATCGAGTTAAATGCATAAATATAATCTGCATAAAAAGTGGCGGTAAAATAGAATTTACCTCCAAGGGAAGGGTTGCAACAAGTGGAGCGACAACTTTTGAGGTAAGAGACACTCCCGTTGGAACAAAAACTGTCTTAACCTGAAATACGAAAAAACCACTTTGTAGCCTCTGGTTTTATAAGGGAAAATTTTCTACATGCAGGACTTAGATAGTGTTCAATATGCGAGACAAAAATTATTTGTTGCAGTACCTTATCCCAATTCTCTTCAATATCGATTCCTCCACATTCTGAAAAGCTTATGCTGTTCCTGAGTCTGTCAGAGACAATGTTAAGGTAAAACTCTTCATTATGCGGGATGAAAGGTTCAACAATGAAAGTTGTTATCGGTCCCTTGCATCCACCCATTTCAACCTATATATTCAATAAACACGTAACCAAAATACATCAAATCGATCGAAAGGAAAATACTTAAAACAACTAGAAAAATAAAATGCAAGATCATGAATATAACAGTTCGATCGAGGACCGAGCCAGAGATCGAAAAGTACCTCTTTACCGAGACGCTCTTTCACAAATGAAGCAACTTGTGCCAAATCCAAATTCAACGCAACCAAACCACTTTTACCACGCTTCCCAAATAACATATCTGGCTTCACAACCAATTTAGACGAAGAAAGCCAAGGTTCCTTGTCTTGCAGCTGAGTGAAATCAGTGGACTCCGTAACCTAAAAAACCGAAACAAACTCATTACTAAACCGAATCAAGGCAACATTGTGCAAGCAGTCAAGCATACTAACTCTGAAATATTGACCTTTTTTAA